>CM061041.1:116205417-117586667 GCA_030762985.1 Adelphocoris suturalis | reverse complement strand
CATGAAGGTAATGTTGGTAAAATTTAATTTTAAAATTATTTGGCTCATTGCAATAGCTTCATTTTTTTACAAAAATTCACTAAAAAAGTTTTTCAACATGGAAACGTAATTTTCTACCATAAGTAGCAAAGCAAAAGAAAATCGACTTATACCTTTAAGTTTTTGGACCGACTTTCAGGTTTACATCATGGAAAAATCAAGATAGAATCATTTATACTTACAAGCGTTTGAAAAAAAGTGGAAAATTTTTCGCATTTCTCCAAATTTTAATTTTTAAGGATGATTTTTTCAGCTTCGAACAAAACTTGAAAAAAATTGTTTTTCACAAGGGAGATTTGAAATTCCCGCTCATTCCAACGGTGATCACATAATGAGAATAATTAATAAATTGAGAGGGTTATGGCCATAAGTGAACCTAAGAGGCTTAAGTGATGTACAGCCGAATTCACGAAGCAAATTCAAAAATATTTATATAAATCTCTTAAGAAGAGTTTCCAAGAAAATGTACCTACATGTTGCAAATTAGTTGTAGAACTGAACCCTAGCCGGTGATGCACCCAAAAGTAATACAAATTCAATTTAGCTACACACACATTAATTTTCAATTGAGGTGATTATTGAATCTTAATAATAAAGCGTAACAAACTTAAGCTACGATATTCTGAAGCTTTTCCTTTTCTTTAATCTTCAAATTTAGCAGACGAAATAATACATTAAATAGTTGTAATTATAATCGATGTAAAGACTAAACTACTAAAATTAGATAGTTATTTAGGTAACAAGGTACGTACCAGATAAGTAAGTGCATTGTTCAAAAACATCAGGTAATGTATTGGTGTAAGAATTCATAATATGAATAATGATTACAACGATTCAACAGGTAAGTAGATATTTAGGCATTCAAGAAAATAATAAAACAATAAAATTTATAGGTATGAAATTTAGTTACATATATATCTTTAGGTGCTCAGCCGAAAACAATCTTAAAAAAATAAAAAAATAAATAACCTTATATTCAAAACAAAACATACCTTTGAGGTACGACTTTTCAAATATTCAGTTTGAATCCTACATGAAAAAGTCTTTGCAAGGCTTTGTACCACGGCTTAGGGTGAACCTGGGTAATAGCACATAACTGAAACCAGCTATACTCTTGATAAGAGGAACAAGAGGGATCATTCTCATAGTGTACATGAGTAAGTCCCTCATTACAGCAATGTCTAAAACATGGCTACAAGGAACTAACAAACATTTAAACTAAAATAAAACTGTTATTACATGAGGGGCTCTGATGACT
Organism: Adelphocoris suturalis; assembly: GCA_030762985.1. Lineage (NCBI taxonomy): Eukaryota > Metazoa > Arthropoda > Insecta > Hemiptera > Miridae > Adelphocoris > Adelphocoris suturalis. Next base: position 117,585,370 of record CM061041.1, on the reverse strand, counting down.
CAGAAAACCAAATTGTTAGGGGGGGGTCACAACTGAATTTAAAGTAGGTATTGGAAAAGTTATTTTGGTCATCAGCTTTGTTTTCCCTTGATCAACAATGAAACTGTCAACCTACATTCAAGGTTGTGGTACGTTTCAAAGATTCCTTTTAAAAAAATATAAGATTTCAAAGACGACGGATCCATTGGAAAGTATGATATTTGATAATACTCGATGCGAGAGTCTGGAATGCCTCCCACTTAGTTCCCACTCACACCACCAACCATGGACAACAAACCAGTTCAAACAAACAACTGAAACTCTACTTGAAATCACTAAAACCTATAGCGACGTATTATATTGAGCACTCAGGGAGGTAAAGACACTATTTCTGAAGCAACCTGAGCTTCAAAACTATGTTTTGTGAATTTCACAAACCACAAATACCAAGGATTAAGTTTGGAGTGCTCACCTTCCTGGGTAGACAAGGTATAAAATTGGGAAGGATCAGCCGTCAACCCAGGTGTGTGACCTGCCCTGCACTGAGTGTTAAACCCTTGCCACCAAGGCCTTAAATGGGCGAGACTTCTGTGTTGCAATAAATGTAACAGATATAGCAAAACTGAAGGAGGAAGGTTCACCATTTGATAGCTGGCTGAGAATTGACTTCAAGGAGATTGAGTCAACAATACAGACATTAGTGAAAACAACAGGTCCTCCAAAACCTCGTCACGAGTTCAATTTTGAAGAGTTGTGAATTCCACCAAGTTACCAAACTGAAAACCTTTAGATCAAACTTCTCAAGAGTAATTCTAACATATAAGGTTACGTAGTCTAAAAACAGTACTTATTAGGTACTTCCTAATTCCAGGACTTCTAAGAAAAGTTTGTTTTGGTGTTATTTGTAAACGCCTCCTGGCTTTTGTATAATTCAGTCATAAACCATTGTTTAAGAGGATAACTAAGAACAAATTAAATCAAGTATATAAAGTTGTAAACTAACTACATGCTAGGACGACGTCCAGTCTGGATCGCGTCCTAGCATTTGGATTTGCAATCATCTCCTTCTACACCCATAGAAAAATAAAACGATGAAGAAATGGTTGATTTTTGGCAAATCGTACATTAATATGACGAATTTTGTCATTTGAACTTACCATTCAATAGTGGGAGAGTAAATGCAGGGGCTAAAGTCTTTAGAGAAACATTAATCTTATCCAGCATATAATAATCGGTGACAGCCAGTTACTGTGCATGTAACGTTCTACTTTATCACTGAATTTTTACTTTTTTTCAACTCATGATTTGCGAACTACACGTCTAGACAACCCGAGACAAGTGACGTCTAGGCAACTCGAGCTCGCAGGAAAGAAACACTTTTTTATTATTGGGTACCTTAAAACAATTCTGCTATTATGAATTCCAATTTCAGCATACATTAATGTGTAACTTCAAGTAGTTTCAGAACCATTGCACTGAGGATTTATAATAGTCATTGATTTGGTTGATTCTCCTACTATGATAAGACAAGTAGTTGTCAGAATTATTGAAGATACTGCTTAGCTATACTATAATATCCAAGCAACATATCAGTTTTAATAGGAAGACGGTTTCATAAATACCCTCTCTCCTCATCAGTTTATTACTCGTTAAGATAGCACCATAAAGATACTCTTGAAAGAAGTGTCATGCTTTTTGTCTTTCCAGCCTCATAAAGTAGGCATTCACCGCAGTACACCAATACTTCCTCCACAGCCTATGAATCTGCTGACACAGTTACTGTCTGCCTGAATTTGCTATTAATTAACCTGTAACCAATCCCTGTCAGCAGGTAAACAAATAATGAAGTTTTATTTACTCGTTTTTTTTTTTAAATATACAAGTGACTTTCGGTGAATATTCTCACGTTAGGTACTAAATTATTTTTATAATTCCAAATTCCTGTTACAATTTTAACCAATGAAAGGCCAATTTCAGCAGATGGTGGGCTGTTCTGGTTTGCAATTTTGCTGACTAAACCTGTCATCATAGAGGTCAAATTCCCAACATAGATGGCCACACAATGACTGTATATTTCTGTAACATTTGCACTGATTAACGGCATGTCACATCACCAGATATAGGAGGATTTTTGAAGTAGGTAGTCAGAGGGGGGGAATTTCCTAATTCAAGATGTTCCACGACAGATGTATTTTCCCATCCAGGTATAATTTCCACTTCGCGTTTGAGGATCCTTTTGCATGACTTGATTGGAACAAACAGAAACTCTTTCCAAACCAATGGTACTGATATTAGATGGAATCTGAGTGGGATAATTCCACTCCACTAAATTGGTTTCGCAATTTCGTTTTTTGGGTAGGGTTTTGGTCTCAACTATGGCAGGTGGCGCCAGTTGTCAGGTATACCAACTCCTCAGAGTGGGTCAGTTTAGCCAGTTGACTCTTCCAGCACTGAACAATCACTAGTTAACACTGCTAATGGCAAAGAGGTCAATCCATGACCCATTCAATAAATCTCAAAAGAGAAAAACAATTACACTCTATTCTAAATACATAATTTCATTCTACCATCTAGCAATTTATAGCCCATAAAAATAATCTCAACCGAATGTTTGCATTTTCGTCCAATCCAACTCTTTTAACACGATTTGGTAAAAGTATTATCGATTTGGCAGTAGGTACTCCAATGGTACCAATTGAATATAAGTAGAAATATGAAATACATTCACTACCTATAAAAATATTCACTACCGAACCACAATCGCATTTAGTAAGTCACACCAAAAACTCGAAAAACTCTTGAAATTTCATTTCCAGATGATTTGCGAGAAGAGATGAGCAATGATTTTTTGAAAATCAATTCCAATTTGATTTAAAATTTACCACATTGGTTTGCCAAACGGTACAATAAAAAATTCTTATAAATCAAATCAATCTTACCCGAGTAGGTAGGTACCTGGCCTGACAAACTGTGGACATCTGTTGGACAACACATACGAGTTCAATACAAGTTACATAACATTGAAAGAAAGAAATGTTGGTGATGAAGACATTTGCGATCTGGTTGAGTGATTCTACGTCCAGTAAATCCCAGGAATGAAATTATAGAAAAAGTTGGCGAATAAGAATAAAATTGTGATCCCAATGTGTTATTATGAAGGTTTTGACTAAGAAAATCACGATAGCTTTTTCTTGACAGCAGTGAATCTTTCTTGGTACTGATCATATCCTTCTAGATGTGTGAACTGACGCATATCGAAGAGATTGCCTTCAACAGCCAAAGTGGAAACACAAGAATCTGTTAATACCCCCTGAGGTATGGCTGATATCGTTAGACAGTTCTCCTGTACCCTTAATGTCTTCAAACGGGGAGCTTTAGCAATTTCGGGGGCAATGTCGTCCAAACGGTTTTGATTCAAGTTCAATTCTGTAACGTGAAGATTCCCAGCCTCCTTTGGAATCCGTGTCACCTGATTAGATGACAGATCTAGCAAGTCCAGATGTTTCAATTCGCACAACATTATGGGGAACTCTGTCAACTGATTACTCTGCAGTTGCACCTGCTTCAAATTTCCGCAGTTTTCCAAAGAATTCGGCAACGTTTTCAGCTTATTTCCCACAACCGACAGCGTCTCTAGTTTAGCCAGCTTACCAATTTCGTGAGGTAAAGTCGACAAGTTGTTATGATCCAATATTAAGGACTTCAACGACGAAAAATTTCCTATAGCAGGAGTTACGGACGACAGTTTGTTATACGCCAGGTCCAGGGACCTCAGATTACCTTTCAGCCTCATCACATCTTCAGGAAATTCGTCTAATTTATTCCTGGAGAGGTTGAGAACACCAGTTTTCTCAGCAGTGGCGACGTGTTTCTTCAAAGCTGCATTACCCATCGCTTGACTAAAAAAAAAAACCAATCAATTTAGTTGGAATTAAATACAAATTCGATATATGGTCTAAAGAATTCGACATTTTCCTTCGACCTGTTTATCCATGAGCCATACAGAGCAAAACACTAGTTCTAAATAATATTCTGCGATTCAAAAAGCAATTTAGGATTTTCAACTTATTTGCAGTTTTTTTCGATTTTTTAGAACATTTTAATGATATTTAAGTACATTTTTCAGCATAATTTTGCAGATAAATGTTTTAATGTTCTATTTTATAGTTATTACACTTTATTTGAGCAATATTCTGCTAAAAAATATAAATTTAACGGTTTTTAGCAGTTTTTTGCTATTTTTAGTGATTTTTTAAGCACTGTTTTTTTTTTTTTAAATTTAACCAATTTGTTGTTCTCAAAAAATGCTGGCCAACGAATTCGTCCTTTCGTTTGGAAAGCTTGATTTTTTGGCGCAAGAATGGAATTTTTATCTCAGTCCTAAGGACAATTTTTATCGTCTGAAAGGACACACACATAAATAAATAAATAAATGAATAAATAAATAAATATATATATATATATATATATATATATATATATATATATATATATATCTACTATTAATAAGAATGAAACTCCGTCTGTCTGTCGCTCGTGCCTATGCACGGCCAAACGGCTGAGTGGGGGGAGTCTACGAGTGGGGGGATCTTTTTGGGATTTTCCGATAGGGTGTATAAGCGAATTTAAAATTTTCTAATCCCACCCGAACCATGGGCCGTAGGGCGGGAGGGGGGTCGAAGTAATAATTAATGTGCGCTTTTTGGACTTCCCCGCTTCCCCTACCCCTCTAAACGGCCGTTGACAATTCCGGAAAAATACGGGTTTCGTAGGTTTTCCTACGAGGAAGACGACGGCGCGATCGGATCGCGGAAAAAGTATCGGGAAATGCGTTAAAAAAATGCGAGAGTACGGACCCGTTTTCTCGAAAAGTCCGCCGAAAAACTTGGTTTTTTCCGATTAAAATATACCCCATAAAGGTACGTTTTTCGGAACGGTTTTCGCGGGCGAAATACAGCTTTGATCCCGCCGAATCTGAATCCGAAGTCGGATATCGAAAAAAGTGACGGGCAGTCGGTCAAATCACTAGCGGAAGCGAGACTAAGCTATTAAAATGAGAAATTATTATATGTGCTGTGGACGCGAGAAGGCAGGAAGTCTAGGAAGACAGACGTGTTTGGGGTTGATAACTCAGGTACAAGTTTCGGTGTTCGGGTGTTGCGAGCAGGTACACAAGGTACCTTGCGAGCGAGCGAGAGCCATTTCAACAGAATAAATTCGGATTTTTTCCAACAAATATACAGCAATACCTTGCGAGCGATGCGAGCAACATCCCCGAATAAACTTTTCGTGGTTCCACGTAGTTTTATAAGATTTAATTTGTTTGTAAGAATACCCAACTGAAAAAAACGTCTGCCAAGTTGGGTGGGCAGTATAACTTCCTCAAGGATATACAGGTATACCTTGCGAGCGAAGCGAGCAACATTCCCTAATAAACTTTTCGTGGTTCCACGTAGTTTTATAAGATTTAATTTTTTTGTAAGAATTTCCAACAGAAAAAAACGTCTGCCAAGTTGGGTGGGCAGTATAACTTCCTCAAGCGAGCGAAGCGAGCAGCATCCCCTACAGAAGTTAAACCTACCCTTAGGGATCTACCGTTTGCGAGCGAAGCGAGCATCATTCCCTACATGTTGGGTGAGCAGTATAACTTCCTCAAGCGAGCGAAGCGAGCAGCATCCCTTACAGAAGTTAAACCTACCCTTAGGGACCTACCGTTTGCGAGCGAAGCGAGCAACATCCCCTACATGTTTCAATTGTAATACATCGCATCCGCACAGCCACACCTTGCGAGCGAAGGGACGCGATGACTCACAGGGGACTCACTACGCACTTGACTCATTTCAACGGAATTTCATACGGGTATTTAACAACACCTATGCAGCAATACCTTGCGAGCAAAGCGAGCAACATTCCCTAATAAACTTTACGTGGTTCCACGTGGTTTTATAAGATTTAATTTGTTTGTAAGAATTTCCAACAGAAAAAAACGTCTGCCAAGTTGGGTGGGCAGTATAACTTCCTCAAGCGAGCGAAGCGAGCAGCATCCCATACAGAAGTTAAACCTACCCTTAGGGATCTACCGTTTGCGAGCGAAGCGAGCATCATTCCCTACATGTTGGGTGGGCAGTATAACTTCCTCAAGCGAGCGAAGCGAGCAGCATCCCCTACAGAAGTTAAACCAACCCTTAGAGATCTACCGTTTGCGAGCGAAGCAAGCAACATCCCCTACATGTTTCAATTGCGAGCGAAGCGAGCAACATTTCCTACATACCATAGTATATATATATATATATATCAGAATGTCTCAAAACGGATTTCAATGAAGAAAATTTTCAAAATTTTGATTTTACAATTTTTGTAGCCATTGCAATAGCGTCATTTTCAACGAAAATTCGCTAAAAACCCAAATTTTCTTTAAATTGTCAAATATTATTTAGAACGAGTTTTAGGCAATAAAATTGGTGGTTAAAAATTCCTTTCCACTTGAAGTCCTGAATTTTCGAAACAATTGAACATAATATAGTACGATAATTTCTGAAAATTCGCTCATACGATTTTGCTGCATGACTGGAACTTTTTGCATTGTACTCATAGCGCCTTGCACTGAATCTCATATTTATTTATCTCAGTTGAACAAGTATTACGAAAGAAAACTTAATTTATTAACTTTTATTGAACTTAAAATTAGACATTGTCATTATATCATCTTTACAATATTGCCAGGAAATAGGCAGATCCCGTGACACCTGGCAAGAGCCATTATCGTCTGAAACTAATTAGGTACCTACCTGATTTGCATAAGTATTTCCCAAATTCAATAAATACTATTTAATTTCACTTAACCATTACAAAATAACTTGAAAAATCGTACAAATAAAAATTAATTGATGCTGAACTCATACATAAGTGCTTCTTATCAATAATTGTTCACTTTCTCTCCAATTACATCCCAATAATTCAAAAATATATTTTTTATATGAGGAGCGTGTATAGTGTTCAGGATATTTAAGTTTTTCGTCAAGGCCCTATGTAGAATGAAAAGTATACAGGGTGATTCCCTCGCAGATGCAAAAAAAAAAAAATTTGGGTGAAACTACATCAAAAATGGAGTAAAATGCCGCCAACCGCATATTTTTATCTCAATCCGTACTCGAGATATGATTTTTTAAAGGTTTTTTTTCAGGAATACCGTGTTTTTTCATTTTAAACTCGGATTTCTCCACTTTGCCTCATTTAATTTTAACTTTCAACCTCATTTTCGGTATCAGCATTAAATTTCCTATAAGAATAGTGTACTTGGGTACCATCCGAAGACCCTCACATCAGCTCAAACATTGACGATTTTGAAAAAATAATATTTCTGAAAATCTTTAAAACTTTACTACTCTTTTAAAAAGAATCCTGGACACTGGCAAATCTCATGAAAACTGCTTCATCTAATGTGCTTTCCAACGGTATTATCTATTTTGCTTTTATTTTGTTATTTAGGGGAGAAAATAATGTTTTAATGTTAAAAAATGTGGGTTTTTCTCCATGAACCAACGAGTATGGGGTCGGTTTCTATGTATTTTTTCTCGCTGGATCAAATGGAAACTCTTGCAGATCTCTCAACTACGTTATAATCGAGTTTTACAATTTAATTAACTAGTTTTACCCCATAACACACATACATTTAATCGTAACAAACAAACTAAACATCTGCGATTTCAAGTTAAAACTCGGTTATAACGGAGTTGGAGAGATCTACAAATGTTACCATTCGATACAGCGTGAAAAAATACATAGAAACCGAAGCCATACTCGTAGGTTCATGGAGGGTCATCTTTCGAGAAAACCAACAATTTCATTGAAAAACCCACATTTTTTAACATTAAAACATAATTTTCTCCACTAAATAACAAAATGAAAATAAACTTGATTATACCGTTGGAAAGAGTATTAGACGAAGCAGTTTTCATGAGATTTGCCAGTTTCCAGGATTCGTTTTGGAAGAGTACTAAAGTTTTAAAGATTTTCAGAAATATTCTTTTTTCAAAATCGTCAATGTTTGAGCTGATGTGAGGGCCTTTGGATGGTACTTTTTAAGAACTCAAGTACACTATTCTTATAGTAAATTTAATGCTGATTCCGAAAATGTGGTCAAAAGTTAAAATTGAATGAAGTAAAGTGGAGAAATTTGAGTTTAAAAGGAAAAAAAACACCGTTTTCCTGAAAAAACCTTTAAAAAATCATATCTCGAGAACGGATTGAGATAAAAATATGCAGTTGGCGGCATTTTACTCCATTTTTGATGTAGTTTCACCCAATTTTTTTTTGCATCTGCGAGGCACCCTGTATATAAAGGGCTTCTTGTGGTCAAAGTTAATCAATGCCTAGGATTTACAACATTTCCCTCTAATCTAATGGTGGACACTTTCTGAAAGTATCAATTCTGGGCATTCTGGGCGCCTTTGTGAATATTCAAAAGCACTAATTGAAGAATAACAGTTAGATGGGTGTTATCTTCAAATTCCCATGTGTGTGTGTGTGTGTGTTTGTTCTTTGAATTCCTGCGTGTTTTGTCCTATTTACCAATTCACGATTTAAATTCTATTGAAATTTATAGATTTTAATGTCGACAGAGCGCAGACTTGTTATAAATACGGCTAATGTACCACGCCCAAATGACATAAATCTTAGTCTTCTTACGCCACGAATAAATGAATCCTAATGTAAATAATATTTCAATGGATTCAAGCCTACGAAGAACCCCGAAACTTCGTGGTATTACGATCCCTAAATCTTGTTTAATATCTGAACCGGAATCCTGTTCGATTTTGTAAAACCTATGATGTTATGAGCAGTAAAAACTATATTGTTGATCAAACCACAAGGGACCCAAATCTTGGTGTACATCAAGGGCGACATTGAAGGTAAAGCGCTTAATTTTCAACACGTCTCAGTAATTGATAAATGGATAAATAATGGAATTAGTTACCTACCATAGGCCTCGTAAGTAACACAAAGCGAATAAATTAGCAGGAAAGGGAGCTCAATGGTGGAGGAAAGTCAATAGTTGAATCGGCGTCTACACAGATTACAGCATCAAAGGAGGCATACGAAATAGTTGAGCTGATTGGTCGAAGCACACTACTTATGTCCCACCAGGGACTGGAGAGAAGCGTAGGGGATCTGACGTCATAAGAGCAAGCTTCTACAAACACACTCAATTCTACTGTTTGAGCAAGATATTATATCTTTTCGAATGGTTTAAATAAGGAATATTTAAAATATTATCCAAAGCAATCATCTGTTACATCAGGGACCTTACTTATAATGCCACCAAGGCACAGCAACTCCACCATCCCCAATGCAGCCCAAATTTTTTTTTCTTTGATCAAAAACCCATCCATTGAGAAATGGATTCTCATAAGTTCCTCCATGTTTTCTCAGGCTGTGATGAACTTATGCAATTATTAATGTTTTAAAATCACATCTTAGGCTAGTTGTGTAAAAATCAAAATTCCTAATTACCTATGTCCAAATCAAAATGGAATATATATATAGGGTGATTCCCTCGCAACTTAAAAAAACCTCTCACCCACCGACTTATTTACCTCTACTATCAGTTGCCGAGATTTGACTTATAAAATTTCTTTTCGGGAAAACCACTTTTTTCAACATAAGAACCCACATTTTACACTTGTAAATTCAACTTTTCTCACCTTTTCGGAATCAGTGTTAATTTTCCTTCAACTACAGAAGGTTTTCACCATCAGACACATTTAAAAAAAAAATAAGTTAATTATCTTAGAAATTGGGAATTTTAACATATAGCTGCTTCACTTAATACTCATTCCAACAGTGCGGTCAGTTTTACTTACATTTTGCTAAGTAGGGAAGGAAATCATGTTTTAATGTTGAATTTCCACTCATGCAGCATGATCGTATGAGTGATTTTTCGTAAATTATAGCACCTATTAATTATGTAACATTGTTTTGAAATTGGAGCACTTCGAGTGCAAATAAATTTATTCCAATTTGAAATTTCATGGTGAAAAAACTCGTTCTAAATAATATTCTACAGTTCAAAAAAGATTTTGGGTGTATAGCTGTTTAGGCGTTTTTATCGATTTTTCAGCAGGTATTAATGAAATTCAAGTACATTTTCAGCATAATTTTGTGTGTAAATATTTTAAAATTTTAAATGTTTAAACTTGGTTTTTAAAATTTCTGGAGCCATTGCAATAGCTTCATTTTCTACAAAAATTCGCAAAAACTTGGTTCTTGCAATGAAAAAAAAATATATATATAGGTATATATATATATATATATATATATATATATATATATATATATATATATATATATATATATATACTTTTTTCCATTCTGAATTGAATTGAAGTAGAACCTAACATTTGCAGGTCTCTTTAATTCCGCATAAACTGAGTTTTACAACTCATAAAGTTTTAATTTATGTGGTATGCTCGATTTTTAGTAGTTTTAAGGGTAAAACGAGTAAATTAAAGTGTGACTCGGAACTGGAGAACCAGTGACTCGGAGTTGGAGATCTCTTTAAGTGTTACCATTCGATTCGCCGTGAAAAAATACGTAGAAATTTACTCCTAACTCGTAAGTTCATAGATGGTCATTCAAAATAAGAAATAAATAAAATAAAATAAATTTATTTTCTCCCGTAATTAGCAAAGTAAAAGCCAATTTGACTATGCAGTTGTGGGAGTATTTAATGAAGCAGTTTTTGTGAAAGTTGGCAGTCGCCAAGATTAATAATTTTAAGGGAGTTGCTCATTAAATTTTGTTTTTAATTCCAAATTTCTAAAAGAATTACTCAACTTTCTTTAAATGCAATGTATGTACGAGTATGTAAATGAATAGGAAACCCGTCTGTTGTAAATGAAAATTTGGTCAAAAGATGAGAAAAATTGATTTACAAGGGAGAAATGTGGGTTTTTATGTCAAAAAACGTGGTTTTCTCGAAAAGGCAACGTATAGATGTAGAAAGGTGTGATTGGTGGCATTCTACTCCATTTTTGGTCTAGTTTCACCCAATTCTAAGTTACGAGGGAATCATACTCTCTCTCTCTCTCTCTCTCTCTCTCTCTATATATATATATATATATATATATATATATATATATATATATATATATATATATATATGAAAATGACAAAATACATTTTATATTTCGGCTAATTGCCTTTTTCAAATGTTGAACTGACTTTACTACTTTTTCCGTTGTCAAGAAACTCTTGCAGGAGACAATGGGGTCATTTGTTGTGGAAACCCATGATACAGTGGTTGGCAACATTTTCCTCTTCTAATGTTGAGTCCTGGTGGTTCGTAGGCCCTCAGGGCATTGCTGTGAGCCTTCTCGGACTGCAGCAACTTCGTCTTATTTTCATTAAAAGATGAAAATGTTGCCAACTACTGCAACATACGTTTCCACAACAAATGACCCCATAGTCTCCAGCAAGAATTTCTTGACAACGGAGAACTATTAATTTGCAGTTCTACATTTGAAAAAGGCAATCAGCCGAAATATAAAGTTAATTTATTTTGTGATGTTAATATTTGTATTCTTTGTTTCTTAAGTTTTTTTTTCCTTTGTTTCCCAAGCATATTGTTCTCGTAGGGCCTTTAATCCACAAACAATATACATGGAATTTTGATTTGAACATAGGTAATTGAAAATGTTGTTAATAATTAATAATTAATAATTGTATAAGTCAAGCCTGAGAAAACAGGGAGGAAATGATAAAAATCCATTTTTTAATCGGTTCCCTCTCGTTTTCGACTCACTTCTTGGATAACTATTTACGAATGTTAAGAACGCAGCGTTAAGAATGTAGCTGTCTGTAGGGACGCGGTCGAGAGGATAGCAGTTTTTTTCAGAGAGGGCCTAGTGATATGGGAGCCTTTTCATTGGTCCCCACAGCTTTGACAGCCGTTCAGAACCCATTCAGATTATTAATATTTTTTAAAATTAATTAATTTATTTTTTACAAACTCCTATTTTTGCTCTGTTAACGCATTAATGCTGCCTCCTGAAATCCTCCCTTTCCCCCAATTGCCTCCTTTTGAGATTCGCATCTTAACTGCGATTCCTAATGAGAAGGCATTCAAGGCCCTACATGAGAGACTCCCAACCGAGAGTGGAACCTGACAGTGTAGACGGTACACATTTTCAAACTTGCCTCTCATACTTTTTATCGTTAGGTACTTCATTAATCATGGAAGGCTTACATGGAGGAGTTTATAAACTATGTGGAGGTCATGCAGCTACCCCCGCAGCCCCGGAGGCCGCGCCTTGGACATTACAAGCTCTGTGGGTGGCTCAGAGTCTGCGGCATTGACTATCTACCCCAGGACAACTCACAGGTCAGCTTTACGACCAAGCTCTTTCCTTGAAAACCAACATGCGATGGAGAGTTTACTCAAGCTCTGTCTATAGATTGCACAAATACCAGCTTTGTTTGCTATTACTTTCAAAGAAACTCAGATCAACCTCAATGCTTTGGATCACATCAGCTTGCTCGGCATGGGGCAGCCAAGACACAGCAACGCTCGTCCGCTTGCTCGTTTTTTGCGATGCATCAGTGCAGAGCAAGTTGCCCCAGAGCAGCTTGCCATCGGGTAGACCAAGTTGAGTAAGCCAGGACCTATCTCTGTGTTCGCGTACTTTTCAAACGGTAGACTTGGTACATACCCCATAGCCAGCTCAAAAGGCTAACTCTTTGCATAGCGCGGGGAACCTCTTAGCCTTAACACCACAGAGGCTTGAACCATGCTAGTAGTATCAGGGTCAGTGCAGTAGGGTGAGTTCTGGACTAATGTCTCATCAATTTCTCCTACAATGCTAAATTTTTAAACTGCTGTGCGGTCATGAAAAGGTACATAGCCACCCAGAACGACTGACGAGTTTTCAGACTAATTCATTTCACATTAAACCTAGGAAGCACACCTAATAAAATTTGAACTGGTTTATCCTTGCGACAGCTAGGAAAAATATCAAGGCCACCTTCATCAGCTTAGTAAGCTCTGTGGTTAATTTCTTTCATAAATAGCCTAAATGAGGGGACTTTCAAATGTAGCTTACGATTGTAGGGGAAAGTACTTACAATGGATTTGAGATATCCATCAATAAAAGTTCACAAAACGACGTTTTTGTTGCGATACCTTAACCTCCTGAAGTACCTATTTGACGCATGCCTTTATGCGGAAACTCCGCATAACAAATCTTCTAACGATTCTGATTAGAATGATTGTATGAAATATGCACACGGGCGGACATGCTAGTGTATACTACCCATGTCCCAATATATTTTGATATGTATAGCCGATTTGGGTTCTCAGGAATTACCTTGGTTCAATGTTGCTTACCTTTAATATAACGAAACTGCAATAATCCTGGTGGTAGACATTTAAAAAGTCAAAGAAAATCAACTTTCAACAGCTAACTGATAACTACACAGAAATCTGATAACGTTAATACATTATCAGCTTTTCATGAACAGTTCCACCTTTTAAAATAATGAATTAATTTGAAGCGAAGGTAGACAATCCAATTATTGATCTGGGCTTAGCACGAATAAAAACTGTGAATTGTGATGACGTAGACTTAATTTTACTAAATTATTATCTACTTTCTAAGTTTTAGAGAGAAACAGCTGAAGTATTCCTTCACAAACACAAATAAACAAGATAGCAAGCGTTGGTCAGCATCTACGTATTTGATGTCTTAAAAAAATCGTCATCTGACAAAACTACAAATTGACTATATCCTGATACTCACGATTTCATAATTTTAGATCCATATTCAATTTGTATTGTTAAAAATATAGCTTATTTCAATAATAAATATTTTTTATAAGTTTAGTGATACCACAACAACATTAATTCAGATTTCCTTTCCTTCTGCCTACCTGTTCACCAACCGAACATAACTACTCAATGTCACAAACGTTGAAAATCAATAAATTGAAAAATGTGAACCAATATTTTTTGGTTGACTATCTATTTCTGAATGGTGAAATAATTGTTTGAAACAGTTATTATATTGAAAAATTATACTAATTGGAGAGGAGGGCAAATCAACAGTTTAAACATTTCAGTACAGTTTCGGGGAGTTTCTGGTCTCTGCCGCTTGACATCAGTAGTTTCGCTTTTCGCGAATCAAACTGAAAGATGGAAGACGGTGTCAGTCCGTAAAATTTGTGTTTTTTACGTTCGCAATATGTTATCGTTTTTAGCGCCGCGTATTTCGTGGTAAACCGAGATATAGGGGGTGAAAATGGATAAAATAAAAGGAGAGCGAGGGACCTGAGAGGCAGAAGGAATGACTTCTACGCCCAAGTCAGACAAATGCAGTGAGTTCAACTTTTCATCCCTTTCGTATCAGGATGTTTTGCTCGTATCAGCTCACGTATGCCCTGTCAGGTTCGCGTCAATCCGCGAATTTGTTACTTTTCCCAAATATATTTAATTGTATGATATTATATTTATCAATGTATAATAAATTATCCCTGATACCAGCTTCCCAAATGATTTAGCTACTCTGTAGAAGGTTTAACATCTTGGTAGGCAGGTATGTAACTACATACTTTAGTAGGTAGGTATAATAAACCTGAGCTGTGGATTCATTTATCAAAATCAATAAATTATGGAAGAATAAGTAGAGGGCTTACAATTAATTAGAAATAAGGACTTATACATTATTCCATTTTTATTTATGTTTCTACCTACCTACTTTCCTTTGAACGCGAAATGTTTAACATAGGTAGGAAACTACATAATTATTTACTGATTTCTTTGAAAAGGTTGGTGCAGTAAATTATCCTTGGAATTACAAACTCAACCTCAAGCATAGGTACCCATTACTCACCTACTTGATAATTTTTCCACTGGAGATTTTCTTGCACAGATTGAGAAGTTTATACTTTATCCATACATAACTTGTTTCTAATTATTTTTGGTCGCTTGTCAGAATTTTACTCGCTATTTCTTGATTGAAAATGTTCAGAACAAATACAAAAATATTAAAAGGAAGACAAAATTAAAATTAATGATCAAAACGAAAGGGAACAAACCGAAAATTCACATTGAATTTAGTCTTGAGTCGAACCTTTTTTTTCCGCGAATTATTCAAATACTTCACATGAAATCTTAATTTAAATGTTGATTACAATTTTTTCCAATGTTAACACTTCCATACTGTATTAGGTACCTACCTATGAAACATAATGTACGGAATCTTGAAACTCAAGTACGTCTACCATTGCAGAATGAATGAAATTTACGAAGGAATCGAAATGTGATAGCAATCCCATTCTTTCGGCAAAAAATCTAATATTGGTTTATTAGGGAACTTAGAAATGTTTATGGCCCAAAGTATCCTTGAATTTCTCTAAATTATCCTCCAAAAATCTCTGAAAAGTGAAGGGGGGGGGGGGGCAGTCTTGGATACCTATGTATTATAACGGAAGAACATAGTTGGGTACAAAAAGTATGCAAGTCATCATAAGAAATTTTCAGAAAAATTAACAATTATTTTAAAATCAAGAAAATGTAATGAGTGTTACCTACTGTCATGTTAGCTCCAGACTAATGTTCAAATTTACTTTTTCCAACTGAACATTTATCCGACAGTGTCCAGGCTTCTCCAGCGGAAATTATCAAACTCCATCTCTCCATAACAGTTTGTATTAGTGGTTGTCTAAAGGGTTCAGGTTTTACCAAGAGCATTTTTCTAGTTCAATTTTCAATTTCGACTCGCTAGATCCACTTAGCATGAGTTTTTGTTTCGCCAGACTCATTTGGCTCAGACTCTTGAACTTCTTTCACACATAACACAACACCTACACGTTAATTTTATATTATTAAATGAAAATAGATTCCATCATTCCATCCCAAGAAGTTGAAGTTTGACACCAACTGCACTCTCCTTTCTATGATTTTTCAAATTTTCGTGCGATCGTGACGTCAAAGCCCAAAGTGACGTCTCATTCCAAAAAAACTAATTTTTTCAAACTAATTTTTTCATTTAACTATAATTTTTTCAAGATGTGGTCCCTACATTAATGTTAGAGATACGAGGAAGCTATGTGCCCTACCCAACTTAGCAGACCTTCTTTTCGTTCTTCACAAAAAATTGTCCATGAACCTCACTCAAGCGAAGTAATTAAATAATTCATTTTCGTCAATCAATCAAATTTTTACCAATGTTGTGCATTAATTTTGCAAATTTTTGGGTGTGAGTGTGCCTGATCATTTTCTATCATGTTTGAAACCGTCAATTGGTTTATACGCATAAGGAGAGATAAGGTGAGTCTCTTGGGTCCTATAGGTTTATCTACCTATTCAAAAAAGAGCTAATAAACCAATCCATCTTTTATTTGCAATACAAACTGTCGTGCCCGAATCGTAAAATAATTTCGTTTCTCCCAAATAAACAAGATACCAACCCAATTGGGCCACACCTATTATGGGAGGGGGTGGGGATAGATCAGCTTCCTTGGAAAGGGAAGTCCATAGTGGGGACCAACATATAAATACAGCTGCTGTCCTTTTGAAAGCTCATATCACTAGTTCTTTAAGCACACTAGTCTTCTCATTCCAATTTCTCAACTCTCCCCACTCTCTCTGGCTACAATATCTGTGATTCAGCCATTCCACATTATTTCAGTATTCAGTATTTTATTTTCTATTATTTTAGCTAAGGTATAGATCCGGCTATTAGGCTATTAGCGCTACGATCTTAATGATGGTCTAATGGATTAGGCGATCTATGGTTTCAGGATGCGGCTTTTAGGAGGTTACGGTATTCCAGAACCGACCAATAGGTTTCACGTCCTCTAAACATTATCTGATCGTAATCTGAGTCAAATTAGGGCTAAATAGTTGGTATCATAAGTCCCACACTCATCAAATCTTCACAATTTAAAAATTTTAATTCACACGCAACCAGGACACAAACGGAAAATTTGAAGAAAAAAAACTGAAAATTTCTAAAAGAGTTATTACTATGTCAGTATTAGATCAATAGACCTGCATATTGTCAACATTACGTGAAACATCTCTTGACTCTGAATGAATCAATAAAGTCAATCGCGACTTTCTTCATTGTTGTATGATATACTTCATATTCCATTGAACGATTCCAGAACGAATATTGAAATTATAGATTTAGCTCAAGTTCAACATCATCCTGCGTGCTGATGGTTTTACAATTCACAGTCGTTTGAAATACTGTCCACTCAATGTGCTCTGATTCGGTAAACTACGGTGATAAAATGTATACTAATTTTCTCTGCAATACATCAAACTCTGCTTTTCTCTTGAAAATTTTTGAATCATGGATATGCCTTTGGGAAATTAATTTTTATATCAATATATTTCAATGTTTTCCGATGTGCTGGAGAAAATGAGTGTGAACGTTCTTACGTAAAAAAAAATTGAATAGGCCTGTTGGTAGAAAAATACATATTTATTCATTTTATAGTAGATGAAGTAGATTGAACTTAATTAATTTGATTGAACTACCGTCCAGTTGTCTCAGGTGGAAACATATTGTTTAGTAATGCTATGATTTTGGTAAGAATGGCGAATAGATAATGTTTTACTGGATTTAACCTCTCCATTATAACCTTACTACATGAATATTCAACAAGCAACCCCTCCCCCCTTCTCCCTCACAATCATAATAAAGTATGAACTGATTTCACAATGTGAAATAGAACAATGACAGATTCACGGAAATAAATTGAAAATATCACGATATATCGGTACACACGCACGCGCACGTGCGCATACACACACACATGCACACGCACACCACCACCACCAATCATTAGATATTTTAATTTACTGAGAATGGATCCAGGGAGAGAATAAAATAATGAAATTCAAGACTTTTCGCACATCTTTTATACTAAAAGATCATATCGGGATTACATCCTCCATTTACCCCACCGATAAATTTGAAACTCACAAGGTTTGTTGCACCGGACCGGATTCCTAACTGAACAAAAAAAGAATGACGAAAATAGGTCGAGAATTGTAACTTGGGTATTGCCTAAAAGGATCAGTTATAACCCCCTCCACCCTCTTTCAAGATGGCAAATCCAAAATTCCCATGCTTTGTTGCACAGCTAGATGCAAATTAGGATCAAATAAAGAATGAATATACGTAGCTTGGGCAGTGTTTATTAGAATTATACCCCTTCCCCGATGGCAAATGTAAAATGTCTTAAGGTTTTTTGCACAACTAGGCAGAAATTGGAATCGAACAATGAATGGATCACGAGAATCGGTTAAGAATAGCAGCTTGTGCAGCACTTATTAGAATCGGCTAATACCCTTCCACCGCCTCTCCAATGGCAAATCCAATATTTCCAAGGTTTGTCGCTCAACTAGAATGAAATTGGGATCGAGCAAAGAAATAATCTCGAAAATCGGTTGAGAATTGTTGCTTGGGCAGCGTCGACATAATTTTTCACACAGACATAAGTAACTACTCGTTCTGAGTAAAACGAGAAACTATTGAATTATGTAAAGAAAAAATAATAAATAAATAAAAACCCCATGTAGATATTTCGTACTTTTACTGTAAAGAGCAAGAATATAACGTTCCAGTCATGCAGCATGATCGTATGAGCGAATTTTCATAAACTATCTATCGTACTGTATGTTAAATTGCATTGAAATTGGAGCAATTTTAGTTGACAGAAATGGTTAAAAACCAATTTTATGGTAAAAAACTTATTCTAAATAAAATTCCACTGATTCAAATGGGATTTTTGATTTTTAAATTTTTTTGCAGTTTTTATAGATATTTTAGCAAATTTTAATGACATTAAATGTACGGTTTTCATCATAATTTTGAGCAAAAATTTTTAATGTCCTAGTTAATCGTTGAAAATTTAGTTTTGACTAAAATTCTGCAAAAAATAGAAATTTAACGATTTTTGGCCATTTTTAGTGATTTTTTGGGTACATTTTTCGAAATTTGACCAATTTAATGTGCTCAAAAATTGTTGTCCAACGAACTCATCCTTTCTTTTTGAAATGCTTGATTTTTTGGCGAAAGAACGAAGTTTTTATCTCAATCCTAAGGAGAGTTAACGTCTGGAATGACTCATACACACACACACACACACATATATATATATATATATATATATATATATATATATATATATATATATATATATATATATATATATATAATAAAAGTGTGAAAATCGAGGAATCATTTCAGAATGCCTCAAAACAGATTTCGATGAAGAAAATTTTTGAAAATTTTTATTTTAAAATTTTTGGAGCCATAGCAATAGCTTTATTTTCTAAGAAAATTCGCTAAAAAGACCCTGCCTTTAGCGTGCTCGGATCTACCGCTGGAAATTTACCGCCAGCTTCTCACAAGTTGCCGATCTGACTTCCTCGCAATCACTTCCAGTGCTCTCCAAGATGCTGTGTACCAAATTTATGGGCTATAGAATGTACAGCAGGGAAGTTACCTCTATCGCTCACCCACCTGATCGACTACCTCACTATCAGTAGTGAAATCCAAGAGGCTGTGTATCAAATTTCAGTGCGCTAAGCTGTTCAGGAGAGAAGTTATCTTTATCGCTCACCAGCTGATCTAACTTCCTTGCAATCACTTCCAGCAGTCCCCAAGAAGCTGTGTACCGAATTTCACGTTCTTAAGCGGCCCTTTCACGATCCTGCTGCAGGAGATGGGGAGTGTAACAAAGTTCCCCTCTTCGCTTCCCTGCCTCAGAGTGCATTCTCCATACACGATCCATCATTCCCAGCTCAAACCGAAGGTTTCCCGCTAGAATATGGTATTCTGTGTTTACCTTCTGCGTTCTCCATTCTTCAATGGCTCCTTATTTAAGGTCTTCCGACAGCTCCACTCACGCTCGGACCTAGCAGGTTGATAGGGTTGGGGACCCTGGACCGCAGGATGGCCTGACCCATCCGACGAGCTCTGCAGGACACCTGCAGCAGGAAGGCCTCAACACACGTCCCTTGCAAGAAGAGAGGAAGTTTTTCGTTCCCCTCACTTCCTGTAGCAGGATCGTGAATGGGCCGCTTTAGGATGTACAGGAGAGAAAGCTTCATCGCTCACTAAGCTGATCTGCCTTCCTCGCAATCACTCGCACATGTCCCCAAGAGTCTGTCGATTTTTCTGATGAGAAAATCAATTCGCTTCGGATTTGCGTGACCCAATTGTCGCGTTACTTTTCATACTCCAGGCTTCGCTTATCTGTCTGTCGACGTTGAGGTCAGTAAACGACAAAAATCGTTGCAAGTCCAATTCCATAGAAATTTAATTGAAATTGCTCATAAGGTTTAGATCTGGACGATTGAGGCTTTCCTTACTGTACACCCGTTAATTTTTAGGCAGCTTTTGATTTTGTATCACATGATACTATCATGTAAATGATCATTTTACCTTCCTCTTTGTATGTTAGACGTAAATGGAATATTGCCCACCAATGTGATGTAACATTTAGTTATTTTAAAATCATGCCAACCTCCTTAGCGATAGGAAAGTCCCTGCAAACTTAGCTAAGAACCGTTAAGAAGGGCGAGCGACGATGGCTCCACAGATTAATGTATTTTTCAATATACGGGTGGGTGTAAAAGCAGGATAAAAAGACGAGCGCAAAAAAAAAGAAAGAAAATTGACGCCCTTCTGATCAAAAGGAAGGAAGACTCCCGAAATAGCGTCGGCGACGGTGATGGTGGGGTTGGGGTGCCCCGCTCAGCTGCGTCGCCTCTCCAAACTTTAGTTCTTCCGAGATTCGCCGGGCAACTGTATCACTTCCGTGTGCTGTGGTGGACTTCTCTCACTCTCTCTCACTTGTCAGTTTCCAAGCTGTTCGTAACTCCACAGCCTCCCATACCTCAGATTTTGACTTGGACAAATTCAATAAATCATATTTGTTTCTGGGGAAAACCTGTTGAAAAATATTGGTACGTATCCTCCTATAGTTTTTTTTTAAATTACAATTCCTTTGAACTATTGGTTTTATTATGTTCAGTGGAGAAAGAAAAAATAAGCCCCCCCTTCCTCCTCAAAATTTTTTATTTCATGTTGTTGTATTTTTATGTTAGTAAAATGAAATAATTCAATCCGTCCGTCCACCTTCTGTAACTGCACTAAATACTGGAACAAAATAGATACCTCATTTATTTGGTTCAAACACAACAAATCGGACGCGGAGGTGACTGAAATCGTGTCATTCCAGACTACTTCATGAAGTGAAATTTAAGTGTTCAAATTCAAAAATCTGAAGTATATGAAGTATGAAGTATACTGATGGCAGAATATAAGTGTATACGTTTTCGTTTCATTTGGAAGCACCTTTTGCAAGACCTTATTCAAGAGGGCAGATTTGGGGGAAGAAATGTCAAAACGATAGTGGATACCAAAATTGTGAAACTAATTTTCTACGCAGGAGTAAACTGAATTGAAGATGAAGATGTTGATTTTAGTTGTGATTTAAATAATATGTGAATCATCATGAAAGGGGCAACACGAAAATGTAAACAATAGGTATACGTGTAGTGGAAGAAAGTTGTATTTTGGCAGTATTCTTCAATACCTATACGTGCCAGCAATGAAATAATTATGTAGACTGGATACCTATTGTGTCCATTAAACAATGTTTGTGATGTGATTAGCTCGTTTAAATAGGCAATGATTTGTAGTTACATCTTGTGGTCAGCCGCGAAAGATAGTTTGATGTTTGTGATTAGAAGAAATTCGTATTGGTATATCTCATTAGTTACCTCCCTGTTGTTCCCAACGTACGATTTTGGTTCTTTTGGACCTGACTTGGACTTGACTGAGTACTAGATGGATGCAGGAATCCAATAAATGAGCAAGGCACCGGAGAGTCAGATGGTAGATAGTTGCAGGTGCAGTTTCCGACGATGTAACTCTACCCGTGGTATAACAATGAGGTTTTTGAAACAATGAAGTGGCCTAAAAAGGTGTCAACACGCTAGATTTACCTCCACCATGCCTCATTCTTTCATGCCATTCGGCAGCTTGCTATAATTATTCCTAACGATTGATAAAAAGCTCTACATTTGTAGGAAAAGAGTCTGAGCTATCTTATTTTCAATTTGTATCCCAGTGAGAGCTTTCCAAGAAGGTTAAATGTGTGGGGCAACCTATGTATGACTGGAAAAGGGTCATGAAATCAATAACACTAACCCCCCGGCACCCACATAATTCTAACGTCACTGCCCTTGACCAGTTATTTTCGGCCTATAGGTACCGCACGGAATCAAGCGATTTCGGAAGTATATTCTAAAACCGAGTTTGAAGTAAAAAGTCACGATATTACCACACTTGTACTAACTATAAGTAGGTATCTAAATGACTTTTTTTTACCTGGCTTCCTTTTCATTTTATTTACATGCAATTTTAAGATGATAATCAGTTAATTACTTGAATTTGACTTTGAACAGAAAATTTCTGCATAAAACTTCAAATGACTTTGCAAATTTAATGAAGACAAAAAAAAAGAAAAAAGTCTGCTAAGTTGGGTGTGGCACAGAGCTTCCTCGTTTACGTATCATGAATGTAAAAATCATTGGAAATTTTTAAATGATCTTGAAAAATTCCAAAGCGGAAAAGAGTGAATCGAACTAGCGTTAAAACGTCATAATTGTTCAATTAAGAAACAAAAAAATGATACACAATGTAATTTACGTTTGCGCATGCGCAGTATGAATTTATGAGTTAAGAACAATGAAATAGGTAGGAACCATTTACCCGCGCATTAATCGGATAAAAGCTGTGGAAATTAAGGTTGTTACAAGGATTTCACAATAATGCATGCGCAGTAGCTATTTTTTTTATATATTTTATTTTTTTAATTTTATTTTACTAGGGTTTAAGCCGCACCCCAACCAGAAGGGTCATTAGCGGCACGCTGTAACGATTAATGATACAATCACGTTGAAATTGTTATGAGGTAATTAAATCGTCTTCTCCCTACTGTCATCCAAATTAAAGCGAAATGGAACGCCTAGATGGGAAATATGGGGCATAATGGAATTTATGTTTGCCCATGCGCAGAGTGAAGCATTGATGCGGCAACAATGAAACTGATAATTTAATCAAAATCGGATGAAAACTGTGGAAATTAGGGGGTACAAGGAATTCACATTGGCGCATGCGCAGTAGCTATTAATTAAACATTCATGTTGAAATTGCCATATGATGATCAAATCGTCATCCCCCAGCTATCATCCAAATTTGAGCGAGACAGGGCATGAGAAAATGACGTTTGGTAGAATTTACGTTTGCGCATGCGGAGAGTAAAGTATTGAGTTGGGACCTATGAAATTTACAGACAGACACACACGGAACCTATTTGTTCAGAATGGCCTAAAACGTAAAATGAGATTGGAAATTTTGATTTTGGAGACCAAAAAGTTTTTTCTCCCGAAAGTGAAAACAATGGTTCCACTACCCATAAGTAGACTCGTATGCAAAACCTGAAAAAGAATATTAAATAGCGAGTTTTTGTAGATCTAATGAATCTATACAGGTAACACAAATTTTAGAAAGATAATTTTCAAAGTTTTCACATGGAAATCGTTTCACGGCCTTCTAACATGGGTTCCAGAGATAAGACGAGTTTTACGTTTTGGAATCTCTGTTTTTGCTATACATCCCCCCCCCCCCTCATAAAGTGCTTGTATACCTGAGAAATGGCTAGAAATGACAAGGTGAATAATTGTAAAGTTCATTTACCGTAAAATTAGAATGTGAAAATTGTTGTGCATAAAACGAACTCAAATTTCAAACGAAATTAGTTTAGCATCCTCACTCCCGAAGGTAGTTAATGGTGTTTGTGCGGGATCGTGTGGGTTAGCTCCTAGACAGTTCCTAAAAATTTTCAATGCCGTTATCAATAATAGCCTGTGCGAATGCGCTAACTTAACTTCATAAAACGTCAATTTCTCATCAACTCGATTTCGTCAAAATCGGGCGGGGGGTTCCGAAAGATGTCCTATGAATTAAATCGCGATTGAACGAGTAATAGCTATTACTCATACGCCAAACTAAAATTGATTAACATAGGCAAAACTTCGAGGCTAATGGGCCGAATTTTATACAATTCTCAGGAATTTTGTGGGTTAGCTTGTGAATTATGTCCTATAAATTTCATTGCCGTTGGATTAATACGTCGGTTTCTCATGATCTATCTGTCCGATTTTGTTTAAACTCAGGTTGTTTGGTATATGTCCAGGATGATGTCATATGGATTATTTTGTGGTTGGTTTGGTTGAGTAATAACTAGAGCTCGGATCGATATGCACTTTAAAAACTCAAAATATGCATTTAAAACCTCCGAAATATGCATAAATATGCACATAAAAACCTGGAAATATGCACTGGAATATGCACGTATCCCAAATACATACATTGAAATATTCACTTATCCCTAACATATCAAGCCGTATATATATTTCGAATAGTGCTAGGTATGTAAATCACAATGCGAGGGATTAAAACCACTAAAAAATTGAGATTATTTGTACGGAAGACGGAAGAATACGCAAGAATAACCACCAAAAGTAGAATCACTTAATTTTTATAATTTCAATAAAAATGAATCTGTTGTACTATCACAAAAATTAGTTCGTTTGTACAATCAATATCTTCTCCAAATTGTCTACTTTAAAATTACGCCTTCGGTCTGAAAGGACCATTTTTAAATATGAAAATGTTCTTTCCACATCACAAGACACAACTATGAAAGACTATGGATCTAGATCCATACACATGGAAGTAGAGCAGCCATGGAAATTCCCCTGCAGAAATTCGTAACAATCTTAATACTCTGGTGAAAGGTAACGTGTGCATTGAATCCGGTCACAGTCTTCTCCTAAGTGCTCCCGTATAATCCGATTATAAGGACAGCTGTAATGTGAATGTCTACCTAGCTTATAATGGCACCAGTCGTTGTCTGCAGTGTTAATCTGGATTTAGTCGAAAAACAACCTGTGTACGGAATCAACCAGTACCTGCTATGCCTTTAGCCTGTCATTTACCTCGTATTCTGAAAAGGTTTTGGATAGGTGGTACCACCTATCCACCAGGTGGTTTTGGGTAGGTGGTTTTGGAGGTGTACCTTCCTTGAAGATACACGTGACGAGAAGGGTGAAAAACTAGAATATGTTTGCAAAACGCCGAAAATATGCAGTTATACGCACTTACACCCTAAATATGCACTTATATGTACAAATGCCCAGAATATGCAAAAATGTGCATTTTAAATTTGAATTTAAAATTGCCTACAAACACCCGTCGAGAAAAATTACTTTGGGCAATAAAAAAGTAATATGCAAAATCCGAGCTCTAGTAATAACAATTAGGCATGCGCAAAACTAATATTGGTTGAGACTACTAGACTTATGGGGCGATTTCAATTGTTGTTCAGGCTAATCTCTAACATTATCTTACCGATTCCATCGCCTTTTATATACCTACTTAAGATATGAAGTGAATGTCATTGGATTGATGGTACGGTATGCGCCTGCGCAAACCTAAATTATAGCCCTATTTTGTTTATGTTAACATGTCTACTCATATATCACTTACTGTTCTACTTCGCATTCAATTGTTTCCTTCAATTACTTTGTTCTGCAACTAATTCTATGCGTCCATGTTAGAATAAGTGAGGAAGCTATACTGCCCACCCAACTTGCCAGACGCAAGTTGTTTTCACACGAATACAAAGGTTCCAACTATACAAACTAATTATTATCATGGACGTTCCTATAACAAATGAAAATAAAACCCCACTTAACACTTTGATAAAGTATATTTTGATAAAAGTGGAAGAAGAAGTATGTTTAAGTGGTATAAGCGATTTGTTTAATTAAAAAAAAATTAAATTAGCAATTAAAATTATAAGTCAAAATTTCAACAACAAAATTTTTTTTTTTGGAAACTTTGTCATGTTCGCTCGATAGCCTAGGATGAGACAAACTCAAATATATATTTAGATTTGAAAATTGATTGACTGGTGTGAAGATAATCAAGATTATCTATTTGTATCTTCCCTCTCTCTCACTCAACTGTCGTCCCCTTTAGCCTTAACTGTCGACAACTAGTAATTAACGTTGTGGTTTCTCTGTATCAATTACCTAGAAGCGTATTGTTAATAATTTGAAAACCATGAGAAAGCGGGGTGTAAGCCCTAAAGGATTTTCATGCCAAAAGTGTATATGTACCTAAATCTTGCCGTAATCTCTCTATTTTGAGGGCATTGCACTGAGCCGAGTTTTATAAATAATCGTAGCAGTATAGTAGGTCTAAGCCTTGACATAGTACCTAGGTATACTGACTTAACATTGAAAAAAAAGTTCCTTTCTTTACCCGACTTCATTCAATTATTATTCAATAATATAATTATTCAATTATTCAACTACATCTAGATTAGGTTGTTTAGATTATTATGCCACGTCGTTCAACGGTTTTCAGATCCGGCATCGAATCTAGCCGTCGGGGTCCTCCTTGCAGCTGCCAATTTTAGTAATCTGAATCATCGGTATTTAGGTCCGCAATGGGTTTGAACTGCTCACAGAAGATATATGCGTTCTTGGGTGCACAGGGGCTTTATTTATGGTATAACCACCTGCTAAAGATGAATATCTCTTACCTATCTCTACTTTTCCGAAACACCTGAGTTAATAGCAGGTGCCACAGGTGGATCAAGGAAAACTTGCTTTTATAGACGAGACACACGCAACTGTTTTCGTCCCTAGATGAGCTGCAGAATGCTATTTAAAAAATTGCAGTTGTTTCTGAAAGAATAGTTGCTCACTCTTATTTATATCGACCATACTCCATTATAAGAATTTCCTTTATTCTCTTCCTGAGTGTAAAGTCCCTCGAACTCATTGCCAAACGACCTAGGAACTCGTAATTCATAAAAGAGCCGAAAATGTTTGGCAAATTCGCATTAGAAGCTTAATATATTGATTTGATTATAACCATATCTCATAGGTATAGCAAATGTTATTCACCTCCTGACGACACCATCTGGTCGAATACCAGCAAACTTTACAGGGCTGATGGAGTCAAATGACTTTAGTGCCGACTCTGGCGTACGATAAAAAAGTTTACACAGCATAGGTACATATGTCATACATTTAAAGATATATATATTTATACATTATTTAAGTTACAGTAAAACTGATGACCTACTTTGTGAGTTTACCGTTGATTTTCCGTGAACCCATTTTGATTGTGGATTGGTTCTGGATTCTTCCCATAGTGCTTACTGGACACCTTCGTTGTGCACCTTTTTCGTCGCTCGAAGGAACCTTAGAGCTCCTGGGAATTTTCTTTTTGTCCATTTTGCCGCATTGCTTAGAAGCTAGTCGTACATTTTATCTGTAGATGGAAGTGATCAATCAGCATATAAAATGATCCAGTCCTTTTGCTTCCTCAATACCGAAGGTTGGGAAGCTTTGTGTTCGTGATTAAGTCAAAAAAATGTTCGTCTTCCAAAATCGAAATTTCCACTTGCTTTTTACGTTTGAGAGCCTGCTGATCAATTTTGGTTCCGTGTCAGTCTATCTGTCTGATGTCTGTCTGCGGTAAATCATTGTCACATCCAAAGCTATACCAATTGTCGTTATACCTTCTCGGGGTCACGATGCGCCATGTTCTGATCATGTATTACATACGTCTTTTCTGTTATATCCCCGCATTTACAAACTACTCGTATTTTCTATAGAATGGGGATTGATCGGATTGATGAACCCCAATAATTTTTACGTCCACTGTGGTAAAATAGATCAGAATGCTGTGTATAGTTTGGTGGTTTGGATGCTCGCAAGCTCGTATCTAAAAAATCATTACATCAAGTACATAATCAATCCCTTAGTAAAAATTCAGATTAGTTGGACATGTAGGTCAGAATTATATGTATAGTTTGGTGGTCTGGATGCTCGCAAGCTCGCATCTCAAAAATACATAACATCAAGTAGTCAATCCCTTAGTAAAAATACAGGTTAGTCAGACATACCTACAAGTCAGAACGAATGAATAGTAGAGAATTAACGGAAATATGCGGGGATATAGCAGAAAAGGCCCCATACGGGGCTTAATAATAAATTATAGGCCAATGATCTGCGTAGAAGGGCTATCTAACACAGAAATAATAAACCATTGTGTAATAATTTACAGCGTTTTTTAGATGTGTTGGTTCTTCTAAATTACGTGTAATCGAGGGTCATTACAGACAAGTCAGTTAATTCATAATGAAATGTTGAAAAGCAAGTACATACCTTCATTCTGTAGAATTGGGCTCTGATTTATGTAGTAGGTAGGTGACTTTCTCTTTTCATGGATCTATTATGTCATCTAACTGTGGGATTTTTCTGTAGGTACTGATAATTGTGTCCCGCCATGGCTGTCGACCAGAAAATGGACAAGCTTCTCAAGATTTTCCTACCTACGATGTAATTTAATGTGATATTCGTGTTGTTCATTTGAATTTTCGGAAGCGGCAAATTCATACGTAACATAGCAACGGCCTCCAAGTAGATGGATGGTGTTATCTTCAGTTATTTTTACAGAATATTGAATTGACGTTCTTCTTCTCTGGCAAGATATTAACACGGATAGTTGCTAATTTACTTATTGTTAGTCATTCTGAAATTCACTTTACAAGACTACTATTACTTAATAGAAGTAACCATATTATAGCCAGAATTATAATTAGGTGTCATTATTTATTTTTTCAAATAACATTTTATTGCTACAAAAGGGTATTTGGGGGTTATCCAATGGGTCATACAGGAAACATTAATTCAGTTGAAGGAGCCGAGAATGTCAAATACACCGAGTGTCGACCAACAATCACGCCCGCTCCATCTTCCAGTTCGAGAGGTCGCACCTTCCTTCGGGCACCTCTTATTTGTAGGGACACAACCCGCATTATGGCAAACTAAACTTCACCCTTACCCATCCTGAGAGTTGAGAGTATGGCCGGTTCCACTTTTCTGCCAAGATATTTGCAGCTCGCTTCAGGAAAACTCCGAATTTACGTTCCAGAGCCCCATCGCAAGAGCAAACTAGGGGTGTGAACGACCCTCGATGATCTTCAGCAACTTCGTCTTATTTCACATGCTTTGAAGTTGCAGCTGATCGTGCGGTCAGTTGCCAGTCTCGGGAGAGATAAGAGGCAGCGTCAGCATTAAGTATGCGATTATCAAAAAACGCTGGCCTCCTACTCTCCATTACGTCGCCTACTACGGCTGACTGACCATTGGCTGTGCCTCTCGCTTGATTGGCTCAATCACTGCCCCACCCCGTGCTTCTCTACAGAAGTTAGGGAAGCTTTGTGTTAATCTGAATTTTTTAAATGAAATTTTGGTGAATTCCAAAGTTACTTGATAACGGCTTCCAAGTAGATGGATTGAGTTTTCATCAGTTATTTTCATTTTTCACTCATTGAATTGAGCTTTTTTGTTTTAGCGAATTTGCGTAAAAAATAAAGCTATTGCCATGGCCCTAAACATTTTTAAAATTGCTTCCTGGCACTTGGGGCACGTTTTGAGGCACTCTGGGACAATTCCTGGATTTAAAAGCTATGTATATAATGGTCATTCCACACGATAACTCTCCTAAGGATTAAAATTAAAATCCTTTCCTTCACAATAAATAAATAAATAAATGAATAAAAAATCGAGCATTCTAAAAGAATGGAAAAATTCGTTAGACACCATTTTTCTAGCACAAAAAATATAAAAAAAATGCTAAAATTAGTTTAATTTATATTTTAACGATATATATAGTTTTGGTGAAGGATGAAAACACTCGCGTGTAATATTATTTTTAGGTGTTACAGATGGTTGAAAAATATAGGAAACAAATAAATATAACGTACAAAATTGAGGATATTTCGCCGTAGTCTAGACTTGAGCTGACGACACCTATTCGGCGAAATATTCTCGATTTTGTAAATTATATTTATTTGTTTCCTATGTTTTCCGACCATCTGTAACATCTCAGTATAATATTATATAGGTACATATAAGTCGTTCGTTAGTGTCACGATTCTAAGGGGAGCTATGTTGGCCTTCGTCACCAAACGGATTGCCATCATGGACTCCACTCCACTGGACGAGGGAGGGATGAGGGTGATAACCACTGTTTATCCCCTAAATCGGATAAAAAGAAATCCAAAATAAAATAATAGAACTAAGATACTTATATGTAATTTTTATACATATATATACATTTTATCTCACGATTTTTTAATTAATTTTTTATGCTCAGTTTTATGTGTTTGCTACAGAGTAAAGTTAGTTGGATAAAGTGTAAAACTCGGTTATTACGGAGTTGGGGAGATCTGCAAGTGTTACCATTCGATTCAGTCTGAAAGAATCCGTAGGAACCAACCTCAAACCTATAGGCTCATAGGGGGTAATTTTTCAATAAAACCCTCTATTTCATTAGAGGGGGGGGGGGGGGGGCACGTTTTTCAACATTAAAGCGTAATTTTCTCCTCTAAAATTAGCAAATACACTTACAGTCAAATTGAATATACTGATGAAAGTTGAAATTCCGCGGAAGTTTTTCCGTGGAGTGCCTTTCAAAAATAGTAGGTATATATTAGGAACAGCTGTAAATAATCGGAAAATTATAGAAAAAATTCAAATTCTAGACAATTTTATAAATTTGCATTTTAGTTTCCTTTTTCACGTATTAAGTCGCTTTCCAAAATATTGGTTTGACATCAATGTAATAGGAAATTTACCGATCTTTCCAAAGGTGTCCTTATTTTTGATGTCACAATAATCCAAGGGAACTTATGGACCTTTTAATTTCATAAGGTAGAAAATACGAAACAAAATCTTAAAAATTAAATTACTCGGTAACAAAGCGTTTATATATTTGTACAAAACTCGAGAGGAACTTTTGTTCAGAAATAAGCTCAAGTTTTACCGTTCGGTTTGGGAATTTTGTATGTATAAGTTTTTAATACAGTCATTTGCCTAAAATCAATACAATTGTTATTAATGAAATGATTTACAATCACATTTCTTTGAAAAGGAACTTGAAAGTTCTTAAGAAGCATTTTGGTAATGAATACCCTACATGAACTTACGTTCGAGGTAGGTAATGAGCAACGGTTCCAAACGTGGGTTTCAATGGAGTTTCAAGTAGGTAAGATGTACGATTATAAACAAAAATAGATTTATCTTGACATCGACAAAGCTTGACGAACTAAAAAACCTAATTTAAAGTAAATTTCACTTCAATCAGTGCTTTGTCTCTTCAAATTTTTTTTCTCACATTAAACTCAATTAGTAATTTTTCAATACTTTGCTAATATTTTTATAATTTCTATCGGATAGCTTTACTTAGTAGTGTCTGCTTTGGTAAACAGGATTGTTACTGTAGAGAACAATATCTCAATAGGCGTAACTTTTCCGAGCAAGAGTTGTTCTCAACAATGGTCTTCTAAAACACAGATCTCCAGCGAATCTCGTGTCAGGACATGGATACGAACTTTATCACTCGCGACTGTCAGTTATTGTTTGTTACTGATGATGACCTAACCGACAAAATTGTTTTACATTGAAAGTCTTCATTTTTGGCGGAAGTAGACAACGTTTTTCACTAACGTCCGTTTACGGCATGGATGTACATAATTACCTATAAATTTGTTCAACAACAACTTGTTTCATAGCTAGGACGTCTATCAGCCTTGAAAACGACAGTAATCCAAGAATTTTTTACCGAGGGGTTATGTATAGTAAGAAAATGTATTTATAGGTAGTATATATGTACCTATGTACAGTGTATGTATGCATAGTGTTGTGAAACAAAAACACTGCAAATTATTACACAAAGGTTTATTATTTATGTATTAGACAGCCCTTCTACGTAGATCTCTGGTCCATAATTATTAAACGCCGCTTATAGTATACTAGCCGCTACGCTCGCCTCCACGTAAGACCCCCCATTAAATTGCTCGCTTCGCTCGCAAAGTGTGGCATGTAGGGAATATTGCTCGCTTCGCTCGCAAAGTGTGGCATGTAGGGAATGTTGCTCGCTTCGCTCGCAAAGTGTGGCATGTAGGGAATGTTGCTCGCTTCGCTCGCAAAGTGTGGCATGTAGGGAATGTTGCTCGCTTCGCTCGCAAAGTGTGGCTGTATACATGCGATGTATTACAATTGCAACGTGTAGGGGATGTTGCTCGCTTCGCTCGCAAACGGTAGATCTCTAAGGGTAGTTTTAACTTCTGTAGGGGATGTTGCTCGCTCCGCTCGCTTGAGGAAGTTATACTGCCCACCCAACTTGGCAGACGTTTTTTTCTGTAGGAAATTCTTACAAACAAATTAAATCTTATAAAACTACGTGGAACCACGAAAAGTTTATTAGGGGATGTTGCTCGCTTCGCTCGCAAGGTATACCTGTATATCCTTGAGGAAGTTATACTGCCCACCCAACTTGGCAGACGTTTTTTCTGTTGGAAATTCTTACAAACAAATTAAATCTTATAAAACTATGTGGAACCACGAAAAGTTTATTAGGGGATGCTCGCTTCGCTCGCAAGGTATACCTGTATATGTGTAGGACAAAGTCCGTATTTATTCTGTTGAAATGGCTCTCCCTTCGCTCGCAAGGTAGGTACCTATGTATACCTGCTTAGTATTGCGTAGAACTCGGAGCTTCGGACCTCACAAATGGGTTCAATTTACGCTTTTTAATATATTTGATAAACAAAACAATTTATTACCAAGTCATCTTTGCAACACATAAAAGTGTTACCTGTACTGTATATTGATATCATCTAATTGGTCAAATTTCAAAAACTGTGCTGACAAAATCACTGAAAATGGCTAAGAATTGTTAAATTGATAAATTGCTATTTTTTGCAGAAGATTGGTAAAATAAAGTTTATCAACTATAAAATAGAACATTCAAAAACTTATGTACGAAATTATGCTAAAAACTTGAACTTCATTAAATTTTGTTTTAAAAAATCTATAAAATTGCAAAAAATAGCCTAAAATCCAAAATCTCTTTTTGAATAGAAGAGTATCATTTAGACTACTTTTTTTTTCATAAAATTAATAGCTAACATTTTCTTTTCACTCATAAATCTCCAATTTCTATACAACTTGAAATATACACACAAAAAATACACTTTTTCACCTATTTTTGGCTCATAGCACCCATGAGAGTGGAGCGATCGGGCTGGCGAGAAGTTAGGACCAACTAGACCCCAAGTGGAGTCTATGTGCGAAAGAACAGATTTTTTAAGTCAATTCTAAGGCCTTTTATGGCCCGGACGGCGAACGGCGGACGGACATTTCAAATTTGGATTCTACGCACCTTGAAACGTAAAGTGACAAAGTTTGAGGGGGAGTTATAAAAAATTTTTGCTTTACGATCACATAGGCTTATTATTGGAAATAATAAACCAAAAGTAAAGTAAATAACCAATGTAGGTTGGGGCTTTTCTTCCGACTGCCTCGGGCGTCGCGGACGTCTTCAGCTATCCTCCAAATGGAGAATTAGAAATCGTTCTGATGATTTTGCTTAAAGCTACTCATTGCCTCGCCCCTTTGAGTGGAGAGGGGTTCGCCACAGAATCGTGAAAATTACTTGGACGAGTAAAGAGTGGAGATGTTGTGACGCAACAGCGGAATCAGTTTGACTATATTTGAAATTGGCGCCAGTAGGGTATTACCCCCAGTAATACCCTACTGGCGCCAAGAGTGGTCAAACCCTCAAATCAAATATGGTCAAACTGCTTCCGCTGCTGCGAACCTTGTTATGTACAGGGTGGTCCGTAATAAACGGACACATTTTAAAATCCTGTAACATTCACAAATTCGATCGTAGGGATTAAAAAATAAGCAGAACGTGTAGAGAAAATCAGTAAGTTTCATTCAGAATCAAAAAATTTGAAAAAAAAATTATCAAGTTTTAAAAATCATGTCATTTAAATGACGACCCTGTTTGGTAACGCACAGTTCAAGACGGTCCTTGAAGTTCTGCATCACTCTTTGCACCATATCTTCCGGTATTTCCGCGATTTCTCGTCTTATTGACTGCTTCAATGCTTGAATGGTTCGTGGTTTGTCCACGTACACTTTAGATTTCAGGTGGCCCCATAGAAAAAAGTCACAGGGGGTGAGGTCTGGGGAACGCGGAGGCTAGGGAACATCCCCATGCCGGGAAGAAGAACGGTTACGTCAACAAACAGAATTGCCGTTATTGGGCTGGTGAAAACCCTCGACATTTACACCAAAGGCCTCTACACTCTGCCAAGGTAACGGTGTGGTGTAGAATTTCCAAACTCGGAATAATTGGGCCTTTTTTTTTTTTTTTTTTTTTTTTTTTTTTTTTTTTTTTTTTTTTTTTGAAGAGGCAAAGAGTGATGCAGAACTTCAAGGACCGTCTTGAACTGTGCGTTACCAAACAGGGTCGTCATTTAAATGACATAATTTTTAAAACTTGATAATTTTTTCCGATTTTTCGATTGTGAATAAAACTTACTGATTTTCTCTACACGTTCTGCTTATTTTTTTAATCCCTACGATCGAATTTGTGAATGTTACAGGATTTTAAAATGTGTCCGTTTATTACGGACCACCCTGTACAAGCGATGCCACCAGATGTTACAGGGTTTTGTTCCTCGTGTTTCGGACTCGCGACCTCCCAAAAAGAGACGGGTCGGCGTGTCAAATCTGATTCGCTGTTCCTGCTCATCCCGCTGCCCACACTCCAGGTTGACTTCCCACTCCAGGGCAGGAAAGGGCCCCCTGCAAATTCATCGGCTAACCGCACATGAATCATCTCCGCAGTAAAAGGCGGTTCGAAGCCCGTCCCGTACCCAAGGCCCTATTAGGCCGAACTGGCGGGTTATGAGATGCGAATGAATATGAATGGCGCTGCTCCGACTTAGGATCTGAGGAATCCGACTGGGGAAGGTGGAGTTGGGTGCGGCGCATTGTGTTCATCTTAGACCTAAGTTCGTCACCATCCTGGTCTAGTTGTTGTTCCCAAATGCGAAGATGAAACCTTTTAACATGGAATCATGTTTTAGCGATGGATCAGAAAAAGAAAAAAAAAGATGACTGATTTGATTCAATCGAAAGACTTAATTTGTGATTATGGTTTTGGTTCAATAAGCATCTGATCTAATTTGGAACATATATTTTATCAGTTAGAAATTTCCAATATAGAAAGAGGGTCACACTTATATATCGTTATTTTAACATGGAATCATGTTTTAGCGATGGATCCCCCGCCAAAAAGTGAGACTATAAAGTGAGATGAAAGTGGCGCCAATAATTGTGATGATTTCCGCTTACAACCGAGTCGTTGCTAGGGATATGATACTTCGTCGTTTTTCATCCCACAAAATTCGTTGACCATTCGTTCGAAAGCTCTCGATTTATCCAACCATACTATATTAACTACTGCGAAGTGCGTGGCCAATAGGCTGAGTTATATGAATAATTGTTTACACACAGGTGATCATTCTCAATTATTGATATTGTGAACATGATTGCCACCGCTTGTTAATTTCTGATGATTTCATTGAGCTGGTGTTTCGATGATTTGATTCAAAGCAGGTGATCCAAATATTGTGAGAACGGTTTGATTTGTGAAGCGGTGGTTAAATCATTTTAATAGGTAATTTCTATACTTTACACTATAGGAAGCTGTAATTTCGTATGTAGCCTCTTTAGCCTCTTTCTATAATAAAGTGAATGTTTACTCGCGAGTTTCTATTAGGAGATCATCATCTCACAAGAGCTCAATCGTTGTGATCATTTCTATAAAAAGTGAATGTTTACTCGCGAGTTTATATTAGGAGATCATCATCTCACAAGAGCTCAATCGTCGTGATCATTTCTATAATAAAGTGAGAGCGAGGAGCTAAAACATGATTCCATGTTTTTTACATTTTAGCAGTCAGGCTCAAAGTAATAACATCCGGGGGGGTCCAGGGGGGCGAAGCCGAAGGGCCGAGTTTTTCCTTTCCATTTATACTAGGCTAGTAGTTACCCACGTGCCACATAAATTGTAAAATATATCAACGAAATTGTAAACAAATCACCAGTAAAATAAACTATAAAACCAAATTATACACTTCAATAAAACATAAAATTTGACAATAGTCCTCCTTGATTGTCCTCTGCAATAGCAGTGGTAATATACCGTTGTTCTTTGAGAGCGTCTCAGCAAGTAGGATTTCTCGTTCCTCAGTGGATTTATTACAGTGGACAATTATTTGTTCCATATCTTCCAAAACCTCGCACTCCGTACAGAGTTGATCGCAGGCTAGTTTGAAAAGTAACATCGTCTGCTATTCCCATGGTTGGTGCGAATTATTTTCAGTTGGAAGTATTGCCGTCGTGTTAAGTTCCAATTTTCTGGTATTCAAAGTTAGTGACAGGGTTTATGTACTGTATAAAAACTTATACCGTTAATCCAAATTCCCTCCTCATTTTCATGACTCAAGTATTGATATAGCTTTTCCCTATATAATTCAACATTTTTCCAATCAAATTCAACATTTTTCCAATCAGATTCAACATTATTTTCTAGATCCACAAAAAAGCAAGGAAAATGAAGAATAGTTGAGAAAAATATAAAAAACATGCAAAATAAGCTAAGGGAACCTATCATTGAATTAGTCCAGTGCGTTGGTAACCCTCACTTACTTCAGTTCGAAAATGACAAGAGGGTCGAGTATATTTCGTGTATTACGAAAATTCGGTTACGCCGTTTTTCAACTAGGTATTCATTATTTCCCATGATTTTTTTGTGGGTCTAGGAAATAATGTTGATTTAGGTTGGTAAAATGTTGAATTTTATAGGTAAAATGTTGAATTGGATTGGGAAAAACTATAATTCCTTGAAAATTGTAACAATAATTGAAACCAAATACATTAAAGCAGGATAATTGGAAATTAACGAGTCTAATGCTCGTGGTTACTTTCCGTTTAACGTCAGCAGGCCAAAGCTCTTGTGTGTACCGTGGTGCCAAGCTGGTTGTATATCTATGACCTTTCTTCGCATGCAAATAGGCTACATAAGTGGGCTCTTTTAAATCAACCCTTGTCAAGATGGTTTGTTTGGTTAAATGTTATTATCAAACAGTATAAACTTTCTTTATTCGGACAGTTCAGATTATAACAAGCTTTATAAAAAAGGCCTTCTGTCCTTAAATTGGTTTTTTAATTAAACTCCATCGATTCTCTCCAGGAACTGAGGCTTCTTCAAGGAGATTGATATTCAAAAATGTAAAATATCTACTTACTTACAGTTTTCTTTGTGTTGCTGTTAATAATTGAATTTAAAGTTATGAGTTTTTTGAAAATCAGATTTAAAATTCTTTTAAATTTAAAAAAATTTAAATTTGATTTTCAAAAAACTCATAACTTTAAATTCGATTATTAACAACAACAAAAATTAAAATGCCAAGGAAATGGCACATGAGCTTCCTCGTGACCTTTACAGTACGTCACCATTAAATTCCAGAAAACTAGAAACGACCGGTTCTGGCATCAGGGAATTAATAAGGTGGGAAATTGGAAGCTGAATTGTACATATAATAAATGAAATAAATTAATAAGGAAAATTTTGATTTTAATATGGGACCATCCAGGATGTAGTCCGCATGTTCCTCATAACTAAGCTGTGACCGTAACAAAAACATCACTTTCGCGCATGCGCCTAGCGTACCGCTGCTGATGATTGCGAAGAATGTGATACGGGACCTCAAGAAACCTTGCCCGCATCATCCCTGAAAATCTGACCGAAATCCGTTCACAATTGCCTGAGTTATGACCAAGTTATGGCTGTTACAAGGAAATGTGGACGGACAGACAGACACGGAACCAAATTTGTTCAGGAGGCTCTGAAACGCAAAATGCGAGTGGAAATTTTGATTTTGGAGCAAAACATTTTTTTTCGTTTCGAAAGTGAAAACAAAGCTACCGCTGCCTTGCAGTCTCGGAAGCAATTAAACTATAATTAAGTAGATATTTTACATTTTTGAATATTTTACTCCCTGAAGAAGGCCGAGTTCCTGGGGAGAATCGTTGGAGTTTAATTAAAAAACCAATTTAAGGACAGACAGAAGGCCTTTTTTATAAAGCTTGTTATCAAACAAATGGGATTTCGCAGACAGCTGAAATATCTAGATGTATTTCGCCCAGATTCATTAAAGAAAAATTATACCTGTATAATGTACTGCAGTACATTATACAGGTATAATTTTTCTTTAATGAATCTGGGCGAAATACATCTAGATATTTCAGCTGTCTGCGAAATCCCATTTCTACTGATTAGCTCAAAGTCACG
This sequence comes from Adelphocoris suturalis, assembly GCA_030762985.1. NCBI lineage: Eukaryota > Metazoa > Arthropoda > Insecta > Hemiptera > Miridae > Adelphocoris > Adelphocoris suturalis. Next base: position 117,546,998 of record CM061041.1, on the reverse strand, counting down.
GTGAAAACATCCATTAAGTCTTGAAGTGTACAAGTTAGTTATCGTGGAAGATTGTCTTCTGGAGAATCATCCGAAAGCTTCTTGTAAACGGCAAAGCTGAGGGAGAAATCATCATCTGCGCCTCTACTTCTCTAACATCTATCTCAATCTGCGGTACTCCGAGAGTAGGTACCTTTCTCTCGACAGTAGAGCGACTGGCCTTGGGATAGAGCGATAACTATCGGAGACATGCTCTGGAAGAAAAAAGAAGAAAAAAACAGGTTCCCTCAAAGAACGAATCTTTGGCTTTTTAGTGAAAGTGAAGCGAAACGGATCTCGTATGTACACCTCTACTAGCAGTCGGGTACTTGTCCTTTTCCTCTCTTCCTATAACTGCTTCGTGTTCTGTTGGTCTGAATAGTTTGTTGCTCTGTTAGCGTGGACCGGTACCGACTCGCGAGATAACAAAGACGGGCGCGTGCAACAGAGAAAGTGTGGCACGTGATAAGAAACTACCTACCTACCAATAGCCAACAGCAAATAAATCGGTCATTTGTGAAAAGGGGACATTCCAAGATAAAGCTCCTGCCACCCATTAATGAGGAATGAAACTTTCGAATACCTATACGTACTAGATACCTATGTATGTAGGGTAACCTGTTGTACCCAGGGCCACTTTTTCTTCAAATCGTAATTTGAGTATCAAACTACCCTTATTTCATACTATTTTTACAATTTATCGTTGAAGCGACTCCTTAGTAACAATTCTCATTGGCTTAATCATTCATCAAGACGTAATTTTTTGTACATCAGCATGTTCTTGGAAAAATGGGAAAGTGGCCCTGGGTACAACACCCCGTTGTACTCAGGGCCAGAGGGTGTTGAACCCAGGGCCACCACAGTTGATCATTAAAATGAGAAGAAAATGCGCCAATAACTCAAATAGCCGCTTTATTTAACCTTAAAATGACACATTTAATATCAAATTGATTATATTAAACAAGATCTTCCTTAAATTTTAAGATTTCTTAAAATAACATCAAAATCACATGGGTATTTATAACTCAGCCTGACTTAAGGACGAATAGATTTTGATAATAGTTGATAGAAAACCATAAAATTGAAAACTTAGGGCTATTGATTGGTCAAAATCACATCCAACCACGACTGAAATCCAAGATCTTATTAATCACTACTTAGACTTAGAGACAACGAGAATATGCTAAATCATACAAAGGCATTATAAGTTTAGATTATTGGGAATTCTCAAATTAATGTCCTGTGTAACTAGTTCACAATCACATAAAATCACAGCTTGACTTGGGAACGACAAGAATAGTACTACAAAGAAATTTTAGAGAGCTAAAAAGCTCGGTACCTAGTTGAGATAACCAGAGAGACTATATCGTAAAATTGCTCTTCGGTTATAGCTTCATAACTTCTATGGTTTAGGTATTATTTTCAATAATGAACCTTTTAAATCAAACAGAATATGGCGATAGGTAAATTGTGGACTGCTCTTGGTATTGAGCCAAAAAAATGGGGGAATACGCCTGGATTAGAAACAACGAAAATGAAAATACAAACATACGAACTTAATGGAACCCTGCGAGTGGTCTATCGAAAAAACGTAAATCGTATTACGTTCAAACCTTGGAAGTCGACAGAAAACTTCATCGGCCCCCTTCTTTGAAAAACTGGATCGGGTAGAACCTTGAAAAACCGGAAGATGTTCGGCAGATAAAAAACAGAAAAAACTTTTTTGTGGTCACGATTATGATCATAGTTAACAATTTTTTGATTTGTCACTGTAGAGTAGAACGCGCGATATTATGGGCCTCAGCTGCTTTATTTATGCTTGTTCCTACTAATACTTGATGCACAGCAGCAGCTATTGTAGCTTCAGAGGGGGGGGGGGGGGGGGGGGGGGTTATGCCCACAGAACTTCGTGGCATCTGAAAAAGATTGGTTTACTTATAGTACTAACGAAATCGACCGTATTGGTTTAATTTTATGTTCCTAATCTTATTTGATACCATGATGTTTCAGATATTGTACCCAGGGCCGGCCTTGGGTACAACGAAAAATCGGCCCTGGGTACAAAGATGTATAAAAAATTAAAAACTTGCATATCTGCTATAATTCTTGATTAAATCCTATAAAGTCATACAGAACTCTTTTATAAGATGTTAACCATATAGTAGTACCATAGAAACGTGAATAGGTATTTGTTCTTACCTTGCTCACTTGCACTTCGAAAACACTCAAACTTTTTATAGCAGAGGTCGAGAACACTATACAAAAAATTTTGACAGCCCTCACGAGTTATCACCTGTTATCATGGATACTTGATATGGAATTTTTACATGTGCCGGGAAAAGGCAATGCAGCATGGCAGACACATCACTGATAAGATCTTTTCTTCTGCTTATACTTTTGATCGGCCCTGGGTACACCTGGTTACCCTACGCTATGTATGTTCTCAAGTCAAAGCTTTCGATCCAATGAATGTCGATTCCACGAATCCTTACGCAACCATCATGTGGGAATTGTGTATGCAAAAGTAATACAATCGAACTATCGATTTTAATTTAAGCTCGTTGATATTTGTATTCCAAGAAATATCATCCTAATTGCAAAAGTATATAAATATGTTAGTGCCAACCAATTCCAATTTTTCATATATACAACGTCTAATGCAACCAAATTTGCATCATCAGTAACAAAACCAACTTGTTTTTGCATAAGTAACTTCTTCTTCATATTCTTTTGCTTCTGAAACCGATAAATTGAAACGTTTTGGATGTTCAAAGGTTGTTGAACATCTCTGCCATTGCCGAATTACATTTGGGCATATGAAAACAAGAAGTTACTAAATGTTCCACATCTCCACAAATCTCTCGCGCGTTTTAAAGTTCTTGAAACTAGTCTGCTGTTAGATGATTAAGAGCTTGCGATGATTAATATTGTCTTATAGATAGATATGCAGGTGATCGGTGTATTCGTCCTAGCACATCGGCAATACCAGGGTCAGCAACAAGCGGGCAGAAGTCGGTTAGATCTAGTTGTCCCTAAGGGGGTCAGTGAACCGACAAACGGCTTACAATGCTCCGCTTGTCGAGCCCTCACTCCGGGGTTACCGTCTTCTAGGACTTCCTGTTTCCACTGAACCGACGCGTCTTGGAAACCAGCTATATATATCGTTCCTACATAACAGGAGTTGACCGGAGAAAAACAACGGACCGTTACCGGTGGGGCGTTGCTGGAATTTGAAGTATCCTGTCAGAGATAGAGGTTTCCGAAGGAGTGGCGGCTGTATCCGTCAACATGAAAACTTCCAGATAACTCCAAACCAGATATTACAGAGATATCATACTGTTGGGGATTAAGTGTGCTGCAAAGTTGCTGCTTTCTGTTGAACGAGCTATTTGCACTGTCATTTTCGTTTTAATATTTTTCATAATTAACCTTTAATGGACCTATACGAATAGGTTGACGTTTCAAGACAAATGTAGATTCTGAAAATTGAAGGGGGAAAAAAACGGGGAAAAAAACGCTCTCCTCCATTTTCACTTACCATTTGGAGCCTAACGGCTAAAATCTAAAAATTTGGGACATGTTTAAGGAATCTGCAGGCTCTCGATATCTGATAAAGCCCATAATTCCATTCGTCTCCTTTTTTTCCCAGACTGGATGCCAATCACATTTCAACTTCCTAGGGTAAACAGGAGAGAATTTAGCTCTCTCAGCTGATCAAGATGGAACCTGTAATTTCATTTGTCTATTGATGTTCCACCAGTGCTGCCAACGCGGGGGATCTATCCCCACGTGGGGGATTTTTAGGGGCTCTCACAGCCCTAGGGGGATGAAGTGTGGGAGGGGATTTCTTGGGGATTGTTGAGCTTCACTGACAAAATCCTTGATTTCTATTATTTTTTTACTGCCTTACATATGAATCAAAGGTGAAATTCACCATAAATACAATTGAAAAAATGATCCCTCCACTAGATCGTTCTCAGATCAACGACAAATTTGTTGATGAAATGACGGACAGTGTCAGGCACGAACGACAGTGAGCCAAACCAAATCAGACGAGAGTTAGTGAAGATGTAGGAAAGAGAAGGAGTTTGAACCCCAAGAAAAATGATTTTCTCCAAAATTTTGGAGGAAAGTCAGAAACGCTTGCATACTAGTCTGCAACACAAAGAGTCTGCGACTAAAGACATAAAATGTCCCAATGTGTTGCAGACTCGTATGCAAGCTCTAAGAGCCACTCAGCTGATCCGGACCCTGGGCATCGTCAAGTAAATGTCCTAAAGAGGCTACATATACGAAATTACAGATTCCTAGAGTGAAAAGCATAGAAATTAGCTTTAAGAGCCACTCATATCATCCTGACCCTAGGCATCGTCAAGTAAATGTCCTAAAGAGGCTACAAACGAAATTACAGCTTACTAGAGTCTAAAGTATAGAAATCACCTATTAAAATGATTTAACCACCGCTCCATAAATCAAACCGTTCTCGCTATATTCGGATCACCTGCTATGAATCAAATCATCGAAACACCAGCTCAATGAAATCATCAGAAATTAACAAGCGGTTGCAATCGTGTTCACAATATCAATTATTGAGAATGATCACCTGTGTGTACACAATTATTCATATAACCATGCTCATAACGCAGCTTGTTGGCCACGCACTTTGCAGTAGTTAACATAATATGGTTGGATAAATCGAGAGTTTTCGAACAAATGGTCAACGAATTTTGTGGGATGAAAAACGACGAAGTACCATTTCCCTAGCAACGACTCGGTTGTAAGCGGAAATCATCAAAAACTTTCTGGAAAACTAGTGCATTATCGATGTTTGCTCCTATATTTGGTTTTATCAAGTCGAGTTCGAAGGCGCCTGCCCATCATGAGCTCAGCAGGTGTTCTTCCCGTTGTTCTTTGTGGTGTATTCCTATATGAAAGAGAGAGAGAGTGTGTGTGTGTTTGTGTGTGAGTAGAGGTGTATATGTAGGTGAGTGTCAAGACGATAAATCAATTTCAAAGAAATGCTCACTCATAAATGTGCAGAGGATGCTAAAATCTTTCTTAAATCAACCGGAAATTTTGTTATGGAAATTTCGTTACCTACTCAAAGAAATCGACAGGATTCCTCTTTTTGTAGATGCTGAAGCGGAGGGGTCTATTTTATACAAAGAAACGCTTGCATACGAGTCTGCAACACATTGGGACATTTTATGTCTTTAGTTGAAGACAAGTATGTGTTGCAGACTCGTATGCAAGCTGATGCAGCTCTTAAGAGCCACTCAGCTGATCCGGACCCTGGGCATCGTCACGTAAATGTGCTAAAGAGACTACATACGAAATTACAGCTTCCTAGAGTGTAAAGCATAGAAATTACCTATTAAAATTATTTAACCACCGCTTCACAAATCAAACCGTTCTCGCAATATTTGGATCACCTGCTATGAATCAAATCATCGAAACACCAGCTCAATGAAATCATCAGAAATTAACAAGCGGTGGCAATCATGTTCACAATATCAATTATTGAGAATGATCACCTGAGTGTACACAATTATTCAAATAACCTTGCTCATAACTCAGCTTGTTGGCCACGCACTTCGCAGTAGTTAACATAATATGGTTGGATAAATCGAGAGCTTTCGAACGAATTTTGTGGGATGAAAAACGACGAAGTACCATTTCCCTAGCAACGACTCGGTTGTAAGTGGAAATCATCAAAATATTTTCGTGAGCAATTTTCCGTGACGTTTTTTTAGTTTATGTGCCATAGCAAAGACATAAAATGTCAAAATGTAGGTATCGCTTTTCGAGGACACTTTTTCGTGACAGTTTTTTTATTTTAATGTGCCAAAGCAAAGACATAAAATGTCAAAATAAATGGATCTTTCTACATTATGTACTGTGGTGTACTTGTATTTTTTCCTATTTTACTTACTAGTCACACTTGTTGGTTTGCTTTTTTTTTTCTTGGTGACCATGTTATGTTGGTTAACCTACTCAAATTTATTACTCGTGTGAAAGTTACCCATCAAGTTTTTCTTTTATTGACAACATGATTCACCACAACATAATTCAATTTGTGATCAATATTGTGTCCAAAATCGCTTTTAACGGCATCTTAAATTTGGGGGATTTTCTGGTTCTTCCTGGGGATTTTGGGGATTTTTTCGTGAATTTGGGGGGATTTATTGCTGAAACGGGTTGGCAGCACTGCTCTTGATGTTCCACAGAACCTTCCCTTTCAAATGTCATAGAGTGAACCAGAAATAACTTATCTCACTCTGATCAGGATAGGTCTCAAAATTTCATTCTTATCTTGTTCTACCTGAGAGGTTCCCTATCAAATTTCAAATGCCCGCAATTCCATTCGTCTCTTGATGTCCTACAGAGGCTCCCCTATCAAATTTCAACTTTCCAGAGTGAACAAGAGAGAATTTATCTCACTCAGCTGATCACGATGTGGCTCGTGATTTCACTATTATGTCGTTCTACCAAAGAGGCTCAATACCAAATTTTCTATTCCTAAGGTGTACAAGATACCTAGAACTCGGCTACTGTTGAGTCAAATTTTCCTTTCAATCTCGTGTAAAGTTTTCGGGGTGTTAGACCCTATCTAAAACATGTTCCAAGATAAATAGCGTTAATTCGGCGTCCGCCACATCTTCCTCAAACCCCTGGACTAAGATAGTGCGTCTACTTAGCGATCTATCGTAGAGTTGCATTTGTTCTCGAGCCTTCAAGTTGCAGTAATTGGGGATATATCAACCTGGAGTAACCAAAGAGTGACTAAAGATTGACATTTTATATCTTTGCTATGGCACATAAACTAAAAAAACGTCGCAGAAATTATTGAATGACAAAAATTGCTCATGAGAATATTCTGAGATTTCCGCTACAACCGAGTCGTTGCTAGGGAAATGGTACTTCGTCGTTTTTCATCCCAAAAAATTCGTTGACATTCGTTCGAAAGCTCTCGATTTATCCAACCATATTATGTTAACTACTGCGAAATGCGTGGCCAACAAGCTGAGTTATGAGCATGGTTATTTGAATAATTGTGTACACTCAGGTGATCATTCTCAATAATTGATATTGTGAACATGATTGCAACCGCTTGTTAATTTCTGATGATTTCATTGAGCTGGTGTTTCGATGATTTGATTCATAGCAGGTGATCCGAATATTGCGAGAACGGTTTGATTTGTGAAGCGGTGGTTAAATCATGTTAATAGGTAATTTCTATACTTTTCCAGGGTCCGGATCAGATGAGTGGATCTGGCTCTTGAGACTAATTTCTATGTTTTACACTCTAGGAAGCTGTAATTTCGTATGTAGCCTCTTTAGGACATTTACTTGACGATGCCCAGGGTCCGGATCAGATGAGTGGCTCTTAAAGCTAATTTCTATGCTTTACACTCTAGGAAGCTGTAATTTCGTATGTAGCCTCGCTAGGACATTTACTTGACGATGCCCAGGGTCCGGATTAGATGAGTGGCTCTTAAAGCTAATTTCTATGCTTTACACTCTAGGAAGCTGTAATTTCGTATGTAGCCTCTTTAGGACATTTACTTGACGATGCCCAGGGTCCGGATTAGATGAGTGGCTCTTAAAGCTAATTTCTATGCTTTACACTCTAGGAAGCTGTAATTTCGTATGTAGCCTCTTTAGGACATTTACTTGACGATGCCCAGGGTCCGGATCAGATGAGTGGCTCTTAAAGCTAATTTCTATGCTTTACACTCTAGGAAGCTGTAATTTTCATATGCAGCCTTTTTAGGACATTTACTTGAGGATGCCCAGGGTCCGGATCATATGAGTGGCTCTTAAAGCTAATTTCTATGCTTTACACTCTAGGAAGCTGTAATTTCGTATGTAGCCTCTTTAGGACATTTACTTGATGATGCCCAGGGTCCGGATCAGATGAGTGGCTCTTAAAGCTAATTTCTATGCTTTACACTCTAGGAAGCTGTAATTTCGTATGTAGCCTCTTTAGGACATTTACTTGACGATGCCCAGGGTCCGGATCAGATGAGTGGCTCTTAAAGCTAATTTCTATGCTTTACACTCTGAAGCTGTAATTTCGTATGTAGCCTCTTTAGGACATTTACGTGAGGATGCCCTGGGTCCGGATCAGATGAGTGGCTCTTAAAGCTAATTTCTATGCTTTACACTCTGAAGCTGTAATTTCGTATGTAGCCTCTTTAGGACATTTACGTGAGGATGCCCTGGGTCCGGATCAGATGAGTGGCTCTTGAAGCTAATTTCTATGCTTTACACTCTGAAGCTGTAATTTCGTATGTAGCCTCTTTAGGACATTTACTTGAGGATGCCCTGGGTCTGGATCAGATGAGTGGCTCTTAAAGCTAATTTCTATGCTTTACACTCTGAAGCTGTAATTTCGTATGTAGCCTCTTTAGGACATTTACTTGAGGATGCCCGGGGTCTGGATCAGATGAGTGGCTCTTAAAGCTAATTTCTATGCTTTACACTCTGAAGCTGTAATTTCATATGTAGCCTCTTTAGGACATTTACTTGAGGATGCCCAGGGTCCGGATCAGATGAGTGGCTCTTAAAGCTAATTTCTATGCTTTACACTCTAGGAAGCTGTAATTTTCATATGTAGCCTCTTTAGGACATTTACTTGAGGATGCCCAGGGTCCGTATCAGCTGAGTGGCTCTTAGAGCTTGCATACTAGTCTGCAACACATACGAGTCTGCAACTAAAGACATAAAATGTCCCAATGTGTTGCAGACTCGTATGCAGGCGTTTCTTATAATTAAAATTTTGTTAACATTTTTTCACTATTAACAAATTGAGTGCCACAGCTGTCCGCTCTCAACTAAAAAAAAAAAAAAAAAATATCCTCAGATGCCAAGCGTGCTTTTTTATTTTTTTCGCTTCAGAAGACCTTGCTTTTGATGGTAAAAGAGTTATTTAGTGGTATTTCACCTATTTTCATTGAAAAAACCGCGTGTATACGTGTGATACACGTGGCCTGTGAGCGGCGATTTGGGACTTCAAGTGGTGGAACAGAAAATTGAGTACCACTCTGATACATCCCTATTCGAACTTCTTGACGATTTTCCCCACGCCTGAATACGTGAGTAAACAAAAAAAAAACTATTGCGTTGCTAAAGAAAACTAGTAGGAAAATGAAGTGCCAGATAGCTGAAATGATAAAAGTGGCATCTGACAAAAACTTATTCTTCTTCCGTTTGTACCGAATGTGTCTCGGCCAATTTGTTGTGGCCAACACTGTTCCACGTTTCCGAAGGGTTTCTCAAGGTCAAAGAAGAAGAGAGAAACGCCTTAAGTGTGAATCTGGGAGATACACGAGCTTTTGAAGCGAACCAGGATTGTGTATCACCCAGATACACCTGGCACGCTGGGACAGTTAATGGTGTGTATCTCACAGATACACATGGCACTCCACTTGTTAAGGTGCCACCCTGTTCTACCTGTTATCAATGTCCAATTTGGTGATGTGGGCCCTGCCTCTTCGTCCAAATTCGTCGTTACCTCCTCGTTATTAATGCTACCCATGATTTTATTCCCAACGTTCTCCTCAAGTCAGGTCGATTTGTACGTCAAGTGCGTCCGCGAGGTTTCCCCCCAAAAAGCCGGAAGAGAACTCGTTCCCTCGCACCCCCGACTCCGCCCCCGCTCGCCCGAAGCCTCCAAGGCCGCCGCGATCGCCGTCTTGAGCCGCGGGATCGCCCGCGTCTCCTCAAACTCCCCACTAGATCCCACAGGCTTTCAAGGCCCCCACTGACTCACGCGGTTCCGTCATCCGCTCGCTCCCGGCCCTCTAGCAAGATATTTCCGCTTTTGACAGTCCGTTTAGTCGGTCCGAGAGACCCCGTCAGTGTCGTTTTGGTCGGTTTGCCCTCCTCAGCCACTCAGAACCGCTTCAAACCCGCGGTACTCCACGGATATCTCCGTACTCGACAGATAAACCGCCGTACTCACCTGCGATTAATTCTCGTTCTATTTATGGGCTGCTGCACCTTGCACCTCAGGCCATAAACTAAGAGAAGGTAACCAACCTACGCAATTTGTATTCCTCCCAACATGCGTATACTACATTGCGAAGGAACTTGAAAATTCCCTCTCGCACCTAATGAGCTCAATTTTTAATATAATTTGACTTTTTTTTTAGCGTTTTTATACAGGGTGGAAGCGGATAAGTGACGAAGCATATTTTTATCTCAATCCCTACTGGAGATATGAGTTTTTAAAGGTTTTTCTGGAAAACCGTGTTTTTTCCTTTTAAACTCAAAATTCTCCACTTTGCCTCATTCAATTTCAACTTTTGACCTCATTTTCGAAATCAGCGTTGAATTTCCCATAAGAATAGTGTACTTGGATTTTAAAAAGTGCCATTCGAAGACCTTCAAATCAGCTCAAACATAGACAATTTTGGAAAAATAAAATTTCTGAAAATCTTTAAAACTTTAGCACTCATCTCAAAAAAAATCCTGGAAACTGGCAAATCTCATGAAAACCGCTTCATCTAATACTATTTCCAACGGTATTGTCAACTTTACTTTTACTTTGTTATTTAGGGAGAAAATTATGTTTTAATGTTAAAAAATGTGGTATTTTCAAGGAAATCGTTGGTTTTTTAAAAAAATGATCCTCCATGAACCTATGAGTATGAGGTCGGTTTCTACGTATTTTTCCACGCTGAATCGAATGGTATCATTTGTAGATCTCTCCAACTCCGTTATAACCGAAATTTACACTTAAACTCACAATTTTTAGTTTGTTTGTTACGCTTAAATGTATGTGGTTTATGGGGTAAAACTAGTTGATCAAAGTGTGAAACTCGATTATAACGTAGCTGGAGAGATCTGCAAGCGTTACCATTCGATTCAGCGTGGAAAAATACGTAGAAACCGACCTTATACTCATAGGTTCATGGAGGATCATTTTTCAAGAAAACCAACGATTTCATTGAAAATACCACATTTTTTAACATTATAACATAATTTTCTCCCCTAAATAACAAAGTAAAAGTAAAGTTGACAATACCGTTGGAAAGAGTATTAGATGAAGCAGTTTTCATGAGATTTGCCAGTTTCCAGGATATTTTTTAGAAGAGTGCTAAAGTTTTAAAGATTTTCAGAAATTTTATTTTTCCAAAATTGTCTATGTTTGAGCTGATTTGAAGGTCTTCGAATGGCACTTTTTAAAATCCAAGTACACTATTCTTATGGGAAATTCAACGCTGATTTCGAAAATGAGGTCAAAAGTTGAAATTGAATGAGGCAAAGTGGAGAATTTTGAGTTTAAAAGGAAAAAACACGGTTTTACTGAAAAAACCTTTAAAAAATCATATCTCCAGTACGGATTGAGATAAAAATATGCGGTTGGCGGCATTTGACTACATTTCTGATGCAGACTAACGCAAAAAAATTTTCGTCACTTATCCGATTCCACCCTGTATAATTTCAGCGTTTTTAGCTTATTGTTTTCAATGATGAACCATTACGTTGCCCAAGAACCCCCCCCCCCCCCCCCCCTGCCCCCATTACCCCCCGGATGATATTACTTGGAGCCCGTGGCTAAAAGTCAAGAAACATGGAACATGCCTGGCAGAAGTGACCAAGTTACAAAGTTCCATTCATGCAGCATGATCGTATGAGCGAATTTTCGTAAATTATCGTATTGTATAATGTTGAATTGTTTTGAAATTTGAGCTTTTTGAGTGCAAGGAAATCGTTAACCATTAATTTTATGGCAAAAAACGTATTCTAAATAATAACCTGCTATTCAAATAGAGGTTCTGAATTTTTAGCTTTTTTAGCAGGTTTTATCGATTTTTTAGCAAATTTTGATGAATTTTAAGTACATTTTTCAGCATAATTGTGTACATACATTTTTGGATGTTCTATTTTATAGTTAATAAACTTTATTTGAGCAATATTCTACCAAAAAATATAAATTGAACGATTTTTAGCCGTTTTTAGCCATTTTTAGAGATTTTTTGAAATTTGACCAATTTAATGTGCTCAAAAAGTGTTGTCCAACGAACTCATCCTTTCTTTTGAAATGCTTGATTTTTTGGCGAAAGAACGAAGTTTTTATCTCAATTCTATCGAGAGTTATCGTCTGGAATGACACATACATATATATATATATATATATATATATATATATATATATATATATATATATATATACATATATACATATATATATATATATATATATATATATATATATATATATATATATATATATATATATATATAAAAGCTTTAAAATCCAGGAATCATTTCAGAATGCCTCAAAACTGATTTCGATGAAGACAATTTTTGAAAATTTTGATTTTAAAATTTTTGGAGCCATTGCAATAGCTTTATTTTCTGAGAAAATTCGCTAAAACCAAATTTTTCAGGAGCTTCATACGAAAAATAGAATCGAAATTAGAAGGAATTACCTAGGTAGGTCATTTTCTGTTAAGGTACGCGTCTACAATTACTATAACCAAGATTAACTTCTCAACCATGTGACAACAAAACAAGCGGTATTGTTTACTATATCCATTTATAACATAAATAAATATAAAACTACGACATGAATAGAAGAACAAGTACGAAAGAAATGCGTGATAAATCGAGAGCTTTCCAACGAATGGAGAACGATTTTTGTCCCATAAACACTAAAGAAGTTTTATTTCCCCAGCAACGGCTTGGTTGTACGTGAAAATCAAAAGAAAACTCGGCGCTTTGCGCCTCGGCGGGGGACCCCCCGGTTTATTTCTTTTTCCATACTCTGTATGAAATCATAGGAACACAGAATGTGTTTTTGCGATGATTCTATCTCCTTACCAACGGCTTGGTTGCACGTGAATAATAACAATATTTGGCAATTATAAAATAAATACCGTCAACTCATACAACTTTGTGCCACTTTTTTGGTTTTTTGAGCGTCAGAACTTTATTTGACGTTGTATCTCGTTGAAATGTTTACCCAAGATACTTACACATCTCAGTGATCAAATGTCGCTAAGGAAAAAATTCCATCTGTTCAGCGAATAGAATGGGAACTATTTATTCGTGGCACATTCATTACCCCAGGAAGGTGCAACTTTGAGCCACCATCTTTTTTAGCCTATAATGAAATGAAAAACCTAATGTGGCTCATTGTGGCGGTCTGAATCTTGTTAATCAGCATGTTGACTTTGCAACGTAATACAAAAAAAATTTGCCCTCGGAATTTTTATTGTTTTTTCGATTTTTTAAACAAGGTGAATATAAAAATCAATGCAAGGCAACTTTCTGTTCGTTTTTATTATAAAATCTTAACAATTCATACAAAAATATCCCAACAAATCTTCAACTCGTCCAGCCACCTTTCTCCGATTCTGAGCACCCATTTTCTGTAAAAATACAACGAGAAAGCATTAAATTTTATTGCAGAAATAATAAAAAAACGGTGGCACAAAGTTGTACCCCTAAGTTCCCGTTTCTAACATATCTGGTCATATCATAGAAACAAACAAACTTCTGATAACACCAAATACTGTAATTGGTAGCTGACTGTATAGGGATGAAAATATGAACTTACCAGACTATTCAGAAATCCGCAGCATACTCATCCAAAGAAGACTCCCAGCACAAACTGAACAATTCCCTTTTAGTGGACTAGAGAAAGAGCTACCTTGCCGGCACTGAAATCCACAGGGAAGACTTGTGGAAGCGTCGGCATCCTCTTCTACCATCCCGCTGCTCGTGGGAATTTTTTCGAACTAATAACTTCAAGTTTGTTACCGTTAGAGAGCATTAGGTTCAAAAAACGAGGTTGGCACAATGTTGAACGGGGTGCACAAAGTTGTATGAGTTGACGGTAATTGTTAGACATTTAATTTGGTCTAAAACCCTATAAATATTATATAAATAAATATGTAACTACAAGAAAAATACTATATAAATTGAGAGCTTTCCAACGAATGGTGAACGATTTCTGTGCGATTAAAATTGCGGAAGTTCCATTTCCCTACCAACGGCTCGGTTGTACGTGAAAATCATAAGAAAATTTACAAGCGGTTGCAATCATGTTGACAATATCAATTATTGAGAATGATCATCTGTGTGTAAACAATTGATTCAAATAACCATGCTCATAACTCAGGTTGATGGCCACGCACTTCGCAGTAGTTAACATAATATGGTTGGATAAATCAGGACCTTTCCAACGAATGGTGAACGATTTCTGTGCGATTAAAATTGCGGAAGTTCCATTTCCCTACCAACGGCTTGGTTGTACGTGAAAATCATTATAAAAGGCGCATAACGGTTTTTTCTGTCGGTTTTTTGTGACGATTTTTTTTCGGTAGGTCATCGCAAAAACACATTCTGTGTTAAAAATTTCGTGACACAATCGCGTAACGTTTTTCGCTAGTTAGTCTCCAAGGCTAATCTCCTTACAAGAGAATGCGCTATCTTATGACTCACTTCGTGAGCACTGATCTACTTGTTTGACTTTGTGATGGTAAAAGTTTATGGGTTTATTGCCCATTTTACCTATGGAATGATGATGAGGAGTTAGGGGCACCAGGACAGTCAATATTCGAGGGGTGGGGTATGTGTTTGTGGGGGGTTAGTTCGAAAACAAGTTCCCCTATCGTATGACAACGAAGGTGATGGAAATGTGACGAAGGTGATGATGGATATCCTGCAGGTTGAATAACCTCAGGAATTTGCCAAGGGGTAGCATTTTCAAGAATCGAGAAGGAGGAACTGCCCGAATCCATCACTATCTACTAACTAAAGCTAGGTTGCCATTTACGCACCTACGTCTCTCCCTACATTGGACATCGGACAAACAAACTATAAATCGGAGCTTGAATGGCTATAGCTTCTGAAGTTCTGAAGTTAACAGACACTTCAGAACACTTCACAGTTAACTACCGGAAAAGTTGAAACGATCAGTTCCAGTCCAGGAGCCATGGAAATTAGGTAGTAATTTGAAAAGAAGGTTTGAGATTAGATTTTGAAAATTTAGACCGTTCTGAGTGAGAAAATGTTTGTCTGCCATCTCAAAATTGGTGGAATTCAAAATGGCAGCCGCATAAAGATAGCTTAATTTGCCCATCTTAAAGTTTTTCTCTAATAATTCCAAAACCATACATCCTACAGAAATTTTTATACGTAGCAAAGTTGTAGAGCATGAAAAAACAAAACGATTCGATCCCGAAACTCTGAATTATCTCTTGAAGTACGCGAATTCCAAACAATTGAATATCGGGCTAGTTTTAGGCGAGTCCTCGCCTACCCCCGTTTAGACTTTGGCCCTTCAAAATCACCTAGTGGCGTTAATATTGGTTTGATTCAGGTCTGCCAAACCTCATTCGATTCAGGGTTAAATACATTCCAAAGTTCGTATCGAGCATATTTTAGTTGAAACCTTTCCCCATTGATGTACCGAACTTATACATTTTATGTCATTTTATACATAAAGTTCGCAAAAACGGTCTTTTACTTTGTACTTTAATGGGAAATCGTCTGAGCAAATACTTGCTCGATACGAACTTTGGAATGTATTTAACCCTGAATCGAATGAGGTTTGGCAGACCAGAATCAGACCAATATTAACGCCACTAAGTCATTTTGAAGGGCATGAGTCTAGACGGGGAGAGGAGAGGACTAGCCAAAATCAGCCCCATTTTCAATTGTTCGTAATTCGCGTATTTTGAGAGATAATTCAGAGTTTTGGGATCGAATTTTTGTTTTGTCATCCTCTACAACTTTGCTACGTATAAAAATTTCTGTAGGCTGTACAGTTTAGGAATTATTAGAGAAAAACTTTAAAATGGGCAAATGAAGCCATCTTCATGAAGCCACCATTTTGTATTCCACCAATTTTGAGATGGCAGACAAAGAGTTTCTCACTCAGAACGGGCTAAATTTTAAAAATCTAATCTCAAACTTCCTCAAATTACTACCTGTTTTCGGCCCTGGCTCCCCTCGACTAGATAGCTTCTGAAGTTACAGGCACTTCAGGGTTAACTACCGGAAAAGTTAAAACGATAAGTTCATCTACAGACGGATTTATTACTAGATTCTCACTCGTTAGTAGCTTCTTTCACTTACTATAAAAACAAGATAGCACCTCCAACTCACGTATTGTTTTCTGTGCCGAGTGGAGTTTTGTTTTCAACTCCTCATTTGTGTATCGTGTAATACGTGACTTATCTCCAGCCTTTTTCCACAACTATTTGTTGCACTGAGGAATCTTGTTTTGGTGAATCATTGAGTCCGGTTGATAGAGAAATGCTGTATCACTTAGCTGAAATGATTCATTGCCCGTTTTTCCTCCAAAACAAGTGATAGTCCTCCCAAGTTCTTTTTAGATCAAGAAATATATTTCTTGTTATTTAAAATTACTGTTATAGAAGTTATTGTAGTTTTTAAGGAGTTTTCTTATTAAATAAAGCTGAGTAGTGGATCCACGAAGGCACTGTTTAGAAACTCGTTTCAGATTGTACGTATTGAATCTTGACTATACAGGGTGTCCCAAAAGTACTGTTAGTGGGGGTGGTGGAGGTAAACTCACAAAGCATGTTCAACCTGGATAAGTGGAATGGGGTTGGTAATTCATACAGCTCGTTTAACCTGGTTAAGTGGAATGTGGGTGGTGGTGATTGGCGGGAAGGGGGTGAGAGGGGACATGTGTAACACCCTGAATATGTGCCACACTGCACACACCTTCACCTGTAATTTGTGAGATCATCGGCCCCTATGGGTGGGTGAGTTGGTAAAGCCGCGTTTACACCAAAGTTGATGACTAAAAGTTGACAAAAGATTGTTTGTGAAACTAAAAGTTGCTCTTCTCAATTTAGAGCAACAAGTGGAAAGCTTGTCAAAAAATTGGCGGGAAAGATTTCTAGGCTTCAAGTTTAGTTGTTCACTAGTTTCCTACAAGTTGCTTGCGCAAAACGCGCCGCAACAAATCTTCCACTTCCAGTTGTCAACTTTCTTTGATCTTTACAGACATTTCGCAGGAAACCAAAACTTAGAAGATTTGTCTCTACACAATTGGAAGACGGAAAAATTGAATAGTTTCATTTTTTACGAAAATTCGCTAATTATTGTACTAATTTGTACTAATTAAATTTTGGGTGGGAAAACAAAGTGCCCAAAAACATATCCATGATTCAACGTATTCCATAAATTGGATAAAATAAATTAGGTAGTATTTTTTTTTTCT
Organism: Adelphocoris suturalis; assembly: GCA_030762985.1. Lineage (NCBI taxonomy): Eukaryota > Metazoa > Arthropoda > Insecta > Hemiptera > Miridae > Adelphocoris > Adelphocoris suturalis. Next base: position 117,529,765 of record CM061041.1, on the reverse strand, counting down.
TTTTTTTTCGTCGATTACAAAAGTTTAATTCTTTGAATGTGGTGCTGGTACCAAGAAAGAATTTTTTAGGTTCTTATTTCGGGTGATGTAAACATAAGTGGGTCATTTCCCCAGGAAGGGTCAATCTTCACCCCCAAGATTCAGACAACTGGAAGTTATAATTATGATCTGCCGAAAATCAGGGATCTGTAGATCGAAAATGATAGTTTATGGAGAAATTAGTTTTGAAGCTCAAATCATAAATGGGAATTCGGAATCCTGTCCGGACAACGATTGGCCCTTTCTGGAAAAATGAGTTTACTTTTAAATTGTTTCAAACATATATCCTCGCCATCCTGTAATACTTACATGTTGAAAGAGTTAATTAACTCTCTACCCAGACCGTCAGAACTAGGGTATGTGAGAAATGAAGGGGGGGGGGGGGGGGGGGGTGTTCAAACGGTGGAAATCGAACATCGGTGGCTAGAGGGGGGGGGGGTGGGGGGTGATGACAACAAGTGGGCAGAAGTCGTGTGCTTGACGGCTCCGGAGGGGGTGAAACGAGTACAAGAGGGGGTGTAAAACGAGTACAAGGGGGTTGAAGAGAGAGGTTTTGCGAGAGAGCTTGACGAGAGGACGCAGGGGGTTGGGAAAGCGAGGACGAGCGGAGGCAAGCGAGTACCACACCCTTCGCTTCCCCTAAAGGTCAGAGGATACGGGGTCATCCGGGAAACTCCGGGTCAAACCCTCGATCTCCCTTTTCTCGTCTTATCACTAGAATTAACCTCTTTTTTTCGACCCTTCGTCATAGGGGGGGTCATAAGTCATTTCTGTTGAAGAAGTGCCGGAAGGGGGTTCATAGGTCATTAAACTAAGTGGCCACCGATGCTGACGCTTCTCCGAACCTGCTGACGTTAGTCCGGCCGATGCTGACCCACGAGCCCACGGAATCGATAGGTGTAAGCTCGTGTGAGAAAAACTCCCAACAAAGTTGCATATACCCACCCTCGCACCACCAAATAATATATAATGCATTTCGAAATGTTTTGTTCAATGAATGCATTTTTTGTTTTTCAATATTTGACCAAACACAAGGTAGCGTCGAATAAATTCCAAACGCCCATCATATCCATTTATTGCTGGCTTAAGACAAAAAACCGAAAACCACTCATAAAAAACTCTCTGCTAATGTGATAAGACTGCTCGACGATCCTACTGTCATATCTAGTGATGATGTGATGGACAACAGTGATATTATGAACAACTTAAATATTGGCGACTCAGAATTTACCTCCTCCTCAGAAGATTTCGATTAATTTTATACTCATAATTATTTTGAATAAGTACCTACTTCTTTTGTTACCATCTCACAAACAAAACGGAAGTTAGTGAAAAACGTTGTCTATTCCCACGAAAAATAAAGATTTACAATGTTAAATCGATTTCGACGGTTAGGCCATCATCAGTAACAAACAATAACACAAGTTATTTTTGTTGTTGTCTAACTTCCGTTTTGAAATGGGTTTCCGCAACTTCGTCGCGAGTGATTTAGTTCGTATCACAAACCAATGGTGAAATCAAACTCATAAGTAATTTTTTGAATTAAAAACCCCACCAAACATAGCAATTCTTTTCCCCCTGGTTCTGAGCGAATTTCTTTCAGTTTTAAGACCTGAAATCTCATTTAACAGTAATATATCTACCAAACCTCAAGCCATCTTCACTAAAAGTGTCATTTACCTCTTGCTCGGACTATATCATGCCAATAAACACCAAAAATTGACACTCCGGCGATTTTTACCAATTTTGTCCTCCTAGAATGCAGAAATCTCACACTGTGCACCCGGAGAAAATGGGAGAATATCTTCATTTACTTATTTTTCGGGAAACAAACTGACACTACATTAGGTTTGAGTTTGTGTATGAGGCTGACAAATTTGTTATCTTTCAACCGCAAAATTTCCTCTCACTTTTAGCTTATCGCAGTTTTGAAAAATTTCGACTCAGTGGCTGTTCGACCAGTTTTTGTAAGTACTAAAATGATACCTACTACAATTACACTAAACCGTAGTTCGATTCCCACCGATTACATATAATATATAGCATTTCCAAGTCAAATTTAACCTTTTCCTAACCAAATTCAACCTTTCCCCAATTATTAGAAAATGGCGAAAATATCTATTAGGCATTAAACGTATTAGTACCGAGCATTACTGGGAAAAATCACGGTACCTACCTATAAAGCCTTACATTTTTTATTATTTTTTTATTTTTCATTTTTTAACATGTATCATGTTTTACCGCTGGATTTTTTGCTCGAAAATTAAGCGAAATTCAGCGCGAGCTGATGTTTTCTATTGATTTTTACGTACAACCAATGTGCTGCTATAGGGAAGTGTAATTCCCTTAGTTTTCATAGCAGGAAAATCGTTCGCCACTTTTTGAAATGCTCTCATTTTATCACAACATATCATGATCCCTAAGCCACTGTAGTGTCAAGAAAAGCTACGCTATAAACTAATGTTGCTAGGTAACCATAATGCGAAAAGAAGGTACAATGGAGGTACTGTTGGGTAGTATGTATTTGTCAGTAGTGGGTACTAGACGATGCATAGACCTCTGATCATCTGACTGGTTCCTAAAGCTGATTTCTATGGTATTTTATCTCTGCAGCTGAGATTTGAAACAGGGCCTGTACGCGACAGGTTGATTAGAATTTCATAGTGCGGAACCACCCTAATCTGTTGAGGAACCAGATTTCTTTGCCATTCATCTTATGAAGCTAAACTTTAAACTATTATTGGCCATTGAATTTTAATAACGAAGAAATGACTGTGAAGCGTATTTCTACAGCACATGATAGTGTTGAGGATGTTTTTGCAATTGAAACCACCATTGATGGTAAACAGACTCTCCTTGTATCTTTCTATATCACACCAGGTACATCCACTCGTGACATTAGACACTTCTTTACATTGAACTTGATGGCATACAGTCCAAATGCAGCAGTTTTTTAACTTGTAATATACTTGTAATAGATACAGTTGTAATAGGTGGCTGAAATTTGGTATTGAGTATCTATAGACCTGCTGTGAATGATTGACAAAGTGAGGACCACAAACATCAGCTGAGTGAGCTCGGGAGCTAATTTCTTTCCTAATAGACGGCAGAAGCTGAAATTTGGTATTCAGCAACAACAATACGAGAGAAAACATGATACATGATTTTTATTTATTGGTTGCAACAGAAAATCAACTTTTTTCCAAATAATTAGGAAAAGGTTGAATTTGACTTGAAAAAATGCTGTACTTCAGATGGTGAGTGCCATTGATGGGACGGTATGCCATTTCGTATGTTAGCATGTCCCTACATATATACGAGTATTTCCTACTGTTCTATTTTTGCGTTCAATCATTTCGACCCGTAGTAAGTTGTTTTTCAACTAATTCTATTCGTCCAATTTAAAATATGTCAGGAAGCTATTCTGCCCACCCAACTTGGCTGACGTTTTTTAATTCGCAAGGACTCCCAAAAGATCGTACGAATACGAAAGTTCGCATCTTATCTGGCAACACTGCTATTCATCGGTGAAAAGTACCTTTTGCGGAGCATTTGTAAGATTTAGGCGATAGTTGAAAAAGTATTTCCCGAAATCTGGACTCTGGAATTGTGGAAATCTTAATTGGATTCCGAATCCATTTTTGGGAGATACTTAGAACAAGCAGCCATTCTAGATGATTTTGTTGAAGAGGTGCTGGTAGAAATGTTTTTAAATTCATCTTTGAGAGGTTCGTGCCAGGGAAGACTGATCTCGTCGCATTCTGGTCAGAAGTTAACATGGAGTATAGAACACTCTTATAACATGTCGAATGATTTGATTACAACGAAATTCCTATTTCAAGAAATCGAGTTCATTGGTACTACCTATTAAACTTATGTAGGGACTAGTAAAGCCCGGTAGGTGTCATATTTTATATCAATAATTTTTTGCCGGTGGGTTATTTCGGTTCTGTGGATATATGTAGTAGTATTTGGATAATGATGTTCCATAGGATACATTGAATAATGATTTATAGATCAGCAATCTGAACTTATCGATCATCTAATACCAAAATGCGATTCTATGCGGACAAATTTATTTCATTGGCTATTCCTATAGAAACATTCACGCTGATTCCGAACATAGGTACCCCATATTACTATATCTTAATTAGTTTCTCAACCCACTTTCTCACGCCAAACCTTAAAAAACACGTTTTTTGGCATATTTTTCACATTTTCGCATTCAAAAATTGTCCAAACAAATTTTGTTTCCAGAGAAACTAATTCTGCGTCGAATGGTTACGTGAAATCGAAAATTTGATGGAGAATATGGAAGATACCTTTTTTTAAAATTTACATGGCCGGAAAATGTAGTTTTTTGAATTTTACAGGTCAATGGTGTTATTTAAGTGAATTTCTACTGTTATCAATGTTTGAGAATTAAATTCTGCGTTGATTGATATCAAGAAATTGAAAATACAATGTAAATTAAGAATGTTATGATTTTTTAAAATTTTACTGTTCATAATTTTTTCTTCTTTTACACTACACTAATTCTACAGAACCTAGAAATCAGAATTGACCTTCACATTCTAGAGACCTTACTGAACATTTTACAATAGATTTTATTCTCCCGAAATGTCCCTGTGGTGAAAACCACCCCCTCTTGTCAACAGCCCTTTTCAGGGCTACCAAAAAGAGGTAGACACAACACAAAAATATTTATAAGACGTCGAGTTATAACTCCGTCAAACAAAATATTTCACCAGAGAGAAAATACGAAATTCTCTCTCAAAAGTGAAATATTAACTAATAACATACAAGGCGACCTCCCTAGACACTTACTGGGCGAGAGAGACGCGACAAGTATCTCGAACCAAGTCGCCTTGAACGAGAAAACTCAAACAGAAAATCAAACGTCCTCTAAAGCTAGCAAGGACAATTCAAACAAGCCTACTCGCCAATCAGAAACACTGATTACACGAGAGACAATAGGCGAACCAACCAAGAGGCGGCAAGCAACCACCTCTGGTCCAGCAGCCACCCCGGGGACCCCGTCTGAACAACGGACGCAGGGAAAACACCCGAGGTCCCCGTCTAAACTCAAGGTCGTCGGCTCCGCGACGGACGCTCGTAAGCCACCCCCGGGGACCCCGTCGCAGCGACGGACGTGGGGAAACCACCCCGGAGGACCAGCTCAGCTATCATACTCGCAGATACTGAGAAAACAATGTGCGAGCCAATGAGATTACACAGTCGAATTAATGAAATTAAGCGGACCAATCAGGAGGCGGCAGGAGGCGGCCACCTCCCTATAAATACCCCGCTCGGAGCCCTCCGAAATTCTTTCCACTCTCCGCTCTCGACGACTACACTCAGAAGTACGAAGATTTCTACACGCTCTACGCTGACGAACCTTCTGCATCCCGAGTTCATCTCAAGAACGGCTTCCTACTGCTTTCTACAAGGCCTACCTTCTCTCCACACAGATCTCGCATTGGCATCTACGAGTCCAGTGATTATTCATCCTGCTCATTGCCCAACGTAGTTCATCTGTCAGGACGCCACCCGGTACATCTATCGATATTCTCTTTAGATCGTACGCCCGCTGGGACGTTCCTAGTCGTGTCGCCCGGGTTTCGTAGCACTAGGCTCGTCACCGACCGCTGTGGGCACGCCGGTAAATTACTCAGCTCATACGCTCTAATTTACTGTCCAAGGAAGTCTTTTTCAAGACTACAAGGTAGGACCCTGACATACGAGCAAAGGAAAGAAGCTCTGTCAAGCGAGTCCACCTTCTAAACCCTCTATTTCTATACATAGAGGCATCGAAACGAGCTAATAACTCGGATATTTCGATGGAACGTCGGCCGTCCTATTTCCTCATGCAAGGGGAGGTAGACCACGGCGCGGCCGGGCCTCTTAGCCCCCGCAGCGCTACCTACACGCTGCCCGGCCAATCCGCCGGTCCCAGCGACGGCTCAAGGCTCGATCCTCACGACGAGATCGCCTTCTCACCTAACGTATTCACGAAGGAAACGTTAGATCAAGCCTCACCTATACAAAAGATCGAGGATACCTTTCAGACCCGCTCTGAAGTCAATCATTATGATTCGACAAAGCTTTCCGAATATCCACGATATTCGACACAAGGCTACCCGGCCGATCCGAGTGTCAAATACACCCCAAATGTACAAAAAACAAAGGATACTTTTCAGTACCTCAACCAAGCTCAACATATTCCTCCTACAGATATAAATCTTAGGCCGGAATATTACAAAACGGCTCAGTACCAAACTGATCGAACCCAGCACCCACTATGCGAGCCCAGTGCTCCACGCGGCTGCGACACGAACTATCTCTCAGTTCATCCCGCCAAGCAAGCTGACCTTGACAGTTTCGCTCACATTCCTTACAGGAATAACCCAGGGACTGACCCGCATAATCAGAATATAAATGTCCCACTTGGTCTACCTACACCAAGTAAAACATATTTAAATCCACTACAGTCCCGTAAGTACGTCGCAGAATTTTGAAAGTTCTATTGCTAATCTGAAACGTCGTAGTGAAGATCAGTTTGGGGAAGCGGAAACTCTCTGATTCACTCACGCCCAAATTAATATACTGTGTTTCAAAAGGTGATACATACGGATCAAGTGTTTTGGTTCGGTTTCGGGATGTGACGTCAACTAGATAGTAACCTAAACAATTAAATGTATCCTTTGTGTGACAAAGGTGCGTGTCGTCGCACGGTGGGAAGAAACAGGTAGCGGTTCAAAAGTCTGGAAACGTACTTTTGAAAACAATGATCTGAATTGTTATTAGACTAGGCCTATCTGAAGGACTATCTAGTGGGTTTTGATGTTTCAAAAATGTCCCTTTATCAGTGGATCTATATACAGGGTGGCAGGGGATAAGTTACGAACAATTTTTTCTGTTAATCTGCATCAAAAATGTAGTAAAATCCCGCCAACCGCATATTTTTATCTCAATCCGTACTCAAGATATGATTTTTTAAAGGTTTTTTCAGGAATACCATGTTTTTTCATTTTAAACTCAAATTTCTCCACTTTGCCTCATTTAATTTTAACTTTCGACCTCATTTTCAGTATCAGCATTAAATTTCCTATAAGAATAATGTACTTGGGTTTTTAGAAAGTACTATCCGAAGACCCTCACATCAGCTCAAACATTAACGATTTTGAAATAATAATATTTCTGAAAATCTTTAAAACATTACTACTCTTCCGAAATGAATCTTGGAAACTGGAAAATCTCATGAAAACTGCTTCATCTGATACTCTTTTCCAATGTTACTCTTTTAATGATACTCTTAATCAATGTTACTTTTATTTTGTTATTTAGGGGAGAATATTATGTTTTAATGTTGAAAAATGTGGGTTTTTCAATTAAATTGTTGATTTTCTCGAAAAATGACCCTCCACAACCTACGAGTATGGGGTCGGTATCTATGTATTTTTTCACGCTGTATCGAATGGTAACATTTGTAGATCTCTCCAACTCCGTTGTAACTGAGTTTTACACTTAAACTCGCAAAAAATGTTTAGTTTGTTTGTTACGCTTAAATGTATGTGTGTTAGGGGGTAAAACTAGTTAATTAAAGTGTAAAACTCGATTATAACGTAGTTGGAGAGATCTGCAAGCGTTTCCATTCGATCCAGCGAGAAAAAATACATAGAAACCGACCCCATACTCGTAGGTTCATAGAGGGTCATCTTTCGAGAAAACCAACAATTTCATTGAAAAACCCACATTTTTTAACATTAAAACATAATTTTCTCCCCTAAATAACAAAGTAAAAGTAAAATTGATTATACCGTTGGAAATAGTATTAGATGAAACAGTTTCCATGAGATTTGACAGTTTTCACGATTTTTTTAGGAAGAGTAGTAAAGTTTTAACGATTTTCAGAAATTTTATGTTTTCAAAATCGTCAATGTTAGAGCTGATGTGAAGGTCTTCGGATGGTACTTTTTAGAACTCAAGTACAATATTCTTATAGAAAATTCAATGCTGATTACGAAAATGAGGTCAAAAGTTAAAATGAAATGAGGCAAAGTGGAGAAATTGGAGTTTAAAAGGAAAAACACGGTTTTTTTTTTTTTTTTTTTTTTTAAACCTTTAAAAATCATATTTCGAGTACGGATTGAGATAAAAATATGCGGTTGCCGGCATTTTGCTACATTTTTGATGCAAATTAACACCAAAAATTTGTCGTCACTTATCCCCTTCCACCCTGTATAATGATATGAACCTACTAGTAGGAATGTATTGATTCTCATCGGCTCTGGTTGTCAACTGGTCTTTGTTTACTCGGACGATACACAGGAAACTTCCCAGGTTATTAGTCTTGTTTTGCTTTCTCTGACGTCACAGGTGAACAGGTTCCAGACAATAGACCATAATTTTTCGGCTTTTGAACCGCTAGATTCGCGTTTCCTCCCACAGTGCGCCGTGTCCAACTACCTAATCTGATTTTTACTAAGGGATTTACTACTTGATGTTTCGTATTTTTGAGATGCGAGCGCAGCGAGCATCCAGAGGCCTATTTCATAAAACAACAAGTTAACAAGTACAGGTACTTGTAGTGCACGGTAAACTAGAACAAGTGTTTCACCAAAACAAGAAGTACAAGTGTAGAAAAGGTACACTTTTAAAAGCTAAGTTTACAAGTGTAGCAGAAAAGAAAAATGGCGTATGAGAACTAAAGCAATGAACAACGTCAAGCGGGATGCCGAAATTAAAGTTTCTTCAGTGAATTTTAATGTATAAACGGTTCTAAGTACACGGTATGACGTTTATCGTACATGACTAAGTGTAATGATTGGAAGACAGACAATTTATAAACTGAAAAGTGGAAAAAGTGTGTATTTGATTTCAACTTATTCTGGTGGCTGGCATATTCGGATTTTTCCTCTTCATTCAGCGGAAATGATTAATCAATTCATCAAGTCTTAATGCTGCTGGGTTAGGAATGTCATGTGTAACTTCGAAATTATCTTCTCTTTGTTCTTCAATGTTAAGGAGATCCTCAATACCCGATCAGGGAAAATTGCGCAGGGTCACGCAGCATTTGAATCATTCAAGGGTCTTGGAAGACATCCTAAATCTCCCGCTATACTCGAAAATACCCACGAAAAAACATTTATTCATGACCGAAAAAATCGTTGGCGTCTTCTACGCTGAATGCTTCTTTCTTGTCTGTATTCTTCAGCTGAAGATGATTCCCACATATTAAACACCGAAAAAGGTCAACTCACAATGCTGGAAAATAACATGTTTACAGGTGAATGGACGTAGGTTAAAAATCGGCCATTTTTTACAACTGTAAAACAATGACTTGTACAAAATGATGGGGAAACACTTGTTAAACTGTTATAGACGATCTTACACAAGTTTTTACTTGTTACACAGATTAGTGGTCTGAATATATTAAGTAATGATAAATCATAATACATAACATCAAGTAGTCTTAGTAAAAATTCAGTTTAGTTGGACACGATCTTAAGTTTGCTAACGCATAAAGGATTATGTCCGTTTAATTGTTATTAAAACCAATCAAGACACTTGAGTGGTTTGTCGAACCAGAAAAAATATTAAACAATACAAATATAACTTTGAGTAATCACTAATTTGCAATATTTTAGATTTGATGGTGATTACGTAAATGTGAGTAGATGAGTTTGGTAGAAATACTTCTGGTTCCGTTCGGGGGTTTCGGAGTGAAAACAAGGTCGAACGTTTTCCCAGAGAACGACGACGGATCGTCCCCCATCTACCTCCGGTCCTTGTCACTCCCTTTCACTTGACTTGATGCCGCCCAAAGCCCAACCCCACCAAAAACACTGCTTTTACGGTCGTGAATGAATCGTGAGTGCTAACGATGCCTATTACAGCCAAAACTACCAGTGCTGATGATGTTTTGATTTTGGGAAACTGGAAATTCGGTGTATATCAGTGTTAATAAAGGTGTCGCGAAGGGTAAGGAAGGGAAAAACTATCTTCTTAACTGCTAAAATTTCCATTAACTGCCAAAACTACCTACCACTGACGATTTTTAGATTTTGGGATACTGCAAATTCGGTATGTCACGATGTTGACAAAGGTGTAGCTAAGGGTGTGGAGGGAGAACGCTATGTACTTAACTGCTAACGTGGCAGTTAACTGCTAAAACTACCTAGCACTGATGATGTTTAGATTCTGGGATACTGCAAAATCGGTATGACACGATGTTGACAAAGGTGTAGCTAAAGGTGATGAGGGAGAACGCCATCTTCTTAACCGCTAACGTTGCCTTTAACTGCCAATACTACCTAGTACTGATGTTGTTTATATTTCGGGATACTGCGAATTCGGTATGTCACGATGTTGACAAAGGTGTAGCTTATGGTGAGGTGGGAGAACGCTATCTTCTTAACAGCTAAAGTTGCCTTTTAACTGCTAAAACTACCTACCACTGATGATGTTTAGATATCGGGATACTGCAAATTCTGTTATGTCACGATGTTGACAAAGGTGTGGCTAAGGGTGTGGAGGGAGAACGTTATCTTCTTAACTGCTAACGTTGCCTTTAACTGCTAAAACTACCTAGCACTGATGTTGTTTATATTTCGGGATACTGCGAATTCGGTATGTCACGATGTTGACAAAGGTGTAGCTAGGGGAGAGGAGGGAGAATGCTATCTTCTCAACTGCTAACGTTGCCTTTAACTGCTAAAACTACCTAGCACTGATGTTTATATTTCGGGATACTGCAAACTCGGTATGTCACGATGTTGACAAAAGGTTAGCTAAGGGTGAGGGGGAAGAACGCTACGCTCTTAACCGCTAACGTTACCTTTAACTGCTAAAACTACCTAGCACCAATGTTTAGATTCTGGGATACTGCAAAATCGGTATGACACGATGTTGACAAAGGTGTAGCTATGGGTGAGGAGGGAGAATGCTATCTTCTTAACCGCTAACGTTGCCTTTAACTGACAAAACTATCTAGCACTGATGTGGTTTATATTTCGGTAAACTGCAAATTCAGTATGTCACGATTTCGACAAAGGTGTAGCTAAGGAGGAGGAGGGAGAACGCTGTCTTCTTAACTGCTAACGTTGCAGTCATTTGAACTCTCTGTAATGGTACAGATATACGCCAGATTGAATTGGTTGTGCATATTTTGTGATTTTTGCAAATTGTGAGGTTCGTTGGTAAATTTTGTTTATTTGTGAGGTTTCTGAAATTTTTCAAAAATTCTGATTTTAAAAATTTTTGAACCTTTGCAACAGCTTCATCTACTACGAAAATTCGCTAATTGATCAGCAAGCTTAGAAATACAAAAAGCAAGTTGAATTTTTCGACTTTGGACAGAGAAAATTTTGTCGAAATCCCGCTCGAACACAAAGCTTTCCTTCCTACAGTCGAGAGTAAGCAAAACGCCAAAATCCTTCGATCCGTCCAACGATCTGTAGATTTCAGCCAAATGTAATTCAATCAGTGCTTTTTAGACGGTCTAGCTTCCCGTAAATGCAGAACTTGGTTTTCCGACGCTCATTCCGATTTTATATGGCCGCTAAAAATAGCAATGATGGAGCCGCATGGCCCTTGAATGCTGATTTGATTTAAGTGGTTCTCAGCTACCGAATTGACCTTTACAGTTCACCTTCCTACGAACGACTTCTGCTTCTATTTCGTATGGCCATGTGAGAGGTGAAATGTCCTTGTTGAAACCACAGAACTGCAAACTCGAGTTTATTCTTTCAGGTATTTGTTCTTTAATATTTATTTCGGACTAGCTGGTTCACCCGTGCGTTGCACAGGTTGACTTGAACATTATCTAATAGCTGTGACCCAAGTAATTCTGTTAGATTCGCCAACTCAGATCCCCAGTTGGTTCAGTGACGTTCAAAACGCTTTAACATCCTCCCCCCTCCCCTCACCACTGGGTCAGATTTCAAACATTTGAAAAAAAGTAGTCTTTGACTTGAATTAGAGTAATCCAAATATATTCGGCAATAAAATCCCCAGCTCGTTCTGTGATGACAAAGATAACCAATTTCTCCCCCCCCCCTACACCTTCCCCTCAAACACACCCCCTTCTATGGGTTAGATTTGAACATTTTCAAGTAGCCTGTGATTTAGGTTAGAATACTCCAAACATATTCGACAACTCAGATCTCCAGTTCGTTCAGTGACGTTCGAAACGCTTTAACTCCCCCCCCCCCTCCCCATCCGTTGTGGGTCAGATTTGAAAAGTTTGAAAAAAGTAGTCCTTGACTTGAATTGGAGTAATCCAAACATACTCGACAATCAACTCTCCGGTTTATTCAGAGATGACAAAGATACCCCATTCCCCCCTCCTCCCCTAAAACACCCCCTATGGGGCAGATTTGAAATTTTAAACCTTCTCTGGACTTCCACAAATAATTTAAGACCAAAATTAGCCAAATCGGTCCAGCCGTTCTCGAGTTTTAGCGAGACTAAGGAACAGCAATTGATTTTTGGTTTATTATTTCCAATAATAAGCCTATGTGATCGTGTAGCAAAAAATTTTTATAACCCCCCTCAAACTTTGTCACTTTACGTTTCAAGGTGAGTAGAATCCAAATTTGAAATGTCCGTCCGCCGTCCGGGCCATAAAAGGCCTAAGAACTGACTAAAAAAACCCGTTCATTCGCACATAGACTCCATTTGGGGTCTTGTTGGTCCTAACGCTTAACCATTCCGATCGCTTTACTCGCATAGATGCTATGGGCCGAAAACGGGCGAAAAAGTGTCTTTTTAAAGAATTTGAGTGTTAGACTTACGCACGCACGTTCACGGCGTTCCTTCGAGACATGAATATATGTTTTTTTCTAGGTCATATTTGTGTGTTAATACCAATGCTTTCCCTACGCATATTTAATAACATATCCTCTCGACTTTTCGTACGTACTTAGATAATGATATTATTAAGGCAATAACTATTTGAATAGAGAGGAGCTCAAATCGAGAAATATAAACATGCGTAGGTATATAATTATGGAAGTATAGGTTGTGGCAACTCGAAATAGGACACGCCGAGGAGTCTGGACGGGCCTTATGACGTACGCAAGCCAACTAAAACTACGATCATACTCAATTGAAAAAATAATAAACCTTTGTGAAATAATTTGCAGCGTTTTATATATATATATATATATATATATATATATATATATATATATATATATATATATATTATTTTGAGGAGTTACAGAAGGTTGGAAAAAGATAGGAAACACTTCTTTCACTAGATAGGAAGGACTTCTTCACTAGAGCTGACGACGCTGACACAGCGAAATATTCTCTCAATTTTGTAAGTTTATTTAAGTGTTTCCTATCTTTTTCCAACCTTCTGTAACTCCTCAAAATAATATTACACGCGAGTGTTTTCATTTTTCATCAAAACTATATATATATATATATATATATATATATATATAGAGAGAGAGAGAGAGAGAGAGAGAGAGAGAGAGAGAGAGAGAGAGAGAGAGAGAGAGAGGAGAGGAGAGAGAGAGAGAGAGAGAGAGGAGAGAGAGAGAGAGAGAGAGAGAGGAGAGTAGAGGAGAGGAGCGGAGAGGAGAGGAGAGAGAGAGGAGAGGAGAGGAGAGAGAGAGAGAGAGGAGAGAGGAGAGAGAGAGAGAGAGAGAGAGAGAGAGAGAGAGAGAGAGAGAGAGAGAGAGAGAGAGAGAGAGAGAGAGAGAGAGAGAGAGAGAGAGAGAGAGAGAGAGAGAGAGAGAGAGAGAGAGAGAGAGAGAGAGAGAGAGAGAGAGAGAGAGAGAGAGAGAGAGAGAGAGAGAGAGAGAGAGAGAGAGAGAGAGAGAGAGAGAGAGAGAGAGAGAGAGAGAGAGAGAGAGAGAGAGAGAGAGAGAGAGAGAGAGAGAGAGAGAGAGAGAGAGAGAGAGAGAGAGAGAGAGAGAGAGAGAGAGAGAGAGAGAGAGAGAGAGAGAGAGAGAGAGAGAGAGAGAGAGAGAGATATATATATAGATGGTTGAGTTACTAATAATGTACGTGCGAGTGAATAATAAATAAGGTTTACCTTCACTTTATTTATTATTCCAAACAGTTTGTTGACATTGTGGAGAACGTCAACAATCGATTTTAGTGTTAGATCGCTCATTATAGTCATAATTCATTAATCGCTGTCATATATAGCTGTCATATAGTCGCCCACCAGCACAGTATTCAAACATAACAAATACACTTAAAAACTCGTGAGTTAAATCGCAATACTCGGTTATAACGGAATTGGGGAGATCCACGAGTGTAACATCCGATTCAGCGTGAAAAAATACGTACAAACCGGCCCCAGGCTCAAAGGGTTCATATTTCACGAAAACCCTTGATTTCATAGAAAACTACTCAGTCATGCAGCATGGTTAATAGAGCAAATTTTCAAAGAAAAATTATGGATAAAATTTAATTAAGCACTTAAATTCTGATCATTGAGGCCAACCATGTCCTGAATAAAATTGAGGGGATAACCATGTGACAACATTGCAGAGGACATTTCAGGACTCACAGCACAACTGGGAAACTACAAAACTTTTAATCAAGATGTTCACCTAAAAATCAATTTTTCTCATTTGTTATGAATCTTAAGAGATCTGAGAGTAGTTGCAGTTGAAACAGCGCTGAAAAATACTTCGACTGTGATATCCCCCATGCCCTGTTGTAAAAGATTTTTGGGGCCACTAAATTTGAACCTGAAATATTGGGGCCAAGACCTGTCTTTTGCCAAGACTTTTAAGATTTGTATATTCTTTTATTTTTAATAAACATCTTTTCTCTCTCTCTCTCTCTCTCTCTCTCTCTCTCTCTCTCTCTCACACACACACACACACACTCCCTCACTCTCGAATTGAAATTCAGATAGGCTACTGGAATCCCAACAGTAGAAGTCCAAAAAGAATGAATGAACAATGAAGATATTCGAACACCCTATTCCCAACCTACATCTTACTTAATTAGTACCGAGGTAATATTCTCTGTCCAGCTCAAACACGGAACTACACACCGACTCCATAAAGCACCACATTCTCTAAGCACTTTCCCTGTTGCTTTCTGTGCGGTTTGAGGAGTAACCAGACCTATTATTAGCCACTATCCAAAGACCGGAACAGCTGGTAATTTCAACCTCGTCGTTCCGATCGACCGACGGCAGGGCTTGTCTGAGGTTTGAATGCTTTTCCTCATCAGATAGCGCTCTTGTCGCCACACTCCCCAACGGGTTTCTAGCTGCCAATCTTGAAACTGCCAATTGGTAAAAGGACGAATTGAAGGCTCCGTCGTCTAGTTGGTAATTGACTGAGCTAATTTTAAGTTTCAATTCAACAGGAATAACTAGGTCCTATTATTGGATTTCGGACAATGTTTGTACACAGCTGCCAAACAATACACTGTTTCTTGCTGAAACTATTAAATCCCAGCAACTGTGGGTTATGTATTCTCATTACTATATCCTTTTGAATATGTTCTAGATTACGCGGTTTTTTAGGATGTCCCTCTAAAGTTTGGTCGTATTGGCAAGACTTTGTATGTACGAGGAACGACCTATCAGAATTGATCCAAGGGGGTTTGGGACAACCCAACCACGAGAAATAAAAGTTCCAGTCATGCAGCATGATCGTATGAGCGAATTTTCGTAAATTATCGTACTGTATAATGTTAAATTGTTTTGAAATTTGAGCTTTTTGAGTGCATGGAAGCTGTTAACTAATAATTTTATGGCAGAAACGAATTATGAATAATATAATCAACTATTCAAATATAGGTTTTGAATTTTTAGTTCTTTTTGACATTTCTATCGGTTTTTTAGCAAATTTTAATGATATTTAAGTACGTTTTTCAGCATAATTTTGTATATACATTTTTTAATGTCCTAGTTTATAGTTAATAAAATTTGTTTGAGCAATACTCTGCCAAAAAAATAGAAATTTAACAATTTGTAGTGGTTTTTAGTCATTTTAGTGATTTTTTCAAGCAAATTGTTTGAAATTAGGTGGAGAGGCACTCTTTAGGACGGTTGAAGAAGATATTTCACTTGTTGCAGTCAGCACCGCAGGCATGTAATAGGTTTGAGATGTGAGTATCCCATATCAATATTCTGTCGAGATCGAGTCCAAGATCGCCTGGATCTCGAGTACCGCGTTTTCTCCTGGAACAGGTACTCCACGCAACGAGACAAAGTGGCGATTGATTTTGCGTTTGTAGGTGAAGCAAACTAGAGAATATTTTGTGGGATTCACTTTTACCCGCCATTCGTCACACCATTCGTCAATTGCATGAGTGAAATCTTGGAGTTTTTCACTAGCCCCATCATCAGGGCCTTTTACAAGAGCTGCCACATCGTAAATTGTTGAAACACATTTTCGTTACACAAAAACGCAACGCATTTTCGTTAATACAAAACGTTTCGTTTTTGGTTGGAGATGCCAAGGCTAAAACACATTCTGTGCTAAAATCTCTTGGAGGAATTTCCGATCAGAAATAAGCTCCAGTACCCCTGAAGTAGGTATTGACCGCCGTATGTGTGACCCTGCAAGAATCCCATTCTGCGTCTTTCTTCACCGATCATTCATGAAGGCGCCGGCGCCGTTTTCGAACTACCCCTCGCAAAAAACGGTATCTTGCAGACAGATACAAAAAAAAAAAACCACTTCTCAAACCTCATATTCAACTTAGGAATTTTTCAAGGTCCTTCCCGACTTGTCCCACTTTTATCGGCATCTACCGCCGCGCCAGAGCAAAAAATCTACCATATGGTGTTGTTGGCTCAAGTTGATGCCCATATTCGTCGGGAATGATTGTCCTTTCCCGATGATCGTCTCTATCTTGGATATCACAGGGCTTCGAGTGGGGCACTGGACCGCCCCTCTACATCCTTGTCGGGCTCTGCGGCTTTGAACATCCTTCCAGTTACATTTCTACCCTTGTCTGGCTACTGTCAGATCGCTTAGTATGTGTATCGACCGTGGCCGACGTTTTATAGGCTCTGTTGACTGTACCGGGATTTGTTTCCATTTTTTTCTTCTTTCTTGAAGTGTTATCGTGAGTTAATTAATATGTGGTTCGAGTCGACTGTACCCTACATGGCTTGTCTTCAAGGGAACGGTCAGTACTTATCTACCGAAACCGGAGTGAAGTTATCAAAAGATTCTAGCTATAAAAATATTGCCAAAATACGTTAGCAGTACTTCTTAGCAATCGTACGAGGGAATTTTCGTAAATTATCGTATTGTATAATGTTGAATTATTTCGAAATTTAAGCTTTTTGAGTGAAAGGAAATTGTTAATTATTAATTTTATGGCGAAAACGTGTTTTAAATAATAATCTATTCAAATAGAGGTTTTGAACTTTTAGCTTTTTCGCAGTTTTTATCGATTTTTTAGCAAATTTTAATGAATTTTAAGTACATATCTCAACATAATTTTGTACATAAATTTTTGAATGTTCTATTTTATCGTTAATAAACTTTATTTGAATAATATTTTACCAAAAATTATAAGTTTAACGGTTTTTAGCCGTTTTTAGCCATTCAGTGATTTTTTGAGTTCATATTTTGAAATTTGATTTAATGCTCAAAAACTGCTGCCAATGAACTCATCCTTTCGTTTGGAACGCTTGATTTTTTGGCGCAAGAACGGAATTTTTATCTCAATCCTAAGGAGAGTTATCGACTGGAATGACACGCACGCACACACACACTTGTATATATATATATAAAAAGCGTTAAACTCGCAATAGTTCATTTTCTACGAAAATTTGCTAAAAATGAACTATTTACATGGCTTCGAAATTTTAAATGTGGGGAGGAGAGGACGGGGACCCTCCACAAATCCGTTTCATACATCAAAGAACACAATCCTAGATATTAACGTCTTATGTATTTATATAATGTATATATAGGGTGTATTTCCAGACGATAATTCCCTTAAAATGCGGCGTAAAATTTTTGTTCCAATGCAGAAAAATCAGTCTTGGAAAAATACAGGTCAAGTTCGTTGGGTAGCCCGATCGCTCCAGAATCCCAGGTTCAAATTTACGATATAGTGGACCAAAAATGCTTTTAAAAAATAGGTTTTTTGGCAATAGGGCATGTAGGGTGTCACAGTAGAAGTATTTTTCAGCGCTGAGTCTATTGCGACCACTCCTGGATCTCTAAGATTCATAAATAAGAGAGAAAATTTGATTTTTAGGTGGAAAATTCCCATTATTGACTAAAAGTTTGTAGTTTTCGAGTTCGGCTGCGTGTCCTAAAATTTTCTTTGGGATCTCGTCACGCGGCTGTCCCCTCAGTTTTATTCAAAACATGTTTAACCTCAATGATCAGAATTCAAGTGTCTAATTAATGTTATCTACAATAGTCTTTGAAAATTCGCTCTATTAGCCATGCTACATGACTGAGTACTTTTTTCTTTTATTTTTATTTTTTTAGTCAATTTAAAAGATAGGAAAGGGAAAGAAATGAATGAAATTGAAATTCAAAAAAATTAAAACGTTCAAAAGTAGCCTTAAGAGAAGTTGCTTCGTGAATTTCAAAGTTATTTGTGCTTTGTTATCTGTTTTTAATATCTAAACGTTTCTGACGAATTTTGTTAGAAAACCAATAACCCCCACCGGCGATCCGTTCACTAAGGGAAATGTCAGATGATGTATAGATTTTGACTGACGATCCTTAGACCAGGAAATTATTTTTTCCTGTTGGTACAAGGTTTGGACCTGGCACTGGTTTTTACATCAAGGGCAACGCTCAGAAACCGATTTCATATTGATTGACATAAATCGCTCTACCACAGAGGACGTTTTTAACACAGAATGTGTTTTAGCCATGGACTAACTAGCCGAAAATGGAACGCGGGATGGTAACGAAATGTGTGACGGATGATTTTCACGTACAACCGAGTCGTTGCTAGGGATATGGTACTTCGTCGTTTTTCATCCCACAAAATTCGTTGACCATTCGTTCGAAAGCTCTCGATTTATCCAACAATATTATGTTAACTACTGCGAAGTGCGTGTCCAACAAACTGAGTTATGAGCATGGTTATATAAATAATTGTTTACACACAGGTGATCATTCTCAATAATTGATATTGTGAACATGATTGCAACCGCTTGTTAATTTCTGATGATTTCATTGAGCTTGTGTTTCGATGATTTGATTCATAGCAGGTGATCTGAGTATTACGAAAACGGTTTGATTTGTGAAGCGGAGGTTAAATAATTTGAATAGGTAATTTCTATACTTTACACTCTAGGAAGCTGTAATTTCGTTTGTAGCCTCTTTAGGACATTTACTTGACGATGCTCAGGGTCCGGATCAGATGTGTGGCTCTTAAAGCTAATTTCTATGCTTTACACTCTGGGAAGCTGTAATTTCGTATGTAGCCTCTTTAGGACATTTACTTGACGATGCTCAGGGTCCGGATCAGATGTGTGGCTCTTAAAGCTAATTTCTATGCTTTACACTCTAGGAAGCTGTAATTTCGTATGTAGCCTCTTTAGGACATTTACTTGACGATGTCCAGGGTCCGGATCAGATGAGTGGCTTTTAAAGCTAATTTCTATACTTTACACTCTAGGAAGCTGTAATTTCGTATGTAGCCTCTTTAGGACATTTACTTGATAAATCGCTCTTGATTTATCACGAATTTATTTCGTATTTTTTTTCGTAGTTTCATACTATAACTAAAACTTATTATGCATGTGTTAGGAGTTATTTAACTCCAGTATTGAGAAAAAATAGAACCCAAAGTTCTCGTTGGATTTGGTTAAAACTTAATAGGTACTGTAGTTTCCACGAAAAAGGGGTTCTTTGTTTGTATAGAAACTTTCGCTATTCGTATGTACATTTTTATACAATATGCACTTGTGCAGTTGTGTACTGTCTACCATGTATTACCTGGAATAGGACCTAGGATTTCATCGGTTCACAAAGCAATAGAATTCTGGAAAAATCTATGCAACTGGGTAGCATGACTGCAACATTATACAACTTCAAATGAGTGAAACGTGGATGTCAGATCGGTCACTGTCCTTCAAAGGGACCTGAATTTCACAACCGTCGAGGAGAAGGAAAATTGGTTTGTACGAATTTGGAGAAGGTTATTGGGTCCAAAGTAAATCCCTGGGGTCTACTAAATCAACTTAGATGGAAATGGTTTGAATACAATTGCTGTATAATACAGCAATATAGCGTACGAATAGTAAGACTTAAATAAGTAGAAGTAAGCCAGAGGTTGAATCCATTTCATAAAATAATTTTGAATCGGCACCCATCTGCAAGGTTAACTCTTAATTAAGTGAATATATACTTATTTTAACTACCCATGTATACTTGAATGCCTATTTTACCCGTACGATACGTGACGTAGTTAATTTCCTGGTCGTTTGATGCGGCACGCAAGGACCGTTGCCGGCACTCGGTTACCTTCCTACTAATTGGCGCCCCAGTCGCCCGATCATCTTGTTTAATTGACGTGATCTCCCTGACATGAAAATCGTTGTCTTGTCAATCAATCCAGATCGTGATGATGAATTCTTTTCGTCTTCTGAGATTTTATTTTCCGCTGCTTCGTAAACTCATTAAAGAACACTTTCGAATGCCAGCCTAGTAGATACTCCTTGATTCTTGTCAGTTAAATCACTTTAATAAAGAATCGAACTTATGTTGTCTCTGTAGAACGTAGAAAAGTGCTTAACATTCACATGTTCCTGTACATGTACATGGGATTGGTGTGGTGGAGAGGGGAGAGGTCTCAGTTCAGCGGTATTTTTTAAACATTACTCTCAGCCTTCCTGTGACCAAGTACCTACATAGTAGTACCATATCTTCTTATTCTCCATAGAACTAAAAACCACTTGCACCAGTACAGGACACACAAGAAGGAGAAATTCCTGTCATATAGTATGATCGTTTCGGCGATTTCCTTAAGTTTTCGTACCATATGATTAAATACATTTTTCCAAAATCTGAGCATTTTTAGTGCTAACAAATTGTTAACTACCAATTTTATGGCAAACAACTCGTTCTAAATAAGTACCCTGCGATTCGAAAAAGATTTTGGATTTTTAGCTTTTTTAAAATTGTTATCTACTTTTTAAATACTATTTTAGTATAACTTTTATTGTTCTAGTTCTCGTGGATACTCTTTTTTTTTTTTTTTTTTTTTTCTTCTTCTTCTTGATTGATTCTTCTGGATGCTCTTTCTTTTTTTTCTTCTTCTTTTCTTTCTCGAAGTATGTAAATTTTTTGGCGAGGCGCGGAGCGCCTTTTCTTCTTTTCTTTTTTTTTTTTTTTTTACTAAAATTCAGCTGAAAAAAGAGAGAGAAAATAAATTTGGCGCAAGAACGGAATTTGTATCTCAATCCTAAGGAGAGGTAGTTCTTGTATTGATATATATATATATATATATATATATAAATTTGGATATGATAGATAAGTAGAAAGATATAGTGACAAAAACTTCTGTTAAAACGGAAAAATACCTCAACATTTCGGCGACTTGCCGTGATCACGAGTAGAAAGAGCGTTAAGCTTTTGGAGTCGTTTCAGAATGCCTCAAAACGGTTTTAATGAAGAAAATCTTTGAAATTTTTCGATTTAAGTTTGTTGTGCCATTCCAGTAGCCTCATTTCCTATAAAAATTCACTGAAACCACTTGAGGACACACGTACTAGAGAACGAGAACAGGCATACACAGCCCACCCACCAAACATCTTAATAAATTGAAAAATAAAATAAAAACAATTGAAATTTTAAATAAGGGTAAATATCTTTCTCATTAAGTGTTCCCTGAAAGAAATGTCAGTCGAAAAATATAAGGTTGAAATGTCTTATTTTAACTGAATGTATAACGTTTCACAAAATAGTTTGAAAACAGTTGGAAAAATGGGGCCAACAAATATTGTCATTGTAATTCTTCACTTACGTTCTTAAAACTGATCGGATCACTCCATCACTCGTTTAGGCGCTAGATGCAATTTTCGCTTCTAGTTTAGGTCGCTAAAATTTTTCTCCGTCACTTCAATATAATCAGATAACACTGTAGAACGCAGATTCATTCGAAAGGATTCCATGGAAACATTGGTGGTAAATAATTGTTGTTTATATTTACTTAATAATCATTGTCATTTATTTGACTTTCTTGTGTATGTAGATAAGACGATGCTATCTTTAAAAGATTCATTTCACCCTCTTGTTATTGACTGATATTATTAGATACACATTGTTGGAAAATTTTAGCCAAGGTCTTTCAGTTGTCCGTTACATTTTTTAACAATTCCTCCAAGAGTGGTTTAACCTCATAAATTTAGACATATTTTGCGATTTTGGAGCAAAATTTGTCTTGATTTGAACAGTCTTATGGACCAACATTATGCTCTTAACGATGAATTATAACATTTTTCCACTCTTAATTTTACCGTGGAGGAAACGTTGCCCGAGATCGGTCTGAAATTTGATCCCAGAAGTAGCGGAAAAGTAGCCGAATGAACTAATTTGTCTCCTGTTTGCCCTAGGAAGTTTAAAACTTGATAGGACCATAAGAAACTTGATTAAATGACGGGTCCATCCTGATCAGCTGAGTGAGATAAATTCTCCCATGTTCATCCTAGGAAGTTACAATTTTATATGGAGCCTCTCTTGGACAACAAGAGATGAATAAAGAGATGGGCTTCATTCTGATCAGCTGTATTGAGAGCCAGCAGATGACAAAAACATGTTCTACATGTTCTATACACGCTATGTGCCGACATGCTATCTCAGGTGTTTGTTGTTACTACTCAACCATTTAAGTTTAAGTTTTTTAAGTAGGTATAATTATATTATTTATTGATTACCCAACTTTTCGTCGAAAAGGGGGTACTGTAGCCGTCGGCACGGCGGCATTGGGGGTGGGGATGCATTTTCTATGCGTTAATTTTCAGAATTCTTTATATATATATATATATATATATATATATATATATATATATATATATATATATATATATATATATATATATACTCCTCTGAAACCGCTGGTCCGATTTGGTATGTTTCTTTACCATGTCGGTAAATCATAATGATGGTAAAATCGTTCTCAAATGTTTCCTATTCACCGTTGGACGTCGAAATTTGATAGAGAGCCTCTCTGGGACAACTAGAGACGAGTAAAGTGAGGGGCGTCATCCTGATCAGCTGAGTGACCTAAATCTCTCCTGTTCAGCGTAGGACGTTGAAAATTGATATGGAGCTTTTCTGGGACAACAAGAGACGAATGACCTTACAGGCTCCATCCTGATCAACTGAGTGTGCTAAAAGTTTTGTCGTCTGATTACAACGAAATTTTATAGGGAATCTCTCGAGGACAACAAGGGACGAATGAAATGACGGGCTCCACTCTGTGCTCCAGCTGACAGATTCGCGTGGCGTTTTTTTCAACATGCTCTGCGAACCAGCGGCACGTAGGAGGAAGGACTGAAAATCAAAACACCGTTTACTCTACGAACTTAAATATTACGAATCCCAATTTTAACTATTCTTTTTTTTCATCATTTAGGTATGTTTTCTCTCTTCTGATTCATAAAAAATAAAATGTTAGTAGTTGGTCGGCCGTAAGTACCAAACGTGAAATACTTGTAATAACCTTAATTTCCACAGTTTTTGTCCGATTTTGATGAAATTGTCAGCGAATTTTAATTTTAGTGGTTAGGCTCTAATTGGTGGGAATCACTATTATAATAGTTATACAGGGTGTCCCATCTAAACGGGCCCATCGGGAAATTACAGCCTTACGGTCCGAGCTATCGAAAAATTGAACTGGACCTTTTTTATAGTATTTTAACTCAGCTTCACGATGCGAAAGTCCGATTTTTATTTTTCCATGTTTTAGGGTCTCAAATCATTGATTGAAAACAACAGCTTCTTGATAATTATTGTTCAGTCTGCACTATGATCTTTATTATTTAAAGAACCTTACTTTAGTCCAGAAGACGGTGTCTCATACATTCTTCTAATAAATGAGTAATAATACTGAACAGTGAGGGGTTTTTTTTTACGACGATTTGGAAAACTTTTTTTAAATCGTAAGCGGTTCAAGTGTTATGTCATCCCCCTGATGGTGATTGTTGATTATGGACGCTGGGGTCTGATGATAGATAGTATAATGCTGATTTCAAAAGTGTGGTGAACATCTCAAACATTGAAGATAAAAATAGTAGGTAAGAAAGTGTTGGTAATGTCTGAAAGGCGATTTTCTGTATTTTGCAAGAAGTGGAATAATTCAGAAACGAAGCCCCAAAAAGAAAATTTTAATGAGGCATTTTCTGTTCTAAATTCAATCTAGAATCGAAAAAATCAATAAAAAAGGGGGGTCAAGAGGAAACCGTAAGTTTCAATCAATGATTTGAGACCCTAAAACATGGAAAAATAAAAATCGGACTTCCGCATCGTGAAGCTGAGTTAAAATATTATAAGAAAGGTCCAGTTCAATTTTTCGATAGCTCGCGCCGTAAGGCTGTAATTTCCCCGATGGGCCCATTTAGATGGGACACCCTGTATAATAGTGACTATTATGATATTATAATAATTATAATTATTGTTATAATAATTATAATTATGATAATTATTATAATAATTATAACTATTATAATCACTAATTTTAATATTTGTGGGAATCACTCACTAAAAAACAAATAGCCGAGTTTTTTTTATTGATTAAGCATTGTATTTTGCACTATATGAAATATAAGACTCCTTTAAATCTGTTAACGCCCATTCGTTTTGTTGCAGACAGCGAAGGAAGCGGACGAGCGGGAAACCGGCTTGCGCGGCGGGCGCGGTCATTCAAAGAGGACCTCCTGGACATCCTGTCGCAGATGAGGAGCCCCGGGGGCGGGAGTGGGGGCGGCGGTCCCGGCTCGCCCCGCCCCCCGCGCTCTCCGAAGCCCAGGAACGTCTCCACCTCCGACGTGCCGTCCACGGACGACCGCTCCCCTCTGGCGGACCTCGATCAGCACGTCAAGCAGGTTCGTCCAGGAAACGCCAGCTTCTTTCTAAGTGCCGGGCAAAGTGAGGCATTATTTAACTAATTGCTTCCGAGTCAACCCAAAGGCAGCGGAAGCATTGTTTTCACTTTCGGGAGAAAAAAATGTAATATTCTTTCCAACGGTATAGTCAATTTTACTTTTACTTTCCTACTTACGGGCAGGGCCGCCACATGGGGGGGGGGGGGGGGGCAAGTGGGTACTGTTGCCCCGGGCCCAGGGGGGGGGGCCCGGTCCGGTCCTGTATTTAGTAAATAAAGTATTTTAGAATTTTTAGGCCTAGGTACATAAAACAGAGTGTATTACACTTGACGGGCCCTGATCAGATTATATTTGATTTACTACACCAGACTGTTTTTCTTAAACAGTTGCGATGATTGCGATGGCCCAAAATATTACTCTTTACCCTTTACCGTCTTTACCAGTAGGCACCCGACTGAAGACTTGGGAGAGAGCATCCATGGGCCAAGAAAGGTTGAATTCCCTTGTCATACTCAGCATTAAGCACAAGTTAGCATCCAAACTTGACTTTTCTAAGGTTATTAAAGAATTTTCACTTAAAAAGGCACGAAAGTTTTAAGTGTTTTGTCTTGTATATTTCAAATGCAAATACACTTTTCTTCACTTCACTTTATTATTTTTAAAATGTTTCATTTTATAAAACATGAAATTATAGCCTATTACAGTTTTCTTTAATTAAAAAGTTTTCCACAATTATAATTACAATTACAGAATGCTATTATAACTCAACAAAACAAATTTCTCATTTTACTAATTCATATTTTTGATAGCTTTTCACTAAATAATTCTTGTATCTTTTGTTGTTATCAATCTAATTATTTACTGCATAGCTTCATTACAAGTAGATAAACTGTAATAAGACAATTATATATTTGTAGATTTTTTTTCTCCAAAATTAATAAATGTATTCTTTCAAACATAATCATTGTTTCAATTAATTCCTTCGGCCATCTTGTATACAGAGACTTTCCTTTTTAATCCGTCCATACCATTAAAATAAAGTTGATTGTATGTGTTGATTAATGACTATATGAAATTTAGTCAATCATAATTTCTGCCACAATCGTCCAATTGAGGAATGAGTAAATTGGAACTTCTCTGAATACAAACTTCTCTATTCACAAACAATTGTATTTAAAGTAGTTAAAATAAAAATCCTATGACTGATTTGATATAGAATTTTCGTTTCAAGGTAATTTATGGCATTTTTTTGGTTTTGTAATTGGTTGGTAATTACTAAAGTATGAATACTTGAATTTTCAATTCTTAAGTTACACTTTACTTTTGATTAAATGTTGAATAAAACGAAGTGAAGTAGTAAGAGTTCAGCCCCTCAAGTGTTCTTATTCGAACACTGAACCTTGGTAGGAAGTATAAATGATTTTTCGTTTGGTTAGAGAAGGTTTAATAGTTTTAACACAGAATGTGTTTTTGCGATGACCTACCGAAAAAAAATCGTCACAAAAAACCGACAGAAAAAACCGTTATGCGCCTTTTATAGTGATTTTCACGTACAACCAAGCCGTTGGTAGGGAAATGGAACTTCCGCAATTTTAATCGCACAGAAATCGTTCACCATTCGTTGGAAAGCTCCTGATTTATCCAACCATATTATGTTAACTACTGCGAAGTGCGTGGCCATCAACCTGAGTTATGAGCATGGTTATTTGAATCAATTGTTTACACACAGATGATCATTCTCAATAATTGATATTGTCAACATGATTGCAACCGCTTGTAAATTTTCTTATGATTTTCACGTACAACCGAGCCGTTGGTAGGGAAATGGAACTTCCGCAATTTTAATCGCACAGAAATCGTTCACCATTCGTTGGAAAGCTCTCAATTTATATAGTATTTTTCTTGTAGTTACATATTTATTTATATAATATTTATAGGGTTTTAGACCAAATTAAATGTCTAACAATTATTTATTTTATTATTGCCAAATATTGTTATTATTCACGTGCAACCAAGCCGTTGGTAAGGAAATAGAATCATCGCAAAAACACATTCTGTGTTCCTATGATTTCATACAGAGTATGGAAAAAGAAATAAACCGGGGGGTGCAGGGGGGCGGAGCCCCCCGCCGAGGCGCAAAGCGCCGAGTTTTTTTTACAATTATTTATCATAGCCATCTCTAGTAAAAGTGGCTCGACAAAAAAAAAAAAAAAAAAAAAAAGAGGGGGGGGGGGGGAGGCCCGTGGCCAGAATCTGCTCCCGGGCCCGACTTGGAGATGTGGCGGCCCTGCTTACGGGAGAATCTTTTGTTTAAATCTTGAAAAACGAAGTGCAATGAAGGTGCAATAAAATGGAGGGTTATTTTGAAACATGACGCTCTATGAACCTACGTGTGTGGGTTCGGTTTCTACGTATTTGTCACGCTGAATCGAATAGTAACACTCTCTCCAACATCTTTCATACTCTGTCATGACCGCGTTTTTCACATTATTCAACTAGTTTTTTCCTCTAAAAACACGTACAATTGAGCATTACAAACTAAAAATTTGTGATTCCAAGTGTAAAACTAGGTTATAACGGAGTTGAAGAGATCCACAAGTGTTCATATTCGATTCAGTGTGAAAAAATAGGTACGTAGAAACCGGCCTCAAACTCGTGGGTTCATAGACGGTCATGATTCAAGAAAACCCTCGATTTCATTGGAAAAAAAAAACACATTTTTTAACATTCGAACAAAATTGTCTCCCCTAAATAGCAAATTAAAAGTAAAATTTACTATACCGTATAACAGAGTATTAAATGAAGCAGTTCATATGATTTGCCAGTTCTCTGGAATTTTTTGGGGAGAGTTGTAACGTTTTAAAAATTTTCAGAAATTTTATTTCTTCACATATGTCTAATGATTGAGCTGTTGTTATGGCCTCTAGGTGGAAATTTTCCTGAATCAAAGTGCACCATGCTTATAGGAAATTTACCGCTAATTCCGAAAATGTGGTAAAAAGGTAAAATTAAATTAAGTAAAGTAGAGAAATGCAAGTTTAAGAGAAAAAACACGGTTTTCCTCCAAAAAAAAAAAAAAATCATATCTTGAGAACGGATTGAGATAAAAATATGTGGTTGGGGGCATTTTACTCCAGTTTCGATGTAGTTTTTTGTAACCACGAGCAGTTCACCCTGTGCATAGCATCAGAACAGTTCAAAAACTAAGCAGATCCGATTTACTGATTCCTGTACTCTTGAATTAAGGCCAGGTAATTCGTATTAGGTCTGTTGGCCAAAACAACCACAACCAAAATATGTATAGACCTTGTTTATGTTTTATTTCTTCTTCACTCATACCTTATACTTATAACAGGGTAGGCTCAGGTTCTTAGCTCTCCAATTTCGTTCAAAATTTTACTGATTATTCTGGAACAAAATAATTCGACACGGCCGTTCCTTTTAATGGATCTCAGGAGCCCGGAAAAAGTTATTTCACGCCGAAAAATAACTAGAAAGGGGTTTACAAAAATACCTTGTGCTACAACGTCCCAGTGCCTTTCGCCATCAAATTTCAGGAGTGTTTCTAGATAAATGGATTTGAAATGTATAGGGTTGTTTCGCAAAACGACTCTGGAAGGCCAAAATAAAATATCAAATAAGTTATACGACAAGCAGGAGAATAAGGAAAACGACAAATAGGTTTTTCTGCAAGCAGGAGATTTTATTCTGGTCGTCCATGCAATGTGCATGCAGAGTTCTGAATCCTGGAGAAAATCTGAATCGCTCAGAGAGAACGGAAAGCGGTTTTAGATTGATTTTAATCGATTTTAGATGAATTCGCAACACGGAAACTAGAACGATCTGAACTATGGGTTAAGAATTACTGCACTGTCTCGACAAACTAGTCAGCATTTATGTGCAGAAAGTTCCGAACTATAGTGCGAACAAAATTACCGTTCACTCGTTGGAAGCCAGATTTGTGCGAATTACGTTTATTGAAACTTGATTATACGGGACAAAGCTAGGAGAATGAGCATTTTCGTGGTTTGAACCTTATTTTGCGGTCCTCTTAGGATTTGGTTCGATGACATTCATTTTGTTCATTTTCTAGTGAATTTTTAATAGTCGAGAGAAAATCCAGAAAATGTGCAGTGAGATTCATGTCAAAATGGTAACACCTTTTTGTGTTAAGTAATGTCGTGAAAGTTTGCTGGTAGCGGATTAAAAATAGTCCTGCGATATATACAGCACATACCTCTCTTTACAACTTAGGAGAAATCCAAATTCAATATTTGGGGATTCTGAGTGTTTTGGCTATATATTCGAACTTTGACTGAAGAATTCGTAGGTATACATTATGCATACCTACAAATTGTTTGTCTGTAGTTTCTCAACTTGTATCAGGGATAGGAACCCCAACATCTTTTGAATATGAACATGGATAAAAATAAGTAGGTATACCTACCTACTCACAATTATATTTGTTGGAAACCTGTTGTAACTATTAGATGCCTACGTACTAAATTTTTATAGTGGTTATTTAGAAATAGGCGACTTATGTTTTGTATTTTATTTCATGATTTAGGTTCAGTTGGCTCTGAAACATTTCAACGACGTAGTTTCCAAGAACAAGCTGGAGGTGCTGCCGGGGAATGGAACGATCGTGCTGGAGAGTATCGCCACCATCCAAGGAGTCCTGAAAACCTACGTCTTCATTGATCAAAGGTAAAAGTCATCAACCAAACAATAGAAAATTTGTGGCGTTATTGTTGCGAACATTCTTAGAGAGATTATATTCCAACCTAAAAACAATAAAGTACTGTTTGCATGCTTTAGTGTTCTACTCTGTGCATGTCCCTGAAAAATCATTCTAATTGTTCTTGTATTGATGTTGTAATGTCCAGTACCACCTCGAGCGTGTACTGCGATATTGTATGAAGTTTGTACAATCTCGGCTGGACGATTGTATTTTATATTAAATTTTTCTGGCAAATCTAATGGATGTCCTCAAAAATTTTTTTTCTTCTGTTTTTCAGCTCTGCCCTCATGTCCGCCACCAACGAGGTTTACTACAGCCTCACTACGCTTATCAAACTCTGTGACGACGTGCTTATCACCGGGGACACGAATCTGAGCAAACAGAACGTGACAGACGTTCTTAGGCAGGTCGACGATGCCGTTCAGGTAAAACCATCTCCACTGTGCCTTATCTTGGATATTATTTCATGAAATGAAAAGCCGTTGTTGGACTGCAACTTCAACTTAAAACTTAAATAATGAATCACTTATTACAAGAATTTCCAGTCCAACACCACAAATTAGAAAGTCTGTAGGTAACAGGAAGTAGCTACCTAGTAGTAATCGCTGTACTGGTTCAGCAGACTAATATTGGCTAGGGCCCACCTTGTTCTCGATTACTTATTCCTTACTTTGTTTTGTTAGTTCTAAGTTTATAGTCAACCCGTTTGATAACTTGAATAGAGCGTTTTCAGGGTGCCTGATAGTTTCAAGCACATAAAAAATCAGAAAAAACCAAAAGTTTGTGGTCTACTCAAAGGGATACATGAACATTACGTTCTCAATTTTTTGCCTAGTGACACCTTATTTACAAGATTTTTTAGTATTGATCAAGATGGTGAAACCAGAATTGCGATATTCTTAAAATAAAAGATAGGTTAGTTGGACGCGTAGGTCAAATTATGTTATTAGAATTCAAAAAAGAAAAATGATAATAAAATAAAATAATAACAAACTATAATAGTAATAATGAATTGTTAAAAAGGAGAAGGCAATTAGGGGATCCGTACTAATAAACACTAGAGTTTGATCCTCTGCTGATGCCCGAAGAGAATTTATAGCTTTGGTTGATCACAGAACATCCCTAGATGATGTTCATCAAGCACAGGGGTAGATCCAGGATTCTTCTATGGAGGGGTCAGAAATTAACCCCTCTTCCCATCACACACTCACAAGTTTTCGCATTTTTCATATATAGGGTGTCCCAAAAGTACCCCCCTCCCTTACTTCCCCACCCCCAATTTTTGGGATACCGAGTGAAACTTGGAGAGCATTTTCTGGGTGCCTTATACTAAATTTAAGCTAATAAAAATAGCCAATCACCGAGAGATACTTTTCCACAGATTTTTTGTAGTGCTGAATATGATGGTGTAGCCAGAACGGCTTTATCTTATTCTGTTCTCGGATTGGAGCCGACGAACCATGGAAAAGCGCCGCGATTGAATGCATACATATGTAGGTAGGTAGTTTCTCCTTTTGAAACTCAACACACATTGAGATGGAGACCATAAGAAATCTAATTCTACCTAGTCTGAAGTGGAAATATTTTTCTTTTTATCTAGTGTAAGCCCTGGTCCTCTATGGGGATCAGGCGCTCTAAAAGCTAAATTGTAATAGAGATTAACCGAGAGGTTGACCAAATGGTGGTTGAGAGTATTTGTGCCAAGTACTGGGCGGATCGAGAGCGCTCAACACCTAACCAATTGCATGAAAATTACTTGCTATTGTGTCTGGTCTCTGAAAGTATCTCCATTATCACCTTCCCGCCTTGTAATCATCACATCATTTTAATATTGAACTTTGAATATTCAATCTATTTCAGAATCTTCTGAGGGTTGTAAGAGCTAAGATCAATGATGATAGTCTGAAAAATCAATGTGGAGATGAAAAGACTCAGAGCTCGAGGCGCTGGGAGCCAGGACCTCTTCGCTCGTCTCTGCCAGATATCTCCATGGTGTCATCAATTCTCGTGTCAGACGCTGTGGATTCCGCCCCCCTACCTCCTGCTAAACCACCCCTTCCTTCCACGTGAGTTTTGATTTATTTATCACCAGCTATTGCCAATGTCCTAAAACCCATCATTTCTTCTTACATTTCTCACCTTGTTGATCGCTTAAACGAAATTTTAATTTATAATTTAATGAATTATAATTTAATACTTTTAAATACTAATACTATTATATACTAATAAATTAATACTTTTATGAATTTATGAGATAAATTAAAAAACCTGAAGAAAGATGCAACACTCATACCGAAATACCAAAAAGACTGAGAAATTACAGCCAAGATACCATGCATGCTGAATATTTTCTTGCAGAGAAAAATTGTGCGTCGACGAGTTCAGGTGTTGGCGCGTTCAAGCAGTGGACATATGAAAACTGTATAAATTATCACGTGACCCCAGCAGCGTGTCGACGTTGGCGTCAAACGCTTGTTATATTATGATTTTTTAAAGTTTTTTTCAGGAAAACCGTGTTTTTTTCTTTTTAAACACAAATTTCTCCACTTTACTTCATTCGATTTTAACTTTTTAAAACATTTTCGGAGTCAGCATTAAATTTACTATAAGAATAGTGTACTTGAGTTCTTAAAAAGTACCATCCAAAGGCCCTCACATCAGCTCAAACATTGACGATTTTGAAAAAAGAATATTTCTGAAAATCTTTAAAACTTTACTACTCTTCCAAAACGAATCCTGGAAACTGGCAAATCTCATGAAAACTGCTTCGTCTAATACTCTTTCCAACGGTAAAATCAAGTTTACTTTTATTTTGTTATTTAGTGGAGAAAATTATGTTTTAATGTAAAAAAATGTGGGTTTTTCAATGAAATTGTTGGTTTTCTCGAAAGATGACCCTCCATGAACCTACGAGTATGGGGTCGGTTTCTATGTATTTTTTCACGCTGTATCGAATGGTAACATTTGTAGATCTCTCCAACTCCGTTATAACCGAGTTTTACACTTAAAATCGCAAATGTTTAGTTTGTTTGTTACGATTAAATGTATGTGTGTTATGGGGTAAAACTAGTTAATTAAAGTGTAAAACTCGATTATAACGTAGTTGAGAGATCTGCAATAGTTTCCATTCGATCCAGCGAGAAAAAATACATAGAAACCGACCCCATAGTCGTTGGTTCATGGAGGGTCATCTTTCGAGAAAACCAACAATTTCATTGAAAAACCCACATTTTTTAACATTAAAACATTGTTTTCTCCCCTAAATAACAAAATAAAAGTAAAATTGATAATACCGTTGGAAAGCATATTAGATGAAGCAGTTTTCATGAGATTTGCCAGTTTCCAGGATTCGTTTTGGAAGAGTAGTAAAGTTTTAAAGATTTTCAGAAATATTCTTTTTTCAAAATCGTCAACGTTTGAGCTGATGAGAGGGTCTTTGGATGGTGCTTTTTAAGAACCAAAGTACACTATTCTTACAGGAAATTTAATGCCGATACCGAAAATGAGGTTTAAAGTTGAAATTAAATGAGGCAAAGTGGAGAAATCCGAGTTTAAAATGAAAAAAACACGGTATTCCTGAAAAAGCCTATAAAAAACATATGTCGAGTACGGATTGAGATAAAAATATGCGGTTGGCGGCATTTTACTCCATTTTCGATGTTGTTTCCCCCATTTTTTTTTTTTTTTTTTTTTTTTTTTTTTTGCATCTGCGAGGGAATTACCCTGCATTTTCAAAATGGTTTGTTTTGCAGTCGCTGCCTAGCGTCAAAAGCACGTATTTCACATATTAAGATTCGTTCCGTATTTGTTTTCGATCACGGTTCTGCATATTTTTTGTTTATCGTTATCATGAAATTATTGAAAATAGAAGTGCATAGACGTCGAGTTAGTAGACCCATCGCCACGATCAATCATATATTGGCCGAGACCGATTATGACAAAGTGGTGAGGTCAGAACGAACGTGGCAACTACCTACTTAAGTATAAAATACCTAATATAAAATTGGTGGGATACAAATTACCACATGTCCTCATTTTACAGTGTAGTCAAATATGTCCACTGCCATTTTAGAATATGACTTGAAACGCCCTTTCCCTCAAGTCCGACTACTTACTAGTAATAAAATTCACAAAACTTGCTTCGTTGTTTAACCATTTCCTCCACTGGCCTCCTTCATTTGTTAATATTTTGTGCTATAAATAATACAGAGCTGTTAAAATGGTCAGCAACTCAAATTTCCTGAACGACTACACTCAAGCAAATTTAAACGAAACACGAAGTTGAAATCCCCTGCAAAGCCCTAGCACAACAGTTATTGTTCAATGATCTGCTGAAAGACTCAACCCCCAGTCAATGATTATTCATATTTTACTTGAGTGTGTTGTTCTCATTTACTTGTGTGATTTCAGCAAAGTTTGGATCGGTGATTCACCACCTCCTCTCCCGCCTAAGAAAAAGTCTGTGGGTGGTGTGGTGTCGAACGCTCCGTCACAATCAATGGAGCGCCTGTCTCTTAGAAGCGACAACTCTTCCATGGGAAGCTTAGACTCGATGCTCAATACCTCCAGCAAGGACGAAGAGGAACTTCGTGCAATATGGAAAGATGAAGACTCTGCTAAGCAAGGTATTGCAAACTTTTTTAAAACCTTGTATATTTCAGTTAAATTTACCGTTGTAGGTAACGGTTCCATCAAGTTTTCCAGGGTCAAGGTTTCTTACATAAAATGATAAACCCAATTGACTCATGTTAGTGTTCACTTTTGGCGTCTTATCCAAAAGCATCGGATTCGAGCGAGGTTGTAATTGTGGCTCAAGGCAGCTTACTTTGTGTATACTTTCAGGAACCTGCATGCAGTCCTGTGTTGAGATGTATGTCTTGGCAAATTCAGATTTCAAACCATCTGTCCAAATTGATAGGTTTTTATTATGGAAAGCTCACTCCTAGCAATAAAGTATTATGACTTGAGTTTATTCACGTGACAATGGCAAAGTATATCTTCTCCCGTGTATGAAATTGGGGTACATCTTAACCTTTCAGGCGTATTAAATCTGAAGGGTTATTTCCTCTAGTAGTAATAGTAAAATTATCATTTACATACCTTTCTGAGGAGTCCTTTCATGGGGAACGATTGCTTTTGATGTAAAGACATCATTACAGTACTACTGTTTACTGTGCGCTGGAGAAAGCACTCGCCCCGGTACTCGACGAAGCTAGCGACAACGGACTCCTCCAAAGGTATGTAAATGATAATCTTTCAGGAGTTGGTTGGTACAATTACAATCTTTCAGACAACTTTTTGGTGGGGACTTATCCTTGGTTTTTCTCCAAAATTTGTCTCAATTTCCATTACACCTTATTTTTGGGTCTACTCCTTGTTTCTATTAATTATCAACATTAAATTAATCATTGCTGTGTTGTTTTGAATCGTTTTCCTGCCCAAAGATTTCTTAATACCGGTTAACGTTCCACCTGGACAGAGCCTCTCATGACACATGATACTTCCCCTCGATAAATCAGTTACTTTATAAATTATATAAATATGCGTGGGTGTCTATATATAGGAAGCTGCGAGTCTCCTGGCCGAGTGTCAAAGTCTCATCCCAAACGCACTGCAGTCGGCCCCAAGCTTTCACGTTGAGTAGGTCCTAACTCCTATTTTTCTTTCCCTCCCTAGGCTCAATTCCAGTGATTTTGTATTAAAATGTTCTCAAAATCAAGTTTGTTCGATTTTCAAGACGATCTCATTGGTTCCATTCTAAAGGAATTTGAAGATTTCAACGATTTGTCCACGCCTATTCGGCTTCCTCGGTTTTCGGCTGTTTTTGATGACTTGGAAGATATTCACGACAGATTTTGGAATACAGACTTGTGCCGTTCACCTTGGAATGAAGGCAATTTATTATTAATCCTGTCGAATTATTATTAAAAAGCAATATTAATAGTACTATGACCAGTCCAATATTGTCCCATTTAGTTTTAATTCAACTTGTTCAACCTGTGCGCGTTATATGTTCTGGTAAACATGTGTTACAGCATTACTTGAGTCTCAAATTTATTGTTAATTTGGTATTTTTACTTGTTTGCTGTAGAAACCGTTTAGTTTCAAATAAATTCCATGTGACAGGGGTTTTTAAAAGAGATAAATCCTCTCTCGGTTTCTCTGTAGTTTATAAATAAATGACACATTTTCCTGTTAAACCAGTGGTAAAATAATGTAAGGTTTTATCCTTTAGAGATTTCACAATGGTGTAGGAATTACTATTATTAACTTGGTGTATTTGTCCAATTAGTTTTCATTTTAACTAGTGAAAATATTCTGTTATATTCTCAGAGTCCTTCTTTCGTTTACAAGCGCATACCTACTAGTAAATAAATAATACAACGCACCTACTTCTACAAATGTTCTCTATTCAGAAATAATGTAGCTGAGTATAATTGCGTTTTCTTGTGTTGAAAGCATTTAGGAACTAGTTTTCATGGAACAATATAAAGATTAAATTTAAAACAATTAAAAATTCAGTTTTAAATCAATTTTTAAATAAATTTCTGATTCGTGTTTCTTTTGTCTAAGTACTTACCTAATTTTTGAGTGGCATAACGAGCGAAACGTCCTTATTGTAGGGAACTGTCCACAGTTTACAAGTTGCCTTACAACAGAGCATACTTATCAGAATGTCTAAAATCATTGGATGTTAATAAACTTTCAGAAAGACTTTTTCAACCTTAGGTCATTATAATTTATGGGCTGTAACCTCTAACTCCCACAACTATACTGTACATTAAAATTTAAGTATACCGTCGCAAAGAGCGTTAAATTTCCTGACATGTTAATGTTTTTGGGTTAAATTCAAATAGCCTGAAAAGTAAATTTGATCAAATCAAGGATTTTTTCCCCCGGCATTTTATTCATAGATCTCTCAGACTGTGAATTAACATAATAGTTTTGCACTTTAATGTACAAGTTTTTTGTTCGTTCTTTATGCGCGATTTTACTTGTATTTAGGTGTAAAACCTGTTTATTATAAAACTTGAGAGATCCAGGAAGTGTTACCATTTGATTCAGTGTAAAAAATTACGTGAAGAACCACCCTAAACTCGTTAGTTCATAAGGAATAACTTTTTCTGAAAATCCTGTTTCTTTGAAAAATCTTTTTTCAACATCAAAACGTCATTTTTCCCCCTAAGTAGACAGTTTCAACTGTCGTATCGCCACACCATGTCGCTCCGATACGATGCTTCATCATGATACGACTGATCGGATATTCAGACGTCGGATTACAGATGCCCCATATCGTATCGTAGATACCACTGCGATCTGGTTAGCATCCACTGTTGCTTGTCCTACCTCATATTGCATTTTCTAAAAATACTAACTAGGATCTCTGTATTTGCTGAGAAATAGTAAAATTGACTATACCATTGGAAAGCAGAGGCTTTGGCCAAGTTTTCAACGTGACCTGTGTTCATAAACGTGCAGGTTTAATCAGATCAATGTATTATTTTTATTACATTGGATTTCATCAAATTATAGGCGTTCGAAAACGCAGCCAATTTCTTCGATTTTAACCAAATTCGCTTTTCTGGAATTCACCATTGATTTTAATCCAACAAATTCTTATTTGCCAGGAAATTTAACGCTCTTTCCAACAGCATAAAATGTCCTCCAATTAAATGTAAATCAAAGGGTTATGGCCGAAAAATTTTAAGAGGCACTTTTTGTTGGAAATTACTTGTTGGATATCGATGAGCGATTTTTTGCTCTTTAAATAATGTATCATAAGTCCTTAGCTACTGAACTTTTACTTATATATTATTTTAATTTTTCAGATATAGGTGGTGGCCTTGGATCCTTGGTTAATGGAAGCCAGACGAGTTCATGCTGGGATAACAGTTCCTGTAGTAACACGTCTGACCACACTCACCTCACCGAGTCCCCTGACCCTCCTCTTGGTAATAATTTAGGTAAGAAACTTGTTCGACTTCAGACACATTATGATTTATAAGTAAATCCACCCCACGCGAAATGTTGGAAAATGAACTTACAACTACTCGTAGAAACAAAATGAGGTTAGTTTTGTTATTGCAGAGAGCTCAGACTAATACTTCTTCTTCACTATACCGTAAGTGATAACAGTTTGAGGTTAGTTTTGTTATTACAAATATGTCAGTCTACTTCTTTCTCTAATTTTTTTCCAGTCTCTTACTCACTCCTTGGAATTTCCATGGAAAACAGTTTCGGGCCTATTGGTTTATATATATGCCCCTCATAGATGAACATAAATATTGACTGACTGACTGCATAGGGCTTCCGTAGAAAGAAATCCCAGGCCTAGTGGTTTATATTTCCCCAAAAGGGCACCTTTTGATGTGGGGATTCTGCGGCTGCGCTGTGTCCCTAAATTTGTAGCTTAGCGCAAAAAAAACCTTAATCTTTTTCCAATCTAGGTCTCTGAGTGAGGCCCTTTCGATTGGATAACGTCCCAAGGCTCTTGCCTAGATCTCCAGAATCTGTCACAATCACACAGAAAGTGTTCAGCTGTATCCTCCCCGTTTCCACATTCGCAGAGTGGATAGGGTACCTTGGACATGATTAAAAGGGTACTCTTAAAGCTAAAATGCCCTGTGAGGACAGCCAGAGATGCACATCCTAGATTATCTATACCTACTGTCCTCTTTTCTCCGTAGCTCTTTCAGATCATTGATGGCCTAGGGCTGGGGCAGGCCCTTGATAATTTCTAGACGACACCAACCTGGCAAGGCGATCTACCTCCTCATTTTCCATGTGTCCCTCGTGACCTGGCACCCAATTGACATACACTTTGTTGTCAAATTGGGTGCCTAACTTACATATACCTATATATGACAAATGTTATGATAAAGAATCCCAAGGGGAGACAGCCTTTTTAGGGTTGGACAAAAGTCATTGGTCCTCTCGACTCGGGCTCCCCCAATCGGATTGAATGTCCCTCATTAAGTGGTCACTTTAGTCCTCCTAGCTACGTAGAGTCATCACAAGTGAATTCTTTGATTCGCAGAATGTTATATTCACTTCATGATATATGTAATGGAACTATTTGAATACGGATGTTTCCATTGTCGATATCCAGTTCCTGTCGCACTTAAATGTGAAGTGTTCAGCTGTGCCTTCTTCAAATCCACAGCCACTCTTAGTTGTTCTTAGTTTTCAATTATCGTGGTGCCATTGAGAGTGACGATCATGGTTCTTATGAGGTTCTGCTTTTGGGCATTAGTCATGCTGATTGTTAGAGATGTAAGAAGCATTTTGTTGTCTCTTTATATAGCTGCTTCCTTAGGCCACAGTACAACGTGTCATCTGCTGTCAATTTTTGTATTTTCGAATCGCAGGTGCTCCTAGTACGCAAATGGTAAGAGAGACTCAAATTATAAACCTTTTGATTTGGCCCATTCGTACCAATCGATCCTAACTTCAACTAAATTTGAACTTCTTATCCGTTTCAAGTCAGTGTCTCTGATGAGAAAAGTTATCTGTTGAGAACAAAACCCACCTCATTTGGTTAAAAGTTAGACATAATTTGTGAACATAAGTGAAAGTATCATAGCTCTAGGAATAGTGTACTAATGAATTGATAACCACGCTTTTATTGGTCATTAGTTGAATGAAATTATTTGGAGTTATTGTAGTGAATTCTAGATTTTTTATCCCATTTCGGTGTTCTCGCTGTACTGATGACACTTAATCCGCAGTGCATCATATGTTACGCTAATATGGATTGTAAACTTTTCCTCAAAGTAATATATCCCAACATTATATTTTTTTGGCTTGGTATACACAAGTATTGTTTTACCTATAATCTTCCCTTAAGTTAATCATTAGAACAACTTCCACAATGCGACCAATAATTTTTTATTGTTCACTTAGGTTGTATTAACACCGTTGGAGTTGAACGAACTTCCATGTCATCTGGATTCGTATCTCTCCAGCATAGCAGCAGTAGTCATCAAAGCAGCTCCTACAACTATAGCAGCACTACTACAGCCATCAGCTCTTCGGTAGCTATGATATTTTAGTACTAACTACTAGCAACTTGGGTTAAAAGTGGGTTCACATCCATCCGGAAATGCGTCTGCGGTTGGAACAGTGCCCGTGAGGGGGGGCATCGGGACATTGCCCCAGTACATTTGGGAAAAAAGTAACAAACTGGAATGAAGACTTTACAAACAGCTCCAAGGTGGATGCTAGAAGGAATAGGTTTACGATCCATCCAAGGAGGTTTAAGATCCATCTACCAGCGAAAAAGTACGTAGATTGCAATGATATCACTCTATCAAGAGAGAAATTTCGTCGATTCAGGTTAGACTGTAAAGGGGGAAAAAAAGGGAAATAAAGGGCAAGAAACGGGAAATAAAGGGCAAGGAATGGGAAAAAGAGGTCATAACGGGATATTTCTCATGATTTTGGGGGCTCTGCCCCAGACAGGGTTTCCAACTTTTCTGAAGACCATAGAATGAAATTTACGTTATGAGTGGCTTCCACTAGAGGAGTTTCGGTTTATTCCATTAGCCAAACTGATTCCTTCTGGTCATTCCATGCTAAGAGTTCCCTGTTGGGTATGTTCGTAGTAATGTTTTGTTGTCTCTGCAAGTAATATGTGATGTTTCTTTAAGTTCGTCCGGTTGTTCCCAAGAATTTACTCTAAAGTAAAGTCCGTATTATAGTGTTGTGTTATAAGTGCCTATTTAAATTCAGTCCTAAGTTGTTGAATACATCTTTTGTAATAAAGTCCTTTGTATTGTCGGTCGAGTTGGAGTGCGTTGTTCTATGTGTGGAGCTTTTCCGTCGGTAGTTACGAACGATAGTTACAAAAATAAATTTTGGCATCCCTTGTGGGGAATGAAGAAAAATCAAAGATCACTTTGAATAGAATTCACTCCTAAGGACGACGTTCATCGACGGATTTACGTGAGTTGAAGTTTAGTCAGGTACTGATTTTGACATTTTCATGTCTTTGCTTTGGCACATTAACTGAAAAATCGTCACGAAAACTTGCTCACGCGATACCAATAAATAAAATAGACTCACTGTATTGCGTAGAGAACAATCAACTAGTTTCTTTATGTCTTTGCTATGGCACATTTCCGCTTATAACCGAGTCGTTGCTAGGGAAATGGTAGGTACTTCGTCGTTTTTCAACCCACAAAATTCGTCGACCATTCGTTCGAAAGCTCTCGATTTATCCAACCATATTATGTTAACTACTGCGAGGTGCGTGGCCAACAAGCTGAGTTATGGGCAAGGTTATTTGAATAATTGTGTACACTCAGGTGATCATTCTCAATAATTGATATTGTGAACATGATTGCCACCGCTTGTTAATTTCTGATGATTTCATTGAGCTGGTGTTTCGATGATTTGATTCATAGCAGGTGATCCAAATATTGCGAGAACGGTTTGATTTGTGAAGCGGTGGTTAAATCATTTTAATAGTTAATTTCTATGCTTTACACTCAAGGAAGCTGTAATTTCTTATGTAGCCTCTTTAGGACATTTACTTGACGATGCCCAGGGTTCGGATTAGATGAGTGGCTCTTGAAGCTAATTTCTATGTTTTACACTCTAGGAAGCTGTTGAGTTGATGATTTGAATTGAAGCCTTGATAATTTTTAGTACTTTTAATAATAATATAGTTCATTCTAAAATTTTTAGATACTTAGTAAGTAGGTATATATAAGATAGTATTTTTAATTTAATTTATTTATAATTAATTTATCAATAATATTTAATGATAATGATTGATTATTATTTAGTAGCCATATTCTTTCATGATTGTTGCCCAAGGCATGACATGACCCAAGTTGGATTTATGTATCATGTGTTTAGGTCAAAGTTAATTCACACTGAAAACAAAACCAATGGAAGAAAAACCTCAATGCTCTTCTTGACTGTCAAATAGGTAAATATTTTTGTGCCCCACTCCTTTTGCAGACCACCGGCCGCCACTGGGTTGGAAGTTGTGGAGGGGGGGGGGGGGGGGCAGAATTCAGCATGGTGTTCACAACTAT
Organism: Adelphocoris suturalis; assembly: GCA_030762985.1. NCBI lineage: Eukaryota > Metazoa > Arthropoda > Insecta > Hemiptera > Miridae > Adelphocoris > Adelphocoris suturalis. The sequence continues at coordinate 117,487,917 of CM061041.1, read as the reverse complement.
CCGGTTGTCTTATCATTTCGTTATTATTGTTTGTATCTTCTATCACCATTGCGTTTCCCAAACTGACCTATTTCATCCCCCATTTCACATATTGAAGCTCCTTTCACGATAATTATGTTTGAATAATACACTTTAAGTTATGAGGGCATTAACTAGAAATTGCTATATACATTACTTCGTTTTATGGTGCATAAATGATTTGTAATGCGCCTACCTACTCACGATACTCGTAATAATGTAATCAAGATAATGTTATCTTAGGATAGGCAGTTGATAAAACGACTGAATAATTACCCAACAGTCTCATTTCAAAACGTCTTTGCAGTTTTAACGTACGTAATCTGTCGACTTCATAAGGACAGGTAAAAGCGTGTTTCTATACTTCTTCCTTGTTTCGTAAATGTGTTATCTCTCCTCAAAGTCGAACCTCTTTTCTTATTTGAAAAGCTGAAAATCGCCAACCTATAAGTTGACAATTTTTACAAATGGAAAAAGGATCATTTGGTACGTAGGTTGTTTATGAGATCGCAAAACCGGTACATGTAGGTATTTTTAATCAAACTCGGCTTCACTTGCATAAATCCGAGTTCAATTCGAGTTGTTCATGCATTTACTGTTGTCATTTTTTTACACAAGGGCTACAGAAATCAAGTTTCTATAAATGAGATTCAAATTCAATTTAGAGTAGTAAAAATACAGATTTCTTCTATCACAGCCATACAAGACGACAACAGCTTCTGACAAGATTCATCCTACCCCTCAAACTGGCGCTAGTCAATCAGCAGACCGAACGCATTAACGGACTGCCGCATTTCTGCAATTCCAGATGGATGTGAACCCTTTTTAACCATTAACTTGACAACGTTAAGGTTTTTTTTTTTTAAGCGCTAACACTTCCTGTAACTTGTTCTAGTGCAATAACATTTTGTAAATTTTCAAGTGCATAAACTGATACCTACACTGAAAACCCAGTTTTGGAGAGTTGATACTAACTTTTTTCTTTGGATTATTTACTTACCTCGTATAACTTCCTTAATTTTTTAAAAATATTTATATATTATTTTTAGTGCCACCGAATACGTTATTTATGCTTATATTTACAGGTTACTTCTTCACCGTTTTGCGCAAAATCTGAAGAAAGGAGGTTCACTTCCCACAGCTGTTCAACCTTCACATCCGTTTCTTCTGAGACTTCTATGGCTTCTCTAGTTCAAAGCCCTGCTGAGCGGCTTAGCGCATCCATCACTGCTAGTTCCAATGAGCCCGTTCCTCCTCTTCCTGAAAAGAAGAGGTATTGACCCTTAATGAATATTTGGAAAAATAACCCAAGATTTACGTATGCTAGTGGGAAATCTTGATCATGAGTTCAACATATAAAATGAGGAAACAAATAAATTGCGAATTTTGTGTGAGATTTCTCAAACATAACAGCAGTTTAACTGGCAGCTATTCGAACGTCTGTACTTAGCAACTCTATGGAGGATTTGACTACTAACGATCAATAAACATTGATTCATTCATCAATATTGAAAATGAATTTAAATTTGAATTTCACGCATCATCTGAACCTTTGGTATTTAACTATCTTGGTATCATCATTAGTTTCATCTATTTTCAGGGTAAGACGTGAGCGTCAGCCTTCGCAATATGATAATGTTCCTACTCTCTCCTCCAGCCCAACAGATTCCAAACCGCCACCGCTTCCCTTGAAGAAGAAACACAGTAAGGGGATTTTTCTGGATTATAATATCTTAAGAGTAATAAATACAATTAATGGCATGACGTTCCTCGATTTAACTTGTCCCTCGTGGGCTTGATGTTACTTTTTGTTTGCCTACTTTTTGGAGGAATAGGCGGTGTTATGTTTCTTGGCGTTTACACTAGCATAGTTGCAAGCTTGGTTAGGGCAGCCATGATCTGCTTTGTATTCCAAATGTAACCCAAATATGAGTGCTTTGCTATCAATTAAGTTAGTTACCTGTGTTTTCATAGATAAAATACGTTCCAATTGTTCCAACTTGAAAAAAAGGTAGTTGTGAGTTTTCATAACAAGTACAAATTTCCTATTAATTCCTGACCAGTGCTTTGCGAGGTGTAGGAAGGGTACAGCTCAAGAGGGCAGTTTGAGAAAAAAGGAGCCAATAATTCGTAGCTCCGAAAAGGGCGTAAGTTCAAAGTCCAGTAATATTAGTGGTCCATTGCTTCGTAACGGACGGAATGTTCATTTTTCAAGCATAATGGACCCCTGGTGTTTCCCAGGCCATTGAACCCAATTTCAGGAAATTCCATAAATTGATTGTTCCTTTAGTATTTCTATTTGTTGAGTCTGATATCGCAACTTACTTCCCCCCAATGAGTATATACAAGTAGACAAGCGCTGATGCACAAGGCATCGGAAGAATATTTACAAACATTATGTGCAGATTACAAGTTAATTATGTGTGATAATCCACAAAATTCAGACTAGAATTTGTAATTTCATTTAAATTTACATACTCGCTATTAATCACAAATTGAAGGTTCAAATTGAAGATATCCCGCCAGAGTTAGGTGTTGTAGTATTCTGGTATCAAGACCATACACAGTTGTTATCAAATAGTTACAGCCATTATGAATGTGTTCCTTTCCTCATTACTCTGTCCTAATTATCTGGAATTTGTGTTGATGTAGCCCAGTGTACCAGAATGAACTTAATAATGACAGTGTAATGGAATAGTGGGGTTTTTCTGTAGCTTCGGCCAACATTTAAGATCCTTAATTATTTTATTATCATCCAAAAAATAGTCCTCTCCATTAAATCCGTTTTTCAACATCTGCAAAATTATATTAAAATCTAAACTTCCACTATTGGTTCCGCTAATGTTGAGATTATAGTTAATATGATATTAGGAATATTATTGGTGAAGGACTTTCTTCATTAGAGGACTAAACGAAAGAGGCAAGCATTTTGATGTAGGTACCTCATCAATTTTAGCAGCAGGGTTTATGTATGGCAGTTAGCTGGAAACAAACAAACAACTGTGTTCCAAGAATGTTACAACATGCCTACCTGTCTATTAGTTTCCTACCAAGTTTACAATTACTTGGGTAAGTAAGTTATTTGGGTTTGTAAATCAACCTGATTGGAGCTGATGCTGTAGTATTGCTAATAGTGATTCTTGTCCTTCAGTTTTCCAGTCTTTGGCATATTCTGGTAAGGAATATAAAGATAAAAGCCTTCCTCATCCTCCCCTCTGTCCACCTGTACGCTTTAGCGCATGCTTACTAGAAAGCGCCATTCTTCATTCTCCTGTCATTCGCTCATAGATTTCTTTCCTTGTGTACATATTATATCGGAATACATACCTATCGTCATAGCCACTTTTACACCGATATGATTTTAAAAAAAGATCAAATTTTAATTTTCATCAGGACTTACTGTTTGTTTATTACTTACTTTGAATTGAGGGGTGCTACCTCATATGTTATGTGTAATTTGATTGATAAACTGAGATAAGTAGAAACCAAACTAACTCCTGTGACAGATAGGAGACGGTGGGGAGCAAGAGCATAGTTCAGTTTGCCTCTAGTGCATTGTCTAGCGATGCCGTGTATAGCACTTTCCAGTTGTAAGTCTTGCTCAACTCTGACTTCTTAGAAAGAAAACTAGAACTTGTCCTGACTTTCCTAAGAATGTCAGCGTTGAGCAAGACTTACCTAACACAGCGACATGATCCATTTATGTGTTCTTAGTCTCCTAAACTCGTTCTAGGTGATCTAAAATGAATTCAATTTAATCTATAGACTCGAAAAAAAATGTTGCACACTCTTCATGGTTTGAACGCAGTGCATTCAGTGAATATTGTAGATACATATCATTGATCAGTGCATCATTTGGACATCGAATACGTGGGCGGAATTGGAATAAGTGACCATTCGTCCCAATTGAACCGATAACAAAGAGACCGAACATTTCTGGGGGTTCTGGAGACCACAATAGCGAAGTTCATGCCTGACAGGCAGAAAACCATTGGAAGGGCCATACAGAAAGTATCTAAAACGAACATCTCAAGCTGGCTGTCCGTGATACCTCTGAAAAAGCACAACTTTGACCTGTCTCCCTATGAGTTTTGAAATGCGTTGGGAGGACGATATACAAGGGAGCCTGTTGATATGCCCATATCGTGTGATGGATGAGGATGGAGAGATTTTCCTCTAGAACATGCCCTGAGTTGTAAAACAGGAAGTCTAATAACCCGTTGACTCATTGAACTTCGAGATGTACTGGGTGAACTCAGGTCATCTGGATGGGGAACTATATGAAGGAGCATATCATAGTAGAGTGGTCTGCTGCCCACGGGGCTAAGAGCTGATCTAGCATGCCGCAGGGCTTGGGAAAGGCATTGCTCGATGTACATGTCCTTCACACTGATGCTCCCTCTCTCGTTCACCACCCTGTGGTGTCTAGTCGTCTGCTGCCCATTCGAGACTATGAGGTGATATGGCATGCCGTTCATGGGAATGGCTGAGGGAAGCATTGTTCGATGTATGTGTCCTTGAACACTGATGTCCCCTCTCTTGTTCACCACTCTGTGCCTACTGTACTGACGAATGCTGAAGATGAGAAGAGGTGAAAATAGGTGACAGCATGGGAACAGCGGCATGCTCAATAAATCCTTTAGTGACATCATTGGACGAACATTTGTACCTCAGATGTCATCTTTTGTCAAAGTCCTAGCGAATGCCTATGTGAAAAGTTAGACCCCACTCAAGCAGAAACAAAGGAATGACTGGGAACAAGGTTGGCCTTCTCAGTATTACGGTGTAGGTACTTCTTTGTGCATAAGGGGGATTCTCAAGAAGTAGAGAAGCTGTGAAGAATTCGGGTTTCTAGATGGTGCTGGGTTGAGATGGAGTCTGAGCCAGGATTAGACTTTAAACCTCGGTCTCACAACTATTCTGATTTCATTGTTATAGATCCGTAAAACTATGTGCACGTTCGAATGGCTCATACAGAAATAAAGTTGACATCAGATTAAGTCTTAGAAAAAGGGGAGAAAAATGTGTCTAACGAAAAATTGATTACTCAATTTATACAGGGTGTACACAAAACAGGTCTGCCAAACTGCAGGAGTCGATTCTACAAATAATTTGCAACAACTTTTGTCCCTTAACAATTTTTTTAACTCGCTTACGAGTAGTTTCAATTTTAAAATCATTTCGTGATTTTGACCTTACATAACTAGGCAAATCGGTCATAACTCCCTTAATTTGCTGTGGAAATTCCAATTTGAGAATACCGTTTAACTGGGCAATAAATTTCCTTTCGGATAGAAGCCTGACCTTTTCTTAGAATTAAGGTTTGAGACATGAAAAAGCCCTTTGAACTGCAAATTTTACCTAGTTTGGGAAACTTTGAGTTTTTTCAAGCGGAAATTAAAGAATGAGAACCAATATCTTTTTATGGTGCAAGAACGGTAAAAACTGCGCCAAAATCTCACCTTCCCAACGGTGTTGTCAATTTTACTTTTACTTTGCTAATTAGGGGAGAAAACTTTGTTTTAATGTCGAATTTGTTTGGTCCCCCCCCCCCCTCCCCCCCCCCCCCCCCCCCCCCCCCCCCCCCCCCCCCAATGAAATAGAGGGTTTTCTTGAAAAATTTCCTCCTATAAAAATACACAAGTTTGGGGTCGGTTTCTACTTTTTCTTTGCGCTGAATCAAATGGTAACACTTGCAGATGTCCCAAACCCCGTTATAACCGAGTTTTTCTCTTTTGCTAACTAGGTTTACCCCTTAAAAACACATAAAATTTATCATACAAATAAACTCAAATTTGTGAGTTAGTGTAGAAATTGGTTATAACGGGGTTGGGTAGATATGCCAGTGTTACCATTTGATTCAGCGTAAAAAAAATTAGTTTAAACAGACCCCAAAATAGTATTTTCTCAGAAGGTAATTTTTCAAGAAAACCCTCGATTTAATAGAAGAAACAATGTTTTCAACATTAAAACACAGTTTTCTCCCCTAATAATCTAAGTAAAAATAATATTGACTACATCGTTGGAAAGGTGAGATCTTAGTGCAGTTTTTACCGTTCTTGCATCTTGAAAAAATATTGGTTCTCGTAGTTCAATTTAAGATTCAAGATTTCCCAAATTAGGTAAAATTTGCTGATCAGAGCGCTTTTAGAACCTTAATTCTAAAAAAAAGGTCAGGCACCAATGCAAAAGGAAATTTATTGCCCTTTCAAATGGTATCCTCAAATTTGAATTTACACAGCAAATTCAGGGAGTTATGACTGATTTAGTGGCGTAAAGTCAATCACAAGATAAATTTAAAATTGAAAATCTCGTTTTTTAAGCGAGTTAAAAAAAATTGTTAAGGGACAAAAGTTGTTGCAAATTAGTTGTAGAATCGACTCCTGCAGTGCGTAGTTTGTACACCTTGTATATGTAGATGACACTTGAAAAGGGCAATCCGGAAGAAATAAAATCGTTGAGAACCAGGACATGTGGTAGTGAAAACCTAACTACCTAGGGAGCTGTGAATGTTACTGGTTGCTAACATACGCTTACGGACAATCCTGGGAGGCTATATGGTGGGAAGTTGAAAAATGATCTTTGTAAAAAGCGAGGGTATGGGCAGCTGCATATCTGTGTTATCTTTCGGAGCAACCCGAAATTTAAATATGATTCTCATATCAACCCATTAGTAAGATTCACGACTGGCTGATATGCGAAGTAATATCCTAATCATCACATTATGCTCTTGCTCTTGCCCCTATTGCATATCTATATAGGCCTGTTTGATAGAACTTGGAAACTCCAATTTCAGAGTTACCTCCTTGATTGATGAGAGTTCTGAATAACACTAATATAAAACTAATATAAAATGCGTTTGGCAATGCCGATATCCGAGCAATTTAACCTGTAGAATCGATGATTATTCGGGAACACTCCGTAAATTACTCTTTTATCGTGGATATAAAATCAAATCCATGAGAATACGCAGTTTTGGCGACATTTTCACGCGTTCTCCTAACTATTGTGATAATACTCATAAAAATAATCATTTTTCTTTCGCTGCAGTGAAGGATGACTTTTAAGCTTACCATGAAATTTTTGGCTGTGTTAGTCTCGGATCTCGTTGTAATGAGCACTTTTGTAGCAGTCAAGCTGTTGGGATTTTAGAACTAATGTAACTCAAGTCAGCTGAGGCTATCGTTGCTCAGATTCTATTAACAACGTTGCCAGCCTTGAAGAATCGATCGATGAATGGATTAGGTTGTTTTATGTTTAATAATTTCCCTATAATTTTTGCTTTCGAGTCTAAGTAGCGGAAGCATTTGCCGTTTGCTTCCGGCAAATTTGATGAAACTCGGGAGTCTCCTCTGAGTTTGAGGTCATCCAGTTCTGTCAATTGGGCTCTAAGCGATGAAAAAGGGATTTTAACTCCGTCATACTCATTTTCATTCTCGACGCCTCACTTCACCTACCATTTTGAGTGATGCGTTCCTGTCATTTCCACCTCCTCTAGTGATCCCTGTGTCTGTGTTTAGAATAGATTGTATTCAGGATTTTTTCAAAATATACCTAGGTATTTGTATTTACGAGGGTTATTTAGAAAGTTACTTCAACATTGCAGCCCCTACCACTTTTCTCTAAATCACAATCTTAGGTGGCGTACTGTAGCAACCATTATTGGTCTAAGAAGTATTATATTTTGAGTCAAGGACTAATATTTAACCCTTGACACAATTTTCAACCGATAATCCATTTTTGTTAAATTTGATCACTGGAATCAACATCATTAAATTCAGCTTTTAACATAATAAAATAGCTGTCAATAATGAAAATGAATAGTTCCTGATCTCAGCAATACACACTTGACTTCTTGTAGTTTTTATCTCGAATTTTATAAACCATAACAGTAAACCGTTCTTTTTCCTCTTCAGGAGTCAAATGTTCTACATTTTGTTGGCAAATTTTTGTCTACCCTTGTACTGTCTCCATCTTAGACCGTTCAGAGCTCATCATTCTTATCTGCCATCACTTCCAATAATAGCTATTCTAAATTGTCTGAAAAACGTGGAAAATTCTAGGAATATTTTTAAAGTTTTTAGAGAGCTCAGGATTTCTGAATAACCCTCGTACTTAACTGTGGAATCTTCATATATCCATGCACCGAAGTTTTTTCTTCTACTGCAACTGTGAGTAATACAGGCACACGAGTGTCAAAATTAAGACTGGCTACTATGATGTTATTTAGATATATTATCCGAGTTTTTCTTAGTACGAAACCCTATCGAAACTATGATGACTTAATCAAGTTATTGTTGGGGGGAAAATTAATAAATATATAATTCTAATATTTATTTACCTTAATATCATAGGATGCATATAGTTTTCAATTTCAAGGGGCGAGACAATGAGTAGCTTCAAGCAAAATCATCAGAACGATTTCTGATCCTTGTTTTGGTCGACAGCTAATGTCATCTACCACGACACGCTGTGGCAGTCGGGAGAAATGCTCAACTTGATATGGTTGTTTACTTTTACTACTACTGCTAGTTTTCGATGCACCCTACGATTTTGGTGTAGAAGTTCGTAAATATAATACTGTAAAAATACGGGGCATTGAAGCTTGGGTGGATAAGACCGCAATTGTTTGAAATTCTTGACCTACACCGGAGAATTAGGAATGTTTTCTATTTGTGGACCACTCTTGGATACACCACGAACTTGAGTTCCAATGTACAACTCACACACAGGCACGTAGCCAGAGGGCTGCCGAAATTTTTTGATGAATTAAAAAATTATTCATGGTTAGGTATCTATTATTTCACTAACACGAACTACCAACAGAGAATATTCGTCTGATGTGAAATTCTTCAGAAATTATTTTTATAATACTATGGAGGGCAGTACTACAGAGGAAGAAAATTCTCTCCGAATCTCGTATTCCCTCGGCTAGCCCTTTCACTTCATCAGCAAGGAGTGACACGCCGACCGTTCCCTGAGGTAACTCGTACTGCTTTCCTTGCAGACGCATGGCTCTCTGCTACAGCATTTCCCATCTTAATGTGTTCCAGCCTCCTGGAGAATTTAACATCCCGTCCCCGAAGCCTCTTATGAAATAGTTCTGAATAGGATCAGCATTTGGTATTGATATTATACTTTGAGTGCCACGGTCGGTATTCAGGTTCGCAATATTTGGAAGTCTGGAGAGTATATGTAGAGTTAGTTCTCTTCTTGTAAAGCCTCTAGAACAATGGGGACATTGGGTTGCATTGTCTCTTTGACTATTCACCAAGGTATCATCCATAGTATCATAGATAGTATTTCATCATGTTTGTAAAACATTTCTTCTCCTGCGACTTAAAATTCGTATTTTAAAATTTATTGAAATGGGAAGAGAGCCGATGGGCGAGGGGGGGATCTGGACCCCCCCCCCCAAGGCAAAATCCTGGCTACGTGCCTGCTCACACACAGACACACACGTGTGTGTGTGTGTGTGTGTTTATGTAGTTCCATGTGTGTGTTCCTTCACCGATGATTCAGTTGGGGTTTTTATATTTCTTGTTTTTCTAAATAAATTCACAATTCTAAATTTTATTTAAATTGCAAAAACTTCAAATTCAAATTGTGATTGACTTTGACTATCTATTTTGGTCAATGGTAGGAATAACCAACTCAAACCATTTTTTTAACTGTGGGAGCCCGATCCAGTCAATCGCATACAAAATCACTCGTATTTACTGCAATGTCTAATTAAGCGATTAGTTCAATTAGTCTTCAAGCTGAAGCATCATTTCCAAAAGTCAACTCATTTCATAAATTGTAATTATTTTTTACAAGTATGGGGGCAGAGAAATGAAAATTCGATTTAAGTGAAGCAATTTTGTTATTCACAGTAATTTTACTAATTTGCTCTGGAAAACCTTGTTTAACTTCATGGTCTGCCTGAAAGGAGTTGGGTTTCCTCTGTGCAATATGCCCATTTTTCTACTATTCCTCAGTTTTTTATTTTCAGCTTCTATCTAATCTAATATCCTAACTGAAACCACATCGATTTAAAATACAATGTCTTGGCTCATTTTCAGTCATGGCCTACATGGAGATGTTTGGCAACGCCTCCCAGCCAAGTGCTAGTGATCTCTTGAGGCATTCGGTCCATACGTACAGCCTCCTTCAGGCCGAGTGGCAGCAAGCTTCCCTATCTTCCGCCCATTCCTGCTCTTTTGCATCACATTCGTCATTCTCAACTAGTCATCATTTGTAAGTTTAGATGTATTTATATGCTATTAAACGCTGTGTGCATACCCATTTTCCGCCTGAAAACAAATCAAACACGTAATTGAGGGTTCAGTTAAGTGGTTGTTAATATTGATAATTGATCCGACTACTGCCCAGTAATGTTGGCTATTCAGGAATTGCCTACGTTGAAGCACCCACACTACTCTTGTAGTTTTTATGATTCAGTTGATTGGCTGCTTTTGTAAAGTTCTATACCATCACCTGCTGTTGTACTGGTTTTGGCTAATTCATCAAATTATTGTTCAAGAAATCACGAAGAATCCGCTTTAGTAGACGAATTTCTGAACCAAGGGAGCGATCGACTCTCCCCACCTACTCTGTCAAGCAGCCCTCTGCCCCTCACCCAGCATGCCACCAGTAGTCCTGGTGGAATTCCTCCTGCCCTACCTCCCAAAAGAAGTCGAATCAGGAGCACCGCATCTCCTCCTCCACCACCAGCAGCAGTTCCTGTGTTACCACCTCCAAGTCCGCCTCCAAGCCTGTAAGTATCAAAGATTTCGCCTTGATCGCCTTCTGGGTGAATTTAGGTTTAATATCTGTGGGTGCGAGCTCACTGGAAGGTATGAGGTATTTAAGTTCATCCAAGGTTTCTGTCGTCACTACATTACAGAGATTTTTTCAGACTTCGTTTATCGTGAAATATTATTTATGAGCCCTCTTGCTCTAATAATTAAAATAAAAACTGTTCTATGAACCGGTCACCGTCGTAGAATCGGAGAACATTTTCAAAGAAGCCGATGTTCTTAGGCACGACTCTATTCGCCTCAAATTCTTGTTGATCTAAGTCCTCCTCCTCATCGGAAGTAAGGACCCACTCCCAATCTGCTATTGAAGTATATACTTCCGAATTCGAATCCGATTCTTCTAGAAAGAATCCCCCCGCTATTTTATTGAGATTCATGACTTGCAAGGCAAGTGAGGAACAATAAATGAAGAATGAATTGAGAACGAATGAAGAAAGAATGAATGAACAAAGAAGTGAAGAAGTGAGGAACAAGTTAGGAACAAGAACAATTAATTTAGCGTGAAGGTTCGCAGTGAAATGAGATTTTTGGAAGGTTACGAAAGGTTTCCTTCAGTTCGAGTTCTCAACCCTATCCCCGAGCAGGTCTGAAAAGTTCATGAACTCACTGAACTCAGTTCATGAACCCGATGCGGTGGGAACACCGTAGCGAGTGTTGAGTTCCTGAACTGAAAACGGTTGGAACACGATTCACGTGCACATACGGTTCGGCGCCGAACCAGTTCCGAAAAGTTCATGAACTCGCGGTGGTTGGAACACACCTATTCGTATTATGTTGTGGCTACGAACTAAATCACTCGCGACGAAGTTGTGGAAACCCATTTCAAAACGGAAGTTAGTGAAAAACGTTGTCTATTTCCACGAAAAATAAAGAGACAATGTTAAATCGATTTGGACGGACCATCATCAGTTATTGTTTGTTACTGATGATGGCCTAACCGTCGAAATTGATTTAACAGTGTCTTTATTTTTCTTGGAAATATACAACGTTTTTTCACTAACTTCGTTATGTTGTGGCTATAACAATGTGATATAAATTAACATATTATTTGAAAGGTAAGAATGATCGAATGTATCTCACAGTCCGTTAAGGAACTATTTAGATATAGGAACATTATCATAACAAAAAATATTTTTATTCATCAGTTTAAAAAAAAATCAGGGGGTGCGCAAACCTTCTAGCGCCTCTGTTTATCCGCCCATATTCTTTTGGATGCCCTTGTGATTCCAGAATTATCAAATCAACCTTCATGAACTAATTATTGGTATTATTTCTATAAAATCTAGGTTTCTGTTATGATTTTTTAAATATTGTAAGCTGTAGAAAAAAGTCTTGTCTTGCTTCACAATTCTATATTACTTGGTTCATTTATTATTCATGTCGCTAATTGGGAGGAATAACCATATATTATATATATAACACCTCTAACGCCTCTCTGTTCTATCTGGAACTAAGAAGTGAAATGAGATTTTAACCTGAAACCTGAAGATCTATTTGTGTGATGTCACTTGTCAGTAGGAAACGCTGCTTTATAGTTTTCAAGTCTTGAAGCAATTAAAAAACAACTAATATCAGACCCATGGGTTTTTTATTATTGGAATCCAACATGTTTACTCTTAACATCATTGTGAAGGTAATATTTTCAACCACCTTCGGTATTATTATGTCCTCAGAAAACCAACTCAGACTGAAGAATGCGAAATCATTACGAATGGAACTTCACCCTCCCTTGGAGAACACCTTTTGTATGAGCTCGACGTTTCGAAACACCTTGTTATGATGCGACCAGAAGACGGCGAGGGCGTTGCCATTCGAGGAGGGCATATCAACGCTCTCATCATTAACGCCACCAAAGCATCTAAAACTGGTGCGTTGAGCTCACATCTTTCTATCATTAATATATTACCTATTTATATAATTCTGTTTGACATTACAATATACTATCTCTTAACCGGACACCTTGGGACCAGAACCTGGCCAGCTTGGTGTGTTGACCGGTGAACCCAATGTGCTGGCATTTTTATAAGAAATTTAACTGCACATGTAAAAATGTCTAAACACATTTACAATTAGAGTACACAGAGTATACAGTTCGTAAACACGTATTTATTTGTTTGTATTGGTAAAATATACCGTAGTAAAATTTATTGACAATTTATGGCAAAAAAGATCTGACTGCAGTCGGGGAATTTTTTTTTCTTCGCTTCGTGTTTCAAGAATGTTTGCCATGCAGGGCAAAAATAATTCGTAGAAAGTGAACGAATTAGTGTCAAATTACGCGTTCAAATGGCGGACCAATGAAATTTGCGAAAGTTGTCACGTGACCCTACCCGCGCGGCAACGCGACGGCGTTGAACGCTTAGGTTTGATTTTCAAACAAGTTTGATTTACTGTGCCCAAACGCGTTTACATATGATGTTTTTCTAACCTCTTTCGACATTTTGAACTTGTTTCTGTACTTTTTCCGCACGTTATAGAAACGGCCAGTTCTACATTTATTATACACCTTTATCGGGAGATGCCCAGTTTCGAAGAAAATTACAATATATTGTCTAGTGTTTCTAGACAATCGTAAAAACAAAATAAGAAGGTTTGAGTCATGCTTATGTGGGTAAATTTCATTAATTGTTCAGAGTATATTTATGTTTGATTGTTTTGAAATTTGAGCAATTTTTCTGGAAATCTTTCTTGTAGTTCCTATTATTCTGCAATACAAATAAACTTTTGGATTCTACCAAGTATTTGTTGTTATCTTTTTTTTAAAATCATTGTAACGAATTAAAATTCTTGTTGAATATAAATGGTAAAATTCTTGCTTAATTTTGTTCACGAAGTAATCGAAGGTTTTTACTGTCATTCTTCCATATGATTTAAAGTGTTATTCACTTTCCCTCAATTTGGAGTATAAGTAGGTTTTAGCATAGGTACAAAAAAGACCTTTAAATCATCACTGATCTAAATTAATCACTGAAATTAATGATAATTGACAGGTATTTTTTATATGTATGATATAACCTCATTAAGGAAGATTATCACACAAAATCTTCAGAAACTCTTCTAAGATTATTGGAGTGTCAGTGATGAAATTCACCAAACTCGCTCTGGCTTTCAAGTATTTCCTCGGCCAGTCTCCTTTTTTGTATTATTTACAGCTAAATAATACAAAAAAGCCATTGAGCTGGTCAGCAGCTCAAACATGTTGATCGACGGCATGGATGCGAAATCAAATTGAAAAAATGAAGTTCAAAACACATGTGATGAGAACAGAACAGGTTAACTAGCTAAACTAAGAAGCGTTTTTGCGTTTCCACGTAGGAAACCATTTTTTTCTCCCGTGCGGCATGACGCGGCAGTGCGCCAATGCTGGTTTTTAACGCACAGCTTAACGCTCGCGGCGGAGCCACGTAGGACTCTGCCTTACGTTTGAAACTCTGAAAAGCGATTCACAGAACAAAAGGAGCGAGAGATGTACTTTTCCTTCTCATTACCTTCCGGGAAGGCTATGCAGTACTGAGATATGCAATACATGGAAAGAGATATGTTGTTGTCTCATTTTTACCTTCTGGGAAGGTCACGGAGAGTGAAGACTTGAAGACTGCCAGGAGTAGAATAAAGAAAAAAAATTGAAAAAAATGGGTAGCCGGTTAATCCGAAGTCCAGTTAAGAGAGAGTCTGCTGTACCGTGTATTGCTAATGTACTTTGTGGAGAATTCCTTCGCAAATGCTCCACGTTATTGACAATGCAATCGGTAATGCATGGGTACGTGCCACCTAAGGCACTGCTGCTTCGTTAGGCCTTATATAGCTTGATGTTGCCTAGCTGAGAGTTCAGATTTGTTCTCTTCCATGGGAACCAAAATACTCCAGTTTCAGTTGAGAGTAATCTCATTTCCACCAATATTAGTGGAGTATATGGTGAGAAAATGGTCGTTTCTTTTCATTTAACTTTACTCATACCCCAGCGTACTTCCCTGAAAGCAGCCCTTACAATTTTCAAGCTGTAGGTATTAATGGCGGGCATCTCCACAACCCACATTAACAACACTAATACTTTATAATTTAACTCTAGTTACCTTTTATCCGTACCTTTATATAATAAATTGTAAGGTTTGTTCATCAATGTGGTTGAACCGTGTCCTACTGTCCCATCCCTCTTAAGCAGTTACATATTGCTCCTTATTTTTTATTTTCATAATAGTTATCTATACAGCCATCTCAACGATTGGATTCAACATTACGTGGTTACGCGCTTAATATTTCTATAGGTATCTATGTATTTAATACTGAATGTAGCTCAATACAACACACTTGCCTTTCTTCTTGAATATAGATGTTCACAGATTTTACAAGATCGTATAGTGCCTTGAGAACATTTATCATTAGTTGAAGGGGATTCAAGGTAATTTCAGTAAATCACAATCTTCGTAGATTCTCATAATCCGGACATTCTGTAAAGCAGAATGCATTCTGTAATGCAGTGTACTGTGTTGCCTTCTTCATATCCACATTCACTACTAAAGTGCTCTCCTTTTGTCCTATGAAAAACAGGTGAACAGGTATTTTACAGTATGTACTGTGCGAATGCGATTTATGATTGTACAAACTTCCTTATCCGCATTTTTATTGGTAGTCAACGGTTACATGAGGATGATATTGTTTAAAAGCGCATTTCATGATCCTGTCTAGTCACTTTACAGGCCCTTTCAATAATAATGCTCCCTTCTCGAGTTTGTCCACCTTTTCATTTCCAAGGAGTTCACACTGCTTTCACCCATGTAGTGTGTTTGTCTTTTTTCTCTTTTAACGTGTCCATTTTAAAAGGAACTTGATAAATATAGATTTTACTACACTTTCTGACGACATTGGCTAGAGCATTGATAATCCCTAGGTAGGTCAAGACTGGTGAGGGAGTGCTGGGATGTACTAAATACCCTGGGAAAGGACAACAAGATCACCTTGGAATGGGTACCAGGGCATTTAGGAGCGGCAGGAAACGAACGGGCAGACCAGCTAGCACGAAGGGCTAATGGGAAGGGGGAATGCAATTCATTGGGATGGAACCCATCCTGGGTATAGCAAAATGCTCGGTAAAAACCGCTTTGTGGGAATGGATAAGGAGGGAACACAAACGGCTCTGGGATAACACCCCAGAACAGAAACATGGAAAACTGGTAATGAACGCACCCTGCCATTGTAGGAGTACAGCCGCCCTAAATCTCTCGAGGAGGAAAATAAGACTCTTGGTGGGAATGGTGACTGGGCACGGGTGCTTCAGGAAACATCTGCACAGGATTGGAGCCTACACAGGTGATCCAGTGTGCAGAATGTGCGGAGAGGAGGAAGAAACCGCCTCTTATCTTCTCTTCGAATGCCCAGCACTCGAAGCCAAACGATTCAGAACCTTTGGGACCCTTGACCCAGGGGAGATAACATCGGTATACGACCTTGTGGGGGGAAGTCTCAGTCTGGTGGAGGAGGGGGATTGGCTCCAGAACCTATAGGTTGGAAACAGGGGAGAGAACCGCACAATAAACCTCGGTTTTGGTGCAGCAGAGGGGGAAATTGACCCCTCCCACAGACCCTGAATTTAAATAATAATAATAATAATAATCCCTCGGTATGGCAGCATCAATACAGATCATAAAATCCATACAGAATGAAGAGGTTTTATCCTGGTTGACAGGAAATAGTGTCATATGTTCTTAGCCCTCCTCAATCTTAGTTCAAGAACAGTTCAAGCATAATTCGAGAAGGCATTGGACCATGGTTCGACACTACTTTTTGACTAGAACAAACCTATTATATTGCTATTTAACATGGAATAACAATTAATCAGCCTACAAATTCATAGTTAAAGAGAGTAGTTGATAATCAAATTAAGCTTTTTTGTTAATATAAACTTTGCGTTTGTTGGTGTTCTCTGGTGTGCAGCTGAAGAAAAGGAAGCTGGTAAATATACTCAGTTTACTAATGGCGCTTGCTTGGTGGTTGATTGTCTCAAGATAATGTTTGAGACGCATGGATGCATTTTAACGCCATCTTGCTTTTTATACTAATTTCATACACATTCTTCGATTTTAATCTACGAATTCGTTTACATGTTGCTTCATGTTAATGCATCTCAGTAGTATTCCTCCTCGATGCATAAAATTTGAATTCACTCGTAACTAGTTAGTCCCTATGTCAGTTCTTCATTTTGTGTCCTTTCTTTGTACTGAAGCTGTTAGAATATTTTGTCATTTTCATTGCGAAAATTCAATTAAAGCCACCTTTGAGAAAATTTATGTAAAGAGCAAGTGTAAATTGGAAGGGTAAATGTGACTAAATGCTTTGAAGGAGACTGCATGTGATTAATTCATGGGAGCTTTCCTCTTCACTGTTGTTGAAATATTTGAAGTCGATAGTTACTAAATTATAATTCAGACAATGAATTAATTTGTACCCAACTACGTTAAAGCTAAGCATCAGTACTTTGAAAATAAAACTGCTTAGTAATACGAGACTTTATTTTCGGCTTTTGTTTTAGAGTTTCGTCACGCAATGTATGAATTTTTCTGTTATTGATTATTGTAATTTGATGTATTTCCAGATATTCTATACCAAGAAGCCTTTCTCACTACATATAGAACATTCCTGTCACCTCTTGAGCTTGTTCAAAAACTTTGTGCCCGGCAGCAAAGGTTCAGTGGTAATAGCGATCCATCTAAACAAAGGGCAGCACGAGAGGCATTCTCCCTGCTGGTCAGGGCAGTTTCTGACCTTACGTAAGTTAATTTTTGTTTAATAGTACTTGAACGTCGCCTAACTATTCTATCCATTCTAAGATTCCATTCTCATTGTGCAATCAAAATGGATGATCAGAATCTCTTACTTATGCATAATCCAACAGTAGGTAGTGGTTATGGATTGTTGCCTTGTCCTTAGTAGGGTGGGTTAGTTGAGGGTAGAGAAATTTACAGGCTTACAGGCTTTACAGGCTTGAACATTATACATATCATCAATCAAATAATAAGGTGAATATGTACAATAAAACCAAATTATTAACAAGTACCTATTAGATTAGCTGAGACTAAATGTGTAAAAAATAATTAAAGCTCTGAAGAGGCCATATATTTGGCGAAAGCGCTCAGCATATAGCATTAAACCACATTATTAGAGAAGCCTGTAAATTTCTCTACCCTCAACCAACCCACCCTACTAACAGTAGGTAGTGTTATGGCCTAAAAATAGATTATATATCACTGTTCACTGCGCTACTGAGGTCCAATGTAACATGTGACTTCCTCTTCCAACGCGGAAGTCCTGAACATAACATTTCCCTAGAGTCAAATATCAGCCGTCTCGGCTGAAGTGGGATCGGACGTACGAGGGTGGTCAAAACGCGACCGAATTGTCATGGTGTATTTTGACTCATCGGTGATTGAGGAAGTGAAGATGCAGTCCCGAAGATTCTACTGACGCGTCAAGTTGTTCAAATTCTCGAGTTCTAGTTTTATAGGTAGTTAAGATTTACGTTTATTGTTTTACAAATAATTTTATCATTAATTATTAATATCCTGTTTAGAATGTAACCTGCACTGATTTGCTTTCACCAATGCCCGCAAGGGAGGTACTTAACATTTCGATTTTCGATGATTCGACGAGGGTGCCTCATGAAACAATCCAATCACTTTTCTATGAATTTGATTTTCGATGATTCGATTTTCGAAATGGACTAAGGGTCATGAATACCCCTTATGTACTGTCTCGAATTCTAGAGAATTCTACAGTACCTACTCTTCTAAAAGTAGTCATTCTAAAATAGTCATCCTTTTTTTCTATTTATTTTAACCTCAAAAATGGTTGTTTCAGAGTGTCTGATCTCGATGAAGTAATTGTGAAAACTTTGATGGAATTCATTTATCAACTTATATCTGCTGGAGACCTGACTATGGCGAGGGTTTTAAGAGTGGTTGTACTGGACAAATATGCCATGAAGCAACAGTACAACGCTTCATCTACCTTATTACCTCTGCAAAACATCTATACAAGGTTAGTAACCTCCTTCTATTAAACTAAACCCTTAACAGATACTCATTATTAGTAATTTATTCAATTTAATTGTTTATAATTGGATTCAATGATTAAATTTGGAATTATTTATTTATTATTTTTCAATTATTAGAATATACTTGATTTTCTATTAACGTCACTAGATAGACTCTCACTTCATGCACCTTACCATTAAGCGCACTGCACCATGCGGGGTGACTATTAGGTTGTTAAACTAGTTTATACGTATTACATACATGAAAATGAAGAATTCCACTATTTCTACAACACCAAAACGATGTTATCACTTGGGCTAATTGGTGGTGTATGTATTAATTAGTTATTGCGTACATGATTATTTTCAATGCCCCATAATCTTCAAAGAAATATTTAATTGATTGATTTGCTCCTGGCTTGCATTTCCATACCTGTTGATGCTCTTATGATTACATTTTGGTTTCCTGATTGCCCAATTTTGAAAATATCCGGAGTTTACCTACCTACTTTTTGAATAAAATGTTTTGTAATATTTTGTTAGAAAAATTAATCTAGAAGGCATATTTTTCGGGTCAGAATATGGGCTGCATCAATTCGACTGATTAAGGAAGAATAGGTGTAAATTTACCTTAGAGCGAAAAATATTTAACCTTTTCGTAGGAATTTGTAGCGTTTCTACATTTTTTCTGGTGAACTACATTTAACACTATTTCGACAGGGGTAAAATCGCCATGAGGTCAATCGTGCCTTTATTGAACCAGGAACACAGCATATTTCCTTTCCAAAACCTGCTTTCGGATCGACCGGCAATCGTTAAGGCTTTGCCGGAGGTTCCGCTAGTCCATCAAATCTTCAAGTAAATCACCCCCACAAAGTTGAATGTCTCATTCAAATTTTTTGTCGCTACCAACTTCTTTCTTGAATAGTTGCAACAATAGATTTTTCTACCTAGTGTCCCAATGCCATACATCCAGTGATATATATGTTTTGAAAAATCGCATTTTACATGTTGACCTGATGTAGATATTCTTCTCCTATTTTTACTTTTCAACCCTAAAGTATTGATAGTTTCGCCTCAGTCTTGTGTCGACTATCCTTTACTTCAAGAATCCTACTGGAAAAATTCACGTGACTAATTGATTAGACTTTGATAGGTACCTTCTTGTCATGGGAGAAGTTCCGCATGTGCTTCAATTTCTGAATCCGTGTGAATCTATATTTTCCCTCCAAAATATGAAATATACTAGTGTTATAAAAATTCTGGTTCAGCTCTTTCTCTTGCTTGACAATAAATTTCTCTCTCTTGTGGTGAACATGAGAATTGTGGGGTTATGTGGTTAACAATAGGGCTAAATCGGAACTATTAACCTAAGAGAAAATTTGTTGTCTGGTTTTTTGTTATTTCTGGTATTTCTGGTTAATGGACCCCTATGCTGGTGGGCGTTGAGCTTACACAGTTGATTTGACAATACACTCTCACACAATGTGCACTTGGTATGTATGGTATTTAGAAAGCAACAAGTAGTACAGCGAGGGCTACTCGTATAGCCATCCATCATTCTATACAGCAACCAGCATGGCTCATTATGTTCGTTTTCTACTGCCCAAACGACGATATTCAAGCGAATTCGTTCTTCAAACTGCTTGACACTCTAAGAGCGGGGGGGGGGGGGGGCGCTTTGGTCCATTATTACTCATGAGAGAGTTATTCAATGTTATCAAATTACTCAGAAAGCTGAATGTGCCGTTACGAACAGTGGTGTGATCTTCGGTACCGAAAAGTGGTTAATTGCAGCAGATGCGTAAACATGTTGAACCAGTGAAACGAACTGTAATATCAATTGCCGTAATCGCTAAGGATCTAAACTTAGCCTTTGGTATTACTCACAAACAAGCGTAAACAAACCAGGGTAATATCATTGCCTAAAAGGATAAACTTACCAACTCACAAAAAGCGTGGGTGTATTTTCGGAATTTTTCCATTGTGTAGAGGTAATAGTTCCGTATTTGCCTCCATTTATTTTATTCCTTAATCCTCAGATCTATGATTCTCAGCTAGAAAGGAATATTCATCATAAAAACAATTTAAAGGGGAGATTCAATTTCACAACGCTATTCCATGATAGGTTCTCATAATGCTAGACAAATTCATTCTTTTTAACGAAATTATGGATTTAAATCGATTCAGAAATGAAGTAAGGAACGTCACCTTTTCTCTTTTTTACAACACACGCATTGAAATTGTCTAATGCGGTTACCTAGTTGACTTTCCTTCTTACTTTAAATAATTTGAAAGTGAGTTGTTTTGTGTTGAACTCGTGAATAAATGCATGAGATCTATATAAATCGAAGATCTTACCATTATATTCGTGTATTGGTCCCATGTACGCTAGAATGTCGAGCATTTATAATATCATTTTCTACAGGTAATGGTTGTATCATAACTAGCAGTCAAATTTGTCTATTAGTTTTAATTAATTATTTATTTGAAAGAGCGCAATTATCGTTGTTAATAAAAAATTAATGAATGAATAAAAAGTAAAGATATGATCTTGACTATCTGATTGTAAGTGTATTCTTAATTATTCTTTGAAAAAAATTGAAAAGTTGAGAAATGAATTGCTTTCTGGAAACACGAGGTTATTTTTTGCTGGATTCGGGTGTCATCAACTCACAATGAAGGAATAACGCACGTGATTGGCTGTTAAGGGAAAATATTTTAAGTAAAAGTCCCAATTTTTACAATAAAGGCTTTGGGTGTACATAAGGCACGTCGGAGGAGAAAATGAGATGTGCAGTGCGTAAAGTAAAGGTAAAACGCCTGTAGACTTTGTTTTGAGGTTACCTACCAGTCAAAGATGCAGATAAATTGTTACAAATACAGACAACCAGGTCAACATAAACGTGCTACTAGCAAGACCTATATCACGTTGAAGAATTGGCTGATGAATATTTCGGACCTAGCCCAGCCTTCGGCTTAACCTTTAAGGCCTATAAGGAGAAAGCTTGTACGTAGGTTATCGCAGATTTGATGAAACAATGAAGAAATGTCTTCCTCATTGTATTCGTATGGTGAGGAGAAGGAAAAAGCAGAACAATCTCTGTGCGATTTTGACAGATTTGAAAGCCTAGACATGAGGCCACTATACGGAGTTATAAAGAAAAAAAAATGAACAGTTTCAGCCTGAGATTCTTTACGGAAGCTCCAAACCTTTAGTCGGTTACCTACCAGCTGATTATGCAACATGGATTTTTTCAGTGACGGTAATTAATTTTCTTATGTTGAAAAAGGTTGATTTCCACAGGTCCACAAGATGTATTATCTCCTAGTTCATTAGGGTCAAAGAAACGTTACTTACCGTTTGTGCATGTTTTTTTCTTCTAGCTTGTCAAACTTCTGTGTATTATTGTTTTTACATGATCTTGAACTACTAAATCAGCAATCAGTAGGTGTTGTTCTCTTCTTGTATTTTGATGGGAGTTCATCAGTGGCGGGTCCTGGTATCACTCAAAAGTATTGCAATACTGGAAAATTAAATAGATAGTAATAGTATGAAAGGCCCGAAACAGCAGTGCGAGATTAAGGAAAAATACTATATTAGTTAATTTCTGGCAAATAAAGAGGAAACCACCTTCTCTAATTTTAAACCAGGAATCTCAGAATTTAATAAATTTTGAAGCTGAACGTTTTGTTTAAAAGTAGGACAGCTCCGAGCGGATTCTGACTTGTGTTTGGTGTGTTAAAAATTACACTTCTACTTGGAATTTTGAGATGCTATTTTTTTACATGTTCGTGAAAAGGTCAGGTTTAATAAAAAATTAAAATCCAAAAATGAAATAAATATAAATTTTTTGCAGTTGCAGATAGTTGATTTTTTAGAGCTATCTGCTCTACTGACCACTACAATCCCCTCCCCACTATTATTTTCATAACAGTATTTTTACACTTTCCTCCCCCCCCTCAATGCTGTCGTCTTTTAGCGAATTTTCTTAGAAAATAAAGCTATTGCAATGGCTCCAAAAATTTTAAAATAAAAATTTTCAAAAATTTTCTTCATCGAAATCTGTTTTGAGGCATTCTGAAATGATTCCTGGATTTTAACGCTTTTTTTATATGTATATATATATATATATATATATATATATATATATATATATATATAAGTATATATATATATATATATATATATATATATATATATATATATATATATATATAAGTATATATATGTATGTGTCATTCCAGACGATAACTCTCGATAGAATTGAGATAAAAACTTCGTTCTTTCGCCAAAAAATCAAGCATTTCAAAAGAAAGGATGAGTTCGTTGGACAACACTTTTTGAGCACATTAAATTGGTCAAATTTCAAAAAATGTACTTAAAAAATCACTAAAAAAAGGCAAAAAACCGCTAAAAATTAACAAATTTCAATTTTTTAGCAGAATGCTACTCGAAAAAAATTAATCGAACATGAACTAGGACATTTAAAAATTTAAGCACAAAATTGTACTGAAAATGTACTTAAATTTCATTAAAATAAGCTAAAAATCGATAGGAACACTTGAAAAAATTGTAAAAATCCACAAAATCGTTTGTTCATTGGAATATTACTGACAAAAAGTTAGTTTGCTATAAAATGTATAATAAAATTTTTATTTGTCCCCAAAGTGCTCAAATTTCAACAGAATTTAACATAAATGTAATACGACCATTTAAGAAAATTCGCTCATACGATCATGCTGCATGACTGAAACGTTTTTTTATTCATTCACTGTACCTTCAAAATTAATTTGTGAGTTACCTACATCGACTTCTATGTATTCCAAGTTACTTTTCAGAGTCCCTACTCCAAACCAGTTCCAATTTAAAAACAGCTTTTTACTTTTTTGGAATTGTATAATGAATGTATTCTTTCTTCGCATGGTTACTCGAAGAATAAGTAAAAGCAAAGAATTCGCCACTGGTGTCCAATCTACCAGGATTTTTTGAAAATTAGTTCTACCTAATTAAAAGACATTACGGAACTGGCTTCTTGCATGCATGAGCTCTCTGCATCTCTTCTTACTATTAGAATACATTTTTCCTATTGTTCATCAAATATGTACCAGTGGTATCTGTTATCTCTCGGAAGTTTCCAAAAGAATTGTGTCAAATCCCAATGACATTGCTCTAACAAGCAATGTTTTCTTGTTATTACAATGCAATTATTTTGATCCAAGTATAAAATATACGTTTTTAGCGTATTTATACCCTTTGTAAATTATTTCTAACATTGTTTCTATTTATTCTGTATCATTATTTATTACTATAGCATGCATTTCTACAATGTATGTACTTATGAGCAACATTTTTTCTAGACAATCAACCCTCACCGAGTTCAAGTCGGAACAGGTCGCTGAGCAGATGACACTTCTGGACTCTGAGCTCTTCATGAAAATCGAAATCCCTGAGGTTCTGATTTGGGCACAAGAACAGAATGAGGAGCGAAGTCCAAATCTCACAAGGTTCACTGAACATTTCAACAAAATGTCATATTGGTAAGTTTTGATTCCCACAAAATAATTATACTTCTGTGATTCTCATAGTTTTATATCATACTAGCCGCTTCGCTAGCCTCCACGTTCAGCTGGGGGGGCAAGCCCCCCAGGTCCCCCATTAAGTTGCTCGCTTAGCTCGCAAGGTGTGGCTGTATACATGCGATATATTACAATTGAAACATGTAGGGGATGTTGCTCGCTTCGCTCGCAAACGGTAGATCCCTAAGGGTAGGTTTAACGTGTGTAGGGGATGTTGCTCGCTTCGCTCCCAAACGGTAGATCCCTGAGGGTAGGTTTAACGTGTGTAGGGGATGTTGCTCGCTTCGCTCGCTCGGTACGGCTATATATGTGTAGGAAAAACCCTGAACCCCCCATTAAGTTGCTCGCTTTGCTCGCAATGTGTGGCTGTGTACATGCGATGTATTACAATTGAAACATGTAAGGGATGTTGCTCGCTTTGCTCACAAACGGTAGATCCCTAAGGGTGGGTTTAACGTGTGTAGGGGATGTTGCTCGCATCGCTCGCTCGGTACGGCTGTATATGTGTAGAAAAACCCTGCCCCCCCCCCCCTCCATTAAGTTGCTCGCTTCGCTCGCAAGGTGTGGCTGAATACATGCGATGTAAAACAATTGAAACATGTAGGGGATGTTGCTCGCTCCGCTCGCTCGGTACGGCATTTCCCGATACTTTTTTCACAATCCGATCGCGTCTTCCTCGTTCAAAAACCTACGAAACCGGTATTTTTCCGGAATTTTCGACGGCCGTTTAGAGGGGTAGAGGAAGGGGGGAAGTGGAAAAAGCGCACATTAAACCGGACTTCGACCCCCCTCCCGCCCTACAGCCCATGGTTCGGGTGGGATTTGAAAATTTTAAATTCGCTTATACACCCGTCCGGAAAATCCCAAGAAAATCCCCCCACTCGTAGACTCCCCCCACTCAGTTGTTTGGCCGTGCATAGACACGAGAAACAAACAGACAGACGGAGTTTCATTCTTATAAATAATACAGATGATTGCAAATAACCTTCAGTAAGCTTTGATTTCTAGACAAATCTACGTTTAATGTCTCCGTATTTATCTGTCCCTGCATTTATGGATTTCCTTAAATACAACTGGTTGAATCAATTCTCAGTCTGTGATGACAGTTTTTTTACAATAAATAAAATAATGAAGTATAATTAATTTTGCTTGCATATTTTTCAGGGCGCGTTCAAGAATTTTGGAGCAAGGAGATGCAAGAGAGAGGGAGCGCTATGTCGTTAAATTTATAAAAATCATGAAACACCTGAGGAAAATTAATAATTTCAACTCCTACCTGGCTCTTTTGTCAGCACTAGACTCGGCCCCCATTCGACGACTTGAGTGGCAGAAACAAATAACTGAGGGTCTTAAAGAGTACTGTGCGCTTATAGATTCATCTTCGAGCTTCAGGGCATACAGACAGGCGCTCTCCGAGACACAACCACCTTGCATACCGTACATGTAAGTCATAATTGTAACGTTTTAATGGAAGAAGTAGGCAGAGGACTGGCATTGTAACTTACCTGGTTTTTCCAAGCAAATTCTGCAAATGATCATGCAGCCCTTAAGGTTTCACATCCCTTCTTATCTTTCTACATAAACGTACTTTTTATACTACCCCTTTCTAGTTGTCTAGGACTAGCCAGTGTGCGTGGTGAGAAGGGGACTGACTTGATGGGGGAAGGGTGCCAATGTGCCCTCCTCATCTGAGCTATTTCCAAGAGAAACCGGCAAAACCAAAGTTACAGAGTGAAATCTCTAATAAGCTTGACAGATTAAAAACTAACTAAATCACTTGCGGTGAATATATGGAAACCCATTTCAGTTAAGAAAACGTAAGTTAATGAAAATTCGGGTTAGGTCATCACCCGTGAATCTTGGCGTGGATCTTGTTGATGATAATGGCTATTGTTGAGATAAATATGAAAATAATTAACGAATTTGAATTACTAACAGTTTTACGGAACGCTTGATCTACGAAACCTTAAGAAACTACTATTAAATATTGTTCCATTCCTATTATTTAATCTGTGATAGTTCTATTTTTTTAAATTGCAATCAGATTTCTCAAAAATCCTGTTCTGAGTTTCCTCTCACTCGCATAATTATCCCAGACTATATGCAGTTCGATGTCTATTTGGAGTAGGAAGGAGACTTGTGATTCAAGAGCATTCTCCAAATTTGAATCTTTTTATTACCGTTAGAAACATCCTGCACTGCTCTAATTTACCCTTTATAGTGTCAATAGTGAGTGGGTACTCGTACATATAATTGCTTCTACACAGGATTAAAAAGCGTATTAGGTAATTTTATCTTATAGTTCTATGTTAAGAGTAGTTATGTGGTCTAAGAAAAAGCTAAAAAATGCAAAAAACAAACCGACTAGAAACATATTGTCCATAAATTCCCTTTACCAAAAAGGGGTAAATTGTTGAAGAATAACAAGTGAACTGAACTTGATAGAAAACTTGAAGTTTTCGTATTCAATTGTTCGTGGAATAGAATACACTTTTAGGTAATAATTTTCAAAGATGAGGAAAATGGCGCCATCAGAACTGCAAGGTTTGGGGTCGAGTTGTGTGTTGTCAGTTTAAATGTCCTTACCCTTTTGTCATTGTTGCATCGCTCTTAAAAGCGTTTGTTATGAATTACTTGATTATCATCAGACTCAAATCATAATTTAAACACATTCTATGTTTCTCAACTTGGTTCCAACAAAAGAAATTTTATAATTCCTTGAATTGTCTGTTGAATAGTGGTCTCGTGTTACAAGACTTGACGTTCGTGCACATCGGGAACAGTGATTATTTGTCCGAAGGCGTCATCAACTTCTCTAAACGGTGGCAGCAGTTCAACATTGTTGAGAACATGAAAAGATTCAAAAAAGGGTAAGTTTCAGCGGTTTTGCATTGTATTGGTATGCCCAAATTAGGCATATCTTTCTCATAACTTGAATAATTCATTTTGATTTCTTCATATTGCACCATTTTGGGTTTATTATGTTCAGTAAATTCACAATTTTTTTGTGTGAATTGAGTGCACAACACTTACACGTGTGCTGCATGAGCAGACCGCCAACAGTGCCCATGACGCTCTTTGTGAGTCAAATATTTTACGTATTTCAATGAGAGTTTACAACGAAGGGCATGGCAGGTAGGTTTTTTCAAAGAATGCAACGTGGTTGGGGCAATTTCTGGTACAGAGAAATAGCGATGGTTCGAAGTTTCAATTGGTTAGAATAATAACGTGTTATTCCGCCCTTAGTCCTTAAAGAATCGGGTACAGATAGACAACTTGTCTATTAATGAAAAGATGTTTTAATATTTTTATTATCTTGTTTCCTGTATTTTTGAAACTATTTACATAAATATGAATAAATATTCAAATAACTATGAAATTTAGAACTTCTTCTACCTATTTCTAAATTGACTCAGTCTGTGCGTCGTGGGCATTGTAGAACCAGAAAGACTGAAAACCTGTCCAGGGACGCCCAAGACGCAACGGGTGAGGTTAGTAACTAGTGGGCAACGTCAGTAATCCGACGATTGGGCATGGGCACCCAATGCGTTAACCCTCCCTTAAAATTAGTTGTTTCACTTTTCAAGATGTGTTAATTAAGAAAAAATAAATAAATAAATTTAAAAAAACTGCAAATTATGACACAAAGGTCCTGGGTTCTGTATTAAGCTGGGTAACTTTAACAAACGTCCACAACGTTCCAAACATCGTACCGTTCCAAATGGGTTTGGGAGAGTGATTAGGAGAATTGAGCGGACTTCTAGTAGTATTGAGTTCTCGTCATGGCATCGTCAAAGCAAGTGGCAGCAGCCGTTTACGTTTTGATAGATATATTGTGAGAAAAAGGAAGAAGAAACTGTGTTGGTGGATAGACAAAATTTTATAAAATTGGCTAAGTTTGTTGTAATAGGGTGGGGGGTTGAGTCCCACAACACTTCGTACTCCTTGTTTATGTCAATAAATTCAAGGGTGTACTCTTTTTCCCACTCTATATCTACATTGAAACAAATACCAAACGTCCATACCACGTCGAAACAAAAATACGAAGCACAAACTGATGAAATAATAGAAATAATAAACAGAACTATGAGAAGGGCGATGACAAGCTGTGGAGAGGAATGTCAAGAATGGCGTTACGTTACGTTGCAACATTGACCCCGTCCACCTTAGTCTCACCCCGCTCCGAACACACCTTTGATACTCCTGGAAAAACCTCCAACCGTTCCAAATGGTTCCTCCGAATTCCTTTGAAGTTTTGCTCCCCAAATCTCGGAATTGTTTGGTTCGGAAGAATGTTACGGGGTTTGTTCAAATTCGTCCGTGGCTTTAGATCATTCAGTCAGTGTGAACTCACAATCAGTGGTTTTTAATTTATCCAATTTTCCATAGCAATTCTGACCTCCTAATGAAGTAATAAAATATCCAACTCACCATCCGAATCTGAACTAAAATCCATACACTCGATCTAATTTTTTCTATCTTCGAACCTCTGACCGATTTTTTTCGTGTTGCCTTGCTCAGTCCTTGGCTAACCAAGCAATGCTTAGCAGCTCAATATGCGTCTCATCTGTGCTTTTTGAGATTGCCTATCCCATTTTCCTATGGCAATGGTTTTTTGTCAGATTATTCCACCCAGTTGAGAGAGGCGTAACGATTCTCCTCTGAAAAGTGTGGTGGCGTTGAATATCTCAACTTTAATAGGGGTAATCATGGCCCAGTTGTTTTAACGTTGAATTATCGAAATCAAAACTAGAGTTTTAACGAGTTCCAATAGGCATGCCCAACATCTTTTACGACAATTCGATTTACGGCGATCTGAAGCCTTCGTAAGTAGTTTCGAATTTTCGAATTATTGACGAGTAGCAACAATCTTACCGGCTGCTTATCGAAGCATTGTTATCTAAACTTAACAGCGAAAAAACCGGCGCACCCTATATTTTGTTATTTTTTCACCTTAGCTTCAATTGGTTAATTTTTTTTTTTTTTTTGCATGTGCCAAGTAAAGTCGGTATCTTATGAGAGAACAGCAAGAAACAGAGTGGCAAATAAAAAATACCCGTTCGAAAAAATCAGCTTTATTCATAAAACTTCGATGTTTGGACAAAAGTAACAAAACATTCTTCTGCAGTTCTCGTGTGAAAAAAAAAATTGAAAAAATGAATTTTTTTTCGAAAATAAATTTTTTTAATATCGGGTGGTACCGTCTCTTGCTTGTACCACCGCCTGCATTCTTCTCGGCATGCTGTTGATCAAATTTGAAACCGTTTCTTGTCTGATGAGGTCTCATTCTGCGACCACCGCTATCCTGAGGTCTTGGAGGTTTACAGGAGGGTTCGGTCGCACCTCTCTAGCTCGTCCCATAGATGTTCTATGGGGTTGAGGTCAGGGCTGCGAGCTGGCCATTGTAGGGTGCGCATGCCTACCTCTTCGAGGTAGTCAGTAACCATGTTTGCTACGTGTGACCGCGCGTTATCGTCCATAAAAATAAAATTATCGCCGGTGTAAGGGGCGAATGGCACTACATAATCTTCCAGGATGTCCGAAATGTACCTCAGTGTGGTTAGACTCTCTCGGGGATACACATGGAGTTCGGCTTTCGCCTCTGAAGTGATTCCACCTCAAACCATTTCAGACCCACTCCTGTAAGGCACCCTTTCAGCACTCTTAATGTTTTCCGATGAGTCCAGGTTCTCACTATTCGCTTCAGATCGTCGTATTAGGGGGTGGAGGAGACGAGGGCAGCGTTTCGCTCAGTGCAATATTTCTTAAAGGGTGCCTTACGCGGGAGGTTCTGAAATGGTTTGGGGTGGAATCACTTCAGAGGCGAATACGGAACTCCATGTGTACCCCCGAGGGAGTCTAACCACACTGAGGTACATTTCTGACATCCTGGAAGATTATGTAGTGCCATTCGCCCCTTACACCGGAGATCATTTTATTTTTATGGACGATAACGCGCGGTCACACGTAGCAAACGTGGTTACTGACTACCTCGAAGAGGTAGGCATGCGCACCGTACAATGGGCAGCTCGCAGCCCCGACCTCAGTCCCATAGAACATCTATGGGACGAGCTAGAGAGGTGCATCCGAAGGCGACCGAACCCTCCTGTAAACCTCCATGACCTCAGGATAGCGGTGGTCGCAGAATGGGACCTCATCAGACAAGAAACGGTTTCAAATTTGATCAACAGCATGCCGAGAAGAATGCAGGCGGTGGTACAAGCAAGGGACGGTACCACCCGATATTAAAAAAATTTATTTAAAAAAAAAAATTTCATTTTTCAATTTTTTTTTCACATGAGAACTGCAGAAGAATGTTTTGTTACTTTTGTCCAAACATCGAAGTTTTGTGAATAAAGCTGATTTTTTCGAACGGGTATTTTTTATTTGCCACTCTGTTTCTTGCTGTTCTCTCATAAGATACCGACTTTACTTGGCACATGCAAAAAAAAAAAAAAAAAAAAAAATTAACCAATTGAAGCTAAGGTGAAAAAATAACAAAATATAGGGTGCGCCGGTTTTTTTTTGCTGTTAAGTGTATAAGACAAGATTCGTAGATCTTATTTCTCGATATTCAGATCTACTGATGCGCCAATAAATTTGTTCAAATTCTCGAGTTTTAAGTTTACAAGTAGATAGCTAAAATTTTACGATCGTTTTAAAAATAATTTATTCATTTATTATTTATAACCTGGTTAGGAGGTAACCTGCACTGATTTGGCTTTTATCAATTCTCACAAGGGAGGCCTCTGATTTTCGATACAGGAGCCTCATGAAACCATCACTTTATGATGAATTTGATTTTCGACGATTCTTTTTCTAAATGAGCCATGAATACCCCAAATACATTTTATTTACAAAATATAATAAACACATGCATGGGTGTCTCCCAATCGATATCTTTGAACCTTGACATGGTTTTGTTCCTCTTCAATAACAGCAATTTCCTGTTATAAATACTTGATTCTTTCTAGAATGTACAATTTTAAGAAGAACGAAAGGATAATCGCTTTCTTCAGCAACTTTGACGACTTTCTGTGTGAAGAAGCAATGTGGCAGATATCCGAGAGCATTAAACCACGAGGATCTAAAAAGACCAACCAGTAACGCATGGGGAAGTCTTTTACTATTGCTGAGTTCGCTATCTTACCCGCTAAATAAACCAATTTAGGCTTATCTGCTAATATTTAATAGTGCGAATCCTTATAATTTGTTCAGTATTCAAAACGTTTTTTTGTAGTTGTGTTTTTATTGTTTCTTCTTATTTTAAATTCCTATAGGTTTATATTTGATTCGCATAGTTTGTATTCGATGTAATTATTTTCTTTGCGCAGTACGATCTTCAGTTAACCATATTTCCTAAGAGAATTGTATTTAAGACTTCATCAGTATATAATCTATTGCCTTAATAGCATTTGTTTTTATCCTGATAAAATAACTGCAAGGCATCACAAAAGTTTGGACCAATCCCTGGGTGGAAAGGCAATCAGATTATATATATTAAAACAAAGAAGATAGTAATATTAGAATCTCTTGAACGTAGTTGAGACTAGCAATATAATATTTTAAATTTAGATACAGCAGATCAACACTTCTAATGAACATTTAGAGGGTCTACTGCTACTGTTATCATCTTACAATCAAGCAAGCGCTATCCATTTTAGCTTAACCTAATATTTAACCAAAGTGAAGTTTTATGGGAAACATAGTTTTTCCAGGAGAATCGATTTAGATTTGATTGTTTTACTTCAAAATTACATCACCAGTGCTCTGATAGAGTTTCTACTCCTTTAGATCCGTGATATTTAGATTATAATTGAATAATTCACTTTTGATTGTCTTGATGATACCACGTGAACAAATATTAAGATGACCCTTTGTTTTATGGGGATAACGTGTGCTTTTTATATCGGAAGTTGAAACTTGGTTTGCAGGGCATGTTGATCTTGGTGATGAAATCGAATTCTATGCTTTCTTTATTGATAGGGGATTTCTTTGTGAAAGACCTCCGTAATAAATTGGTAAAGCTCTTATATGCATTATATGAACCCTTATGTTGGGCAAGAGGATAAACCATAGAGATCATAGTAGCGGGTGGGTGTTTGCTTCTAAATCAATTCAATTCGTTCTTTCAAACATTGTCTCGCTTCATTTAGCAAAAAGATGAACCCTACAATAAAGTGTGTGTACAATTTCATATATAAAAAACACAAATAACGGGATCCAATTTAACTTTTTAATGAACATAAGCCGTCATGAAATATGTAAAAAGCGGGATCAAAACATTGAGCGACATTAGCGCTCTGTCGGCAGTTTGGGAAGACAACACACCCTCCATCTCAAGCCCTGGAGGGAGAATACAAATTTGGTTAGGGCGAAACAGTGTGCTATCACATGTTTTCTTGGAGTTTGAATTTGACTGTCCATTCAAATATCATTTCTAAGGCCCAAGCACGAGACTTACCCAAGTGTTCTAAACCTGCACGTCTGCTGAAAGCGAAAACAGCTACCTGAAATATTGATATAGCTTATAGATTGGGATTCATCTTTTTGCCGACCATATTCATTAATAAAACAAATCATGGTGGATTTAAAGTGATGTTGGCATTTTAATGGTACCTACTATATTTTTTCCAAAAGGCAAATCTTTCTCTTCACTGACCCATAGGCATTAGACTTTTTTGGGTGGTGGGAGGGGGAAAATTGTTTACGTCTCATGTTAGAAAGATGTCATGCAACGGCCATAATCGAACGACCTAGTGTTCAGAAAAACCTAACTATAGTAGAGTTGATTAAGTAAATTTGAATACTACTTCGTTTTTTCCAGACACATATGTAGTTGAGGGTGACTCATAAACAATTATGTCACTACGCTGTTTCTTTTTCGGTATGCTGTGCCTAGTCCAACAACTTAAGAAGAGTTGTTTTTTTAATGAAAAAATTAATTACTTAAATTAATTTTCACTTCTGTGTATTTCCTCATTTCATCAACCAACACTTGGAATCCCACCAAATCGAAATGCTTCTAAATCCACTTTGTTCATGTTAAAAAATGTTAAAAGTATTAATTAAAATATTAACAGCCGGCACTGGGAAATGCAAAACCATAGGCGACCAATGACACCAGAAAAAGTAAACTGAACTACGTGGTGTCGTGGTGTGGCCCTTGCTTTATACGCTGCTTTTTTTACTTTGTTTCTTTATAAACCATGGCAAATGCAATAGCTCAGGGATCAACTGCAACCTTTAAATACCTTCCCAAATGTCTCGAATTATACTTTTGACATTTTAATTACAACTGAAAAGAACTCTGTTCCTCACGCTCTTTACGAGTCAGTGGAAAGACCTCTTACGTAAAAGGAGCAATTAGCAAGTCAAACAAATTCAATTAGGCGTAAGCATTTCACGTTGTTTACGTCAATCAGGCATTCAGCTGTGATATGCCTGTCTTATCTTGACACGTTTAAATGACGCCAGACTCTGTTATACCTAATTGAGTGAGAGAAGGAGGTCTGTCAAAGAAGTAGAATATCTAACAGCCGAGCTCCATGATTCCGCACTGAGTCCACACTGACAAGGCTGAGTGTTGGTGGGAAAGTAAATACGGGGAGTTTAACCAGGAAGGCATTACCTCTCAGCACCAACACGGCTGTACGATTCCCATGCCAGGACAATTAGTTGGGTTTAGTTTTACGTGGATGAGGTGCAGATGCGGGGATGGAAACGCGGCTGAGGCATATACAAGTGGCACCTGCCTCTGTTACCGAACTCGGCCTTGTGGCGCACCCCCATTGGCCACCTCCGCAACGGGCTCAGTATGGAAGTGTGGAGCCTATCCTTAAATGTTGAAACCCCGCAAAGAAGTAGAACATCATCATTACCCATGCACTGTTAACCAAGTCTGACACTTCCTGAATTTCAAAAACGAAGATTAGTGGAAATAAAATTAAACATCGCCGTGCTCTATTTTCAAGGCGCAACACTAACAATGAATTCATGCAACGATAACCCCCCTTCCTATACCATTGTTGATTCCTCTCTCCCCACTTTTTCTTGTTATTACCTATGAACAAAAATCAATATATTGCCTTCTAAGTGTAAATCATTCTAACCTTAAGAAAACCATATCCTAAATTCTCTTGGTTAGTGATGTAAAATAGAACGACAATGTATTTGAAATCCGAAGGTAAACTGTTACCCTAAAAAACAATGTTATTATTAAAATAGGCCTAATTTTTGTGAAGAGACGGAGTAATATTTTTGAGAGGACGACTGTGATTGTCGGTTTATGCAATACGTATATTAGTTTTCAATGTGAATGTGATAAGGTGTATTTTGTGTCAGATGTCATTATAGCAAATTAGTATTTAGGAAAACCTTCTGCTAGAACTTAGGAAACTTCTGCTAGTCAATTTTTGTCCTTTGAATTCGGGCGTATGATTTTTTAGCCGGTTTTCTGAATGCTGTCATAGAGTTAAGAGTTCAAACGGAAATTTGAACGGATGATAGAAAGGTTTTTTGTATTTTTGAGTCCTTGTGTATTATTTAATGTATATTTCCTTGTACATTGTTTTGAAAATATAATTTTAAGTATAGTTTTATTTTTTATGTTTGTATATATAGATTTTGTATTAGCTGTGACAAAACCGTGATGCTATAGAGACTTTTCTAGCATGCACTAGCTGTAGATGCATCTTCTGTACCTAAAAAGGAGCCTATTTCATAAGAATTACTTACCTACACATCACTGTTCAATTTACGGACCAAAAATATTATTAATGGCATTGAATTTTTTCTTTCCCCGGGAAAAATCGCTTGATATTGAACCAGCATTTCATTTTATGTTTACAAAAATTGTAAATTTCTTTTTGTTGTAAAAGGGTTGGCGGAAATTGTGTAAAATATAAGGTCGCGGTTTAGGAATAGGGATTTGTGCCAAGATGATGAACCAAATTCGCTTCAAGTACCTATTATGTGAAATGTTTCAATAATTTATTTATTTACTATTATAGTTTAATTTACAATGTTTTTGGAAGGGAATGCCCAGTCTCTGTAACAGAAAATGGAATGCGGTAGGATTGGATCCGCTTTTGGATTGTGTTGGCAAGGTTGCCCCGCTAGAAGGTATGTATGAGGTGTTATGTAGGGTCAGATTTTTCGCACTTCTAATCTCGAATTGGGATTCAAAATCATTAAAAACGTATCTACTAATGGCTATTTCCAGATTTCTTTGATGCGAAGGATGACATAAATCAGTTGTTACGAAAACCATTACAGCTCTGAGATATTAGAGAGTTCCTAAAGCGATAGGGAGATAGAGATGAGGCGCCTTATCGTGAACGGAAAGCGCTACTGCGCA
Source organism: Adelphocoris suturalis (assembly GCA_030762985.1). Classification (NCBI taxonomy): domain Eukaryota; kingdom Metazoa; phylum Arthropoda; class Insecta; order Hemiptera; family Miridae; genus Adelphocoris; species Adelphocoris suturalis. The sequence goes on along the minus strand of CM061041.1, from coordinate 117,452,132 downwards.
TGTGTGGGGAGATGAGGCGCCTTATCTCCAATAAGACAGATTTATCCCACCCCATTCATAAGACGCCTTATCCCTAACCTACCTATCTCATCTCTTCCTCCTTACTGCAAAGTAACCTTACACACCAATAACAGTGATATTAATTTCTTGTTGGTATTCATGATTCTTGAAAATTATATTAATTTTCTTGTTCATAAATTTTCAAAGTCTGCCATTACTAAACCTTTTCGTGAATTAAAAGAACTAGGAAATTTAGAATTGCTGGAAACTGATCACATGGGATAGGTGGGAAAATCCCATGGTGGTTTAGCGTTACTTGAAGATAAGTAGCATCACTTTAAGATAAGACACTAATTCGACCCTCTTGAATTTATCAAGTTAGCATCTGGTGTGGCTCTCCTCAGATGATAAAATCCCCAAGAACCTTATCCCAATTAACTTTTCGTATGCCAGGTTGGTGTTATTAATTTTCACTGAAGTCAGAGCCCCACGTCAAGGAAATTAATCTCCGTGTGATGGCAGGTAAGGTTCACTGCTTGTCAATTGTCTTTCTCCACGAGGAATCCACAGCCTTCATCATTGTTATTTCAGCTAAGAACTGCTCCCTACAAATTAAACTGATGCCAACTAGCTTCCCATATTAAAAACTCAACTTCTGGGTTTTTACCTTTTTCCCCTTTCCTACTAATTGATAATTTCCCAAGTTTACATTTGACGAGTAGAGCTATGGTGAGAGAAAAGTGGGGAACTTGAAGCCCTGGAGTGTGGTTAACTGGCCTTTGACACACCCTTTCCATCTCATTCAATTTTCTGTTGATTTTATGGGCTTGTGGTGGAACAGGTAAAACAATTTCTGGGGTATAACTTAATATACAACACTAGATCAATAATTTAACAACTTACTCCAGTAATTAACGTAGACTTCAAAAATTAAATTGGCTATTTAATAATTTATTTATTTGACATTGTTCATTTTTTATGAAAAACCTACGTACATCATGTACGTTTCGATTTGTTATTTTTGGATAAACTATTTCACCTTTTCAATTTGTGTACTTACAACACTGGACGTCAATTTCATTCTTTTATGGCAGCGTACGTATACATCTAATATTGTATTTAAAATATCCACAGACGTTTGGTTTATTGTGTAGTATCCTATTTATACTGAAATTATAAGCGAAACTAACTAGAATATTGGTAGCCTCGTCAAAATAATAGAGAGTTGTGCAGACCTTTCACGAAACATGGGGAAGGAAACATTAGATAGATTCAAGAGCTTCGTTCTCAGTGCACATTTTGACAGTTCTCGAACTTATCACTACTGGGACGGAAAATCCCGGTTTGTCCCGGAAAATGTGGGACCGCGCTCTACACTGCGAACGATTTCAGAACTTGGAAGTGGAATAACCTGTGTTGTTTTTAACCTCACTCAACTCGTGTTACCTTCTGGTACATTATAAAATGTATGCAGAAAATTTTACTTAAATTTCATTATTATTTGCTGGAAAACGAAAAAGCTCCCCAAAAAAGCTAAAATTTAGAAAATCTTTTTTGAGTCGCAGATTATTATTTAGAACGAATTTTGTTGCCATAAAGTTGGTTATTACGATTTCAAAGTGTTCTAATTTCAAAACTATGTACCTAATGTAATATAGGTACTAAGATAATTTACGAGAATTCGCTCGTACGATCATGCTGCATGACTGGAACTTTTTTTTTGCCATACCTTGCCATAAGAACCAAAGTGGTCATGGTAGAGGGTGCTGGCCTGAAAACGGTGGGCTCTTCCACGAGCCCACGGCTTATTCGAAAATGGTAAACGAACTCTTCGTCGTCAAACCTTGGCACAATTTTCTCAAAAAAATTTGAGTTTCTTGGATGTACCTAGATGAGACCCAACTATAACTTCGATCTCGTCCTCATTGTTTACAAACCACGGAACACCATCGTCGAAATGATCACTATCTGAACTTGACGAGCTAGTTGACATTTCGAATTATTTAGAATAGTTTGCTAACGTATAGAGACTAGTTATAATCAATGAAGCGGAAATTAAGTTATTATGATCGATGAAGCGAAATAAAGCGAGCGAAATAAAACGAGAATAAAGTTGTTTAATGAATAAAGTCGATGAAGATGAAAGTTGTTTATTCCACGATCCGAAAAATAGTGAAATGCGCATGCGTTAACTACGTCCTTGCGTTCGAGTTCTCACAGTTCCGAAAAAAAACGGGAACTGTCAGAACCGTTCGGAACTGGGTTCGCAAAACACTGCGAACGCAGAACTCGGCGTTCTTGGCGTTCCGGAACTGGGCGTTCTGACACTGCGAACGACAAAACTCTACTGCGCTTGCCCAGAACCGTTCCGAACTCGCAGAACGCGCACTGAGAACGAAGCTAAGTAATTTTGAAACTAACCACAATTTTACTGCCGTTTTGTTTTTTATTTTATTATTTATTTATTTAGGTATTTTTTGTTAGTAGTAGCCACGTTAACATTGTTTCTTTCCAATCAGGTGAATTCGATAAGGTAGGTACTTTTCGCATTCTCTCTGCGTACCTACCAGCGTTGAGCTCTTCAAATAATACAGTTTTTAAAATAATGAATGATCCTTATTAAGAGTGATGAATACATGGATAACTCGACAATTCTACAGAATTTGAACAAGATTATTCAAATAATTACTTGTTTGAACCTTTATTTGAGTAATTATTCGTTATCCGCATTGTATTTGGGATAACTTGAGTGTTATTCGAACATTTTCGAGTAATTAATAAATTATTGAACAATTGGTACCTATTCAATACTCTCAAATAAGTTTTCCCTATCACTGCCACCCGTTTGGAGTTTATGGCCTACGACAAGTACGAACTTCGGATGGTCAGGAAGTACCTAGAGAATAGAATCAGTATTTTGAAAATGCCATGTCATGTAGCCTTCTCTGGTATCAGTCGAGTTGTTCCGAAAACAGAATGCTTTAATGACCAGCTCTCTGGCCTAAGACAAACTGGAGCCAGGGAAGCCCCCTCCACCACCCCAGCTCCTGTAGGCCATCCTTTGATGCTAACATTACCAGCCCTTATTGAGAGCAAATCGAAGATAGCCGACAACTCCCTTCTTCCCAGTATCACACTTTTCATAATGAGTAATACAGTCAAGTCTTTTTGGATTTGTTTAGACAATGGAAAAAGATGTTTAGTGTCGTCTAGGGATGGTTGAGGAAGGTTCAGGCCCCCGTCCCTACCCCATCTCTAGACAGACCTAATAATCTTTTCCCAATGTTAACAAAACCAAAAAAACATAGACCAACCTGAAACTGTAGGCCTAACCTTCTCCGATACAGGCGCGAGTGAATAAATGTGCATTTAGTGTAAATATTTGAGTTGCTAGGGGAACCAAAGGTGAACAAACGTTTCCGGCTGAATTTGGGTCCATTCGGTTTGCTCTCAATAAGGTCCACTTGCTACCATTCATCCACAATACCCTGCTCACCTCTCAATGAACCCGCGCCTTCGAACTGTTTTCCTGCGATGGTCACATTATAATAGTTAGAATATTATATATATTTTACATTATATAATTGAAGAATATTGTACAAATTCTGGAGCTGAATTACTGATAAACAATGCTGCTGAGGATGAGTGGGAGGCCTACAGGCACGGGGATAGTCGAAGGGGCTTTCCTGGCTCCAGGCTGTCACTGATGAGAGCGTTAGTCATTTAGGCTCTTTCCTGAACAATTCTACAACTTAGTATGTAAATTCTCGTCATATTACAGTTTGTGTGATGTCTTCCTCGCAAATGCACATTCTCCATTTGTTTACAGTTTTCATCTGCTATGGTTCGCAAAAGGTCTGCATGAATTGTTAAGGCTGCTGCATTGACATATTTGGGTCTGACCGATGTCCTTTGCATCACTACTGAATGATAAATACCTCCTCTTTCTAAATTTCCTGTTTTGTATTGTGACAATCTTTACTCACTCAGTACAGCTTCAAATCTGTGATTGTTGGGGAAAAGTGTACATGTTTTGTGGATAGTGAAAGAATATGCGTTCATTGTTAATTGATGCTGAACAAAGCATTGGTGATCACAAAGATCCCACATTGAGCAGCATTATAGAAATATGGAAAAATCTACCCATCTATCTAACCATTGATGCACCAAGAATACCTATGAGGATTTGTCATGATTTTGTAACATTATTGATATAAATTACTTTGCTTCATTTTGAAAATTTACTCATATTAGTCCAACATTTTGCATTTGAAACGCACAAGCATACTGACGATTTGTAGGTTTGGTGTCCTCACCAGCTTACTGGTGTCACAGATCACGTAGAAACTGACAATTAGGACACTAACAACACTTTATAAGAAGTTATGAAGAGTGGACAACTTTGGTAGATGCCTGAATGCTAATTAACAATAAGTTTGTGTACTTCATAGACTCAAGCAGGGTTCCTGCGACATTAATGAAGAGGTATTTCTCGTTACATTGCAGTATATAGTGAATTTTGTCACAAAATTTGACTAACCCATCTTAGTGAATGATTAGGAAGATCCTGAAGCAAATGGGATATCTAACCAACAACTCAACGCTTCGCATCATGATACCCTTCAATCTTATATACTCACCACACTCACTTGTAAAAATCCATTCTGATTGACTTAGATCCTCATTAAAAAATATTAAAATCAGTTTTACAGTTGCTCCCCCAGACCTGTCTATTTCTGATCATACATTTCGAAAAATAAGCGTCTATTAAACTAAGTTCGCAAGACCCTCTGAGTGAGAAACAAATTTTACTTCTACTTCAAGCTCACTTTTTTCGGATGCTGGACCTAAAACAACTCTTATTATTAAAATACCGAGGATATGATATGTGCTCAACAGAATAGGATTGGCGGCATCTAATTTTATTCATCGCTGGCAATCATGAATAACTATACCACAGTGTCCTAAGGATGTCGAATTAACACTCGATGCGGCGGGGAACCCAAGCGAACACTCCCTACTGCTCTTTATCCTCCCGTGCGACACCACTTGCCACCATACGAAATAGCTGTATCTTGTAAGAACGAGTTACGATCCGATTCTGGCGCATTCAGTTGAGAAGTCTAAAAAGTAATGAAGCAGTTTTAGTACTAACTGAACATCTTTACCGATGCATCATCTTGACACGAACCTTGGAAAGTGATGAGTCAAATGAGGGGCCCCCGAGTAGACGCCCGTCTGTGAGGAAGAAGCAGCCATCTACTCGGGTGTTGAGCATTATAAGATTATCAAGATTTTGTTTAGCATATTATGCTGATCTTTATGGACACCTCTTGGTCTTTTGAATGCAGCAGACCCTGTGTCGAATCCCAGATTTACAGAATGAACAGGAAATGTGACTTAGCTGATCAGAGTGCCATTCATACTCAGCAATTCTGGAAGGTCTGTGCCAAATGACAAATTCGCAGAATGAGGAGGAGTTGTACCTACCATGCTAGGGGTCCTTACAAGTTGAAAAATACCTACCTTGCCATTCAAAACTGGCTACATGCCAATAATCCGAAGTTGCATTGGCTACCCATCCTCACTCTCGTACCTCTTATCATGTAAGCTGTTAGCATACCTACTTTTATGTACTGATAGGGAGAAGGAGGTACCGAGTGGTATGTGTGAGGTAAGTTATTCTATTAGTAATAACTAAGAGTAGCTAGATACATATTACTTGATTTCTGTGGGAAAAGTTCAATAAACATGTCTTGAGAAAACAAAAACTAAAATAAAATTGAGAACAACACCCCAAGACTGAGGTTGATGATGGGGTAATCTCTCGCAGTAATGAAGATTACAAGAGGCAAGTTGTTTGTTTCTTCTTTACTCATGATTTCTGCCTGCTCGAACAAGAGGTGTATGGTGGGGGAGCATTCCTAGCAGCCTTTTTGTCCTTCAGATTGGAGATTATAGAAAATTATAAGGAACGTTGAACAAAGAAAATAAAAATGAGGATGGAAAACACCTAATAATTCAAACTTTTAGTGGTGTGAGCAAGGGCTAAACAACACAGTATGGGATGTGGACCTTGGAAGGGTCTTCACCAGGCCTTGTGAGCAGCCTGGGGAGACCACATAGAGGCTAATATGCGGTAGCAGCAGGTGGTATGGAGCACAGTACTGGGAGGCTGGGGCACCAAATTTCTTATTCCTAAAAAAGAGGCTATAGCGGATGTGGAGAACATCTGCTAACCCTTGTAATACGAGGGTTGTCCAGAAAATAAGTTGCGTTTTGATCTGTAGGGTGGTAGGAGTGGCTTTTGCCAAATCTGGTAACACCGCTCGAAAGAGGAGAGGTGGGGGAATAGAATGAGAGGTGGGTGACCTCAGTCGGTCAGTTACCAACGTCAGGGCAGGTAGTTGAAATGGAGCCCTCCACGTCGCGTCCCGCCACCTCGATCCCCGTTCCCTCTCGAGTTGTTGTGCGCGGAGTGATTCAATTTCTTTATGCACAGGGTTTCAAATCAGTTCAAATTCACGAACAGCTCATTTTGTTTATGGAGAAGGTGTAATGAGTGAGTCAATGGTGAGGAGATGGGTACGTGAATTTAAGGCAGGAAGACATTCACTTGAGGATGAAAGTGGGAGAGGCAGACCCTCAGTTGTGACGGACGAAATTGTCGCAGAAATCGACAATGCAGTTCGCAAAGATCGTCGTTCAACCCTGGATGAACTCCATTTGAGTTTCCCAGGCATCTCACGATCCCTCATCCATGAGATCGTCTCGGCAAAACTTGACTTTCGGAAAGTTTGCGCTCGGTGGGTCCCTAGAGAGCTGACGCCCCAACACAAGGAACAACGAATGGCCGACTCAAATTCACGTACCCATCAATGGAGGGCTCCATTTCAACTACCTGCCCTGACGTTGGTAACTGACCGACTGAGGTCACCCACCTCTCATTCTATTCCCCCACCTCTCCTCTTTCGAGCGGTGTTACCAGATTTGGCAAAAGCCACTCCTACCACCCTACAGATCAAAACGCAACTTATTTTCTGGACAACCCTCGTATCTCTCTACCATCCCTAATATAATCCCACAAGACCTAACATTTCATTGGGTTGTGTGGTAATTAGCCATGACATACAAATCACTATAATTAACAAGGAGTATAAAAACCTGAAAAAGTGTGGTAATTTTAGGATTCTGGAAAAGTCAGGGAAAAATCTGGGAATTGCTGTAAAATTGGGAATCAGCAATTTTTGTTATAAGTCAAACCAGGCTGCAGAGTTTTTTATTTTTATTCGATACAAAGCTCAGACTTCTGTCACATCTTCATGTCAATGTAATGATTTCCCAATATTACCTAATGTTTCAATCCAATACATCTGCACTACCCATACATATACTTTAATGATTTTGTTCTTTCATTTTCCACACTAAACATCGTCACGATAATTGATCTAGGTAGGTACTTGTACTTTAGGTTTTTAATGATAGTGCGACCAGGTTCGTTGAATCACACAACCAATGGTTTTCTTTCTCATCTGTCAAAAGCTAAAATAGCATTTATGTAGATACTTTGATACTGACAACCAACAAACCAGCTATTTTAATAAACTATTTTGGGGGTTTAAAATGTACGCTAGGTACTGGTACTTTTATTTAAATCATACAATTACTCATTTCAAATCGAATCCTGTTCTGTGATCGGGGTTTCTCTTAGGAAATGTCAGCGCCATTTTGAATATTAGTTAACCTATCACATTATTTCTCATTCTACCTGCAATAGACTCGCAAAAATCGGTAGCTAGACGTTGCAAGTGAAAAACGAACATTTTAATCATATTATTAATATTTTCCTCAAACAATATTGGTTGTAACATTTTTGAGATGGGACAGATTGAGATTCGTTTACTAAAACTACTGTGATCTTTATTTTTTATTTCGTTTCTAGATTATATTGTCTTGTAAAAAGGAAGCAATGTGTGTACCAAGCTGAAAAAGAAAAACTTAAATTTCATGTAAGAGAGTGTCATTAGCCTGGATGTCCGATTAATTTTTAAAACATAATTAAAACAATAAATTATCTGTGCGTCATGGCTGTTATTTGATTGCTCAACCCATTCTCCATAACGGAAGAAATCGGATTAAAGTAGTTATGAAGTCAAATAGTTGCATTTGGGGAGAGATGCACTTGGGGGAACTTGTATTCCAGTGTTTCCTAGCGTTCTTTCACCAGATCACATCCAACAAATTTGTGACGATGTGGGTGAAGGGAGCGCCCACATCAATCATCCTCTCTGTTAGTCTGCCTAATAAATAAACTAATACCTAATAATAAACTACTTTAAGGACGTATTACACTTGCATTTTTTCAGCTTTTTTCTCGCATTTTTAATGCTCTTACGTGAAGAAGGCAGTGTTTTTTTCCAAGTCAGCTGTGAATGTTGAATAGGAATAGTGCAAAAACAGCGCATTCTGGCGGAATACAGTTGTATTAAGTCTGTCGGTTTTCCATTGAATTGTTACCTTCCCAAGAGTTACATTTTAGCATTTTGAGCGTTGAGGTAAAAATTAGAATACGTTCTAATTTTCCCAAGTGAGTTTAAAAATGCTCCGCCAGGATGTGCAATGGTGAACAAAGCTGACCTTGGAAAAAAGCGCTTTGCCTTCTTCACGTTCGAGCATTAAAAATGCGAGAAAACATGCAAGTGTGATACTGCCTTTATGAATACTAACCTACTGACATTGGAATTGACTAGTTATAAACTAAATAGGAGTTAACTAGTTTGGTTGGCAGTGTCACACTTTTGAGCAATGAGCGCCCTCAATGTCACAATAGGCTACGAGTGTAAGTTAATCTATAAACCTATAACACCATCACGGTAAGTTCAATGTGCTCTAATCAAGCCATCAAAATTTAATAAAAAATAATTGGTGCGAGATAAGTGATTTGTACAGTTATATGATGCAGATAATTTCCTGAAATATTTTTTAAAAATTATAGATCTGCAGATGAGTGATATAGGTAAGTATTGATCATGTTACGCTCCAGGAAAATAACTCTCACAGTCAAAGAGGTTTGATCACCCTGGCCTCATAGCTCAGATCGTTGGAGAGTTGCAACTCGGGGGAAATTTCCCTTTAACCCTTTCGCAACGGCCGCCATGTTAATACGTCGGCACAGATGTCCTCCGTAACGCCTAACGACGTATTAATACGTCGGCCATCAAGTGCTCCATAACGCCTGCTTTCGCGTTTTCGAATTTCCCTCCATTCTATCGACTCTCATGCCATCCATTGAGAGGCATTGTAACTAACATTTACGTCTAGTATCTAATAGAATGTGCTGAGATCAAAGACGTAGTCTAGAGTTTTTATTCACATCAAAATAGCAGGAAAAACGTTGACTTGGACACTGTTGTTTTTTGCCCACTTTGGTCTTTGTTATAATTTTACTCATACCTGTTTCCATACTTGTACTTTCTTTTACGTTTTTATTCCTCACAGGTGGACGGATGAAGGAATTCCTAACGAAATAATAACCGGGAGTGACAGTGAGTTAGGTAGTGATGTGATTGACGTTGAAATTGAAGCTCGTTCAACAAACTTTTTGGATCAACTCAAAGACGATTGCTTTGACGATTTTCTCAATGATGGTGATCATGATACTCGGGAAATTTCAAATTCTAATATTCTTGATCCAGTTCCGAAAAGCAAAGGTGGTTTACCGCGCGTGGAGGGCCAATTATTCAGGCACAGGGGTTGGTTGGAGGGCTCCGAGGCAGTCAGGCCAGGCGCGTTGCAGTGGCTGAAAGACGTCCGGGGTTAGTTGTAACAAAGCGAGTTCTAACTCCTGTCGGAGTATCAAATATTTTTGGGCCGTTACAGTGACGCAGTCAGTAGGACCCAAAATCATGCGAAACAATAATTAATTAAATCCCTCTCTAGCCAACAGACTGTAAACATAACATTTCCTGTCGTTAGCACCTTTCACTTTCTCACTCACTTAGTCAAAACACACTGTGACAATGACCTCGCTCGATTGCTGACTTGTCCCAGCAAGCACCTACTGAGCCAGCAGCCTGCAGTTTCACTTTTTCATTCGTCTGACTTCAAACCAGCTGAGACGGCTAGTATTTGACTCCGGGGAAATGTTACGCTCCAGGAAAATAACTCTCACAGTCGAAGAGGTTTGATCACACTGGCCTCATAGCTCAGATCGTTGGAGTGTTGCAACTTGGGGGGGGGGGGGGGGAATTTCCCATAGTTGTAATGACGTGAGTTCGAACTCCTGTCGGGGTATCAAATATTTTTGGGCCGTTACAATTAGTAGTCCGAGTGCTGGATATACTGTTTCATTTCAATCCCAATTAATTACCAATCTCATTTAATATTAGCCCCAAGTTTCGCTTGAGTTCGTAATGATAATCGAAAGAGACGGAGCACGTCAAGTGTTTGAATTATGATATTTTACTCAACATCCGCCATAGGGAAGAGTGGGGTATTACCTCCACCCAATATAGATAATAATTTAACACATGAGTGACAAATCTTGTTGGCAAATATCTCCATCTTTAGATCAGCAGTAATGTTGGAAAAGTTGGTTTGGGGTCATTAATTTGTTTTTATCCAAGATAAGCTAGTCCACCGTTTTTTAAGCTTGGCGTTCTAGTTTTACTGTTGTCAAATTTTCGTGTTAAGTGAAAGTTTTTCATACGTTCATGTTAATTGTTGAGCATGACGACGTAGAAAAATCATTTAGCTTCAATTTCCACCCATTATTTTGTAGTTTTTTTTTATTACGAAAACAGTAGTTTTTAATGATTTTTTTATCTCGAAAAGTATACTGGGGTATATCGCCACACCAAATTCAGGGTAATTCCGCCATGGCGGTATTGCCCCAATGCTCCATTCCTCAGTCTTGTTGGATTTTTTTTCAAAGTTTTTTGATGTAATAATCACCTATTTCTGTTGATTCCGAGAAATTAAAATATAAATTAATACTTAAAAGACGAATTATATTGTGATAGCTTAACTCTGTCAAACGATATTAGCTCACTCATCCAAGTTAAGGAACATGATATAACACAGAATGACAAATAATAATACTTCATGACGCTTTTTTAATAGACTCTGTAGATCTTTTGACATCCAATTCAAATAGTGATATAATAAGTTAAATTAGATAACATTTGATTTATAGGATTATGATAGTTGTACATAAATTATACCCCCAATACTATAATTTTCCCTTAAACTTGTATTACCATCACAAATAATAGATAACAGATTAAAAACTTACAACAGCAGAACAACGTACAGCAGATGGCGGCATACACTGAAACATTTTAAATCATTGCACTCCAACCTGTACACAGGTAACAACGTTCCAATTTTAATCTCATAATGTTAATCCTATCAACTAATATAACAGAGAGTTGAATGTTCACAGACAGATACGATATTTAATGATAATCCCAGTACGAAATGAGCGTGAAATCCCAGGCCATCAATGGGAGACCAAATAACAAACATATAAATTGGTCACCAAGAGAACTTAAGGTTAAAACTACATTTACAATCATCCCCCCACACAAATATTGGTATAATACACGATCGAATAAAATATATTTTTTTCTGGAACAATATTCTTTTTTAAGAATAGATTTTGGATACAAAGAAAAAGAAGAAAGATATGTGGTATTTACAAAGGATTAGATTCTAAAATAAGAAATTTTATTTTGAAAGTGTTTTCCTAAAGATAAAAAAAATGTCAACATGTAGTATGTTATCAACACTGCACCGACGAGTTGCCAGTGAATTCAAGTAGAGACATGATGGATCTTGGGATCCAAGAGACAGGAGGGTGGTTATCAGAGGGCCGTATCGATTGGGTGTGAGCTGGGGACAGGACCAGCGGCCTGCAAGGGCTATTGCATCTGTGGGTTGTACATCAATGGAGGCTGAGCAGCTGCCTGGGAAAACAACCGAGAAAACCAGATGACATTTTCTTCCATCATACATCTACATGACTGATATTGAAAGTGCATTTAAAACATATAAGAGAGTAGAGTTGGGTGTAAACATATACACCCAATTGTTTTAAGATTATTATTTTTTCATGTTTTTATACATAATTTGAATTTTCTCCAAATAGTTTGAAATATGCTTTTGAACTATTGATCTTTACCAAATAGTAATATTTTTACCAAAGAGATCAGGTCAGTGGAAGTATTGAGGGCATCGGAGTTACTTAAAAGTGGTTCTGTGTACTGCCTGTGAGGTAGGCCCCGCCATTTTGTGCACGTTCTCACCCATCCAATGCCATTTAATCTCCATGAATGCATTGATGATATAACACAGGAGTCTATCATTAACCACTTTTCATGGAGTTTCGTTTTGTCATCTTGTCTCCAACTGATGGGTTATGGGAGGATATGCAACTCTGAGATTTCCAACAAGTGAGGAAAGCGCATTCATTTTTCCCTCAGTTGTTCAATTGTTTCCCAGTTCTGAATTTTCCTGAATATTTTATTGAGCATAACAGTTCTGTTCTGGTTGCTTCAATCATGCTGATAGTGATTTCAAGAAAGAACAAATTCACAGGTCCTTTCAATTTATATGTGAACTCATGCTAACAGAAAAATTGAATAATAGCTCATCCACAGCGCAAAAATACAACTAGAAATATCATTAGATCCACCATGTATTTCAAGTTTTGACGTCACTAAACCAGAAACAAGAACAATTTTGGAGGTAGAAACCTCCACTGTTCCCTTCTCTCCCACTGAAACCTCCACTAAGAATAGGATATTGCCATGAACGTAGGCGGGGAATGGACCGGGCATCCACCCTCTGCCTCACCCATCGCCGCGTGCCAAATGGAGTTTTGCTGCAGGGCACTGAGGGTTATCAACATTCCTGGGCTTGGGCTCAAAGTGGCATCAAAGAGGTGCAACATGGGCCTCAACTGTTGCGCCAACCGCGCGGTGAGGTGCTTTAGCCAATTGATCGCCTGAAGCAAAGAGGGGGGCACCCACGGAAACTTAGGTCCTCAAACCACGTTTCGTTAAAAGGCCACACCCGTTGCCAGTCCGGGGACCCACTTCACGAAGTGGCTGCACCCCCCACTCTTCAATGCCCAGTCCATTCCCCTCCTAGGTTCATGAATATTGCAGCATACAAATGAGAAGATGCCCCAATTCTTAACCAAATTTTGTGATTTTAAGCTTCTTTGTAGATGAACAACTCTTGTCTAGTTATTATTTATTCATTTAGCAGAAAATGTTATGTCTCAAAACCAGTTAATAGGACTTAGATGACACCGGTTCACAATGAAGCAGAACATAGTAATTTCAGTTCCAAAATTAACTTTGACTTTGATATTGATTGTGTTTTAGAATTGGGAGAAAAATATGGAAAATATTTTTTAGAAGTAATAATAACTTAAAGTAATATCTTGTGTACGGTATTAGTCCAGTCATTAGGTGTTTTGGGCAGGAAAAAATATCCGGCAAAGGTTTTACGGCTGATCTTTATGTTTTTGAAGGTGCTGAATCCGAAAATCCATGACATTGTGGATTTATTTTTAGTTTTTCGCTTATTACTCCGAAAAGACGCTCTCAAAACAGAAGTAATTTCATTTACAAGAAAGCTGATACATTTTCCAAAAAAATGAAACCAGAATCAGCTCTGTAGCTTTCTTTGTTCAGCAGCTAGAGAGCGCAAAAAATTGGCCATATTTTCCAATTCATCCAAAATCTTCGTATTTGATCCTTTCAAAGACTTATGTGCTCCGCAGTTGGCCCCCCCCCCCCCCCCCCCCCCCCCCCCCCCCCCCCCCCTCCCCTGTGTTCCAACACACCCCTTTCCCCCCATAGCAGAGTTTTGCCAGTTGTCCTATTACAAATCTACGCTCTTGATTGAAAAAATCTAACCATCCACTTCAAATAATGTGGTACATTTCAGAGACCCCTCCCCCACCCTATCACTTTCATTGTTCCCAAATTAATACTTCACTCTGCACATGCGTAAATTCCACCGAACATAATTTTTTCAGGCTATAGTAGTCTGATCTCGCTAAAACTTGGAGGATGGCTTTGAGAAGAAAATTTGAGCATTCCATACTAAATTCAACATGATCGTATCTTAAGTAGCACCAGTCCATGCGCAAATTTGCAATCCTTGTAACAAAGTTAATTTCCACAGTTTGTATCCGATTTTTATGCATTTTTCGGGTATGTGCGGGTTGGGCAGTAGATGGTATCCTATTAGCTTCAATGTTGCTAAATTAATACTTCATTCTGCGCATGCGCAAACGTGATTCCATGCATCATTTTCTCGCTCCCTTGTCGTCTAATTTCGCTTGTTTGGAGGATAGAAGAGAAGACGATTTTATCGACCAATATCAATTTCAACATTATTGTATCATTAGTAGCTGCTGCGCATGCGCGAAAGTGCAACCCTCGAAACGTACTTAATTTTTACAGTTAATGTCTCTTCGATTTCGAATAAACCTTAGGCAAAATCGATGGGATGTTATTCTTATTATTAAATTAGCATCCACGAAAATCCTAATAACAATAATAATCAAAACTTGGAACACATGTCTAGCGTAGCTGGGCTAACGATAGCATTAAGAATAGAGTTACAACAACAGTTTTCATTCGATTTTGATTAAATTGTTAGGGAATGTGCGGGTTAGGCTGTAGAAGGTTTCCTACTAATTTTATTGTACTCAAATCATTACTTCATTCTACGCATGTGCTAACATAAATTACAGTTAATTACTTCAAATATCTTCTTTTTTTTCGTTTTCTAATTGACTGATTTTTTTGAACGTAGGAATTAATTATTTCACGCGATTCTTGATGATGGGGTGAGTTTATCGATTGGGAATACAATAAATTACGATCGCTACACCACAACTATTTTGTTTTATACCGTTCATAAGTTACCTATATTATATAATAATGTTCCTAGATAGTGAAAAATAAATTGACATTGAGTAGGTATAGGTCGTTCACTATAAGGAGGCGCATTTTTCCAAACCGTCCGGCAAAAGTTTGCGCAGCTAGACTGAAGTTTTCACATCCCGTCTCTTACCAACCTATTACCTGGTAGCCCACCCCATCCAAGGTATAAGCTAGACTAGGTTGAGACTGTAGGCGAGGGTGGGAATGGGAAGAGAACGGGAGGGGTTCAGATGGAGTAGGACTGGACCTACTTAATCAATTCAGGACTCTTGTGTTACGAAGGATATCCATGCCTGTTGAAGACGAATTTATACAGTTTTTAGCCCACGGGTGTCCTTTATATTGGAGCTTCATTTCAATAAGTCCAAAACCTCTATTGGGCTCTAAGATTACTTATTATGGCCATAAAGTTCAACTGTCAATTCTTAAGTATCATTCCAGACTTTTGAACCGCAAGATTCTACTTTGCACCCACTGTGCAACGGTTGAAGGATGTAGGGGGGGGGGGGAGCTATTTTCGCCCACACTTCTTTTTTACTTCCAAAAATTCAAACACACTCGGGATGGTGGGGGGGGGGGGGGGGGGGAAGCTCAGAAATGAAGAAGGCCGAGTTGGTTCTGGTCTCATGTTTTTGGAAATTTTATCAGCTTTCTTTAAGATATTAGATAACTTTTGTCTTGGATACGTTCTTTCAGAGTTATAAGCGAAAAACTAAAACAACTTCCAAAATTTCATGGTTTTTGCCATTTTTATGGTGAAGCCATATCCGAATCTACTCGATAATTGGGTTTTCGGATTCAGCACCCCAATAAACATATAAATTCATCTTTACTACTCGCAGTCACCAAATGACGACTATATAGATGGTGAAGTAAGAAAAATGAAAACCCGAAATTACATTACAGAGAAAAGAAATGTATACTACTAATGAATCATGTTGAAGGGCAAGGGTGTGCACAAAATGGCGGCTGTCTTATTTGAAAAAATATAGTAAAAATAAAGGGGACAATCTTGCAAGCAGTGCTTTCTTAATATAAAATAGCAACACTATGAAACCACTAATACCAAATTAACAGCCATCTAATCAAAACGAAACTCGTATAAATATATAACATGAGGTGGGGTGTGATGATAAACATGCGCTAACATGCAGCTCTGCTGAAGGTGCAATGTCAACACTTTTATGTCTATAAATTTTCATGTACAGTGAATTTGTTTCACATTCAAGTATAATAATACTTTTGGCGATTGTAAACTATTTCTCTATCTACGCAATCCACGTGTGAACGAAAATATACTAAAAGACTTTTCATATAGTCTTCATAAAGTTTGCGAATGGCGTTATCTTCGTTAGAATATAAATATATTACAGTGGGGCTGATATAGTAGTAATAACTCTGTTGAATATTTTTCAAGTTTGCAGTTCAGGCCAATATGCACTACCTCATCATCTAATAAGTACGTACCAAAAGTTAATACTCATGATTTTTGCGTAAGATATGATATATGAACTAATCAGTATACAATGGTGTAAGCAACGACATCCCAAGGACCCAATAAAATCTCGGTATGATCAATAAATTGAAATAATAGTGAGATAAGACTCATGAAATTACTGTTGATAAGAAATTACAGATTTATTTATCCAGCCGATTAAGAGATGAAATTTACAGCTGGAGTGAAAAAAAAAAAAAAAAAAACACTAATTAATCTTACAATTTAATTCAATTGTAATTAAAATAATTTGAGTCAAACAAATAGTAACAAAATTTACCACGTCTTGTGCCTGTACATGGATTATTTTATTTTTTTTATTTAAATATATAGAATAATTCGTCAAGCATCAATACAGAGAGTGGTTGAATCATTATTTCATATACTCACACACTCACAGTACTCGAATTAGAAAAAATTAATAAAACCACAAAGCAAACTTTGTAAAATCCATAAATCTCCTATGAATCTGCTCTCCAGCATTAATATTTGGCAGGTACTCTGTATTTACTGTCTCCATATGACTATGTATGATACTTTTTTTGCCCAAATAAATAAAATAATTATACTGTAATGCATAACTTGAATCTTCCTGGTACCATTTAAAGAGTACAGTCATCAGTTCTTCGAATGAAACCAAAGGCTACCAAGATTTAAGAATACAACATTGAATTACAATTTTCCAGGATACAACCCACTAGTTGAAGTAACTTTGCAGTTTTGTCAGCAATTTCGGTTAGTGAGCAACCCCATGCATGGATCACTTATAGAAACAGAATAAATTCAGTTTAGAACAAAAAAAGAAATACTTGAAAATGAAATCGAATAAATAATGGTAACAAAATTAATAGAAAGAAAAATAAACTTGGAGGATAATGATTGAGGTTCAGCAAGATTTCTGAGGAGCTGCATTTACACTGGCCACAAAATTTGATGGTGATTTGGTTTAGGTCTTTTCACATTAAGACCTTATTTGTATATGTAGGTACCAGTTTAAATCTTAGAATGCATGTCAGGAGCTACTTTCCGTATTGGGGGTGTCTCTGGACACTACACGTGTGGCATGCGTGCAGACCCAGGCGCAACCATGGCCTCCCTACTTGTGCTGCAATGATGCAGGATGGGGTGGGGTTAAGCGGTAGGCGCAGGCTGTGTCCATACTGGTACCGCAGGCGGGTGGGGCCCCAGGTTTTTAGCTCTGCCGGCGTCTCGCTGGGCTGGGAAGCTGATCTATCCTGCCGAGGATGGATACGCGGGGGTAGTAGGTTTCACGCTCTTGTAGTTCTCCCCTGTCCCTATCCAGGGACAGGGGCCTGTCCCTATCCAGGGACAGGGGGCGCATACTATGCAGGGGGGCGCGTTAAGAGGCCCTATGGTCTATACGTTTACCATCGTACAACTGCCCCTATCCAGGGGGGCGGCGGCTAGAAAGTGGAGCCTTGTTGGGGCGGCGGCTAGAAAGTGGAGCCTTGTTGGAGCGCGATCCCCCTTCAAGGTGGAGTTCTTCGGCCTCAAACGGGGGACGCGTTAACAGGCCCTTCGGTCTATAAGATTTCCTACGACAAACTGTCAGCAGCGACTTCCCTAGTCATTAATGGTATTTCTCATGAATGATCGCATCTTTTTAAATGGTTTTAGAAACACTAAAGGTATTGATGTTCACCTTGTTTTAACTGCCGTTGGTTCAAAGGTCAGTTTTTCTTACTTGAGGGAGTGAACATTCAGGGGTTTCCATGTTATTGGAAAACGAATCTATTCGTAAAACAGCTAATTAATCCAAAAAAGCTATTATTTCTGCACATATCACTGGTTTGTATATAAGTCAGGCATCACACGTGTATGGACAGTTCTAAGTTAGTAGAAAACCGAATAGGATCAAGCCAAAATAGCAAAGGTTTAGTCTATTCCGCATTTTAAGGTCGCTTAGCGATTCCCGTGGGTGTCGAGGATTTTTTCTTCTCCCAACAGCCGTTCTGAAGCGTAAAAGATTGGTAGTACATACATTCTCCGGATAGTCTCATTCGATTCAATTAACTAAGTTCTATCAAAAGCGAATGGAAAAACAACTCTTTCATTTTGAACGTTTTCGAGAACTCGATTTTTAAATATTTCACTCCTTGGGGTTTATCGAAAGTAATACCGAGATTATGATTGGCGCGTTGAAGTTCATAAACTTTGGTCCAGTAGTTTCAAAGAAAAGCTATGACGATGGACGGAAGGTTTTTTTCTTTTTATTCGATTTTGAGAATCTGCACATTTTGAAACGTAAACCAAAAAATTTTAGATGAAGAGAAAATATGAGAATCGTGGATGAGTAGAATCTTCAAACTATGAAGTATGCATCGTACAACGAGGTAACGTAGATGAAGGCAGTGGCTCTGAAAGCGATAATAGATACTTTTTGTTGCCAATAAGAGACATCAACTGATCGAGGCCTGGGGCCACCCTCTAGAGTGAACAAGACGCTAAAGCTGAGGATTGTTGGAGGGGAGATTGGCAGATTTCACATCAAACGGTTACTCATCAGCAACGGGTCAGTCAACAGGGCCTGGGAAAGAGGACGGTTTGTTGGTGCTTGTTACACAAGGTCACTTTGTCCCCATGTATATAGCATCCATGAGAGGACCTAACAGGTGCCGTTAGAGGCTTGCGAAACGACCACTTTCACTTCACGGGAGAGCATAGGGCCTATGCTAGCAGAAAGGCTCTAATTAATTATGTAGGGCCTATGCTAGCAGAAAGGCTCTAATTAATTATGATTATCTACTCTCAATAATTGGGAGACTTTTGTTTAAAATGCAACTACTTTTGGACAATTAATCTGCAAAACAATCAACTTTGCTTCTATCCTTTTTATTGAGGTGGCTCCTCGGGGTTTATTTTCCCAAATTGGAAAGACTCTTAAAAAAGAAAAAAAATTTATATACAGTCTCTCTATTAGGGATATATGGGAGGTAGCCTTTGAACTAGACTTTTTCTAGAGGGCTTCCCCTCCCCCCCCCCACTACTGATGCTTTTTATTAGTGGTGGATAATGATATACTCGTATATATAAAGCAAGAACTTAACAAATACCTACTCTCCGTATGGTATATAAAAAAAGCAAAAGTAAGGATCATTAAATTAAGAACGAAAAAGACGTTCAAAGATTCATTACAGACTGAAATTGAAAAACAAGATAATGAAAAGAAACAAAAAAAGGTGAAATAGGGTTGTTTGGGGTTACTCACGTTGAATTTGTTCCCTCTCATAACCTGGGGCTCCATGTAATACTGAACTTCTCTCGATAAACTGCTGACGGAACTGCACCTTGAGAGCTAAGCGCATGCACACACAAGCAATTCTGTACCATACCATACCACACCACAACACAAATGATGGTAAAAGAAAAAGATGGTTGTGCGAATAATGAGAAAAATAAATGAATTGATTGAAGAAAAAAAAAAAAAAAAAAAATGAATGCTCACAATCAACCAAAACTTATAATTTTGTATTTTTTGGTATAAGATCCCCTTAAATATGGTTAGCTTCTGTTTGTTAATAAGGCAAACTCTTGGATTCCGAATAAGTATTTACATGGTGAGGGGGTAAAAGGCAAGATGTAGGTTAGAGGGAAAAAGGAAAATATCTCCGGAAACTCTGTGTGATATCACAAAACAGTTTATGAATCCCATGTAAGTACAACATTATAAGCTTATGTAAGCTTTTGTTGTAGTCACTTAAATCATTCTCATATAATATAACGGTATTCAAGTGGTTACATTTACAACTTTATAACAGCACGAAAAAAAATAGACGTGAAAAAAAAACTTTCAAGACTAAATCTAACAGCTATAACTGGTAAACTAACGACTTAGAATGGGCAAGTATGTTCAAGAAGATTACCTAATTCAAGTTAAATTTTCTGTCATTTAAAGAGATTTGAAAATCAAAATAAGTAGCTTTTATATGAGAGAGGGATTACTTATTAAAGTTTGGGTTCTACTGATTGCGCCAAATGTTACAGCCCAAAAATATATGATACCTCGACAGAATTCGAACTCATGCCCTTCCCCACTCCTGACAGAAACTTTGAAAAAGACCGTAAATCAAACCTATGTTTACATAAGTTTTCCCTGAACATAACAGCAATCTAAAGTTAGGAGTTCCAAAACCTCAGGAATATCTAAGCAATAGGGTGAGTGTCGCCCAAAAGTATGAGTATGAAATGGGTTTCCACGTAGCTGCTTCTTTTAGCGGTTTCTAAGCACTTCTTTTACACTTAGGAATCCTTATGAATACAGCCGAATGTCTCTGTGACAATCGTTTTATTAGAAATCTCAAGAAATATCGAGCAGAGCTTTTTTTGAGACGTTATGTTCCAGATTAGATCCCAACCCAGGATTCTAGGCTTGGCCTGGTGCCTTACCGATAACCCGAGGGAAATGGAAACGAACCATGATCGATGCAAAACGACACCTGAAGACGATTAAAACCCTTTATTTTGTAAGTCGATAGTTAATCTGCAATTTGCAAGAATTCATTTTTATTTGTTTCAAAATTGTTGGAAACCTATGATCATTATTGTACAATACACACCTTGTTAAGAGGAAAAATTAGTTTTGAAGATGAAAATATTACAAAATAGAAATTTTGCGACCATTTGCCCAAAATATTATTGAAGTTTAGCATGGGCAGGACAGGAATGTTTGGTTGAAGAGGTTTGGTTTAAATTTTTGTTATTAGGATCCACAGTAATAAGAACCAATAGGTGTTATTTTTTCTAGTTAACAGCAGATTGATTTAGTAATAACCCCATTATTTTATAGAATTAAATACAAATATACCGCCAATAGAATGAAAATCATTTCTCGAAAATTATGAAGCGACGAACACTGTTCATATATATAAATGATATTCACGGTCATGGACTTCATGAAGTTGCTGTTGATAACTTGGGGGAAAAAAAGTCGTTGACTCTTCTTGACATTTTGTTAAGCTAGATATAGTCCTGGGATAGATTGGATGGGAACCATCATGGAGTATTATACAAAATGCATAATACAATAAAAGGTCTTTTAGCCAGCATTTAGTCTATAAATTGGATGAGCCTTTAAATTTTAAGTTATCACAACAAAATAAAAATAAGTAAATAAACGGATTGAATTTGAAGAACAGGAACAAAACAATGGCGAGACCTGAGGCTCGAGGGATGGTACAGAACTGGGGTGTATGCAGAATGCCAACAGGCTAACACTAATACTTGTCATTCCAGCTAAATGACAAATTTAGCTAATAAAGCGTTCATGGAATTTCCCGACTATGATGACACTTCGGTCGCATTCGTCATAGGAAGACGAATTGCATTCTTTAAAAAAAACCATTTTTGATTTTCCCAAATCAAACACTGAATTTTAACAGTTTTCTTGCGTAACTGTAATATCATACGTGTATTTATGTACGTCAAAAGTCATTCAGTTGGTTGAAACTTGCCCCAAAATTCATTCTTGGCTGATAATATTTTAATATTGTTCTATGCTATACCAAGAAAAACAAAAGGAAATGTTTTTGACAATAGTTGGATGGGGAAATATTTTCCCAGAACATCTTTCTGTTGAACTCAGATACCTAATAGCATTTGAGATATATAGCCTTCGTGTTGGAGTGGTATCACAAATCAATTATACTGTGAGAGGAATTATGTAAGCATGAGTATTCATAGCTCAGATTTTTAAGAAATCTGATCCGACCAGCAAAACTCACTAAGAATGATAAAAAACATTTATTATTTTTAGGTTAACTGAATCATTTTCAGTAAAAGAGGTTTAGAGGGTACTTTTTCTTTTCGACGAAGAATACGGGTTTTCGTTGATACTGAAGAATTTGTCAAGTTTATGATTTAGATCCAAACCCGAAATGTAACTTGATTACAGTCGGGTCAGCGTAGGAAGTTACGTGAAGGCAAGGAGGTGGGGGAAATCAGCTGACCACAGTCCGTCACCCCTTCTACACTCATCCAACACTCCCCCACCGTCTGCATGTCAATGGCAGGAGCGGAAAGTGGGTGGTGGATCGGATGGTGGTGAATCGGCCCATCTGATACCACCTCACATAACTTCTTACGCTGACCCGACTATAGTTATTTTATCGCACTAGTCACTTCAAACAAATAGGGTAGTTCAGTAGCTATTTCATTTATTACATTCAAATTTAAAATATTATTTAAATGAAACACTAGTCTTTGTCAAGATAAAGACTTTTAATCATTAAAACACCTTCAAATAACAGTCCGTCCGTCTGGAAAAATAACTCACCATTATGTTCTAGCTAACATACCAAAGTAGGATTCACTCTTTGGAGATTATCATCTCCCGAAGAAGCTAAATTTCTTACGCTATAAAAGAATAATTTATTGATAATACAAATAGGTATAACTCGATGGAACCAGAAAATTATTGAGTATATGGCAGAGGATGGAAATTATGATTTGGTTATAAATGACTGTGGTCAAGAAATTCACAAAAATCTGTCAATAGTTCAATTGTTTCTCAGTCATTTTTGAAAAAATTGTTCACACTTTTTTTAATTTTCAGAGAAAATGTTTAGAAAATATTTCTGATAAAGCCTTCCAAGTAAATTTAGAATATGCTTACCTCCAAAGAAAAATGCTTATTCTAGGATACGGGTAGATTCAATGTTGAAAAACTGATTGGGTTTTAAACAATGATACGTTCTTGAATAACCTAAATACCTTTGATGGGGGTTATGAATGTCTTTATGAGAATTGATACTTTGAATTCTGTTATGGATGAAGAAATTCCGTTAATTTCAATATCGTTTTATCTTAATGTATTTAAATCCTAAACATTCCCTCTAAAACATATGAAAATAGGCGACCAAAAAACGACCTAGAGAACCGCCTTGGAGAAAGATGCGTGAATTGAAGCTAAGTCAAGTCTGGTATGTGAACATGCACGATATTGAGAGGAAATCTTGCTCTTTTAGTGATGATATATGTGGTTGATGTACATTGTAACTGGAAGGTGCAATAGAACCAAGCAGTGGTCTTCTGATCGGATCATGACAGTCCTCAGGCGTGAAATAAGTGTGCAAAAGGGTTACTAACTTAGGTAACTAGTTCAGTATTCAAATTTCGTTAGCAAATGGGGAAGATCGATTAATCGTACGGTATAAACACTTTCCAATGTTAAAATTGGTTCAATAAAAAAGGTATCACAGTTAATAAATTATTATTATCAATGGGGCCATTAGATTTGCAGGTTCATAGTCTCTTTAAGGGAGACAAGCCATAACCGGTTGGATGTGTAAATAGCAGGTAGTTAGCACTAAGTTGAATGTAAAGGTACATAATTTTTGGTAAGAAAAAAAATTAGTAGTTCATGAACTCCTTGAAAATGAAATTAATGAACAAAATAATGACTGATAAAACTAAATTTCTATGAAACCTTGTTGATTCCAAGAAAATGGTTGAGTTCATTTTTCGAAAACTAATCCAGATGCAGCTATATTACATTTTAACTAGCAAACAAGCCTAAAAACTCAAAATAATGGCAACAGCGACAAATAGGTGAGAAATCAATCCAAATCTAATTGTATAAAAAGCCATAATCATCAGCTAATTGAGGGTTCTATGGAATAACTTGGGAGGCGCTTGTGCAAATGTGGCCTTACCTGAGGTTGGGCGTTCGACGCATCTTCAGTTGAGCTGTCGGGTAGACGAGGTGCGGAGGATGGTGAGATAAAGTCGTAGGGAGCGTTTTCAAGGCCTTCCACTGTGCAACGACCAAAAACATAGAAAATATACATAAACGTGGGAAACACATCAGTTCATTTCAAAAACCCTAACCACTTGGGGCTGTGATAACGCAACAGTTACTTGACCTCACAAGCAAACAGGAGGTAGGGGAATGACATAGAAATTGATCTATTGTTCGTTTGATTCCCCTTAACTTATTGAAAAAAGTTACCTTAAAATCCCTCCATTTCAACAGTATTATTTTAATACGGAATTGTTATGGATAGAGCTGCTGAATCTTAATAAGTGCCAGCAAAATTACAGTTTGGCCAACTGTTAGACTCCTGCACCACCTGCAGAATAAAACGCTCTCTGGATGTCGTTAATGACACTGAACACTGGGGAGCAAGATGCCACATTCTTTTGGAAGTGGTGAAAGACTACCTACGTTAGAAATGGACTGCAGGTCCAGGTCCACATCGTCCTTTACTGACTGAGGAATTGTCTTGGCTCTGGCAAATACTTTTGGGTGTTTCTTTCAAAACAACAAACAGAATGAGGGTAAGCAGTGTTCCAGCAGTGTACTGTCAGACCAAAAGCAGAGGAGTGTTTGACACAGCACATATGAGCCTTGTCATGAAGAACCGGTGTACACATGATTTTGGAAAAGGAATCCTTATGGATTCCACTGACACCAGAATTGTGGTCTTGATACTCGACAAAGTCCTGGAGAGGAAGTTGACCTTGCTCATCGAAGCACCCTCCAGTACATATACAGCTACACGAGCTCTTCACACATATTTTGCCACATTGCTATTGGTGCCCCACCCCCTTCTTCCCACCTTCTTGCTTGTTCAGTTGATTTGCCCGAAGGACACACAATAAAACTACTCATGTGCTCTTTGGCTATTGTTTTCTAGTAAAAATATATTTAATGAACTTATTCAAGAAGTAAATCAGCGAAAATGAATTGTTACAAAAAATAAATGCAGTAGAAACAAAAAACACCTTTGCACAATAGCATAAGGAACTTGCACTCATCTGAAATTCAGCCAGAAACCTCATTTAATGTACTCTAGACCAACTCCAATTCTCAAATATCTAATGAAACCCAATTAAAAAAAATATTTTCTTAATTAAATTTAAAAATCAGGAGAGGGGGGAAGGCGCTGAGAAAGTCCTGTGAATTGCTGACTAGCGTGTGACGTCACGCTGATTATCTCTTGAAAACAGCATTTTTCAGTAAAAACCATATGCTCTGACTACTAAAACACCCAAAAAATTTTCTTTCAACGTAGAGTCTCTCTATAGACATCAAGAAATGATACTACGATCACTGAAAAGATATAAAAAATTCCCGGAAGCTCCTAGGTTACAATAAACTTGGAACCTTAGTAAAACTTGGGTAAGGAAGTAGTTAGAAAAATTGAAACTTCGTTTCCAGATATTTTATTCTATATATATTCAGAATAATATGCGCCCCGAACCCGTAGGAGAAAATGTTTTTGAGCAACCTTCCTCAAAAAGGCCATTTTATTATGCGTTTATCTAATAAGTACAGAGTTATCTACTTTTGTAGTTACAGCTGCATTACCCAGGTATATACCTACTGTTTAAATAAGTAGTTGAAGTTTACTTACTTTGTCATCTTTACTCCTTTTCAATCGAAAGTTTCGAGTTTTAGTGACGACATATGTAAACTGATACAGCCCGAATGATGCTCGAGGCGTAAATTGAAAGAAATCGTCTATTCGTAGCCCTCCAACTGATAACTCCTTTCATGCCTGTCCATCTCGTGAACAGATACTAACTATACTATACTTGGAGAAATACCAGAAAACACTACAATGACTTGGTAGGCACTATAAAATGAAGTGTCAATCAAAAGCGAATTCACAAAAACAATGTAACGAATGACATGAAATAGCGCCTTGCTGTTATCAGTGGATAAGAACGTGAATTATGACGTGTGACTAGAAAGTGGGCGGAGAGCTGCCGCGGCCCTTTTGGCGGGCTCTCTGAAAATTCAAACTTTAATAATTTTTACAAAATCATAGAGACTTCTAACAAAAAATTTTTTCCGTCATTCACTCATAAATCCACTCTACTTTAAATTTCTGCAACAAAAAACAAGTGTGCAAGTTCCTCATAGCATCCATGCTGATTGATAAAAGAATGTAGCTTCACCCTATGTTTTCTATATTTTACTCTAATGATTTCGGGAGTTATCTATGAATGGTGGACTATGAATCTAACCTACTAACACCAAGTCCAGCTATTCGTATTCTTATTCTACTCTGTTCAATTCTACTGGAACAGATTTCAAGCTTTCCCCCACTAAATGATTATTTATCTTATATAAAGCGCAAAAATGAAGGCACAAAAATAAATAAATAAAATAAAAATAATAATAATCTTGATTTGTACACAATTCGTTACACTTTACCTCTTGATGGAGTGAAGAAGGTTGGCTGTTGAGGAGCAGGGGGCATTAGTGGTACGTAGCCATCAAGGGATGGTGGTTGGCTTTGGATGCCGTCACTAGCTGGCTTGTTGGAGCTCATGATGTCTACGTAGTTCTTTTTCATCACTGCAAATTAAAGGTGGAAACATATCAGTCAAACCTGGAAATTGTGCACAAGTCCCACTTTGTGTGACATTCCATCAACCCCATATTGTGTCTACCTGCAGATATACATCTCGGGGTCTTTCATCCAAACTATTGTTAAGAGCAAATTGGTTGTCAATAATAAAACAAAAACTGAAACATTGTACAATGTGCGAGTTTACTTACGTTTTCCCTTTTGAAGCTTGTATTTATTGGTGGAAGCTGGTGGGAGACTGGCGGGTCCTGAGTTTTGGACTAGAGGACCTCCAACATCTTGAGGCTGAAAACTGGGGGCTGCTGGGCCACCAAAGGAAACCGGACCACCATGGGGAGCAGATACACTTTGAGGCACAGAGTTCACAGCTCCACCCATTTCAAAGGCTTTTGGTGGAGGCTTAATCTGGTTAGTTGCTTCCGAATCTCCATCCAGATTCACCCACTTCTTCTTTTCCTTGTCCCATACAATCTAACATAAAAAATAGAAGATTACAAAAAAATAATTTACATAATACTCAAGATAGGCAACAGATTTATAGGGACAGATGTGTAATTTATGATCGGAACATCAAAACAAGACAAGGTTCAATGACTTACTGACGTACTAAGTTCCAATAAATTACTTCTCTTTTCCTTAGAGTATGCTCAAAAATGTTACCATATAAAGGATACAAGGGAAAGGATTTTTAAAAGATACAGAGCCTTAGCATTGTATGCAATTGGTAGTAATTCATAAATTATTAACAATATTACCGAAGGATTCTTGTCGTCAGGTAGCTTCATTTGGTTTTTTGGCCTCATCGAGAGTTTGTCCAAAATTCCTCCAAACCATCCACTCTTCTGGTCATCTCCTTTCCCTGGTTGTTGATTTTGCTGTTGTTGGTTGGGTTTCTGTGTTTCAGGTTGTTTGGCAGATCTGTTGGTGACTTCACCAAGCTAGAACACAGACGACCAAGAAAGTAATTTACAACACTCAAGGGCATTATTATAATATATCAAAACTAGAATATTTATACTCGTAGAAGTACTACTAGTGTCAACAACTGTGAAAGACCTCAAAAAATTCAATCAATCATGACCCTTCCTTTGCCTGGCTCACCAGCACAATTCAAATCATCAAAAATAGAAATTTGTCAGTCACAGAAGTCGATATAATTTTATAGATAAAACACAATAAGGAAAGTGGTTATTACCTTGATAAAAAATATAACTTGAACGGATTAGGAGGAGAAAGAATTATCAAAAGCATATTTTTATATCAAAACTATTTAATTAAAATATCTAGATACAACACTTGATTCCTACCAAGCTTGTTCAGAATGTGGTGTTTTGTTTGAGGTATAATGTCTATCTAAAATCCCTATCGGACAATCTATCGGATATGTTCCCCCAAAAACAATTTTGGGTTTCTGAAAGTGATTGCACATTTTGTACATTGGCTTAGTAGAAAAACTATCTCTAATGGTGTGGTAACATCTATCGTAGAACACGTTATCGCAACTTTTTGGACGGAATTTATCAGAAGTTTTCTGTTGAGCATAAGAAAATGGACGAATAGCACGATGATTCACACATGAGCAAGTGAATGCGCGTGGCGTTCCGCAGAGGTCTGGGATACTTACAGCTTTAGTGCAAGAGTTTACATCTCCTGTTTCCTAGCAGCATGAAAGAGAGGTAAGCGAATTTTATCAAGAGACACTCAAAAATAGTTGGAAAATTAATTGGTGCTCCTGATCACTATTACCGTACTACGAACATGATTTCAAATGAATGAAAACACTAACACAACTACTAGAAAAAGAATAAGAGTAAAATGAAATAAAATAGAGATTAAGAGAAAAGGATTGTGTTAAGTCACGTAATGTACCTAATAACGAAGATTAGCTCCAAATTGTAAGGGACAATTTAGTTACAATACTTGTTCCTGAAATGAATTCATTTGTAAATTATATCGAATATGTATTAATTCTCCTTAACTTATCAAAGGCACAAGGGGAGGAAGTTCAATAGGAAGTTATAGAAAATTGAGTAAGTAAGGACCCTTGTGTTGATACCAGCATTGTTCTGCAATAGATAAGACCTACATGTCAGTTGCTTTAAGGCAAAACTAGAACATTTCGAGGCTCTACTTCCAATCGTATTTTAGGATACCATTATAGGGCTATTCATGGTCCAGTAGTATCGACAGGTTCCAAAGCACTTGAGCGTTGAAGCCTTTGAATGTCAAGTTTCGACTGTAGCAATGATCGTACCAGATGCTTAGTGAAACATCCCTATCAATAAAACGCAATTCTCGTTATTCAACTCTACCTAGACTTCAAATTTGTTCAAATTCTCGAGATTCAAGTTTATAGATAGTTAAGTTTTACGTTTATTGTTTTACAAATAATAATAATATAATAATTTACTACTTATAACCTGGTTAGGAGGTGACCTGCGCTGATTTTGATTTTACCGATTCACCTAGTAATTTTACTTTCGACAATTCAACAAGGAAGCCTCATGACACCCATCACTTTTTGATTTATCCAATTTTCGACGATTCGATTTTCAAAATGGGCCATAAAAACCGCTTATGTACTGTCTCAAATTTCAGAGAATTCTACAGATAACGAAAATTTGTAGTCCTGTAATTTAAAACCCATATGGCTCAACAAAAACTGAACAACACCTCATTAACAACCCCATTATTAACACAAAACCCTAATCCCCTTTATCCTGTAATTAGACAAAAACAACCTCTACAAAATGGGAACTCCTGTTTTCAGTACAATGTTAGGACAGAGCCTCCCTGAACCTTCCACAGCAAAGAAGATGATATATTGTGTAGTAATTAGTTTAGTAACAGTCCAACCAATGGCTCCATTCCAGATTCCGGAATTCGATATGTCAAATCAATGCCTTGGGAATACCTGACTGTATACGTCATTTCCCACAGTTCATCATCATAATCAATGTGAGATGTTCCCTAAGTTGTGGGTGGCTTCCTAACATTGGGGAGTCTGCCCATTGTCACCCACATCCCGATTATCAGTCCCTTATCACACCCAGCCACGGCGAAAATTACTGTGAACTTTCACACCCGTCAAAACAAAAAGGCATTGTATCAGACTGCACCCAGTCACCACATTTTTGCCGTGCTATTCGTGTTTTGTGAACTATTTGCGGGGGCACAAAAAAAAAAGTCCGTTATGAAAGTATTTTAATTATCCGCATGCGCACAGGCTTTCATCAGTCAGGTTAAAATGAAATTGATTGAAAATTGATATGGGACTATCTAGACGCTGGCCTGCTCAATCCCTGAAAATTTCATTAAAATTGTGGGAGCTAGACATTTATTTGGGACCATCTGGAAGCTATACAACTTATACATGATTTGCAAACACACAGACTGTGTGTGTGATGAACAGAGTGTCAAATAGACAAGGAATGAAATTTGTCCAAAAAGCTCTAAAACGCTAAATACGAGTTTTCCCCACAGCAGCTTCTCAACAATGCTCACTGTGGAACACAGATCGTACGTCACAGGCCCCCTTTGCCACCAGCTTACAAGAACTTTTGAAAATTAAATTTAAATGGCTTAAGGTTTTTGCATTCTAACGAAAACAGCACGAGACTGTTCTCCATCTGCTATAAAATCTTATGATATTACTGTTTAGGAATGGGACAAGGTCTTTACTGAAGGCTCATCCATTTCTCCTCCAACAACAGCACTAGCTCAATTCCGATCCTTCTGGGTGTGAAAGGGCAGTCAAACCTTTATTGAGTACTACATTATCAGAAAACCCAATAACTACATATTATGCAGTGACAATTCAAAAGAAACTGATACAGGGTTCAACGCTTTTCTTTTTCTAGTTGTAATGTATTTGGGATCTAAAATAGACGTGAGTTTAACATAATCGAATAGTTAGAGCTGGTATGTTTCACGTACCAACTGGTGTTTTCTGTCGATAGAAGTAATTGAGTGAAATTGAGCAAAATAAAAAGTCAGTGCTTGAAAAGGGAAGATGAACATAATCGAACCTTGAGCTGTTCTTCAGTAGCCTTGAAAAAATCGTTAGACTTGTTTTTGACAGGTGAAGAAGGCGCTTCAGGAATACTGGGCAACTCATAGGCAGGATTGGGAGGTTGGTCTAGTCCCACAACCCCCGAACTTCCATTGTCCCAATATGTGGGCTCCGGGGCATACCCACCAGGGCCTGAGGACATGACTGGCTGCGACTCGATATAGTCTGTGATACAAGAACAATACAATATTAGCATGAGATAATGAACATTGCCCACAGATTCATTATGGGAATCTATGGATACTCATACCTGTGGGATTTCAAAACTATTTTTATCTCTCTAGTTTTATGTTTTCCAAACATACACCCATTTGCAACCTTCTGTAAACATCTGGTCTTCAATATATATTTCAGAACATGAAGAAAGAATTGTGCAAAAAATGAACAATAAAGGATGCAAAACAGAACCATTAAATGTTCCCAGTTATCTTTGATTTGCTGTTATATTTTAATTATTACTAAATTAAATATGTTGCAATTGAGGAGATTGATTCCCTGATTACAAATTAATGTAATCAAAACAATAATTATCTATTATGTACATAATGTGCCTACCTAATTTACGTTTCAATTACTAAATTTGATTGCCATTCTCCAATTCAAGTGAAAAACCATATAATTGGTCTTCGCAAATAATAAGTTACTTGAGGATGTTCAGCTCTTTTATTTTTCATTGAATTGGACTCGAATCACTGAAGCCCCGAGCTAAACCTTCCCTAATAACCACGTCACAAATACTGGAGAATCGCAAAATAATGATGTAATTTGCACCTTTATACTGAAACTGCAATTGAAAGGGAGTAAATAGCACGAGTACGGTACTATAGCTTACTCTGGCACCTTTTATAATTTGTGCTATAACATTTTAGAAACTTGAGCGGCCAAAAGTAATAGAATAAGAATAAGTAACAGAATCTGTTGTAATCTGTAATTGCAATTATGAGCAATGGATTTTAACGAATAATGGGGAATTAAGTAAATGCTTGTTCAATCACTTTCGTCATTTCATTTGTTTTATTATCACGAAAATGTCTTCCGATTAAATTTGAATTTTGTGATAGGAAATGTATTGAATTACACATTAATTACACGTCAAGTTTTAAAAAATCAACCCATGCTTTCAGATAGATGAGCGTGATCATTAATTGAAAACCCACGAAGAAATAGGTAAATCTCATTAACGAATTACAATCAACTCATTAAAAATAGATTTTTATGAGAATCGTAATCTAGACAACCTTTAAAACTATAAAGAACAGGGTGTGCGGTGGATGTACTGTGAAATTTCGGCTACCTTTCCCTCACAACTTATTCAATGGATAAAAGCATAAAATTGGAAGATGGCTTTTACTTCCTTCTCAATGTTAAGGACTTTTTTAGATTATAAGGAAAATTTCGAAATCTTAAGGGTTTTCGTCAACTATAATTTTCTGAAGTAAAACCTCTCCTGGTGATCTTGATTGTTCAAACCCTGCATATAGCTTTTAAAAAGATACCATAATTTCTTAATACCCAAGGTAAAACCAAACAATTCAACTCCTTACTTCTAAATAAAAAAACCTAGGTGTACATCACAATACACTGTGGGGAACTGAGCTATCAATAACTATTTGTCAGGACTTCGACAATTGGAATCCCTTAATGCAAATCTCCAAGAGTTTGAAACTACATGCCTTATCTACTTATGGCTAAACGATAAACTAATCTAGCGTTCGTCAAATAGAAAATGTTGGATGTCACCAGACCAATCGTAAAAATAGAATAGTTCACTAGAGCGTTACCACAGGAAGAAAAATGAACGTGGCACAATGAAAATGGCTCATCGTAGTAACTAATTTATAAGTGAACGACGACGGAAACCACCTAAAAATTAAAATCTTTTTGGAAAACGAAAATAAGAAAAAAAGGTAATGAAAGCGTACCTACTCAGTTTTCTACGAAAACTCGCTAAAATAGTCAATTATGATGATTCATAAATTTCGTGAAAACATTTTCAAGGGAAAGTGCATGGAATCAAAATTTAGTCCATTAATAATTTCTGTCAAAGCCATTCAAGAAATAGGATTGAAAAAAAGTTCCAGTCATGCAGCATGATCGTATGAGCGAATTTTCGTATATTATAGTATTGTATAATGTTAAATTGTTTTCAAATTAGAGCTTATTGAGTGCAATGGAATTGTTAACTATTAATTTAATGGCAAAAAATGTATTTTAAATAATAATGTGCTATTAAAAAAAAGAGGTTTTGGATTTTTAGCTTTTTCTGCAGTTTTTGACGATTTTTAAAGCAAATTTTAATGAAATTTAATTACATTTTCCGCATAATTTTGTACATTAATTTTTTAATGTTCTATTTTATATATCTAATAAACTTTCTTTAAGCAATAATCTGCAAAAAAAAAAAAAAATATTTGGCCGTTTTTAGCCATTTTTGTGATTTTTTTAAGCACATTTATTGAAATTTGACCAATTTAATGTGCTCAAAGAGTGCTGGCCAACGAACTCATCCATTCTTTTGGAAAGCTTGATTTTTGGCACAAGAACGGAACTTTTATCTCAATCCTAACGAGAGTTATCGTCTGGAATGACACATATATACATATATATATATATATATATATATATATATATATATATATATATATATATATATACATATATATATGAAAAAGCGTCAAACTCTAGGATTCGATCCAGAATGCCTCAAAACGGATTTCGATGAAGAAATTTTTCAAAAATTTAGATTTTAAAATTTCCCCGAGTCATTACAATAGCTTAATTTTCTACGAAAATTCGCTAATAGAGAGGTGACAAATAAGCAAGATTGGTGGCCTAATGGGGAATTTGCATGGTTAGTTTTTATTGGCTTAACAAAAACATCATGATGAGAGCTTTCCAAAAAGGTGTTATTTGCACGATGACGTCACGGCCCATGCCCGCCTGGGGGGAACCCTCAGCTCACTTGCACTACTATGTCACCCGTGATCTTCCTACCCATTTATTAGCCAAAATAAACGGTTTTTTGAGCTGAAAATTGGAACTAAGGGGTTTTCAAGAGCGCTGAATCCGAATCTGATGCCGAAAGTGGGAAATTACAACACATAAAAGTTCCCCATTCGGCTAAAATACAAGATGTTTGGCAGAGGCCAGATTGTATTGGGGTAGGTATAAATTGTATATATGTATCAAATTAATTTGAAGATATAATTAGGGATATAAATTTATTAAAAAATGTGGATGTTTTTTCCAGAAAGTAAACAACATTAGGATGATATTTCTTGCTAGATTGTTGCTTTTTTTTGTTATATAACGGTAGGTTCTCATTCAGACAAATGCTGCTCATCAATTTACATTATTCGCTTGCACCTATGCCATTACTGACTATTGAATGAATTTATAGGTAGTAATGCAAAACACATTTTAATATTGATGAATGGGCCTGGAAATTGAAGAAAAACTTGTGAGATCCCCTTTCAGTAAATTTTAAGCACGTTAAAAATTTGATAATTATTTGAATTTTTATGCTGGTTTAAAACTTTTGACAAATCCGAGGGTTTGTACGTACAAGAATTATAACGGTGAATACCTATAGTTAAAGGGAAGAACCTTGCAAATAAATGATACAATAACTACGTATTATTCGAAACACTTTTATTAGTTGGAGAGTAGTTTAGAACGTTTCTTCAACAATAACGAGATGACAAAGAAAACATACGATTCTGGACTGGTGGGTGCATCACACTGCCGGCATTAAAGTCTTGCTCTTCATTCACAAGCGGTGGTTGAGGAGGCAAATAGGTCAGGGGCTGTGAGTCGGAGGTGGTGGTTAGCTCCGGATTATATGCGACATAGGGATCGTACAGGGGTTGAGAAGAGATTGTGGTCATGTTACGTGCCTGCAATGCGCAAGATTAATTTAGTTATTATTAACTGTTGAAAGGAAACAGTTGAAAACGGTTGTAATATAGTAAGACCTCTTATGAGAAGAATCATGTTAAATGTTTTTTTGCTGCTGAAATAAAAATTGATTTGTTCAAAATTCATTGATTTAATAGTGGACGAGAAGAGAAAAAAGTTGTGCTCAAGTACACAAAAGTTTTATTCACGACTTTATACAAAAAATTAAGAGAGGTAAGTTAGCAAATTTTTCAAATGCAGCTGATTCATAACTCAATAAGTTGAGCTTCTCTTAAGGAGCTCTTACTAATTTTGTCATTAACAGGGAAATGCAGAAATCAGGAGAAGACGCAAAAGGAAGGTTATATTGTACTAATGAGCTAACCTCAAGAGGAGGTGGTTGGAGCTGTTCAGTGTTGACATCTTGACCAACTTCCGAGATTGTTGATGAGGAAGCAGAAGGCCTCAACCAAACTTTACCCTCATAATCGTCCTTAAACACATACAAAAATCGTTATTACAACTCGCATGCATGGTATTAAGAACATTTATGTACCTATCATGGATATACACGGAATATGCTTAAGAACACTTACAGGTAGGGAGTCATAATGAGCCGTCAGTTTTTCCAGCCATTCGAGCTCAGCATTTGCATCACTAGAGAGAGCGATGGAAGGTTCTACCATTTTGAGGCGAGATCCCAAATCTATCACATGAGACATGATGTGACGATCGTAATTACCGCATTGTAGAGCTTCCAGCGCCATTAGTTGGCAGTACTGGAGAGCAACTTTGTTGCGCCCAATGTCGATCAACCTCGTTGTCAGGATTAATTTGTACAACTGAAGAAAAAAAATCGATTCAGATTGTGTTGTTTTTTGCAGAACATGTTTAAACACAAATGAATATTCTAACTAAATAGTTCAAGTACCTGGAGAGAAGGTATCGAGAAATCGATTTGCTTTAGTTTAAGGCCATATTCGTAGCACAATGTGAGCATTATGGAACGACAAGAAGCTTGCAGAGGATTGTCTAACTTTGAGTTAGCACCTAAAAGAACTAATTTAGCTGATGGTTTGTAGGCCGTGACTTCCACCTGAGCAGTTATATAACAGAAATGAGCTGCAAAGATACGTCCTTTTGCGCCTGCAAAGCAATAATAATAGTAAAAGGTCATTTATTACTAGCATTTTACAGGCAGAAGGGAATTGAATTATACTGACCAGCATATCAGTATAAACCTAGTTTGCACTTACTTAGAGAATCTCCCAGTCTGATGATAGATTTCCTGTCGATTTTGCTATTGGAAGTTGGATTTCCAAGGATCATAGCTAAGTGGGGTCGCCAATCGGACCATTGCTTATCTCCACAACACTGGACAGAAAATAGTTGTAAGAAATTTGATAGAGGGATTAAATACAAATGGGGAAAGAGGATTGAATATTGAAAGTTTCAATGAACCACATCTCCGAAATCGGCCAGGTCTTAGCTCTATAAAATCAATGACGAACATCTCTCAGAATGAATAACAGCTGTGAAGGACTGAGTAGCAACACTTACTTCAGAAGCATGAGGTATGTGACCTGACATCATCTGGTATAGCGTTCGAATGGGGTCATTTTGGGAAATGCTATCCATAAACCTGAACATCACATCTTTATGGGTTCTAGGATCCATTTTCGAGGAGAGGAACAATGCATGTCCCCAAGAACCATTTTCGATGGCCCATTCTACAAAAAAAATAAAAACTGATGATGTAATTACACTACTCTCATTAATTTACTAACATCATGATTTTGCCACTGGTATTGTATATTAAGAGCAATAAAAATATTTATGTAAAGCCAAAACTAATATAATACCTAATGCCTCCAATTTATTCCCCTGAATAAGCAGTTCTCGGAACCTTGTGACTACTTCATACTGACTGATGGCCCCATCTCCCTCACCAACTCGCCTTTCTTCGTCATAACTACACTTTTTAAAGCTATTCATGAGCAATTCAGATATATCACAACCATTGATTTCCTGAAAACATAAGAATACATTTCATGTTTTCACTCAAAATAAATAAACATGAAACTAAATTATATTTATTTCACTGTCCAATGGAGGCTTACCCCGTTCCCCTTGACTATCAGATGAATTAAATCATACAGGAGTTTTTCCGAGTTCTTCTGGGATGATTGGGACATTCGTTTTAGATAGTGAAGAACAGTGCTGCGATGAGTGATACCGCTGAAAAAGAAAGAAAAAAAAATCTCTAGAATGGAATAATAATAAGTTCATCAACCACAAGACGCCCCAAATATCAATTGACGAAATGAATAAGTGAGTAAAAATGTGCGACATGTTAGCAATAGTAGGAACCCTATAAACAAAATCTCCACAATAATCAATTATCTATCGTTAATAAGAAAATTAAACAATAAATTGGAACTGAATTATCTTCGGCAACACTTGGGGAAAATATGAAAAGTTTAGAAATAACGTGCTACCAGAAATATAACGTATTTATTTGAAGAATTTGATACTATAACCCTTTTAGCTCAATGACAAGGTGCAGTAAATACGCGGGGGTGAGTGAGTACAAATATAAGCCAAACTAATCACAGTCACTTACTATCTATGTTTCAATACCAATATTTACTATTATTAATTTTCTCTGGTTTATTTCAGAATTTCGATGTTCAAACCTCTCTAAAATTTGGAACAGCATGATATATTTTCAATTAAACACCATTTCGTACGTATATTTTCATAAATCTTCAACAGCAAAGTAATTCACACAATAAATCTCAAGGTGACTGTCAAATAATAGATATTATTCTACTGTTCTTTAAGAGGCACAGAATAGTTTCTAATGACTTTACAAGATAGTGAAAGAACGAAGAAGTGGCTTACGGAATAAAGGGACCAGGCGTTTCAAGGAACTCCTCTGTATCTGCGTCAGGTAAAGGGAGACAGTTCATCTGGTACAAGGAAATGCTAGCTTTTTGACCGTCCATGGGATAGTGGGGGTCCACAACGAGAAGCCTTCCATAGTTATCGATGTTTCCTGTTGTAGAAAAAAAACAACAACAACATTAGTGAATACATTCATGTGAGACGTTCACAATCAATCGAATCAAACTCAATCTCACCTCGGACATGAGCAGTAGTGTACAGTCTTGGAGTATAATCCTCCTCTTTATCTTCATCAACTGCAGTGGTAGGTCTAAAGAATTAAAATGAATGTAATTAATTCACGAGTTTATATCAGTGTGTAAGATACAATCCAAGGGGATCGTTCTTTATGAAATTATAGAAATGGTTTGATCTTGAACAGCAAGAGGAATTCTTATAAGTCTAAAAATCCTATTTAGTAACCATTTCCCTACAGTTTGAAATATACGAGTTGTGGGGAAGGTCATTAACAAATCAATATTCAGTGTCAGAGGTCAATAAAATGGCTAAAAAGAGAGTGAATTTTAGCCTTCATGCTCAAACTATGTAGCTCACCAAGAGGAAACAGCCACAAAACATTTCCAAATCAGGGATTAGTTTTATCTAGTAAATAACTAGATAACTGGCATGGATGGAAGCTGTAATGCAAATCAGTAGATGTACAATATTAAAATTCCGTTATCTAGTCCTCAGTCGTTTCTTTGGCATCTTTGCAAAGTTTTTATAGCCTGATTGCTCCACAAAATAGTAAGAAAAACTGAGGCGTACGTAATTTACAAAAAAGCATTACACTTTGCGTTTACAATTAGAATAGATCTTTTAGAAAATAGAGTAAGATGAAAGGTGGTAGTAGATAGCTGCAAACAGTCTGTAATTAACATTACAGATTAATTTATCAAACGTTTGACTAGATGTGAAGCTTGTCAGGCGCTATGCGATAGGGGAAGAACGTTTTCACACAACCAATTGGAAAAATACATTATGACAGCTATTCCTCAGGTTTCTCTATCTAGTATTCACTAAATAGACTTTTTAGATGATCACTTACGACTGAACTGCTTGGCGCTGGTTGGACGAGCTCTGCCCAGAGTGCACACTGGCCCGGTCATTGTTGAAAGTTCCACTTTGGTGCAGTCCGTAGCGCGTTGCCATGTAGTTGTTATACCATACAGCGTATCCAGCAGGATCTACTCTCCTCATAGTCTCCAAGTATTCCCCATATGCTCTGGGGTCATTATTCAGTTTCGAATAGTCAGGAAAGCCACTGCTATTCATAG
Organism: Adelphocoris suturalis; assembly: GCA_030762985.1. Lineage (NCBI taxonomy): Eukaryota > Metazoa > Arthropoda > Insecta > Hemiptera > Miridae > Adelphocoris > Adelphocoris suturalis. Next base: position 117,413,142 of record CM061041.1, on the reverse strand, counting down.
AACTGTTCATCAGCATGCCTGAAAACCCCACAACTTAAATAAACACCTTTGCAGAAAAGCAATAAGAAGATTGATAAAACCACGAGACTCCACAACCATTACCCATCAATCATTGTTTTAAGAGCAATTTATTTTATTTCCGTGAGTGTTTGTACAAATATTGTATTTGTATGCATGCTATCGCATGAAATCAAATGAGTGGTGAAAATGAATAGTACACAATCGTGTAGAAGCATCAGATTATTTTTTGCATGTGACACAAGCGCGATCAGTGATTCAGGCTAAACTGTTATATTCACAATTATTCATACCTAAAAAAAAAAAAACTTCTAAAATGAAGAAAACACTTTTTTCTAAGAACGAAGTTAGCATGTTCAATCTTATAAATGTACAAAGTCATTTCATTCTTTGCCATGTCACCACTTAGGTCTAGCCATTCCACACACTAACTTACTGCTTTGATTAGTCTTCGGTACATTCTTCAACGACGGAAGTGAAACATTCAATCCTAAAACAGACACTGAGTTTGGCAAAAGGTAGAAGAGAGAACCTATATCTGAATTGGCTACTCTCTCCATAGTCAATATCAGGATGCTTCAATTCTTGTAATGAAAATGGTATCCAACCCCAGGAAGACGAAAAATTGTAATCATAATAGAAATAAACTAGAACACAAGTTAAGTGCCAGAGAGTTCAGAATGAAGACCTGGTATTTTCACGTTCTGACAAGGTAATTTGATATGTTGGTTTTTAAGCTCCAATATATATAACGACCAGTGGTAGGTCAATTTCCAGTAGGAACTGTCTATGAAATTCTAAGTACAAATTTTATGAGGGATCTACTCTATTTCTGTGGAAAACTGAGATATAAAAGAATTTAGATTTGAACGCTATTTTTATAATTCACAGATCTACACCAAGTAAAACTTTAAAAGTCCTACTTACACACATTCTGTATTCTAACAATATCAATCGGTATCTACAGATCCGAGAGAGCATGTGAGCTGAAGGCAAGCACAAAATTAGATTTTGTACTATAAAAGTATACAAAGAACGTATTCCCGACATTCAGGTATTTTTTGCATATTAGTCAGCACGGGGTCTGGGGAGGATGAAAAAACCTGGCAAAGCTAGTGAAGCAAAAACAATTTGCTAGAGAAAGTGGAAAGAAAATACTAAACTACCACTTCAATTTGCTAGAGAAAGTGGAAAATACTAAACTACCACTTCAATGTGACAGTGATACTGCGTGTTTTGAGTGAATCTAGATAAAATAATGAGTATGGAAATGCTGAAGTATTTTGGATACTTACTGTTGTCAGGATAGTAATGTCGAGAGCGGGCTGCGTAGTCATTACTAACATTGAGACGCCTATAATCACTACCAGTTCGACTGGATGGCCGAGATCTGTGGTCCCTATAATAGTAATCATCTTCATATTCTCTATCTCTATGGTGATAGTCTCTATCCCCATAACGTCTAGGCCGCCTGAAAAGAAAAAAAAAATGGTTCAAGGTAATATTTTTTTCCATTTGGAAAGAACATATTTGGCGGGAAAATTTTACTTCAACAAACGAACCTAATTCAGTTGCCAATATTTGTTCGAAATAACAGGCAATTCCCAACCTAAAATATACATTTATTAGCCTAGTAGTTAACCCTTTCACTCCCAGTGACGAGTATATCACAAGGCGCACATCCTGTCCAAGGCCAGCAACTATCTCGCAAGCTTTATCATTGCCCTGCTGAGGAGTATACTCGCAACACGTTTCTTCTATTACTCCCACATTTTCCGCACCCCAGCGTGCCCTTGCGGCAGGTTCTGGTGCTTTTGCATTTAGCTAGATGTTGATAGAGAGCAGCACATCAAAAATTGTACGGATTTGAGTTGAATATCACATGTAATTGGACCTTGTTGGATGGTTCCATATTCTTGTTTAGCATCCTCACCTTTTTAAAACTTACAATACATTTTTACGGATACCCAATTGTCGAAAATATTCAACAAACAATGCAACGAAAAAGTGGCATGTAACAATGACATATACAATAAAACTAGTGATACCGTTGCATTGTGATCTCCAAAACTAATTTCTTTCTAAAAACAAAATTATTCTATGTTCATCGCTCTTAGGCTTTGGGCGAAAGGTGTTTTTTTCCTTCTATTTCCAACGAAAATGTCATCCAAACGCAATTTTACTGACAGAGAATTTCGCGAATTAGGTACAGGTGACTTCAGTGACGACGAGGAAGACGAAAGCTTTGCATTGACCCTTGTTTTAAAATATTCCATGCAAATAAAAATTACTAACTTGTTCCTGGTGTGATTGTTCCAAGGTCAAGTACATTTTATATGTTTTTCGTACTAAGATAATAGTAAATTTCATATAGTTCAGAATGAATAAAATTCTAGTTTTTTGACTTTTGGTTGAATTTTATCTTTCTATGCCCCAAATCTCGTTAGAAAAGTTTTAAACATGATGATTATGTTAGAGCATTAGGTTCTACATAATCCAAGGAGTATTCACTGAAAATTTGAGCAACACAGGACCATTTTTGACTGAGCCATATCGATTTTAGTAGAGAGCAACGAATCTGTTCATAAGTGCAAACAAACCAGGGCACATCAGATACAAAACTTGTACTCAGCCTATGGGTGCTGCCAGGCGTCTGGAACCGCGGTAGCGTAAAGTTAATCGTAGAAAGTAAGTAATCGATACAAAAACAATAACATCAATCTTTCATTCTTGTTCATGGTAACTATCTTTGACATGATGCGTTATGAGAGATGGAGAAGAAGGAGTGACATTAGCAAAACTAACCTGTCCCGTGAATCATGATAGTAGTCCCTGTTGTAGTAATAATCCCGGTCTGGGCTGTAGTCCCTGTCCCTTCGATCCCGCCTGTAGTCAGAATGACGTGTTGTAGATACTGATAATTATGATTTGTTATGTCAAATGACCAAGTTACGTTTACGAATGGAAATGTTTATCATGATGAAATGTTGAAGAATTGTGATGTACCTGTCTCTTTCCCTATTGCCTCTAGGATATGGTCTCTTATCTTCGTACTCTTCATCACTCCGGTACTCAGGTGATCTAGAAGAACAAAACTATGATGCATACAAAAACCGTGAAACAAAAAGACAATAGAAACAGAAGCTCAACGGCTAAAGATGAACTCATATTGCAATTCCTAACAGCTTTGCTAATTATAATAAAGAAACCATGAAACCAATGGCTAAATCAAGGGACCAAAAAGTGAGTCATTATTTAAAATACAGCTTGATCCCAACCTGATAGTTTTGACACCAACCACGCTTTCCTCGATGAGTGGTTCTTTTTCTATGATTTTTCAAAGTTTAAAGTACGTCAAAACACACCTCTTGCTTGGCCTTGACCCCCCTCCCCCTCCCACTGCGATATAGTAATTACTTGAAAGTTTGAAAAATCAAGAAAAAAGTAATCATGGTATAGGAAAGTGGGGTTAGTGAAATTAACAGGGTAAAATCTACTTTCATTTAAAATACTAAAAAAGTATGTGCGCATACTCCACTGTGCAGTACAAACAATCAGGAAATGAGCTAGGCATTTTTACCAAGGGGACCTAACATAATTATGGCTAAACAACGATTGATTGAGATGTTCTTCATGGGATCTTGTTAGATCATGTTTACCTAAAAGTCAAAGTTATTTGAGTCTAGTTCCACATATTTCATAATATACCACTATTAATTGCTAACCCACAGTTAACAAAAAGATTGGTTATTTTCGAGAGCACGAGGAAATACCTATCAGTTTTTTATTCTCACCTGTGGCGCCTTCGTGGCCGTTCGTCCCTCTTGTAATCCCCTCTATCTCTTTCCCGACGATCTCGGTCGCTGGAGTAGTCCCTCTCTTCTTCATCAAAACTGCTTCTAAAAAAAAAAAAAAAAAGTTATGTATGAATATCTACAATTATAATCAGAGGCTCAAAATGACTTCTAGGAAATTGGCAATGAAGCAAATGTATCATCAGCATGATCACTCTATTTGATTTTGGCTTGCAACCAATCTCTTACGCAATTTTATTGCCACGAATGAGTTCAACTTACTCCCCACGAGGATGTCTGTGACGTGGTCTATGCTGTTGTCTGTAGTCATCTTGAGTGCTGGACTGAGGAGGTTCGGTTCTCTCACCTACCACCATCCGCCCAACTATTTCACGTTCACCTCGCTCCCTCTCATCTAGCAAGTGAAATATAGCCATATAACTCATATATGCTGTGACAATATAAATGAGTAATAAGGAGTTAATAAAATAAATATAGAAGTATATTTACTTCTTGGGCTGGGCTGATCTTGCAGGAGGGGAGGAGTGGCGCTCCTTCCCATTTGCCCAAGAACGACGCGCCCTCTCATAGGCGGCTCTGCCTCACCTGGGACCTCTCGATGCCCAGGTGGACCGGACATGAATTGCTCCTCTGCTGTGCTTTCTCCTTGAACTAAACGTTGGTTTTCAGGTTCGTCTTCTGTACCTTCAACACTTCCACCTTTACGTCCTTCTCCTTCTGTAAGCAGTGTTGGTTAGATTAAATTAAGTTCAAAACGCAAATTTATATAAAAGTAATTTTCGATCAAACTAATACACGAAAAAAAAAAAAATATATATATATATAGGTATATCATGACATAGTAAAATAAACGTAAATACTATATTTTTTAATTAACAATTCGAATTATTTCAGAATTATTATTTTCTCATTTTCTATCAACAAACTACACTTACCTACTTATCTCATGAAAATAACGGATAAAAGTAGAAATAAAATAAAAATAAATAACCTGATACTACAGATGATGCAGAGCTTTCTCCTAGAGCAAGAGACCCAACAGTTGGAGCATTGCTGTTCATGGACTGGAGGTCCACATCACGACCCAAATCGGATGGAGTGGTAATGGGTTCTCTAAGCTGACCAGTTACCATTCTATCCAAGCCTGGCGGAGGGGCGTCACCTTAAAGAAGATATAGTATTGAATATTAGACAATGTAGATAATAGAACTGGCAGCTGATAATCGTGCCCCTATCGATCTGCCGGGTGGCTAACAGTGACATGAGGGGTAACACTGCAGGCTATATGGCGGGAAATTAAAAATTTCTTAACTTTCATAAGTGAAAGACTGCTCTGCGGGGGCATCTGCACAATTGTGATATCTCTCTCGCATCCCTAATATAAAGCCACTCTTCCTAGAAGACTATTTACTTATGCAGCCCATTTGAAGATACCATTCACCTGTTGGCTGGGAGGGGTGGTGAAGGAGTGAGAGATTTCCTAGGAGTGAAATCCAGACGAAGAATGTTCACTAGTGGTACACACCTTGGGTGTGTAGGGGCCCTCTATACGAACCCACTTGAGCCACTAGTATATGACATACCACCCCCAACCCCCCTTGTTCCCCTGATATAAGGTAAAATGGGATTACAAAAAAGGGGGAGCAGAGACCATTGTGTCTCATCCAGTTTAAATGGAGATGAGATGAACTGTAATTGTGTATAAGCATAAGCATGTGAAAGCAATATGAAAATTGTGAAGGAGAGTTGAGCTAATCAAATATTTAACGCATAGGCATGCAATCATAATTAAAATGTGCATAAGTAATAGTGTCCATCAAGGGGAGATGGAGGCAAGGAAACTGGCACTCTTACATTAGAACAGGCGTGTGTGTCAAATATGGAGTGTCAAGTTAATCTGTACCACAATAAAAATAATCATTCAAAAAACATAGGCATGCAGACATGAGTAAAATGTGTATACAGCGAGCAGCATAATTATGCAAATGCAGATAGGTAATATAAGGAAAAAATCGAATATAGAGATGTGGTACAATGGGTGAAATTTGTGAATGTTCAATAGGTATACTGCATAGGTATGCGGATATAGATAAAAATATATGCAGAACATATGACTGTGTCACACCCAATAGTCCAATAGTGGATATTGTAAGTGCTCAGTAGAAAGTAGAGTTGCGGCATTTGAGCCATGTGAGGAAATTATGATAGTAATAAATTTATTCAGGTTAGGTATTCTGTAAAACAGCCGAGGCAAATACTCCCAGAGAAGATAGAGGTCTATTGCAGATCTTTGAGAACATTACCGAGTTCTGTGTCCCTCTCCCCCTCCCAGAAAATAGTATGCAGCAAAACTCCATTTCGCGCTGCTGCCGACACTGCCGCATGGAGTAGGCGGAGAAGATGGCAATGTCGACACCTGTATTGTTGAGGGTCCTAGAAACTCAAAGGTTTAGTTAGGGTTGCATGGGAAGCAGACTGGGGGACGTGTTGTCAGTAGGAGGTAATCCTGATGGAGCGATGGTGACATAGCGTCCAAGTACTGCCACAGAAGAGAAGGGATGCATAGCTTCGGCTCCCCATTCAAGAATGGGAAGCTCAATACTGGAGCCATCGCCTGAGGGCGAGACGCTTTAAGCAGGGAGGGTATAAAAATCCGAACTCCCGCAGTATCTAATATAATGTTGGATCTCCTGATCGCTAGGATCGTTTGTAGCGCTGTCCAGAGGCCAGGAGTGGAAGAGTGGCCAATTTTATTGTCAAAAATGCTGAAGAAGTATCTGATGACACAGTAAAAAAGCGTAGCACCACACAAGGATCCCAACATTCCTCATATTTTGCAGCTGGGGGCCGCAGATGAAAAATAACCTTAAGATAATGCTTGACAAGGGGTATGCCTTGAGCGCTTGTGCCGTGTGTTAACCCGTCCCCTGTTGGACCCACAAGAGTCAGACAGGTTAGGGTTGTGTTTCAAAATTACGTCAGAGATTGATCGAGGCATCCCCACCTGCCTGGCTTACGTACCTGTTTGCTCGAAGTAACCCCCAGGAGGCTCGAGTCTGGTACTGTGGAATAATCTTCGCTCTGAGGAGACGAACTACCAAATTTGCCAACACAGATCGGGATCTTAGCGGACATGGGCCCTCCAGCACGAGGCGTCTCCGACTTGACTCAGTGTTTTGAACGTTTGTGATCCGAATTCATCGAATCGGACGTTAAAAATGAAACAGAATTTGAAACGAAAATAATAAAGTAACAACTGAAAACTCGGGAGCAAAACAAGCTTGTGCGGAGGTGAACGTACAAAGTGACGAAAAATTCCACATCCCACAAAATGGCGGAGCATGGGGAGGTGCACAGGGTAGCCCTTGTATTTTTTCAAATATTTTTCTCTGAAAATTCACCACACGCGATCTGAAACATGCCGCTGCATAACTAAACAGTCTTCTACAAAGACCGTACTATAATCTCCCATCTCAAATAGCAACGATGACATATTTTAGAACACTTACACTGATTAGTAGGATAAGAGTAGCTCGTAATGAAGTCAAACGCAAGTACTCACTTTCATCAGCAAGATCTTGAGAAGTTGAATCTTCAATATCCTTGGGAGCCGACAGGTACCCAGTTTCCAAATATTGGTTCCTATCTGCTACCAATAGTCCACCACTGGTTTGCTCCTTTTCGGCAGGAGCTTCTTGATTTGTTGATTCAAGATTGATTTCTAGAGGTTGGGCAGCCAAAATCTGCAGTGGCTAGAAAATTAACAGATTTACAGCTCGTAACCACTATTTAACGTTCCAAAATATAACATATTTAATACACTTTAACCATATTTTATATTTATTCGATTATTCTGGGTGATTGCTCAATTCATTTTGCAAAATTTCATGCATTGAAATGGTTTTTTGCAAAACGTTTGGTTCCTTTTTTTCGAATATGTACGAAGGTTAATCACGGTGGTTAATTTTCACTGTATTTGACTGACTTCATTACCAAACCTTTCAACAAATCTATGAGTTACTAAAAAAAGGAAAGGTGTAATATGTAAAGTGGAATTTATTCTTGACATTCCTCGATGGCTGGAGTTATTTTTATTACTCAATTATATAATCATCAATACATTAATTTAGAATTCGATACAGCAGACACCAACAAACTTCCTTTAGATTTTCAAACCAGAAAACCAACTGTCATATACAAGAAAAATTTTAAGTACTAGTGCATTACCTCATCAATATTCAGGTTTGTCATTTGTTGTTCCAGAGCATCTTGCTTAGGTGGGACTTCTTCATTCTCGGGCTTGTAGGGCATCCCTGTTGGGGTGCTGGTGCCAAGAGGTAGCAAGTTCAAACTATCTTCGTGGCTTACGGTCGAGGGGGTTAGGAAAGGGTTATTGTTCCGAGCGTCAGGGGTGTTGAACAACTGGTTGTTAGTTTTGGGTGGGACCTCTGGGAATAGATTTCTTTGTTTCGAATTAGTTTCTAACTGAGACGGCAATCCTTGATTGGAAAAAGTGTGGCCAGTTGAGATTTCAAGAGGAGTAGAGAAAGGGTGCTGGAGATTTTGAGGAGCACTAGAAACGGACTGTGAAGGTTGAGGGAGATGTTGTCGGTTCTCCAAGTTCAAGTTCTTGTTATTCCAGGAACTCAAAGACCCGAAAGCACTGGATGTTTGTACTTGATGATTTGTAGAGGAATCTTGTGGTGGGTTGGCAATAGCGTTGCTGGTCTCCATGGACTGCGGTGGTGGTTGATCCTGTACTCGATTACTAGGAGCTTCTGTTGTCATGGTTTGACCAAGAGGTTGGGCAGGCACTGGGTTTGAAGTATGTAAACTATGTCCATGGTAGTTATTATGGAACTCTGCTACGGGAGGTACAGATGGATTAGGAGGAGGAGGGAGAAAACTTTGATTGTGATGACTTTTCTGAACCGTTTGGTCACTGTACGTTTGAGAGGGACCATCAGTAGCTCTCCGCAGTGGCAATGGAGGTGCTCCTGAATCTGTTGAAGGTGGCACATCATTCCAATTGACCCAACTCTGTCTCATTCTTCCATCCTGACCATCCTGTAATCCACTGCTATTACGAACAGGAGGATGAGGTTGAGGTGGTGTCGATTTTACTTGACCTCCTAAGCTCATATTAATATTGGCACTATCTTGGAATTTATTGGCACTAGTGAAATTTTCAGTTTTCTCGATGTTAACGTTTGAGAAACCAGTGGAATACGAAGACCTACAACAACAAAAAGAAAAGTAAGAATTCAAAAATGATAATGGATTGCAAAAATCGTCAACAACTAAGATCGCCTAAACCTATAATTACGAATTAAAAGACAATGATTACCTGTTGTAATCCACTTCTGGTGGTACTATCTCATTATTTTCAGTTTCTAGTTGGTTCTCAGGCGCAAGGTGGTTGAGCGTTGGTGGTTGGGAGGTCCAGCCCCCTTGCTGGCTCCAGCTAGGGATCGTGTTTGCATTATTCGTGACCAAACTATCGAAAAACTCAGCTCCAACTTTGCCAGTAGGGAATACGTTCGGATTGTTGTAATGTTGTTGTGAATGTTGCTGTCGAGTAATCTAGAATTTAAATTACAATATAGATTTAGACAGGTAAGTATTAAAAATTATTCAAATAACCATGCTCATAACTCAGCTTGTTGGCCACGCACTTCGCAGTAGTTAACATAATATGGTTGGATAAATCGAGAGCTTTCGAACGAATGGTCAACGAATTTTGTGGGATGAAAAACGACGAAGTACCATTTCCCTAGCAACGACTCGGTTGTAAGCGGAAATCATCAGAAAAAAAACGTTGCAGATTTGCGTGTCGGAATTCACAGAACGACCCCCAGCCCTAAAACATTAAACATGTTAAAATGGACAGATTTGTATAAGGGTTATTTTCAGGAAAACGTGTGATTTACGGGGAAACAAAATTATACTTCGGTAATTTCCGGAAGAGATTGTTTACTGGCAGCAGTGCTCCGTCGGCAGAATTCGGAACTAGTTTTATAAGAAACTAAAAAGTTTCTCGCGCTATCATATTGGCACCACTGGGCCCCACCAGGCATCCCCACTTCACCAACATGGCGAACCATTGTTTGTTCCGCGTTGGCACGTGTTTCTGAACTAGTACGCGTTATCTGCTCTTTTAGTGAATTTTTTTGTTAATTTTAGTAGTTTTTGTTTTTAAAAAGTGTTCGTTTATACTCGAGGAGTGTTCCTTTTCGTGTTTTTGGTTCGCAATGTCGGACAAAAGAAGAAAGAAGAGATCTGCGGAGACCGCCGATAACTACGGCGACATGGATCCGCTTCAGCCGAACGGTCGAGCTTTCTCTAACCAAACGGTTGGAGAACTTCCTTCTCATGCAAATGCTGAGAAAAAGCAAAAAACGGAAGTGACTGATGTTCACTTGAATCCGAATCCGGCTACTCAATCGAGTAGAACTGATGTGACAAACCCCGACTTCGGGCGTCATTTTTCCCGGTGCAATAAACCGGATGAAAACGAAAGGCAGCCAATTTCCGATATGGAATCTGATGAAGACACTGCCTCTACTTCTTCAAAACTTTTTGAAGGTTTTGGGAATGACGACCATTCCGATAATTTCAGTGGATCGGGGGACGAGGATGAAGGAATTACATCAATCCCATCCGAAATTCCGCCATTACCGGACGCTATTCGACAAATTGTCGATCAAGGGCAGCAGGCAACCCCGCCACCTATTCGCATTCATTCACACATAATCTCAACTTGGGAAACCCAAATGAGGCAAGGCCTATCTTTCGAATTTTATAAGCGTTTAAACACAAAATACGATCCATCAGCGCATTTTCCTACTCTCAAACCACCTAAATTGGATGAGGTTATCGAAGATGTGGTTCCAAACACTGCTAGAAGAGCCGACGCTTCGGTCGCTACCACGCAAAGTTTTTTTTCCAAAGCCCTGATGGGTGTCGGGGAAGCCATGACCTTCCTCACAGACGATCAGTTGGGAGAACCAGGAGTACGGGACAAATTATTTGAAATACTTTGGAACACATCCTCTTTGCTGTGTGCAGGATTTTACCGAACGTCTATGTCCCGAAAGGCAAAGGTTACCACATGTTTCAAGTCGAAATATAAGCAACTGGCAACCAGGTCAAAGATTGGAACGACCTATCTATTCGATGGTAAGGCAGAAGGTTGGGTACGAAGAGCCCAAGACGCTTCGAAAGCGGCTAGAATGGTGTATAGACCTCGTCAACCGCCTCCCAGAGTACAACCCGAGTCAATGATTGTCCAACCATCCACCTCTGGCTATCAACGATCGTCTCAATTTCAAAACTCGGGAAACGCTCAGCGGTCCGCAGCAAGGAACTCCCGGCCACAAGCTGCATCGAAGGACCGACAACGGAGGGAAACCACACCCTACAACCTACAACCCCAAACAACACCACCAGCGACATTAAATCAGGTAAGTCATGCAGGGCGTTTAGTCTGGTTTGCGAAAAAATGGTTATCAATACCAGTCTCACAGCAAGTTTTCGAATGGGTAAATGGGTATAAAATACCATTTTTGTCGGACCCTCCCCTTTCCGAAGCTGCCTCTATTCATATTTCGGATCAAGTACGGGATATTGCGACAATGGAGACAAAAATCCAGGACTTGTTGAGACTGGGAGCAATTTCAGAAATTCCTTCGTCAACTTGGGTATTTCTTTCTCCGATTTTTCTCGTACCGAAACCTAATGGCTCGGCTAGATTCATTTTAAACTTAAAAAAATTGAACGAATATGTGGCCGTTAGTCATTTCAAACTAGACGACTACCGGTCAGTTCTTCACATATTGGAGCCTAATATGTATGGGGCCTCCATAGACTTGAAGGATGCCTATTATTTGATTTCCGTAGTCCCGGAGGATCGAAAATTCTTGGCATTCAAATTTCGCAACAAATTTTATTGGATGAACGCTTTACCTATGGGACTTGCATCTGCCCCTTATTGTTTTCATAAAGTGCTACGGCCTGTAATGGCCTGCTTGAGGGAAAAGAAGGTTACGATCATAAATTTTTTGGATGATTGTCTAATTTTGGCTCGTACTAGTAGCGAATGTGTTTTGGCCCTAGAAACAACCTCTAAGTTACTTACCAGTTTGGGATTCGTTATTAATGAAGAAAAAAGTGTATTTGAACCATCCAAATCATTCACATTCCTAGGTTTCGTTTTCGATTCGAGTAAAATGACCATATCCCTTCCTACTGAGAGAAGACAAAAAATATATTCAATAGTAAGATCGAAGTTGCACAACCCGAACGGGTCTATCCGCAATTTAGCTTCCTTGATAGGAACATTGGTAGCATGCATACCGGCAATTCCCTACAGTCAGTTGTATATTAGGTCGTTGGAGCGAGATAGATACCTAGCCTTATTAGAAAATAATGATAATTACAACGGGATCTGTTGTATATCGGAGCAGTCACGGCGGGATCTCCTTTGGTGGGAAGTAGCTCTTGAAGAACCTCATTCCAAAATTCGCTCGGATGGTCATGACTATGTTATTTTTTCAGATGCTAGTGACACAGGTTGGGGGGGCGGCCTGGGACGCACAGCGTACGTGTGGTTGGTGGAAAGAAAGTGAAAAAGGCGTCCATATTAATGAAAAAGAATTGCGCGCTGCCAAGCTGGCATTAGAGGTTTTTGCAAAAAATTGGCGTGACAAAACCATTCTTCTGCGAGTGGACAATGGTACAGCTGTGGCAATTTTAAACAAATTTGGTAGTGTGCGATTTCCCCACCTCCATGTAGTGGCAAAACAAATATGGTCCTTTTGTGAAGCCAGAGGCCTGTGGCTTCAGGTGTCATATATTAATACCAAAGAAAACGTGGTGGCTGACTTCGAGTCACGCCGGACAATTTCCACTGGGGAGTGGGGACTGTCACGATCCTATTTTACGATAATAATCAAAACCTTTGGAAAACCGGAAATTGATTTGTTTGCCTCAAATGATCTACACCACTGCCAAAAGTTTTTTTCTTGGCAGCCCCAAGCGGAAGCGGCAGGGGTTGACGCATTCACCTTTTTCTGGGGAAACTTTTATTTTTATGCCTTCCCTCCTTTCTCGCTGCTGTCCCGAGTAATACAGAAAATCAGGGAAGATAAGGCTAGGGGTATCGTTGTCGCTCCAGCATGGCCTACCCAGCCATGGTTTTCCTCCTTCATGAATTTGGCTGTCTCAAAAATACTGTATTTGGGCCCTAATAGAGATTTATTGTTTTCTCCTTACAGCTCACAGGACCATCCCTCGTCACAAACGCTCACCCTAATGGTGGCGACCTTATCCGGAGAGGATTTATGAAGAGGGGCCTTTCTCCAGACGTTGTAGCCACACTCTGCAATTCGCTTTCACAGACCACCTTGAAGCAGTATGCTTCCTCCTACAATTTATGGGTAACGTTTTGTACATCAAATCTCATTAACCCACTAGATGTTACAACTCCTATAGTATTACGATTTTTCCAGCATTTGCTGGACACCACATCACAATCTTACAATTCTTTTAACACTCACCGCTCTGCGCTTGCTTTACTTGCTGAGTTTGATCTGGCCCAGGATTACCTAATCAAGCGCTTTATTAAGGCCATTTTCCGCCTCCGACCTCCGGCGGCTAAATACAAATATACCTGGGACCCTCAAGTGGTTCTTCAGTATTTCGTAACAGTGACTGATGACTCCCTTGCCTTCCGAGCCAAAAAACTAATTGTACTACTCCTGTTGGCCTCGGGACAGCGCATGCAAACCATTCACGCAATTGAAAGGTGTAATATTGTCTTTTCTGATTCTGGGGTAACTATCTATATTCCTAAATTACTAAAAACATCTAGACCGGGGGCCACAGCCCCCACCATCTCTATTCCTCAACTTCATTCCCAACCACTCATTTGTGTACCGTCTAACTTGAAAAGATACCTAGCTGATACTAACAGTTTGAATCAGTCTGCACTTTTTGTTACCCTAAAAAAGCCTTTCCAACCTGCCACGATCCCCACATTGAGTAGATGGGTAAAGGAAATTTTAAAATCCGCAGGGATCGACGTATCTGTGTTCTCATCTCATTCAACACGGCATGCAGCAGTCTCAGCGGCGGCTCGTAGGGGGGTCGCAATAAACACTATCTTTGACGCGGCCGGCTGGTCGCAAAATTCAAATATGTTTCAAGCGGTTTACAATCGTCCTTTGTGTTCACAGGCAAACTTCGCTGCTGCCGTTTTGTCGACCTAATACTGGGTCAATTTGTCTTGGTCTTCACACATTTTTGGTTATTGTACATTTAATACATTTACTACTGAGTTAATGCATTCTTTGCATTATTGCATGCTTTCGTCTAACAATGCATTTCTGCTAACATCGTTAGCATCTATCGTTCAATATTCGTTCCTTTCTACTAATATGTACTGATAACATGTGTTCAACTTTACATGTACCAAAACTCTTTGTAACTTTATTTCGTTTGCCCATTGGCATTTAATGGTCTAATTATAGGCATACATTACACCCGTTCATGCGCATTTATGTTCATAATTTCTCTTCCCTATCATCAGTTAGTGCTACTGATCGTTCATAGGACATGATCATAATTATATTCGTGATTTGACCTTCAGTTCAGAGGCGGTGTGACGCCTACTTCTATGGCATAAAGTACTGGGAATTGTTACTTGTCTGATCCGAGTGTACAATTTATTAGCCTATTGACCAGGGATAGTAATATTCTTATGTTTGGTAAAGTGTTTGATATAACTTATTCTTATGGTGATTCGATGCTAACTATTCTTCTTTCATGGAAAAAGGGGAGGGGGCATAATGGGTATGAGGCCCATGCCGAGGTTGTGGCCATGTTTGAAGAATAAGAAAACAGGAAACAACGATTGGGAGGTGGTGGGAGTCGCTGAGGAGTCAAAATTTGCCTGTCCCTGGGTTTTCCCCTTGGTTTTCTTGTTGTCACACTTGCTTTCCCTCTTGCTTAGTGCTGGTGGATATATCTTTGAACATCTGCCAGTAAACAATCTCTTCCGGAAATTACCGAAGTATAATTGAACAATCAACTTACCTTTCAGGGAAAGTCGATTGTGATTATATTAGGTAATTGGAGGAAGAGATTGTTACAGTCCCACCCAAGAGTTGTTACCCGACCCCAGATATCCACCAGTAAATTGATTTTCCTTCTAACTGCAATGGTTCGCCATGTTGGTGAAGTGGGGATGCCTGGTGGGGCCCAGTGGTGCCAATATGATAGCGCGAGAAACTTTTTAGTTTCTTATAAAACTAGTTCCGAATTCTGCCGACGGAGCACTGCTGCCAGTAAACAATCTCTTCCTCCAATTACCTAATATAATCACAATCGACTTTCCCTGAAAGGTAAGTTGATTGTTCAATTATCTGACATTGAGAAAACCGAGTACAGATTAAATAAATGAGTTAAGTACTACCTATAAAAGTACAAAAAAGACCGTAAGAAGGACAAGCTCTAAAAAAAAATTGTATTCCTGTGATATAGAACTAACGCAAGAATACCAGCCATTTATTCACATTATCATCATCTTCGATATTCCGAAGATATGGATAGTTTCAATAAAGTTAAATGGTAGCGGGAATGTAGGGAAGTGTTTTGCTGATTTTCAGTAAACATCAATACCAGAAAGACCTGCATGTTCCTCTACATGCACCACCAAATTCGTGGATCGTGGGTAAGCCTCCACCAAAGCTTAGCAGATTCGATCCTCGCCTCCCAGATAGCCACAAACTATCAGTCTGCCAAGCCTGATTCCAATGGCCTTCAAGTTAACTGAGATGCGTATGTGATCTCAGCCCAGCTAATACTTGCAGTCCATAGTTCAATGTACGGAGCCCTTTCCTTTACCTTCATAGTACGAGAAGCCTACCCAGAGCCAGGTCCGAAAATAGGTAGCAATTTGCGGAGAAGGTTTGAGATTAGATTTTGAAAATTTCGTCCATTCTGAGTGAGATCATCTTGGTCTGCCATCTCAAAATTGGTGGAATACAAAATGGCAGTCTCTTAAACATGGCTTTATTTGCCCATTTTAAAGTTTTCGGCCCCCCCCCCCCCCCCACCCCCCGTCTAGACTTTCGCCCTTCAAAATCACCTAGTGGCGTTCATATTGGTCTGATTTCAGTCTGCCAAAGCTAACTCAACTGAAGATTACATACTTTACAAAGTTTGTATTGAGCATATTTTAGCAGAGACCTTTTCCCATTGACTTACAGCCGAACTTATAAATTTTATGTCATTTTACACATAAAGTTCCGAAAAACAGCCTTTTACTTTGTACTTTAATGAGAAACGGTCTGAGCAAAAACTTGCTCCAAACAAACTTTGGAAAGTATTTAAGCCTGTATCGAATGAGGTTTGGCAGACCTGAATCAGATCAATATTGAGGTCGCTAGGTGTTTTTGAAGGGAAAAAGTATAGGCGTCTTTAAGTGATTCTGTTAAAGACGTCTAGACTTTTGCCCTTCAAAAAGCCCTAGCGACCTAAATTTTCGACTAAATTTTCAAAATCTAATCTCAAACCTTCTCCGCAAATTACTACCTATTTTCGGACCTGGCTCCAGGTCTTTCAGTGCATAACATGCAGTTATCAGAAGTTACCAACTTTGGTCATTCAAGGTTGAAATAGCCCATAAGCACTGGATCTTGAAGACTAAAACATTAACAATAAAAATCGCGAGGTAGGCGCACTCTTTTGTTAGTGACAGGAACCTTGACAACATGTCCTTCAGGGGACGATTACAATTAACAGTATGATTTTGCTCAAGGCTACCCATTGCCTCACAGCCCAGGGTGAAGATGAGAGGGTACCAAGGTTCGAACTCACGATGTCAGTCATCCCTATCTCAGACGCATTAGTGTGAGTCCTTACAACCACCTACTATGCCAATTAAAGACTCGAGGTTTTTGAGTGACACGCCTCAATTCTCGAGCAACAATCTATAATGACGTTCCCACTATCATATTATGTGGTTAGGAAAGTACCTAGGTTTAAAGCCAGTTTTCAGAATTTTTCTAAATCGTTGGTGATTCAGGTAAGTACTAAAATAGATACAAAACAGAAAAAAATGCTGCAAATTATTACACAAAGGTGCATTATTTATGAATTGGATAGTTCTTTTTATATAGAACACTATCTTGTCTATAATCATTAAACGAATTCTATTATACATTATCTAAATGTAACTGCATATGCATAGACGCCTGCCATGGAGAAATTAATTAAAATAAATTAAACATTTACCTACGCTTCACAAGTCTTTTATAATAAAACCGATTTCGTGAAGTGAGAACCCAGTTGGAATTATATCAGCTGGCACCATCTTCGTAAGGCAATTTTTACACCAAAAAAACATTACCGTTACCTTGAAAGTTTTCGAGATCTAAATTTTTAAAAATATTTCAGCTCTTAAATTTTACCTTCTAGGGATGATCGAAATTGAAGCCGAGCTGCTAGGGCCAACTAGACCCATAAGTGATTTTACGCACAAGTTTCATGAATCCAGTAGTTTCGAAGGAAGGCTCTAGACCAGCCATACTCAACCTGCGGCCCGCGGGCCGCAAGCGGCCCACCAAGCTTTTCTGTGTGGCCCTCATAAGCTAGGGTCACTTTTTGTCCGATAGAATGAACTTAACCTACCTATACCCGTTTCCTCCTCTATTTAGTCATTTTATAATTCTTCTGTTTTCGGTTCTGTTTCACTCCTATTTTAACTTACCGAACTGACTCAATTCATTTTTGACGAAATTAATACCAAAGATAACCCACGTTAAAAGCGGAGACACTGATTTGTCTCACATAGTTGAAAGCCTGTCACAATATCAAAAATCACATTAATTTTGTATTACTATGATTTTTGTAATACTGATTTTGTAAATATACTTCTTTTTTTTTTAATGTATTTTACAGTTCTATTGTACCTTGACTAAGGTATTCGTATTACAAAGATTTGTAATACCTGCTTTGTGAACTGTGGCCCGCTTCAACTACGGAACACACAGATGTGGCCCGTGAGACAAAAAGGTTGAGTAAGGCTGCTCTAGACCAGTGGTCACCAATTAAGTTTCATGAAGGTCCGTTTCAAAGTCTTGCCGAGCTTCCGCGGTCCATTCAGGGGAAACCAATGGGGGGGGGGGGGGGGGGGGGTACACCCCGAAATTTTTTTGAAAAATTAACAGTTATATATTTATATTTTATGTTCGGGGCCTATTATATTTTGCAATTGAAAATTGAAATACTAATATAAATTAAATTAAACGTTTTACTAGTCATAAAATAATTGGGTAAAATAATGCAACAATATTAAATCAATAGCCTACTTTTTATTGAGAGTTGTATAATAAGAAATAAAGTACATATAAGTAACTCTAATAAAAAATTTAACTAGCTTAAAAAGTTAAAAAATCAGTGGAAAAATGACATGTTAAAAAATTAACATGTAAAATAAAAAGAAAAAAATCACACATAAGTAGTTGAAATTACAAATAAACTGATTCAAAAGTTTACGATCAGTGAGAAAAATGACAAGTTTTATTTTTAACAATGTTCTTAAAACTTGGAGTTTAGTTTGTGCAGCTAATTCTCATTAATGTGTCGAGATGGTCATCTGTGAGACGGGATATATAACGATTTTTAATAAAAGTCATTCTTGAGAAAGCTGCTTCGCACACATATGTCGATCCAAACATAGTACACAGTTTTATGGCCAGTTTTTAATTCTGGATACTTTTTGTCACTGACATATTTGATCCAAAGTTGGTCGCATTCAAGAGTGTCTGGAACTTTAGAAAAAATGTCTTTTAGAACAAAATCTTCCTGGTATTCGATAAGTTCCATCTGCAGGGCAGCTTTGTTACTCTTGAAAATATCTGAAGCTTCACTGGTCCACACACCATTAGGTTTAAGTGAAAAACTGTTGTGTAACAGTTGCACAACATTTTCAATTTTTTTGAAATCTGTAAATCTTATTTGAAATTCTAATTTAAGTTTATTCATGAAATCAGTGAACTCGGTGATGTCAATGTCCTCACTGCTCTCACAAACAGATTTAAGTAGTGGAAAGTGCAGCAGTGCTCCACTGATATCTTCAGTGAAAAGGTCGACCTTTTTAGAAAAACCTCTGATTTCAGAGAAAAGTTCACACACAAGTTTCCCTTTCCCTTGCAGCTTGAGATTTAAGAAATTCATATGCCGAAATATATCTGTTAAAAAAGCTATGGAAGCCACGTTTTCTTTAGTGTCGAGGAAGCCTAAATGCTCCTTTGCTACTTCTTGATCACTACTTGAAAGAAATTCTTTAATGTCCTCCAATACTGCAAAAAATCGTTCTAACACCATGCCTTTGCTTAGCCATCTGACGTTGTTGTGGAGAAGCAAATCGTCAAACTGAGCATTGGTTTCTTTAAGAAATGATTTGATCTGGCGATGCTTGAGAGATGATTTTGCACGCAAGAAGTTGATTATTTTGATAACAGCTTGCATTATACTCTGCATATTTGGATTCAGAGTGCAACATAAGACACTTTGGTGACTGATGCAATGGTATGAAATTAAATTTACATTGCATTTAGGGTCACTGCTAAGTCTCTGAACTAAGCCTTTTCTGCATCCTATCATTGCTGCTGCGCCGTCTGTGGTTACCGATATCACTTTTTTCATATCTAAGCCAACTTTGTCGAAATAGCCCATTGTAGCCTTGTAAAGATCGTCTCCTGTAGTTGTTCCTGACATCGGCAAAATAGTCAGCAGTTCTTCATGAAATTGTTCATGGGTTGTGTCAAGATATCGCACAAAAATAATTAGCTGTGCTGTATCTGTGATGTCACAGGATTCATCCAATGCCAAAGCGAAACAATCCGTAGCGGCTAAGGTTTCCTTCAAAATTTTGAAACTTTCCTCTCCTAAAACTTGAGTATTCCTCGTGCTTGAAGAAGCAGATAATGGAATATGTCGCAAAGTATCAACCACATCCTTTTTATTTTCGAACAAAGCATTTCCTGCCTCCAGCATGCACTCTTTTACTATATCAGCATCACTAAAAGGCTTCATATGTTTGGCGAGCGTCCAAGAAATTCGCAAAGATGCCTCGGAGCATTTTTCTTGCTCGGTCATGGACCGATTCATTATTTGTGTGGATGTAATGTAGTTTGAAAGTAAGCTCTGAATTTTAGTTTTACGGACATTACTTCCCACAGGATATTTTTCTTCAAACGATTTATGTTTAGTCTCGTAGTGTCGTTTAATATTCGAACTTTTAACAATAGCTACAGTTTGAGTGCATATTAAACATACCGGTACTGCTCCTACTCGGTTTGGCATGGTGAAGCAATATAAGTCTGTCCATTCAAGTTGAAACTGTCTATTTTCTGATTCAACTTTTCTTTTCTTCTTATCCATGGTAAGATAAGAAGGCACAAACCACTGCACTACACAAAACAACCCAAAATGTATAAACTGAACGTAAACAAGAACACACGGAAGTCCGAAGAATACACGAAAACAAAACAAAGTGCGTATCTGGCAACAGAGACAGTGAGAAAGCGAATTCTAGTCGCTGCGAGGGCTAGCTCAAGGTCAAGTGCGAGGGGAGGGGTAAGCCGTTAAGGCTAGTCACCTACGTCTACGTCTACCGATATAAGCGTTGTACATTGGAATAACTTTCTCCCTTCTAATTTGGTTACACTGCTGGTGTTTATTTATTGATTCGGTTGTTTTTTAATAATTTGATTTCATTTAGAGGGTTTCTTATGGGTTTTTTGTTTTAGGATTTATTTTAAGTATTTTTTTCGTTTCGAGGTCCGCACAAAACTAGCCGGTGGTCCGGATCCGGACCGCGGTCCGCCATTTGGTGACCACTGCTCTAGACGGTGGATGGAATACAACGGACAGATTTTTTTTTTTTTTCCAATTCGATTTTTGGATTTTACGCATCTTGAAACGTAAATCAACTAATTTTAAGGGGGGGAGGGTTAATTTTTTTCTGGTCGATTTCACGGGTTTATTATTGAAAAAAAAAATAGTAATAATAAAATGAATGAACTACTTGAGCTTTTTAACATGTTTAATGTTTTAGGGCTGGGGGTCATTCTGTGAATTCCGACACGACACGCAAATGTGCAACGTTTTTTTCTGATGATTTCCGCTTACAACCGAGTCGTTGCTAGGGAAATGGTACTTCGTCGTTTTTCATCCCACAAAATTCGTTGACCATTCGTTCGAAAGCTCTCGATTTATCCAACCATATTATGTTAACTACTGCGAAGTGCGTGGCCAACAAGCTGAGTTATGAGCATGGTTATTTGAATAATTGTTTACACACAGGTGATCATTCTCAATAATTGATATTGTGAACATGATTGCAACCGCTTGTTAATTTCTGATGATTTCATTGAGTTGGTGTTTCGATGATTTGATTCATAGCAGGTGATCCGAATATTGCGAGAACGGTTTGATTTATGAAGCGGTGGTTAAATAATTTTAATAGGTAATTTCTATACTTTACACTCTAGGAAGCTGTAATTTTGTATGTAGCCTCTTCAGGACATTTACTTGACGATGCCCAGGGTCCGGATCAGATGAGTGGCTCTTAATGCTATTTTTTATGCTTTACACTCTAGGAAGCTGTAATTTCGTATGTAGCCTCTTTAGGACATTTACTTGACGATGCCCAGGGTCCGGATCAGATGAGTGGCTCTTAAAGCTAATTTCTATGCATTACGCTCTAGGAAGCTGTAATTTCGTGTGTAACCTCTTTGGGACATTTACTTGACGATGCCTAGGGTCCGGATCAGATGAGTGGCTCTTTGAGCTTATTTCTATGCTTTACGCTCTAGGAAGCTGTAATTTCGTATGTAGCCTCTTTAGGACATTTAATTGACGATGCCCAGGGTCCGGATCAGATGAGTGGCTCTTAGAGCTAATTTCTATGCTTTACACTCTAGGAAGCTGTAATTTCGTATGTAGCCTCTTTAGGACATTTAATTGACGATGCCCAGGGTCCGGATCAGCTGAGTGGCTCTTAGAGCTTGCATACGAGTCTGCAACTAAAGACATGAAATGTCCCAATGTGTTGCAGACTCGTATGCAAGCGTACTTTTTTATGAGTCCCATCGGAAATATCTAATGGTAAAATAAAAATGTATATAAATATAATAAATTGTTTTGGTTAATTAGAATCTTTTCTTTTTTCTTGACCTTAAAAAATTATATCTAATTTCTCCCTTGCGAGGGAAAAACATTAAACATGATTTAATGTTTTTCCCTCTCAAGGGAGAAATTATGAATTTCTGTTTTGGCTTTGGCCAACTCTCCCCAGTTCTGACGCTGCCCTCATTGATGACACAGTTTTTAAAATTTAACTCGAAATTAATGTTTGATCATGATTTAGTTACAGTTGTTCCAGGTGGAAGGTACACCCATAGGTACTATGCGTTACCTGTTACCAACCATTAACTTCAAATCACCATAGGTTTCATGATTACCTAAAGACCAACACTACCATGAGCCCAATTACTAAATTCTCAAGTAGAGGAAAATATTCAGATCAAGGATTTGAAAGTGTCATGGAAATTACTGTAGGTCATAACTCTACCAACTCCCAGTTTGCATTTTACACCAATAGGTGTGTATCAGGATAACATTGGAATCGAGATTAAGAAACATAGTTTTTGTGGACGAATTTCGAAGGTCAACAACTTACTTGAGGCACTGAACCATTAGAGTGAGGGTGATTGGCGGGCACGTGGGTCATCTGTGGCCACCCACCACCTCCTCCATTGTTGAAAGGAACTTTGTTTGCAGATCCGTGATGGTTGACTCCACCATTGTTGATGGCGTTACTGTCGTCGCCCAGATCCCAGTTCCAAGGGTCGGCAAGTTCTTCTGGACCATGACTCATTGTAACTTGGGTTTATCTGAAACAGAAAAAAGGCGTGCTTGATTGATTTGAGGAAATAAAATTAGCATAACTAAACATAGGTAACTTGAATCATTACACAACTCAATTTCATAACAAGGGAGTCAAAATTATATAAGCTTCTTTAACCTCTGACTTTTAAGGGTATAAGTACCTACTGTATTCTTTTACACATGTGTACACTAATTTTAATACTATTATTTAAAAGTGTCTTGCACCGTATCGCTACAGCCCAACGTTGAGCATGGAAAGCAACCTTTAACTTTATCAGTTTCTATTCATAGTTACTAAGTTGTTGTAAGGACTGTCACAAGACTGGTTCAGTCCAAATCTTATCTGTCAGTTCATGGGGTTTTATTGATTCTCAGTGTCTCATTTGAACATTACTTTAGCTTTGACGATATATTTCAGCAAGTTTTATTGAATTGTTTTTCCTTTATCGTTTGCTACCATTAACATAAAATACATCATTTTATTTTTCATTGAGAAACTATTTATCTTTTTTATTTTCTAAAATATGATGAATAAAAACCAAAATAAATTGTATTTCAAGATTTTCATTTTCAATGGGCGTTACCCACGAATTCATTTTACATTTTTAAATGAAAACAGACTCTATTCTAAGAAGTTTGAGATCAAACATTTTTTTACGAGAAGTAGTTGTCTTTCTATGATTTTTCAAAGATTCGTGAGGCAGTGACGTTACCACTGCATGACACTTTGGCACATCGTAGAAAGAAAAGTAGGTATTTATCATAGAAGAGTGCGGTTCATGTCTATCTTTATAGGATGAAATCTATTTTAATTTAAAAAAACGCTGCAAATTATTACACAAAGGTTTATTATTTATGTATTAGACAGCCCTTCTACGTAGATCTCTGGTCCATAATTATTAAACGCCGCTTATAGTATATTTAGTATCGGAACTCGGACCTCACAAATGGGTTCAATCCATTACAGCAGCGGAATCTCACAATTTTACGCTTTTTAATATAGTTGATAAACAAAACAATTTATTACCAAGTCATCTTTCCAACACATAAAAGTGTTACCTATACTGTATATTGATATCATCTAATTGGTCAAATTTCAAAAAATGTGCTGACAAAATCACTGAAAATGGCTAAGAATTGTTAAATTGATATTTTTTAGCATAAGATTGGTCAAATAAAGTTTATCAACTATGAAATAGAACATTCAAAAATTTATGTACGAAATTATGCTAAAAACTTGAACTTCATTAAATTTTGTTTTAAAAAATCTATAAAATTGCAAAAAATAGCCTAAAATCCAAAATCTCTTTTTGAATAGAAGAGCATTCAGAATACTTTTTTTTCCATAAAATTAATAGCTAACATTTTCTTTTCACTCATAAATCTCCAATTTCTATACAACTTGAAATATACAAAAAAAGACACTTTTTCACCTATTTTTGGCTCATAGCACCCATGAGAGTGGAGCGATCGAGCTGGCGAGAAGTTAGGACCAACTAGACCCCAAGTAGAGTCTATGTGCAAAAGAACAGATTTTTTAAGTCAATTCTAAGGCCTTTTATGGCCCGGACGGCGAACGGCGGACGGACATTTCAAATTTGGATTCTACGCACCTTGAAACGTAAAGTGACAAAGTTTGAGGGGGGGTTATAAAAATTTTTTGCTATACGATCACATAGGCTTATTATTGGAAATAATAAACCAATAGTATAGGTACCTTTTTTAAACCCATGGACAACACTCATTGCTTCAAAATATTCAATCCTTCAATACCACTGCATTGAGGTTTCCCACTACTAGCTACGACCCAAAAACTAGAGATACCTCAACAGAATTCGAATTATTACTCAGCGTGAATACCAGCTGACTTGGCTGAATTCAGGTCGGTCAAATGACAAGGTGATACTTCGGGCTTAGCCTTTACTTGCTGGGAGATGTAGTCGAGGGAAGTCAATGGTGTTGTCGGATCTGCTGTGAGGAATCCGGCCTCAGCAGCGACCCCACCTCAACACGCCGACCGACTGAGGATTTATAAGACCCACGAGCAATTCAGAATGGTGGTCATCTACTGGAAAAAGCAGTGATGTGGACTTGAGTATCAGTGGTATTGCGTTGCACACATTTTCCTCTAACATTACACTCGTTATTACGTAGAAAGACATTTTTTTTAAACATCATTAGTTTACCGCTATGGTCAACTTTTGAAAAACAACAATTTTTACACCCAGTAGTAGAAATTTTCTTCCACCACCATCATCATTCTAAGGAGATTAAGGAAATAGAGTGGGCATGGACATATAGTGGGGGAGGGAGAAATGAACTTTAAAATAAATATTTTAATGAAAAGAAAAAGTGAGCAAAGCATTAAAATGTATTAACTTATTTATTGATATGTGGTGTAATTATAATACTTAAAAAGCTAATAGGTAACAAACAAAATCTATTGTGAAACAAATAAACAAAATAAAAGCAACATTAAACAAAATTTTGGTTCATGAAAATTGTGTTATTGTCAACTTGCACAATTTAGATTTGCAAAACTCTTGAGTCCAAATCTGTTCAAAAATCGATAAAATGAAAATTTCAAGACGTTGGTTCAGTAGGTAGTTTGAGAGAAGTCCGAAGGATGGATCTTTTTATTAGATTTTTTGAATCTCCACTATCTTTGAACAAACCAAAACATATTATAAGGGGAAGTTAAAATATTGTTTCTTGGTCGGTTACAAAGGTCTATTCGCGAAAGTAATAAACCAAAATCACAACTCTGCGGGAAAAACGACTTATTGAGCAATATACTCGTATCATGAAAGTTCACATTATCTATCCCCATCGTAGGAACTGATTAAGAAAAAAGTTGAAAAATAAATAATAACCTAAGCAATGAAATACAAAGCACAAATTCGTTTAAATCTGTTTTGATCACCACATAATTCATTACTAACAGTAAGAGCTTATAGGTAGAATAGAATTACAAGTGCAGCTGGAATGTGGGCGAGTTTCGAGTCAGGAGTATGGACCCCACGTCATCAGTTTTTGACAGCAATAAAAATACAGGCTTCCATTTCCAAATATTTTCCAGATCGATGAATTGTGGGAGTTCCACCAACGAGTTTTCTTTCAATCCTTCAGGTCGTGGGAAAGTAAATCTATATTAGTTACTTATCGTTATTAGGCACCCATTCGTGGTAGTGATAAATGAAATGTTGTGTAGGCAACGGCAATGGGGAACGTTCATAGGTGGAAATAAACAGCTGAGTAAACTGGAAGCGAATTTCGATCTCAGTATAGAAGTGTTATTGTTTATAAGAATGAGAGGAGCGGAAAAACTGAACAAAAGTTTCATTGTTGTTTATTCATTGCGTCACGTTCTTTTACAACACAGCCACACTGGAAAGAAAATTCGAGTTGTGATTTTAAACTAAGATGTAGATTTTGATACGAGAAGAAGTGAAGAATGGTGGTATAGTAGTCAGGAACGTACGGGAGTTACCAATGTTGTGATTTTACACTGTACGTCGTACAGACAAGACCGTACAAAATTCGTAAAGTTCGCGTTCATAATAAGTACAACCAACAGAAATTTGGATCTAGAGTGGTATGGAAGAGCAGACTTGAGCCGAGTATACAGGGTGTCCACAGTAATTATGGGACAAACTCAAGGAATAAATTCTAGAGCTCATTTCGGATCGAAAGTTACTCATAGAGATTTCTTTTTAAACGCTTTTTTATCGAGTTATTCAATTGTTAAGATTTTTTTGGTGTTTTGTACCTATGACATTAAAACGGCCATAACTCACTTTAGAATCACAGTAAACTCAAAACTAAGAACAGCTTTAGTAAAACCGTTCAATTTCCTTTAACCCTGATATAAAGTAAAATGGTTTTAGTTAATTTTAATTGGGTAAACAAAAGACGAAGTACAAATTTATAAAAAATAATTAAAATCGACGTTTTTCTGCTGCCAATTTGGGTATTTTTCGGCGTGCACTCTTCAGAAAAAACTTCCTTAAACTTTCAGCTTTTGAACGGTATATTCAATTTTACTTAGCTAATCGGGAGAGAAAAGTATGTTCGCATGTTGAAAAACGTGGAATTGAATGGTTACACTTGCAGATTTCCCCAATTCAGTAATAGCCGAGTTTTACACTTCCAGTCACGAGTTTTTAGTTCATCTTTTATGCTTTGTTTTCATGTGTTATTAAGGGCGAAACTAGTTAGTTAAAGTGTAAAACTCCGTTATAACGGAGTAGGGGAGTTTATGTTACCATTCGATTCAGCGTGATAAACGGCTCCTACGTAGCCGTTCTAATGGTACGTAGGTACGTTTTCTACGTACCTACGTAGAAAACTGCTCCAAACTCGTACCCATTTTCATTGAGGGTCATTTTTATAAAACCCTAGATTTCGTAGAAAAAACAAAGTTTTTGAACAAACGAACATACTTTTCTCCCTTAATTACCAAAGTAAAAGTAAAATTGACTATGCCGTTCAAAAGCTGATATTTTTAGGAAGTTTTTTCCGAAGAATGCACTAAAAAAAAAAATCCCCAAATTGGCAGCAGAAAAAACGGAAGGAAAAACGTCGATTATAAATATTTTTTCTAATTTTGTACTTCAGCCTTTTTTTACCCAATTAAAATTAACTAAAACCATTCGACTTTATATCAGGGTTAAAGGAAATTTAACGGTCTTTCCAAAGATGTTCTTAGTTTTGAGTTTACTGTGATTCTAAAGGGAGTTATGGCCGTTTTAATGTCATAAGGTACAAAACACGAAAAAATTTTAAAAATTGAATAACTCGAAAAAAGTGTTTAAAAAGAAATTTCTAGGAGTAACGTTTGATCAGAAATGAGTTCTATAATATATTCCTTGAGTTTGTTCCATTATTACTGCAGACACCCTCTGTATATATACGAACCACAACTCTCACAACATTTCCCAACCGACAAGATCTCTCATTTCAATTAAAATTGTCGAATTTAGAACTTGATGACAACAGTAAAACTAACACTGATATTTTCAAATACCCTCTGCTTTGTTTCTTGTAAATGAGTTCCTTGCTATTTCTAAATACACAAAGGACATAGACTCATATTCTTCATGTTCAACTGGAATAGCATATTGGCAACCTTTCAAGGAAACCAGTTATTTGATCCAAACACTAGCTGGTTTTTGTCTCCATTTTATCATTTGTTAGAGTTGTGGAAGTAGGGTCAATGTAAATGTCTGAAAATTGTACATCTCCTGATGAGACCGAAAGCGCTCAAGCTGAAAAAAAAGTTATCAAGCACTGGGGAGATGTTTCATTTACCCCACCTCCACAACCCAAACTGAGTTCAATTCTCGAGTACAAGCCATCGATGTGTACAAAACCTATAGGCATATCTCATGTACCTAGTAGGTAGGTTAGGTACATACGTTTTGACCTAATAAAGATGATTTAAAAAATCTCAAGTTCACAAAAAAAAGAATTGTAGGATTGTTA
Source organism: Adelphocoris suturalis (assembly GCA_030762985.1). Classification (NCBI taxonomy): domain Eukaryota; kingdom Metazoa; phylum Arthropoda; class Insecta; order Hemiptera; family Miridae; genus Adelphocoris; species Adelphocoris suturalis. The sequence goes on along the minus strand of CM061041.1, from coordinate 117,384,865 downwards.
TTGAATAGTGCTCAACTGCGATAATACGTGATGGATTTACTTAAATTCAATCTTACAGCTAGGCAGGTATACAAAACTAATCTGCGAAGAAGATTCTTGGGAAATTTCATCTTATTCCAAACTGAAAACACCCTTCATTAATCTCTTTTGAAAGTACCGCTTAGTGGGTGGGCCTAAAACATGTAGTAGGTACGTACCTATACATAAGGTTAGAGGACAGATTGTGTCGACTCATTGGACCGTTAGTTAGTGGAGGGATAATAACACTAGTTGTACCTAGGTAAATGGTGCAAATAATACAAGTACCTAGTAGGTATATTGAATAAGGGAAGACGTACCTACATATCTACCCTACGAATGTGACAGCTTCCACATCTAGTGGTCACAAATCGTCAGTGGAATTGTTCTTGTGAAGACGTAACAAAAATAACCATTGTCGTACTATGGGGATGTACATAATAAAGGTAATAGTCGCACAGACGTCACCAAATAGCGGTAGATCCTTGAAGCGGAACGAGGCGAGCACCACAATAAGTAACTGGTCAATATCTACTCTAGCTCTAGAAGTGAAATCGATAACGTAGAGGATCGTCAAGTTCATTATGTTGGAGCCTATTTTACAGAAATTCTTCAACATTCTGATGCAGGTTTAATGCTACACCAATGGGGTAAATAATTCCGAAGAAAGTAAACTGGCAAGGGTTCAGCTCGTTCCAAATGTGTCAAGACGGGGCTAAACGGGGGAAGTCGCATAGAAGTGGGTGAAGATCGCATCGACGTTCAAGGAGAAATTCACCAAATTGTTATGAAACGATATATGGGATAATTAGAACGTTCTAAGTGATACGAATCGGGATATTTCGAATGAAACCCCAACAGCCTGTTTGAACCCAAAAGAACAAATAGGTATCTACTAATGCGAAATAATCTACAAGGAAGTTGGCTTGAAACTCACAGATGTTAGCAGACTGGTCGGTGTGGTGCGGCGAGAGGACGTTCTTCTCGATTCGGATCCATAGAGTTTTGGACGTCGACAAATGGGAAATATGTTGCTATATCGGCGGAATAGATCACAGAGAATATCACAAAATCATAAGTGACCACTACGAGTTATTCCGAACTCGAACAAATTTCATTCAAATCAGGAAAAAAACCAACACCACAAGAATCTCGCTGCCTCACGTCACTTGAAATTCAGGCCAATCTCACCTTTTTCTGTCTCACTCGCACTCACGCAACTCCTACTTTTTCCACTGCCTGCTGACCCAGAAACATTGAACTGAGAATCGACACAGAAACATCGATTATTAGGCACTCATACTCCCGCCAAATTCAAAGAAACATCTGCAAGACAGCCATGCATATTGGAGGTATATACCTACCGACCTGCTTAGCAACCTACTGTGGGACCATCCAGTGATTGATGAAAGTAAATGACCAATTAGTAGGTATTTTACAAATTTCGCAGAAGAATTCACATTTCTTTCTTCGGTCACGCTACTCACGTTTTCGGACTTCCTACATTCTTAAAGGAATATTCCTACATTCTTGAAGGAATATTCCTACATGATAAAGGAATAGTCTTAAAGGCATATTTCATACCTACCTGTAAGGTATGAAGGTTTGTTCGGACAGACCATTCTGAACGCGGTTTTCAGAAGGGAGTTCAGATTGGAACGTGAGAACTTTTTCCCATTATAGGCAAGGTTGCCAGATTTACAGTATTTCGAGTAAATCTACGGTATTTTGTACTCTTTGCAGTTTTTTTTTTTTTAACAGTATTTTGTAATTTTCTACAGTTTTTTGGAATGAAAAGGAAAAATTGAAAAAATATGAACATCGAAACAAAAATCTCACCCCTTCTTTTATTTTAAGTACCTACTTAAGTTGTAATTCACAGGAATAAGGCGCCAGACTCTCCTGAGATCGTACAGAACCGAGTCCAACAGTCATTATCCGACTAATTTAGGGCTGCCATCCGTCCCGATTTATCGGGACATGTCCCAATTTCCGAGGTGTCCCGGGCGTCCCGTCATGATTTTTGAAGCGTCCCGATTATTTTTTTTGCTGTCCCAACTTCGTCCCGATTTTTAAAGTAGTTGAATCTCCGAAGTATTTTGTAAGCCCAGGATGAAAACTGGATAAACCCTGCGTGGTACAGATGTCCTTCATTGCAGGTAGGTAGCCGGACACCTTTGACTATTTGAAATTTATAGGTCTATGTAATAGATGATCTAAGCACCCAAATGTGATATTTCGTTTTTTTTTTTTTTTTTTTTTTTTTTTTTTTTAAATAATGATGTTTCTCCCACTTTTCAATACTTACCTATTGTATTTTTTCCAAAAATAAAACTTAGTCGTTGTATTTTGTCAGTGACTTGAAGTATATCTTGTCCCGATTTTGGTCCCGATTTTCTACTTTAGGCTGTCCCGATATGTCCCGACTTTTAGCTTACGCTGTCCCTACTTACGTCGAAAAGGTATGGCAGCCCTAGACTAATTACTTGACGGTATTTTCCTCCGCCTAGTGAAACTTTACTACCACTCCACAAAAGAGGGAGTTTTGAAGAGTCCAAATCGTATTTTCAAAATGTGAAAGCGTTATTTTGAATGGGAAAAACCTCACGTTGAAAAGGGGGAGGCAGTAGTAAAGAACTCCACATTTTTTAATCACCATAAACCTAATTTTTATATTTCGATAGCCACAGTGCAATATACCCTTTGAGTTAGGTACCTACTTTAGGTCAAAAAAGGTGATGAGCTTAATTTTTGGTCAATCGTGACGTCGAGCACGTTTCAGGGGAAAAAACCCGAGGCCAAAAAATTATATATATAGCGTAGAGATAAAAATCGTTGGCCTCTTTTTTTGGCCCCAGAACCTTTGCGAGGTCCAGAAAAGTTCAACACCTTTATTTTGGTCAAAAAGTAACTTACAGGGTTTTGCACTGTGCTATCAATTTATCTTTTTTTCTTCTTTTCAACACCGTTATTTACCAAGTTTTAATTTTAATTGACAACAAAATTTTACGGGAAGAAAAAAGGTTTTATGGGAAGCAATGCAATCGGAGTCAACCAGTTTTGGAGTCAGTTTGATGTTATGATGTTCATAGATGCCAACACACACACATTTTTTCACAATTAGGTACCTACTACATATATATTGAATTTGAATTGCAAAGGGTCTCAAAAAAACTGAATTTCCATTGCTATGTTCAGGAAAAATTCTTGCAGGCATGGGGATAAGATTAAATTGGCCTCGGTAGCGCAGTGGATAAAGTCGCGATCTTTTCTCTCAAAGCTTGTACCTACCATAAAACTTTTAAATTTGAACGAGCAAGTAAATAATTGAATCACCGGACAGTCGATTTTTTACTTTATAAGAATCGATTATTTAATCGATTGATCTCTCAGTCCTGATTAAAATCCCAAATTTGTCTTTACAAGAAACGGAACATTATTATTCCACAAAAATATATACTATTATTTTTAAAATAAAAAACTAGATAAATATCAATATTTGTTTCAAAGAAAAGGCAGTTTATTGATCTCAGGCAGTCGATTTTAGTGCGCTCTAACGCGCAGGACGAACAACACTTTGGACAACGTGTACAAACATTGATAAGGGTTGTCAGAAACAGCTGTCTCATGATCGGTAGAAAATTCAGTGAAAGTTGAGATTTCCAGGCTCTTCATTGAAGCAATGAATGTGTGAGGAAAGGTGGAGTTAGTGGAGGCTCATGTGACATTCCATTATCATTCTTAGCGCACAGTTCCTTAACATTTCAAATCATCTCCTGCAAACATGGTGTTGATGACAATGATAGCTCGGGTGACCGACGGCCTCCCGCTAGCTGCCACTATGCAGGATGACGAGCAGGTAAGTTAGTTTTAGTTAATTTGTTAGAGAGCAATGGCGTAGATTAATTGACTGTAAAGATCACGTGGGTTACTGAGTATTTGAAGAAAATGATAGTTGATAATGATTTATCAACCAACCAACTTCATAAGTATTGCGATAAAAATGTGAAGTACGGTGCAATGGACGATGATGGCTGTGCTGGGTAATAACGACTTGCTGCTGCCCGTTCAAAGCAACTGAGTGCCTTTATTTGAATACATCAACATTTCGGAAGGCACTAGTTGAATAATCTAAGTATAACTACGATTACATCATAATTAGCTACGAAGTTGTCATCTGCGCCCTATCTGAAAGTTGTATATCTATTTACTTGATCGCTTATGTGGGTAGGTATGCATCGTCGTATGGGAGCGGATGGTTGGTCATATTTAAGTACATAACAGTTTAGGTCTACATCCTCCTGATTCAACCTTTAATCTTCATATGTAAAACCTTGTTAACCCAAATGGTAACATTAGCTACACATGGGTTGTTGAAACCTGTTAGTCCTTGTGAAAGAAGAAGACTGATACAAAACTACCGGTGTACTAAGGTCTTAGGGTCCTCGCACACCAGCAGAAACAATGGGAAACGTTGCGGATAGGACGTCCCCCCTTCACGAGAAGGGGATGAAAGATAGGTAAGCTCTGGAAGGGGGGTGGGGGGTGGAACGTGAACATGGGGAAATAAACATTGGAAAGTGGAAGGAGAACATGCTGTCAAGACGCGATGTTTTTTCGCTTCAAAAGCGATCACAGCGTGTCCCGTTCTGTGCCTAGCCCATGCCGTCACCCCTGCCCGTCCCACAGGACGACCCGTATACTGTGGCTGTTTCCCATCCTGTTCCTACTTAGTGTAGGAGGACTTTTAAGAACACAGTAGCCAACAAACAACACACATAGAAAGATGAGGTTCCCTGTAGAGAAAGATTGGTGTTCAGAAGGTCTTGAATTACTCAGATTTTCGTGTTGTTGCTGTTTTTCTTGAATCTATTTCCATGCTGACAGAGGTAAATTGGTAGGATCCTTAAAATTGAACCTACAGTAAACCCACCTCATAAGCGAGAGATCTATGAAGATGATCCTAATTCCATCGGCCCAGTTGGTGAAAACAGGTGAAGAAGAGATAATGTTCCCATAACTACATGAGGGTAGGTAGGTAGTTGCGGGGCTGGTGGTGGAACTTAGCTTCAGAAGTTGTGACGGTTCGTTCCTGTCTCATCCGGGAGAGTGAGTCTACCCCGTGATGTTTTGTTGAGTCAAGCATTTTTGTTCCGATGTTTCTGAAATGGTGTTTGGAGAGACACGTAACTCGGACATCCAAGGAAGGATCATCCCTAAGATTTTTTAAATTTTATTTAATGAGTTAAGCTACACCTTAACCAGAAGAGTAATTAGCTGCAATCGTCCCTAATAGCTGTGCATAATGCACTATGGAGGGTAAACAGTAGCCCACCACCCACACTCCTTTTCCTGTTATTAAACGAATTTTAACGATGGAGCCCAGCCCATTCGTCTTAAATCCGTTCCAGAGTATAGGAGTGACATTCCAAAAAAAATGGAAACTGTTCCGGAATGATCATGATTCCCTTAGCCTTTACAGATGTTTTGGGGTACACAGACGCTTTAGTAACAGTGAAATAACACGAAACTTAATGATGAAAATCTCCTAAAACGTAGCAATCGCTCAGCACCCAAAGGACGAATCTGCCACTCATTACTGCCAAAAGGACAAAACTGCAAATTTTCCAATTTTCTCTTTTTTTATTCAGTTTAGTTATGCCAGGAAAAGGCATAACACCTGGCGTCCCAGGAAATGTGTTCCCTGGGGGTTTCCTTGTGGGTTGCCTACCCACGAAAAAGAGGAATTTCATTTAGAAAAACTTGAAAAAACCTCATCGAATTTGTCTGGTGAATGAGGAAGTTTAAGCGCCATAAGGGTGAAAGGATAAAATGCCCAATAACCGGGCTACCAATAGAATAGGGAGGATGTCAGAACAGTATCGCCAAAAGTACGAAACTGACTTGAATGAACAAACCAGTTTTTTAACCTTTACATGAAATTAAAAAAATATATATCAGTTTCATCCTTTTGGAGCAATCAGCAGGCAATTCTGTTTTGGACAGACCATTCTGACCGCGGTTCTCAGAACGGCGTTCTGAATGGACCAAGAGGAGAACCATTCCGAACCCTGTTTAGAATGTGTGGCACTCCGAACGCTCCTCAATGATTCAGATCGATGAGAGACCTTCATTAAACCAATCATTCATAGTACAAGAATACATTTATTTTAATATTTCAAATACATTTTAAAGTAATGTGATTAATAATGAGAAGAAGGAAATCCATAAAAAGCCGAAAACAGGATAAACAATGCGCGGGAAATCAAAGATAAATTCAAATATGGCTTATGCTGAAAACATTTGTGTGCATGTCCCGAACCAAACGTTCTGAAGAAAACCCAGAACTGGTAGAACGGGTTCGGGATTGTCTGTCCGAACAGCAAACCACACTTTCAGACAGGTTCTATGACTGTCTGAACGGCCAAAAAGGGCGCATGGCCTAGGTGGAACGGTTCCGAATGGTCTGTTCGAACGAACCTTCTGTTAAAAAACTGACAATTCTCCAAATTTCTGAGTTATTTTACATCAACATTTATCTCGAAAATTTGAAAAATCATAAGGAAAGCTCCTCGTTGTAGAACAGTGCGGGTGGCGTCAAACTTGTTAGGTAGGAACCTATTTCCATTGTAAAATAAGATGAACCACAGGCTTTATAGTATCCATCATTGTGTTTGCAGAAATCTCCTGTTACTTTGTGGTTTGCAGTGCCCTTGTAGTATTTTTCAAGTTATTCGGAAGTTGCCAGAAACCACACGAAGATTTTCCGACTGGCGACTTTCTGGTCACTTACTTGTAGATTGCTGGTTGACTGACGTCATGTAAATGCACCAGGCGGTTGACAAAAACCTGTTTTTGCAAGTTGTCAAAAAAGTGGCAGAGTGGGTGAATGTTTTGCGAGCACTGCTATGAATATGAGCACCTTTCTGCTTCCTTGGTGACGGAAAATGTTGGTTAGTATCACGTAGAAAGATATTAATACAGTTTCAAGTACCTACATAGAAAGTTTTTCATCTGGTTTCAGTCTGGTAGGAGCACATTGGACTATCAAAATCAAGCTAAGATGTTGTTCAAGAAATTGACGCCACAAAGTCCGCCCCAGTGTACACTTGAATCTGGTCCTTACCTCTTTCAGTGAGTTTTAAATTTTATTGAATCTACTTTTCTACTGACTGCTAAATGGTAATAGGTATATACATTGTAATGAAGGTGTTGGAATTTTGGCTTCAATCGTCCTTACATTATTATGTATGTGGATGGGTGGAGCACATTAGCTTATCCTGCATTAGATTGAACTGGAAAAAAAGTTATTTTATCGTTTTAGCGAATTTTTGAAGAAAATTAAGCTATTGCTCTCTCCTCAAAATTTGTAAAATGTGAATTTTTGAAAAAATTTTATGCAGAAATCCGTTTCAGGCTATTCTGAAGTTTAACGCATTTTTTTATGTATGTATGTATGTATATATGTATATTTGTATATATGTATGTATATATGTATGTATGTGTCATTCCAGACGATAACTGTCCGTAGAATTGTGCTAGAAACTTCAAACAAATTTTAAAATGTTAAGGACACAAAACGAAAGTTCAAGTTCGTTGGCCAGCATGATCGGATTACATCTTCGGGTTGAAATTTTCAAAAATGTAGTAAAACATTTCAAAATAGCCTGTTTTTTGCGATTTGTTGTGCGAAATAATTTTTTCAGCATACTAGTCATGGGAATCAGCGTAAAATTTCCTATAAGAATATGTATCAAGTTTTCAAAAATTTCAAAGTTGAAAAATCAATCAAAAATCGAAATAATGCCGTTCGCTAGTTGTAAAAATCGGTAATATTTGCATGAAACATTGTCCAAATTCAGATTGAACTACTCTTATGGAAGTATCCCTGTATAACCAATCCTAGAACCATGCTGATTAAAACATAGGTAGTAGGTGCTTAAAAAAAAAAAAAAAAAAAAAAAAAAGTAATCACAACATGAGTTTACTCTGTGCATGTGTTAATATAATTTGATTCCATGTTTGTCTATCAAAATCATAAACTAAAATTTCTCAACACGATCAATAGCGACTGAAATGTCGAAGATTTCTTCAAAAATTCGCTCATGACTGGACTTTTTTTTTAAATAAACTAGGTCTATCAAATAAACATCTCAGTGTGGTATAAACAATTGAATCGCCAGAAAATGTTTATTAGCACATATATTTCAAAACATATTGGTAAGTAATGCATGCATTACAGGGACGCCCTTATGAATGGATTGTGTATAATTTTGGCGAGAATTAAGAGAAAAAGCAAAAGTATCATGATTTCTCGGAATCCCCCTTCCTCCTCACACCATTTCACCCCTTCACTGACGGTAAATTTGAAATTTCCGAGGTTGCATAGCTGGAATAAAATTTGGATCAACCAAACAATAAAAACTGTCACGGAAAGTCTGATGAATACAGGGTGTTCATAAAAGAATGCCCTAGTTTCAAACATCTGTATTTCTGGCAATATTGAAGTTACAGAAATGAAATAATTCTTAAATGGAAGGTTGTAATCCATAGTTTTTTTCCATTCCTACAAATGTTTGATCCACCTCCAGTAGTTAAGCTCGTCCCAGACCCGCATTAGCATGTCACACTTTGTACTGCAGCTTGAATTTCGCATGCGAAGGTCGTCCAAATTTGTGGGTAGAGGTGGTACAAACACCGTGTCATTGATGAACCCCCATAAAAAATAATCACATGGTGTCATATCAGGTGATCTGGGTGGCCATCGATGAAGTGCCACGTCCTGAGCCCCATTCCGTCCTATCCATCGCTGTGGGAGGGTTTCATTGAGAAATGTACGAACTGCAGAGGCCCAATGGGTTGGAGCACCATCTTGGTGAAAGATGATCGTTGCATAGTTTTCTTCTTGTTCAAGTTGGGGGAATAAACAGTCTTTTAGCATTCGCAGGTATGTTGAAAAAAATCACCATTTATCATTAAAACCCCCTCCATTCACCCCCTTCCATCACGAAATTTGAAAGTCCTGTTAGATATTCCAAAACTAGACCAAATTCAAAGTTGAACAAAAAAAGAATCATGAAAATCGGACGAGAATAGTTAAAACATCATGATTTAATACTATTACCCCCTCTATTCACCCCTTCCATCATGAAATTTGAAACCGTTACATTTTCCGTAACTAGACCAAATTCAAAGTTGAACAACAAAAAATCACGAAAATCGGACGAGAATAGTGAAAACATCATGATCATGATCCTGCAGAGATGCCCAACTCGAGTAAATCCATGGCACTTTTCCCACATCACACCCCACGCCATGACACGGTTGCAGCCATGACCTTGATGTCATCAGCTGCCACTCCTTCTAACTCGGAAATCGCCTGCCACAGGTCATTTCTGTCATACTTGTTTATCTTAGCCAACCAGGACTGCTCCATATGCATGCTGCCACTGCGATAGTCACGGGCCCCAACATCCTCTGAAGACCATTCTACCCACCGGGAAGAAAATGGGGATTCAGAGCACTGCCGGAGTTCTTTACCTTCTACCGACTCATGCAGTGCAGCAGCCAACTCAGCAGATGAGCTGGGTTTGGGAGCAGTTGATGTTGCTCAGTCACACCACAACAACTGCTGCCTGACAAAGTCAAGGTCAGCAGCAGTGTGGGCAACCTCCCAGCTTGAGCCCCTAAGGCAGCCTCCCCACAGTAAGCCTGACAACAACTAACCCATAATTTAGCGTTGGCAGTAAGTATGTGCGAAGAAGGTACAGCTTCTGCTGTGGCTTCAATGGAGCCTTGGTTACACGAGCCAATACTCCACCAACGTCCACACGGCTTGCTGCTATAGTGACCACACCCATAAAGTCGATCCCAAGGTACTGCCAGACCTCCAACACAGATCGGTGTATGCGCTAATACAAAGCACTCCTGATCCACCACCAACACCTGATGCTGGTGGCCAGACGGGACCAAGGTGGGTCGACCCTCACTTAGAAGGGTTGACCACTAAACCACACCTGGCTACCTGCTCAGCAAACGCATTGAGGGCGATCTCAAGCCCTTACAGGTTTCTGTGAGTAGGATGACATCATCAGCAAAAGCCAATGAACCTACTTGCACCCCAGGGGTGCAATCAAACCCTATTTCACCCGGCAGCTTACCCAAGGCTGTATCCACGACCAGGTTGAAGAGGAATGGCGACAGAGGATCCCTCTGGTATACCCTGTGCCCAATGACAACATCCCCTGACATCTAGTCACCTGCCTCGAGGACCGTCGAGCCTTCATGGTAGAGACAGGCTACATACTCAATCAAACGAGCAGGTGCCCCAACACCATGACAGCGAACGGTCCGGGCAGAGTGGCTTGTAGTGTCAGCCCCTTAGCGATGTCCAGAGCGGATAGGTGGAGCTGCCGTTTTTTGATGCGGGCCAGCAAAATGACAGTTTGGAGAACTCTTAGGTACTCCACTGTGCCATCCGCTGGTCAAAATGCTCTCTGGACGTCACCAATGACATCAGCCACTTGGAATGAAAGCAAGATGCCAGAATCTTTTGAAAGTGACGGAAGGCTACCGATGGTAGCCCCAGGCCCACTTCCTCCTTTCTTTCTGATGAAGATGGTCTGGGCATGGGTTATCGCTCTCGGGGGTCTTCCCAATAGAAGTAACAGGTTGAGGATGAGCAGCTTGACATTCTTTGGGGGTTTTTCAAGCGTCGAGCAGAAATACCATCCGGTCCAGGAAATGTGTTATTTTTTACACGACACTTAAGTATCTCATCATGAAGCACCGGCAAACACATAATGCTGCGCAAGGAATCCCTGGTGGGAACTGGGGGTACCACCAGCTAACCAGGGTTGTGGCTGGGAGCACTCAAGAGTGGCTCCCAAAATTCCGCAAACTCCTGGAGAGGAGGCAAAACTTGTTCATCCCCAGCTCCCTCCAATACCTCCGAAGCTACACGAGCCGGATGCTTCCTCCACAACCTTTCGACCTGCTGGTGCTTAGCTGCTCTGCGACCTCCATGGGACACCAAAGCAGGAGGATTTCCTCCCTGGTGCCTCGCCATGGGAGCTTCCTCAACCCGTGGGAAGATTCTCTGTACATAAGCCGCGACCTTATCTTCCAAGCCATCAGGCCCCTCAACAGCCCGACTCGCCAGTTCCTGCAAGTTGGTACTCTCATAATCTTCAATCAATACGAACTACCTGCTCCCTGAGCCTCAATACTTCGGTCTTCAGAATCTCCCCGGAGAAGGATTGCTGAACGGTGGGCTTATGTCCCATGCCTGTTGGATATGCGCGAGAGGCCCCACTCACTGCTATTTGCTAGGATTGCATCCTGGACAAGCTGCTCCCCCCCCCCCCCCCCCGGATCAATTCCAATAGGCGTCCCTTTTATTTACAAAGCCTTGCCTGTAAGACATAGCTTCAGAGGGATGACCTAAAAATGGCGATTCGATTGTTTATATCACATCTGACAAAAAATTACAATGATGAAATGACAATAGCGTTTACATTTCCTTCAGTTGGTTTGTTATAATAAATTGAATCTATTGTTTCACAGTTACCTATTAGAGAGAGATGTTTGCTATTTGGTTCTGTGTGAGAGAAACTATTCTAAACGACTTGCGTTCTCATACTTGGAAGATATTGCTCAAGAATTTTCTTCCCAATATGGTAAAAAGGTCAATACTGTCACAAGGCCCTACAGCTTCATTGAATTCGGTGAGCGTTACAGTTAACATGATATTATTGGAGATTTATGTTTTGCCAACACCGATTTTACTTATTTTTCTTTTGTCGCCAGATACTTACATACAGAAAGCCCGGAAAGTGTTTACAGATTCGAGGGTAAGAAAAAACCTCAACACTCTCAACACAGAGCTCCAAGATGTCCAACGGATTATGGTTCAAAACATCGACGATGTTCTCCAAAGGGGTGTCGTACTGTCAGGTGAGGCATGATTTCATGAACATCAAACAAATGGAACTAAAGGGAACCATACACACATCAATGTTATAGAGGTAGAGATTTTGAATCATCCACTTTGTATGGGGAGCAGATGTGCATTCTTTGGATTGTTCCAATGGGGCTCCAAACATGAGAGGATCGAGATAGAACGCAGCACGTAAACAATGACTTTACCGATTTGCTATTATTTTGTTTCCTATAAGGGTATTCATGGTGGACATAAGTTGTTTTGTCGGTTTTTTTGTTTGTCTGTGTGATTCTTTATTGTAATGCTGCCCTTCACTCCCTTATAGAATTTCCTGATCTACATATCACTTTTCGTTTATCTCATTTCTATTACCCTAATAGGAGTTTGGAATTAATTAGAAGGCTTTCGAGAGGGCGCTAAATTCAATCTTGCTGCCAAAAAGAGCCAATTTCGACCCACGTCAGTTCGCTATTGCTATGTACCTAAACATGTTTCATTTACCAATCTCCTCCTTCGCGCTTGCCTGCTTATGGTCAATGGGGAACTTTCACGTGTCGGAATTTTACAATTTTGACCTCAGATTCGGACTCAACGCACTTAGAAACCCTCTATTAACAATTTTCAGCTCAAAAAACCGTTTAGTTTGGCCAATAAACAGGAAGATCGCGTGTGACGTAGTTGTACAAGGGAGGGGGCCGTGATGTCATCGTGCAAATGAATTTCAAGAGCCTTATTACTGGTCAGATACCCATCATACAGCACCTTCTTGGGAAGCTCTTACTAAGATCTCGCTATTGAGCAAATAAAACATAACCATGAAAATTCCCCATTAGGACTTTTCGAATTTACATTTTCTACCCTCCCTTATTTCAATTATATTCCTAATTGGTTCCAGGCGCCTCAGCATCATTTCATTTCAAGGGTTATATTCCCAAATCATGTTCCCATTTCTTTAGAAGTCTCCAAAGAGGGCACCATATGACTAAAATTCCCCACAGTAGATACAGGAGAGTTGGAGACTGTAATTTGTTTCACACTGTGGGACGATGAATAAATCTTCATTGCGAGTACTCCTGGAGTCTACTAAGGAAATCGGGTATCTCCATCCGTCCATCGATCGTATAAAGACAAATTAAATCGGAACTTCATGGGTATCCAACAACAAGTACTCCATGTCCATACCGTTTAAATAAAAAACAGAAGTTAAAGAACGTTGTCCAATTCCACGAAAATAAAGAGTTACAATGTTAGATCGATTTCGACGGTTTGGTCCTCATCAGCAACAAACACTGTAACTCTTTATTTTCGTAGAATTAGACAACGTTCTTCTTTAACTTCCGTTTTTAACATGGACATGTTTTTGGGCTGGGGGTTATTCTGAAATTTGCGTAACGACACACAATTTGTGACGACCCGGCACTTTAGATTATTGTCAAATCGAAAAGTGAAGGCTACGTAGAATTTCTATTGATTTTTCACGTACAACCACTGAGTTACTAGGGAAGAGTAACTCCCATAGTTTTCATAGTAGAGAAATCGTTCGCCACTTTTTTGAATGCTCTCATTTTATCACAACATCTCATGACCTCTAAGCCATTGTAGTGTCAAGGAATGCTGATTTATTACTCAAAGTTATAAACTAATATCGTTTTGTTACCATAATGGAATAATCTTGTGAAAAGAAGGCACTACATGGTTGGTATACAATTGAGTAGTAGGTACCTACTGGTAAGCAGTAGGTACTAGACATATCCATGATCTTTTGTTTTTCCCATCAAGGGAGAAATTAAAATGCTTGAAAAATTTAATTAGTAATGGACCAATAGTTTGAAGTTCACATCAACCAGATAACTTCTCAAGCTTAACAAAGTTTGCAATTTATTGAAATGGGTTGCCAAAACTTTATCTCGAGTGATTTATTCCGTATCGTTAGTCTTTAGCCGGACACAAGGAATCGAGCTTGAATTTGTAGTACCTCATTTGGAGGAATATGGAGACCAAATAATACTAGCAAATTCTTGTATCGGGCGCACCAAGGATAAATATAACATGCGAATAACTGCATCCTTCCATAATACCTGGAGACTCACCACACGAATCTTAACGTCCTGTGGGCTCTCATGCAAGTTGCGTCAATATGAGGAACGAAAGTCAAGTCCGAATCCATGTTCTTCAATTGAGTAGTCGATCACTAGGCAACCCTCCACTGACACCACTCCCCTAAGTATTTCGAGTGCCCTATGCTACACGAAGCTGTTCCAACTGATCTGACAGTAGTAAATAATTTGAGGTCATATGCGAAAAACAAACATTGGACATCTGCCAGCTCGTCGTTCATCATCAATAAAAATATTGAAACCTGGGAGACTCCTAACACTAACCCAAAACCTCCTAAATCCCCCAAGCTGGATGTCCTATTGGTAAGATAACTTTGTGGTCCTTCAGTTGACATTTCCTGGTTGGTACACGCATTACAAACATGAACAAGCATGATAAATGTAGGTGGAGACCTACATTTATCATGCTTGTTCTTCAAATTAGTGTATTTTAAGGGGACTAGTGTGACTTCCCAACTCAACCAAGAGAGTATGTCTTCCTGGGACCAATCGAAGTGTCTTACACTGCCTTCCAAGCAGTTATTGGGGAAACTCCTTCCTCGAACAATTGAGGAAGTTAATCCTCGACAGCTGCATATGGAGCGTTATTGATGGTTAATGGAGCTGTCTGTCACACTCCTCTACCTATTTGACATCGAATTTGACGATGTGGGGCCCATCCCATTCATCTTAAATTTTCAAAGTAGTAGTAGTGATACTTCGTGTTTGTAGTATTTCATTTAAAGTAATATTATCACAACATACTTATTCTACTATTAGTTACTTAGCTATGACTTCAATTGACGCCCATTCCATGAGTGTCACAAGTATCCTCTATTTTGTTTTCTAGATGTTATCTATTTCCAATTATTTTCCGATTCCAACTAAACTGAAATGTTTTTTGGAATTTGTAAGTGTAGTGTTTTTTTACAAGGGGCTATCATGTCCACCTGGGTGCTTTCTTTGAGTTGCGTGTGGATAGTTTGATGTAATCAGAAGAATTGCTTCTGTTGTAAAGTTAATTGCGAAGAAGGATCACGAGACTGAACGTTTGCTGACAGTGGGGAAAACAACTTGGTAGGTGATCGATGACCGTTGGTTATAGGTGGTTATCGGTACGGTAGGTTATTTGAGATCAGGCCTCCACCAAATGATCACTCGTATTGACCATGAGTCTTCAATACTACATTGAATCTCGATATAACTGGTAGGATCATAGATACGGCGGCAGAAATCATTACGACTTGTACTGTTACCACGAGACCTACTAGTAACTCTAGTGAGGCTGAACTCGCGGTACTGTAAACCGTACCTAATTCAGCAAACGGTTAATAAGCCTTTATTAACAAGCCATTTGGTATCTTTACTAGTTGGCTTTATTGCCGTCTTTTTCGTCTGTTGTTCTGCTGATCACTTTTTGTTCTTTCCGAATCTGTCACACCATAACTAAGTTCAGTTTATGGTCAGCAATTGGTAAGCCAATTAATTAAGGACTGGGTAATGTAATAATAAATCTTTATATACCTAATTATTTGTAGCATTTGTACAACTAACCTTATAAATTTTATCCTGAACCTGCTACAAAATTAGATTTGAAATTGTGAGAAGCATAACTATACTAACTACACGTCCTAACCTTTTGATATTGTCCTTACAGAACTGGATTCCAAAGCCCAAAACTTGTCCATGCTGTCCCAAAAGTACAAGAAAGATGCTACTTACTTGAATATGAAGTCTATGTACGTAAAAGCAGCTGCTGGTTTCATCGTGTTTTTTGTATTCATTCTTTATTTTTGGGTTTTATAAACATCCTTTTATGGGAAAACGTCTTTTTTAAAAACAAATTATTTTATTATGCTATAATTATACTGTTTTGTATTATTTATTCAGTCCAATTTTGTTGTTTCGGTATGTACGTCTAAGACGGCAAAAGATCGTGTGACGTTAAGACATTAGTTTTGTGCATCACGATAAAAGGTATTGTAAAAATGTTAATGGTTAAAACTAGTTATTGTATAAAATACATTATGAAAAATTCTCTTGAAAACACTGAATTGAAGATGTTCATATCGGTTGATAAAATTAAGCATGAGCCTAAGGAAAACTTATTTGGTATCTTCTATTGTATGAAATCGGTCGGTCGCTGTTAGTCGCCAAGCCTATGAAAAAATCTAATTCATTGCATGCCTATATTATAATCATGAGATAATCTTTGGTGAGCATCTACGTAAAATATTCGAGAAACGTAAAAGTTGGATAAGCATTCAGAATTAATCCTTGTCCAAAGTAATGATTTGCGAAGATCACTTAACGCACTGCAAGGTAAGTCATGGGATTAATAATAATATAATGAAATTAAAAATGTGTGCAGCATGACTCTTAGATCATTTCAAATTATTGCAAAAATGTACGAAAGAAAAATAAACCCCTTTGTGTCCTTCAATTGGATTTTTTTAAATTGATCTTTAATGGTTCTTCCCAGGAACTGGGGTTTCTTTAGGAAAATGAAAACTAAATTCAAAATATTAAATTTAAAATCTATTGTTTTATTTTTCCATGAAAATCAAATTAAAGTGTTGTATTAGAACGTTATTTTTCCGTGTCAATGTTCTCAACTGTTCAGACCCATGTTGGATACCAACGCAATTGAAAGGTAATTTACCTGATTTTGCAATGATTTGAGCCCTTTTGGGCTCAAAAATTGGTGTTTTGACCTCATTTTCTTTTTTTTTTTTACGAAACTCGTGTTTTTTCCTTAATTATGTTCCCAATGTCACAAACCGTCTGGAAGCACACAGAACGAATATGCAAGTGCATAAAATCACTCATGTAAGCATTTTAAACTATTGTTATTATTATTTGATTTTTACATTGATATTAGCAAAAAGAGGTTCCTTCAGATTTGAACGGGACCAGTTGATGATGATGCTATAAGATTCGTAGACTACCAAACCAGATAGAAACCGTTTACAAAAGCGCTCGCAGTGGCTTTTCAGGTATTCTCTGGAACCTTATTATAGTGCCCATGAATGTCCATCGAATCGATTCTTACCTTTGTGCAGATATTAGTCTAGAAAATTTCGTCGTACAGTTTGGTCTGTTTGCCCCCACCACACCACGATTTCAATTAGCCACTCAAATCATTTGGAATGTAGTTACAGGAGATTTTAGTGATTTCGAATTCTCTGTTTCCATTTTTTAGCGATTTTTTTTGGTTTGGGTTTGCACATGATTGTTAAGTTGTAACAGTTGACATTGAGAGGGATCTTCGTCTGAAGAATTCTTTTCACCGCATATGTTCATCCAATGAAACGGAGAAATTATTGGGGTCATCGTGCGCAATAAGGATGGGTACCTGTCGTTGAAGTGGAAACGTCGATGTTTAGCGACGATAAGTGATATAAATGTTACATCAGATGGTACCCACCCTTATTTAACTTAATACTTAGCAAGCATCAAGTCATGAACTAGTTAAGTACCTACCTAAGAACTAAAAGTAGATTACTTACCTTTGAAAATACAATTCATACAAAATGTCCCAGTAGGTTATCTGATAACTTTTGTCTGTAACTTACTTCCAGATAGGGTTCATTCATTAGGTTTATAATATTAGAACTATATTATTTTCCTTAATGGACTACGAACATTAGTGTATGTTAAGCATGAATTACGATAGTATTACATAATCGAGTTTTGCCATTGGAGAGTTATTAATATATTTCTTAGTGATTATAAATAAAACTGTTAAATAATGGGCAATTATCGTGAAATTCATTTAATTGAAATATGATTTGCCACCTTATACTTGTGAACAAATTGAGAAAAAAGTAAGATCATTTTAAATAAAAATAAACATTAATTTGAAGACTTTTTTCCAGTCAGATTTTCAAAAAATTAAATTGAGGTTCAGACTATTTCCCCTTGTATGTTTGATAACAAATGAATTCACCAAGCACGATGATTGCCATTCAAAAATTCATAGGTAGGTACATATAGAAAGAACTTGTATCAAATCAGTATGAACGCAAATTTTTCAACCGTTCTTATATACTGGATTTATTGCTGACATATACTCCTGCTTTCGTTATAAAAGTAGGTATATTTATTTTTTTCTTGCCATACTACACTCCCTAGCACAAAAACTGAGTTCGTTGTGTTGAAATATCGCATGGAGCTTGTTATTGCATAGGTACCAATTAAAACAATATTATGTTCCAATTTCTCGACATTTGATCTTTCCCATTTTCCACAACTTACTACTGGTATTTGTAATGTGCAAATAATTTAAATTGTAATAAATCAAACGAGTTTCTTAAAGTTTTATTCATTTAATTTATAAGAGAATTTCCATCATTTAGTAGATCCCAATGAAAAATGTTGCCAAATAAACAGTAATTTGGAATATATTCTTCTGAACTGCAATTTTTACCCACGGATTGAGTCTTTGAGTCTTGTACGAGCCATTAATCTACTCTTAATTGAATTCCGAGTCACGAACTGGTGCTAGATTTTACCGTCAGGCTGGTTGAGAACCTATATACTCAGGAGATGAGATTTGGAGCACATCCGTCAAGATTCATTGCACACTTCTTCGTCTTCATCATCGCATTCCAGTAAATTTTTGTTCTTAGTAACTGTAAAAATCATTAAGATTGGAATTAAGTTAAAATAAAATAAAAAATTGGATGGCACAAGTGACAAAAGTTATTAGGCTGGCAGGGTAGGGGGGTGTGTTTGAGTGCTTCTCTCATATCGTAGGCAGCTTTTTGAGAGGAAAGGGAGATGGTGTGTGTGTGGACGCTGAGCGAGAATTTAATAGATCAACGAACCCCTGTCTGTACGATGGGAAGGAAAACATGTTTCCCAGTCCGACGTGCGGGAAAACTGCATTTCCCGGGGATCGTCAACAAAATCGTCCTGGAGGGGGGGGGGGGGATGTTCTGTAACTTTATTTCGATGGGAAACTATTCCACAGTAGAGAAACGCCGCCATTTTTGCCTTAGAAAACTTCTCTAGGAGTTCTGTAAGCCTCTAACTCGAAATAGACAGCCATGTTTTGCCGTGGATAACTTCTCCAGGTGTTCTGTAAGGCAGTTATCTTCTCCACTCTAGTAAACTTTCTCACTACCTCCATAGCTGGTCATAAGATTTACAAGATGAGGTTAAGTGTATTTACACTGAGATTTTGGTGTTTCCTCGTCCTATATCACTCTATAACTTATTGATTTATATATTTTTATTATTCATGTAATGAATATAAATTTAATCTGTGAGTTTCGTGGTCCTTAATGTTTGCTGTGAAGAAAATGAAGAAATTTGTATTTATTTTGCCACCAAAAGAGTTGAACTGTGGCAGTACAGGCGGTAAGTAATGCCTTACACTAAATACTCTTGGTTAGTTTTCTACTGTTGCTTTGCCCGCGTTTTGCCTGTTGGTGGAAAATTAGTCCATGGGAAAACTAGTATACTATTGGTTATATTTCAAAAAGTTACAGAAACACCCCCCCTCTTTCGAGAACGAACCCAAATCAGGGGGGGGGGGGGGGGGGGACAGTTCCCTGAGCACGAAACAATTTCCAAACACCAATGAAACTGATCACTTAACCCTTTTGCGACGGCCGCCGTATTAATACGTCGGCACAGATGTCCTCCGTAACGCCTAACGACGTATTAATACGTTGGCCATCAAGTGCTCCGTAACGCCTGCTTTCGCGTTTTCGAATTTCCCTCCATTCTATCGACTCTCATGCCATCCAT
This sequence comes from Adelphocoris suturalis, assembly GCA_030762985.1. NCBI lineage: Eukaryota > Metazoa > Arthropoda > Insecta > Hemiptera > Miridae > Adelphocoris > Adelphocoris suturalis. The sequence goes on along the minus strand of CM061041.1, from coordinate 117,365,053 downwards.
TGAGAGGCATTGTAACTAACATTTACGTCTAGTATCTAATAGAAAGGCTCCGAGGCAGTCAGGCCAGGCGCGTTGCAGTGGCTGAACGACGCCCGTCGCGAAGGGATTAAACTCAAAACAACACAACCCACGAATAATCACTAATCTTTCACAGAAAATCCGGAAAAACAAATGCGAATTGTGTTGGAAAACGCAAAATATAGTGAATCTGTCATGGCACGAGCTGAAGAACAAGTGATAAGGGCGCCAAAAGCGGGGGAGGGGGGGGGGATGAAAGCACTGCCAACATGGCCGGGCAAAATGTCGGTGGTACAACCCCCCCTATGGTGCTCGTCCCACGATTTTTTGAACACCTTTGAAACCAGCTCTGTCCGGGGCGTGGCAAAGGCCAATGCAATGGTTCATAAAACACCCTCTAGTGCCCCTAGACCAGTTATGCAGCATGATCGTATGAGCGAATTTTCGTGAATTATCGTATTGTATAATGTTGAATTGCTTGAAATTTGAGCTTTTTATGTGCGAAGACATTGTTAACTATTAATTTTGCAATGAACAAACTTATTCTAGATAACAATCAGCTATTCAAAAGAAATTTTAGCTTTTTCAGTTTCAATCGATTTTTATAGCACCTTTTAATGACATTTAAGTATATATTTCAGGACAATTTTGTGCATCAATTTGTAATGTATATTTGTATATGTAATATATATTTTATAATTAATCTTAACAATATTCTGTTATAAAATATAAATTTAACGAATTTAGCAGTTTTTAGTGAATTTTTAAGCACGTGTTTTTTATTTGACGAATTTAATCTGCTCAAAAAATGTTGGCTAACGAAATCACCCTTTGTAGAGCTTGATTTTTTAGCGCAAGAACGGACTTTTGATCTCAATCCTAAGGAGAGTTACCGTCAGGAATGACATGTATACATATGAAAAAGCGTTAAACTCTAGGATTCGTTTCAGAATGCTCAAAACGTATGTCGATGAAAAAATTTTTCGAAAATTTAGATTTTAGATTTTTGGAGCCATTGCAATAGCTTCCTGGTTTTTCTGGTGATAGGTTATCTGGTATTAGGTTACTGGACAGTATTATATTATTTGAAGCAGTTAGGTTAAATATTCCCCACCCCTATTTCTCATATACTCCTGACAATAACTAATTTATAGTTAAATTTGTACTGGTTCATATAACAACGGAAGTTTAACGTGAAAAATATTTAAATAAATTGCAATAAAATTACTTAGATTTTCTATCTAATAGTTGTGTAATAGAAATCATTTCGACGTTATACTTGTAAAAGTGTTGCATGTTGTTTGACCGCTTGTATGAGAGTCTTTTTTTTCTGCTTTATTATTCTAATTTTCGAACAGAAAAACTTCAATCTTCATTAGGATAACTACAGCACTATCAGTGTTCACTGCAGCCAAGTGGTCTCAGAATCAGTCTGCAGTCATTCGGTTACACTGACGAATAATTACCAATTGTGGTGCCTACATACATAATGAGGAAAACGCTGATCACCCTCATCAATAGTAGCTGTCTTGTTTTTTTTTTTTAGAATTTAAGCCGCGTCTCAACCGGAAGGGTCATTAGCGGCAATCAAAAAGGGGTGTCAAAAGGACACTGCAATGGGCACGATTCTAAGGGGAGCCATGCTGACCGTCCGTCACTAAACGGATTGCCAACACGGACTCCACTGGCAGATCGGAGGGGGAGAAATAATAATAATAACCTGCAAAACGAGGCATCGCTGCACTCTGCCTCAAGGGATACAGCGATGACCGCTTTGTAACCCCTACAGCGGATAAAAATACCCCGTAATAGTTCGTTGTAAAGCTCAGTGGCTTTCAGGTACACCAACAGGGACTGGACCTTTTCTGGTCCTGACAGAACATCCACCCACTGAGGGGGCGAATGCTGGACTCAGAGGTCCATGAGGGCTGGACAATCCTCCAAAAAGTGGCGGATAGAGAAATCACCCAAACATCTCCCACACACAACATCACGAGCTACTGGATCTAGCAGGTGTCTGTGGGTAAGACGGGTATGGCCAGTGGCTACCCAAATGACCACCATTCGGTCCCTCTTTGGAAGGTGGGTCACGAGAGGATCAACCGGGCAAAGGTCCTAAAGGACTCCACGCAAACCAGTGACCTCGCCTGCCATTGCTCAAGCCAGATGGAATTGGCTTTATGCTGCATGTAGGAGATTTGATCCTCAATGCGCATAGGCAGCATTTCGATGGAGTCATCACCAATGGCTCTCCTTGCTAGGGCATCAGCCCAATCATTGCCGTGAATACCTACATGGCTTGACACCCACATAAAAGTGGCTGCTGGCAACACCCGTTGTGTCGGTGTTCACAGCGGAGCTGTGGGCAGTGACGCTGGCTGTTCGACACTGCCAGCTATCGTGAGTTGGAAATTATGTGATCTGCAGTGACTCACTGAGTACCATCGAGGCGATTAGGGACATATATTCACATGATCCCGTCTTCTGTTATCCTATAGGTTAGGTTCTATTTGAATTCCTCACTTTTGAATCAGCTGACTTGATTTGGGAGCAATAAACCAAGTGTTTAATATTACTTTCCATATATTGATGCATCTAATCCTCTCAGGACTTTAAATAAAAAGATAAAATCAAAGTCACAAATAAAATGAGATATTTACAAAAGGTACTCTTTTTTTTCTTCTTCTTCTTTAATCAAAATCCATTTTTTAATTGTTATTATTCAGCGAAATGGATTGTAACTTCTATTTCATTGTATCATAACTAACATAGGTGGCTTACAATTTGTTTTTATATGGTAAATCTTTTCCAAATCAATATAAAGAGAAATTGTGAGTATTTTATCCTATGATGCACAGAACATATCTATCTTATCAACATATGATAAGAGTTTGGATAAGGAATCAATATTTGCGGACATATGTTTTCATAGGTAAGGGGTATGTATTATATTACTTCTAACAATGAACTATTATTGTAGTCTCCATTCACAAATGAATGACAAAGAACTGTGGAAGTGAAGGCGGATTTGTACAATATTAGTAGAGAGGAGAAAACACGTTTCGAATTCCAAAAATTAAATTAGGGAAGGAAAAAGGAAAGAAAAACTTACCTATGTGGACAATTTGATAATCGGATAGATTTGCGTCCAGTATAACATGAAACGTGGGATGTTCAATAACGTTTTTGTACTTGAGGTTCTCCGCTATTGTTTCTTTTGGGTTTAACAAGAAAAACTTCTTCCCAGGAACACCTTCTGCAGGTAGGAGGATTTCTATTCTATGAATCTCTTGATTGTGGTAGGGATACATTTTTGCTTTAACTTCTGGATTATCGAATTTTTCCGGATCGAAGAACTTTAAAACAAAGTCTCCGAGAACTAATGTATCCGGGACTCTGTAATATCAAAACACCACGTCATCATACTGTTGTAGTTGAGAAAGAAATTTCACAATCAATAATGAAGCGTTCACATAATATTCAATAAGTCGTAGTACCTCAACGATTTCACAATCATGTTACTACGTAATCGAGTATGGCTCTAACTAAATATGAATGCAACTATGAAGAATCGACGTATCCTTACATAAAACTCAAAGTTTGTTTCTATCTATCTATGTATGTTCCCAATAGACGGCTAAACGGCTGGACCGATTCTGATAATGAATCAAAGCCAAGGTAGTTCGTGAAAGGAAATAATCAAAAATAAGATTGATAATTGGGTAATTTTTATATTACTAGCTAAGGGATGTTAAGAACCGAATTTGATGTGCCTGTCTAATTCTTAACAATCATACCTAGATGCACAATATATTCATTCTGACTACTTACTTGTGTTCCATAACTTCAAAGTCCCCAGCTTGACGAAATATCAACCTGATTTTCCAAAAGAACTCACTATTTTTATGATTAAAGTAAGTTGAATTATTCTTGTGGTTAGTAAAATTTGGAGGTAGAAGTTTCAAACCAACTTCTCTCTTTCTTGCTCCTGTTATCAAAGATTGTGCTTTTCTCTAAAAATTAAGAAGAACGATGATTAAGAAACTAAGAATAAAATGGGTAGATACTTAAGCAATAGTTGCAGTCTCGAGTAGATGATAAAACAATTAATTTATAATGACATCTAAAACATACTCGGTTAACGAAATATTTGCCGCTCATGCTCAACAACTTAGCATTGGTCTTCTTTGCTGAGTCTACCGCTCTATTGGTTTCTTCCAATAATCTGTAATCTATAAAAAGTCTTTAATTAATATACACGTTAAATTATACAGAGTACTTGGATCATAATATTGGAACATCTAAATGAATAAGTATTTCCTGACTACATGTTGAACGAAAGGTGACATAGAACACCGCGTATTTTCTGGCTCCCATCCGTTTAGAAAAATATTCCGGGTTAAATCGATCCTTTCATCACAATCTTCCAGCTCTCCCAGGTAAACTTAAACCATGTCATACATTAATCACAAACATGCCTATGATTTAGCAATATTCCCAAGTAATAAACCAATGAAGATGAACATTTCAAGGATTGTGCACGTTAGCCTCAAGAGAGTTCTTTATAAATTTCACTGCAGTTGGATCAATGTGTTACGAACAAGGAAAACCCCTGCAGTCGAAGAGGTTTGATTACATTGGCCTCGGTGGTGTAGATGGCTAAAGCGTTTGTCCTCAAAAATAACTTCTCTTTCAAAGAAGATAAAGGCATGAGTTCAAACTCTGTCAAAGGAGGCAGGACCAAGACTTTAGTTCCTCATGAGCCAGACTGTAAATATCACATTCCCTGACGCAGTATTCACACTTACTCACTTACTTGCGTCAAAACACACCGTGACAGTGACACCGCTCGATTACAACTTCTTCCAGCGAGCAACAAAAAGTTGATAGGAACCAAACTGAAACCATACCTTGACGAGTCAGAGAAATATACGGAGGACCTACCTTTGTCTGTTGTTCATTGATAAATTAATAAACCTCAATATGCATGATCTACGTTTTAAAAGAGATGTAATGTGCTGCACTATTACCTCATTGAAAATATGGAGTTGCAGCTGATTTAAGAATTATGATTCGAAATGCAAGGCACTCAAATAGCTAGGTAATAACTGAGGAGGGCTTCAACAGTTCAGATTAATATGACATGAAATTAAAATATAGTACATGATACATATTTATAAAAGTTAGATTTTTTCCTCTTATAAATTTTATTAGTGAATTCATATACAAAATGCCTATCACCTGGTGTGACCTGCACTAAAACCTACATAAGAAACAATGAAGTACGTACATTTTACGGTTCATTTGAAAATGAACTAGTATGGTAACCTACCACTTAGAATATCCAGGTTTGAAAGCTTGTTGAGTCGTTTGAATTTGACACGACTGCGCACTCCATCGCAGTCCAGTTCTGCTTTGTGAATTTTCACGCAAGGCAGTGAACAGGATTTGACTTCACATTCAGGACAAGTGTACTTAGCAGGCGCTCGGGCACAAACTTCGCAGTCACCCAACCTATTGAACAATTAACGAGAATAACAATTCGTTTAGAAACAACAGTACAAGATTTAATATGACACAATATTCCTCAATGAGCTTTTGCACTTTTAATCCCAGACGGTATTCAAGAAGATTTGGACTTAAGGTTAACTTCGAAATAAAATTTTTGTTGACTTCTTCAGTAAACCCGCGCATGCAAGCATACGCCTTGTAGGTACCTTATTTGAGCAATCCCAATGAGGACTTGACTTGTATTTTTCAAGCTAACGACGGTTCGCTCCCGGTTAGCACTACATTTGCTCCTACTGCACTCAAGACAAGATTTCTGACAAGTGCCTTATTTATAAAGAACAAAAAAACCTTTTATACACGGATCATGTTCTTACTCTGACTCTGACTGATCTGTTTCTTACTCAGACGGTATGATCCATTGAGTACAGAATTCATGGTGCAAGCTACGCTAGTAACTTTTTTAATTGATTACAAACCGAGGAACTCTTGATCAGCATTTCTTGTACGTTTATGAACTGGATAAATGGAAGTTCAGTTCTTGGTACAATAGGGTGGGGGCGTTAATCCATCGTCCAAACCCGAACCTAGAGCAGGTATCAGGGAGATTTTCTGTCAGGATCCCCTGTTATTGGATGATTGCCAGCCCAAGACTGACCTACCCTATATATTTTGGGAGAATGGGTGCATGCCACTAGTCATCTCTCTGACTACACACAAGTAGGACACACCTACATAACAAGCTACTAACGCCTATGCACCAGAAACCCTTATGCCCTCTGATGAAATGAAGAGGAGATTTTTCTGGAACTTGAAAACCACCTTCGAAATAAAACATAGAAATGAATGGAACAATCAACAAACCCCTGCTGAGACTATACACACCATCAACTGCTACACTGATGGTTCTAAGATATATAGGGAACCCGAACCTTCCTCTGGTACTGGTGTGTTCATACCCAGCCTTCAAATGGCAGACTCTTATAGCCTTGACAAATATGCAACTGTATTTTAATCAGAAATCTATGCTATCAACAAGTGCCGGGTCACCTTACAAATCCACAACACTTATAACAAAAACATACAGATTTTCACTGATAGTCAGGCCAGCACTAAATAAAGCACTCCTGAACCCTCTCACGACCTCTAAATTGGTCTGGGAAATAAAGAAATACCTGAACAATATATTTCTTAACAACAATAAAATTACCATAAAATGGATTCCTGGTCATGAGAATCACAAAGGCAATATTAATGCGGACGGTTTTGCTCGAGCAGTCTCAGGACAACAGTTTCTACTTTTCACTTTTGCCCCCAGTATACTTTTTTTTTTTTCAAGTACTTACTACCTGCAAGCGTTCTCTGGAAGAGAAATGAAGGTAAGCAAAAAATTACTTGACACTGAAACGGACATTGTTACTGGTCAAGGTTGACTATCAATTAAGTCAACCAGAAAAAAATAAAATCAAGAGGGAGCACCAACGTAAACAACTCGTCACAACACACAGGAACTGGTATTTACCACACTGGTAGAGCTCTCTCAGGTTTCGAAGTGCAAAAGGAGGGAGACGGCTCTGCAGCGGGCCGATGTGAGACTGGGCCGATCGCGACCCCCTCCCTTCTCTTCCCCATCACATAGGTGAGTTTGCAGATTGCGATTCGCAGTTCCCTCTTCACCGTGGGCTCTCACGAATCACGATCCGTGAATTCACCTATGGGAGGTGAAAGAGGAGGGGATGGGGCAGTGAACGGCCCAGTCTCGCATCGGCCTGCCACTGCCCATCCCGGTCCATTAGCACTTCTAAAACCTGAGAGGGCACTACTTTGCGGGAGTCTCAAATCTGTAATCTATGATAAGCCTAAAAACGTCTACTGCGCATGTCTCGAACTAGAGTTCAGGCAAAAATCTCAAACCACTTGAACTAGTTCTTAACGGTTCTGCACTCCTTTTCCAGACAACGAACTTGAGGTTCCAGGACTCCTCAGAACTGGTTCTGAGTCTCCCCGAACGACCAAAACTGGACATCAGTCCCGTCGGGACTGCTTCTCCGGACAATCCTATACCAACAATTCATATTACCCTAATTTTAGTTCAACCATTATTTTACCATATAGGTACATTTATGATCAAATCACAATGTCAAGGAAAAATATATAGGTAGTGGAAAAAATTATTCACCTGTTTTTGGATGAAGACGAATTCTGCGTATCTTCGATCATTATGGAATGTGCAACAGGGCTGAAAAATAGCATACCTATATTTAGATAATAGGTACGGTTAATAATGCACAAAATACTACCAGATTTACTTTCTTCTTCTTCTTTCAAATTAGGGACCCCTTTAGATGTTCCTGCTTTATTAGTACTCTTAATTAAATTAATAGGATTTGTAAGCACATTTTAGAATAAGTACCTAGCCACCTCCAGGGTGGCAGGAAGGGCCCTGCCCTTCTGTGCGTGTACCGAGTGTCTCACATATGTACTTTTACCAAAGAGGTAGGCTTTTTAATTAAATATATAAAAGTATACTATGTATAAAGGTAAAAAAATATCAGAAATATGAATTCAAAATACTATCTTGTTAAAACAAAACCAATAGCCATAGATATATTCTAATAAAAATTAAGTTAATTTGGTTGCTTACTTTAATTTTATACAATTTAAACTAAGTTAATTGCCTATTAATTAGTAAAACAAAAATCTTGAACATTTCTATAACAATAAATTTGAAAAAGGTATGAAAATAGTCTAAATAGTTATGTAATAATTCTGGTACAAACAGATTAATCAAAATTTACATAATATTATACATATTTATGATGATGAGTAGGTATTCATTGGTGCAGTACTAACGATAATGTTTAAACTACTATCTAGGCTTAAACGATAGAACAGGGGTGAACATTCCTTTTCATCAAGTCATTAAATTAGGAGTACTAGGCAAACACGTACAATCGTATATATATATGCATTCTACACGTCGTTTAGTGGTGTTGAAACGATAAATTATTCTATTGACTTTATGGACCTTTCCTGATCCGACCCTCAGATAGTATACCACTGAACTATGTACACATCATTCTGATCTACGTGTCCAACTGATCTGAAATTTTACTTAGGGATAGACTACTTAATGTTATCTATTTTTGAGATGCGAGAATCTGAAATTTTACTTAGGGATAGACTACTTAATGTTATCTATTTTTGAGATGCGAGAATCCAGACCACTAAACAATAGACATCATTCTGATATTTCTGATTACGTTGGCGGTCGTATACTATCCGGAGGTAGCGCTGGAGGTCGCATAACAGGAAAGGTCCGACTTCATTACTACCTAAAAGAAACATATCTTAATTTCTCGAATTATAATTTACTCATGAACCAACGTACCGTGTAGTGGAAAAAGGTATGTACACAGATTATTGAAAAATCATGGACTACTTATTTCATTAGGTAATGTTCTAATAATTTTCATTTCATTCGGAAGGTTGTAATTGAATGTAATGAAATTTAGCGCACCTAAGGAGTTCGAATAACATTACTTTAAATTGCCTACATATATAATATAAAGTAGGCACAGCTGTATATTCAACATGAGATTACCTTAGTACTAGATTTTTCTACGGATTCATGATAAAAAATTTAGTTTACGTTGAATTCTCACCAACCTTAAAGTATACATTTATACTAACATTTACTAAAGTATCATTTACTTTTCAATCTTTGTGTACATTGAATATGGATCATTGTTTCCCTTGTCACTTACCATAAAGTATCATTTTTGATTTATTTTATTTTAGCTCAACAGGTATCTGCAGGGACTTACGAATCACCAACAACTTACCTGCTTCGCTTCAATCAACACAAAGCACTGATAAACACAGACATGTGCTTATCCGTAGTAGTGAATCGGGAAAACCATTCATCTTGAACAAGGTATACCAACCAAATTTCGGTTCCAGCCGAATACCTGTTCCTGTTTGTTCCTTCTCATGCTATTCAAAGACATTGTAATAGTAAACTGCTATTGCTCTATGTAACAGCTCTTATCTGTTGTCATGTGGGTGAACATCGGAAGTCTTTATCATCATGAAAGAAGAGTCTCTCTTTATCCATGTTGTCAGTTTGTCCCATTTCATTGCTTGTGCCCTTGGTGGTTTGTCCCTTAATAGCTAACAGTCCCAGAACGAATTAGAATCTGCTGAGACTGTCATCAATTTCGCCCTATTTTAGGGAGACTGGCAAAATGCGGAATGTTCTACGTCGATTATCCCAGTATTTTCCGGGATGTTTTGCTATCAATATTCTCAGCTCACTGAGTAGAATCAATCCTTTGACTGTCATCGATTTCGCTTCATTAGAGGAGATGGCCAACTCCAGATCCTTCCAAGGCGAATTTTCCGGGATATATTGGTATCAAATTCTCAGCTCGGCTTCTAGAATTTAAATCTGCTGAGACTGTCGTCAGTTTCACCCTATTTTGGGGAGCCTAACTAAATATAGATTGTTTCAGGGCGATTTTTCAAGGATGTTTTGGAAGGTACGGTCTATCAAAATTGTCAACTCACTGAGTTGGATTTCTATCCATTGAGACTGTCATCGATTTCACTTTCTAAGGAATAAAAAATGGAAGCACATTGTCTTATTCCTCGATAATAAAAAGGTACATGTTAGATCGATTTGACAGTTAGTTCATAATCAGCAGACATGTAGGTACCTAATCTAACAAACTGTTTGCTGAAGCCACCAAACCAGTTAGCAACCCACTTGAGGCGTTCGCTGAGTTCTCTTATCGTCAGGAGCACCTCCCACCCTCGGTCATGGTCGGTTCAGAGAGGTTTCAAACCAGTAGCAGTAGCAGATTTTCAAATCGGTCAGAGCTTTTTCGAGCTGACCACTTTCTGTTTGCCTCCTCCATACCAATGGAATCATTCTAATTTTTTAGCCTCTGTTTTGGCCACTGTTTTACGTCCCTGATTGTTTAGCTCTAACATTCGATCATGAAACGGATGGACTCAATCCCTAACCGGTATGAAATCTCTTGAAACGTTGGCAGGAGTAGCGCATGGGCAATGCGTACTTGGCCAGTGCGCAACCAATTTTGTAACTTTAAACCAGTTTGAATGACTTGCAAACCGCCTCAGTGAACAAATTGTTAATAGGTAATCTTATAACCCCTCCTTGGTTCATGAAGAATAGGCACTACTAGCGTATTCTTCAGAAAACAGCTCAAGATTAATGGTTCTCCCGATAGTCTCCTGTATAGTCAAAGACCTGCCAAGCTGAACAGCGTCAGATGCAACAACAACAAGAATGTAGTTCGAGATTGATAAGGTGCGTTGTTTTTATTTTATTTTCATAATGAAAGTTTCATTTCGTAAGTATTTAAATTTTAGTTAAATTATTCCCATATTATAGTAATTAACCTGACAATGATCCAACCAAATATAATTGTTGATAAGTTGGTGCAAGGTGCAACTCATCCCCAGCTACAACAATCTATCTGTTGATTCTAACGCACATGTACTTTCGCCAAAAATGTACTTTAATTTCATTAAAGTACGCATAAAATATCAGTACAAACTGGAAAAAAAAAGAATGTTATCAAAATTAAAAATTGGTATGCATAGCCGAATATTATGGCAGCCGAAGCATTTTAATTGCCAAACAAGTAGACTTACATCATTTTGCATGGGACAAAAATTGGAAATCATGCTGCATGACTTTTTTTCTAATTTCACGATTTTTGTTTGAGACGCATCTATTGTGTCAAGTTATACATTAAGATGACGGGGGAACAAATATTTGAATTTAAAATATATTTTTGAGTCGGGGAACTCTGAAATTCGGTCAGGAAATTTAAAATTCCAATTTGGGGGCCAGTAGTCTTGGGGTTTTGTCTCTGATTATGAATTTATGTTTACACAACAATGCCCACAATCGCTACCCATGAAATTTATGGGAAATTACTTCGAGTCCATCCTTCAACTACCCTCCAGTTTTGAGGGAGTTCGGAGATATCGGGGGTCTGTCTAACAGCAATCCGGTGAACCTCTGAAAATGTCATCAAAATCAGACTACAATCAAGTAGGTTTACCTAGTTTGGCCTAAGGCAAGGATTAGAACAGTGGCAGACACTGGAGCAAATTCGTTCTATAAGCTGTGAAACGCTAAAATCAAGTTTTGATTTCATTAGATACAAAAGTCGTCATGCATGCCGTGACGTATTCATGCCATTTATTAGCAGTTAGGATGCACAATATATAATAGAATTTGTAAAATAAAGAAACCGAAATATACTAGGAATACATTTCAACTCTCATCCACTACTATTCGACGATCTGTCAACACCGACACTTTGAGCGCTTATCAGTAGGTATGCCATTTTATTTCCAGGGGACACAACGAAAACATATATTTGTCCAATTAACCGTAATTTATTAAAAGGATAGATTTAGGATATTTTTTATTTTTGAGATACGAACTGACGAGCACCCAAACCACCAATCTCTACACATTCTTCTGATCTATTACGGAGGCCCGTTTATTGCACAGAGACCGGTTATAGTTTATACGACGACGATGTTCATTTTGTTTATGAAAATAACGCTGCAAATTATTACACAAAGGTTTATTATTTCTGTATCGTACAGACCTTCTACATAGAAAACTGACCGTAATTATTCAGCCTCACTTATAGTATATTTACTATCGAAAATTGGGGCTTCGCGCTTCCAATATTTGGTTCACTCATTCACTGCATTACAGCTCCAGGACCCCATAATTTCACGCTTTATCCCTTCCCTCTTCCCTCCCCTCCCTTCCCTCTTGCTCCCTCCGCCTCCCCCACACCCTTGCCCTCCCGTCCCTCTCACTCCCTCTCCCCTCCCTTCCCTTCCCTCGCTCTCCCCTCCCTTCCCTTCCCTCGCTCTCCCCTCCCTTCCCTTCCCTTCCATCTCTTCCCTCCGCCTCGCCCTCCCTCTCACTCTCTCCCGCCCACCCTCTCCCACCCACCAGGACACAGAGAAACACAGAAAAAGACACTTTTTCGCCCGTTTTTGGCCCATAGCATCTATGCGAGTAAAGCGATCGGGATGGTTAAACGTTAGGACCAACTAGACCTCAAATGGAGTCTATGTGCGAAAGAACGGGTTTTTTAAGTAAATTCTTAGGCCTTTTATTGCCCGGACGGCGGACGGACATTTCAAATTTGGATTCTACGCACCTTGAAACGTAAAGTGACAAAGTTTGAGGGGGTGTTATAAAATTTTTTTGCTATACGATCACATAGGCTTATTATTGGAAATAATAAACCAAAATGGCGTTCAGATGAGCAGTCGAAGTGTCGTGCAGCTAGATTGTCGAGTGAAGGGGATTAAAGCTCCATGTCTGGGTGTAATGCGTTCTTCTGGCTCATACATAGTTTTGAACTTAGATATTCGAAAAATTACCACACTTTGAAACTGTTGTTCTTTTTGGTTTCAGGGTTGCAGGATCTTCCTTCAATTAGTCAAATTTTGACGAAAAAAATCATGACATTTTGAAATAGTGAAAAAGTGACAACATAATTTGCTACTCATATGACGTCAAAGATGTTTTCTGTTGGATACATTCATCCAAAATGGTTGAGGCTGGTAAAGTTAACGTTGCGCTACTCCAGTACATCGCCTCATGTTAATTCAATTCCAGATAAAAGAAAAGAAGTTTTGAAAAAACTCATATACAGTTCCAAATCACATCAAGATAGAAGATGGAACAGAATTTTGGAAATGAGGAGGTATGCGAAAGAAATGAGAAAGGCTAAACATACTCCTGTACAATCTATTGCCCTGAAATATTTACCTAATGCTATAAGTAACGATCCTAGTGCTGAAAATAATTTGAAAAATGAAGAAGTAGAATCAAACGTTGATTCTCCTCCAGTGATGCCTATTGGTTTAAAACTGGTATCTGCTGCTCATTTCAATGAAATTAGGTCTACAGGAAATAGTGAAGACCAAGTGGAAGAAGGTGATAATATATCACCAGCCAAAAGAGATCAAGACAGCTCAACAGTGAGTGTAAGGAAGGTTTGGAGCAACGATTACATGCAAATCACACATAAAGTTGACGAAGTTGAAAGCCTGGATGGTGAGTGGGTATTGAAGTATGGGACCAGTAACCCAAAAATACCTTCTAGCCACGTTCCATGTGGTGGTTGTGGTGCGCTTTTGCATTGTAAAGACACGTCAATTCCTGGATTCATCCCACAAGAGGTTTTTGAACAATGTGACACAAGACAATTAAGAACCATCATTTGCCAAAGATGTAATTTCTTACAAAACCACAATACTGCTCTGTCTATAGCAGTAGATGCCAAAGTTTACCCAAAAATAATTTCATATATCAAAAAGAAAAAAGCTCTGGTTTTGTTAGCAATAGATTTGACCGATTTCCCTTGTAGTATTTGGCCAGGTATTTCTGATTTGATTGGATTAGATTGTCCCATGTTCCTTGTCGGAAATAAGGTTGATCTACTAGATGGAGACAGCAAGGGTTGGATGAGACATGTAGAAAAGAGCATGAGATTGTGCTTTCCTCGAAAGGCCAACATCCTTGGTACAAGTTTAATATCCGCCAAAACAGGGTTTGGCGTTGAAGAGCTAATAAGCCAATTGCATAATGTTTGGAGGTATGAAGGAGATGTCTACTTGGTCGGTTGTACAAATGTTGGAAAATCGACTCTTTTCAATGCTCTGCTACAGTCTGATTACTGCAAAGTAAAAGCTGCGGATTTGGTGCAGAAGGCAACAACAGCCCCATGGCCAGGAACTACGCTAAATCTTTTAAAGTTTCCCATTCTAAGGCCTGAAGGATGGCGGCTTTACTTGAGGTCTCAGCGTTTGAAAACTGACAGCACTAAGCGTGCTGAAGAGCAGTTGAAAAGACAACAGTCACGTGACGATAAGTCCCACCGTAAAGCTGCACCTCAATTGATTGGTCATATTGGCCGAACTTTTTATAAGTCTTCGGAAAATGAGGATGACCCATTCTCAGCTCCTGATTTTGATGATCCAAAAACCCCGGTCCCAGGTGCTGGGTTAAACCCAAACGATCCCCAGTTTGTTAAAGGTCATTGGTTCTATGATACGCCTGGCGTACTCCACGATGATCAGATTTTGGACCTTCTCACAACGGACGAATTGTTGAAGGTGTTGCCACAAAAGACTATCGTACCAAGATCATTTATCATGAAACCTGGGTGGACCTTATTTGTAGGGGGTTTGGCACGAGTCGACTACCTAGTGGGAGATGCTAAATCCACCAAGTGGACCTTATTTGTCTCTAGAGATCTACCCATCACGATTTGCTCTACAGTTGATGCTCAAGAAGTCTATGAAACACTCTTGGGTACCGATAATTTTGTTGTGCCTTCTGGTGATGATCAACGACTCAAAAAGTGGCCGTCCCTGAAGTATAAAGGTGATTATAAACTTTCGGGGATCTCCAAGTGGGAATGTTGTGGTGACATAATTCTATCCTCTTGTGGATGGGTATCATTTGCCCCGGACAAGAAAGAAGTCATATCACTCAGGCCCTGGACTCCAGAAGGTCGCGGAATTTACACCAGATTTCCAGCTCTTCTGCCGTTTGCTGTGAGAAAGGCAGAAGTACTCATGAAAGGAACTCCAGTATTTTATCCTGGAAAGAAAGCTAACAGTACAGACATAGATGAAGATCTGTTGGCTTAACATTTAGAAGTTTTATTAGGCAGTTCATATGGGTTGAATTATGTACAGTTTAAAAAAATGCAGTTCATAATTATATTCCATGCCAAATTACCTTTTCTTCGATCAAAATTCCCTTTGGTTTCCCTCAAAACAAAAGAAGTTTCTTCAATCTCAAAGAAAAAATTAGTTTTTCGGTGTAGCCTACTTTATTTTTAGTTCGCACCTACCTGTAGGCACCTGTTAGTTGTTGATCCCCTGTTTGATTAAAATATATTATTACGTATTCGAGGTCCACATTTAAAATTTCAAAACTTCAAAGATCGATTTTTAAACTAATAATAAAGTTTCCCAAGAAAAATTTTGTAAAACGCCTGTTTCTAGGAAAGATTTTATTTTTCAACGGTTTTCGTGTTTCTGACCTCATTTCACTAAAACGGTAATCCCTCTCTCTCAAATTACAATGTTATTAATTAATTATTTTAAAAAGATTGTTAATTAATTTCGTGTTATTGTACGATTTGGTGTGAAAAGTTACGTAGCACCTAGTTATTCCAAAACACAGGTCCGTGAAGAGTCATTTTTCATAAAAACCCTCGATTTCCTCGGGGAAAACAGTTTGTAAACCTGAGAACGGAATTTTAACACAACCATATAGGTAAAAATTGACAGTAAAATTAATTTTTGGAAAGCTGATCAAAATGAGTTTTGTAGATACTTATATCTGATTGAAAAATTGAAGATTTTCTGAATTTTAGAAAGAACTTTTTTCGTCTTCAAGCTTTGTGTTTTGGATCAATTCTGACAGGAAATTCAACGCATCTCGAAAAAAATCTAAAGCAATTTCATTTTGTTGATTTTTTTCTAAAACGCTTTGTAATTTGAGAAGTTATGGTTATTTTTAAAAAAATCATAAAACTGAAAATTCTCTCAAAAACCGGGGGTTTTGAAAAGCTTTTGAGGAGGATCTTTAGGTACTAATTTTCTTGTTATAGAATCGATAATTGAGTACATAAAAATTGGAATACCCCGTATAAACGAAAAAAGAAAACAAAAAAATTGGATGATCTGTATGGGTTTAAAAATAATTATTGATCAAAATGTTGTGTTTTCAATTTTTTCTATTTCCTCCATTTGGCTAGTGGGCTTTTTTTGGTTGTCAACTAGCTTCATTAGGTACCTAATTTGAAAAACTGTATTTATATATGTTTTAAATCGAAAATATGAAATCGGCTGCTTTCTATGGCGAAATTGGTTGGTACCTGATGGAGAAAAATGTCGTTTTTGAAGAAACTTCTTCTGAGATAAGCTTCTTCTCAGAGCTTTAAAATATAGTACATAGTAATCTCCTAAGTTTTACGAAAAATAACCATAGTACCCATGCTAGTTGAATAGGTAGGCACATGTTGGAAAAGTTGTGTTGAGCCTCGTAGGTAGGTACTGTTCTCGTAGGTTTCTCTATGGAAATGATTGTCACCATTAAACGTCTTCTAAGTACGGTGCTCTTAGTTTATATTGTACATATTTTGTAATTGTTTTGTGCAAATTTACAGTGGAATATTTTAAAATCAAATACCATGGAAATGGTATGTTAAACTGTATCTGCCGAGCGTAATATAACGTGTTTATGAACGTCTTCAGTAAACATCCTAAATATACTGTTGAATCGTAGGAACTGTTTCATTGCTTTTTATTCCTTACCCTCTCACCTTTAATGTTGTATGGTATTTCTTGTGGACTTACGTAGTGTTTCTAATTGATATTGTGTATTGATCGAGATATCTACCTATTTAAAATTCCTGAGAAAATAACTTTTAAGGGCAATCTTCGTTTTTAAGGATTGCAATATAAGGAGAAGGAGGCGTTCAAAGGTGGTCGTGGTAATTTAGATATTACTGTTTAGCCGTTATTTAGAGGTTTATTAACCGACCTCCGGTAATATCTCGAGACTCAACAGATGCCCGAATTTAATTTCATTATTGATATTGTTAATAAATAAAGAAAAATTAATGTTCCTCGAAAGGTGTTTATTGATTCAATTTTGACGAACAGTTCAATCAACAATAAGGGGGAGAGTAAAGAAGCTCGGGTTGTCTACCAATGATTACTAGGTAGGTATTGGAAATTTATCAAATATGGTGCAAATACTCGTATTTAAGGTTCAAATTAATAAACTAGGTAGGTAACCAATCTATATTAATAAAATCGTAGTATTTCTGTCTGTACGTTGATTAGAATCATGAAATTTTGCGTTTCTTTTCCGTTTCATGCTAGCTGTAGACGATTGGAACCATTTTCTCAATTTTTCTCTGTCTGACCGTATGTTTGTCCGCTTTTCACGGTTACAGGGGCCATTGGACAACTGATACGAATGTGGGGGAAATGCCTGTATCAATCCAACTTAAATTATAGGCTATTTGAAGTTTTTTAAATTTGAGCCAGAGGGGTGTTTTAGGGGAGGTTGTGAAATGGGGTATCTTGGACACCACTGGACAACTGGGGACGAATATGCATGGATTAATCTAACTTGAATCACAAGCTACTTGAAAATTTTCAAATCTGCCCCATAGGGGGTGTTTTAAGGAGGGGGGGGGGAAGTATTTTTGTCATCACTGAACAACCGGGGATCTGAGTGGTGGAATGTTTGGATTACTCCTAACTTTAACAACAAGCTACTTAAAATTTTCCAAATCTGACCCATAGAGGGAGTTTTGGGAGGGGAGGGGGGTGAAATGGGGTGTCATTGACATCAGCAAATAAACTGGAGACGTGATTGTTGAAATATGTTTGAATTACGCTAATTCAAATCACAGGCTACTTGAAATTTTTCAAATCTGACCCAAAGAGGGTGTTTTCTAAGAGGGGGTGGTGAAATGAGGTATCTTGGACATTACTGAATTAACTGAGGACCTGACTGATTAAATATGTTTGGAATACTCTTGTAGAATGTACTTGATTAAAATAGAATAGACATGAATCACAAACTACTTGACATCTTCCAATCTGAACCATAACGGGTATTTTGAGGGAGAGGTGGGAGTGGGATGGCGATCTTGAACATCACTGAATTAACTGAGGACCTGATTGATAACATATGTTTGAATAACACTAATAAACTGCAGCCTACTTAGACATTTTCAATTCCCACCTATAGGATTGTTTTTGGAAGAGGAGGTTCGGAAAGAAGTATCTTTAACATCACTGAACAAACTGGGGATCATAAACAGCAAGTTCCAATTATACAGAATGACCTTATAATCAAAATTGTGTTCATTTATTTTTGTTCATAATGATAATAAAATTTCTAATAATAATGATTTTTTAAAAATAGGTAGGTAGGTAATAACTTTTTTTGGAACTTGTGCACAACTTGTAATGTTCAAATTTATAACAAGCAAACAATTTACAATTTTATGTTTTAAAATCAAAGTTTTAGGATTTTTGCGATTTTAGGAGTTGAGCACTTATATTTGTGCTCAGCTCTCTTTGAACTCAGGATTTTTGTTGCTGTAGGCACTATTTTGACGAAAAAACTGATTTGTCAATTTAAATTTCATGCTCATTGTCTGGAATGTAATGTAATCTCTACGTAATCACGAAAAATGATGAAATTCAGAATTCTTTTCAAAATGCTCCAAATGCGTTTTACAAAAGAAAATGTTCGCAAATGTTATTAAAAACTTAATTTTCAGTATTTTTTGCAGCTCGAATTTATCCGAAAACACGCTTACTATGTATCCAGAGTTGAATGCCCGTAAACAGAAATTTTTGCAAGCACTTATCTCTTTTCAGGTAAAAGTCAATGAACTGTCCATCCCTAGTGGGGCATCTATAAATAGATATCTAGTAGATAGGTAGGTACTAAATTGCCTTGAAATATGTCGGCGAGCGCATTCGCCTTGTCATTTCTTGTTAAATTCGAGTTAGGTTGGTAGGTAGTTTGAGAAATCATATTGAATAATCATGAATTGGGTTTTGTTGAGAGAAAAATATTTTCCTTGAATATAAAGGTTGTTTATTTAGACTAGAATTTGCAGTGTCAGTAGCGGTAGGGAGGCATGCGCTTGCAGACGAAAGGGTGATGCTTATCTTCTTGGAATCCATCTTTTACTTCTCTTCACAGAGAGGTTATGTTTAGGTACCTCGGTGGCTACTGGCTACGTCGCCCGTAGTCTTCCGTTTTACTAGGAATTATACGATTTTCTTGGGTTTTACTTCAGTTTTCGTGGGTTCTATCGTTTCCGAGCCGCTCCTCTAGTGAAAAACCCCAGAGGTTTTAAGTTATTTGGTTATCAGCCCCCTGCTTCTTGATAAATCCTCAACGACTACCACATCTGGTAAGTGATAAGTCGAAGTTTCCCCGATATATTTGATTAGTTGGTACAGCAAATTGTTTTTGTTTAAATTTAATCACAGAATATCAGAAAAATAATTCTTGAATAGTATTCAATTGAAAATGAAGAGTGATGTACCTACCTAGCAACTTTACGGAACTTGACTAGTAGATACTCTTCTGGAAGTGTATCGCTAGTTCATCTTTAGGTACTCAAGTCAAGGCAATCCTATCGCATTTCGCGATAAGTTCTGTAGATAGGAATTAAATTCTTACTAAAGTTGTACTATTTCGACCATCATTGTATCTATGATTTGTCAAGGAATACATATAGGCAATTATTTACCAGGATACGTACCTAATCCTGCCTGGATTTGCCGCAGCTTTGTCACAGGATATTGTTGAAATGCACACCTTCTTTATTTGTGTTCCAAATTGGTCTTTCATCTTCAAATAGCTACCTGCCTAAGTACTTGGTAGGTATGTGTGTACATTTTATATTAATTTCTTTTTACCTACTTACCAAGAAAGATTAACCTACGATCGTTTCTTTTTCTCTGATCAAAATTAACCAATCCTTAGCTAAAACTGAGAAGTTTCTACTTTTTTTCAAATTTTATGAAGACCAAAGTACCTGCATAAAAAGTTGTTAAGATGAAGAAAGATCAATAAAGTGTCAAGAGGAACGATACCGGAAAAGGGAGGTTATAATTACATATATATCTGCTCGCGAAAGTTCTCATAAATAGATTGTTAAGTAGGTATAAGTATCTACCTTCTTGTGAAATCTGAGTGTGATTGGGGATAATTGTATTGTCCTTAATAATTTCTAAGTTTGAATATTGGAGGCCAAAAAAAAAGAGGGGAGAGAAGTACCTCACTGGTGCGGGGGTTTGAGGTGATTGACTGACATGGCCAGCTAGTTTGACTTTTGTTTCCCAGAAAGCCACAGCCATTTCACACTCTTCTCTCTGAATAAAATACCAATGTAAATCATCGTAAGTTCAAAATGACTAGTGAGATAACAGATTCAACTGCGTACAGAAGATCCGTTGGCGTCGCATCAGGTTCATATTCCGACTCCCAGAAGCAGAACTGGTCTCAAGAATTTAGAAAACCGTGACCCACATTTTTCTGGTGGGCGGAGATAAGTTAATAAAAGTTGTTCAGTTCAAGAACGTGTTGGTGGGAAACATTCAGAACTTTTCTTCCATCAGTGGTAGTGTAGAATTTATCCTATGATGGGTTCGAAAGGTTTGTGAACAAAGAGTGACTTCACAAGAAAACACTGAATGCTTAATAACGGTTATTATTTTCCTACAATTTGTGGAAAACTAGTTACGGGACGGGAGGTGAATTCACCCTATGACGAATATTATTTTAAAAGTCCCAGTCATGCAGGATGCTCGTATGAGCAAATTCTCATTCGGTATTATATTCGTGTTAAATTGTTTTGAAATTTGAGCATATTGTGTGCAAATTAAATATTATTAGCTATATATTTTATTAGACCACTTCAATAAAAAGGCCTGCCTGTAATTTGTTTATTTATTTTTTGTTATCTAAGCTAAAAAAGTTGCAGTCATGCACCATGATTATATCAGTGAATTTCCGTAAATTATCGTACTATGAATATTATGTTACATTGTTTTGAAGATTTAAGAGTTTGAGTGAAAAGAAATTGTTAACTACCAATTTTATTGCAAAAAACTCGTTCTAAATAATAATATGCTATTCAGAATGAGATTTTGGATTTTAAACTTTTTTTGCTGTTTTTATCGATTTTTTAGCATATTTTAATGAAATTTAAGTAAATTTTTCAGCATGATTTTGTACATAACATTTTTAATGTTCTATTTAATAGTTAACAAATTTTATATGAGCAATATTCTGCTAAAAAATATAAATTTAACGATTTTTATAAGTTTTTTGCTATTTTCAGTGATCTAAATCAGCACTTTTTTGAAATTTGACCAATTTAATGTGCTCAACGAACTCGCCCTTTCGTTTGGAAAGCTTGATTTTTTGGCGCAAGAACGGAATTGATATTTCAATCCTACGGAGAAAGTTATCGTCTGGAAGGACATACATATGAAAAAGCGACTCTAGGATTCGTTTCAGAATGTCTCAAAACGGATTTCAATGAAAAAAATTTCCGAACATATTTATTTTAAAATTTTTGGAGCCATTGCTATAGCTTCATTTCCTACGAAAATTCGCTTAAATCAGATTTAAAATAACATAAAGGTTTGATTTAAAAAAGAACATTTTAAATTTGATTTCCATCAACCACATAAAGTAAACATTTTCAGAAATTTTACAATTTTAAGTTTGTTAATTTAAATCTGATTTAAGCGAATTTTCATCTCCCTGAAGAAGCCCCAGTTCCAGAGGAGAAACGTCGGAGGAAAATAAAAAACCAAAATGAAGAACAGACTTGAAGTTTTAAGACTGTTAAAGTTTTCTAATAATTTTCCAAATAAGTATACATTTTATGGCATAACAACTTTTACTACCTACATAATATTCTGCTTTGTGGACATCTGTTTGAAAAACCTATTTTTTCTTCAGTTTTTATAGTTTTTTAGCATATTTTAATGGCATTTAAGTTTATTTTTGAGCATATTTTCGTGTGTGAATGTTCTCTAGTTCACAGTTGATTTATACTTTTTGTGAGTAATATCCTGCTTAAAGAAACATATATTTAACGGCGTTTTAACAGTTTTTGACAATTTTTTATGGTTTTTTAAAGCTCAGTTTTGAAATGTGAGCAATTTATTAAGCTGCAAAAGTGCTGCCCGATGGAAAAATCATCCTCTCTTAAAATGTTTGATTTTTTTGGCGAAACATCGATTTTTTTTCTCAATCCCAAGGAGTGTTATCGACTTGAATGACACACAAACGTATATACATGCATGCACAAACGCACGCAAGCATACACGCACACACACTGACACACACACACTTTTCATTTATTTATAGAAAATTACCCCTCAAAGGCGGAGGAGGCAAACCATCAACTTGGAAAATATGAATATAAGAAGTGGGGAGGACGCCTAGGTTTATCCGATGCGGGCCCCAGGGATGAGGGAAGTTGCAGAAGGAGGAAGAGTGTGATGAAAGGAAGTGCCCCTATAAAATGTCCACCAGCCCCTAAGAACACTTTTGGTCATAACAACTCCGTGATAATAACAAAAATCTACAATAACAATTACAAAAAAATTATGAGAAATAAAGTTGTAGCGAATCAATTACCACCATTTAACGACCAGAACGGTGCCCATAAAACTAATATTTAGTTTTTAAATGGCAAATACATGAAAATAAGAAGTCCAGTTCAAAGAGAAAGTTGCAATAAATGTAGTATTGAATTTTAAATATACAGGTATCTGCATAAGTTTTTTGCAGTATGAATATTTCTGTCAATATTTCGATACAAAATGGAACAATGGTTACTTATATATGTAACTAAAGTCACTGTTTGGAAAAAAGGTCCATTCATGCAGCATGATCGTACGAGCGAATTTTCTTAAATTACCTATTATAATTACGTTAAACTCTATCGAAATTTGAGTGCAAGGAAATTGTTAAAAACCAATTTTATGGCAAAAAATACAAACTTGATAAAATTCTGCAATTCAAAAAAGATTTTGGTTTTTTTTTTTTACATTTTTAGCGAATTTTTGTTGAAAATGAAGCTATTGCAATGGCTCCAAAAATTTTAAAATAAAAATGTTCGAAAAATTTCTTCACTGAAATCTGTTTTGAGAAATTCTGAAACGCTTTTAGAGCTTAACGCTTTTATACATATAATTGTTAAATTTCTATTTTGTATCAACATTCTATTTACAAAAAGTTTATCTATAACGAGAACTATGTTATTAAAAAATGAATGCAAAACACTGCAGAAAAATGTACTCAAATGTCATTATATTTTCTAAAAATTCGATAAATACTACCTAAAAAAGCTCAAATTTCTAAATCTCTTTTGAATCGCAGAATAATGTTAAGAACAAATTTTGTTGCCTTAAAATTGGTAGTTGACTACCAATTTAACTAAAGTTCTCAAATTTAAAAACAATATAATACGATAATTTTTCGAAAATTCACTCACAAAATCATGTTGCGTGACTGGAATTATTTTGCTGTTTTTTTTTTAAATCGATTTTTGAGCAAATAATAATGAAATTCAAGTACGTTTTTCAACCTCATTTAGTTCAAAAACTTTTTAAATGTCCTAGTTACTTAATTGTTGATAATTTTGTTTTGACGAAAATTCTTCTACAAATTGTAATTGTAACGATTTTTGGCCGTTTTTAGTGATTTTTTAAGCACATTTTCAAAAATGTGACCAATTTAATGTGCTCAAAAATTGCTGGCCAACGAACTCATCCTTTCATTTGGAAAGCTTTCTTTGGAACCAGAACGGGATTTTTATCTCAATCGTAAGGAGAGTTATCTTCTGGAATGACGTACATATATATACACATGAAAAAGCGCAAACTTCTGGAATCGTTTCAGAATGCCTCTAACGGATTTCAATGAAGAAAATTTTCAAAAATTTGCGTTTAACAAATTTTTGAGCCATTGCAATAGCTTCATTTTTTTTTCTAAAATTCGCTTATGAATACTGTGACTTTTTTTCGTTAGCCCCCTTTTTAAACTGATTTTTTTAAATGAAAAACTGGAAAAAAATCAAAAATGTCAGCGGTTTTTCGGCTGTTTCACATTGTTCCAGAAAGTTTTAAAATCCTCGGAGTTTTTATCGTTTGAAATCGTTGCCTATCTCAATTTTGAATTAATCCGTTTAATAATATGATGACTTATTTTGAAAGTAAATAAGCGGTATTTATGAAATATATTTATAATATTTATTTGATATTTAATATTTATGGTAATATTTATTTATTTTTTTGTTTACAGTTGATGCAGTTAACGTTTTATGCTCATGATAAATCATCTTGTTCTTCTGAAAATTTAATCTGATTCTGTTCATTTTTCTTGAAAATGAACGAATGTACTAGATCCCCTGAAAGGGATGGCCAAAGTGCAGAATCTGATCAAAATAACAAAATGTTCATCGTGAAAATATTGTCCGAGATGCACAATACATTTAACAAGTCTGGCCCCGAAGTTGAAGTGAAGAAGGAAAATAAGCCAGAAGATTCTGAACATGAGGGTGGGACTT
Source organism: Adelphocoris suturalis (assembly GCA_030762985.1). NCBI lineage: Eukaryota > Metazoa > Arthropoda > Insecta > Hemiptera > Miridae > Adelphocoris > Adelphocoris suturalis. The sequence goes on along the minus strand of CM061041.1, from coordinate 117,340,298 downwards.
CTAAAGAATCACCTGGAAGTCCTGTGATTGATGATTCTTCGTCAGTGGTGTTCGAAGCTCAGCCAGTGAACGATGATGAGGAAGACGACAAAGTTTATTTTCTTGATGCAGAAACACAAAAAGAACCAGTATTCGTGGGAGAAGATTGCAATGAAGGACAAATCATAGTGGAAAACAACGGTGATAATAAGGATGATCTTCGACCTTTAGTTTTTGAACGCGTTGCTGAGCCAATAAATGAATTAACTGATCTTGATCCAATCGCAGTGCAATCAGTTGCAGAAGAACCGATGCTAGCGACTCAAGAAGTGGAATCCACAGAGTGTGGTCAAGAACCCTCGCAAGATGTGTCTTCGTCTGAAGCAGTTCTAAGCGACGCCAGTCCTCCAGATGTTGATCAAGCGACTGCCAGCTCAGAGGTCGAACAGTTTCACGACGCTCGTAGTGGAAGTGAAGAGAACTTAGTCGTGGATGATCTGGTGGAGGAAAAGCCTGAAACTTTGAAGAGAAAATTAGTTGAGCAAACTAACAAAAAAGACATAATACCGAAAGCCGCTCCATCAGAAGAAGAACCATATGAAAAACGCCCTAGGAGATCTTTGAGGAGTGCTGATAAAGTAAGTACTATTTTATTGAAAATTTTCATATATATATATACAGGGTGATTCCCTCGCACATGCGAAAAAAAAAATTTGGGTGAAACTACATCAAAAATGGAGTAAAATGCCGCCAACCGCATATTTTTATCTCAATCCGTACTCGAGATATGATTTTTTAAAGGTTTTTTCAAGAATACCGTGTTTTTTCATTTTAAACTCGGATTTCTCCACTTTGCCTCATTTAATTTTAACTTTCAACCTCATTTTTGGTATTAGCATTAAATTTCCTATAGGAATAGTGTACTTGGGTTTTAAAAAGTACCATCCGAAGACCCTCACATCAGCTCAAACATTGAGGTTTTTGAAAAAATAATATTTCTGACAATCTTTAAAACTTTACTACTCTTTTAAAAAGAATCCTGGAAACTGGCAAATCTCATGAAAACTGCTTCATCTAATATGCTTTCCAACGGTATAATCAATTTTACTTTTATTTTGTTAGTTAGGGGAGAAAATAATGTTTTAATGTTAAAAAATGTGGGTTTTTCAATGAAATTGTTGGTTTTCTCGAAAGATGACCCTCCATGAACCAACGAGTATGCGGTCGGTTTCTATGTATTTTTTCTCGCTGTATCGAATGGAAACTCTTGCAGATCTCTCAACTACGTTATAATCGAGTTTTACACTTTAATTAACTAGTTTTACCCCATAACACACATACATTTAATCGTAACTAACAAACGGTTATAACGGAGTTAAAGAGATCTACAAATGTTACCATTCGATACAGCGTGAAAAAATACATAGAAACCGACCCCATACTTGTAGGTTCATGGAGGGTCATCTTTCGAGAAAACCGACAATTTCATTGAAAAACCCACATTTTTTAACATTAAAACATAATTTTCTCCACTAAATAACAAAATAAAAGTAAACTTGATTAAACCGTTGGAAAGAGTATTAAACGAAGCAGTTTTCATGAGATTTGCCAGTTTCCAGGATTCGTTTTGGAAGAGTAATAAAGTTTTAAAGATTTTCAGAAATATTATTTTTTCAAAATCGTCAATGTTTGAGCTGATGTGAGGGCCTTTGGATGGTACTTTTTAAGAATCCAAGTACACTATTCTTATAGTAAATTTATTGCTAATTCCGAAAATGTGGTCAAAAGTTAAAATTGAATGAAGTGAAGTGGAGAAATTTTAGTTTAAAAGGAAAAAAACACGGTATTCATGAAAAAACCTTCAAAAAATCATATCTCAAGAACGGATTGAGATAAAAATATGCAGTTGGCGGCATTTTACTCCATTTTTGATGTAGTTTCACCCAAATTTTTTTTTTTTGCATCTGCGAGGGAATCACCCTGTATATATATATATATATATATATATATATATATATATATATATATATATATATATATATATATATATATATATATATATATATATGTATATATATATTTCAGTTTGCATATTAATTATTTATTACCTACTTGTTAATCTGGTTTTAGACTGAACAAGATGTGGCTGTGAAACGTTCATCGAGGCGAATGTCCAAAGATTACAATAGAGAGTCTGTCCTCCAAAATGCTATCGCTAGGAAAGAAAAATCTCTCATATCCTTCTCTAGGGAGGAAAAGCCACGTAGATCCAGTCGTTTAAGTGAAGATCCTAAAGCTCCAACTCCACACCACCGAAGCCCAAAGTCGAAAGCAGCTTCCAGGAACTCCACTTCTGCAGATGAGAGCACAGCTCCATCCAATGGGGACTCGGTCACCAACAGCCCTTTCCGTGTAACTAAATTGACTTTCGAAGGTGATATGGATGACACATCTTCCGATATTTCGTCCCGCTCCTTCAAGAAAACTCGCAGTGCTGCGTCTAATCTTTCTAAATGTGCAAAGCTATCTTCCAAAGAGAGTCTGGTTCCAGATGAGGACTCAGCTAGCAGTTGGCAGGCCCAGCCTGCCTTGGAAATGCAAGCCGAAAAAGGTGAAAAACTTATTGTTTCACAGTTCATCCATCAAGTTGATATAATTTTGAATTAATTTGGGGAAAACAACTATTGTTCTTGATTAAGAATACAACTTTTTTTTGCTCTGCCATACTACTCTAAAACAAGATTTTTAAAAAAGTAATTCATCAGGGTCTGAATGTTTTTCGCTAACAGAAAAAGTCACAAACATAAATCTCTTTGATTCGTAAAAACATTTTTTCAGTTTGCGTCCTGACCCATGTTCTTTGCGGTCCAAATAATTATTTGAGACTGATTATTTAGTCCTCTGCAACCTTGGAAAATTAAATTATGGACGTGAATCTCGCGTTAATCTCAAATACCTTATTATTAGTCTCGAATACCTATATACCTTTTTTCAATATGGTTCTTCTTTATTTTAGTGACTCACAGTCCCTCAAGGCTTGCTGAGAGTGGATCAAATTCCACTGAGAGTAAGTAAATTTATGAGGTACCTAAACATTGAATTTCCTCAGGTGTAGATTACTACTGCTTTACTTTGTCATAGGTTGCTGCAGTATACTATATAAAACTGAAATTACTGCTACATTCTGTGGAATAATCGATTTGTTTTTAGCCCACAACAAAATAGCTCCTTCTCCTTTACTGAACATGGTGGAAGGTAGTGAACCACCAAGGTTGAAGGATGAAAAAAATCTGCCTCCTCTTACAGTGAGTTTCAAAAAACTTTTCATGTTTTTAACATTATTTTAAATTAAATAAATAGTTTACGAGTAACACAGTAAAACTGTTTTGATAGTTCCATTGATTACAATACAAGACGCTATAACAACTTTTGTTTTTGTTAAAGGCTGCTACTGGTTTGCTGTGTGAATGTGAAGTGGTCACCTTCATGTTTGCTCGGGAACCCACCAATCAGCTGTGCAAGGCGCTCGACATTTATGAGCATCGGCTGGTCAAGTGTTCCAACGAAATAGGTGACATCCCGCTCCTTCGGCCTTGCAAAACAAAACCTTTCCAAGCCCTCTGTCGGATACACTTTGAGAGAATGATCAGGCACAATGCTTGCCCTACTTGCGGAATTTTCTGCACACAGGTACCATCTGGTCTCAGTTATTTTTCAAAATGTACAAAAAATAAATACTCCAATATAACCAACCCTTTTGTGATACATTTTCAATCACCACAGTCTTTAGTTTACCATAGTACACAGGATTTACGTATACCTAGTATGGAAATTTTAATCCACAATGTTGTAAATCCTCCCTTTATTCTAAAATATTCATGAGAATATGCGCTTACCATCTTTTAGTCCTCTCCAAACCTTATTCATACATAAGTACACGTATTTATCTGTATCGACTTCTTTATTTTGTCCACGGCTAATCCCAGACTAAAATTTATTAATGGATTTATGATTAGATTGATAACTCAATTCAACTCTGGAAAAGTATGAGTAGAATTGTGGTAGGAATGAGTTGAAGAATTCTTACTAAGCAGCTTACTCGGCAGACACTATGTTGTGATAAATTTTAAAGAAAATGCTTGAAAGTTTCACCAAAATATTCGCTCCCGTTCCTGGTTCGTCTCCAATCCTTGATGGCCCCGAAACTGAATTCAACTATGGATTGCTCAGGGTCTCGAAAATAACTAACAGAGCCTGAAGAGACACAGTATACAATTTCCAGGCTTAATCAACCAACTCTACAGAGATTGGACGAAAAAAAATTTTCCAGTGACGGATGTTGTTGGGGACGGCGAGGATGAAATTAAACTGGAACTCGACGAAGAAGAGGAGCTGGAAGACTGACACCATGGCTTTGTCAAGCCCTCCATGTGAAGCTTCGAGTGATGTTGTTCCTTCCACAACATTTTTTTAGCCTACTTTCCTGATTTCAGTCCCAATCGGAGGATGGTACGTCCGCGACAAGCTGAGAATGTTCTTGAGATGTGTTTGGGGACAAACTTCTTCCATCTCCGACATGGTTTGAGTGGAATAGTGAGCTGCACGGGATCGATAATATCGCTTAACAGATGCGACTAGTGAGCTAATCTCGATGACGGTCTTGGTGTCGATGTATTGTGTCCGACCACAGACAGGGAATATACACAGCAGGGAGCAGTTCTGGAAGAGTTGTGTAGTGTTGGCTATACCTGAATGAGTTTTTGCCAAATCCGATCCAGATACCATCTAACCATGAAAGCAGGGGTGGAAGATTCGATCCGGGAGATTCGCTCCTCACTGCTCCCGTTCAAATCCCTCCGAATGGAATCAGTATTTTCAAAAAGATCATCATCCATAAGTGCTTGCTCCAACATCTTGCATATTTTATTAATTTTAAAACTAAAATTAAACCCCCTCTACCTTCAACAACATGTTGAAAGGTATAACAGCAACAAATTTACAACTATGACAAGAGGAGAGGATGGGTCCCCCTAACTACTGATAACAATAAAAAAAACTTATTGGAGCTCTGACGAGGCCAATAAAGGCAAAAGCGCTTAGCTAATAAAGCACCTAATACGAGAAGCTTATCTCTCATTCTCACCCTCAACAACCCTAGGATGTATTCCTCAAAGCCAACTACCCCACATATTTTCAAAAATGAAAAGTAACGCTCTGGCCCGGATAGAAACAACTCTGGAGCAAAAATAACCGCCCCACGCAGAAATGGAGCGATTCGTTTGGGATCAGTATATTTCTGTGTCAAAATGATGGTTTCAATCGGAGCAGCTCAAACAAATATATATATATATATATATATATATATATATATATATATATATAAATATAATATATATAAACATAAAATTCACAATTTTTATAAAATCTATCAAAAATGTGGGTTAATGCGGGAGCGAATGGTGTATTATGGTGCCTGGTGCCACTCCAAGGCTCCAAGGCTTGCGGGGTTGTTATTTTTGCATGGTGGTGCAAGAATACCATATTTTGTTTAAAGTCCTTTTCCTTGCGAGAGACTTCAAAATTGCATATGTTCTTTTAAATGTACCGCAACGTAGTGTAGTGTAAGCTGTGTAGAATACAATCTTCTGCCATAATGATTATTATAAGTGAAACTGGTTTGTTCCAGGGGGTAGTCAACATTTGTGAAAACAAGCATTTCTTTCACAAAGAGTGTGACTTGAAACTAGAAGAATCCCTGGTGTGCCCTCACTGTGGCACCGAAAACTACATGTTGTATAAAATACAACTTCAAAACCATCGCTACCCATTGTTCCTTCCATCTACCAAACCTTTGAGTAAATTGTTAGTACCTACTTAATTAGCTAATATTGCTTTCAGCTATGGGCTGATTTTCTAATTGAAATCCGAGAAAATTTGACAAAATACATGATTTGACATTTTTCCATTTTTTAAAATGTAAAATCATTCAATTACAATCATTTAGTTTTTTTTTGCAATAATTTTTTCTGAATTTCTGATGGGATTGATGACGATACTTTTCATCAATTTCCCCCCGCTTTTGAGAACCACTTCAATAAACGGAGGCATTCTTGTTCTTATTCAAGGCCAGTGGCGAAAATGAGTTTTTCTCGCAAGAAAACTATATCGAATGAAGCTGACTCCTTGGAAAGTGAACTTGGCGAAGTTCTGCCTTCAAGTGTCTTAACGCTCCCAAGCGGTAAAGTCATCACGACTGAGGGGATACCTCTGCCCGAAAAGGAGAAACTGGAGCACCTAATAAAAAATGCTGAATCTCCTGGTGACATAAGGTAACTATTGAAAAGGAAAACATTCTACGTTTTAGACCATTTTGAACAATTTTCGTTCTGTGTATGTTTCTGTCGTGAGTTAACAAATTCTTGTGTAACAAGCTCAATTCCCACAGTTTTCATCAGATTTTCATGATATTTTCAGCGGGTTAGGCTGTAGATGGTGCCCTATCAGTTTCATTGTTCTCAAATCAAAATGCTTCACTCTGCGCATGCACAAACGTAAATTCCATACAGCATAATTTTCTCATGCCCTAATCCTTCGATCTCGCTCATATTTTAATAGTTGGGGGAATGCGATTTGATAATTTCATATCAATTTCAACATGATTGTATCAGTAGCTGTGTTGTATTTTACTGTGTTAGTACAGTCCTTTCCTGCTTTCCTTTTTTCTTTGATACACCTTTGAATTATAACAGATTATGTATGTACTTGTTTAGTTCATTCTTTCACGACGGAATTCACCCTTCTTTGATTGATTTATGACTTCCTTCTTAACCTAATGAACGAATTCTAGTTTTATTAATGTTAATTACACCTTTTTTTAATGCCACATTGGACAGTGGGTGAGTTTGGAAGAAATGATTTAATGACTTTCCTTTAATTAAAGTGTAGTTCTGGTATCGACACTATTGAATAAATTTATTTTCCAGTATTGATCTGTTGTAATTAACATACTCGTTTTTAATAGGTATACTTACCGCAGTTTGTATCAAGCTGCAAAGACAGGTGACGCTGAAAAAGTATTGAACATGCTGGGTAAGTATAAAGTATATTAAAACAATGCTTGTGATCTCTATTTTAAATTTTGATGGCCAATAGACATATAAACATATCTAATACGTACAGCATCTTAGGTTCACCATGGAGCTCTGCTGGCCCCTTTCATGTTGAAATTCGCCATGGACCAAGTCATTGGGTTCCCCAGCAGAAGTAGGGTTTGACCATTTTCCTGGGATGTGAGCGGGAGAGTTGGCTTTTGCTGATGGTGTGTCTTACTTCCATAAGCCCAGAAAGGCGTAGCAGAAACTCTGAATAAAGACAACACCAGGCCAGTTGCTGTATTATAGTGGCTGAGTTGTTGGGGATTGTAACCATGCTCTGCTACCACACAATGGAATGGTATAGTTTCCCCTTCCAAGGTGGGTGGCGATCAATGATCAGGTGGTTGCCTAGATCCATTTGTTTCATGGGCGGCACCTTCAAGAGTCGGGAAAGGCAATAATATCTACGAGTATATGCATCACTGGATGCCCTCTACATTCTCATACAACAACACCCGTCTTCAGCTAACATTAAGTGTTAGATACATGTATATTTTGTACCCAACGGCCATAACAGTTCTGATGACACATGTGTCACTCTTTGCCAGGGTACAAAATGATTTATGTATATTACTATCTCTCGCATTATTATCATTATATTCAGAGAGGCTCTGAATCCCCCAAAACTTTGTTCAAAACAGCGGTTTTTAAAATTATAGTTAGTATCTTTGCCATTTAAATTCATCTTTGCTGGCGTTCATCAACCTGCGTTATTATCTTTGCCATTCAATAATCTTTGTTATTGCCTTGCCAATTAAAATTTTATTTCAAAAGTGAAAAAGAAAGATGAAAAAATTCCACAAGATACAACCTCCCCTCCTGAAACGGCTTCCTGAAAATTGAGTGAGAATTTACCTCAAACTAGAGAAGTTACCTAAAGATTAGGTACCTACCATCCCGTGAATCGACCACATCGAGAAATTAGCGTGAAGTCTAGCAACAAATGTTTTCACCCTTGGTGCTCGAAATTCCCATTTGTATTTTCTCCTTTTATGTATCAACGATGCTCTACTCCTAATAGTAATTTTCTATTCCAAATCTCAATAGTTAAAAACATATTAATTTATGGTACAAACGTTTTCTTGAAATCGACTTACTACTTCTTGCTACTTAGTTGCTAGAAAAATTATAGGAATAGTGGGATGAGATTTTTCAATTGCACTAATTGTGTGACATCTTAAATTTTTCCAGGAATGGGTATGAGCCCGAACCAAATGTCTATGAATCCACTGATGGGTGCTGCGAGAGAGGGACATCTTCTGGTGGTACATCTTTTGGTTCAAGCTGGTGCGAATCTCGAAACTCTCGACAAGAATCAGTACACCCCACTCATGCTTGCAGTCCAAAACAAACACAACGCTCTAGTCAAGTATTTAGTGAAGGCTGGTGCTGCTGTGGGTTTTAAGGTAAATCGTGTTAACCTCGTGTCTGGAAATCCACCTTCAGCTATAGTTGTCCAATCCAGTATTTGAGGGATATCTTTTAACTAACTCCAATCTTCAGGGTGCTGAAGGTATGACCGCCCTACACATTGCTGCTAAAGAAGGGAATCTAGAAGCCTGTCATTACATCCTTACTCAGGCCAACCTGCCGCTATCTTTCATTGATGCAGTTGATGATGGGCGGTGGACTGCCTTGGTCTGGGCTGCAGAGAATTGCCACAGTAAAATCGTCAGGTCAGATTCATTAGTTGTACCTATATAAAAAGGACAAGTCGCCAAAAGTGCATATTCTCATGGATTTTGACGTGTATCCATGCTTAAACTATAATTCCATGGAGTTTCCCTGAACCATCGATTCTACATTGTGACTTGCTCTGATATCGACTTTGTCGAACGCATTTTGTGGTTATCCAGAACTCCAACAATCGAGGGGGTTACAGGAAACTCGGAGTTTCTAAGTTCTGTCAAGTAGACCAATAAGTATTTTCCGAATACCCGCAGGTTAAAAGGAAGCTATGTTATTGGTCTGCCTGGTAATTGGAAGCCTGTAATTTGCCTTTAACTTGTCTCAAAAACCGAACTGTAAACCCTGTAAGTATTAAACATATAATAAGAAAGTCAATCATTTCCAGGTCTGGTGTTCATTGTAGGTTCTAGTACAAGTATTGGAGAAATTATTTATTCATTATGAAAATTAGAAATTTGATGAATTTCTTTGTTTCATCTTTCTAGATATCTATTGGAGAAGAGGGCCGATCCACAAATCAGAGACGCAGAAATGAATATCGCACTGCACTGGTCTGCATTTGCTGCAAGTATGGAAATCACTGAAGATTTACTCAACTTCGGTTGCAGTATTAATTTGTCCAATACTCACGGCGATACTCCATTGTAAGCTAATCGCTTTACGAACTATGTATTCATTACAACATGTCTGACTCTCAAAACTCATTTCTTCTTCTTATGATTACTTTATTTTTTGATCCACGATTTTTACGGTTGATTTATTGACTGAGCTGCTGCTTATTATGTTCGAATTATGCGACAGGCACATAGCTGCAAGGCAAGGAGCTGACAATTGCGTTGTTCTTCTGCTTGCCCGAGGTGCCAGGGTTGAAATGATGAATAAGGCTGGCCAGCTGCCAAGGGACTGTGTCATCAACAAAGATTCATACTGCTATACAGCTATTGATCTCAATATGACTATCAAGAAATCCGTAGCCTCAACGAACTTTTATCCTCGAATTCTTTGCAAGTGAGTCTCAAAATTTCTCATTTAAATTCCGAATTTCCATAGAAAATGAAGCTATTGCAATGACATGAACTCGATTTCTTGAAGAGGTAAAACCATTGGAATTACAATCCACATTATAAGCTGTATCCAGCTGATACAGACGTAGTTAGTTATGAGGCGGTTTTTACTATGTTCAAATCTGTCCCGATTCAACAATCACTTACGCTGCCTAGTGGTTACTCATGAAATGTAGTGATTGCCCTAGTGGTTTTAAGATGGCAGGTACTGCGCACGCTTGCAGGCACCAGTATTAAATCAAAATAAACAGTTAAGCGTAAAATTAAACGTTGCCCGTACGGGGTAGGTCTTACATGCTTCAGATGGACTCATTTGATTTATTGAGAGTTCTATTTATATCGAACGAAAGAAACTACTTTTTTGTTACAAAAGTTTTCGAGATCTCGATTTTTAAATATTTCAAGCTTTGGATTTCATCCCTTAAGGTTGATCGAGCAATGCCGAAATTACAGGCACATCCCTGGCTGATGTATGATTTTTGACCCGTTTTTCCGTTTTTTACGTGGTTTTTAAGAAGATTTTGATGGCAAACGGCGGATGGATGGATTTTTTTTTAATTCGATTTTTGGAATCTACGGATCGTGGAACGTGATTCAACAAATTTTGATGGAGTTTAAAATTTTGTTTTTCTTGGTCTATTACAAAGGTTCATTATTGTGGACAAAAAATCTAGAAGAAAAAAAAAAAAAAGAAAAAATAAAAAAAAAAAAAAAAAAAAAAACCAGAATTAGTAGTTGTTTGAGTATTTTTTTGCATTTGTATTATTTTCTCTCTAGAAATGCTTTATCCAGACCATATTTGTATCTAGTTGAACATGTGGACATTTCTCTCAGCGTTCGGATTTTTATCATTTTTTCGAAAAAAAAAAAAAAAAAAAAATCTTTATGTGAAGTTATGCAAAGAGATCGAGTGACAATCATGTAAATATTTCACTACATTCACATATAGTTGGTTGATGTCACAGCGATGTTAGCGGAGGAAGAGAAGAAAATCCAATACAGTGTGTGAATGCTGTAGATGATGATGTCATGCCCACAGACTACGTGTACGTCACTGAAAACTGCTTCACTTCCAACATTACGATTGACCGAAGGATCTCATCTTTGATGGTAATAAATCGCTTTTCATCGAAAGCTTTGCTACATAATCTACGGATTCAATTACTTTGTGTATGAGTTGGTTCTGAGCTGAATAAAATAATTTCGCTTTTCTGTTTCAGTCATGTAAATGTGAAGACAATTGTAGTACTTCAGGATGTATGTGTACTAAGATCAGCAGAGGCTGCTGGTACGATAGTACTGGCAAACTGGTCCCAGAATTCAATTTTGAAGGTAACATGATTATTTCTTATGAGTCAGTGGATGTAGTTGTTTCTAGGTTTATAGTTGAAGACTTGGAACAGTGGATCATTCCAAAGAGTTCTTGCATGAAGGATATTACCTACAAATTTCTTTAGAATCGTCTAAAATAAATAATGTAAATTTGATTATGTTCTCATGGATTTTCTTCCACCTGAAGCTGAAACTTCCATTCCAGATCCTCCTATGTTGTTCGAATGTAATCCAGCCTGTGGTTGCAACGTTTTGACGTGTAAAAATCGTGTTGTACAGAAAGGGTTGAAGTCAAGACTGCAGCTTTGCAAAACCAAAGACAAATCGTGGGGCGTTATCAGTCTTAGGGAAATACCTAAAGGTTCCTATGTTTGCGAGTAAGTAAAGAAATGTCTCGTTCATCTAATATACCATCTACGTGTTTTTCATTTAATGTTGTTTCTTTCAAAATGATTTATATTGATTGGGGTAGGTATTTTTGCACATACGTATTTGTGATACGTACCTTCTTGACTTAAAGTAGCTAATTATATAATTACTTCTCGTAAAATTACTACTTGGATTATCGCAACTCTTTTGATTAAGTGATAACCATGCCTAGGTGTTTCTTATAAGAGACCATCTTGGCTGGAGATTTCATGATGTTCAGTCGTATCTACATACATTCAAGTATCTACTGCGTGGTTCACCCACTATCCGCATCATAAAAAAACTAAATTGGTAGGCGGTTGGTAGTTTAAAATTTTCCTGAATTAAAGGTTGAAGATTATAGAATATATCGCCTATCAAGAAGACCTGATAAAGAAAATCATGAACCTGCACCTTTTAGTTTTACTTTGTCAGGACTAAGTAGATATCACGTTTTTCTGTTAGGTATAGTCTCTTGAAGGTAGGTATCATCTTTTCGTAATGGAGGGGTTCGGTCTAACCCTACGAACTTCTTATCGAAATTCTTCTTTCTAAGGTTGGGTATGTATGCCCAAGAACAAAGCGATGGAGAAAAATCAGCCCAAGAAATTCTTAGGGGGAGAGTGAAACAGAATTGATGAAAAATGCGTTATTTCTACTTTCCTCTTAATCAAATTTAAAGCTCATGAATTCTGTCTGTGGGTAGAAACGATAATCTATATTCCTGGCCTTACCATCCAAGTATAAAGGACTCTGAATGCACTTAAGTATTGTCAACAACTATAAATTTAATGATTGTACCTACCCCTATTTACATTGCAATAGTGCCCCAATTGTTTTCCCATACCTCTAAAATCAAACTTACCATTTGGTTTTGAAATCGATTCTTTTGGCTTCACAAACATGAGTTTTGGTTTTAAATTTGAAAGGAATACATGTAATAACTATGCGAGTTTAATGCATCCTAGGGTAGTCTGAGGACTGCCACCGGATGAGCGCGTTATGTGAGAACAATATTATTCAGAACTGCATTATTACAATAGTACATATGACAGTTCTGTTATGCAATAGAACTAACAAAGTAGACACATTAATTTTCGCAAATATTTCCGTATTTGTAATTGTTTATTAGATAACTCTAATGGTACTAGTATTTTAAATATTGTTTTCTAGGTACATTGGTGAGATTATATCCGATTTGGAAGCAGATACTCGGAAGGATGACTCTTATTTATTCGATTTGGATAATGCTGTAAGTCCTGAAAAGTAATGGAACCTAAACATAATACATTTACAAAGTGAAGTGTGGACATTCCCCTAGTTTCTGTGTGAAATCACTTGAACGGAATGCTTCAAACGACACTAAAATATTTCAGATGTCCTTCACATCTGCCAAGATTTCAACTCATTTAAATAAAATTGGGTTTTCCCTTCTCAAGGGTTCTGGCTGTTCTTCAAATTCCATTTTTCAACCATTTTGTTCATTGCGCATGTCAAGAATAAGGTACTGATCAAGTAATTTGCTCCAATAGAATTTTAAATTTTCTTTGCTTTTATTCTTTTATTATAAAAGTTTTCATTCATTTTGTTTCAACTCTTTTTTTCTCTGACTAATATAGTTCTGACTATTAATCTTCACCTACTGCATGCGATTAATTTTCACATTCTGCAAGATGTAATAGGTAAGGGCTGTTCTTAAAAAAAAAAAAAAAAAAACCTTTGTGTAACGGTTGTGATTCGCACCAAAGGAAGGAGTAGTCACAGAAGGGCAGCACAGAAGACAAGGGTGGAGAGAAATGGTCGGCAGGAACATATCTGAAACATGTATCACACACTGTGTTTATAGAAAAAAAAGAAAAATTGTTGAACTAAACTAGGTTTTACGTCCAACAAAGGCAGCCTCAGAACTTAAATCAAACTATCTTAATAGCTTCGAAGTTAAAATGGAGTGGGACCTCCCAAACATGATTTTTTATTTTGTTTTGTTTTTTCAATAATGAACCCTTGTAGTCGACGAAAAAAAAAAAAAAAAAAACTGGGTCGTTCAAAGCTTTTTCCGACACTACTGGGCCAAACTTAATGAAATTTGGCTCAAAAATCATACATTGGGCGGGGATGTACCAGTAATCTCGACATCATATTTGATTAACCCTAAAGAGTAAAATTTAAGGGCTGAAATATTAAAAATTGAGATTTCTAAAACTTTCGAATTAAAGGGTGTTTTTTTTACGTATGAACAACTGCATTCATTGAATCGAACGAGACCATCCGGGTTGATGTACGTTCATCCATTCAGTTCCCATAATAAGGGAACTTTACAGGGCTTATTGATCCCAGTCCTGTAAGACATTTCTAATCTTTCATAAATTATACAAGGCGTTGGTAGCCCAATTGTTAAGGCAAAGGACTGCAGTGCAGGCGGCTGGGGTTCGATTTCTCACGAGGACAAGAAGATTTTTTACCTCTTCACAGTCTCTTTTAGATTTTTTCTATTTATTTATTTATATAATTTTTTTCTCAAACTTTGTCACTTTACGTTTTAAGGTGCGTAGATTCCAAAACTGCAATGTCCGTCCGCCATCCGGACCATAAAAGGCCTTTAACTTGATGAAAAAACTCCGTTCTTTTGCACATGGACTCCACTTGGCCACTTGGGGTCTAGTTAGTTCTAAAGTCTAGCCAGTCCGATCGCTTCACACGCATCAATGCTATTCTAAAACTTTTGGAGTGCTCACCTAATTAACTATTCGTTAGATGGATAATTGAAATATAATTGCTATAGTTTATAAAGATCTTCTCTATAACCGTTTCAGGAAAGCGAAACTTACTGTTTGGATGCTCGGAGGTATGGCAATATTTGTAGATTCATCAATCATAGCTGTCGTCCCAACTTGTCGCCTGTTAAGATCTATCATCAGCATCAAGATCTTCATTTTCCGAGGATAGCGATGTTTGCATCACGAGACATCATGCCCAATGAAGAACTGGGGTAAGAACGGGAAGTATTATATCAATGAACTTAAGTTTAAGTTAGCTGAAAAACTGTTTTCACTCGCATCAATTAGTGTGTAATGTGGAGTTTGCATCCTGAAAATAAATGATTTTTCCTAATCCAACCAACTATCCACTTTATTGATTTATTTTTCTTGAAATATTTTGGATTTATGAAACAAAATTTTTCTTGGAGGCAACCCAAGAAAAACCCGTTGAACCCGTTGGCTTCTTATCTTGACTTTGGCAGATAGCAATAACATCAGCTGCCTGCAAACCCAGTTCGCCTGCTAAGTTCTCTGACTCTTCACATTTCTGGATCCCTCGTAATCTGGGGAGTTGTCGAGAAGTTCCATTTAACCCATTGCGTGAATTTAGTTTTCCAAGGTATTCCTCAGACCTATTCTCTTAGTGCCTCACTTGGATAGATTATTCTACATCACGAGAAAGAGCTGGTAATTTCCTTTGCAACACCATGAACGAACCATTGGGAGCCTTCTGGGATTAACTCTGTGGCCATGATGAGTGGTTTTCTTTTCCAGGTTCGACTATGGTGAGAAGTTTTGGATCATCAAGTGTAAATCCTTCACTTGCCATTGCGCTGAACCCACTTGTCGCTATTCCGAAGATACCATTCAACAAACGTTGGACAAATATCAGCAGAAGCTTCGGGAGCTCGATGAAATTTCGGATTCGGCGATACATTAGTCACAGTAGAGGTATTGAACCTTACAAATTAGTCATCATTGTTCAGTTAGAGCTAGAAATTTTAATTTTGTTTGTCGTGTTGTTTCTGTTACCCACCTAAAAGCCCCATGATTTGCTGAACAAGACTAAACGTGAATTCAATTCCTGCAAACATTAAATTGAGCGATAATGTATAATTTCAATATTTAAATTAATCAACTGTACTGTTGAATCTTTACTACAGGTTTTACTTTTAGTAAGGCTGTCAACAATAAATTATTGGAGTCCCACAAAGAAGGAGGACGAACAATGTCCCAGTTTTCCTATTAGTCTCCATTTATAGTCATATCTAATATTGACCTGTCTTGGCTTGTCTTGACACGCACTCAAATTAACGCCTGAGTGTAAAGCTTTGCATCTGGTTGCGGTTGAGAAGAAAAGCAGGAAATCAGTGTTGGGAAAACTCCGCCTGATATTGTTAGGTACCATTGTCTTATTTATGGACCTTGAACATAAATTGAACAAGACGAATAACCTTCATAACGAATACTTGACGTTGGGTACACAACATGCGCTGTGCAAGCCCCTACGGAGGTGGATTGTAACTACGTTCCCCCCATAGCCTTTTCGCACGAATAGGTTCCGTTGAATGAATTGGCGCCTCAATTTTTATTAATCTATGTCCGCCGCTAAAATATAGATTAGTTGGATAAATAGATCAGAATGATTTGTGTAGTTTTGGGTGGTCTGGATGCTCACAAACTCGCATTTCAAAAATACATAACATCAAGTAGTCAATCTCTTAGTAAAAATTCAGATTAGTTGCACAAATAGACCAGAATGATTTTTATAGTTTCGTAGTCTGGATGCTCGCAAGCTCGCATCTCAAAAATACGTAACATCAAGTAGTCAACCCCTTAGTAAAATACAGATTAGTAAGACGAATAGATCAAAATGACGTTTTAAAGTATGATTTAAAATATTTAGGATAATGATGTTTAAAAAATGTTTTGAAGGTTGAATTCGAATGCAAAATAATTTGTCCCGAGCTAGGGATTGAACTCGGGTACTTCACCTGAGTAGTCCAATAAGCTATCCACTACACCGAAATTGACGTTAACAACTAATGAATAATTACAGAACTTAGCTACCCATAAGAGAGCTTATTTCCATTGCCAGTTGACGCTAGTTCGAATTCAGGTCGGCAGGGGTGGGCACAGTGGGACATGTTGTGTACCTAGTGTCTGGTATAACGAATCGACTATCCGTCTTTGTTTGGTGTTAGTATGCAATGAGCGTTACTCGTGGGTGTGAAAAAGGTATTTTAACTATTTTCAAATTAAATGATATTTCATCCAAAGAATATTGACACAAACGGCATTTTTCTAGGATGAGTAGTTTTCTTTCTATGATTTTAGTTGAATGATGACTCTTACACTTTATTGTAATAAATTCACCTTCAAATGATGAAGCAACTATTGAGAATTGGAGTGGAGTGATCGTGAATGGCTTCTACGTCAAAGAGTGGGTTCAGGATGGGAAAAAATATATGATCCTTTCCTTTTTTTATTTGTCTTCAGCCTTCTTCCACCTAATCTGGCCTCAAAAGGGTTGTTGGTCAGTAGCCTCATAACAGGAAATCTTCTTAAACACTTGTATGTATTCTTATTCTTGAGGTAGGCAAACTTTTGTGTAAAAAAAAGCTAATTTTGAAAATTGAAGGAAAGAGTTGAGCTGGAATTATTTCTACAGTAAACAAATTTAAGGAATACAGCCAATGTCATGAATCTGCATAACAACATTCATGAGAATATATGCCCCTCTTGATCGGAGGGGTCGAGACCAAGACCCTGGCCGACTTGTTATTTGTCTTTTTAACATAGAATCATGTTTTAGCGATGGATCCCCCGCCGAAAAGTGAGATGAAAGTAGCGCCAATAATTGTGATGATTTCCGCTTACAACCGAGTCGTTGCTAGGGATATGATACTTCGTCGTTTTTCATCTCACAAAATTCGCTGACCATTCGTTCGAAAGCTCTCGATTTATCCAACCATACTATATTAACTACTGCGAAGTGCGTGGCCAACAAGCTGAGTTATGAGCATGGTTTTATGAATAATTGTTTACACACAGCTGTGATCATTCTCAATTATTGATATTGTGAACATGATTGCAACCGCTTGTTAATTTCTGATGATTTCATTGAGCTGGTGTTTTGATTATGTGATTCATAGCAGGTGATCCGAATATTGCGAGAACGGTTTGATTTGTGAAGCGGTGGTTAAATCATTTTAATAGGTAATTTCTATACTTTACACTATAGGAAGCTGTAATTTCGTATGTAGCCTCTTTAGCCTCTTTCTATAATAAAGTGAATGTTTACTCGCGAGTTTCTATTAGGAGATCATCATCTCACAAGAGCTCAATCGTCGTGATCATTTCTATAATAAAGTGAATGTTTACTTGCGAGTTTCTATTAGGAGATCATCATCTCACAAGAGCTCAATCGTCGTGATCATTTCTATAATAAAGTGAGAGCGAGGAGCTAAAACATGGTTCCATGTTTTTTACATTTTAGAAGTCAGGCTCAAAGTAATAACATCCGGGGGGGTCAAGGGGCGGAGCCCCTTGCGAGGCCCGAAGGGCCGAGTTTTTGATGGTTCCTGTTGATCACAACCTTCATTGCAGATGCGTAAACAGCTCACGTACATACATTTCCTTGTTGCCTATGGAGGTTTGGCTAGATAGGTTGAAACTTACGTAGGTATTAAGAGAATCCCCTAGACAAGTTTTGTCAGAGCGATTGTATAATTTTTCTGTGACCCTTCGAGTTGTAGGAAATGTGAAAGAACTGCAGACTGTGAGTGACAATTCTCCTTTTTCCTTTTTGATGGTTTGCTTTTTTTTTCAACTAGCAATTTTATATTGTTCTTGGGTTTTATCTGTTACGGCCCAAAACTATTTGATACCTCTGACAGAGTTCGATCTCGTGTCCTTACTACTTAGGAGAAATTTCCCTTTAGTTGCAACACTCCAATGGGTTGAGCTATGAGGCAGATTTAATCAAACCTCTTCTACTGTAAGTTTTCCTTGAACAAAATATTCCCTGTAGTCAAATACCAGACGTCACGACGAAGTGAAGCTGCAGGCTGCTGGCTGAGCAGATGCTCGCTGGAAGTAGTCCAGAAGTCGAGTGAGGTCGTTGTCACAGTGTGTGTTTTGACTCAAGTGAGTGAGGAAGTGAAAGATGCTACGTCAGAGAATGTTATGTTTACAGGGTTTTAATTAATTATTGTTTCGTATTATTTCGGGTTTTTACTGACTACGCCAACTTTTATGACACAAAAATATTTGATACCACTGACAGAGTTTGAATTCGTGTCCGTACTGCTAAGGAGAAATTTCTCTCTAGTTGCAACACTCCAACGGGTTGAGCTATGAGGCCAATTTAATCAAGCCTCTTCAACTGTGAGTTTTCCTTGAGCATAATATATCCATCCTCCTCAAACTGCGTTCGAAAGGTTTGAGAGACAATAAACTTGCGTGATGAAAGTGGATAGTTTGTAAAACCTTGAGTTTGAATTTCATACTGAAGATCAGTAAGTACATAGGAAAATTGAATTCACGTTTAATAGTCTAAATTTAATGTTTAAGGTTACCTGCGTCAATTACCTGCACATACTTAGGAAGTTCTGATTGGTTTATCAAATTAGTTTATGTAGCTGTTAGATATACAGGGTGGTGCATTTTTCGACGCAACATGACAGAAAAACTTGAAATTACCTACTAGGACTTCAGCTGGTTTTTCTTTTTTATGCGTCCTCAATCATATTTTTTCCCTTAACCTTTTAGAATAATATGTAGACTAGAACATGTGGACAGAAGCCGACTTTGAACTGATACCAATGAGTTCAAAATCCAAATCATTAATTGCACAAAAAACTAAATGTGTATTTGTGCACATAAGAACAATTAAACAGAAGAATTACATAGTAATTAGTAAAATGATTAGGTACCTACATGATAAAAAAGCATTACCTAGGTGTAAATAACAAACAGTGTTGAACTATGGTAATATTTGAAAATCTAATAAAATTATGAAAAGACTATAGGGGAAGGAAGGAGATTGCTCTAAATATTTTGTACTGCCGGCGACCAAGATGCCTAAGGGTTGAAACACAGTGGAGCCTGGATGGTTGCCTAGATGGTCGCTTAATCACTAGTAGCTTAGCAAGTAGCTGTACATACACAAAGTTGCGCTCATTTGGCCTCTTATCAGCCCGTTAACAATAACAAGTTCTTGTGATGAAGGGGTGATTCTTGATAGTTCAGTGTGTAAATGGTTTTCAATTTCTCTACTTTTGTGACCTTTTCGCGTTTGATGAAATATCTGATTCAAATCTAATTCTATTTCCAAGTTTATAACGATAATATAAACTTGTATACATCCCAATTTTTTTTTCATTACACAACAGTAATAAAAATGCGGGAATTATGATGATCTGGATGGTCTTGGTTCGACAAGGACACGCGGATAAACCCACTGTTGTGAGTTTCTCAACATTCTTAAATTTTGTAGTTCAAAAACAAAGAAGAGAATAGAACGTGGTCTGAAGGTACTATGAAAGACCAGGTGAACCATGATTCCGTGCATGCACATGGGCTATGCGCACTTACTTTTATGTAAACAATCGATTCGGCAATTATGTCCGCTTAGAGCATATTTCACTGCTACCTTCCAGGCTATCTGCTAGGTACCACTGTGTGCTTGCCGGTAAGGGTCAATTCTTCGTAGCGGTAAGTGAATATGCGAACAGCATGGCTACCATCCAGAATCTACCGTATTTTTATCCTAAAGTTGCGTTTACGCTAGGCGCAATTTCCTCGAAAGAAAATTTCCCTAGGGAATCGCGCCTAGTTTGGGCACTCCTCCTCCCCTGAGCAATTGAGGGGGAGGTCCCTTGCCGCGAGCCGGAGCTCCGTCGGTTTCGGTCCTCGCATCGAAAGGTTTCGCTCATCCAGTTTTGCTCAATGTAGGTATACATGGTCTCCATAGTTGGGCCAGGGATGAATCAAGAACAGTGCTTGCAGCTTATCAAGCTCTACAAAAATCTTGATTTTATGTTGAATCAGAATAACAATGTTTTCAAATTTGTGAAAAGTTGCGGGAGAGTTCCTTCAGTTCTGTACGACACATAGGGCAGTGGGGTGTACAGCCGTTCTAAAACACCCATAAAAAAATCAACATTTAGTTCAAGTTGATTAGGTATTTTAATGGTAACGAGCTCTGACTTCCCCAAAAGCGGGTATAGGAGTCTAGGAAGTTTAAATAGCTTTCATTTCAGTGCTACTGATCCCCGTGCGACCGAAGAAGAAGAAGGTCGTCGAGGAAAATTAGGTACTTGAAGTCGTGAGAAAATTGGGTAGGTAAATAAAAAAAAAAAAATACACTAACTTTGCGTTTAGTCAGGGGCAAGGCGTGACATTTTCCAGCACTCACTGCAAAAATATTCCCATACCAATGATTAACCTCACGAAAAATTGTATAGAAAAGGATAGAAATATCGAAGAATATAAGTACCTAAGTAACGAATCGTCTTTCAAACTAACGAACCTATAAAAATAAACTCTGAGATTCTTCTTGACTTAGAAAAAGGTGGTAGGTAATCATTGGTGACGAATTGATTTTTTGTTCATGAAGAAGGTAACAACTAAGAATTTATAAATAAATTCAAACCATCATAGCTAGTTTATCTTCATACCTGCGAGCTCCAAATGGCTTACTCTGTAGATCAATGTCATGTTGACGTGCTGGAGTTGATATCGTATGAGCAGCACTTTTCGAACAGTTTCTAATCACTATCACACACTCGAGACCACAGCCGAAAAAAAAAGTTTTGGTAGATAAGTACACAAACCCCTTTGAGTATAAGTAATACTATTTGTACTCTTAAAACCTGGTCGCTGGACTATCAGAGAGATAAGGTGAGATGATAGTGTGATAAGAAAAACAGGTACGCCGAATTTTAATGAAAATACTCGAGATGCGCCGATCTTTGCGCATCTAGACGGACCTTGCAAACAAGACCTCCCCCCTGTCATCACTTCCGCTTTACCATGCTGTATTCAGACTGTTTCAGATCCGCAAACGTCTGTCTGGCCAGCGGCATCCAACCCCGCGAATTTTGAAACATCAGAACTGTCCCAGAACTTTTTCTTTCGTTCGGTTACAAAATTATAATAAAAAGTATGGTCTTCAGACTCTACTAGTCATCGCAGTCATCACAATTCAGTGATGACTGGACGCCTCGCCACTGAATTTTGTCCACTAAAAATACCATGGTTGTGGGCCACAATGTATGATTTTGTTTTTAGGTCGGATGGTTGAGGCCATAAAGGACAAAGGTAAGTTGAGAGCTTCAAAATGCGGGCGGTGATGTGATGAGTGGGGGAAAATAGCGATTTTATCAACTTTTTTCGGTTGTTCATCGTTATTTTGAGTGTAGTTTCCAGACTATGCATCGGAGCGGTTCGCCAATGGTCACTTATAGAGAACGATCACGATTTTACTTCTTCCCTTTCTTGATAAACGGCTGCAGTGGCTGGAGGGACAAGTTTCCACTATTGGCTACAAAACCATTACTGAAGTGGCTGGAGGGACAAAACGATTTTACTTCTTCCCTTTCTTGATAAACGGCTGCTGTGGCTGGAGGGACAAAACAAGTTTCCACTATTGGCTACAAAACCATTACTGAAGGCGGCTCGTCTCCCGCTATTTTTTGTTCAGAATTGCACTTTGTTTTGGGCAGTGCGGAATCTCATTCGAAGGAGTAAGTTTCGCCCAAGGGAGTTTCTTAGTGTAAGTTCAGCTTAGCAGCTGACTTCAAGAACCTTCCAAAGGAGGGACGCACACACTGATAGTGGAAGAGAGTTCAGGCCCCCAACCCAAAGGATTTGCCAACACAAAGGATTTGGATAAAGTTTGGCAAGTGTGATAGAGAAGATCTAAAATAACAGGATTTGTTTGCTAAGTTAGACAAATACCTCGTATTGCTCCAATCAGTACCTCAGCCTTTAAATTCAAATGTCCAAAAACAAAGTAGTCTTTAGGAGGAAGGTAAGGTGTAGTAAGACTGTCACAGAGCGTTGTGCCATTACATTGTAAACTCAATCAAACATTATAGGCAACCTGTTGTCTCAATTTCAAAGAAGTCGACATAGTATAAGAATAGAGCTTTGGGAATAACCAAAGCCGTGGCGAATCGTATTTTGAAGTTCCCTGGAGTAAATTTTGCTAGCAGATCTGGACTACCAGGTGATTCAAAGACATAGCATCGTCAAAATAAAGTCACAGATTTCTCACATGTTGAACAAAGCATAAGCATAGCAGTAAATGGAATTAGAATTAACATTCAAGTTTACTTTAATTTCCATCATTATCGAACTTTTTGTGGAAACACAGCAAAATTTTAAAACTTTCCTGCTAAAAATGCATTACCAGCTTAAACACATAGGTAATAGCGCGAAATTCGGTGCAACATAGCTTGTTGTTTTTGACTGTTGCGTCAAAAAATGCACAACCCTGTACCTAACGCTGTGAAAATAAGCATTGATCGATCTTGTGGTCATTAGTGGCTATTTATTTATTTATTTTTTTTTCCAAGTAGATAGGGGGAAATGAGTGTATGGAAGGCATTTTTTACTGTATTATGTATACCTACACCCTTAGTGATATTGTTCGCTCCTTGACCACTATTTTCGTTTTATCTTGATTTTTGTTTTCTAAACTTTTTAGTTTTAACTACAACGTTTTAGAATTTAATTTAATTTATTGACACTTATGAATTTTATTAACTGTTTTGGATTGAATTTTTCTATGAAGGGTTGATTTTTGTTCCTCTCTCACTGCCCAAAGTTGTCCGATTGAAGGACTCTTCACCAAAGATCTTATTTATCCTACTGTCAACGTAATGCAAGCAGTAATATCTCAACAAAATAACCTATGGGTACCTATCATTTAAGTCATGGATTAGAATATTGTAATTTTTCGTTCATTATGGATAGTTAAACTTGAATACAGTTTTCAAGTAGGTAAGTAGGTAGTTGACACCCCCCGATCCCCACCGATTGTTGTCACTATGTTATTCACTAGTTATGCTGTCCCTTTTTACAGCGATAGAATCACTAGAAAGGTACGAGTTTTTAGTTCGGGAATGTATGTCTTTAGTTTGGATATTTTTATTTTAGATAATTTGATTATTACCTAGATGAGTTGACGATTTTAAGATACATACTATTTTATAAAAATACGTAGTATGTTTTAATTTGGCATGAAATACAAATTTTGTAAACTGTTGACCACGAGATTCTATACTAAACGTGGTATTTGACACCTTTTTTGTCAACATGAGTTTTATGTTGGATCAGAACTGGTTAGATCAGTTGAAATAGAATGTGTGATTATGTGCACAGTCTCCCAGTGATATTGTCAAATTCCTCTCATTATAAACTGAATTTCTTTATAAATAAATGGCATTGGGCGTCAGTGCTAATATTGCAATTTGATTGATTAAGCTCTTGGTTTTGTTCTCCATGAGCAGGTATGTATAGTAATTTATTTAATAGACTAACTATATAAGAAAAATAACTTTTCAGGTAATCAGAATTGTGTGGTTTAAGGTTGTACTATTGGATCAACATCAAAGGCTATACACATACTGACTCAGTTTTGCATTTTAATCTAATATTTCCCATTATTTCTGTCTCTTTTATAGATAGATGACGTCTCCTATCTAGTCTACCTACGCAGATGTTGAAATTTGTTAAATATTGTTGTGAATTGGAAATGATGCATATTGCGCATTGTTGCTGACATATTGTGACCCTACGGTGGGTGTAATCTCGATTGTATACATGTATGTACCTACACTATGGATATGTTATGTACCTGCGCACTATAGCTTGTTGGCATCTTGGTTTTGTTGGTGTGATTGCACTCGACGTTAGGTGTTGAACCTGGCCCAACTTCTTTGACCTCCGGTTGTGGCGCTGTTATCCGTTCCCATCCATAGATCAGAATGTTGTGTATAGTTTGGTGGTCTGGATGCTCGCAAGCTCGCATCTCAATACATAAAATAAAATCCTATATCACTCCTTTTATTAAAATACAAATTAGTTGGACAAACAGATCAAAATTACGTTTAAAAATATGTTTCGGAGTTTGAAATACGAAGCAAAATTTGTGGCGCCATACTGGAATCGAACCCAAGACTCTAATGCTAACCAATTGACCATGGTGGACGGTATCAAATTATGAACAATCACAGTACATACTTCGCTACATGTTGGGCCAGGTTCGACACCCACCGTCGATAGTGTGATTGCGGTATTATCACCCCTTCGGGTCAGTGCAGTCCGCTTCCCCTCCTCCCCGTATATACAAAAACACTGTATTTTGTAAAATTCTTCACTATAATAACTATTTTTTCGTGATTGATATGAAACTAATTTAATTTTGACGATCACGGAAAATTTTAGTTTGGCAATCAAACAAGGTTGTTTGAAAACTCAACTAATTTTTCTTTGGTTAGGAGTTCTTCAGTCTGTAAGAAGACTTCCAACTAAACGAGCTATTATGGTATATAAATTTCCGTCTTCAAAAAAATTTGAAATGTGTGCCAAAATTGCGTGGAATTCAAAATATATACCGTCCTTTTTTTAAAGAGATTTTCGGGAATTGGGATTTCAAAACTGAGCAGAGAGAAAGAAGTTAACAATTCACTCATGACTTTGTGGAGAATGATTGGCGCGATAATTGGCTGTGCTAGCTAGTACATTATCTTAAATTTTGGGCTCCAACCCTTGCCAATCACCGTACATAGACATGACTATATCATTTAGCTCGTTGAAATAGAATAATCCTTAATCAATAGCAACTCATTATTTACTTCTCAAATTTTCCACAAGTTTAGAAAGATAATTGAGAATCCAGTTCCGTATTTTTCACACTTTAAAAAAATATTGGCAATATCTTCTCTCCGATATCATGCTTCCATTCCCATTAGATTCTTCAAACCATCACCAACAAATTTCGTGTTCAAATATTCAAAACGATAATACTGTACGCTACGTATTATCTAGTTTGATAGTACCTACATGTTCTCAATTCATCTTCCGCATAAATTATTTGGAACGTTACGAGTACCAACCTATCGTGTTTCATAGTGTGCACAAATGTTGAATTATGTTTAAGTTTGGGATTTATCAATCCTGTCACATATACATACATGTATAGGACATTTATATACATGGTATTACTGGAACCACTGCCGTTATCGTTACGCGTCAGTTTCCGAACCCCCTTGTTGTCAATGATTGATTTTGAAGCAAAACGCATGACTGTGGTCGTGTTGAAGATAGTGAACTGAATGGCACACTGGAAGGTAAATTATGAAACCAATTAGAAAAATGTGTTTTCGGACTTTTACCCCATAAGAATTTGATGAATTTTGTATGATATTACTTTCTAGATGTGTTCAAATAATCCTTTTTCTCGCATCCCTGTTGACAAATTTTCTGGTTTTAGACTATAAAAGTGACACATGTTTCGTTACCTACTAGATTTTCGATTGATCATTACACGAACTTAAATTGTACAAATTCAATTCAACACAATCTCTTCCTCACCACTCTACCCTAAATTAGAGTTAAAAACATCGTCGATGAAATGTTCTACAGTCAACCAATACGAGTTTTTAATACCTATCATTCTACACCAATTAATTGAATCGGGATATGCACCAATCTCGTCTCAATTGTCTCTCACTGCATGACGATGATCTCTCAGCAATTCGTGACGAACTGTTATCCCTATTTTCCCATGCTTCCTTTATAAAATTCGGTGACAGTTTAGCGATTTTTATGGCTATTGAAAAACTCATTTTGTTTGCTGATGATTTGAAAGTTTCTAGTAATGCAGCTGATATTGAGCGGGACCTCTTGGAAACCTCCCTGCGGTCGAATAAAAAGAAATTGGATTCTTTGACGAATGATTACATTAAGTACGAAGACCAGCAATCGTGCGAAGAGTTGAAACTCTTGAAGAAAATTAAGTCATTAGACGATACAATTATTACACTTCGCCATGAAATTTCGACATTAAGAAGAACCATTGACGTTTCGCACAAATCATCGCAGACCCAATTCATAACTCGTAACGGCTCAACACAAACGAAGTCATTAGAGCTTATGAGGTCCAAAGAGTCTCAATGTACTCAGTCCATGACATCAAACTCTACCCAAACGTGTCCTCTGACTGACCCGAACACTATTCGATCTATTATGTGCCCAAACCGGCCACCACCTGTAGACGTGCTATTCCTCGGTGACTCATTGTCATTTGGATTAAATAGGGAGGTAGCTTCTATTTTACCCCGGAACTATACTATCGACGCGTATAGGTTGGTCGGAGCCCCTTTAAAACCGATGATTGACTTGGTGCTCAGAAGGACCAAAGTTCCTGATTACGTCATCTTGACAGCAGGTTCTGTAGATGTGGCCTCGAACGAATTAAAACGACTCAAGCATGACCTGCTGAAGTTCTGTTTGAATATGATAATGGTTAAAAAAAGGGTTACCCTTATTATCATGGGCTTACCGTTCAATTATCTTCTCCCAAGTTGGTCGATTGTCAACAAAGAAATAACTCGGTTCAATAAGTTTGTGGCTCACCTTTCAGCGATTTTCAATTTTGTACGCATGGTTGACCTATCCCTGATTGACAGTAAAATGATTATGTCTAAAGCTGATAACCCGTACTTCAATGTTACAGCCAGGTCTATCCTGAGTAAGAGGATCAAGAATATTTTGTTCCACCATTCACCTGTGCCTAATATCACGCTTGCCCAGAATGAAGCTTCACTGGGTACCTCTGCCGGTTCTTCTTGACAATCTATTTCAACAAAGTCTTCTTCCACTGGTGGATGGGTACTACCTCATGCTAACATTCAGACTCTCGGATTTAAACGGAATGTTTCAAAATCACAAAACGCCCATTTTGTTCTGTTTCAAGCTAACGTACAAGGTATACGCTCCAAGATTAATGATCTCAATTTCTACACAAGGAACCGAGAGGATATATGTGTATTTGGAGTTTCTGAACATTGGTGTAGTAGTGATGAATTAAAATATTACGTCCCTGATGGGTTTTATCTCGCTTCTTCATTTTCTAGGATAACGCAAAAGTGTGGTGGCTCAGCTATATTTGTCAGAAACCACATTGAAGTGGCAGAACTTAAGCTTGCCAATATTCTGTCTAAAGAGTCTGTTTGTGAGCTATCTGCTATTAGTATTACATCCCTGAATTTGGTTGTCTGCAGCATCTATCGACCTCCCTATTCTGCTTCATTTATTGACTTCTTGGAGTGTATGGATCTGCTTCTCTCGGAAATCAGCCAGATGAACAAGATGATCATACTCATGGGAGACCTGAACATACATTTCGAAATTAACTCTAATAATCACGTTGAGCACAAAAAGGCCTTTCAACGCCTGATTGATGGCTATGGGCTTCATGTTACACTAACCGATTTTACCAGGTGGCCCTACAGTGGTCAATCTGGTAACCCATCTTGCCTTGATGTTTCTATCACGAATTTTCATTGCAGCCGGTACGAAGCATTGGTTAGTGATACTTCTTTTTCGGACCATCGTGGCATTGAACTCAGGATATACATTAAACCCCCAGCTCCTGCTTCAGTTAATGTACGCTATAGATTGTTCAAACCTGATAATATCGAGGCATTGCGTCTGAGCTTTTCCTCAACCTCTTGGTTCAGTGTTTACAAAGCAGTGGGCGTTGATGAAATCGCTGCTGAGTTTTTACGGATTTTCCTCTCAATGCTCAACTATGCATGCCCTATGATCTCAAGAACGGTCCGCAGTAATCGTACTAAGCCCAAGATTGTTTTTAGCGACGAGATCATTAATCTCAGACAGAGATACAATTCTTTCAGAGATTTAGCAGCATCTACACGCAATCCTGACTTTGCTATATTAGCAAGAGGGTACAGAAACTCTTACAGAATGGCCATATCTAACTTAAAGCGACAACAGAATGATGATTACATCCAAACTGCACCTAATAAAGCAAAAGCCTCGTGGAAGGTAGTGAACAGTGAATTGAATGTGAAATCTCGATCCCTTGAAACAAACAATGATCTCGATAGCAATGGCTTTTCTGATGAGTTCTCCCGTGTCTTTAGCCAAGGAGCACAATGCAAGGTAAATCCAATTTTTATGAGCTTTCTAGACCAAGCCCCAAGAGTTTCAAATGTTTTTAATCTCCAACCCATTTCAGTTGAGGAGGTGCATTTAGCAATCCAATCCTTAAGCAATACATCTTCTTCCGATTATTTTGGCATCAACTCATCCGTCCTTAAAGCTGTATCACCCCTCATAGTCGAGCCCCTGGCATACATTTTCAACTCCTGTTTTTCAGAGGGATCCTTCCCAAATTGTTTGAAGATTGCTACTGTAACGCCTGTTCCTAAAAAGGGTAAATCCAAAAGATACGAAGATTTTCGTCCCATCTCCAAACTTCCTCTTTTTGCTAAGGTGATGGAGCGACTTGTTTTGCACAGACTGAATACCTATTTGGAGGATAACAGCATTCTGCATGAACAGCAATTTGGATTCCGCAAGGGTAAGAGTACAGCTTCTGCAGCATGTTCTTTGATAATGCAGGTGCTTCAATCCCTGGAGAATCATCAGTGCACCTCACTCCAGCTCTACGATCTGTCAAAGGCTTTTGATTCTGTGCCTCATGATTTGCTTATCAGGAAGCTACGCCACTATGGGTTTGGAGATCTGGCTCTGTCTTTCTTTGGGAGCTTTCTGCGAGGCTGGAAACAGGTGGTTATTTTCAATGGCGTCGAGTCCTCAGCAGTTGACATTCCATGTGGAGTAAAGCAGGGCTCAGTACTTGGTCCATGTCTTTTCTTGATTTTCATCAATGATTTGGCTCACCAGTTCCACAACAAAAGGATATTCCTTTTCGCCGATGATGTCACCGCTCTTTCAGCAGGAGCTTGCCAGTCAGCTCTAGATTGTGACCAGATTAATGTGAATGTGATTATTGAGGGTTGGTGTTCCGCTAATGGTTTGACGTTAAACACCAGTAAAAAGCAGAGTATAACTTTCCGCCTCAATCAACGACTTCAAGAGGAGGTGAACTTTCTTGGTCTGACCATTGATAATCGGCTGTCATGGAGGTCACACATTGATAATCTTTTGCTAAAATTAGCCTCTTGCAACTTCATGCTAAACCGTTTGGCTGGCTCTGTGTCACGGGATGTCCTTCGGACTGTATATTTTGCCTGCTTTGCCAGCAGGGTTTCATATGGAGTTTTGGTATGGGGAAATTCGTGTCATGCAGGTGAGGTCTTCACTCAACAGAAGAGGGCCGTCAGAACTATTTGCGGGCTATCCCGGAGTCAGAGTTGCCGTGGAAGCTTTCGCACCCTGAGAATCCTCACTGTTCCAGCCCTTTATGTCCTGAGCTGTCTCCAATTCGTAAAAAGTAATCTGGGTCAAATGGAACGGCGGCGTGATCTGCACACCTATGATACCAGGAAGAGAGACGACTTATTTCTTCCAGTGTCACGTCTCAGTGTGACGAGGGATACGAGTCCTTTGCAGTCGGGTGCCAAGTTTTTTAATCACCTTCCCAACGAGTTGCGTTCTCTTCCTGAAAAGAAATTCATCGCTACGGTCAGGGAGAAGCTGTTGAATGCAGAACTTTATACTGTGACAGACTATTTTCAGAAGGGCTTTGGTCCTTGATATTTTGTTTTTACCGGGCGTTTTTTTTTTTTTTTTTTTTGTTTGCCTAGTTTTTTATTTTTTCAGAACTTTAGTTTTAGATCGTTTGAATTTTATTAACATTGTTGACAATTGTATTGCCGATCCGGCCTTTACAAATAAATGAATTATTATTATTATTATTATTATTATTCCGAAGGTTGTTCTGTTCCGATCGCTGTTTCCAGCCCCTGATACTACGAAGAATCCTAGAACAACTCAATACTTTATATCGAATCTAAATACCAGGAATGAATAAATTAGGTGTTTGAGTTCCATTATTATAGAAAAAATATTTTATGTTATGATAGGCAATGGGCAAACGTGAAAACCCAGAGTCCTTGACCATTTTAAGTCTCCTACGGCGGCCTACTCAGTAGGATATATGATTATCCATGATAATCAATGGTTATCTTTATACCTATGTTTTTTTGTTATGGCAAATTCTAGTACCTACTATTTCTAGCACAGCTTTGTTCTTTTCAACTCACTGTTGTATATTTCTTGTTGGTGTCCGATATGAGTACCTACCTACAACAGTACTATGTTTACGTCTAAATGGCGATTGAGAGAATTGTCTTTTCAAAAGTTTTGCCTATTTTATAGGTACATGATTGGATATATATTTAAGTTATTGTAGGCATATAAAATATAAGTGAAAAATTATAAACTTTTGATATTGTTGATTAATATTTATTGCAGGTTCTTGCCTGCTATTTCATTTTGTAGAGCCATGGTTGTTGATTTTTTTTGATCCTTTATGGTTTGGAAGTGTAGAAAAATATGGCGTTTTTCGTTCCGTCATTTTTATATTATTACTTAGGTTGCCTCAAATTTTATTGATTATTTGATCTAATTTTGTTAGAGATTCTATTTTGTTTGGCATCGATCTCATTTTATTGAAATATATCGAATGACTGGTATTATCGTCTAATACTTTCTAGTTGACACCTACATCTCTTGCATGTTTAGTTGCTTTTCGCTTTATAAAGGAATCAAAACACCAATGGAAGAGCCTGTAGCCAGAAATTATTTTGTTTCGTTTTTAACAAAAGAAAATATGTTAATTTTAATTTTTGTTAATTTTTTAACAATTATCAAACACAATTATTATTATGGTCATTCATATCCACATTTTAAATTGCGGCTTTATTGATATTTTCCTCTTGAGGTCGTTAACGCAACTCAATGGGTTGAAGGTATAGATTTAAAAATGATGTAGTTTTTACTGTGTCGGTCAAACGTCCCCATTTTGTTTGAGTTGTGTTGCACAGTGAAACCGTAATAATTAGCTGTGAATCACAAATGGAAAGCTTATCGTACATAACACCATGTCTAGAGCCCTATTCTCATATCATGTTATCATCCGTCAACTTGCGTTTAATCAGTCACCCGAATTCTCATGTCTATACCTAGTATTAGCTATACTGATAAGAAGTGATTATTACTGGCCATTTATTATATTGCTAGTTGTATAATATCCTGTTAAAAACACTTAGGGATACGTAGAGCACTGTCTGATTACTTCTATTATAAAAGGCGAGAATCATCACATAACCGAAGTCTTTACGCTAAAAGATCTATTTTGTTCATCCGTCGAATACATAATTTTGTCAATTCAAATGTTTTGTGTTCGCTATCGATTGGGTGACGGCTGCCCTACCCATGGACGAACGGTTGAAAACATCTCGTGTGAACCGGGCATTAGACAGAAACCCGCCACATCTAATAATATGGGGAATTACTATAAATTCAGGAATAACTGGACTCAGGCGCTATCTTTGACTTTTGCAACAAACATTCATTAGAAGAGTTGACAAAAGGTTATGCGGACGATTAACTTTTTGGTATAAAAATGATAGCAACGTAGGTACTCGTATAGGGAAGACATTTTACATTTGATGAAAAAAAAGCAAGTTTTTGCATGAATTGTCTATGGATGAATGACGAATTGCGAAAAAAGGATATAGGTATACATAGATGACAGGTTACTTACATGGTCCAGTGCTTTTCGATCAGAAGACTTAGATTGTGAATGCACATACTTGGTTAAAAAAATGGACATGTGAACTTTCGCTGTTGTTTTACGTCCTATTCATCTGTTCGCCTCAGATCAACTTTATCTTCGTCTACGGATCGTCCCTTTATGGATCCGAGGACTTCAATAATTCTTTTTTGGTTTTCCGTGGAATTGATCGTTTTTCACCTAACTACCGAATGGTCTCTCGCTATTGGACGCCAATCATTGATCATTATTAGGAATTTATGTTCATATGTTGAAACTTCATGGCGTAAGGAGTACAAATTTCAACAGTGCACTGGATGGTAGTACCAGTTCCATTTCGACTTCACATTAATCGTTTTTCTCCAGAGCCCCTGGTATTACACACGACACACTAATACTCCTATACGTAGTTTACTTATGGTGTTTTTGATGTCCACGTTTACTAGAGTTTCCTTGACAATCAGTTTCGTTCACTAAATTTAGATTTTGATTGGATCGTTGACGTCTCCATGTATTTGCCACATCTCCTCGTTCATCCCGTCAATCGTGTTGAAACGGATAGACCTACATCTGAACCAACGCTTTATGTAAATCCAACGTCAATTATCGAGACTTACGAGCATCCCCTTCCCCTGTAGTGGGCATGAGAGTAGGTAGTGTGTAACAGTAACAGAGTCGCCTCTTGAATTTCTACCGTTTTCTGACAGTCGCTTTAACGAGGAAGCGACAGGTCAAACGTGGTCAAATCACCAGTTTCCTTCTTTTGAGAGAGAACAAAATAACCGAATGAGACCGCCAACGTCTACGCATTCCTTTTATGGCGTGGCCACACCCTTCGTATTTCTATGATTTAGATAGTGGTTTTTATTGTTGCTATATAACAGTACATAACAATCGTCAAAAATTACAATATAGAACAAAAATATGAAAAATTATTACAACGATTAACAATCTCTACTTCAAAGCCATCGGCTCTATATAAAAATATTTCAGGTCCGTGGAAACCAAGCAGTAGGGTAACGAAGGATGGTGACAGGCGGTGATACAAAATTCCCAGTGCTACCGACCGAGGCCTGAAGCGCCCCGACCGGTCCGGATCCATCCGCCATGGCGGCTCCCGGGGCTGCCTCCTTAATTTCTGAAAAGGCAGCCCTAACAAGTGACCAGGGTCACTTCAACCAGGAGAAGATGCCTAGGGGGCTGCCACATGCCAGCAACACAACATACATTCATCCCACAGTCATACAAATAAATTACAATCACTCCTACACAATCGCACCCTAAAGCTAATAATTTCTGACCTAACCTGACCTTGATTGATTCCAGTTAGTCCTACAAGGATTTCATGCCATTTGAAAAGTAACAATCATGTACGC
The DNA here is from genome assembly GCA_030762985.1 of Adelphocoris suturalis. Lineage (NCBI taxonomy): Eukaryota > Metazoa > Arthropoda > Insecta > Hemiptera > Miridae > Adelphocoris > Adelphocoris suturalis. The sequence goes on along the minus strand of CM061041.1, from coordinate 117,306,752 downwards.
CAGTTTGGGTAACCTTGTAACATTGGTGTGTTAGGTGAAACCTCGATGTGAATTTGATCACAGTTTTGGGGATTTAAAGGGAAGGATGCACCAGTGAGGTGTGTGGATTTATTTATTTATTTTAATTTAATTTTTTTATTTGTTGTATACAGGGTGATTCCCTCGCAGATGCAAACGAAAAAATTTGGGTGAAACTACATCAAAAATGGAGTAAAATGCCGCCAACTGCATATTTTTATCTCAATTCGTTTTTGAGATATGATTTTTCAAAGGTTTTTTCAGTAAAACCGTGTTTTTTTCCTTCTAAACTCAAATTTCTCCACTTTACTTCATTCAATTTTAACTTTTGATCACATTTTTGGAATCGAAATTAAATTTACTATAAGAATAGTGTACTTGGGTTCTTAAAAAATATCATCCAAAGGCCCTCACATCAGCTCAAACATTGACGATTTTGAAAAAAGAATATTTCTGAATATCTTTATAACTTTACTACTCTTTCAAAACGAATCCTGGAAACTGGCAAATCTCATGAAATTTGCTTCGTCTAAAACTCTTTCCAACGGTATAATCAAGTTTACTTTTATTTTGTTATTTAGGGGAGAAAATTATGTTTTAATGTCAAAAAATGTGGGTGGGTTTTTAAATGAAATTGTTGGTTTTCTCTAAAGATGAACCAACGAGTACGGGGTCGGTTTCTATGTATTTTTTCACGCTGTATCGAATGGTAACATTAGCAGATCTCTCCAACTCCGTTATAACCGAGTTTTACACTTAAAATCGAAAATGTTTAGTATATTTGTTACGATTAAATGTATGTGTGTTATGGGGTAAAACTAGTTAATTAAAGTGTAAAAATCGATTATTACGTAGTTGAGAGATCTGCAGGAGTTTCCATTCGATCCAGCGAGAAAAAATACATAGAAACCGACCCCATACTCGTCGGTTCATGGAGGGTCATCTTTCGAGAAAACCAACAATTTCATTGAAAAACCCACATTTTTTAACATTAAAACATTATTTTCTCCCCCTAAATAACAAAATAAAAGTAAAATTGATAATACCGTTGGAAAGCATATTAGATGAAGCAGTTTTCATGAGATTTGCCAGTTTCCAGGATTCGTTTTGGAAGAGTAGTAAAGTTATAAAGATATTCAGAAATATTCTTTTTTCAAAATCGTCAATGTTTGAGCTGATGTGAGGGCCTTTGGATGATAATTTTTAAGAACCCAAGTACACTATTCTTATAGTAAATTTAATGTTGATTCCAAAAATGTGATCAAAAGTTAAAATTGAATGAAGTAAAGTGGAGAAATTTGAGTTTAGAAGGAAAAAAACACGGTTTTCCTGAAAAAACCTTTAAAAAATCATATCTCAAAAACGGACTGAGATAAAAATATGCAGTTGGCGGCATTTTACTCCATTTTTGATGTAGTTTCACCCAAATTTTTTCGTTTGCATCTGCGAGGGAATCACCCTGTATACATACATTATTTAAAATTACAAAATCGATGGAACTTCTTGATGGACAAATCAAAATTTACGAAAATGGGGAAAAAATCAATCTAATGAACATTATAAAAATAAACATTCAAAAAAAGCAAGAAACACGCAACTTATTGCTGGGTAAAAAGGCCGCATGCCTGTGGCACCTGACAAGAATTGTTGTCCAACTTTTTCCTTATTTATTATTATTTAGTTTAAATGTAATCTAATCATCTAAAGTCGTCTCAATGGTCAATCATCTAATCTAATCTTAATCTAAATGATATTCAAATTCCGCTTTGGGCCTTCGGCTAAAATGCTAAAACATGGAACCTGCTTTCTTCAAGCTAATTCGTTAATATAACATCGCATTATTGGATTAATATCTTGTAAATAAATGTAAAACTACGACATAAATATTTTACTAATAGAAATTAGAAGGAAGTACCTAGGTAGGTAATTTTCTGTTATGGTACGCGTCTACATATTACTATAACCAGGATTAACTTCTCAAACAAGTGACAACAAAACAAGCGGCATTGTTTACTATATCCATTTATAACATAAATAAATATAAAACTACGACAATAATAGAAGAAGACGTACGAAAGAAATGCGTGATGAATCGAGAGCTTTCCAACGAGTGGTGAACGATTTATGTCCGGTGAAAACTAATGAAGTTTCATTTCCCCAGCAACGGGTTGGTTGTACGCGAAAATCAAAAGAAAACTCTCTTGTAAATATGTGTTATTTTGTGAATTTTATTTTAGCAGAGTTAATTATTTTATAAGTGAAATTAGAACAACTATCTTTGATAGATATTAGAGGTGAAGTGATTTTATTTGTTGACAACACAACATAATTATCAACATGTGAATATAACACAGTTAACTAAATAAATTAATATTGGAGTGTCAATTTGTATAAACAACACGTCCCCTCAAACTGGCAACTCCAAGTTCACTTGTGAAAACATGATGTTTTGCTCCAGGCAACCCTTTTGTCAGCACATCAGCAATCATAGATTACGTTGGTAGGTATCGAATGTGTTCAACACATTGTCTCAGGAAATGATGTCGGATGTCGATGTGTTTTGTTCTTGAGTGCTGAGTTGGGTTCTTAGCAAGACAGTGAGCTCTTTGATTGTCATTGTAAATAGTTACAGCTGACTGAAGTTTTTCGTAGTTAGCTCAGAGAGAAATATTTTTAAGAAAATTGCTTCTTTCGCAGATTCAGCTAGAGCCATGTACTCTGCTTCTACAGTCGACAATGCTACGGTTTTTTGTTTTTTGCTTTCCCAAGTGACTGCTGCTCCTCCCAAGAGAAATGCGAATCCAGTGTAAGATCGCCAATCATCTGGACACGCACCCTAGTCAGCATCAGCGTAACCAATGAGTCCTTTGTCAGTCTTACGAAATTTAATCGCGTAATCAGATGTGCCTTTGAGATAACGCAGAGAGGAAGAGATAACGGTCTTATCGCAACAAAAAGTGTCTTTTCGGAAGTTAATTAATTGAATTTGAACGGTAAGTTTAGATGAACTCCTCGTCCGAACGAGTCATTCATACATGTATAGTCAGAATATTAGTAGGGAGTTGGTGGAGAGGTAGTTTGTTACAAATATCCGTGAGCAAGTAGACATCAACTGTGATTTGAATGGAGTTGTGTGGTTGCTATACGGTTGCCTACAAAAACTTGGTGTTTTATAGGTTGGGCAAGGAGGTTTGTACGATTTTCAGCATTGAGATCAATGGGGAGGTTCGGTATGGGGCAAAGGGGTTCGGCAATACGTTCCATGTTATTCACCGGTCAGCAGATGTTGGATCAATGAGAGCAAGTGCTACTTCTATGAATCCTTTTGTAGGTGTCCTAAGGAGTGGTACTCCTTGGCGGCTGGTGACCAAGTACAGAATCAAAGGAAATAGGAACCTACTGCACGTTTTATCCACCTTGATTAATTTGATGGGCGCTATACCCGTACATCACTGGGCACTGGCCCGATCTCGCTAGATTTGTTAACGTTGGCCTCATTCATTCATCTCAAAATTGTTGCTCTATGTAGCTCTGTTCCCCGATCTGGTCGGCTTGTAGAAATTTACCCTCACTTTTACATTAGTGAAGATAACCTCCTCTCTTGACAGATTGGTGTTTATGGAAATATGAATGTTTTTGACAACAGGATATACTTCTGTGAGTCGGTGGAGGTCATGACAGTATCCTTGAATTTATTGTCACGAAGAGCAAGTCCATAGTAATTAATAGATAACATCAGAATGCAGGTAACTCGGTAATCCAATCATCCATCCTTGTTTGTTCAGTTGACGCCAGAATATCCCACGTGACCCCGTTATGCCGAGCTTTGATTTACCGGTGGAAGAGAACTTCATATATAAAAAAAAGAGGGAAAAAATACAAGGATCGAATGGGACAGAGTGTTTGTGTTTGCCCTCCGATTCTTCCCGTTTCTATCAAACTCTTGTGATCTCTGGGACGAGGATCGGTGATAATAACTCTCGTCCGGTCTCTGGGAGGATCGGAATAACAAAAAAATTCCACGCGAGTTGAGCGTCAAGATAACTCATTCACTTCTCCGACCCCCCATGCGAGATTTTTTTCCCGCGAGCTGAAGAATGAAAACCTTAGTCCAGATAACAAGATAACCAGATAATTCAGAGGTGTCTTAAAAGCGGGAAAACGATAAACCTTCCGAAAACCCCGGAAACGGCGGTTGATACGAAACAGAAAACAATTAGCTGGGTCGTTGAAGAAGCGCTGGTCTAAAATTAGTAATCACACGAGGGGAAGCAACAAAATAGTTGCCGAGCTGTGTGAATCCATGGGTGTTAGTGTGTAGGAATAGGCAGGGATATAGTTGTGGTGGTGTCTTGTAAAAAAACTTCCCTTTGAAAAGGCCAGTAGCAGCTGTCGACGTGGCGAGGCGCAACAGTTTCCCATCCCAGTCTGTGGATCTGAAAAGACGAATGGCCGACCTTGAGCTTTGGGTTGTTCTCAGTTTTTTTTGGAAGGGGGGTTCCTAAACTAGATATTTCGCGCTGGGACAGTTTAATGAGACCTTGGATGAATGAAGGATGTGGCGTTGAAGAGACGTCATGTCTACCCGACTAATGGAAAACTGTGTCAATGAACTAAAAATAGTGATTCGCTTGAGTTTTAATTGATGTTTTGGTGCATTCATTCGTTAACTTGAGCCCTGTTATATTAAACAAAAAGTTACAATTATTTCACAAAGGTTTATTAAGTAACATTAGATCCTGCAGATAATTAGATAAACGAAGTCTCAAGACATATAATCTAAATATAACTACGTAGACGTTGGTACCAACCGAAAATGAGAGTTAATTAGAAAAAACATGCCTATCTTTAGTAAATTGTCAGTAGCTGAACAAGAGGTAACTCATCATTACCGTACGTTCTATAATATAGAATCATAATTTTCAACTAATATAATATTAACATTTAACACTTCACCTGTCCATATATTGGTAGGATATGTAGGTAACAAAAGTGGTAATATATTTGATTCCATTGGAATAACGACAGCTGATTTGACTGTTGTAATTTATAATGGTATTTTCACTATAATTACTCACTTTTTCATTCGCACTCATTCAAGCCCTTCTAAAAAGCGCAACTACATAAGCCAAAACTTATTCCGCTATTTATTTACCTCACCATCTGAAAGAAATACTGTCTGAAAAGGCTGCTCCTGAAAAATCAATTGTTCCACCTTTTAACGAAGACGACTGTCAGTCCATTATGATCATCTGATTCTAAGGTCACCATCAATCAGAGGAAGTCATCCTCAGATTTTAAAGAGGAAAATGAAATCACGTATGAATCCTACTTGAGTCAGTTCCTTTCTTACTGCAGATGAAGAAAACAGAAGTGATTGAAGAACATTGTCTATTTTCAAGAAAATGGAGGGTTACAATTTTGCATCGATTTCGACGGTTAGGTCACCATCAGTAAGGAACAATAATAATAAACGGGCTCACCAGCGGTAACTAAACCACCTGAACTGGGCACTTTCCAAATATCCAGTTGGCTCTAGGTCACTATCAAATTGGTTCGATGGTTACTATATTCTGACCTATATGACCAACTAATCTGAATTTTTACTAAGGATTGACTACTTGATGTTATGTATTTTTGAGATGCGAGCTTGCGAGCATCCAGACCTCTAAACTATACACATCATTCTGACCTTCATGTCCAACAAATCTGAATTTTTACTAAGGGATTGACTACTTGATTTTATGTATATTTGAGATGAGAGCTTTGCGAATTTGGAGGAATTTTATAGTGATCAGGATAGTTTCTAGCAATGAATATCGAGCATGGAATAGATATTGCGGCAATTTTTTGTCAACTAGAAAACGCCGAGCCCTGTATATTAGGGAATGCTAGATAAGATTGTCAGACTCATTCAGACAGTCAGGAAACAGACGTTCAGTTCGTACGCCCTACTGTCCTTGTATCTGGACGAACAGATACACAAATGACCCAGTAAACGTTCATTTCATACGAATTCGTTTTTCTGTAGTCTCTCATCGGGATGGGGAAGAGAGAGGAAGATGAATCCTATAAATACACTTATGACGTGGATAGATAAGCCGGGGGACCTCCCGTCACATGCCATTAACGGTTTATTTGGGTGGGAACTTAGAAAAAAATAACTCAGTTACTTTGGGTTAAGAAAGGGCGGAGGGGGAAATTTAAAAGTGAAACAACGGTTAATGTTGTTCTTTTAATCTCCAAAAACCCGCGATTAAGTTCAATGTCGGATTGTGGTACCTACTGTAAGAAACAGGTACATAATAAAGAGGGTATATTCCGGGGTATATCCAGGGTTGGCAGGTTGTAACTGGAAAAAACCGGACAGTATGAGTTGGGAAGGCAGATTAAAAAAATTCAATTTAAAACCATTCAGTAAAAATTTCCATGAATGTCGCCCAATTATTGATACCTATGCATTCCCTATATGAATTTTCTATCTAATATACATTTTCTATATGTTCAAATAAATAAAATTTTCTACAATAATTTAAGTAAGTAATTTTTGTTAAATTTTATGTGTTGTTTTAAATACATGTCTTGAGTATATACTTATTCATTCATCTTTCTTGCTAGCTACTATAATAGTAGTGTACGTATCACATAGTCTGAAGATTGAAGAACAACCGGATGTATAATAATTGCTATCCATTATTTGGAAGTCATTAAAGGTGAAAAACTTTAACGATTTTAACCCTGTATCTAAATAGAGCAAAAAGAACGCGGGCTTGAAATCTTTGATCGTGTTCTTATAATTTCAGTTCTGTCTTTATAATTTGTCCGTTGGTAGGTAGTTCGCGACCTAAATAACAATCAACTGCACAAAATTCTGTATTTTTGGTTTCATCGATTCATTGAGTTGAGTAAGAGTAAACACGGCTATATAGTAAGTAAATTAAGACAATACTACCTAATTAATGGAGGTATTACTACTTTTATGTAATATCGTTTAAGTATGTACTTAGGTGAGATACTAGAGAAGCAAGAAACACTTGAATCAGTAAATACCAGGCAACTTGAAATTATTTGCTACAAAAATCACGATATTAACTCAAGAAGTGCTAACTTAAGCTTATCAACAACATTTTAAGACTGTTCACCTCCGTCTAAAACTGAAAGAGAGAAGAAAATTCAAAGAGATTTGGCATGATTACAAATAGTTATGATTTTGGACATTTAGATAAATTCGTGTTGATTGCCAAAACATAAATACAGCTTGACGTAGATTGGTCTCATAGAAGCAACAGCTGAGTCGTTGGGTTGCAACCTACGAATTGGACCTACAAAAACCGAACATTTGCCACCCTTTCTGGGAAAACCGGGCCAACACCCGACACCTGGCAACCCACCCTGAAGTAGTGCGAAAACTACTTGTATAATTTTCAATTTGTGTGGAAGATGTGCGGAAAATGCAAAGTTTTTTTAGTTGGCATAAAAATTGATGGAATATGGAAAAAACGTCTACCAAGTTGGGTGTGGCGCATAGCTTCGTCGCATCCGGAACATGAATATATAGATCCATTTAAATGTTTCAAATAATCTTAATTGATTCCATAGAGAGTTCCTTTGGAGTTTGAGCAAAAGTGGCCAATAAGGCAAGTAGAAAATATTACCCGATAGATGTTACGTTAGCTTATGCGCACTAGCTGTCTGAGAGTCAAGAGTGATGGATATAATTGGGTACAACTGTAGAAGTCATGATTGTTACAAGTATTTGAGGTTAGCGCATGCGCAGTAATTCCTAGTGATAAGATTGTGATGAAAATTATATGATTGAAACTTCTGACGACTTAAAATAAAATAAGAACATGATTTTCTAAGACTTGTCTTGAGTTTTTTACCGGAAAAGTATTGTTTCGTGACGAAGGGTGATCGCTGTTCTATGCGAATGATCTACGCGGAAAAATACTCATAGGAGGAAATACCTTTATACGATATCTAATTTGATGTGAATTATAACAGAGTTCATACGACCGGAATAGTGTTTTCAACAGCAAATGGTTTTAACCTACGGCTGTTTGAAATTATGGGGGTTAATCTCAATATACAGGATTCATACTGCAGTTGTTCAGTGAACACTCATACAAAATATATATTTACTATTAAATATATTATGCATGCTGAAATATTAAAAAGGCACGTGAACTCACATATTTATTCGTCATTGCTTCCGTTCAACCAATTATAATTGGTCAATAATTATTGACATTGTGAAAAATAATGTTTACGATAGAATAAGAGGATCGAATAATACTATCCCGCACGACCGATCGGTCTTGAGGTGTAGATATTCCCGATCGACCCCTTCATTAGGTAAACAAAAGACCTTCGACAACCTTCAATTTGCGGTTTGGAGAAATTTAACATTTGTTTGTATTAGGTAGTGATGAGAAAACGATAATAAATGACACAGATTTTAACGAATCGCTTCCGAGTTTGCCTACATGTATAGAAGCATTATTTTCCCTTTTGGGAGATAACAAATTTTCGTCTTCAAAATCATAATTTCCACTCATATTTTACGTTTTAAACCATTCTGAACAACTTTGGTTTCTTTTCACTCTATGTGTGTATGTGTGTGTTAGTGTATCCAGTTTTCATCAGATTTTGTCGAAATTTTCGGAAAATCTGCGGGTCAGGCTGAAGATATCCTTTTAGTTCCATCGTTCACAACTTAATACCTAATGCTCTCTTCGCATGCACAAACATCAAAACCATCAAGCATAATTTCCTCTCGTTGAAGTCGTTCGACCATGCTCCAATTCGGAGGATACTTAGGAAAAGACAAGTTAATCATCTCATATAATTTTCACAGGTATAATCGGAACATTAGTAGTTGCTGCGCATGGCGAAAGTGAAATCCTCGTAACACGCGTAACTTCCATTGCTCCATTCTGATTTTGATGAAACATTCTGGGAATGTAGGGGTTATGATAAGGATGGTCCCCTATAAACTTCATCACCCAGAAATTAATAGTTTCCTCTGCGCACGCGCCAAATCCATCAAGCATTCTTTTCTCATAGCCTATTCGTAGGTTTTCGCTCAATTTTGAGGGTAGTTGGGAAATGAGATGTAATTACTCCACATGAGCTTCATCGCAATCGTACTATTAGTACCTATCTGCTGCGTGTGCATGAACCTCGATTTGTAACAAGTATGGTTTCTACAGTTTTCATCTGATTTCTATCTAGGATTGAATGATTCATATTTTAAGATTATTTAAAATGTCAATGTTCTATCCATTCGTGTACCGGATACGAGGAAGCTATGTGCCACACCCAACTTTTTTAAAAGTATAAATCAATGTATGTTACTGCAATGGGTTCAGAAGTCTATCCAGATAGCAGAAGCATCTTTTCACATTATTTGTGTGGTAAAAATTTTTATTTGATTCAAACTAAGAATGTATAGGCACCTCAGACAGATGTTGGTTCCGTGCCATCAAACACAGCCTGCAATTCCTTTCCATATTCAATACTTTTCATAATTGTCTACCGTTTTTGATGTTATTTTTATGTTTTTATGTTATTACGCGGGTTAAGCCTAGATGGTTCCTTGTGAAAAATGTCTGCCATGTTGTGTGTGGCCTCCCCGTATCCATTACTCGATAATAATAATTTGACTCCTTTTACAACCTCCTCAACTTCTATCCAAGTTTGATCTTAATCTTTTCTGCGCCATGGTATCTTTTGGCCGACCATCCGTAGTTAGACCTACGAGCAAAAGTTAGGCTGTTAGGTAGAACCAAATGTCCGGCAATATCTTAATGTCTTAAATGTCCGACTATTAGGTAATTAGATCTACGGTCAAATGACTGGCTATTAGCTATTAGAATAGGAGGCTACAGTATTTCAGAGCCGGCTACTGGGGGGTACTGGGGGGGGGGGGCTGCTGAGGGGGTTACTTGGGGGGGGGGGGGGGGGGTTGCTAAGGGGGCTGTTATTGGGGGGGGGGGGGGCTGGCTGTTAGAGGGGATGTTAAAACACGGGGCTGCTAAAATAGTTATATATATATATATATATATATATATATATATACAGAGTCAGCTGTTCTGTTTGTGAGCATGAGTAGGTAATATGCATCGTCTAGTACCTAGTGTTTACAAGTACCTACTACTCAATAGTGCATGAAATGCCTTCTTTTCCGTGCTCCGTGACGTATATCTCAATATTAAAGCTAGGCGTTCTTGAGTGTCCTGAATACGAATCTGAAGCCCGGAGTTTTCCATCTAATCCGGATTTTTCGATATTTTGAGAACAAATTTAATGCAAATACAGGGTGTACGCATTAAGGTCGCACCTCCGGCTAGGGTTCGGATCTACAACCAATTTCTGATCAAAAGTGTCTCCTTGTATTTTTTTTACTCCGCTACAAAAACCGCGGAGTTAACCGAGTTTTTTCCAATCTAAATTTTTTTCGTGTTTTCAACCTTATGACACTAAAACGGCCATAACTCTCCTAATTTTGTAGTTAATGTTATACAGTTCAACGAATGTGTCGCCACAAATTAGGCTTTTAGTCACAAAGAATACAACATAGTTTTTTTCACGAATAAAGTAATTCGTAGTCAATCAAACGATATCTAGAGAGGGTTCCCTAGAAACAGGGAGGTTTATCACCACATTCGCCCCCCCCCCCCCCCCCCTTTTAAGATATAAACATTTTTGAACAATGTCATTTTGGAACATAGTCTTTCAAGTACTCGGGTGGTCTTCTTATACGTTGAGGTCTTCCATAACTGGCATCAGTAGGTCGAGCTGGAGCTTCAGGGGTTGTAGGAATTTCAGGAGAATCAGACTCTTCTTCATCGTTCACAACAGGATTCGAACCCTCGGTAGATTCCTCTATGTTAGGGGCTTCAGGGGTATCAGAAACAGCAGGTGGTGTTCCTCTGGGAGCCAGTTGGCGCAGGGACACAGTAGATTCAGATCCATCCTTACGTCGAATAAGAGCGTACTGTGGGTTAACTTCCAATAACTCAACCTCTTCAACAGGATCCTCATATTTAGTGTGCTTCACATTCCGTTTGGCAAGTACAGGACCCGGAATCAGCCAAGATGGTAGAGTAACGCCATTGGCAGTGCGTCGGGAATGTATGAAGAATCTTTCATGAGGAGTACAATTAGTAGTGGTGCACAATAATGAACGAATTGCGTGAAGCGACTCTTGGAGCACACATTCCCAATTCTCCATTTTCAAGCCTTGCGTTTTCAGAGCCAGATTGATGGTCTTCCACAAGGTGCCATTCAGACGCAGGAAAAAAATCCTTTCCTAGTATTTTTAACGCTTGAATGTACGCATCAACTCCTTCCCCTTGTTGCTGTTTTCGAATGGCGAGCAAAAGACGCGCAAATATCTCACTCATAGGCTTCACGTAGATGTCTTCCTTTTCAAGGAAGTTTTCAAAAGTTTCTAACCAATGTGTGAATTCTTTGGAGGCACTTGGGGATTCCGCACTTGCACAGAATTTATCAGGTTTCAAGTACCTTTCCATTCTTCTTTCTTTGTGAATAAAATTGTTATATAGTTGAAAGAATGTGTCGCCACAAATTAGGCTTTTATTCACAAAGAATACAACATAGTTTTTTCACGAATAAAGTAATTCGTAGTCAATCAAACGATATCTAGAGAGGGTTCCCTAGAAACAGGGAGGTTTATCACCACAGTTAAAATCAAATATGAGGAGCCCGTTGGAAAGAACATTAAATTTCTCATCTTGCTGATGCCAAGTCAAACATTTTTGCTTTGATTAAACGGTGGATAATTCAGCCTAAAAAGTGAAATAAGTCAATTTTCGAAGATCTTTGGTTTTTTCAACACTCATAGGTCTTAGTAATTAGACACGTAATTTTTTCCAAGTAAGCCTAAAAACTGCGCCAAAATCTCAGTTTTCCAACGGTATATTCAATTTTTATTTTACTTTGTTGATTTGGGGAGAAAAGTATGTTTGAATGTTGAAAACCGTAGTTTTCTCTATGAAATCGAGGGATTTTTGTGAAAAACTACCGCCTAAGAAAATACTAGTTCATATTCGGTTTCTACGTAGTTTTTACCGCTGAATCGAATAGTAACACTTGCTGATATCTCCAACTCCGTTACAACCGAGTTTCACACTTTAACTAACTTGTTTTTGTTCATTTGTTATGCTCAATTTTATGTGTTTTTTAGGGGTAAAACTTGTTAGTTAAAGTTTTCAAATTCGGTTATAGTAGAGTTGGAGAGATCTGCGATCGTTACCATTCGATTCAGCGTGAAGAAATGCCTGAAAACCGGACCCAAACTCCTATTTTCTTAGAGTGTAACTTTTCACGAAAACCCCCGATTTCGTAGAAAAAACCACGGTTTTCAACATACAAACATACTTCTCTCCCCCAAGTAACAAAGTAAAATAAACATTGATCATACCGTTGGAAAGCTGAGATTCTGGCGCAGTTTTTAGGCGTAAGTACCTGCAAAAAATTCACGTGTGTAATTTCTGGGACCTATGAGCGTTGACAAAAACCTAAGATTTTCGAACATTGACCTATTTCGTTTAAGCTGATTAATCTCCCGTTCAGTCCAACAAAAAATTTTAATTTGGTATCAGCGAGATAGGAAATTTAATGCTCTTTTCAACGGTTTCCTCAGATTTGATTTTAATTACGAAATTAAGGGAGTTATGGCCGTTTTAGTGTCATAAGGTCGAAAACACGAAAAAAAGTTTATTTTGGAAAAACCTCGGTTTTTCAGCGGAGTAAAAATGTCTGTGACACTTTCGATCAGAAATTAGTTGCAGAATCATCGAATTCTGGCCGGTGGTGCGACCTTAGTGTGTACACCCTGTATATCGTTTATAGGAAGGACACATTAGCATAGAATGCGACCGACCTCAACTTTTGGCGCAAGAACGGAATTTTGGCGCAAGAACGGAATTTTTATCTTAATCCTCAAAAGAGTTACCGTCATTATATATTAATTGCTATGCAATTCTTAGGCCGACCCCCAATAATTTTTTTTAAATGTCCACTTTTTTTGTGTAACGTTTTTTGTCCCGAGATGGGAAGCGAGAGGTCGTGGGTTCGAATCCCGGCCAGGCTTGAAAATTTTTTTTTCTTTTTTCTCGTGAGACGAAGGTTGTGGGTTCAAATCCCAGCCAGGCTTGATTTTTTTTTTTTTTTTTTTTTCGTGAGACGAAGGTTGTGGGTTCAAATCCCAGCCAGGCTTGATTTTTTTTTTTTTTTTCGTGAGACGAAGTTTGTGGGTTGAAATCCCAGCCAGGCTTGATTTTTTTTTTTTTTCGTGAGACGAAGGTTGTGGGTTCGAATCCAGCCAGGCTTGAACATTTTTTTTTTTTTTTCTCGTGAGACGAATTGCATAGCAAATTATACTCGTTTTCTACGCAGTAGAAAAGAGAAAAGATCCGGCGAGGCGCGAAGCGCCGAGTATAGATTAGGGGGGTCCAGGGGGGCGAAGCCCCAATGGCGGGGTCAAGGGGCGGAGCCCCTTGCGAGGCCCGAAGGGCCGAGTATATATATATATATATACCCCCCTAATCTATACTCGGCGCTTCGCGCCTCGCCGGATCTTTTCTCTTTTCTACTGTGTAGAAAACGAGGATAATTTGCTATGCAATTCGTCTCACGAGAAAAAAAAAAAAAAAAATTTTCAGGCCTGGCCGGGATTCGAACCCACAACCTTCGTCTCACGAGAAAAAAAAAAAAAATTTTTTTCAGGCCTGGCCGGGATTCGAACCCACGACCTCTCGCTTCCCATCTCGGGACAAAAAACGTTACACAAAAAAAGTGGACATTTTAAAAAAATTATTGGGGGTCGGCCTAAGAATTGCATAGCAATTAATATATATATTCCTCTTCCTTTCCCCAAAACGGATTTCAATGAAGAAAATTTTCAAAAATTTTGGAGCCATTGCAATAGCTTCATTTTTTTTAAAAACAAAAATTCGCTAAAACTCAGGATGAAGGAAAACTTGAGAATAGAGCATACATTTTTTAGACCTAGAAGTTTCAGGCCTCTGCAAAACATACCTGATTATTCTTAGTATGAAAATGGAATACATAGCTATTCGTACTGATGATTCCTTCTTCCAATCAGATTATCTTTCCCTGAATTTTACTTACTTGAGGAAGAAGCAAGTTTTAAATAACCTTACTTTTTCTAAGTGAAGTTTTACAGACTAGTTCTAACTTCTTCACAAGACTGATCTGCTTTTTTAAAAGATGTTTTGAACATCTACTTTTGCGGTCTTACCTCATTCCTACACGATGTGTAACTTCCAAACATGGATTTTACCGTGGCCCAAAATAGGAACAACGATGAATCTTCGAAAAAATGTATCACCAGGTGGAGTAAACGTTGAGTAAATCACCCCACGAAACACAAACATACCTACCGGAATAATGTTTACATTAATTTTTCACAGTGACCTCACTTTCTGAAAACATTCCTAAGACTCCACTGTGATTGTTTGTTGGTTGTAAGGGCAGTGGTGTGCGCTATTTTACGGCTCCTCTTCGGTTCTGTATTGTTTACGACGTAAATTACCCCTTTATAAATTGGTTTGTTTTGTCAAGGTCAAAAGACGGAGAGGGTCCCCAAGAGGAATAGGTTCCAGATATATACAAATAGGTTTTAGATGAAGCTAAAAGTTTCTTTAGGGAAGGGATCTAATGAACACTATTTCGGGGTATAGATGGAGGTGGAAGGTGTTTCATATTTTAATCCTTATCAACTCCCTTCCTCCTATTCTACCCCGCATCCCTTCTTACTGGATAGAAGCCAGGGCCGGTGACGTCTTTAAAGTCCACTAAATGGTCACCTTTAAATCCCCACATTTTATTTCTACGTAGAAGGGAGGAGAAACGATTTTTCACTCAAGAAAAAAAGGCATAAGGTTGGGAGTTTGCTCAGAGTTTGGTGATTGCTCGTGGAGTGTGGGTGCTTCCATCTTGAAGGAATAGGGAGTCTTACCTCAAGTACCTACATCGTGTAGATCGGGCTGATCTGTATCGAAGGACTCGCATGTTAAGAAGTAGGTAATACGGAGGAGATTCTCAAGGGCGAAGTAAAGGAAATGACAGTATCCTGAGAGAAGAAGGCTTTTGTGGTAGGGGGTGTATCATTAATAGTGGGGCATTGAGTTGTTCCACTGCTCGCTGCTGCTCTCCGATTCATCATTGTGCATCCTCTTCTTAGAACCGACACCACCAGCTCCTTCTAAGGTAGGTTCCAACAATACTAACCTTATCACACTATACTTGCTACGTTTTAGCAGTCATTCATTTGCATTAGATAACTTTAATGTACTAGTGTGAACTGGTCACTTTTCTATTGTGAAATATCATCAATCCCTATATTCCGATTCATCGCTAGGACTTCAAACTTTTCTTTTCATGACCATAACTGTGCTAATGTACATGAGACAATATATTGTATAATAATCTAAAAAGACCTTGATTAGTATTAGGATTTCGTAGCTTTTGGTTCCAGTCTTCATGTACAGTGAGCTGATGAACAAGAATTTAAAAAAGGGCATTCTCGTTCAGACATGTATTTTTAAGATAGGTTCATATTGGGTAGATACTTGAGTTGTATACGTATTATAGTGCCGATTTTTTTAAATTCAGGAACTTTTATAGACTCCTTACCCCTAAAATATAGTTGTGATCGCTCTGTTTGCAAAACGGAATTTAGTGAAAAAACGTCTATTTCCACGAAAAGTAAAGAGTTACAATGTTAAATCGATTTCGACGGTTAGGCCATCATCAGTAAGAAACAATAACGACAATAACAATAACAGTGAGTTATTGTTTCTTATTTAGTTCGTGCTCTGTTTGCTATGAATCAACCGGTAAATTGGTATTCAATGACCACCAAAATGTGTAAAATTCAGGCAGAACTTGTTTAGTACTTCGCACTCTTATACCTGCCATTATTCACAATCTAGCCGCCTTATGGTTGTCTACCTATCATCAGACAGTAGTATTTAGAAAGTAATATGTAGCTTTTAAATTCACTAGTTGATTCCGTTCCTTGACGTTATTGAACATATCATGAAATATTCTGTCTTCTGAGGTATCGAAATTCCACGAAATTTGTGAAAAATATGGTTTTGATAAATAAGAAAAGTTCTATCTGAACTTTCACTATTTCAAAAAGAAAAATTGCAGATAGGTACCGGTTGAGGACTACAATATAATAAATTGAAAATCTTAAAACTAGACATAGTATGAAGGGTTCTGATACTCGGGTAACTCTAACAATTTTTCTTAAATCCAACATAACATGATGCTCTACATAAGTACTAAAGAAAACAGCCTTTTTTGACAAGAAATAATTATGTTGGAAAAAATAACTACCAAAGTTGAGTTGATTCTTCCATATTCTGTTCACCATCGTGTAATAATTTTAATTAATTTCTGAGGATATAAGCATTTCCTGAATGGCACGTTGTTATGATGTAGTACCTTCCTACTAGCAGTACGAACGAAATTGGTGGCAACTGTTTCCACTGTTACTACTAGGTCGTATACCTCCACCCCTCTGGTAAGGTGTCGTATTTCACACAAATATGAGTTAAATATTTCTATAATAATTGTGACTTTTATTATTTACATTTAAAGAGGAGAATGATTTTGGTGTATGTTGAGATTTAGGTAAACATTACCTAGGCAGTACGTTTCTCAATGGTTGGTTTCTTTCATTTACTTCACTCGTTGTTTTAATAGTTATACACGTGGTTCGCATTATTTACATATTTTCAACCTCACTTGTCAGAGGAAACATTTTAAAATAATATCCACCCTTCAAGCTTTCATAACTAGAGCATCATCATAATATTTACATGGAAATAATTTCAGACTTCCCAGGAGTTTGAATTACATGAATGGTGTGAATCTAAATGAGCTGGGATAAAATTTATTCGTAGGCGCGATTTTTTTTCTCATCATTCTGGTATATCGTGTTAATGGAATATATATTGCGCAGTACGATTCTTCGTTGAATCAAGTTATGATAGTTGAATAATGATTTGATGAACTGAGAATATATTGTAGGTACGTGAGGCGAGAAAGATATTCTTACTCGTGTTCATGCTACTATTAAGTGAAGTGCTTGAAATGAGAATTCGATATTAGTTACCTACTCTGGAAGGAAGCTATAATATCACGTTTATTGAGTAACTACCTAGGTAGAACTAGGAATATTGAGGCGAGAAATGGCAATATTGAAATACGAAACATCGTTAACTTTATATCAGGTAAAATTAGGACAAATACATAGGTATGTAACTCTTAACTTTTAACGATGCAGTATTGGAATGAGCAGTACTAGCTACAATTCTATGTATCACAATGTTTAATTGAACATCCTTCTTCACCCCAAACTCAATCAGTTCTATAAATAAAAATTAAGTCTTAATTATTTGGATATTAATTAAGTCTCAATTGTCTTAATAATTTTCTTCATATAGGTACTTATATGTTGGCCTATAATAATTTTAACATTTTAAAAACCTCAAGTAAGATTTCGACGTCACTGGCTGTTCGAGTACAGAGGACGAGAGATTTTGATGAAAATACATTATCATCAGGTCGTCGCACAGTGGGCCAAAAGTGTGGAAAACTGTTCATAACTCCGTCCCTTTGAGAACAAAATAGCTAGCAATTCCGAATTTGGACGAAAACTAATCTTAAATACATACATTTGAACTATTAGCGTTTTGAAGGATTTTTGTGCAATCTTTATACTGAGGAATTCTTGATTAATTTACAAAAAGTGAAGTACCAAGTTAAGAATTGGCATAAAATAAAGAAAATGCTTGCAAGTATGTTTTAATAGGAAACGAATACTTAGAAATAAAATTGCTTCAAAATTTGCCGTTTTTCGTTATCAAATACCGTTTTTAAAGCACAAACCGGAAAAAATATGTTACGATACCTCTGGAACTCACAAAATCTAAGTATAATATAAATAAAAAACGATATTGCTGGAAAACTGTATTAAAATGTGAATTGATCTACCCAGAACAAGCATCGGCAGTGTTTACGTTTTCCGAATTCCTTAACAATCGAAGTCAAAACCGATAGCGCCCAAACCTGCAAGTTCCTGCAGTTTAATAATCGTGAAGAAATCAGTGTATTCTATGTCGGAATCAGCGAGTAACAAGGAGTAACAAATTAATGTTCTAGAGCTTGTTGAAATCTTGAAACTCTAAAACCTAGCTCCTTGCATTATCACATTTTGAGAAGACAAAATTCATTTCTGTTCATATTGCTTGAATAAAGTTGAGGCGATTTGCGAGCATTTTATACGTTTCTGAATGTTTAACGATTACTTAATGTGGTGCATACAGCTTCGGCCTGGCTTGGTGCTGCGTGGCTAGGCACTTGTCCTTATGAAATGTTGTTGCCAGCTCCCAACAAACACATATTTATTACTCAATATGGGAAAAGTACTTTAAAAAATGCAGTTTTGAGCGGTTTTCGCACTTACGGCCATTGTACGTCGAGAGTGTTCGTCTCTTGCCATAACGGAATCTTCCTTGAGGTATGTAGATTATAATTTCAGTTTTATTACTAGCTGAACTAATCGAATAGAGTTAATATTATAATTTTTGTTATTGTAGGCTCTCCAACCATAAAATGTGAAACTGCCCCGGCCTGCCTGGCCAAAATCAAAACACTAGTGCGTCTTCTACTTCACATTGGTTGGCTTCACACAAACCCCAAAAATGCCTGAGTCGGTGAAACCTGAAGTAAAGATTGACCCGGAGAAGGTCGTACGGCTGGTGATGGTGCGTTTTGTGCTCCGTCGTGTTGTTTTGGCGTGTTAGATTGAGGTTTTTTCGATTGGTAGCAGTTGGTTAAAAGGGTCGTCTCAAAAATAAGTTGGCCTTGTATACCGTTTGCAGTAGTATTTATTTAAAGACAAAATAAGAAACACATTTACTGAATTACGAAAAAATGTAAGTACTGGATCGAGGGACGAAACCTTTCATGCGTTGAAATTCTGTGACCTGACATGAAGGGCTCAGAAGATTAGAAGCGTGGAGAAATCTGGCTAAGTGAACTCAACCGCCCCTGCTTCTCAAACTCAGCACTAGACATTGAGGCTCAAACTCATTTCACGCATAAAATTGTCTCGTAGGGAAGGTTTTCTTTAATTCCTTTTGGTTGTTGTTCCTTGTAGACCTCCAAATTTTTGAGACGTTATATTATCAATATATCAGTATTTTGTAGAAAAGGAAACCTAAATATAACTCAGTTCACTATTCTTCAGACCAAAGTCTGAAAATGGGGACCCAATGGACCTCAAGGGCTAACTTGAAAGTTTAAGATAAATACCCACCTCAAAAGAACCAAGGGCTAACTTTTCCTTGTACATTAATCCCCAGATTAATCGGACAAAGTTAACATTATATCATTTCCCAGTGAAATTAATAATTTTCCCAGTAAAATCAATAACATTCCCATTCAATTTGAATGGGATAATTATTAATTTGGTTGGGAAAGTTATTAATTTGAATCCGAAAATTACTAATTTCACTGAGAAATGCTATATACCTCTTGATTAGGTACCTAATGAAGATGGGATACACAATGTTTTTATTTTGTTTTATCTCAAACACTGAGATCGGGTAGCGATATTCGACTTGAGCCAAATCAGAATGATTCACGCTTCTTCATCGTTATTAGCTCTAATCCGAGAACGGAATAAGATATCTCAATTCTGGCTTCACCATCGTGTTCAGCACTAAAAAATGTTTGAAATGAGGTGACAATCGGCAAAAAATATAAAAATTGTTTTTAAGTAGTTACCTATCCAATAACCTATATAAGAAAGACAATTTTCGGATTTTTTCTTTTAATTTTTATTTGCTTAAAACTTAGTATCAGGCACCCCATAAACGCTCTCCAAGTTTCACTTCGATATTTCAAAATTGTGGGAAAAGATTAGAGGGGAGGGTGGGGGGTTACTTCTTTTTAGGAAAATGCTCAGATTTCATTCTGTTTTGGCTCAAGTCGGAGCTTGATATCGCTGGTCTTTCTCAGTGTTTGAGATAAAAACAAAAGAACAGGGTGCATCCCATCTCCATTATGTACCTAATCATGAGATATAATGCGAAATTTGTCCGATTTATCTGGGGTCTTTGACGCCTACAAGGAAAAGTGATCCCTTAATTCTTTAGAGGTGTGTATATAGTTTACCTCTCAATTTAATAGTTCTCTTCCCAGAAATTGGATGTATTTATTTATGTGAAAACTCTAGTTTTATTATTCTGACAAACGTGACTCGTTTTCAAACAGATGTTTGATTCAATTCGGCTTTTTGGAACTCATTCCCTTAGGATTGGAATCATGATTAGATGTTTAGGGTTCATTTCATCACCATTTTAGAATGAAATGAACCCTAAACATTTCAACATAAACGAATATGTACTCAATATCAGGCAATAAAAATCAGACACATTTAGACTTGCTGATAAAAATTTAAAAGTCCTTTTGAGGAATCGTCGTCTTTGAAGTTCACTTAGGTGAGTTCTGATAAAGTTGATCCTTTACGTCACACGAACGTATATACCGCAATCATCCTTAATCGGAACACTGAGACTGAGTTGAGGAGCAACTTTGCTTGTAAAGAATTCCCCTGACGATTCTCACTCCACGCTTACTACTAGTACCTACATTTTTCAAAACTGATTTTCAGTGCGTTTCAACTATTTATTTATATTAAATAAGTTCTTCTGACTGAGACGACTCAAAGTTTGAACTTGATCACTTTGACTGTTTTCTTATTTTTACTTAACGTGTGACTGTACTTTTCGTTGTTTACTACTAACAATATCACAATGAATCCATCCCTAACCGCTTAGTTCATTTCTTAACGGTGATTGTAGTGGAGGTCATTTTAGAGGAGTGAAATCATCTAGCAGTTTTGTTTGTTTTGTAAAAATAGGTGTAACTAACATATACCGGCAAATAGGGAGTCGGTATGGTTATTTTCAATAAATTTGAATGATTTCTGCGAGAGCATTACGAAAAAGTGATAAAGATTATGAACGTCACGACGTCGCCTACATTTGTTCCACGCAGGAAGAGGGATTCAAGAATTCAAGTGATTCTAAAGTCACGTGTCTCAAATTGCGAATCTTGGATTCATGCGACTTGCTACTGCCTTTTTGGATGTTTTCCCAAAAACTAATTTCAAGACTTTTTGGCTTTTAAATTTGTGTACATTTTGTATTAATTTACGTGGATAGGTATATCACTGACGAAGCCTTCATTTCATCTTGATACCTTCATACTTTTTCGAACTTAGAATCATCTTTTCTAACTTTTATTTTGCTATTCCACAGATGAAACTTTTCCGCATTCTATATTCAGTGACGAACTAGTTGTGACATGTTACACAAATAAAGTACCTATGTCAACGCCAAATTCAGTCAAGTAATTTGACAAAATTTTCATTCTACAAATTAAATTTTGGATTCCCCCCATTTATTTGCTGATATATGCCATTATTATAAAATGGACTCCATAAATTCTTAGAAGAAAAAACATAAATAACATACGTATACATAACTAAAAAAAGTTTGTTTTCAATAAAAAACTTTGTAACGTTACATAGCTGATTATTACATTTGATGCGAAATTAAACGAGCGAATTAGCGGTTGAGCAAATTTCGAGCGTCCTGTTTTATTTCAATTGTTTACTTTCCCCTCCTTCCCTTATCGCAGTGCTGATTCATTATTTTCCAATATTTTTTTACTCAATTTATATTTTACCTTCAATCAATTTTCAAAAAATAAATCGGCAACATGGGAGCAAATCATAACTGTCGGAATTGAGCAAAAATCGCCTTGTATTTACGATGCTCCTATCAGCTGATATAATTCCAATGGAATTCTCTCCTCACAAAACCGGGTTTATTATAACTTTTATCACCTGTAGATGGACTTCTGAAGCGTAAGTATGTGATCTATTTTATATAATTTGTTTTTAGTTGGTGGGTGAGTGGGTCAGCTCGTGTTAAATACCAGGAAAGTGTAGTGTGTTATATGTTATATAGAAGTTATATATCTACACATATGTAGATATATTTAGGTACGTGGTATTTTATCGCAATTCGTTGTATAATAACTATTACGCATGCGCAAAAATTAATTATATCCCTATTTTTTATATTAGCGTGTCTACACTTATTTCGACTCGTACTCTCTTCTTTAAACAAACACAATAAGTGAGGAAGCTATACTGGCTACCCAACTTGGCAGACTTTTATTCTGTCGGAAGAGAATTTGGAATGATCCCTCTTAACTAAGAAGTATCCATGTAAAAGTACTGGCAAGTAAGAAACATTATATTACTGAAAATGTAATGTATCTGTTTATCTAGAAAAGAAGGAGAAAAGAGGGGGGGGGGGGGGGGTGAATTAGGCGCTCCAGGGTTCGTCATGATAGTTTCACAGTTTTGTCTTTCAGATTGAGAAAATATAGTGTGTAAATGTAACTCCATTGTAATCGCTGTGGGAAATCCCTAGTGTAATGATTGGCAGAAAACAAGGAATTACGGACTAGACGTGAGCGAAGTGGTGATGGATAGGAGACGAGACGCGAATGATGGATTGGCCCTCGCTGGCTCTCCGCCCAACTCTCCCGTCTTGTCCCTCGGTAAATGTGGATGTATTTTCACCTATTAGGGACTAAAACGTCGTCGAAATGAAGATTTCAACATTCGCGTGGGATGGATACAAAATGGTTCAGCTGCGTTAGTGACACAGGTGCCAGCGACTCGGTTTGCAATTCTTCTCTTTTCCCCGATTTGCTAGAAAGCCGTATGACGAAGGGCCGTACACGTACGTGTAACATGATAAAATTTCGCAAAATGGGTGTTCATGAGTAAGAAAGGTTTGACCTTAAATTTTCCAAAAAGCTCTATTGCAATGACTCCAAAACTTACCCACAATTTTCTTCATTCAAGTAATTTTTGAGGGTATGAACAGTGTGTCCAAAAATTAACCCCTCCTTTTTTTTCCCTCCACAATTTTTTAGTTTTCGAATGAAACTTGAAGAGAGTTTTTGGGTTGCCTGATACTAAGTCGCAAAAATTCAGGAAAAATCAAAAGTTTTTGGACTACCACAAAAGGGAGGTGATCTTTAGTAAAAATGGTTTTTCGAAGCTCAATGTTCAATATTATAATCCAGTCCATCACAAAGGCACATATTGCTTGAAAAAATGCGCTTCTTGAAGGATTATAAGCTGCACTTTGAGAACGGAATGAGATGTCACAATTCTAGCTTCACCATCGTGTTCAGTGATAAACATTCTTTAAAATGAGGTACATATCATTCGGCAAAAAATAAAGATTTATTTGTTGCTGCTATATCGTATGGCATCAAATACTACTTTTCGGTACAGAATATTCCGGGTGTTCAAGGAGTCTAGCTAACAAATTTCAAGTTGGTAGCTCCGAAATTGCGGCCTTTAGCACCGAACAGACAGACTCACAAACACAAATACAGACAAATGCAGGCCTAGTTCAAGTACAGATCTAGTACATTCGTCATCAAACCTTTGTGTAACAATTCGCAGCGTTTTCTCTTCTGATCATTGGTTCATCATGAAACCCAACGTCTTTAATTAAACCGGCATTCAATAACAAACGTAGATTAAGCAATCAACGCATTGGGGAAAACGGTCCGATATTAGTGCTTGCCTAGGCACGCTTCTAATGACAGAGGGGCGGACACCCTTACAGCACATTAAGTCTTTTCAGTGATTGGCTATTTCCTTGGTACTTTATCGCCCCAATAATCTATTTTCGGGAATGTTTTCGTCACGCGAAGTAGCGGCGAATTAAATGAAATACGCCGGTAGCAATAAATCTTTTTTATATTCTCACTGCTTAATTACTTTCAAACGATTCAATTCACGACTCAACGTCTTTCATTTACAATGTTTGCTCCCACGATAAGTACCTTGGAAAAGACTTCAGATGGCTCAGATAACTGAGGAGCTAATGTGTGGGACGGGAGCATCATTAAAAAGCGGTATATCGTATGGTGACAATAAAGGTGAGGTAGAGGGAGGTGGGTTATTTAATTTGATTGGACATAATTATCAAGTTATAAAATGGTACCTGTAATGATGAGTTGCGTCGCTTCATCTCGTTGCGAGCCAGTAAGGGGACACTGATTGCACATCCCGTAATTCTGCGCTTTGCGTACGTTTGAATTAATACAGGCGAACGTGGATAACGAGTATTAGGAACGGGATTCGTGAGAAATTAATGTCGTCCAGCCCCCACAACCAAGCATTTGGTTGATAATAATGCCGCTTTTTTACGATTTGAACGAATTTCATTCAAAACTGGTTGCTTTACGTTCCATATCACGTAAGTTCCAAAACTCCAATAAAAGAGCCATTTTTTTTCTTGGACGATACCAAAGGCTTGTTATTGGAAATAATAGACCAACAGCACAAAGTATCAATTTTCAGAGCGGTTTAGGCAGCGTAAGATTTCCCAAGTATCCAAAACTATAAATATCTTCCCAAAGAATCGAATGAAACCCGAGATCATTTTACGTTCATAAATTTGTTCTCCCAAAGGGCTAAAACTATGGCAGGAAAAAATAAAAAATGAAATAATAAAATAAATAAATGAACAACGTGAGACCAAATTATAACTGGTGGTATACAGCAAAAATCGCCTTGTAATTACGACGCTCGTATCAGCTTGTACAATCCAATGGAATTATCACTTCATGAAACCGGGTTTATTATAACTTTTTCACCTGTTGATGGACTTCTGAAGTGTAGGTAGTTGATTTATTTTATATAATCAATTTCCAGTAAGTGGGTCAGCTCTTGTAATATATTAGGAAAGTGTAGGTGTTTTTTTAAAACTAATCTCTCTTCGGTAGGCGTCTACACCTATGTTTTATATTTAGATTCCCAATGTATAGTAGACTTAGTTTAATTTTTTTGTAGACTGGTCTTCTGCATAGAAGAGCTATAAAAGACAGGGCATTGCACCTTTGTCTAATAATTTGCAGCGTTTTTTTAAGTGCTTAAAACTTGTTTTTTCAAGTGCTTCCCTCAGGCTCCCTAAAAACGTTCTCCAAGTTTCACTTCGATATCTCAAAAATTGTGGTGGATAGTTAGAGAGATGTAGGTTGATTTCTTGAGGTTACAGTTATGTTACTGACGCGAAAAAAATTTAAAAATCCTTGAAGCAGTCTGAATATCGAGTCAAAAGTTTAGCTCAATTGATGCATACACAAACCCCTATATATATATAATAACAAGAGAATCTTAGATCTAAAGGTTACCTACAACATCGAAATTACCTATAATATAAAATTTACAAGTAAAATGATTGAGAATGTTGAAAATAAAATATAAAAATTAATGAGGAATACCTGCATGTTTGTTTTATATTTTTTTAATGAATGCAGATAAAATTCCAAAAGAGTACATATACCAACCGCACACTTCTATGACAAATTGTTTTATTTCTATGAATTTTCAGAATTTTTTAAAGTTTTGCAACAAATTACGGCATTGCACTCCTCTCTCCTTGGCGAGAGCCTCCTGCCTAATGTGACGTCACTTTTTGCCGAAGCTTGAGCAATCAGATAAAGCAAACCATTCATCATAGGAAATTGCGAATGGTATCAAAATTCTATGGATGAAATCTACTCTCATTTAAACAGATTAAGCGACAATTTTTCTGTTTTGGCAACAAACTACTCATCGTACCAGTCCCCCCTGTGAAGGACCCCCCTACCTAGTGTGATATCACATTTTGTCTAAACTTTGAAAAATCAGATAAAACAATCGATTCATTTCAGGATAGCGCGAATGGTATGAAAATTCCATGGATGAAATCTACTTTCATTAAAAAATCGTAAGCGCAAATTTTTCCGTATTGGCAATCAACTGTGTCATCGTCCCCCTCACGCCACCCCTGACAAGC
The DNA here is from genome assembly GCA_030762985.1 of Adelphocoris suturalis. Taxonomy (NCBI): domain Eukaryota; kingdom Metazoa; phylum Arthropoda; class Insecta; order Hemiptera; family Miridae; genus Adelphocoris; species Adelphocoris suturalis. The sequence goes on along the minus strand of CM061041.1, from coordinate 117,280,716 downwards.
GTGACGCCACTTTTTGCCGAAATTTTTAAAAATCGGATGAAGCAACATTTGGAGGAAAGTACAAAAGGTGTCAAAATTCTCTGGATGAAATCTACTTTCATTTAAAGATAGTAAACGCCAATTTTTCGGATCATCGGATAATCCTCATTCTATTTCTCTTGAACAACCCGTACCGTCTTGAAAATGACCCGAGAAATTCCGCTGAGATAGAGACGTTGTCAGATAACTGAGGAAGCTAATGTGGGAGGAGTGGGCCATTAGAATTCAGAAAGAGTGGTGACATGACAGAGGGGGCAGGCCTGACATGTTGCCCCCTGCTCAACTCTGCACTCTCGTTGTATTCCCACAATGTGACTAGCGCGGGGTAGTTTGTGATGACCAGTTCAACGCAATTAATCTACATTGGCTAGTTCTCTTTTTCTGCCTTCGGGTTTTTTTTGCCTCCTTCCGCCGTGGTTTTTTTTCTGTTTCGTTTGGCGTAGATACCATTCGCCATCAAGACAAATTGCTCTCGGTCTCTCAACTAAATTGGAGACGTCTTCTTAGTTGAAGACTCGATTCCAGCGGGAGGGGCCGGGACATTCATTTTCTGGTAAACTCCCACAACCCCGCCTTTAGATGGACAGTTCTCGAGATTCTCATTTCGTTTGAATAAAATGAAGGTTATCGCCGATAACGTTCACGATAAGAGAGAAATGAACTGTGGTGGATATGCGTCCAAACGAATAAAACCTCCCAAGAATAATTTCTGTTGATAGCTTTTTATAAAATATTTTCATAGAAAATAAAATTATTGCAATATCTCCAAAGTTTTGGAAAATCACTAAATTGCTCTGTAAGGAAATCAGTTTAGCAATGGCTCCGACAATTTAAAAATTAGATTTTTCCAAAGTCATGTTAATAAGTTTTGAGACAATCTGAAACGGTTACTGGATTTTGAAACCTTTTCTATGGACTCCAGACAAAATATCAATTTAATGTTGGGAGAAAAAAAATTCCCTTCAGTTGCCAAAAAATTAAGTTAGTCCAAACAAAAGGATAATTTCATCGGCCAGCACTTTTATAATAAGTTGCCAAAATTAAAAAAAAAGTGTTAAAAGTCGTGAGTTTTTTCAAAACTCCACAAAAAAGGCCTTTCTATCCTTAGATTGTTTTTAATCTACCATGGTAGACCAAACTGTACATAGTACACTTCGAAGAAACACTCAGAACAGTAAACCCCATTCTCAGTAATAACAATCAATCCACTATTATTAAATGTCACTCGTGAAAAGTGTGGCAAAACAAATTACAACGCTTCTTGAGCCTTATAAACACGTAAAAATTGCATTTCGTACAATTAATACGAGCAGAACACTATTCTCTAAACAGAAAGATTTCACATCAAAAGAACAACGTTCAGACTAGGTCTATCAGATCTCTTGTAGTAGAAGTGTGTGTGAAAAAGGAAATTTGAATTTCATGAACTGTTAATTTAAATGTTATTTTCATAGAAACAGGAAACAATATAGAGATTTTAAGATTTTAAATTTGGGATTTTGAATTTAATTTTCATCCCACTGAAGAAGAACCAGTTCCATAGGAGATTCGTTGGGGAACAATCAAAACATTTTAAGGACTGTAAGGTTTTTTGTAAAGTTTTGAAGTAATTAGAACTGTCCGAATATTTATTTATACTTCTAGCCGAACATTATTTAGAAAAACATATTATAGTTAACAAGAGATTGAGAAATCTGTGCACATTAGTGCGCAAAAAAGGTTTTATAGAAATGAAATGTGATAAAAAGTCAATAAAAACAAAACAAAGTTTTTGGTTTTGATCATGATTAATGATAACATCGAGGAATAACGTGACGAGTCGCGAAGGGGTTCTGAGGAGCGTGATCCATAGCCAGGAAGTGCATCCACACCTAAAGGTGAGCCACATGTGAAAGCACAGTTACTCCGTACTCAGAATTTGTTTTAAAAGAAAATGCGCTAAAAATTTATTTTTGGGATTCGGTTTCCTCTTGCCCTTGTTTTCCATTAACGTTCCGATTATTGATTAAGCCTCACCTCAACAAGATGGATCATTAGGGCCATAGTTTGACCTCTTAGAAAACTTTATACATAAAATTATTTATCGATTGATTCCTACAGGTGGTCTTTGGAACATGGTTTATTAGTGGGCCATCTGTCAGACGGCTCGGCTTAACTAAACTGATTCGGGGGTCGGTCCTAATTAGTTTACATTCCATTAGAATCTAAACAGCCTCTCGGATCGGCTACTGGCGGTTCGTCAGCTGTCAACCCTCATTTAGAATTATGAGTGACGAGCGGACCAGACTTGAATTAGTTTGATAGGAACAACAAACAAATTGGGTATAGTTCTAATGGGAACATCTGAGCTTCGCTACCGCTTTCGTACGTTCGATGGCGAATGTCGAGTGAGGAGGAAGTGCGGGATTGAAGACCTCAAACCACGAGGTTTCAAGAAATTGGACTGATTTAGCTGAAGATTTATATAATTTTGAATATTTTTGAAGCTTGAATTTCCAATACAATTAAAATTTTTTGATAAATTATCCAACATTATCTAAATTGAATTTAACATTGCGTAAGCCATATAAGTCAGCAGTTATTATTGCGTTGATAATATATATATATACACTTGGATGTTTCCGTTCACTAGTTTATCCCAGGTTAGGTAATCAAATCAATAGTTCTTTTTCTCTTTAGATTTCTTGGTCACGATAGGGTGGTTGGCTCTCCGATAGTTGTCGAAGTTCCACACTATGGTGCGAATGGGTAGATTCAAAGTGGCGACCGCCCGTTTCTTTGAGAACCTTCAGTGACTGTTACCTAGATCAGAGTGAAGAGTCGTGTTTCGAATGTACCACGGTGCTTCCGTAATGAAGTGCGAAAAAGGTATTTTAACTATTTTTAAATGAAAGAAGATTCCATCCTAAGATGTTTGGCACTAACCGTACTCTCCTACTATCAATAGTTTTCATTCTATGATTTTTCAAAGTTTTGCACACTGGTGAGGTAAAAGCCCCTCTCCCGCCTGGGTGGGAATCCCCTGCCACCCAGTGTGACGTCACCAGTGCAAATTTTGAAAAACCATAAAAATATAACTACTCAACATAGGGGAGTGCGGATGGTATCGAAATTCATAGTATGGAATCTATTTTCACTTAAAAATATAAAATGAGTACGTGGGTAACGCTCAATAAGCTGAGGATTCGATTCTGAAAAGTTTGAACTTTTTTAGTTTGACTATGTGAGGCTGATTCCAGGCCTGGCGTCGGTATTTACAAATGGGCCTTATAAGAGAATGGTTTAGCAATAGCTTCTTGTGAAGGGCTACAGCTGGACTGGCTAGTAGGGACATTAAAATGTGAATTCCTGTGCGGGTTATCTAAATAGTGGAGATAAAATACTCGAGCCAGATGAGTTTTTGTTGAGTACTATTCTCAAATATCTCACATGGTTTGTCTCAGGAACATTTGTGCCAATCAAGAAAATTTGATGGTGGGTTACGTTCCCTGGTGCAGTACGTGAACTTGATTTTACAGGACCATTCTTCGATGGAATTGATGTGCTCTTGCATCATTATAGTTGATCGTTCACAAGAATCACTCCGAGCAAGTAATGGCAATAATCTTCTGCAAACATGGCAATAATAACAATAATCTATTTATTGCGTCATAATTGTTGCATTATAGCATCACGTCAAAAATGATATATGTACGTACAGTGCCTATAGTAAAATGATGAATGATGATATTCCTATTGTTGAAGACATTTGAAACCCCACAATCCAGACACTTATTTTAAGATTGCCCAGTCCTATCAGGAAAAACCTACGCAGTCTCATATTGAGAAGTCAAGTCGCGTTCGCATATGATCACACCGGAGTGCCGCAAGGCAGCGTGAGGGGGCAGTTCTTTTATCTATTTTGTGAGAAATTTTCCTTCAACCTCCAAGATTAATGGTTGGGGATGTGGTGGAGGGAGGGGGTGGAGTTTATTCATGATGGTACACGAGAGATAACGCATGGATTAGAGTGTAATGATGCAATTTATCTTTGGTAGAAATCTCTGCTGGATCTTGTTGACGTGTTAGTTTTACTGGCCATTCAAATTTTAAAGAGACTTGTAAAGAGAGTATCATAAATTACCTCCCGGATTTCAGTGGGATTATAGAAATGCTGTGAAAGTTATGCGTTTAGCTATTGTTTCACGTTTACGTTTGCGGATGGCCACAGGACCAGAAGTGAAAATTAAAAAAATTTGTGATAATATAAATTCAGGTCCTATACAGTCCCTGAAAATTCTATCCAATTCAGATATGTTGTGCCTTACTGATGAGCGCAATTTGAACGCGACAATGTTCAAGATTACATTAGAGCTGGCCGCCAGCTGGGAGACGGATCCGAAAGCGCTCTACCTGGATGGGCAAAAGTGCAAATCCTCCATAAAAAGAGGCGCAGGTGGCGTCTGCGGTTGATTAATTAATATTTAAAAATAAAATGACGAAAAAGAATAATTTGTGATGTTAGCGAGAGCGGTTTCGTGGAGGGAGCACGTTATGAACGGAAACGGCGGAGAAACGAGGTTTTTTCCTCGTAGAAATATTCTCCCGGCGGAGTCTGTGTCCACAGTTTTTTGAAAGCATTCCAACAATATCTTTCGGCTTTCAGGATTTTTTTTCCGCCAAGTTTTCCGTTGGTCGTTTTTCAAAAGGTAATTATTGATTTGGTTTAGGGGAAATGAAGTGGTGACCCTCGAAGGAACCGAAGCGAGGATTGGGGCTGTTAGTTAATCAGGGGACCACCTTGGGCACAAGAAAGATTTATTTCTCCTTCTAAGTGTACGTGCATTCCAGTAAGTTAAAGGGGCGCAAATATCCTCGGCGCTATGACTAACCTCGATGTTTTGGCGAGGAGTTGATCTTGGCTTTTTTTGAACGACCAAAGTCTGCAAAAGAAATAGAACCAAATATGTGAATTTAACTACACACCTGCTGTATTATTTACCGAAAGTTTGGAATTGGAATCCTGTGTGTTATATGATAGACCGTGGTGCATGCCATAAAATTATGGGGTACGATTTCGTTCTCAATTCGGAGAAAGAATCCTTTTGGAAAATCGGGTGAATCTGGATCTAGTTTGTAACAGATTAAGGGTACCTGTTGCTGGGCTTCCAGGGCCGAAATCTGCGCATTGAATAGCAGAGGAGAGATGTGACAGCCCCTTCAAATCAGAATAAATGTGAAAAATAGTGCTTGAAATTAAACCGGGACCTATTGCTAAAAAAACGAGACAATTTTGTGAGACCGAAATGTGTCACGAATGTAGCAGAAAAACAGTCGCTGCCTAAATTCCTCCAAAAATTGGCAGGGAGGCTCCCGAGGACATCTAGAGTAGGGAGCGTATCTAGGATATCTATAAACGAATAAAATTATCCGAGCTCTTTCAAGATCAGCTGAGCGAGCTCATTTCTCTCTCCAACAAGGAAGTTGAAATTTGGAAGGGAGCATCTAATACCGTCATCACAGGTAAAAGCGTGTTCCACGGTCTTCAATATGTAGCCGTTGGGCTCTAGATGGAGACAAAGCTTAACTTTTTTGGGCTTTTCTCCTTTTCGTGGCAGGATTAATGTGAACCATTTTGGATCAATTGCATTTTAGGCCGGTTCAGATGATATCCGATATTTCCCATTCCCAATCTGCGATTCCCACTTTTTCCCAATATTTCTCCTTCTGGAAAAGTTAGCGAAGTCAGTAAATTGGGCCAGTACATGTCGTTTAGTCTTGTACAAAATTCAAAAAGGGTATGAAAAGGAAAATTCTAGGCTGGTTTTGTTAGTAGGTGCGTACTGAGTAGTAAACACACCACTCACCTTGCCAGTATTCAGCTATTGAATTGTGTGCAAATCAAGTATCAGCGTTGTGTACGTAATCAAGCAGCGTAACAGAAATAGGAATGGGTATCTTACCTGTTTGTTGTAAGAAGAATTTGGCAAGAGAGAGGGCCGAGTATGATTCAGAATAAAAATTACAGAAAGGGAATTGTGATTATGAATACGAATACAGTATTGTGAATATGAACATGAATACACTAAACATCTTATTTTGAATACAATTTTTATCTTATTTAAAATTTGAATGTGATTTTAGCTATTAATAAACTGTAGAGCGATTTATATGTTCTCAATTAAGGGGAAAATCATTTTAAAAATGTGATTTTGGGGAAAATTATTATTAAAAATAAAGTGATTTTGAGGAAAATTGTAAAACAATCTCATGGATCCGGTTAAAAATCACATTCAAAATTTGTATACGATAAGATGATATTCAAAAGTGTGGTTTTGATTGTACTCATATTCATATTCACCACTGTATTTCCCGTACATCCTGTGATTTTTATTCAAAATTATATTCACGAATACGGATTTGCCCATCTCTGGCAGAAATATGGTCATATGATCTTATTATGTAGCAGAGCAGAGTAGAATCTTCTCGTTCGTGGGAGTCAAGAAGAGTTTTATAGAAGAGTCGAGAAGAATTTGGTTGCTCTCGCCCCAATACTAGATACAAGAAATTACGCCGGAAACATGGAACTGAGACTTCTTTCTAGGTTTATTATTTTCATTAACGAACCTTTGTAATCGACCAAGAAAAACTTTTGGTAACCCCCCCACAAAATTTGTTGGTTTACGTTTCAAGATGCGCAAAATCCAAAAATCGGAAAAAACCCGTCCGTCCGCCGTCCGAAGGTTTTCTCAAAAAGTATTGGACCAAACTTTAAGAAATTTGGCTTAAAATTCATACTTCGGCCGGGGATGTGCCAGTAATATCTGCATCACGTTCGATCAACCCTAAAGGGTACACCTAAGGGCTGAAATATTCCAAAATTAAAATCTCAACACTTTCAGGAAATACAGTTTTTGGAATCTTGACAGTTCCAAAAGACGTATTTCATTCCAATTATTAACTTCATCCGAACTCTCGGGGTTTTTAAAACGCAGAGGGACTCTCGTAGAAATTTTGGGCAAAAAATCGTTACCCATTTCCACTTTTTGGATTTCTACTTGATGCCTTTAATTTGGTTAACAACGTTGTATCCATATCATACCTACCGTCCTTTCTTATTTCGGTTAACGTAAGAATCCCACGAAGCCCTAATTGTAGAGCTTCATTCTTTCAAAATACATTGTAAAGGAGGACGTTCTGTTGTTGGGTACTCAGATAGGAAAGCGTAAATGGGAAAATTGAAATGCCGGGATGGGACAGCGCGGTAGGTAGAGCTGAATGAATTTGCCACAGAACTGTCATATTCGTTTCTGAGATACGGAGTGCTGACATGGAATGCGAAACTGTTCATATCAACCGACTATACAGGGTGCTGCTGCATGAGTTATGCAGTATCTTGTGAGGTTATTAAAAGAGATAGGAGAAAAAAAAGTTGAATGCTGCTCATAGCTTCTTCTTATTTATAACATGTTTGTATAAGATAATATAGAAATGTGATTATATAGAGGATTTAGAATATCAATGTATAAAATATTGTTCAGGAGTATAACTTGGAAAAATCATTCAGGATATTTTACTTTTGTATAGGGGCATTCAACATAGCTAATAAAATCACGATGAAAGTCCCTTTAGGCCACCACTTAACAAGCCTCATAGTTTGGTTGATTTTTGTCCCTGCAACTGAGTCAAATCTCTCTCTCTCTGTATATAAAGTGTTAAGTTGGTTTGTGTTCGCTTCAAAAACTCCAATGGTTCTGCTTCGATTGAGTTCAAATTTTGACACGATATACAGAACTCTTCATGAATTGTTTATATATATATTTTCAGCGATCCTGATAATCTTGATAATATTGTTCAGGTGAGTTAGCTAATTTCTCTCCTTTTCACCCTAGGGATGTGAAATTTAATAGGAAGGCTCTCTAGGATATTAAGAGACGAATGAAATGGTCCCTTTCTCGATCTGCTGAGTGAGCTAAATAAATTTCTGCGGTAACATGTATATCATATTACATGTCAACACTTTGGGCTCCGAGGAGCGAGCGAAGCAAGCAGACACAGTTAGTTATAATTGAAATAATAAATCAATAGTGTATTCAAATAAAACGACATGGCCGAACCTCTTTTGGTTGTTAGGCTAACCATAAATCTATATTCACACAATAAACTGCCATGTCAAACTCGGCGCATATTCGGTGATCACGCTGAAAACTTCGTATCACGGAAACTGGAAGGAGAAACCAGGAACCTACTCGGCGTGAAACAAGCTGTCAAGTTGACGTTACATTGACTGAAATTATCTCTCCCCACCCTATCACCCTCCGGGGCAGTAGTTGAGCTCCGACAACCGCTAGCACCTCTCGTCAAGACGTTGGAGTTCCATTTTCACTGACGTACCTTTGATTTAGGCTTTGCATTTATTCACACGTACCTACCTATTGACAGTATGAATTGAATCAATTTGAATTTTATTAGCGGAAAAGAAAGTTCCAGTAACATTTATGAGAAGATTTCTGTATCGAAAAATGACTCGACTGTTTCGTTCCCGAGTCTGCCTAAATAGGTAGCAGAAGCATTGTACTCGTAGTTGTAATATTTGAAGAATTTTTGGGTATTAATAATTGCTTCAGAGCACGTGTGGTTGAGTAATTTATTTAATTCAATGTCGGGGACCTCGGGGTGATGCGTAGGTAGCTTGTCGTAAAGGAGAGAGAAGCTGGATCGTACCGAGGCGGAAACATCGCACACAGCTAACAGGGCGTAATATAAATATTAATCTCTCTTGCTATTCTTGGAATTGAGACAAAAATTCCGTTTTGGCTCTAAAAAATCAAACTTTCACTAAAAATGGCTAAAAATTGTTATACATTTATATTTTTTAGCGAATTTTCATAGAAAATGCAGCTATTGCAAAGGCTCCAAAAATTTTAAAATCAAAATGTTTGAAACTTGTCTTCATTGATATCCGTTTTGAGGCATTCTGAAACGAATCCACGTTTTTCTGTCCTTTCAACACTTTTTTCACTTATCGGTTTCTCCCTCGTGAACGTCACAATGACTTTTCCCAACCTCATGCGGATGGCTGCTCTGTCGCTCTCAAATAGTTTTCAGTTAGCCCGCCCACCTCCTACTTTTCCCCTTCGAGTTCTCCAAGGGGATTCCACTCTGCCAATACAAAGTAAATAAGGAAATAAACCACGATACTCTTCAGGAGTTTTGCTCCGAATACCAGAGATGTGGTGTACCTAATGTTTCACATATTACCAAAGGGCATCAAAAGTTGCACCCCGAAGGATTGGTTTTATTTGAAAAACGCTCAGGAAACTAGCAAAAAAGACGCAAATTAAGGTAGTTGAGTAGTTATTACCTACTGAGTTTCTTTTGGCCAATCGGTTTCGTAAAATGAAAAAAGGAGAACGTTGAACTTCCGCTTTCCTTCTTTGAAAATATGAAATTGATCAGAATAGTCTCGGAGGGTCCTGACCTACTAAATTTATGGAGATCAAAAGCTGGAAGTAGACTCAGGTTTTTGGAGTGGAACCAGCATCCGTATTTTTAGATGTGAAGACGAAGGCACCAGTTAAGGAAGACATTTCGTTTTAAGGTCATAATCGGGGATATAATTGGGAGGATGGAATAAAATGTGACGGACGGGTTTTCTAGTAGGTTTTAAAAATGTTAATTCGTGGACTAAAAGAACTCCGTGGTAGTCTTGGTCTTAGAAGTTTCATAGGGAAAATCAGCAGTAAATGTATGCTTCGTCTAATGTTCAGTCACCACATACATGTAAATACAATAGAAACAACGAGCAATTCAGTTAGAGGAATGCACAAATAAAGTGATGGTAGTTTCACAATTTCTACTTCTTAATTCTGTATTCAACCTGAATGTGCTCCATTTGGTTTAGATTTCTACCAACGTTGCGGAAGCATTTAGGAAACAACTTTTTTACTCCTATACGGAAGGTTCTACTCAGATTTTACGTTGTATTCTTCCTGAGCCAATTTTGAAATCGTTTCTTTCTGCCTGTCGATCTATCTTTCTTTATCAAGGCTATTCCTTGCCATGCTCATATATATATGAATTTCGAGACTTTCAGGGAATATTCAGAGATGACCTTCTTTACAACAATTCAACCCACTTTCGTAAATTAATGAAATTCTTGACATGTTCAAGACTTACTCAAGATTCAATTGACTGATTGCTTCGCTCTGCTTCGATTGGGCGATAGATTTAAAAACCTTAAAACATTGCGCTTTTTCTTTCAATGTAATTACAGCGGTCCAAGTCCACAAGCCTAGTGGTACAAGGAGATCCTGAATAGCATATATGAGAGCAGAAATCTGATGTAGAGGATGGATTTTCATGTAGTTCGGGTTGAGAAGCTTCATATTTAGAGTCCCCTCAGTTACTGGAGTGCAATATCGTCAATATAGAGAATATTGTAAATCTTCTTCTCTTGAATGGTTAACGCCACCTCTTCAAGACCGTATCTACCCGGTGAGTAGCTGAGCAACACATTATTACGATATTTCTGTGGTGTCTCCATGATTTCGAGATTTAGGTGGACCAAACTTCAAGGGGACTTCAGGCGGGAGGAGAGGGGGAAGTCTTGCATCGTCAAGACCGTCTTCTAGCCCAAGCGCCACCTGAGCTCCAGCATTGCGTTACGAGGGACTATGGGCAAGTCTTCTTATTTCTATTAGAGATTTTTGCCGGTGTGAGGGTTAGGTCGCTGTATTAATACCGCCAAACTAGGCGAGGAACTGATACAAAAAGGTGGAAGACGCCAGGTAAGCAATTACGCGGTATCACTTCTGATAATGTCTTCCGGCCCAATCGCCTCCTGATGATCCGGCATTGGTTCAGCTGTTACGGCTGTTTCTCATCTATCTATTAGAGATACATGTGCAGGCTGGGCGTCCATATAAATACTTCCATACTAGGCCAGGAAGTGGTACCTCGGGCGGAAGAAACCGGGGACAGGCTGACCCTAGAGAAGTAGATAGTATTACTCAAAACAGCTAGTAAAGTATATTTCAACATCTTCACTTTACTTATATGCTCCTTACAACTTATAAATGACTTTATAAAGTGAATAGAATAGGAAAGTAAATTTCGCTATAGAGAGCTTTCCAAAGAGAGTGAACCAATTTTTAGGGGCTGGACCTAAGAAAGTAGCATTTCTCTGGTAGGTAACGGATTGGTCGTGAATGAAAATCAAATTTGGGTACAAACACTTGAGCAAGTAGCGGAAAAACTTATTTGTCGATAATATGGAAACGGTTGACATTCAGGAATCGATTTAGAAAATTCAAAACTTTTTTAGAAAAAAAGGTTATGAAATGTAATTTTTATAACAATTATGTAGCCATTGTTGTTATTTTTTCAAATCCGCTAAATGGAAAATTGGAATAATTTATTTTTCTTTTGGCCTAGGCACACTTCTGGTTCAGCGACCTGAATTCTTGCCCCCCCTCCCTCCTCCAGTACTCAGTCCTCATGCTCGTTCACTGTTTATCGTCGGGACTGCACGTGCACTTTTGTAGCAGCTGATTTTTTTTTTTAGGAGACTGCAATTGAGTAACCACATGTACATTCATCAGCGATCCTGCCTCTATTCGGGAGCTAAAGGCACCCGCCTGCCTCATCACAAATCATCAGTCAGCAATTTGCAATGTAGCAGTTCCCTTGCAATAAATTTCACCAAAGCAAAGATGCCAACCACTGACGACGCGAGCGCGACAAGAAAGAATGATGGGACAGCCGGTTGTGGGTCTTATAATTCCCCGCCCAATTAACATCAATTGCCGTGGAAATTTTAACGAAGAGAATACATCAGATAGTGTAATGTTGCTGACCCTTGTGCATAGTGGAACCGGTTTCGGTTATTCTTTTGACCTCCTAATATTAGTTGTAAACGAGCCTTCCAACATCCCGCTTCTACTCATAAACAAGAGCCTCGTCGTCGAGATAAAATGGTCATCATCACCTCCATGGAATGTAACAGAGTGAAAAAAGGTACCTACTGTTAGATAAAATTATGTTGTTTGAGAGTTCGTTAATGTGAGATTAAAAATTACGAAAATTATTACACAACGGCTCAATAGGTTAAAAAAAACAAAAACGAAAACCTCAAAAACTGCACAGGGATAACTGCCGACTTTGAATTAACAATCGATGATCTGTGTGGAGTTGTGGAACGGACCCTAGGGGTTAGATCTCTGATTCACCCTCTGCTTACCTTTGGCTAGGTTTCTGTACATATAGATAAATCGCGTTACATACAGAATGGAATATTATTGAAATCAATCTATATATTATCATTTAACACCCAACACTACCTGGTAAGTGCCATTTTCGGCATTGATGAAGAAATAATGAAACGCTTGAATGTTCCATTGAAAACGGGCCAGGGGGCTGATTGACAATTAAATGGATAATTCATTGACGAATTAATGATACTGTCCACAGGGCGACATAGAAGATATAGAAGAAATGGCAGAGAGCAGCACCGCTGATCCTTCCTCCCAGTACTCCTCCCTCTTCATCTTCAAAGAGGACAACGGCCTGAGGAAGAAGTGCAAAGCCATCGTAACATGGACGTATCCTTGAAACACAGGTTGAATGCTAAATTTGCAGGTATATTGCATCTAAACACACTAGTGATGTGTGTCATCTATTCAATCAAATGTTTAAGGGATGAGTTTCTTGAAGAAAATAGCAACTTTGGCCAGGATCTTAAGGCTTTTTTGATTAATTATTTGTGATAAATAAAGCACTGCAACCACTATTATAAATAGCTGAATCTAGTTAGTAGGATGTTTTAATTTAGTTTACAATCATTAACGTTCATATATGTACTAGTGTACAGGGGCACCACAGTATTTGTACATCTAAAACTTCGAAATTAAAAACCTAATGGATTTATGATGTTAATAATTCATTATTTCGTTCATGATAGAAGATCCCCTACCCTAAGTATCTTCTCTCAGTAGCGTCAATCATAAAGGTCCTACTCTTTTGGAAGCTATCGTTTAGCTGTCTACTTCTGTCTTGCCTTCTGTCTACGTTTAGTTGTCTGCTTCTGTCTTCTGTTTACTGCAGTGTCCAGTTGAAAGCTGTTGCATTTGTTCATATAACGATTCAAATTTAAATTATGGTTACTTACGTATTTCAGGTGCAATCTAGTCATGAGCGTTGTATGATATTAAGAAAACACGCAATGTATAAAACGTTAGCCGAAAACTCATTCAGCGTACCTAAATTCTGAACATGTGCGTGAGCTGTTTCACTAGAACATTTTGAAAAATGTTGCTGATCGGTTACATAACAGCCGCATGAAAATCGATTCTGTACTTCCACTAGCTGAAACCACAAACTATGAAAGAAGTTAAGAAAGATTGGAGTTTAGCCCAGCCTAAAGTGTCACTTTGAAAACTGACCTTGGACCCCTGATCAATTCCAGCAGCTAATTCCCCTGCAGTCGCAGAAAATTCTATAATATGTTTCGTTTTGTAGGCAGAATTAGCCATGCATAAGGAAGAGTTTGCAGTTCCTTTCTATGTTCTCAGGTAACTGAAACTTAGCAAACATAACGAGTAAAATGGTTAGCTATACTTCCACTACACGATTCACATCCGCAATATGTAGGTATTTATCGAAATGCCAGTAATGTCAGTAATTACTGAATAAAATGTGTAAATCAGTGACAATATGACTATCCCGTATGATAAATGCCAACTATACGATCAATGTTCGATAATATCAGATGTTTTCATTGTTCATGATGAAATCGAATATCGATCAGTAGGTACTCAAGCTCTTTATACATAGATGATTTAATCTGTATCGATATATTTATACTTAGCGCTTCACGCATTGCACGGCGTCCCAATTAAAACGAAGGAAGATGATTTCTTAGAACATATTGTAATAAATAGAATCCTTGACTAAGTTCTTTAGGCCATTCGAGTATGCCATTCTCATAATCATCATAATCAACTGCATCATCCTCGGTTTTGGACTTTACCTTCCAGACGACAACGAAACTGGACAATTATTAGTGAGTTCAACACTTAATTTTAATTTTAAGCAACTACTTACCGGATGTATACAAAACAGGCCAACAAGAGACAAAAAAGTCAATTCCTCGGCTCGTTTTCGATCGGAAATCGCTACAGCATTTTTTTAACCCTTAGTTTTCGAGTTTGTAATTTAATTGTTTTGTGAATCACGTTTTACTACATAAAACTCGCCTTAATATCCTTTCTTATAGTTGCAAAAAGACAATATTGATGGTATGGCTTTCAAAATATGCCAATTTGGGAGATTGTTGATTTGTTCAAATTGCATGAAAATCCAATTTTTTGCGAATCCTCCAACTGGTCCCCGAAAACTCTATTGGACGGATAAGTAATTGCTTCAAACCATTCCCATTACAGGAATGGTAATGGTAATTGAAATTACTTTGGAAGTAATTGCCAGCTTAAAAACCCATTATTTGCTTGTAGGCACACCTAATGATTCTCACTGCACTAATTTTTTTGGCATTTAAGAGAAGTAATTGAAAAAGTAATCATTACTCAAAGTAATCATTATCTTACAACTCTGTTCCTTAGCTTCTTGCAGATCTGTTTCGTATACACATATAGTATAAAATACAGTATACATCATTGTTGATAGAATACCTTAAACCAAACAGGATCTAATTTTGATGGTTTCGTAAAGCTGATATTTGGATACTTGCTTAAGTATTACGTCTGTCGACTAACGTGTTTAATTTCTGTGCTTTTTATAGGAGAAGACTGAAATTTATTTCCTGATCGTATTCTTAGTCGAAATGGTGTTGAAAGTAATAGCTTACGGTTTCGCCTTCCACCCAGGATCCTACCTCCGCAACCCTTGGAATCTCATTGATTTCTTCGTTATTGTCGTAGGGTAAGCCTTCAATTCTCTATCACTTAATATATATGTAAATATTTCTCGATTTATAAATTATTATTTTTGCGAAATAGCACTTGTTATTTCATTTGTCTGGTTTCTAACAGGAACTAGTGGAAAAGAACAGTGAATACACTATAAACTGTACAAACCAAAATGGTTTATAAATGAAAATGTAGGTGGATGTACCTGAAATTAAGACTGAGGGCTGAAAATAATCGTTTCTCAAGAATATTATATAGTCTGGAAAAAATTAAATACAGACATTCAAATATTAACTTGAATGTTCATTGCATTTGTTGGATTGGTAATGAAATAATTTATGACAACGTGTTTCTTCAGGTTAAGAATACCTCCCGTGGAACGGTTTTTAGTCTAGTGAGTATTTTGAGTGGAATAGTGTGCAGTGTGGGTGATTTTATTGAATTTTAGTTAATTTTAACGAATGATTTATTACCTACCTGCTTGTCCCCCTGAAGCCTCCTTCATCATAATCTCCGTCACGAAAAAAGAACCTACCCACTTTTATAATTTTGGTATGAATGTAGATTAATTACGGGAATGATTTACACCAACTGCAACTCCTACGTAAGTATTTTTCTTTGGACTGTGACAAATAATGCTATAGGTTGTTCAAACTTACGAAAACTACTCAGGGTGTAGTGTACGTTCTTTCAAACGCTGGAGGAAAACATATAGGAACATAACATAAAGGAAACAAAATATCCATTGGATCGGATCTTGATTCATGTGATTGAATTTTTTGTTAGTAGGTGTCTAAATGGACATTTTTGTTTTTTTTTTCGGGCAAAATATCAGACATTTCTTTAATTTGATAGTTTTGAATCTTTCGAAAACGAAGTTAAAAAGTTTAATTTCTTAACTGGTCAGAATCCCATAATATGAGTCTTTATTATTATCGTTTTTATAACCACAATGTTTTAATTATGCCCTTGCTACAGTTATTTTGGATTTACATTCATATCACACCTATATATCATTACGAGTAGATTATGTAGTTGTCGCTGCGATGCGATTGTAAAGTTTACAACTTGCACTGTCCCTCAGATATTCAGTTTAAGAGTATCTTCGACCTGATTTATGGCAAAGATTGAAAAAAAAAAAAAAAAAAAAAAAATCCTTTCATTTTCTCGATGGAAAGATCAGATTTCATAATACATTATGTTTTGTTAAATGGAATGACAAAGTCACAGCGGTTATGTTGTACCGACAATTCTTCTTCTTTCTACAACAAATCAAGGAACCAGTTGTTAAACTAATATTAAAAAATGTCAACTGGATACTCGTATTGTAGACTGCCACATCAATCCATGAAAGGTCCAGTCATGAAGCATGATCATATCAGTGAATTATATGTTATTATCATGATATGTCATTTCGTATAATATTATGTTACATTGTTTAGAAATTTGAGTTCTTTGAATGCAAATATAGCCCTAACTACCGATTTTATGGCAAAAAAAAACTTGTTCCAAATAATATTCTGCAATTTAAGAAATATTTGGAATTTTAAATTTTTATTTAGCAGTTTTTATAGATTTTTCAGTAAATATTAATTAAATTTAAGTACATTACATTTGTCAGCAAAATGTTCTAAATGATTTTTTTAATGTTAATGTTAATGTTTAATGTTATAAACTTTTTTTTTGGTTAAAATTCTACTAAAAATATAATTTTAACAATTTTTAGCCGTTCATAGCCATTTTTATTGATTTTTGACCAATTTAGAGTGCTCAAAAAGTGCTGGCCACAAACTCATTCTTTCGTTGGAAAAGCTTGATTTTTTGGCGCAAGAATGGATACGAACTAAAAAACTAAAACGAACTGAATCACTCGCGACGAAGTTGTGGAAACCCATTACAAAACGGAAGTTAGTGAAAAACGTTGTCTATTTCCACAAAAAATAAAGAGTTACAATGTTAAATCGATTTCGACGGTTAGGCCACTATCCGTTAGGCCACAATAACTTTGTTTGTTACTGATGATGGCCTAACCGTCGGAATCGATTCAACATTGTAACTCTTTATTTTTTGTGGAAATAGACAACGTTTTTTCACTAACTTCCGTTTTGCAAGAATGGAATTTTTATTTCATTCCTAAGAAGAGTTATCATCTGGAAAGCGTTTAACTCTAGGATTTGTTTCAGAAGACTCAAACGGATTTCACTGAACAAAATTTTCGAAAATTTTGATTTTAAATCTTTTGGAGCGATTGCAATAGCTTTCTACAAAAATTCGCTGATTAAACTTGGCACTGCGTCGAAATGACATGCGTTTGTGAAAATAACCTATTTCGCTCGTCTGGTGTGTGTACGTTTTGTTTAATTTGATTCGAATGGCGTTATGTGATTTGATTTAAAAAGTGTGTAGAATTATTTGTAGTTAGTCATCGTTTGTGACATTTTGGTTTCGTGTGTACTTTTAATTCTAATTGGTGCTAGACTTCTTCTCTAACGTCTTTCCTAACATGAACCTATTCGACTTGTGTAGGTAATACTTTGTACACTGGTATCCTGCTGTGAAAAAACCAAGAAAATGTATGTTTTTAACTATCTTTCACAGCTCAGGGTTTCTCAAAATTGCATGAATAGGGTGAGAAGTATTAGATCTCACTTTAACCCACATAGCTGGAGAATTCATGCGAATTTAATCAAAATCATTAAAGTAGTCGGGAGAAAATACAACAAAAAATATAAATTTCTCCTCTTATTCTGATTTTTCGTTCATTCATTAAATGAGCTTCTCAGGACCTACTTTTTGAAAGTAAAAACATGACTAAATCCAGTCTCTCCACCAGTAAACAGGATGACACATGTACATACATTTCCCCGTTTCTGTTAGAGTTTATACCAAAATATTGGTGGAGTTCCAGAAATGGATTTTTTTTCTCTTAGGCCGATTGCATACTCTTACTGAAAATGAATTAGTTATGTTTCAGGACCTATTTTAGTACTAACGTCAGCGAAAATTGAGTATTACAGATGATACCTGCCTCTACACACTGATTTATAATTACTGGATCATATTTAATTAGCTGCTCTTATATTCAAATTGAAGATTCCTTTGCTATTATCTACGTATTTTGATCTATTCATGTCCTGTGTTTCAGCATCGTGTCCTTCTTCCCGCTAGGAATCGAACTCAGCGTCCTCAGGATGCTCCGTATCGTTCGACTCCTCCGACTTTTCAGACTCATCAAACTTCTTCGCAGTAAGTACTGTTCCCTCTATATGTACCTACTATAGATAAGGAACTATGTACTATGTACGGCATTCTACTTCCACGTACTTCGTACGTTCCGAATCCCATTGACTGGCAGTTATAATATTGTCATATTTAGTACGGAGGTGTGCAGTCTAGTGAATGATTCGATTACAATTCAAAACATTAAATTGAAAACCTGTAGAGTACATAGATAAAATATCAAATCAATGAGGACCTGCAAATCCATGATCTCCTAAATGCATAATATCGGCTTAATTATGACTTAAAATCACATAGCGACAGTATCTCGTTTGAGTGAGTCACAAATCAATGAATACGCACATTGCAGAAGTCTGCATAAACGCAGTTAGATGCAAGAGCTAAAAAATAAAAAAATAACAAATATGTACAATGAATGTGTAAAGAGAGAAAAATCTTCATTAACACAGGTCCTCTCCTACATTTGAAGTTTCTTTTCTACATTCCTTAAAAAAAGTAACTCAAAGGTTTATAACGAATTGCATTCATGATGAATTTCAATTGAGGATTTAAAAACAAATAGTTTTCTAGTAGAAAAGTCTTCCCAAAAATTAGTAATGATGGAGAGTTTTTGGAGTTTGGTATTTAGATTTGGAATCACAACACTTTATGGATATGGAAATCAAGTATGATGGAACTTGTTTGCCATTCCCGATAATTTCACAGCCCATATTTTTCAATGTGGAATATGAAAACTTGGAAATTGAACTTAAGGTAGAAAATATATATAGATACACATTGTACATACATGTTGCTGAGTAATGTGAGACATATCTCCCAAATGAAGATTAGTTTTTTTAATAGTATGATGCGCAAAAATCTAAATCTATAAAGAGAAATGCTGAAGAATATTGGACTGTTGGAGCTGATGTGATGTAAAGAGACGATGATGTGTTGCGTTCTTGGGCCGAATGAGTGAGGACGATGAAGTTTGGGAATGGAGAAATAATCTGGTTTGTGAAACAGTTCCTATTACTGAAAACACAACAGATTTTGTGGGAAGCTTAACGACGAATTTCAATTGAGGGACAATTCATCACCAAGCTGATATCAATAATGTAGCAGAGTTGAACCTTAACAATGTGTGAGAATAATGCACAGTTATCAGGAGTTTCTTTCCTCTTCAATTACTGCATCTAAAGATTAAAAAATTTAAGCTAGATATTAAGGTAGTACGAAACCAGAGTAGTTCAGAATTGTCTGAAACCAGAGGCGTCAGAGGTGGGCAAACAATCAGATGATCAGGTGGGTATTCACCGGGCAAACAACCAGATGATTGGGAAAGGGAAATACAAAGGCAGTACTGACTGTTTATCGAATGTATATCATCGCCAAAGGCTATTGGGATGGTAACTTGCATCTGATGTGTACGTATAACTTCGTATAAGATTAGGTACAACTTGCACTAGATGAAAGAAATAACAGTTCAATAACAAACATAATATATTATAGTTACATAAAAGCCAATAATCAGGATGTGTCCAGGGGAGACGTTCCACCTTTGAACCTCACAGTTCACACTTGGGCCCATCGACCCAAGCGGCCCTCGCGGCCAAAAGAGAGACAAGTCCAAAAAAATAATAAATTTTTTTTGACAGGATATCTAACTATTAATATTTATTTTCAGTTGTTTTATTTAACACTTTGATTAAAATGGCTTGTTACCAGAGACCTGTTGGCAGTGACCTTTTGTTTCATTCATACGAATGAAGTCACGCCTGCAATGCCAAACACTTTTGAATGTGTTTTGTTTGCCTCCAGAGTAGGCTCTACTTGACAGTAACCAATAAGAAATTCCCTTGCTTTGGCTTTAACTTTCTGGTTCGTTATGATGGGAAACGACCTTATAGTGCTCAAACAAGTCACAAAAACAAGAAAAGTCCCTACTTCAAAACTTTCACGTCACGTAAATAAATATATAATTGAATAATAAATAATATCAATGTTGAAAATCGAAGAAAAACTGTTTTTTTTCCAAACTGGCTGAATACTGTGGGCGCACTTTCTTTTTTGAGATGGAAACCGTCATAGCTGATTGATGGGATAAACAGTGGCCTCTATGAAGAGTTTATCCGTTGAATAGTCGGTTTCCTCTCTTAATGTGTAATGTACAATTTGACACATAGTCGTAATTGCAGGTTAAAACGGTTTGAGCCCGACACTTCAGCTGGACTGTAGGTGTTGAGCAGAAGGCAGAGAGGAGCGAAGCATTGATAGTTCATTGTTGACCCAATGGGATTGTGCGGTGAGAGCCAATTCGAACTGGGAGATCCCTCGTTAATTGGCCTCCGTTGAAAACAATGAGAAGAGGAGGCGGGGTCGTTTGGCTCCACCGCGCAGGCCACCGATTCAGAGTTATTTGTAGTCGTTGACGGAGATCCTATCCGCCTCTCCATCCCAATTCCTGAGGTAGATGGACTATTTGATTAGGAATGAAGAGAGTTCAAATGTGTGAAGAGATGGTTTGTGAGAGATAGATCTCGAAGGGAAGTTATTTCTCAACTGTCATAGTTCCTCTAGGAGACTCAGAAACATGTCCACACTGTTCATTCGATTAGTTATGAATATAATAAGCACACAGTTCGCAGCTCTAGCTTCAAGAAGATTTCCAAGTATTAACATAAAACACTGCAACTCCACTCGCATCATTTTAGAGAAGTTTTGTAGAAAATAAAGCAATTGAAATGTATCAAAAAACATCTGCCAACATGGGAGGGCAGAAGGTTTTTATATCTAGGTTTCTGCAGTTTTCTCACTTAGAGAGTTTTTTAGGGTTGCTGTTTAATGTCACGTTAATGAGATTGGGTAATGCGAAATTTTCTCCCAGTTGTCTACTCTATGTCTAATTAACTTAACTATATGAAACATAGATTTTCAATCCTCGATTCGAATTTTGCGTTAGTATCAGAACAAATTCGGATTAATTTCACATTTGTAGTTTTCAATTAGTAAATAGGACATGGGTTAATGCAAAGATAGTAAGCAAAAATTTGTTATGAACTTCATGTTATTGGGTTTTCTGTTGGATAAATCATCAACACGCATAGAAAAGTATTATCTTTATGATCATCCATCATGGGAGGCAGCAATTTGTCAAGTGAATGCAATATTTTCTTAAAACCTCGATTATCTCTCTGGTTTCTCCAAATTCACGCTCTATTCACAAGAAAATAGCTGAGAAATCAGTCAAATTAAGAACAATAAAGCGTAGTATTAGTGCCTAAACATTCAGGTGGCTGATTTAAAACACATGAAATCAATAATAAAATTAGGACTCTACTCGACCAAATATAGAGCCCGTGTGGAAAAAAAAACCGGATTTTTTTCGATTGAGTTGACGGCGAGTTTTAGCCTGGGCGGCGGAGGTGGACCTCAGATTGCAGATTTGGATTCTAAGCGATTTGAAACGTAAATATGCAAAGTTTGAGGGGATGTTCAATTGACCTACCTGGTATATCTCGAAACTTATATGGGATCTTGTAGGATTTAACCCGATCCATTACTGAATATCAAAAATAAAATAAAATTAAGATTATATATAACAAAAAAACTATTAGAAAGTTTGAAATTCATTCGTCCATGCGTAAAATAGAGGTGCGCTTCTAATAATTTTGTATTTTCTACCAGCTGCTTCTATACGCTCATATTACAATTAGTGTGGGATTAGTTCTGACTTTTTTATTGAGCCTAATGAGTTTTATCGAATTAAAAATATCTATGACCATCAAATTGAAAATGTTAATGAAACCATGAAAATATTTTTCTTATTCGGTTACCATATATTTGTGCAATATCAACAGTATTATTCACTTTACATCGATTTTTATGTTAAGTGCCTCCTTATTTTTATGGTAATTTTTTGTGATACTAAAATTTATGTAACGACCTCTGATCACAATGACTTCTTGAAGGACCAGTCATCATAGCTCAGGACGAAAACAATTGACCACACTTTGGACATACCATCGACAGTAAACCGTAAGACCTGAAAGTAGTGAAATAATTAATGTTTTTATTTCAAATGTCGTTCCTGTCTCGGTATTTTCGTATCTTGTTATATAAATTGACTGACTTGACTGCACGAGTACCACTCCCTAATGTTGACCAATATATGTAAAAGTACCTTAAACGTTGTAGTAGACATACAGTAACATATTTGGGTATCTTCAAAGGATTTGCTATTGGAACGTAGAAAATTTGTATTATTAAGTTGTTGGTAAATTTGTTTAACATTTAGTTTTGAGCGTTTGCTGACACATTGTGAAAATGGTGCTCATTTACTTATTTATAAATTTCTATAATTGTTGAATATCATGTAGGTTCTTGAACACCATGGATCTATGGAGTGTTAGTTTTTTTTCGATTTATGTGTGTTTAGTTTTGCATGTTTTTATGGTTAACCTCTTTGACTTTCCCAGTAATATGTTTTATTTAATTTTCCATATGAACAAGATTTGTTGCTGGAAAAGGTTGAATGTCCAAGTGACTAATCACAGTACACGGCACTACTAGTAACTTCACTTGTGTAGGGCCTACCATCAGAATCGCTATTTTGACATAAATAATTTTGACTAACAGTACGTTTTGTTCCGAAAAGTAAACAATAATTTGTTGCGCATAACATTAGTATTTCATTGGTGAATGTCATGTACTACGCATATGTGTGACTACCTGTGTTTGACGATTTTTAATGGATGTTTTAATGTACATATATAATGTTTACAACCACCTGTTGGAGGGTTGCGATTCTCAAGCCGCTTAGTAGTTAGGAATGCTCGGGAGGATAAGGCGATTGAGAGGGCATATCGAGCTTCCATCAAATCCCACAACATAGAGTTTGTGATTCACTTCTCAATGAGGTCCAGTCAACATTTAGATAAATCAATAACCTTACCCCCAGGAAATCTCGTTCATGCGCCTTTTTCGACGTCTCCACCGCCCCCGTTTCCAGTATTTGTGCCGATATGCCGTCCGTTCAACAGGCAGTTCCCTTGAGAACGCCCAGCGTACTTAATAATGTGACCACGATTATTTTTGGACGCTGACACAAAGACGTGTCGTAGGTATTCAGCGGCTGTAGTTGATTGTTCACTCAGCGATTCAGGACGGGGGCAAAGCGAATTGATCTAATCCATTGCACTTATGCGCTTCCTCTGGGATGAATCACTGTCCCCTGACTAGCTGCAGCTATTTGGTATTGTGCTCTACGTTAGCTATTAAGCATTTTCAGCACATCAAAATAATTATTAAGGCTAGTTGATGTTAGGGCTTTAATGATAAAAAGCACGAGATGTGACGCTTTATACAATTTTTCCAACATGAAATTTACATGATGCTATTTCGTGTACTCATCAGTCTAAAATTACAGATATTGTTAATGCATTTTTTAGGGCTCCTCGATATTGAGAATGAAATAAAACGAAGCCAACTATAACATTCATTAAGTCTTGATTAGTAAATGAATTATGTACAGCTAAATCTTCAAGTTTATATATACATCTTAAAATCCTTGAAATGTCTTAGAATGACATTCTGGCACTCATAGGCACAAATAATGTGTACAAAAATCATGCTAAAATCATGGGCCAAAAAAGATTTAAAATTTA
Source organism: Adelphocoris suturalis (assembly GCA_030762985.1). Lineage (NCBI taxonomy): Eukaryota > Metazoa > Arthropoda > Insecta > Hemiptera > Miridae > Adelphocoris > Adelphocoris suturalis. Next base: position 117,256,889 of record CM061041.1, on the reverse strand, counting down.
TTTTTGAAAGTTTTCCCTACGGAATTTTGGAGTTTATGATTTCACAGTGGTTCGCTTCGCGTTATCACAATCGAATTTTTTTTTCGAAATCTAAAACAACTAAGGCCTAGTAAGGATAAGCCCATAACTGAAGAGCTTGGGTATCAACTGATCTTCCATCTTGTAACAATTCAACGGTAGAATCAGGTGGGGTAATTGTGGACGGATTTCATTACAGTTAACTTGAATGAAATTTATATTGTAGGTAAATCTGTTAGATGAAAATAATAACTAGAACTTATTTTTTCTCCGATGTATTTATGCTATTTCACTGATCAATACAATACTTGACACGTATATACTGCGCCTTAATTGGCAAAATTATCCAATATTGAAGTTTCAACGCGCACACAAAGACGAAGGACATTGACTGCCCTCGAACATCAACACTTTTCATGATGATGACTTGATCCAATATTTTATCAAAAGGTGACAGAAAGACCCTGTACTGTGTGAATGTGTTGTACATCCCACGCAAGGATCTTGTATTATTATAAGTGCCAGATAGGCTGCAGATAGTCCCCTATTAGTTTCAATGCTCACAAATCAATAGTTCACTCTAAGCATGCGCAAACGTAAAATCCATCAAAACATCATTTTTTCACGTTCTAGTCTACTGATCTCGCTTAAGTTTGGAGGATAGTCTGTTAAATACAATTTAATCATTCCATAAAAATCAATTCTTAATTCACTATTTCCTTCAATAGGAACCAGCTATGGAATCTTTGAAATAAATGGAACAATTTGGAACATTTCAATGATCTATACACTAATTTTACTTCCCTTTCTCAACATCGTTCAGCCTTACCAATACTCCGTCTACCTTGTCAATACTTTGTCAATGTTCTAATTAGGCTTTCCTTTCTTTTCAACGTAGTTTTGAACCATCTTCAGCCTGAAAAACAAAAATATACAGAATTTAAAGTTTGAAAATAAATTATACCAACTGTTGTATTATCACTGACGAAATGAATGGAAAAGTTTTGTTCAAAATTACCCCAATGATATCATATTTTGAGGAAATTTTGAACAAGGTATTGTGAATCCGACAAGCACATCACATACAAAATCATGACTGCTTCAGCCAGCTGAGACATCAAACTGACAATATCGACTAGGAAAAATCACATACCTTTCACAAAGATAAAGGCAGAAATACCCAACTGGAAAAACTGGAAATCACCATTCATGTTATGACCTTATCCATTATAAGTTTTGATAGCAAAGAGAAAGGAAGGGATGGAGGAAAAAACATGAAAAATTGTCCCATCCTGCGTGTTCACAATTGGTAGGTAGTTCTTAATTATCTTGAATTTGGGTGCTAAGACCACTTTTTCACAAATACCCCATTTTCACAACTATTTCTATTGACATTAACGGTCATCATTTGGTAACCCCACGGAAAAATATATTAGAGAAGTTGGCGAACGGCTTGATGCCAGCATCGAGCCAGGGTTAGTGTATATTGACTCAACCAGTATCATTACTTGTAGAAGATATTTGTTAGTAGGTAAGCGTTTACGCATGAGCAGAGACTATTATTAATCCACTAGCGATACTTCACATAGGGGACTATAAAGACTATCTAAGGACTGACACCACACATGGCTTCTGAAAATTTCATCAACATCAGACGGGATTGTGGAAGTTGTGCGTGTCACAAGAAGTTCACGCTTGCGCAGTAGATGTAACTGATCAGTACAATACTTGAAATATAGCTACTGCGTCTTTGTTGGCTAAATTGTTTTAACAATAAAGTTTCAACGTTTGCATCAACACGAAGGACATTGAAAGCACATCAGCAGCTTTCATGATGATAACGTGATTCAGTATTCATCAAAATTGACCAAAAGACCCTGTACGTCGTGTAGCCCACGCAATGATATTTTACATTGGAATGAGGTAGTGAAACAAACTTCATATCCGCTTCTCATAAAAGTAGAGCAAATACGTTCCACTAGGTGCCACACACGGGATTTTGGATTGAGTCGACCAATAACGGCGCAGAAGAGATATAATTTGTGAGGCCTTGATATGCTAATATCAACGCAAAAATAACTCGCAGGGTGTCGAGCCATTAACAAGATCCGCATGAATCGGCGAGAAGTTCAGGCCCCAGGCAGAAAAACTAACCTCGAATTTTTCTTTATTCATTGAAGAAATTCAGAAAGTATCGCGGGAAGCATTTGGTATGGCTCAATTGCTGTAACGGTAATATTGAAGTGTGTAAGCGGTTACACACAGCGGATTTATTGATTTCTGACACGGAACAAATCAGAATATTTGGGAAAGAAATTTTAAAAAGCTAGCCAAGTTGGCTAGTCATAGCTCCCTCATCTATTATTGTTCTATTGACGCAGAGAAGTACAATCTCGTTTTTTAATTTTAATTTTATTTGAATTTAAGCCTCATCGGAACCGGAAGGATCATTAGCGGCGTAGTACAATGTTTCAAATAGGATACCTACTGTAGTATAGCGTAGTAGCTCTCAGGTACATTAACATGGATCGGATGTTATCTGGCTTAAAAATAGATAGAAAATTCACATACTGAGGGGGTCAACGCTGGGCCTGGAGGTTCGTAAGGGCCGGCAGTCCTCCAAAAAGTGTCGGGCGGACATCATCACAAGCTATTCCACTAAGCAGGTGTCTTGGGTAGGTCGAGTATGGCCAGTGGCTACCCGATTGACCACTACACGGTCCCTCTTTGAAATTTGGACCACGCAGACCAGTACCCTCACCCTACTATTCTAGAAGTAGATACCTACTTAGTTGATGACAAAATAACGAGGCGAAATTGGAATTAATCTATACTACTTAATCACTAATCGCTGTTATGTCTGCCCAATAGTTGTATGTTAATGTTGATAAAATCTATAAAGCACCTTCCAGGTTTATCTGTAATCGTTAAGCAAGTAGCTGAAATTCATAATCTGAAAAAACGAGAAAATGACGTGTACGTATTCAAAATGACAAAAATTGAGAAATGAGTATAGTACGAGGATACCAAGTGGGATATAATGAAAGAGAAAAGTACTGAAACAGGAATCGGTATACCTAATGAGAAAACCAGAATCGTATATATACATATACTCGTAGAAAATAAGTATCTAATCAATCGTATAAGTATGTTATGAAGTATATAATCAATAGATAATAAGTCAGTGATGAAATGAAATACAATCGTGCGGTAAGGATTTCAGTTCACTCTTAGGCTATATCCCATGTGAACAGGAAAGCGTACGATCGATGCGTCTTTCGTAGAATCTGTACTACAAGGCACGGGCGGACGAATCCACTTGGGACACTTCCACTGCATAAGCGTGGTTTGATGGCCCATTCAGTTATGCCGTTCACTTGGGACATAGCCTTAATTTTGAGCAATGAGTGAGCAATGGATTTGACTGATCACTGCATCCTGAAAACTGAGCCTTATTACCAAAATTTGTCCTACGGAAATCTGGGAGTGGAATTTTCTTGTGGTAGTTCAATAGCGCCACCAATCCAGGTGAATCATACTGTGTTGTGCAATCTTATTCAGTGTAATAAGATCGAATTGTAGCCGATTGTACAACTGCGCTCAGGCTCAATCACAGAATTCATCCAGCAAATCATTCCTCTGGAAAGCCATTTTCATCAATCTTTGCTGTACATAAATAGAATATAAATATTATGTAGAGTACGTCGGATTCCAGATAATAGATAAAGGAAACTTCAAGAGGCTTCGCCTGGTTGAGTAATATATTTTCAATGTAGCCTGATTCCTAAATAACCAAATAAAGAAACCAAAGTGTCTGAAGCTCTTAAGATTATGTCAAGGATGTGAGACAAGAATGAGAAATCTTGGTCTAAAACTTTCACCTTATCATCTGTTGTCGGGGAGTGCCATAAGTTCAGAATATTAATTTGAAATGCTAGAAATATGCTGTTCAACGGGAACAAGTGAAGAAATATTGTTGACAGTACCTACCTATTAAATTTAAAAATTACATTTAGGTAGAACTCCATTACTTCAACCCGAGAAATTTTTAAATTCTTCTAAAAATACGCATTACTCGTAACAATCATGAGGGGAATTTGTCAACTGACTGAGAAAATGTTGACCCCGGTGGTTGCAAATATTCCATGTACCTACTTCGGGTATGAGTTCTGTTGACGGATGATGTAAAACGAGCAGACCTGAAGAACCAGTGTCTGTCCAGTGGAAGCTCCGTGAGTCCCAAGATTCAATCCCGAGCGACGCAATAAAGATGGAAAAAAGCAATTTATGCTAATAAAGCGATTATTAAACATAAATGGCTTCCCTCAGCCTCCAGCCCGTCTCCCAGCAATATTTTTCCGCTCATTTTCCTGAGGCACCTTATTTTCCTTATTACCCGTCACCACTCTCAACGCGGAGTTTATCAATCAAGACCGCAGTTCGTAATAACGGAACTTTCCGGCTTGATTTACAAATATTTGGATTGTTATCGTACTTGTTTACAAAATAATAAAGCCCTTACTTTTTAACATGTTTGTTTTCCTTGTTTTAAAAATCCAATAACGGGAAAAAAAAAGAAGTTCTCTTCGAATTTATTAGTGGCAATTTAATATTTCTGCTGACGAACAAATATTTACTTTATAAATGTACTTGCCTTGGTTTTGATTGCTTATATATACCCAAAAAATGTATCCTTTTGCCTGTTCATACAGGTTTCTCACAATAAATATTCATCTCTTAATAATATACTGGATCAAGGGTGTTGACAAATGGAGTCTTCAAAACAGTTCTGCTGGAATTGGATACCTCGAATCAGCAGTCAGAAATGAAGCTTTTGGATCAGCTGAGTCTCGATGTCAATAGTAGGGCTTTCAGAAAAGTTGAGAGAAAGTGGTACCTTCTATTCAGCCAGCTCAGTAAAAAATAAAATTCTAAATTTTAGATATATGAAGAGTTTTCTAGAATATGGCTAGTAATAAGAGACTTTGAAACTTTCCACGTACTTTTTCTTTAGTCAAAAATGGTACGAATGGGTCAGCTGAGCCATAATGGGGCTTTTGGATCTCTTAATCAAAATCGGAGCTTTGGATCAGCAATTTTCGAAGATGAAATTAAAAACATGCGATCAGCCGGCGTTAAAATTTGGAAATCTTCGATCTGCTGAATAAGAAATTAAGATTTCGAATCAGCTGAGAAAAAACGGTTTCAGAAATAGAGCTATCAGCTCTTGAATCAGCTGAGTCCAAAATATAGCCTCAAAATTTTCAGTTATTCTAGAAGTTCAAACATGTTCTCGAGCTAGAATAATAAAATAAGAAGAAGACCCTTTCTAAACGACAACTTGAAATTCAAAATAATAGGCTACCCCAAAACATCATGTCTACATTCGCGCTTTCTCGAGCGTATTGTTCACATTTCAATAGAATTTACTGCGCTCCAATGCTGAACCCCCCTAGTTCTCACATGACTAACAACTTATTGAAATCCATATTGGAAGAAATATGTTGACCTTTAAATAAATTTTGACCTTTCAAATCACATATGTGCTTATATCTATGTGCCGTAATCTCAGAAGCAGACATCTCATTATTACTTTCGCGTAATTCTCATCACAGACTTGCGTGAGCCAAGGCCGGGATCCGTGGCGTCCTTTCATTCAAGCAAAAAACCATTACCAAGGTCCGTTTTCCAACACGTGGTCTCTCAAACCATATTATTGTATTACAATAAATCATTGTTTCATAAATTAACAACTAGGTACTTGCCAACAAAAAGAGCTGTAAAAAACGTTTCGGGATTCCGAGAAAATTAAAAACAATGGGTGGTATCATTCTTTGTGGGAACTAAACCTAGTATTTTCCCACGATATAGGATCCAACATGACTTATTCTTCCAGCTCAAGTATTCATTCAAAGTTGATACCTCATTTCCGTCTCAAATATCTTTCATGTAGCACCTCGACGGATTCACAGTGGGGCTCCGAACTAACAAGGCGCGCCGCTAGAAGCGCTAGGGGGCGAAGAACCTAAGTATCATGGTGGTTGACATGACTTTCTCCTTATTGATACTCAGCGTCACTCCTTTTTGCTCTAGAATTCGTTCCTGCACCATCGATCTCGTTAATGCTGGTTAAAAATGAGAATTATATTATTAATGAATTATTATACAAAAACACACAAACAAATAAAAAACTGAAAAAAAAAACTTGGTGTCCGTCACGACTAACCTACCCTTTTAGGCAACAAAAGAAGAGCTGATCTACCTATCTCTATCTCGAGCTTTTCATGTTCGGAGCCCCGTTCCTTGCCACTGGAGGCAATGAAATTGGTAATTCACATTTCGACATTTTTCATGCCAATCATAGCCCGTGATTTGAATTTTCGCAGGACCGCGAGACGAGCAAATGTAGTCATGGTATAAACAATATATGTGGGTGCCTAGTTAATAACATGTGGTGGAGGGACTATAGAATAATTACCTAATTTCAAATGATTGAAGTTTTTATTATCATCCGAGTGAGCTCCGGAGGGAATTTCTTTGCTATTCGACCCATGAAGCTGGAATTTAGTAGGCATCAAATATGATCTGTATTTTCAATCTGAATCACACATTTTTCGTAACGACATTACTACGATTTCTTTCATATTCTGCGAACTCGCACATGGGACGGACGTACAGATTTGTTTTGTTTGTTGCGATTTTGTGTGATTTTGTTGAAATGATTACTCAGTACACGCACGAACGTGGATGTGCACTCGACTTGCGAACTATTTTTCCAGCCCTTCAGTTCTTCCCGTTCAATTGACAAACGTTCCAGTGGTTGCTTTCTCTCTTGTGTCATATACGATTACTTATTTTATATGCAGTTTTCGAATTTGGACATCGTTCTCTCTTAAAAATGAAATAATTTTGGCCAGGGACCATAATTTATTTTCACTGTTTATCTAGTTGATAAACAATGCAATCGTAACAGAATGTTTATCTGATTGATCGTTTGTTTGTTTTTCTCAGGCAAGAACTAAAAGGAGGAGTAAAGCTGAAAAATTTTCAACCACCAACCTTCCCTAAGGGGTAAGTCCAGATTTATGATCATTATGATCCAGTAAGTAAAGTAAGGTAACCGCACGGTTTTCACGTAGTACGTGGAGGTTTTATGTGAAAGCTATTCCTTCGAATCGGGAAAAAATTGTTGTTTTGAGAACAAAAATCAGAACCTATCGATGAAAATAATTGTTTGCTACATTCAAAACGATCAAGAGAGAGACAATGTATATTTTACTTTGTCTTTCTACGACTATTTTAAAGTATAAAATATTGGGGAATATGTAATATTACGGCAAAATAAAATGAGCGCACGGTATAATTTTTGATAACACGATTGGAAAAAATATTCTCCGTTAGAAAATACATTGCACGGTAGAAAAAAACTGCACGGTGAACAAAACATTGAAGTTGGATAAATGTATTTAACATCAAATAAATACATTCTACAGCAAAAAAAAAAGTTTTTCGGTAATTAACAAACGTGGCCCAGAGAACGGTGCTTGTCAAAATGGGTTGTCCCCACTGTAAAATTACCTAGAGGGCTTTTTCGGCCTTAGATCGGATATGAACACTTTGAATTAACCAAGCAGGTTTCGTCAATATTGATGATTCGGACGCTGTTATGGGGAATTTTCACTATTCTTTTTTTATTTGCTAGATAGAAAGAGCTGAGTGAGAGATTTCCAAAAAGGTGCTATATGATGGGTATCTGACCAGTAATACGGTTGTTGGAATTAATTTGTGTGATGACGTCATAGCCCCCGCCCATCTGAGGGGAACCCTCAGCTTCGTTGCACTCCTACGTCACGCGTGATCTTCCTACCCGTTTATTGGCCAAACTAAACGGTATTTGAGCTCAAAAATTGCGAATAGGGGGCTTTGAAGTGCACTGCATCCGACCCCGAGGTCAAAAGTGTGAAATTGCAACACATGACAGTTTCCCATTGTGTTCCTTGATGTCATTGAACTTTCAAATGTTTCATGTCTACAAAAAATGCCCAAATAATACTACCATGACTCGTCTCGCGGTCCTGAAAAACCTGGATGAGTGGTTCAACCTGGGTAAGTGATTCGACCTGGTTACGTAGTTTTTACCTGCAAACATTCATATCACGGGCCATCCTAAAGACATGAAACATGAAAAAGTCTTGTCTCAAAGGATGCCATCACAACAACCGAACTAGTAGAACAGTAGGTAACAACTGGTGCCGACTGTGATGTTGACAAAAAGTTAGTGTTCCGAGATATTAATCAGCTTCACTAGTATCACCGTTATCTTGGATTATCTAGCCGTTTATACAACACGGAAACACCGTCCTGAACGCTCGTTTAGCAGCGCTCAATTTACCTGTCACCATCCTTCTTCACCGGTAGTTAGTTCCGAATAAATGACTGCCGTGCGTACATTCTATTTTGCCGTATCGAGAAATGTAACCCTAAAATATCACTGAATAAACATTGTTCGTCCCTAAAACATGATGGATCACATTAAAAAATAGTAAGTAGTAATTACCCTGACAATGGTTGGGGAAAATGTATGTTGTCAATTTTTTGCTGAGAACAAATAATAAAGTTGATGAAAACTTGACACGTTTTTGCTGTGCTCTAGGGTTTTAATATTATCCTATAGGAGGTTTAATTCATGGGTAATTTTAAGTTTCAAGTTCCATTTTCCTTCGTAATACTTGAAAGGTTCTCAATGTGCTACGTTATCTTGTGGGTACTTCTTTCCATTTCCTTTCAAACTCGCTTCTCGTTCTCTACTAGCTGATCCTATTTTTGTCAGGTGAGTACAGCTCTAAACGACAGCTGAAAACGTTATCCCGAAATTCCTGAGTCAGTGTCCAATCCCATCTCTAAATGAAGGTTGGGAATAACCTCAGGTGCTGACGAGGTGGCTGGTGCACAGCTAATTAGCGGTTGACGTTCGCTAGAGTCTCTCTCAGTGTGTAGCGGATTTTGGATTAAAACCTTCTCCATCCTAATGAGTTTTGCTAACCGTAACCGCTCCCTTAAATCCCACCTACTAATGAGCGGCTCAGAATGAGAAGGAAATCTATCCCCGTCTCTGTGTCTGCCTTTTGAGTTCTCAAACGCGATTCTCAAACGCGCGAGCCAATCACTTTGAGAAAATAACAATTGCAGTTTTCAATATCTAGGTACTAATACAACGAACGCGTAGTCCAATAACGTGAGGATATGTTACGTAATCGGCGTATGCCTGTATAGGTAAGGCAGACGAAGGTAGAAGATACACGGATCTTCGGTAATCGGCCGAAAAATGTATTTCTGCTAACACTCTTCAAAACATGGGTGGAGCCAATACCAAAAAGAATCCTAATGAATCAGAGAAATGGTTGATGTATACCCGTAATATTACGTGCCACAGCCCAGATAATTTATTGTCCAATGACAGGAGAATAAAAATCATAACAGAAAAAAGTTCCAGTACGCAGCATGATCGAATAAGCGAATTGAAAAAAAAACGGTCTGAATACGGTCTAAATAATATCCAACAATTTAAAAAAGATGTTGAATTTTTTATTTTTTTAAAACTTTTATCGATTTTTTAAAGCAAATTTCAATGAAATTTAAGTGCATTTTTCAACATAATTTTGTGAATGAATTTTTTTAATCTTCTGTTTTATTGTTGATAAATTTTGTTTAAATAAAATTCTGCAAACAAAATGAAATTTGGAAATGAAACAGCTGAGGCGCCTGGAATCAACTGGATATACTAGAAAATGGAGAAGGGGAAAGGACAATTCTAATGTACTAATTTACGAATGCAAATTATTTGTTACTGATGATTGGTAGCGGTCAGTGTAGCACTAACTTAGTAGTTTTCTTTTATAAACGTACTCAACATTTGAAAAATATACGACGTTTTTGTTTTATCCTTTGAATTTTCGTAGAAAATACAGATATTGCAGTGGCTCCCAAAGTGTTTGATGCACATGTATGTATATATATGCGCGTGTCTAATTTTAAACGATATCTCTTCTCAGGATTGAGATAAAAATTCCATTCTTGCGCCAAAAAATCAAGCTTTCCAAATGAAAGGCTAAGGTTGTTGGATAGCATTTTTTTCAACACAAATCACTACAAACGGCGAATGATGGCTGAAAATCGTTAAATTTATGTTTGTCTCTTAGCACAAATTTAATCAAGATAAATTTATCAACAATGTACCAAAACACTAAACAATATATACACTCAATTGTGCTGAGAAATGTATTCAAATGTCATTAATATTTGCTGACAAATTGATAAACTGATAAAAATTTAAAAAAACCAAAATCTTTTTTGAATTGTTGGATGTTATTTTGAACGAGGTGCTATACTGCTCAAGTTTTAAAATAATGTAACTTGATGCATTATAATTTACGGAAATTCGCTCATACAATCATGCTACGTACTGAAACTTTTTGTAACTGAAATGGACTTGAAAACAGCCTCCTCTCGATTTAGTTTGTAAATGCTTTCAATCTGAGTCAATTTGATGGTCCGAATTTGGTGAGCAAGTATTAACGCGGATTCGTCATGGTCATGATGCGCTGATTTGTCATGGTCATGATGCGGGACAATTTCTCCAGTGTCGTTTGCCAATTTAAACGAGGCCTCAGCTGTGCAAGTAGTGCGGGTTGTAGCTAGAGGAGAGAAGGAAGCAATTGTAGGAATTGAGCTGGCAATCCGTCGTTGTTCGTCGGTTGTAAAATATCAGCCAGGACGGAAACGCTGCCGCCTCCCGCGCAATCTTTCACTTGTCTTCATGTTTGTAATCCATCCGAGTGGCGTTCGCATTCAGTGAATTCTCCATAAAATCCAGCTTGCGTTTCTTTGTCCTGAACAGGTAGGTGATACTCTAATTTTCAGGGATTTATATATTTATTTCAATAATATGGACAAGCCAAGAAATATATACAAAATATATAGATAGAAAATACATAGTATAAATTACCGCTGCGAGAAATTAAGTATACTTGCTATTGTTTACAGATTTTAGAAAAAATAAAGGAAAATATATTGAAAAAAAGAAAGTTTACTGACCAAAGTTTGGGGGTGGTTCCACACAAGTTTTACACTTTCAAGCGAAGCGAGGCCAATGAGGTGTTGAAAAGGTCGACTTCTGGGCATTCATTCAGTAGGTAGTGGCATCTAGGCAGGGGGCGGTGGTAATTGTGGTTTGTCGGCGAGAAAGGTGTCCAAAATAAACTGTTGGACCGTGAGGTGGAACGGGGTACCAAAAAATTCACCATTCGACGCGACCATTCAGGATGTTATATAAAAATGAAATATCGGATTAGTATCTTCTGACTCGAGGGGATAAAGTGCCGCAGTGCTCATTAATTGCCTCATAGTTTGTTGAGTCAAATGGTAGGTATATGAAGCTTAAATGCTACGTTACGGTTGAAACGGCGATGAACCCTCTCTACCTGGTCAATATGGCAATTATAGAATGGGCTCTAAACAAGGATAACCAATTTTGGTCCTCCCCATACTGCATCCATGCCTCGTCCAGCATGTCAAGAGTTACTTTTTTCGTGGAATCGGCATTCACTGTAGATTTTTTATTACAATGCCTAACGTTATTGACCCGTCCACCAACGTGCGGGATTTTGAATTTGGTTAAAATGACGACGTTTATTTACAAAAGTAATCTAAACACCAACTGTCAAATCTCGCAGCTCGCAATTATAAGAACGGAGATGAATCATCTATCGCCCGAAACCATCGTTGCCTTCCGGCCCAAACACTTCGCCTGTCAGCAGACCTTTAACTTTCCGTTCGCTCAAACCAAGGTCCTCGTGCGTGCGTGAGTGCGTGTGTTCCGCGCTACAGGCTCACAATTTTGAAGCTTTCAACCTGAAATTAATGTGCTAGGTAGGCTTTTTAGACATCCGGAATTCGCTGTATAGTTTTTGGTGGCGATCCGATCGTCGGCGACGAAGTTCGTCGTCAAATCAACCAAAAATCGAGTTTAGTATAATTTTCAGTAATTTTTGCCACAGAATCGACTGAAACTTCTATAAAAAGTTGCATGTACGTTACAGGCTAGATTCTCATGGGGTTTAATAGATGAAATACCCATTTCTGCCCAGCCGATGCCCCCTCCCTCTATTTTTTATTTATTTTCGAAGATAACAAAAACTTGAAGTCCTCAATAAACTTCAAACATATTTTTGAAGGTCTATTGAACGTTGATATCACCATAGTGGTGCTACAACTCCTCTCTAGCGTAAAAAAAAGACAAGATTTTTGAGCGCGCAAAGACGGGCGCAATCACTCGCAAAAAAGCGCAAATGGTGAAATATCGAGTTTTAGAAGTAAAGTTGTGATAAATTATTTTGGAGTGTTTTTTCTCGGTGAATCATGTAGTGATGTTTATTCGCGTTTAATCGCAGTACCAACATGGAAAAAACACCGAAAAAGCTGCCAGAACTGCTAATTTTCCTTCTTAGGTATTTCCTCTTAGAGCTCTCAGGTATTTCCAAGTTGATATTGCGAATGTCAATAAATACTCATCACGTTATTTGGCGTGAAAAAATACCCCAAACTCATGAGCCACATGTGGCAGTTGCACATCCATAAAAACTCGATATTTCACAATTTTTGCATATGTTGCGGGTGCAGATTACGAATCTGTAATGATATGTCGGTGTGTCTAAGTGAAAAATGCGCGATAGAAGTGGTAGCGCCACAATGACGCGTGATAATCAAAATCTGATTTTACAAGTGAATAGTGCTCAACAAATAAAGGGAAGTTGAAGTTTTCTGGTATAATCGAAAAAATAAGGGGAGGGCCGCGTTGAACTGAAACTATCAATATGTACTGCATGAGCATGATAGTAGATAAATAATAAAAAACGCAATAGTCGTTTTCTGTGATACATCATAGTATTATAAGGCACGGTATACAGTACAGAGAGTGTATGGGAGGGACATTCGTTTCATGATGAAAATGATTGCTCTTCGAAAATGCATACTTGCACGATTATATTTGGAAGCATCATTTCCCAGTTAGTTTTGCGCTGCATTTCCGGGGATTCAACCCCATATTGAACCAGTATTTCCTCGAATTCCATATTAATCCTGCTCCCCGGCCGATCAGCTGATATTGTTCGAGTTAATTAACGCCGGACTAAATCCACCTCTCTGATCATTCGAATTCGTTCCCTCTTCACATTTTCCGAGAGAATTGAAATTACAGTTCTGCACCTGAGAGAAAGAGAGAAAAGTGGGGATGCGAGAGAGAGAGAGAGAGAGAGGGGGGGGGGGAGAGAGAGAAGGGGGACTATAATATAAGCTATGGTAAAAAAAAAAATCTCTCGAGACCGGGGAATTTTGGTTTTATTCATATTTTCCCTTTCCGCTCTGGGCTATAGAAAAAGCAGATTTCTCTAATTATTCTCCGAGGCTAAAACGGGAGGGAAAATTACAGTAGTATGACAACCGTCATTGAGTTCACATCCAGGATTCAGAGCCGATTAAGGGTAGGAGAGCGAATAGGAAATCATTAGCCAAGAAAAAACTGTTGATTGGTTTTTCGTCTCCTTCTGTACATTAGTTGGGTTGTGATGGTGCGAGGTAATGAAACTACTCTTCTAACAAAAAGGACTTTCTCCAACAACGAATTCCTCCTGATCTAATTAATTTTATAATTTGATTTAGAATTGGATACCAAAAAACGTCTGCCAAGTTAAGTTGGGTCTGGCATATAGCTTCCTCGTTTACTTACCATGATTGTATAGATAATTGACAAGTTCTAATCGATCTTGAAAAATCCATAGCTACTCTTCATAGCTACGTTCTTATAGTTATTTTCTTCATTAAGTGATGAATTTGTACATTTTGTTTCAGGTAGGTACGCTTGTTTCAGCAAAACCAAATCCTGAGCTGCGCTTTTTACCATCAACATGTTTTTGAATATAACGATAAATAAAATTAAGTTCACCATTCATTAAGTACCTAAAATTATGAATCTATTATGTAATAATGTATTTTTAAGTGTATTACCAGATTATTTTCATGTCCTTAGATGTTTTCTTGTGTTTACTGTCATTCTTAATACATTATAATGAATTGTTTAATAAATGTTTCTCATAGAACTTATAAATTATTATTGTTTTATTCTTTTAAAAAAACTGGAAAAAATTATAATACCTTGTGACTAAACCAGATAACTTAAGGTATTAATTTCACACTAATTTTGAGTTACAGGAAATCATGAAATTTGTGGTGACTTCCTATGGGAACTACGTTGTTGATCTAGTCGCTACGTGTGTTCCTGGGTATTGTTATAACCCGATCTCACTAGCCTTATTTTCTCAGCAGACAACAAATAAGGAAATATAAACTTGGAAAAATAAATTCCAGAGTAACAACTTCTGAGAAGTAGGTTGGTGTGACGCATTAGTTTTCTCGAGTTTTCAGCAAGATTGTAATAATTAATAACTATACAGTATTGTTGATAGTATAGGTAATCTAATTATTTTTCTGTCTAGGTAAATCTTTGGCATAAATCAGTGTTCTTTCCAGTTTACTACATTCGTAAATCAATAGGTACTTCTTCGGTTTTCAGTTTTCTAATAAATTTGATCAACATGATTCGCAATTATATTTCTTTATGTTAGCTAAAGTAGTCAGGACTTTCGGCAGTTTTAAACAGTTCAGACGAAGAAAACTGAAATATAACCCGATCTGATCGGGAATCGGTTGAAGTTCAGCCAATGATTGCGTCTTCGATTATCTTTGAGATTCACAATCTTATTGACGACCGTTTCAACACTCCAACTCATGAGAGCCCCATAGATATATACATGTCGCAGTCCTAACGCCAGTCACTTGACTAAATATTTAAGAAAAGGTAGCCTAAAAATAAGATTTTTATCAAACGACCGCTTTATTAAACGTTTAGGCATTTCATGATGCGTCCAGTCATTTGGTTATATGAAGGTCACTGTTCAGACAGTTTATCAAACAATGCAGTCTTTTTGTCATTAAGTGTCTAGCCACCACGAAATTCTTAGTTTTGGGCTACTAGGCAGTTGATTAAATGGCTAGATTTCTGTGCAAATGGCAACATGTGCGTGTGACATTCTGTGTGCGTGTACCATGGCTACATGTCAAGTCATTTAAGGTCATGACTGTTTTGACAAATTGACTGCGACATATTTATGGAAACCTGACAAAAACTACCATCTTACTTCAAAAACTTTGAAATACTAATTTTTGAAAAAAATTAACCATATGGTACCTATTTCACCCCTTGTGGATGATAAAAAGTGATGCCGAGATTTCAGGTACATACTCCACCAATTGGTAATATTTAACCCAAATTTCGTCCAGTAGTAACGTTGTGTAGTAACGAATGGAAGGGTATTTATTTTATATTCGATTTATAGGATTTGCGTTTCATGAAACGTAAACCAACAAATTTGGAAAATGTCAAGCAAAGAGGTTAATTATTTATTATAATGCTTGTAAAAAATTTCATGGAGGCAATTATTACTCGTGGCCTAATTTCTTTTGTGGCCCCGCCAATATAGGAAGAGGAGAAAGATTAAATGAATTGCATTGGTTGGTTGAGGGGGTTATAGGAATTAGTTGAGAGCTTTAGGGACAGCTGGGACGTGATTGGCGTATGATTGAGTTGACCTACCCAATAAGAGAAGAGGCCACCTATGTCGCTTTGACCTTGTGCTCAACCGCGGAGTGCGAGATGAGCAGGCGGTGCTGCCCCCAGCGGGTTTTCTAGTGACCCAAATTGAAGGATCCCGCCTCGTCCTTGGATCATCGACACCTCACCCCCCAGTAGAGTAATCAACCCCTAGGGAGTGGGTAACCTCCCCGCCAGAAGGGCAACAGGTGTATCGTGTTACTGGGTGTGTGGGATGGGTAGGCATTTCCCATAGCGTATCCGATACCTCCGACATCGGGGTTAATTTATTGGAGTAATCACCAAGGAAGAATATGAGCTCAAATATACGTTAGAGGGCAGATTTACAGCAGAATCAATAAAAGCGAGGTTATCGGATCTTGAGAGAAACTCAAAATGAAACATTCCTTCTTAGATTTACGTTTTACCGAAATTATCTGCCATTCTCAAAGTTTCAGATCCATAGGATGAATTGACACATTGAAAGACAATTTCTACTTGGATTGGAATCACCGAGAATGGTGTATTCCCATCAAGGAAAGACGACAGCCTCCTCTGTTAAAGTACGAGAAGATCGTATCTGAAGCTATGTAGGGAAAATAGTGATGCTATGTATTAGTGTAGAACGCTGCAGTTTTTAATTGTCATCATCAATTTGTTTAAACGGTTTTGTATCGACACAAAGATTGTGAGGATTAGTCTTTAGAACGCCCAATATAGGTTTGGTAATCGTGAAACAAATAAGACAGACGTGAAACGGCAAACGTGAATTTCCTGAAAAACTTATTTTTGTCGACATAATAGCAAGAATTCATGCAAGATTGGGGTGTACTTGATGAATGGCCTCCACGTTATTGCTCTTCAATTTCATTGCGATTCGCAAACGTCAAATTCGTTGTTACGACGGACAGCGAAAAATATTCTGCCAAATATACCTAATGAAATTTTCAGGAGGTCTGCCAATTGGCCTCTATGTACGTGGTGAATTCCCTGAAATACCCAGAAAGGGCATTATTTTCATTAGTCCGGAAATACGCTAGTACGCACGTATGAGCCCTCGCATCACGCTTGCGCTCACACGCACAAAAGTTTCACGAAACAGCAATCTTTCACGATCTATTGGCCTAAAATCCCTTAATATTGGACAATGCTCTGAACGAATTTGGTTTTTAATATGATTGTGATTAGAACTTTCATGATCAATGAGCTGGATGAAATGTTAAAATCATTTAGAAGCAAAATTGGTGCGATTTTGAAGACGTATTCGGGAATTTTGCGAGTTATAACGTCGTAAGACCCGTGAAGGGTCTGAGAACAAATCTGAATTCTTCATCATAAGCATCAAACGTTTTTAATACATGTCAAATAATACACATCACGCAAGAAAGTATCGGATTTTTGGCTAGCGTCCTAGTTGTAAGTTAATAAGCTGTATATAGCCATAGCTCTAAGGAACTATCACTTTTTTAAAGTATTTTCGAAAACAGTCTTCGTGTCGCGGACTTCCGTTCTTCTTTTGCTATTTTGAGATTCCGGGCAAAAGGCCGAGTGGAAACCCCACCCAGACACAGTTCACGATTAATTACACAGGCGTAAAATATAAGCCAAGTATTGTATTAATAGAGGGGAGGTTATCGTACATTGCTTACTGACTAATCAATCGATCGATCCTAATTCAAAGACTTCCTTATTTTGTATTCGTTTTAGTGAATTTTCGAAGAAATCAAGTAATTAAAATACCTTTGAAATCTTTGAAATTAGATTTAAAAAAAAAAAAAAAAAAAAAAAAAAAAAAAAAAAAAAAAAAAAAAAAAAAATAAATAAGGGAAAAAAGAATAAATTTAAAAATAATCCAAAAATTCCCTCTGTTGAGGTCTGTGGGAAAATTTTGAATATTTGTTGAATAAGACTTAGAGGATTTCAACATTATAATACTTATGTATTACATGAAAATCCTCTCGTCGCCGTCGGCTGAAGCTTTTCTCTGCAACTAATATATTATACCAAAGTTTACGAAATTCGGGTCAAAGATCATACATTGACAGGAGGTATGCCTGAAATCTTGGCATCATTTTCAATCAACTCTAAGGGATAAAATTTAAGGGTTGGAATTCTAAAAAAATCAATGTCTTAAATACTTTTGGAATGAAACGTACGCGACCACCTCCACCTGGTTGCTGTACACTTATCCGACCATTATTCCTTTTAGTCTGAAGTAATATCTTGAGGCCGTATTCGGGTCTTCTAGTGACCACATGTCGTTCCATGGTCGGGAATCAGGTCAAAAAAATAATTACTCCACTTTCGTTATGCTTTTGAGAAATTTATTATCTTCTTCAGCATCCGTAATATTCAAAATAAAAAGCTCATCCCACGAATCGCGGCGAATTGATAAACCATAACAAATAAAGTCTGAAACGTAAAAATAATAAAACAAGAAACCGTTCCTATTCGTAAAACAGCTAACAAGACATCTAGACAGTAACATAAGGTGGTACAGTGTGAATCAAGCACAGCGTCACAGGTTGCAGCCAGTTACTAAAAAATAAATAGGTAGGTACTCAGATTAACTACCTTAGATCCAGGAATGCTAATAAAATTGACACATCAACTACCCATCTCAAGGTGCATTACTGCAGTAGTGACGAGGAACTGATAATGTTTTAACACAGAATGTGTTTTAGCCTTGGCAACTCCAACCGAAAACGAAACGTTTATGTGTAAGGAAAATGTGTTGCGATTTCTGAAGATTTCCACTTACAACCGCGTCGTTGCTAGGCAAATGGTACTTTGTCATTTTTCATCCCACAAAATTCGTTGACCATTTGTTCGAAAGCTCTCGATTTATCCAACCATATTACGTTAACTACTGCGAAGTGCGTGGCCAACAAGCTGAGTTATGAGCATGGTTATTTGAATAATTGATTACACACAGGTGATAATTCTCAATAATTGATACTTTGAACATGATGGCAACCGCTTGTTAATTTCCGATGACTTCATTGAGCTGGATATGAGTCGTTGCGCTGGTTATAAATAAATAAAACAACTTTACATAGTAGTGATAACATACACCGCAAAATCTGAGTCATTCTTATATGCGGGTTTCACGGTTTTATGTGAAACGCGTGAGCTAAAGCACATTCTGTGTTTCAATAATTTCATTTGAAGTATGTAAATAGAGGTACAGATGGGCCAATATTTCTGTGCGCGTGGACGTTTCGCTATTAGCCGCACTAAAAACATAGCCTGTTGTTCTCCGCATTGTATTTCTGTGCGCGTGGACGTTTCGCTATTACCCGCACTAAAAACATCCGCGCGGATGTTTTCACAAAAGTACCCCCGACAACCCCCTCGCCTAGACCCGACCAGTTCTGGTCGCGCGCACAGAAATATTGGCCCATCTGTAATCGGGGGTCCTGGAGGCTTGCCCCCTGGTGAGGCGCGGAGCGCCGAGTTTATTATCAGTTAATCACATGCAAAAAACCAATTCATACCATTATTACTAATATTTACAATAAATTAGTCCTTTGATTTTATTACTGTGAAAATCATGAAAATATAATTTCTCATCAAATTTAATAGGTAAAAAGTTCTATTCTACACGGTTATTTAGTTAATACGTAACTTAAAAGTGTGACAATAATTAAAGACCGAAACTTTATAGACCCATAAAAATAACTAAAACTAATCTACTTTCACCAAGTCAACGAATCAACTAAAACTATTTATAGAAGAATTGAAAAAGAAGAAGAGACAAAGACAACAAAAAAGTTGCAGCTTGCAACATGATTGTATGAGCGAATTTTTTAAAATTTCTTAGTATATTTATGTTAAATTATTTTGAATTTGAGCGCTTTGAGCTCAAAGAAATGGTTAGGCTAGGTATGAATTCAATGGCCAAAAACTTGTCCTCAATAATAATCTGCGTTTGAAACGAAGAAGATTAATTGTAAGCAGTTTTCTAGTTTTTATCGAATCTCAGAATAATTGTAATTTATTTTTTATACATAAATTTAATGATTCTTAGTCATTTTTTCCATTTAGCGATTTTTTTAAAGCACATTTTTGAAATTTTACCAGTTTATTGTGCTCAAATGTGATGCTTAACTTCTCATCTTTTGGAATGCTTGATGTTTTGGTGAAAGAATGGTTTTTTAAAATCTCAATCCTTAGGAGAGCTTCTAGAATCACACACACGCACACAACTTTATTTGAAATAGAAAATTCCCCTCAAAGGTAGAGATTAAATAAGAAAAGAAAAACTAAATTAACAAGAGAGGAAGACGCCTAGGTTTACCCGACGCCAGCCCTGTGAATTAAGAAAGTTGAGGAAAGCGGAGGAGGGAGAGAGGGATGAAAGGAATGCCCCGATAAAATGACCACCAGTTGAGAAAAAAGCCCTGAAGGACACGGGTGGATATTCAACGAAGCACTTCTGCCAAGATGCCCAACTCGAGTATCTCCGTGGCACCTTTCCCACACTACACCACACGCCATGACACGGTCCCGGCCAAGGTTGACTTATATTATTTGCCACCACTCGTTTTAGCTGGTTCATGTCCACGCTGCAATTGAAAACCTGGACATCCAGGATTAAAGCAGACCCATCGGGCTTAGTGGCAACAATATCTGGCTTGTTGCCCCAGTTACTCGGCATATGACTTAGTCTTTCGCTTTCAACATTCAAGCTGCTGGATAACAAATCACCTGCTATCTGCTTGGCAACCGCGTCATGTGGAAGACTGAATGCAACCAGCCAAAATCTGTAGACACTGATGCACTACACGATATAGATTCTTTCCCCCTGACAGGCACAACAAAGTTGAGGTCAGCAGTAGTGCGAGCGACCTCCTAGATCAAGCCCCTAAGGTCATGGAAGCACTGATGGAGTAGACATGGGACCAGGTGGGAAGTGCAGCTGAGGGGGCTCTGCAAAGAGAACTTCCCGGTCTAACTCTAGCAGCTTCCAAGCAGTAAGCCTTCCAAAGTCTAACCCATAGGTTTGCTTCGGCAGTAAGTACGTACGGAGCAGGCGCAGCTTACGTTGGGGATTCAATGGAGCTATGGTGGCAAGAGCTAACTCTCCACTGAGGTCTACACACGGCTTGAGGCTATATTAGCCATACCCAAGAAGTCGACCCCTAGTTACCGCCAAACCAAAGTCACGGGTTAGGGGTAAATGGTAGATTATCCTATGAAAAAACACTTATCATCCACCACCTTCACCTTATGCTGACGGTCTGACGTGACCAAAAAGATCCACCCGCACTTGGAAGAG
Source organism: Adelphocoris suturalis (assembly GCA_030762985.1). Taxonomy (NCBI): domain Eukaryota; kingdom Metazoa; phylum Arthropoda; class Insecta; order Hemiptera; family Miridae; genus Adelphocoris; species Adelphocoris suturalis. The sequence continues at coordinate 117,235,887 of CM061041.1, read as the reverse complement.
TTCGCCACTAAACCACACCTGGCTAGCTGCTCAGCGAAAGTGAGGGTGATCTCTACAAGCCACACACATACACACACACTGACTGGAATGAAAGTTGTTCAGACTGGCCTAAAACTTAATATGCGAGTGGACATTTTGATTTAGGAGACAACAATTAACGAATTTTCGTAGAAAATGATGCTAGTGCAATGGCTCCAACAAGTTTAAAATAAAAAATTTCAAAACTTTCTTCGTCAAAATCCGTTTTGAGGCATTCTGAAATGAATCCTGGATTATAACATTTTTCGTATGTATATTTGTATGTGTCATTCCAGACGACGCGACGCCCACTGTGCTTGGGATTGAGATAAAAATTCCGTTCTTGCACCAAAACATCAAGCTTTCCAAACGAAAGGATGAGTTCGTTGGCTAGCACTTTCTGAACACATTTAGCTAGTCAAATTAAAAAAAAAAAAAAAAAAAAAAAAAAAAAAAAAATATCACTAAAAATGGCTAAAAACGGCAAAAAAGCATTAAATGTATATTTCTTAGCAGAATTTTAGTCAAAAGATGATCATCAACAATTAACTAAAACCTTAAAAAATTATGTAAAAAATTATGCTGAATATGTATTTTTATATTTGCTAAAAAATGGTCATAAATGGTATTTGGTTTTTGGTCATAAAACTGGCTGGCAGTGGACAATTTATTTACATTTAAAAGGCTAAAATTTCAAAACAATGTAACATAATATAATACAATAATAATAATCTACGAAAATTCGCTCACACGATCATGCTGCTTGACTGGAACTTTTTTTCTTTTCATCTCCCGAATGTGGAAACTATACTTCCCTAACTATAGGTAGACTCGAAAGCAATTTAGATTGGATTCATCAATTTGGCACCAACTAATCTTGTATTGCGTCCATGTTAAAACTACCCACCAAAGCAGTCGTTTTTTCTTTTTCAACAGTACACGAAAAGGGTGTCACCTCAATCGCATGTGTAATTCCAGAGAATGTAAATATCGCATTCAGGATTAATTTCATTTCATGTTCCTAATGGAAGCGTGAGCAATCGCGTAATGGCTAAATTTATTTCGTCGTGAATTAGTGGAAGTTCGTTGCGTAACGCCCAACCCCAACGGACGTCTAGCAGTCTAAAAACGACGTTCACCATCGACCGCATCGTCGTCTATCGCCGGAATCAACTTATTGGGAGCGCAGTTTTTCCCACGACGAATCAATTACGCTGGGATTGTAAATCTTCGTTATCAACTCGGGCCCGGGAGCCATCGTTCGATTGGAGATTAATTTATGACCCCCTCCCCTCCCCCACTCGCCACATCATCAGCTCGCTAACCTCCCCCTCCCCTTACCCACTTAATCCTCGTACCCTTTATCAGATTCTTTATTCACGTTTATCAACGCTCCTATTTTCGGCCGCTAATTCGCCCATCCGGGAGTTATTTTTCCTTTTTTTATACCCCACCTATTCATCAAAACCGATCCATCAGACTCGGAGTTTTGCCTGTGTCAATCGAAATTAGTTTCGCGCATGCGCAATGGTTTTTACTCTACCAATTGCGATATAATTTATAGAATATTTGCTAGAACATATACCAAATTACCGAGTTTGAACAAATTCGGACCAACAGATGATGAGAAATCGATGTTATCAGAAATTCACGTTTGCGCATGTGCACAGGCTACTGTTGATTTGACGGCATTGAAAATTATTGGGTGAGCTAACCCGCAAAATCTCTCAAAATGTCATTGGAATCGGAATGAAACTTGGTACAGTTTTGGGCGTGATAAAGATTTATCACAGACAGACTATCAGGCACGGAATCAAAATTGATCAGCATGCTCTGAAACGCAAAAATCAAGTGGAAATCTTGATTTTTGAGGACACCAATTTTTTCGTCTTTAATCACGAACACAAAGCTTTTACACAGAGTGAGTTGGAGTTGTTTCCTCTCTTGTTCCCATACCAGAAAAGTGGCCTATTACAGGTGGATAAAGTTGGGACAGTGCCACCAACTCGGGGGATTTATCCCCCCGTGGGGGATTTTTAGGGGCTTTCAGAACCCCGGGGGGATGACGTCTGGGGGATTTCTGGGGTATTTTCGATCTTCACTGCCAATAAATTCTATTATTTTTCTACTGCCATACATATGAATCAAATGTGAATTTCTTACAAATGAATAAATGATCCTCCACCAGATCGTATTCTCAGAACATAGACAATGTCAGGCACGAACGTCAGTTAGCCAAACCAAATGAGGCGAGAGTTAGAGACGATTCGATGTAAGGAAAGGGAAAGAGTTTGAACCCCCGTGAAAAATGATTTTCTCCAAAATTTTGGAAAAAAAATAAATGGATCTCTCTATATTACGTACTATTAGTACAAAGTACTGTAGTGTACTTGTATTTTTTCCTGATACTTACTAGTCATATTTGTAGGTTTACATTATGTTTTTGGTGATATATTGTATGTTGACCTATTCAAATGTTACTCGTATGAGAGTTACCCATCAATTTTTTAAAATTTGACTATTTACCATAAGTAACATAAATGTGTGGTAATAAACCGCTCTTGATTTCTTTCTTTCCTTGTTATTTGACCTTTTATTACTTCATAATTCAATTTGTTATAAATATCAAGTTCAAATTTGCTTTTATCGGCACCTTAAATTTGGGTGGATTTCTGAGGGATTTTCTGGTTAATCCTGGGAGATGTTGGAGATTTTTTCGTGAATTTGGTTTTTTTTTCTGAAACCGGTTGGCACAGGGTGGGGTACACACATAAATAACTAATCTACATACAACCACCTGACGGCATGGCTCGATCTTATTTGGTTTTCTAGGATGTTCAAACTGTTAGATACGCAAGTGATGCATGACATGTGCATTATAGATCCAGTGATCTGCGTGGAAGGGCTTCCTAATACAGAAATAATTAACCTTCGCGTAATAATATGCAGGGTTTATTTATTTTGAAGCCTTTCGTGGTGCAATGGGGAAACACTCAATTTCAATTTTGAATTAGTAAAATACAAGTGTTACAATAAATGCTTAAAATGACGAAATTTACTCTCATTGAGTTTCAAGGAGGACTGACGAATGGTCTGTACCTAAGGTCCTAGATCTGTCCAGAGTGTTGCTGCAGTTCGATGATTTAATCTCGATCGCTGGGTAACATATACCAAAATTCGCAATTAATGCTCCCAATTATCGTAATTACACGATTCGCTGAATCGCGATAGTGACTTTCAGATGTAATAAATCGATGCAATGATGCGCAATATTTAAAGTGAAAAACCCGTACAGTAAACACTCGTTGGGTTCGTTGCGTAACGGGGCGCGAGGTCTCGGAGCTCTCGAACGTTCCAGAAGGGATTTCACAAGCGACGTCATAGATGAAAATGTACGAACTCATCGTCACGTACTCCCTGTGTGCTTGTGGGGCACCTCAAGGTCTTCTCATGTGGCGTCACAAGTCGACCGCCGTATAAAAGGGTCCCGGAGAACGATGCCGTCATAGTTGTACCGTCACAGTTCGAGAGTCAGGAACGCGCTATGGAGCCAACTGAGACACCCGAAACAACGGCCACTGCCCCCACCTCAGGTTAGCAATTCATCGTATCTCGACTATTACTAGATTGTCTGTTCTTTGTTTCTATAACATAAGGCGTCGCAATATAATTTTAGTTAGGTTATCAACTAGATCCAACGATCTACGGGTGATATATAAAGCATAAATAGAACCAATTCTCTTTTTGAAAATGACTTTATTACGAATTTCACAAGTATTAACTGTAGCGTAACATAGCTTGAAGGGCTTGCCTCAAAACAATTTAGGTCCACCTAAAACGCTGCAAATTATTACCCAATGTCTTATTATTTCTTTATTAGATTTCCGTTCTTTGCAGATCACTGGCTTTAATTATTAAACGAAGTTTATGGTACAGTATACAGGGTGGAAGGGGATGTGTCGAAACAAAATCGGGACCTAAAATGGAAAAATGTTACAAAATATTGTCACCAAAAGACTAAAGTAGCGGCGGATCTAATTTTTTTGCTATTTAACCTTTGAAGCTGAAATTTGAGCTGAAGAACCCTTGGGACGTCTAGAAATGAATCATGAAGTCAGCTGAGTTAGATCCAGTCCTATGTTCTTTGCTATTCAACCTATGAAGCTGAAATTTGGAATGGAGGCCCCTTGGGGCGTCTAGACACGCGCTAGTGTGTGTGTGTCATTTCAGACGGTAACTCTCCTTAAGATTGAGATTAAAAATTCGATTCTTGGGCCAAAATATCAAGCATATATTTATTGTGATGAGAATTTATAGTATTGGCAGCGATGAGAATTAGTTAATAATAAAAAGTGAGTCACATGAAAAACTCACAAAACTCATCGTTATGTATTTTTCAAAACGAAGAATAGTATGATTCAATATGGTGTTGTATTGTTGTTGGTTCGCTATTCAATTGAATGTGTTATTGTAAGAATGTTAACACGCACTGAAAATTAATGAGGTAAGCAATAAATTAACGAAGTAAATTAATAATTAACATACTTACATGCGCTCACAGTTGTCAGTATATATCAAAATTTATAAAAAACTCGATTTGTTGAAATGAGAATCCCTAGGGGATTATTATACCAGCTGACACGATCTTCATAGTTTATGAGGCGGTTTTGGTTTATTATTGTCAATAATGAACCTTGGTAATCAGAAAAGAAAAAACATCTTTTTAAACTCCCTCAAAATTTGGTGGTTCACGTTTCAAGATACGTAGATTCCAAAAAACGAATAAGAAAAATCCGTCCTTCCGCCGGCCGCCGCTGTCGTCACAGAACATGAGACTCAATGCCAATGGAAACCGGCGAGAACACAGTAAAATTGTCAAAAAGAACTTCGTCATGCAGCATGACTAATAGAGCGAATTTTCAAAGAAAAGTTGTGGATAACATTAAATTAGGCACTTAAATTCTGAACATTGAGACCAAACATGTCCTGAGTAAAACTGAGGGCACAGCCGTTTGACGAGATCGTAATTAAAATGTTAGAACACGCAGCCGAGCTCGAAAATGTGATCAATTATGGGCATTTTTCACCTAAAAATAGATTTTTCTCACTTATTTATGAATCTTAGAGATCTGGGAGTGGTCGCAATCGGCTCAGCACTGAAAAATACTTTGACTGTAACACCCCACATGCCCTTTTGTCAGAAAACCGATTTTTGAAGCATTTTTTGGGTCATTAAATTGTAAATTTGAGCTTGAAATTCTGGAGCGATCGGGCTGGCCAACGAACTTGACCTGTCTTTTGCCAAGACGGATTTTTCTGCGTTGGAACGAATTTTTTACGCCGTTTTTAAATGGAGTTATTGTCTGGAAATACACCCTATAAATGAATAAATAAATAAATTAAAAAAATATATATATATTACGACGATATAATTATATTATATTATATATATTACGACGTTAAAATCTAGGATTGAGTTCATTGATGTATGAAACGGATTTGTCCCGGAATGGTCCTCGAACCTTCAAACCCACTTTTAAAATTTCAAAGTCGTTTAAATAGCTAATTTTTTTCTTTGAAAATTCGCTAAAAGAAGAATACAGGTATTAAAAAATCGCCTTGTAATCAACGACAGCAGTTTCAGCTGATATAATTCCAATAGAATTCTCACTTCACGGAATCGAGTGTATTATAACTTTTGTCACCTATACATGGACTAGTGAAGCGTAGGCAGGCGATTTTTTCTCATTAATTTTCATTTGGTGGTTGCCTACGTCATTGTCGATATACTCTGTTTCTCTGGGTTTCTGGGGGGTTTCTGTACTTGTTAAATACAAATGGACTGGTAAACTGCAGGTACTTAATTTAATTAAATTACGTTTACGACTATGCAATTATATTTGGTTGATAATGGATAATTTGAATAGATTTGGACAAGTGTTGTGAGTAGAATGTCAATCTAATACAGAAATATTTTTACTTATTACTAGTATTTTAGGTTTATACCTTTGTGTAATAACCTACAGCGTTTTTCTATCTCATTCACAATTATGTTAACGTTCTTTTTTCTGTCAAAGTTTTTGCCATTACGTAGATAGAACGAAAGAACGTATAATCTTGATGGGCTCATTCGAAAGCACTATTCTTATTTCGAAAGCTCGATTTTTAAATATTTCAGCCCTTAAAGCTTTGACCGAAAGCGATGCCGTCGATTCAGAACCAACTAGACACTTAACGTGATTATTGACCCAGGTTTCATAACCTTTGGTCTGTTTTAACCGAGTTTTTTCTCCGGACTCCGTTATCTCCGGACTACGGCGCACAGCGGGGTAAATGACTTAGATTTCTAGTCAAAACCTCAAAAATCAAAGTTCGCTGAAAAGATTTCTTAGTTCAGCACCATAATAAACATGATCTCAGTTGGGCTCCTATACTACCTATACAGGGTGTTTCAGTTGGTGACGGTCATAGGCCTGGAACAAATTCTAGAGCTAATTTCTGATCGAAAGTTCCTTATAGAGATCTTCTGTATAGGCACCTTCTTCTTCTATAGTCCTTCTCTGAAAATACGAGTTTGGGGTCGGTTTCTACGTATTTTTTTCACACTGAATCGAAAGGCATTACTTGCAGATCTTTACAACTCCGTTATAACCGAGTTTTTAGTTTAATTTTATAGCTCATAAATTGTTAGTTTATTAATTTGCTATGCTCAATTGAGTGTGTTTTTAGGGTAAAACTAGTTAATTAAAGTGTGAAACTCTGTTATAATGGAGTTGAAGAGATCTGCAAGTTACCATTCGATTCAGGGTAAAAAAATACGAAGAAATTGACCACAAACTCTTATTTTCATAGAAGGTAATTTTTCAAGAAAACCCTAGATTTCATTTAAAAGAAGAAAAAAAAGTTGTTTAACATTAAAACATAATTTTCTCTCCTAATTAACAAAGTGAGGGTTCTGCGCAACTTTAAAGTTTACAGGCCAAAATTCACGTGCTGGATTGCAGGAACCAATAAGCTTTCGAAAAAAGTGGAGATTTGTAAGATTTGACAAATTTTCCTTTTTATGTTCATTTTTTGGAAAAAGTGGTTTTCCATCATGGAGATAGGAAATGGTAAGCTCTTTCCAAAGATGTAATTGGATTTCAATTTGCATGTAAATTGAGGGATTTATGGCCAATTGGTCATAGGGAACAAAACACAGAAAATGTTTTTTAAAATTAAATATCTCGGAAGCAAAGCGTTTATAAAAATCTCTATGAGGAAGTTTCGATCAGAAATCAGCTTTACTTGAGGGCTGCATTCACTCGACGGGTCGAGCAGCCCAAGCAGACCTGAACGTGACCTGAACACATCGGATTTTAGCACCGCAACCACATTATTGGCAACTTTGGTCGGCTCGTAAGCTAAACAGTACTAAATTGTTGGGATAACATGGCAGATATAAATATTGTCAGATATCCGTTTCAAACAACATTCCATTAATTTTGGTGTTAATGGTTTAGTTTTTTCGGCTTCATTTTTAGGACGTCCCTCTGAAGCTAGGCTTCGTCAATAGAGAGACGACCTATTGGAATTGATCCAGGGGGGCAGGGGACAACCCAAGCATGAGAAAAACAAAACCGCATACAAATTCGTTTCAGACCGAATCAGTAAAAAAAACCTTAAGTGTACATATGTCTGTGTGTGTGAAAATTTTTTTCGGTGCTTCCCAGGCCACAATTCTCAACTGATTTTCGAGATTCTTTCTTTGTTTGATCCCAATTTTAGTCTAGTTGTGCAAAAAACCTTGGAAATTTTAAATTTCAAGATGTGAGGGAGGAATGGAGGTGGTAAAGCCGAAAAAACGTGTTTTTTTCTACAAATCTTGTTGACGCCACTTAGGCAACCGATTTTCGTGCTTCTTATTTTGTTCGATTTCAGTTTTTTCCACCTAATCGTGCAAGAAATCTTGGGAATTTCGGATTTGCTGTGAGGTGGGGGTGGAGGGGATAATTACCGATTTTTTCAAGTGATGCCTAACCTACAAATCTCGACCGATCCTCGTGATTTTTTTTATTTGGTCCCATTATCAATTCGATATAGTTTTGGATGGCAGGATTTTCAAATTTTATCAAGAGAGGAGGTGACTGGAGGGTAATACTGTTAAATTATGATGTTTCAACTATTCTTTTCCGATTACCTGATTCTTTTTTCTTTTTTTCAAATATGAATTTGGACTAGTTTTGGAAAATATGTCAGGAGTTTCAAATTTCTTGATGGAAGGGGGTGAATGGAGGGGGAATTAACGATTAATCGTGATTTGTTTACTATATTCATCTGATTTCCGTGACTGTTTTGATTGTTTGTTCGATCCAGATTTTAGTCCAGTTATGCAACCTTGGAAGTTTCATATTTACTGTCGGTGAAGGGGTTAAATTGGTGGAGGGGGTATTTCCAAGAAATCATATTTTTGTTTTTTCTCCTATTTTAATTCTCACCAAAATTATGTAAAATCTATTCATAGGAAGTCCCAGTAATGCATGCATTACTTACCAATATGTTTTTTTTCAATTGGGATTTTCGACTACGGAGGTTTTCTTTCTTTCAAATTTCAGTGAATAGACCTACATATAAATATACGACAGAACATTCGCAGAACCTACTGTACGTCTGGTGAAATGAAATTCAGAGAAGAAATTGCTTACTATGAATAATTTATGTTATTTAATTTATTTTATAGTTATTTATGAACAGTTACGAGTACTATAAATTGGATGAAAGAATATTACTTAGCGATATTATATTTGTACTTGTACGGAATGTACTTCGTACTTTTGCATGTGCAAAGCCTATTTACTGATCAATTCAGAAATATTTTCCAATTTGAACAAAATCAGATTATCAGGGCTTGAGGAAATTAATTTTTTTAGCATTCAACATTATCGTATACGCAGGGATTTTTATTGATCCGTGAGCGTTGATTTACATAAGGGGCCGTTCCAGGCTTAACTCACGTAATTCTGAGAACATAATTAAAATCCAAAAGTGCTACGAATAAAACAAGGAGTCCGTCTTTGTGCATGGGCAATAATGAAAATCGAAGAAATCATTTGAGGTTAAATCACAAAGTACTCTCCAAATTATAGTGAAATTGGACCGTTAATTGATATCTATAGTTTTCTAAGTTTGTGCAAGAGCAATGCCTCATATTACACCGTCCAATTGTGGCATCATGAGGCTAGGATCTGCGGACAATAATATAGATAAATACCAGTAGTCTTCGAATCACAATCGGTCAGAGAGATCAAAAACTTGGGGAGTGGGAATACATTTTGAAGCAGAATAATTTTACCCAAAAAGCGAACAAGTGCTTCATGGCTACAATTACTGCATGCACCTATATTACTATTCGTACTTATAGTTAGTAGGTATAGTAAGTTTATTTTGCATCTCATGTTTTGAAGTTTATTTTACACCACTATTTTACAGTAGAGATGCTAGATTATATAGTGCACCTACTTATACTAATCAGAATATTTGAGTTGATCACAATCAAATAAAATTTTCTCCTTTCGTGTTACAGATGGAGCTGAGGCAATGGAGAATGAAAAAACTGGTTGCTGCTCTAAGCAGCAAAAAGAAGACGCCGTATCCTGTAGCAAGCCCAAGGACAGTTGCTGCAGTGTTACTATGAAGACTTGCTGCACTGAAAAGCAAGAGTCTATTGAAGATAAAACGTCGTCGATTACTGCATGTTTGCAATCTCCACGAAAATGTGTAGACTTGTGCCGGCAGGGATGCTGTGTTACTGTGCTGTGTGATGGAACCCGCAAAAAAATTTGCTTATCTACCATTTGCTCCATGAACGATGCTGGTAAGAAGAAATGCTGTGTGAGTTGTTGCAAAAGCCCTGGCATTCGTCGAGGTTGCTGCAAGGGACTAAACATGACAGTAGTGACCTGGTCTTCCGACGCAACTCGTTGTGGAGATCGTAAAAGCTGTTATAACAAAACTGAATACACTGCGGTAGTTGCAGGATTAAGTGCGAGCGAATGCTGTGAGCCTTGTGATCCTGAAAGTGCAGGTATTAGCGGTGAGAGGTCCATTGATTCTAAGGCCAGCAGTGAAATAAAAGAGGGATATATAAAATCTAACTGCAAGGATTCGAATGACACGTACTCTGGCGTTGGATGCAACCGCGATGAATTCTGCTTTTCACTCAGAGACAATCCTGAAGGTGGAAACGAAGAAGTCCAGGAAGAAGGTGCAAAATCATGTTGCGAAGTTATTAAGAATCGCTGCTGTGATGTCAGGATTTCACGCAGAAAATGTTCTGCTAGTGTAAATAAGTGCAAGAAAGAAGGATGCACGAACGAGTGTTGTAAAGAATCCGTAGAGGATATGGTTAACGCTAAGAAATCAGAAAATTTGATGAACGAAGAAGATAAAAATAGTTGCTGTTCAAATCTAGATGAACCTGACAGGTGTTTCACTGTCTCTAACTGTTGTGAAGTACCCGACCAATGTAATATTGGAACCCAAGACAGTAACAACTGCAAATGTAAGAAGGCTTGCTATCATGGCACATGCCCCAATAAAGGTGAAAAACAGGAGGATTGTACTATTGAGTCAAAGGAAAATTTCTGCCAATGTACCAGTATACAGGGAAGAGAAGAGGAAAATGACTCAAATTGCTTTGGTAAAACTTCCAAGAATGAAGATTGCTGTAATTTTGGTAATAGGGTTACTATCATGATCAGTGGATGCTCCCACTTTTGTTTTAAACGATGTTCCAATAACAAAACAACTGGCTGCAACATCAAGGGCTCCGAGAAGGATTCGCAACCACCCACAAAAATCTGTTATTGCAAACCAGATGCCTCCAAAAACTGTGATTGCTATTGTATTAAAAAATGTCCTTGTAATAAGGAAGACAGAGATAGTTGCTGTTCAAACCCAGATGAATCTTGGAGGGACTCCGCTGCCTCTAAGTGTTGTGACACAGCCGACCCAAGTAATATTGGAACTCAAGACAGTAACAATTGCAAATGTAAGAAGTCTTGCTGTCATGGCACATGCCCCAATAAAGGTAAAAAACAGGAGGATTGTACTATTGAGTCAAAGGAAAATGTCTGCCATTGTACCGGTGTACAAGGAAGAGAAGAGGAAAATGACACGAATTGCTGTTGTAAAACTTCCAAGAATGAAGATTGCTGTAACAGGGGTAAAAAGGTTACCATTATTATCGGTGGATGCTGGAATGTCGGTTTCAAACAATGTGCCGATAATAAATCAACTTGCTGTGGCGACGAGGACTCTAAAAAGGATTTGAAACAACCCACGAAAATCTGTTGTTGTGAACAAGATCCTTCCAAGAACTGTGATTGCTATTGTGATACCAATGGCCCTTTCGGATGTAACTGCAGCAATTCAAAAAATAATTCAAAGGTGTCTTGTGTTGGTTGCATAAAAAGAAGCTGCTGTTCTTCAAATAATATTGATTGTAATGTAAACTTTAGAAAAATACAAGATTCTTTGAACAAAAGTGCCAGTCAAGTTGACGTCGAAGATAGTGAATATAACGACAAATCATTGGACAAGAAACGTTGCAGTATCAGTGAGAACTGCTGCCGTTACTCGAATAACTGCAATGGCGAGTATTGCTCTTGTAGTGATCATTGTGGCTGTACATTGGGTGGTGATGATGGAATCTCCAAAGAAAACTGCTGCACAACTGTTAATAATTGTGCTTGTAGTGGAAAAAATCACAGCGATTTGGAAGTATCGTGCTGCTGCATTTGTAAACAAGAATGCTGTAACGCTATCAAGCCAGCGGAATCTGTCAGACGGATTGAAATGGGTTGTCATTGCGAAACCTCCGCGCTTCATAACTGTGCATGTTACAGTTACAAAACGAATTACATTAACACATATTGTTGCGGTGTTTCATTGATATTTGGATGTTATAATATCACGATTGAATGCAGTTGTAATTGCTGCACTGGGGAGAAAACCTGCTGCCCTTGCCAGGGTAACGAGAGCTACTGCTTCAATGCTGAAAACGAGTTCGCTGATTCTTGCTGTTACAGAAGAGATAAGCTGAGAGAACGCTGTAACGCCGTCAAGATGGGTGAATCTGGCAGCCAGATTAAAATGAATTTTCTTTGCCAAACAGCCCGAAATGAGAACAGCGAATGCCACTGTTTCAAAACTTACAGTAACACTCACTGTTGCAATGTTTCATTGACAATTGTATGCTGTACTGCCACCAATAAATGTTGTTGGAATTGCTGCCTCGGGAAGAAAATCTGCTCCAAGGATGATGATAAGATTGATGATCCCTGCTGTTTCAAAGGAGATAAGAGAGAATGCTGCAACCCATCAAGAGTCTCAGGTTGCTGCAAAGCATAAATTGCTCATTAAACCCAATCTAAGGTTCAGAAGTATGAAGATTTGTAGTTGGGTTTTCGTAGTGAAGGGTTGATAAACATTATCATGTTTGTTAGATTGAATATTGGTATCTAGATATACAGCATTCCAATGAATTATATAAATTGATGTTAGTCACTATTCATACATCTTGGTTTATGATTATTTTTTGTATCCATACAGACACAAAATAAATGAACATGATATCCAATTTATCACTCATTATTTTATTCTATAATGTTTTCTATCCTAAAATTTTGGTTTACCATAGTTTGGTTAATCCGTGCGTTGCACAGGACAACTGATTCAGATTAGTTGTCCCAAAAGTTGTTGAAGAAGGGCGAGTCGATACTTTTATCGCAACTAGAGAAGAGAGTATTAGTAGTATTAGTGGAAGGTCACGAAGCTATTTTGACATAGGTACATTTGCATAATCAACCACAAAACCATGGATGTGGAATAAAGCGATTGTCTCCAAGATACTGGAAAAGTAAATTCTCCCGATCAAACCCTACCTAGTTGGATATAACGGTGAATAATTATATAGATATTCTCCTATTATGGAAATAATACCCGTAATAACGGTGAAATGTTTCCACCTTTCTTTTTGTGAATGAAGCCGTTATGTTTATTATTCTAAATAGTTTCAAGCACAAACGAGTGGTGGGCTAATGATTTAGAATCAGTTAATCACAATACTGCGGCCCGGTTGGAAAACGAGTTTCTTTTGCATCGGCGAGTATCTGAACAGATTTCCAAGGAAATGGCCTTTGATATTGCAGAAACGGATCCTCTAACCTTCCTTTAGAAACCATCATTTTAATTTGAGCGACTAATGAGAACCTTTTGCGCTAATTTGTCAAAAACGAGATCCTTAATTGTGTAGGTACTACATAACACTTCCAGGCCAGTGGGCCACGTGCTGGCTTCCACACTCTTTTTCTACCCTATAGAAATTCAGACCCGAGTTTCCGTCAAGAGAGACACATAATGACACCTCTTTGACGTTGATGCTAATTTATTTATATTCTGAGATCAATGGAACAATAATATTGAGCAAGTGCACACTTCAATGGTCTGAACTAAGTAGGTGCCTAGATAAATTTCTTTTGTTAAATCTAACATTGACCAAAAAATACGCGAATAAAATTTTTTACGATTTCACTCAATTTTTTTGCAAATAGGAATAAGTGAACATAATATTAAAGCAATTTAGTGGACTACTAAGGCCTTGAACGATTTTAATTGAGAAAGCAATGGAAATGAACGAAAATTATAGCTCAACGTCTTTCACCTATGTGCTGCACGAGTTTAAATCCGTACTTAGATGGCTCGAGCTTAGTCTCCCAAAATCTGGACAGTTACACTTGCTAATCTCCGTTAGCCGTGATAACAATGATATCGAGCAATATGGCCGCGTACCAACAGCTGTTTGTTTAATTTATAGTTTTGATGTATGAATTCACATAATTTGACACTTGGATTTATATTCGATTCCTCGAATGTCCCACGAAGATGTTCGACGAAGATCCGACGGCGGATTCCGCACTTCAAGGAATCAGACGACATCAAGTTTCGTTGGAAATTCCGACTCGCTAATCCGACAGCTCTGAAAGCTCTCGAAGTCATTGACTCTCACCTGGAGTCCCCGCCGGACAGGTAAATTGGAAACGACTTTTACAATCAAATTTGTAAATTATAATACAAAAGTTATATGAATGAAAAATGGAGGATAGGAAAATAAAGTACAATAGATGACGATAACACATTATAAATTATAATAGGATGATTAGTAGCAATCCCTTGTAAGTACTGCAATCCCAGTGCACAGTGCTTCGATAATGGGGTCAAAAGGGAAAACAAATTCTACTCTGGACGGATTCTTTAAGGAAATTTCACGCTGATTCCAAATATACCCACATACCTATTAGGGTCACAAACTTCCTTTAACGTTTAAATAGCATCAAATGGCTAGTAAAAACTGGTTTTTAGGTCTAAATTTGGAAAAATAAAAGTACCATTTCTATTTGCATACAATTTTATATTCCTAGAACCATTTTAAGGGTAATTTTAAAACGATCATAATCTTAAATATTTCAGAACCTGACGCATATAATTCGGATGTTAGTAAGGTTTTCTGATCATTGGACTGTTTGACTAAACTTCGTTATGAAAACTCCGTTATTCCCAACTCGGTATAAACAAGTGTTGGGTAGATGAAAGACGTCAAGGTTTGATCCTCGAGATTATTTTAAATGGAGTTTGGCCAATCTCCGTTAAATAAGTTGTTGGTAAAGAGGTTCATGTAGGTCTGACGATGGAAACAAAATTTTTCTTTCTTAGAAAATCATAGTTTAGTAAGAAAATCATAAGGTTAATCACAAATTGTAAAACAAATTCTAAGTCTTGTTTTCGCTAAGTATAAAATATTGATACCATTAAACTAGCAACAGAAATGTCTCAATCTCTGTGCTGCAGCCGGCGTTTAAATTGGAACATCGACGCCAATCGCACACAGTAATCATGCAGTCGAAGTTCTTTCCAAATAATAATTTAAACTAACACAGGTATATTAAATAAAAACTAATAGGATTGATCATAATAGTTATATCTGAAATTATTATTAACTCTATATCGTAGTTATACTACGACAATGTACCCTTAATTACTTTCTTACCGAAATCGTATATCTCTACTATAAAAATCTGATGGAGTCTGTCTGTTGCTCAATCACTTAATAACTAGTGGATCCCTTGAGCTGAAATCGTACGTGGACATTCTTAGGATCACTGGATAACACATAGGCTATATTACAATCTTCTATACTTCCTCCTTCGTCGAGAACTCGGCATTCCCTAACGACGAACGTCGCCCGGATAAACAAGTTTGTAATTAAGGAAAACCCGGACATGCGCCGGAACGCGTAAAGAACTTTCGATAACGAATTCAACGATGCCAAAATGATTTTGGTGGGCTGAGCTGAGCAGTTTTTAATCAAACGATGTTCAAAACTTGATTTCAAAACGCCTTATTAACTGCAGCAATGTTAATCGGGAATAGTTTTAACGTAACTAAGGTTATATTGAGGGGATGCTTGTTTGAAACTTGAGTGCTGAAATTTGAATTGAAGGGTTTTTGGGACTGCTGGGTAAAATGACCGGGTAAGAATGACTCGTACATGGGACCGTGCAACGCACTGGTAACCGGCTAGTCCTCAATTTACTAATAACGTTTTTATGCTTTACGAAGTTAATTAAATAAATTAAAATTGGGAGGGCCTAACAGACTTGTTTCCAGCGCAGAGAATTCCGTACGAATTCATTATTATTCCGTACGAACTCGAGTAAGCCAGGGAATTTCACGCAACACCCCCAAGTCTTGCAGAATATATACTTTAGCGCCTTCATCTTTCAAGGAGATCAGGAATTTTTGGGCGTGGAATAAGCCTAGTTATAGGACAAGGAACACGAATGTTTCTACTTTCATACGGAAATAAACCAACATGTGACAGCGACATCAAATTAATTTATGTTATTAGATATATCATTCACATCTGAGGCTACATGAAATCGCAATGGAAAGCGAGGAACCTGAAAGGAATTGACGAATTCGTATGTTTCACTACATAATTCGAGAGACGTCAGTACCTGATCATCGAATATCCTCGATTCTGAAAGAGAAATTGAAGGAAAAAAAACGGAGGAAAATAACCAAGAGATAAAGTTTGCAGCGGCGCCCAATTATGGCAACTTCTGTGCCTACTGGATCGTCTAGCGGAAGCTGCCGGGGTTGAGATTTCAAAAATTGCCTGCCTAATTGGGACTTGTTCTTTTGACTGTTTGTAAAACGTTTCGTAAATAATACCAATTAGAGTCGAAAGCCTGCGAGTAGGGAGGAATCTGTAGAATCGAGGAATAGAGCTTTTTTCCGCCGGGGACTAGGAATTCTGCGTACTTTTCTGAACGGAGAAACTGCAGAAACACATGCAATTGGTAACGAACAGTGTCAACTCATACTGAGTTCCCTATTATGTTCCGTTTGAGGCAAAAATGGTTACTGAGACGGAGTTTGATTCGACAAATAATTTTCCAAGGTGGAAAGTTACAAAAACGGTTGGTCACAGTGTCGTTGAGTTATTGAAATCACGTAAAGGTACACACACACACACACACACACACACACACACACACACACACGATCATGTTACGTTGTGTTAAGTTTAGAAGAGCGCCCATAACAGCTTAGTGATCTTTGATTTCTTGTCCACTTTTTCAATTCGAAATGGTCGTTTGATACTTCTTTGCTGCGAAACGATCTTGTGTACGTGAAATTTGAAATGTTGCGTCATACTGAAAACAATCCCATCACCTACAAGCTCGTCAGTGGAGGAAGAGGTAATGCAAGTGAACATTCTTTTTCTCTAGTGACTTGTGGTCGTTCTTGAAACAATGTTGAACTTGAATGTTTAAAATCATTAAACAGTATTACGTTTCGGCAATTAAAATGTGGAAATTGAAGGCTCCGTGCTCTGACAACTTAATGATAATAATCCATTAACCTCTTAATTCCTCGATGGCGGGTAATAAGCTAATCATCTTCGGTAATCGGATCGTTAAGTTTTGACGGACGAGTTTTGGGAAATTTCCGATGACGAGTGTTGGTGAAAGAGAAATCGTCTGATGAAGCTCAAACATAATGCCACAACGCTAACTCTTGATTAACTCACGGTGAAATTGGAAAGTTAACAAATCCGTTTTATTTTATTTATTTATTAATTTACAGTAGGTATATATATATATATATATATATATATATATATATATATATATATATATATATATACTTTGGCACAGATGTGCGGAGGAAAATAGAACATATATAAAGATAAATAAAAAGGAAAAACTCACGTTATAATATTTCGGCTTTTGCCTTTGTCAAATAGTAGAGTAGAGTAGAGAAGAAGATATATATATATATACATAGATATATAAACAGTTAGTATGTAATTATTCAGGGTGGTCCCGAGCGTAACGGACTTAGTTTGTGATCTTTTAGGAAATTTCACGCTGTTCACGAATATACCACATATTAGGGTCTCTGAATTAATCTTGACCACTTTTCTTTTCTTGGCAAAAAACTATTTTTTTTCCCACGGGTACCTACGATTTTCGGCGAATCTTCGAAGTTTTGATCTGTTGATGAACTGCTTGATAGGAACAGGAAGGTAGGCAGGTAGTATGAACGTTGATCCGAAGTGTTTCAAAGACCATTTGTTTTTTGTTTTTTATTTATTTTCATTTTTTTTAAAGCTATAGTTACGTATAAGCAACAACCTAAACAAATTTAAGGTAAATATGTAAAAAATTAATTTCTACTAGTACTTATCCTATAAGACTAGCTTATACCTAACTATAGCAATATAAAAAAAACCTTTACAGCTCTGAAGAGCCCTAAAAAAGGGCAAGCGCTCAGTTGACAATAAACATGTACCTAAAACAACGAGATGCCTTCAAATGTCTCATCCTCTAACCACCCTACCTAATTAAGGTAGATCGCAACCAACCACAAGTTTTTACTTCTTTACTTCGTATAGTTTCACGGCCCATCATCGTGGCTCCGCGCTTGACGTGTTTACGGCTAATACTATGGGGAGCGATGGAGCAACAATACTATCATAAATTACCCCGAAGGTGCCCATAAAGATTTATCTCGTTCCGTGCACAACGTGAAAGTTATTGCCAGTGATGGTTATTGCTACTTTAGATCAAAAGCGATATTTGTAGCTGCTAGGTCGATAATATTATCCCTTATAATATTCACCCAACTTTTTACGATGAATGGTTCATAGAAAATTTGTAGGTATCCATCTATTATATTTATAAAGACTCTGCAAATAATTGCACAAAAGTTTATTATTTCTGAGTTGGATAGCTCTTCTACGAAGTTCACCTGTCTGCAATTATTAAACTAAGTCTATTATACATTTTCTGAATGTATCTGCGTAGGCGTAGATGCCTACCGAAGAGGAATTAATTAGGTAAATAAAATAACGAACTTACACTTTCCTAGTATTTAAGACGAGTTGATCCACCAACTTAAAATCAATTATAATGTGTATCACCTACCTCCTGAGCCTCAGAAGTCTATCTACAGGTGAATAATTTATAAACCATACCTGCATGTTTTATGGACAGTCCTAAGGGCCACTTTCACCATCAACTCATGTAAAGGAGTTAAGAGCCAAACTCCTTTAAAAATGATTTCGAGGATCAAACCTTGTCGTCTTTCACCAAACCAAAACTCGTTTGGAACAACGGAGATTCCTTAACGGAGGTTAGGACACACTGTCACTATACATTAAAAACGTTGGACTCTTTGAAGCCGGGGCAATAAATCCACCACAACAAAACAATCCCCAACCACCTGTTATCGTCCAGCTTCAGGGATGCCTTTCCACCGCAATTCCGGTAGATCTACCGGTATTCCACATTTTCTACCGGGCTACCGGTTTGAGGCTTGAATCTACCATAATTTAGAGTTCTGAGCAAAATCCAAGGCAAAACCTTTCACATGGATAAACGAGTACACATTCTCTGTATTCTTTCTTCCATGCACAGTACCTACATGGAAAAGTGGACTTCCCTTCTTCCATGGTATGTCACAGGGAGGAAAATCAAACACCTACAAAGCGAAAAAAAGGGTGAGTATACGTCCAATGAATTTACCAAATTTTTGAAAGAGGCTGGGATCCAAAGACGCTTGAGCTGTCCCGATGCGCCACTGCAGAATGGCCTAGCTGAGATCAACCGAACATATTTGGATATGGCGAGATGTATGCTTATTAAATTGAAACTTCCTGAAACATTCTGGGCAGAAACAAACTCTACAGCGAACCATATCCGAAACAGATACCCAACAAGAGCACTGAATGGAGACATTCCGTATGCCAAATGGTTCAACAGGAGAGCGACGGTTGTCTACTTTCGGACGATCGGATGTCAAGCCTACGCTGTGAACAAGAGGCCAAAAGGAAAATTCCAAGCACGCAGCAAATCAGGAATTTTCGTTGGATACTCTGAAGAGAGCAAAGCCTACAGGGTGTGGATTCCGGAAGAAAAGAAAGTCATCAAAACCCGTGCTGTGAAATTCATAGAAGATGGCCCGAAACGTGAAAATTCTGACGAGAAAGATACCGATCATGAGACACTGGAATATGTGCTGATCAGGAGCCAAAATTGTGAGGAGCTCCCTAATGATAATGCTATAGACATTCCTCCAACTCCTAATAGTTCTTCCAATGAACACGGAGGAGATCGTTTCTGAGAAAACCATCCCTAACCATCCACAGCCATCCCTAACCATCCCCATGGACATTTGGCACTCGATTTGAGAAAACAAGACCTTTGGCACTGATTCTGAGAAAACCGGACATTTGGCGTCCTTTCTGAGAAAACAGGACATTTGCTGCCATTGCTGAGAAAACCGGCCATTTAGCGTCCTTCCTGAGAAAACCATCCTTAACCATCCCCCTGGACATTTGCAATCTACACTTAACAGCAAAAAAACCGGCGCACCCTATATTTTGTTATTTTTTCACCTTAGCTTCAATTGGTTAATATTTTTTTGCATGTGCCAAGTAAAGTCGGTATCTTATGAGAGAACAGCAAGAAACAGAGTGGCAAATAAAAAATACCCGTTCGAAAAAATCAGCTTTATTAACAAAACTTCGATGTTTGGACAAAAGTAACAAAACATTCTTCTGCAGTTCTCGTGTGAAAAAAAATTGAAAAATGAAATTTTTTTTTGAAAATAAATTTTTTAAATATCGGGTGGTACCGTCCCTTGCTTGTACCACCGCCTGCATTCTTCTCGGCATGCTGTTGATCAAATTTGAAACCATTTCTTGTCTGATGAGGTCCCATTCTGCGACCACCGCTGTCCTGAGGTCTTGGAGGTTTACAGGAGGGTTCGGTCGCCTTCGGATGCACCTCTCTAGCTCGTCCCATAGATGTTCTATGGGATTGAGGTCGGGGCTGCGAGCTGGACATTTCAGGGTGCGCATGCCAACCTCTTCGAGGTACTCAGTAACCACGTTTGCTACGTGTGACCGCGCGTTATCGTCCATAAAAATATAATTATCGCCGGTGTAAGGGGCGAATGGCACTACATAATCTTCCAGGATGTCAGAAATGTACCTCAGTGTGGTTAGACTCCCTCGGGAATACACATGGAGTTCCGTTTTCGCCTCTGAAGTGATTCCACCTCAAACCATTTCAGACCCACTCCCGTAAGGCACCCTTTCAGCACTCTTAATGTTTTCCGATGAGTCCAGGTTCTCACTATTCGCTTCAGATCGTCGTGTTAGAGGGTGGAGGAGACGAGAGCAGCGTTTCGCTCAGTGCAATATTTCTGAAAGGGTGCCTTACGCGGGAGGTTCTGAAATGGATTGGGGTGGAATCACTTCAGAGGCGAATACGGAACTCCATGTGTACCCCCGAGGGAGTCTAACCACACTGAGGTACATTTCTGACATCCTGGAAGATTATGTAGTGCCATTCGCCCCTTACACCGGCGATAATTTTATTTTTATGGACGATAACGCGCGGTCACTCGTAGCAAACGTGGTTACTGACTACCTCGAAGAGGTAGGCATGCCCACCCTACAATGGCCAGCTCGCAGCCCCGACCTCAATCCCATAGAACATCTATGGGACGAGCTAGAGAGGTGCATCCGAAAGCGACCGAACCCTCCTGTGAACCTCCAAGACCTCAGGGCAGCGGTCCTCGGAGAATGGGACCTCATCAGACAAGAAAGGGTTTCAAATTTGATCAACAGCATGCCGAGAAGAATACAGGCGGTGGTACAAGCAAGGGAAGGTACCACCCGATGTTAAAAAAATTTATTTTCCAAAAAAATTCATTTTTTAATTTTTTTTCACACGATAACTACAGAAGAATGTTTTTTTATTTGTGTCCAAACATTGAAGTTTTGTGATTTTTTCTGATTTTTTCAAACGGCTATTTTTTATTTGCCACTCTGTTTGTTGCTGTTCTCTTATAAGATACCGACTTTACTTGGCACATGCAAAAAAAATTAACCAATTGAAGCTAAGGTGAAAAAATAACAAAATATAGGGTGCGCCGGTTTTTTTGCTGTTTAGTTTAGTTATGAGAAAACAGGACAGTTGGCGATCGTTTTGAGAAAACAGGACATTTGGCTCTTTAGCTGATAAATGAGGACTTTTGCCGTCCTTTCTAAGAAATCTACCCCTAACCATCCACTAGGACATTTGGCGCTTGTTTTGAGTAAACAGGAAATTTAGAACTGTTTCAGAGAAAACTGGACACTTGGCGTCCTTTCTGAGAAAACAGGACATTAGGCGCTCGTTTTGAGAAAACAGGACATTTGGCACTGTTACTGAGAAAACCGGACATTTGGTGCTCTTCCTCAGAAAACAGGACATTTGGCCCTCGTTTTGAGAAAACCTGACATTTGGAGCCCTTGCTGAGAAAACTGGTCATTTGGCGTCCTTTCTGACAAAACCATCCCTAACCATCCTTAACCATACCCCCAGGACATTTGGCGCTCGTTTTGAGAAAACAGGACATTTGGCACTGTTACTGAGAAAACCGGACATTTGGTGCTCTTCCTCAGAAAACAGGACATTTGGCCCTCGTTTTGAGAAAACCTGACATTTAGAGCCCTTGCTGAGAAAACTGGCCATTTGGTGTCCTTTCTGACAAACCATCCCTAACCATCCTTAACCATTCCCCCTGGACATTTGGCGCTCGTTTTGAGAAAACAGGACATTTGGCACTGTTTATGAGAAAACAGGACATTTGGTGCACTTTATCAGAAAACAGGACATTTGGCGCTCGTTTTGAGAAAACAGGACATTTGGCGCCCATTCTGAGAAAACCGGTCATTTGGCGTCCTTTCTGACAAAACCATCCCTAACCATCCTTAACCATCCCCCCGGACATTTGGCGCTCGTTTTGAGAAAACAGGACATTTGGCACTGTTACTGAGAAAACCGGACATTTGGTGCTCTTTCTCGGAAAACACTACATTTGGGGCTCGTTTTGAGAAAACAGGACATTTGGCACCCTTGCTGAGAAAAACGGCCATTTGGCGTCCTTTCTGACAAAACCATCCCTAACCATCCCCCTGGACATTAGGCGCTCGTTTTGAGAAAAAAGGACACTTGGCACTGTTTCTGAGAAAACCGGACATATGAAGGCCATTTCAGGAAAACAGGACATTCGTTGATCTTTCTGAGAGAACAGAACCTTTGGTGCCCTTGCGGAGAAAACCGGACATTTGGATCTCTTTCCCAAAAACAGGACATTTGGCTCTCGTTTTGAGAAAACGGGACATTTGGCGCCCTTGCTGAGAAAACCGGACTTTGGCACTGTTTCTGAGAAAACCAGACAAATGGAGTCCTTTCTGAGAAAACAGGACATTTGCTGCTCTTTCTGAGAAAACAGATCATTTGGCGTCCTTTCTGAGAAAACCATCCCTAACCGTCCCCCTTGACATTTGGCGCTAGTTATGAGAAAACAGGACATTTGGCGCTAGTTATGAGAAAACAGGACATTTGGCGCTCTAGCTGAGAAAAGAGGACATTTGGTGTGCTTTATCAGAAAGCCGGACATTTAGCGCCCTTTTTGAGAAAACTGGATATTTGCTCTCTAGCTGAGAAAACAGGACATTTGGCGCCATCTCTGAGAAAACAGGACACTTGGCTCCCTTATTGAGAAACAGGACATTTGGTGCCCTTTCTGAGGAAACAGGACATTTGGCGCCCTCTCTGAGAAAACAGGACATGTATTGCTCTTTCTCAGAAAACCGGACAATTGGCGCCTTTGCTGAGAAAACAGGACATTTAGCGCCCTTTTTGAGAAAACTGGATATTTGGCTCTTTAGCTCAGAAAACCGGACAATTGGCGCCTTTGCTGAGAAAACAGGACATTTAGCGCCCTTTTTGAGAAAACTGGATATTTGGCTCTTTAGCTGAGAAAACAGGACATTTGGCGCCCTTTCTGAGAAAACAGGACACTTGGCTTCCTTATTTGAAAACAGGACATTTGGTGCTCTTGCTGAGAAAACCGGACATTTGGCGCCCATTTTGAGAAAACATGACATTTTTGCCTTTGATTTCTAAACTTTTCGAGCTTAAAATCGTTATTATTATTTTTTTTTTTGGTGAAAGTGGCCCTAAGTGTATTAAGTGGGAAGGAAAATTTGTGGAAAACTCTCGTGACCACGCACTGTCGCCACGGGGAGTCAAGCGGGTCATGACTTCGGTTTTAATTTCCCCGGGAGTCAACTGGGAAACTCCACCAGTGAGGTATGATGGATTATCAAGGGAAACTGGAACGCCGAGTAACTGGCTTCTACTTTTACTTGTTAAGTTTTACAAAATTGTAAAAATTCTACAAAATTAATGGCAATTAGAATGTCATGGCAATTCATGACAGTCATGACATTCATGATAGTTGAAATAATGCAGGTTTTGAATAATATTTTGACGGCTCAATGAAATAAAGTGATTTTAACTAAAACAAACCCATACAGAAAAACACGCGTTTTGTTTATAGTTTTCAATAATGAACCTCTGTAATAAAACATTTTTTAGCGGTTTAGTTAGCGTAAGATTTTAGCATCAATTGAGAACTTTCCAACGTATGGTGAATCGTTTCCGCCGGATGAAAACTGATGGAGTTTCATTTCCCTTGAAACGGCTCCGTTGTAAGCGAAAATCAGTAGAAGTTATTACAAATGCTCCCGCAAAACTGTGGGACATTTTCATGATTCAATGAGTTTCTCCGAAATAACATTAGTGGATGTTGAAACTCAAAGATGTTGAGTAGATAGGCAAGTCATTTATGAAAATTATGTTTGCAGATCATACAATTTGCAGATGGCACTTCGTTGATTAATTCTGGCAATTCCTTCGTTTCAATCCAGTTGTGCCACGATTCGCTTACCTGGTTTTCTCCAAATAAATTAGCTTTGAATATGAATAAAACCAAGAAGTTGTGCTCCCGAGAAAAGATGGATGGCTTAGGTTCCCAGAATCCAAAGTCCGTTAAGTTGTTGGGGGTTCTCGTAGACAGCTTTCTTTTTAAACGCTTAGTATTCGAGTAATTTAATATTTAGGATTATTTTCGTGTTTTCGACCTTATGACACAGATACGGCCATCACTCCCCTAATTTTGCGAGTAAAATCAAATCTGAGGAGACCGTAGGAAAATGCATTAAATTTCCTATCTCGCTGATGCCACATCAAAATTTTTTACTTAGAATGAACAGGTGATAAGTTAGCCAAAGAAATAAAATAGGAAAGTTTTCAAAAATCGTTGGTTTTTTTCAACGCTCATGGGTCCTAGTAATTAGATACGTGAGTTTTTGCAGGTAAACCTAAAAACTGCGCCAAAATCTCAGCTATTCAACGGTATAATCAATTCTTATTTGAATTTGTTAATTGGGGGAGAAAAGTATGTTTTATATTGAAAAACGTGTTTTTTTTCTGTAAAATTGAGGGTTTTTGTGAAAAATGACCCCCGAAGAAAATATTAGTTTGGGGTCGGTTTCTGCGAATTTTTACGTTTTTCAATATACAAACATAGTTTTCTTACTAAATATAACTTTTCTCCCCCAATTAATAAAGCAAAATAGAAATTGAGTATACCGTCGGAAAGCTGAGATTTGGACGCCGTTTTTAGGTTTACCCGCAACAATTCACATGACAAATTTCTTGGACCTATGGGCTTTGAAAGAAACCAAAGATTTTCGAAAACTGACCTATTTCACTTTTTAGGCTGATTCATCACCCGTTCGATCCATGCGAATAATTTTGATTTGGCATCAGCGAGATAGGAAATTCAATGCATTTTCCAACGGTCTCCTCAGATTTGATTTTACTCGCAAAATTAAGGGAGTTATGGCGGTTTTCGTGTCATGGTCGAAAACACGAAAATAATCCTGCATATTAAATTACTCGAAAACTACTTTAAAAATCTCTAAGAGACACTTTCGATCCGAAATTAGTTGTAGAATTGAACCCTGGCCGATGGTGCGATCTTGAAGTGTACACCCAGTATACTGGCTAGGGTTCGATTCTAATACTAATTTGTGACTTTTTTTTCCTTCAACATATCTTCTTTAATTCACGCTAATGACCACTTTTTTCACTTTTAAGATTTTTTTTGCGTTTTCGTGTTTGTGTCAATAAAACTGTCATAACTCCCTAAATTTTCTGTCAAAACTGAAATCTGATTATACCGTAGAAAAGATCGTTAGATTTCCTATCTCTCGATTGATTTTAAAAAAAATTTAAATGGAATGTATGGGTGAAAAATGATCCGTAAGTGAAAAATCGAAAAATTTCACTTGCACGTCCTCGATGGATTTTGGGTTCGGTTTCTACGTATTTTTTAACGCTGAATCTTATGGTAACACTCGCGGATCTCTCCAACCCCGTTATAGCCTAGTTTTACTCTTTAACCAACAAGGTTTGCCCATAAAAAACACATAAAATTGAGCATAAAAATGAACTAAAAACTAGTTTTTTAAAGTGTAAAACTCGGTTTTCACAGAGTCGGAGAGATTTGCGAGTGAAAAAATACGTAGAAACTCACCCCAAACTAATATTTCCTAAGGGGGTCATTTTTCAAGAAAACCCTCGATTTCATAGAAAAAACCACGTTTTTCAGCATACAAACATACTTTTCTCCCCCAATTAACAAAGTAAAATATAAACTGACTACACCGTTAAAAAGCTGGGATTGTGGTGCAACTTTTAGGCCTACAGCATGAAAATTTCCATCCAGGACGTTTCGATAGACAAACTTTGAAGTAAGTGACAATTTTCGGAATTTTACACATTTTTCACTTACGGATTATTTTGCACTCGTTCCTCCCATTCAAAATTTTTAAAAAGTCATTAGGGAGATAGGAAATCTAACGCTATTTCCAACGATGTAATCAGATTTGGGTTTTGACCAAAAATTTAGGGAGTTATAACAGTTTTAGTGACGCAAAGTCGAAAACGCGAAAAAATCTTAAAAGTGAAAAAAGTGGTCTCTAGCGTGAATTAATAAAGATATGTAATAGGACAAAAAAGTAAAACATTAGTAGTAGAATCGAACCCTAGCCGGTGGTGTGCCTGAAACTGCAAAACTCTGTATAAACATTAAAAAAATATATATATATATAAATTTAAAACAAATAACAAATAAAAAAAAGAATAAAAAAATAAAAATAAAAAACAATGAATAAATAAATTATAGTTAAAAATGTTGCCGTTGGGTATGGCACATAGCTTCAGGGTCATTCTCATTTCATTTGCCGCTTTGGGGCGTTTGAGGACCTCAGTGACGTGAAATATGAAAGTGCTCGAAAATGAGGTTAGATCGGCAAATACTACTCATTGTACATTGCAGATTTGTGTTCCATAGATGAACAGTGAGTTTTTCATTGATGTATTTTATATATTTTTTTGTATTAAAAAACATGATATCCAACTCATGAGTGTTACCGGATTTCAAAAATTGATTTCTGTAAAATGGATGACTTAGGCAAAATTGTTGTCGTTGCTCAAGTAAGTACAAAAGAATCACGTTCAAACGTAATATTCAGATTTAACGGAATTCATGTTGAAGGCAGTGTGATTGAACTTAAATCTCAGGAGTGTTACCCTATTATTGTACCGTAATATCAGGAGTGTTACCCATCCTTGGTCACACCCCTGAGAGGTAACACTCATGAGAATTTCCAGTAAAAATGACGTCACACAGGATGATGAAGTGACAAAACTCGGGGATGGCTATACTGTTTGAAACCTGTCACCAAGCAGTACAGTTGTTGATATCGGCTTATTTTGTTTAAGCACTAACAACACTCGTAATTAGTGTAACACTCATGATTGAAAATAAAAATACTCTACATGTTTTTAGGCTTCTTTCGCTGTAAAAACTGCTGCAACTCTAAGCACTCCACTACAGTCTCACATCTTCAACTGGACAATATAACCTTCACATCTGACTGTTTCCCGCCATTTTCCATCAGCTTTCTTGATCACAGAAATGATGACTCCTGAGGTCCCATTGAGAAGAGATATGGGGGCTGACTGAAAAACTAGTTTTTCACGGGTTGGGAAAAATCTTAAAAATGTAAATCCTTACTCTAAATAAAGAGGAACCAACTTACTGCAGCTAGTAACCCTGGCCAGTTCTAGATTGTCATTGTTTCATAACTACCTAACTTCTACTTAGGTGTTAGGTAGGAGGGGACAGTAACACTCATGAGTTTCCAGGATTTCAGGTTTCATTCGTCACCACTGTGTATTGGTTAAAGGGGATTTTGGGCAGTCAAATTATTACTTCGTTGATCTCCCAACTTATACTACCCTTTTTTCCCCAAAATCGCTAGTTTTGGTCAAGAATTGTGAGAATTCGTCGTCGGGGACAAAATTCCATAGCGGAAAAGAGTAAATCAAGATATAGCGTGGAACGTCATAATTGGTCAATTAAGAAACAAAAAAAAAGATATTCTATGTAATTTACGTTGGCGCAACCACAGAATGAAGTGATGATTTGAGAACAATGAAATTGGAACGAAGCCGTCTACATCCTAACTCGCACATTTCCTGACAATTTCATCAAAATCGGATGAAAAGGGTGTATATTAAGGTCTTTACAAGGATTTTACATTGGCGCATTATTCGGGGGTCGATGCAAGACAGCCCGGTTTGTTTACCTGAATTCGATTAGTTTGCTTAGCTCTTATTACGATCTGTAGTTTAATATGTCCGTCTGTTCGTGGTGCTCAACAGCGAGAAGTTTCATCTCGCCAATGAAAGATTTCACCCCTGCCAAACCTCCTTCACATGTAACATTACATTCCTTACTATTCTTGATTTGAATTTCACTATTTTGAGCTCTTGATTGTTAGGGTAGTTAATTCTCTGGTTCGTTATTAACGGTTTATACATGCTATTTGCACTAGTCAAGCATTAATCAACGGCCAGTATCGAGAAGTGAGGACTCTAACTGTGAAGTACATGCACGGCAGTTTCAATAATAAACGAGAAACCCGGTAATCTTGAATATTGGAAATCTAGAGACATTCCTAATCAGAAATGGATCATTCTTGATTTCAAAAGGAGGTCATGAATAGAAGCGGAGGCAACATCTGATGCTGCGAAATAAAATCGATAGAAGTAACAGTCTTTCTTGGCGGTTATGAAGAGTCGTACCGGCCAGCCTGAAATGATCAGACTAAAATAATGGGGCTCTCCGTTGTATGATGCCATAGGAGCCACAAAACGTGGATAATAAATGTTCCATTAACTACCCCTGCGCTGGTCGCAATTGTTGACCACCCAAATAATTAATATTACTATACTTAGTAATAATAGTTAATAATACATAATCATACCTCTTCGGCTACCTAAGTCATAAATAAATGAAATAGTTTTTCTTCTTCCCACAGACTTTCAGCTGTAGTTGGATTGCCATGAAGAGTATTTTAGGTTCTAACCGATTGGCATTTAGTTTTGTGTGGTGCGCAGAAAACCTACACAAAAACTTAGTGCCAGCCATACAGAGCGTTGAAACCTAAGGCCACAATTAGAACTGAGGTTTAAAACATCCTGCACTCAATCTAGACTGGATTAAAGCATGCGCCTTAATACTAAATATAACCAAAATGAATTTTCCGAGAATCTCATTTTTCTTTCAAAGCCTTCTTTTAAAAAATTTAAAAAAAATAAAAAAAGTCCTCACCGTCTTTTGTGGCTTTTTTATAGCATTTTCAGATTGAGTTCGTCCTTTTACAAAATGAATTCGTCTTTTTAAAAAACGAATTCGTCCTTTCACAAAAAGAGTTCGTCCTTCATAAAGAGGGACCGAATCTTGAAGGTATCTTAGTAACAGCGGTGTCTGGGGCTCGGGAAAACGGTAGCGGTCGGAATGCAGTCTTTATGCAATCGCGGGAAAATCTTCTCCCCTACCATCTACGCACCTCAGACAGGAATTACTGTAGGCACCAACTTTGAAATGCATATGCTTTCCCTCGTGCTTAGAGCAGCGTCAGAGCAGCCTCTGTATTGAAGGAAAAAAAAAGATGCAAATTATTACACAGAGGTTTATTATTTATGTATTGTATAGTTCTTCTAAGCAGGACACCTGTCTATATTATTAAACGAATCATTAGTTAGGTATCGAATGTGTCTGCATAGGTGTAGACTTCTACACCTATACATCCTGCTAACACAGTACTGAAGAGAAATGAATGAAATTAAATAACACACCTAAACTTCCTTTACACAAGCTGTGATGATGCAGTGCCGTGAATGGCAAAACAGCGGCGTTACCTTAAAAGTTTTCGAGACCTCGATTTTTCAATTTTTCAGCCCTTTATTACTACCCTTTATGGTTGATAAAAATTAATGCCAATGTTACTGGCACATCCCCTGCCAATAATGATTTTTCATCCAAATTTCAGAAAAGCTCTGGACAGAACACGGTGGTTGGACGATTTTTTTTTCCCTTACTGAAAATAATAAACCAAAACTCTAAAATTCGTAGTTTGTATGAATTTCTTGCAAACGTTTTGCAAATTTCTTGTGTCAATGCCTTGTAAACGTTGTAAATTTTTTCAATTCCATCTTTACTATATAACTATGCAAACCAATGCAATAAATTATTATTCTTCGAAAAAGGAAAAGGTATCTGCACATCATTTTCTGGTTGCCTTCAAGGTTCGGTCGCTCTTTTTTAAGGACGAATTCAATTTGTAAAAGGACTAATTCACACTGCAAAAGGATGAATTCATTTTCTAAAAGGACGAACTCAATCTGAAAAAGCTATACTTTCCTTACTTAACCCGAAGGGTGAAGGGAAAGTCTTGCAATCATCCTGAAAATCAATTTCTGAAACTCATGCTAGGATGGGTATTTTGTTCAACCTGAACCCATATCTATACGTTTAATGGAAATGTATGTATGTGTGTGTGTGTATGTATGCATGTATGTATGTGTGTAACTCGTGTGTGTACACGACGGTACGACATATACAAATTCCACCTTCGGGGTTGGGTTTCTATACCCAAGATCTAGCTACTGTAGAAAAATCAGCTTAAAATGATCATTTTTAAGTGGTTAAAAAATCAGAATAGGCGAAAAAAATGTCGTTTTGAGCCCTTTTTTGGTTTTTTTCTAAAATGGCTCGAGGGATTTTGATGAAATTCACAGATGTTACCTACTCTTCTTGTTGGTACAAATGATAATAGATACCTCTCATGCTTGGAAAAACACTCTAAGGGAGGTAATTAGCAAAATACTTACAAAAATAGGTTAAAAAACGTATTTTTTTTTTTTTTTTTTAGCAATTCATTAACTTTTTCAATTGTCTTTCTATGGTAAGCCACCTTACAAAATGTGATGGGTTGTAAAATATAAAACAAAACCTTCGGTTTACCACTTATATTGAAATAATCACAAAGCTTTTCGCTTAGATTCTGAGTTTCTTCAGGTCACAACAAACACAATCACAGATAAAGATTGTTAATAAAAGTAATTTAATATAAAACGATTTCTTATATAAGTAATTACCTGTGTTAACTATCTCGCTTTTGCTGACTTTTAAAAAAGCTTTCAAGTATGATGAATGAAATCAAGACAGTACACGTTACGTAGATAACAAAGTTCAAGTCAATATTTCGCGGAGAAATATGCATGGCCACCAGCATTATTTAATGGGTTTGTCTAGCGTTTCTAGCGCGTAGCTTGCATGAAGAGACCAAAGGAGATGGGTGGGCGGACTAGCAGACGAAGCAGAAGAGGCAGCAAGAAGAAGAGACTCCAAAACTCTGTACAGAATACCCAAGCAGTTATCGAACCGAGGTTTGGCCCAAAGCCGACCTGTAAAGAGTAAGGATGGAGAATTGCTCACTTCTCCTGACCTACAACTCAAGAGATGGGAAGAACACTTCAAAGAAATGTTGAATCCCAATTAAGATGAAGACAGGTTGGATATAGTTGTGAATAGTCAAGTGAACACCAAACCACTCTCAGAAGCAGAGGTCAGAAAAGCTGTGAGTGAGTTGAAGAATGGAAAGTCCCCAGGTATAGACAATATACCCCCAGAAGCTCTTAAAGCTGACTGTGAAACGACGGCGAAGTAGTTTTACCCGGTTATCCAGAAAATGATGACTGAGGAAGTGATCCCGGCTGAATGGAAGAAAGGACTTATCACAAAGCTAAAAAAAAAGAGACCTAACCATCTGTGACAACTGGCGAGGCATAACCATTCCAACAATGGCCAGTAAGGTCTTGTCCAAAATTATCCTTGAAAGGATTAAAGATCGCGTTGAGAGACTCCTCCGCCGAAAGCAAACCGGTTTCAGGAAGCACTGGAGTTGCTCATCAGTACTTTTCGTATCACCCTGGAACAGAGCACGGAGTGGCTAAGCTCACTGCATGCTCTCTTCATAGATTTTCAAAAGGCGTTTGATTCAATCAAGCAAGAAGCTATGTGGAGAGCCCTCCAAGCTTATGGCGTTCATGGGAAAATCATACGGCTTGTACTAGAGATGTACTACGGGTATACCTGACAAGTCATTCATAATGGTGCTCTATCTTCTCCAATACCAATTAGAGCTGGTTGTAGACAAGACTGCGTGCTCTCCCTGACCCTGTTTCTGTTGGTTTTAGATCTCTTGATGAAAAAAAAAAAAAAACATTGTAGGCAGAGAGAGGGGTATTTAATGGGGGCTGAGGGAGCGGCTGGTGGATCTAGACTATGCAGACGATGTCTGTATGCTTGCGCAGCGACTGTGCGACCTGAAATTCAAGCTCAGCAAATTCGGTGAGGTAGCGCACATGGCAGGCCTCAAAATTAACGAAAAGTAAACAAAGGAGATCCGAGTCAACACAGTAGTTACAACCTTAAGGTAAATGGTGAAGTTGTAGAGCAGGTTGACTCTTTCCAGTATCTTGGCAGCATCGTGGACGCAGAGGGAGGAGCTGAGGAAAACATAAAGAGTCGGATAAGGAAGGCCAATGGCTCTTTCTTTCAGTTATATCCGATATGGAGAAATAGAAATATTTCTCTCTAAAAGAAACTTCGTATCTTTAGCACAAATGTGAAATCGGTCCTCCTCTGTGGATGCACCTGGAAGTTGACGAACTCACTTACTCGGAAGCTGTAG
Organism: Adelphocoris suturalis; assembly: GCA_030762985.1. Classification (NCBI taxonomy): domain Eukaryota; kingdom Metazoa; phylum Arthropoda; class Insecta; order Hemiptera; family Miridae; genus Adelphocoris; species Adelphocoris suturalis. The sequence goes on along the minus strand of CM061041.1, from coordinate 117,203,243 downwards.
GTATTCGTCAATCGATGCCTGAGAAGTATCCTTGGCGTGCTCTGGCCGGATGTCATATCTAATGATCAGCTACTAGAAAGAGCGGATCAAAAGCCTATCTCGTTTGAGATTATGAAACGGAAGTGGAAATGGATTGTCCACACAATCTGAATAAGAGCTGGTGTCCTCAGGTTTACAGAAGGAGCGGGGCGACCACGTGTGACTTGGAGGCGGTCTGTGGAGGCGGAAGCTGGGAGAATAATGAAGTCGTGGCGAGAAGTCGAGGCTCTGGAAAGCAGCCGGGAAGGATGGCGGAGTTTCATGGTGACCCTGTGCTCATCTCAGGAGTGACAGGAAAACAGATAGAATAGAATGAACACAGAAGAACACTGATCAACGCATGCTTCGTTTACAAATATTGTAGTCGACTGACTACGATAAGCGAGGTTAGCAGTATATAGGTGTCACAAAAGTTGCGTTACGAATTTATTCTAGGTTCTACTGTACATAAATATGAGGCGTAAAAAGTATAAATATGTCCAAAAAACGCGTTTCGATTCGTCTGTCGATTTTACAAGTCTCTCGCGTAGAGTGTTAGGTCTTTTGATTTTTTATAAACTGTTTACAAATATTTATAGAATTATAAACTTCTGTGTAAATATTTTCCGAACTTTACATTATCCATAACGTTCTATATACTCGTATGTATAAAAATCAATTGCTGTTCGTTAGTCTCGCTAAAACTCGAGAACGGCTTGACCGATTTGGCTAATTTTGGTTTTAAGTTATTTGTGGAAGTCCAGAGAAGGTTTAAAAGGTTTAAAATTTCTGATCTGCCCCACAGGGAGTGTTTTAGGGTGGAGGGGGGAATGGGGTATCTTTGTCATCACTGAACAAACTGGGGTTTTGATTGTCGAGTTTATTTTTAATATAGAAATTTGTTTATTGACCAAAGTCATTTACAAAGTATTCATATAGGCAACAAATTATACAATTGGCCTGAAACATGAAATACATTAGCCCAACGGTTAATGTGACTTGTACAACATTAAATTATAGATTTGTAACAAATGCATGAATATAATAATAACAAAGTAGATAAAATAATAAACAACGTAATGAGTGTAGAGGTGACTAGTCTCGCAGTGCCAAACCAAGATGAACTTCACTGACGAATTTCCTCTTCAATGTTTTGTTAGGTATTTTGGATGGTTCTCTTTTGACCAAAGGGTTGTTGTGGAGTCGCATTGATGTAGCCAACAATGCCGATTGCCGCTGGACTACCTCACTGACAAGCTCTATGCGCAGATCATTATGTGTAATGTTTCATGGTGCGTTAGTTATGATTCTTAGTACCCGGTTTTGTAGTACTTGTACATAGTTTGAATTGCTTTTCGCAGCCGAGCCCCAAATCGGGCCACCGTAGGTCCAGATGGGTCTGATTAATTGGAGGTAAATTAGCTTTTTAGAGCTTAGGCTAATTTGTTTGCTCCTGAGCAGGGAATACAGTTCTCTGAGCCTTGAACGTAATTTCCCTTTCAGGTACTTGATATGGTCTGAAAACGTCAGTTTTTTATGAAGTATTAATCTTAAATAGTTGACATTATTGTGTTCTGGTGTATACTCATTACCGAGCTGGTACCTCCTTACCACCCTTTTACGTTTCACGGAAAAAGTAACAAACAGCCGTGCGGAGGGTGTAGCGACCTCCCGTCAACATAATAGCGGTGCCATCAGCAAATTGCGCCACCATACAGTTTTCGCCAACTGGAAAATTTCGGGTGTACAGGAGGTAGAGGTATGGTCCTAGCACACTTCCCTGCGGCACTCCCGCCGAGATAGGCCTGACTGAAGAAAACGCATTGCCAATAGCGACCTTGAATGTACGTCTGGCTAAATAGTCCTGTAAAAGCAGCACTAAGTTGCCAGGTAGGTACGGTTTTAATACGTCAATAAGCTTTTCATGTTGCAGCTTATCAAATGTCTTCCCAGTATCAAGATGGATGCTAATGGTTTCTCGACGGGAGTTCAAGTTTGTTTGTATTTCTTCTACTATTCGGTGAAGTTGCTGGACAGCCGAGTGATTGTCTCTAAACCAAATAAATTGTCGAATATGTATTGATTATTCTAAATTGAATCACAGACTACTTGAAATTTTTCAAATCTGCCCCATAGGGGGTGTTTCAGGGGGGGGGGTGGGGGGGGGGGGGGGGGGGGGGGGGAGTATTTTTGTCATCACTGAACAAACTGGGGATTTGATTGTCGAGTATGTTTGGTTTACTCCAATTCAAGTCAGACTACTTTTTTCAAATTTTTCAAATCTGACCCACAATGGAGGGGGAGGGGTGGGGGAGTTAAAGCGTTTCGAACGTCATTGAACGAACTGGGGATCTGAGTTGTCGAATATGTTTGGAGTATTCTAACTTAAATCACAGGCTACTTGAAAATTTTCAAACCTAACCCATAGAAGGGGGTATTTTAGGGGAAGGGGGGGGGGGGGGGGAGAAATCGGGTATCTTTGTCATCACTGAAAGAACTGGGGATTTGATTGTCGAATATGTTTGGATTACTCTAATTCAAGTCAAAGACTACTTTTTTTAAATGTTTGAAATCTGATCCAGTGGCCCCTCCAATGTCCCTCACCTTGACGTGGTGGGAGGGCTTAGCCACGGCTCGCACTGTCCATTGCACGATAGTATCTCCTAGGAGTATACTGGGCAGTGTGAGCTATTGCACTGGTTACTAAGAACGGACACCCCCCCTCAAGACAAGGTGTGCACGCCGTGCCTAGGGTCTGCATGATGCAGAGGGTAATGTGCATCTCAAACGGCTGCCCTAGGGTACCGGCCGACCCCCTGGGTGTAATTAGGCTTACCCGCGCATGCGGGGCTCTGCGCGGGTGGACGCTTATATCCCTAGCTTCTCGTGGGAACAAAAATGAACCACCCAGAAAACACACAAAAAAACTCTTCTGACAGTGATGAGATGGGCGGAGACACCCTTTCCTCATCACTGACAGAAATGACAATCAATGATGCTGGGGCTGCCCAAACCCCGGCACCAATGGATTGTCACAGCGGTGATGGTGGCAGCCCGAAAGGGCAAACCACTAGCACCACGCAGCCTAGCCGCAGACGCAGTGGTGCACAGAGGAGAAAAGCGGCTAGGCTGAAGGCTCGCGAGCGGGGGGAACCCATCAACCCCCGCAAACCTAAGAAATGTAAGCCTTACGTACCTGTGGCCGGGGTGGCTGTAGCTCGGGGCGGATCCACCAGCTCTGGAGGGGCAGATACACATACGTGTGTTGACAAACCCCCTGGACATGGTGGCCCCACTAACCCTGGGCTCGGCAACCGCCTGGCTACAGGACAGGATGGGGCTGGGGCGGAAACGCCGCGCAAGCGGCAACGTACCCCTCACACAACCCCACCTTCGGCTACAACGCAGAACCCAAAGAAGCCACGGGGGGCTGCCCTTGCTCCACCCAACACCTCCAGCTCTTGCAGGAGGCTGGGTGGGTATAGTGGTGCGTTCACCGCCACCAAGATGGTCGTAGTACATGGTAACCACCCCGTGGAAAGACTATCCGACGTGGAGGCAAATTTGGTCCTTTCTGCAATTGCACAGGCCACACTCGGGGAGCCTCCGGGTCCGGGGCCGCAGTTCACAAAGGGCTACGCCAGCAATGGTGTGGTCCACCTGACCAGTGCCAACGACCGGTCGAAAGACTGGCTGGTGGGGCTGGTTGGGGGGCTGTGTCCCTGGGATGGAGCTCTCCTCCGGGTCGGCCGTGCAAAAGATCTGGTGGAGGGTCGAGAAAAGGTTGGGGTCTGGATCCCCACTGCGTTTCTCGACGCATCCGATGCCAGAAAACTCATTCCTTTGTTTGAGATCCAGAACCCTGGTCTCTCAACAAAGGAGTGGCACCTGTTGACCAGTCGAGTGGAGGGAGATGGACTCGATCTGGTCCTCAGCATTGATGGGGACTCTATGGGCTGGCTGCGGGGGCACAACTTTCAACCCTTCTTCCAGTTCCGTAGGGTTACCGTCAGGCATCTTTCGCCACCTAAATAAATGCTGCAGATTATTCAAATTAATCTGCAGCACAACAAGGTGGCTACAGCAAACTTATGCCAACTGCTTGCAGCTGGCAAATATGACGTAGCACTCATCCAGGAACCCTGGGTTTCCCGGGGCAGAGTTGCTGGCCTCAACAACGCAGGAGGAAAGCTCATTTACAAGCGCAACTGCGCTGAAAATGTACGCTCCTGCATATTTATCAAAAATGATATAAATTCACTAACCATGTCTGAGTTCTGTTTCAGGGATTTAGTTGCAGTGAAAATCATCCTTGCGGACGGCAACCATAGGGAGCATATAGTCACTGCCTCTGCGTACTTCCCAGGAGATGCAGATACTTCAAGAGGACCTCCACCAGAAGAAGTGGCTAACCTTATTGAAAAATGCCGCAATGACAACATGCAGCTCCTTTTGGGTGCAGATGCCAACGCCCACCATAGTGCGTGGGGAAGCACTGACATCAACACACGAGGGGACCTGGAGGGGACTACTTATTTGACTACCTGGTAGCCAATGATTTATATTTGGCAAACCGGGGAAACAAACCAACATTTGTAACCTCATCCAGGAAAGAAGTTCTCGATATTACCATCACAACCCCTCTGCTTGAAAGAAAAATTGAAAAATGGTTCGTATCCGACATCCCCTCCTTTTCCGATCACAGGTACATTGTCGTGGTAATCCAAGGTTTGGGTAAAACACGACAAGTACATAGAGATCCTAGGAAAACGAACTGGAAGAACTACAAGGAGGAAGTAGAGGGCAGGTTGAGAGAAATTCGGACCAAAATACACAATAACAATGATATCGAGGCCCTGGCGGAAGAGCTGGAAAGCGCGCTACTCGCCTCATACAACAATCACACCCTGACAACAACTGGGCCCTCGCCAATCCAGGTTTCCTGGTGGAATACGGAACTAGAAGCTGTCAAACGTGAAACTGGCAAACTGTATAACAGAGCCAAAAAGACCGGCTATTGGGATGATTATAAGACCAAATTAGCTGAATATAGGAAACTTATCAGAATAGCAAAAAGGGAAGCATGGAGGAGGTTCTGTGAAGAGGTAGAAAGTGCCTCTGAATGTGCCAGACTCCAGCGAATCCTTGCTAAAGATCCTATCGATCCAATTGGAACACTCGTGAAACCAAATGGAGAATATACCTCAACAGCTGGGGACACCCTGGCACTCATGCTGGAGACCCACTTCCCTGGCTGCTTAGTAACAAATGCTCCAGGTACAGACTCTGACCCACCAGTCCGCACTAATGGCGGGAAATCCTCTCACTTAGACTGGGAAGTGGCAAAGAGTGTAGTCACCAAAGAGCGAGTGATGTGGGCCATCAACTCATTTGACCCCTATAAATCACCTGGCCCGGACGGCATCATCCCGAAACTTCTACAAGAAGGGGGGGACAATGTCGTTAGGATACTAGGTGCTCTCTTTAGGGCGAGCCTGGCAACAGGCACGATCCCCAGAAGATGGTGTCAAGCAAGGGTCATATTCTTGCCAAAGCCAGGGAAACCTTGGTACAACCAGGCAAAAGCATTTAGACCCATCTGTCTGACATCCTTCAATTTGAAGGCGTTGGAAAAACTTGTAGATAGACACTTGAGGGAAACCTCCTTAACAGAGAGGCCCATTCACCCCAACCAATTTGCCTATCAACAAGGTAAATCCTGTGAAGCCGCATTGCACCACCTAGTCACCAGGGTGGAAACTGTGCTGGCTGACAAGGAATTTGCAATAGGAATATTTTTGGACATAGAGGGGGCATTTGATGCAACCTCAGTAACCTCCATTATAAGGGCTACTCAAAGGCATAACATAAACAACACCATATGTAGGTGGATAAAAACTATGCTTACGAGTAGAACAGTAAATGCTGAGCTCCTTGGGGAATCAGTGGAGGTGTCTGTGGCGAGGGGCTGCCCGCAGGGGGGGGGGGGGGGGTACTATCCCCACTGTTGTGGGACCTTGTTGTGGACTCTTTACTTGAACGACTCAACACACTCGGCTTTTATGCTCAAGGCTATGCCGACGATGTGGTCATCCTGATTAGGGGACCATTCGTTGGAGTAGTCTCAGATCTGGCTCAGTCAGCTCTGAAAGTGGTGGAAGACTGGTGTGGCACTGAGGGCCTAAATGTAAACCCCAGCAAAACCACACTTGTAACCTTCACCAGGAAAAGAAATTTGAGGGGCCTCTCAGAACCTCTTCTCTTTAATTCAAAGGTGCCCTTCCAACGTGAGGTCAAATATCTGGGTGTATACCTGGATACAAAACTCACCTGGAATAAACACCTAGGATACATTGCAAACAGATGCAAAGGAGCCCTCATGTGCGCTAAGCGTACATGTGGGAAAGTATGGGGGCTACAACCGCGGATGGTCCTGTGGATTTACACCGCCATTGTTAGACCCATAATAACGTACTGTTGCGTTGTATGGTGGCACAAGGCAGGTCAGGTGGGAGCTCGGCAAACTCTCACCAGCATCCAGCGACTGGCCTGTCTAGCCATCACTGGAGCGATGCATGGTACACCCACAGCAACCATGGAGGTTCTACTGGGTCTACCCCCAGTGGATATCTTCATAAAAGGTGAGGCCATGATGGCCTCCCTGAGGCTGAAATGGAATGGCTCTTGGCGGATAACTCCTCACCGAGGTCATACCAACATATTGGAACTGATACAAGAACCACTACTCGACATGGTGGCCGATATCATGCCCAAAACTCTCTCCCAGCCCCATCTCTACACATCAATCATTACAAGAGAGGGGCTATGGGAGAACAAATGCTGCTCCAATGACATCATCTGGTTCACAGATGGGTCAAAAATGGAAGCAGGAACTGGCGCAGGAATACATGGGGCCAAACCCAGGTGGAACACTTCGTTTCCACTCGGGCAACACACCTCTGTATTCCAGGCAGAAATTGTGGCAATCGAGGCAGCAGCTGCGGAGAGTCTTAGGAGGGGGCATAAAAATGCCCACGTCCGCATCCTCTCTGACAGTCAAGCGTCGATAAAAGCACTAACGGCTCCAACCATCTCGTCCCGAGTGGTATGGTGCTGCATGCAAACCCTCAACAACCTAGCCAAACACAACCGGGTTCGCCTGGAGTGGGTGCCGGGGCATAGAGGCATTATTGGCAACGAAAAGGCTGACGAGCTCGCGAGAAGGGGCTCCCAAACCCCATTCGTAGGGCCTGAGCCAGCAGTCGGTTTACCAAAAACCACCTTCAGAAAAACCATCAACACGTGGGTCAACCAACAAACCGTTAAAAGATGGGTCAATATTGAAGGACACACCCACAGTAAACTCATGGTGGCTGAACTCAACACCAAAATTACTGAGGGGCTACTTAGGAAAAACCGTAGGGAACTAAAAACACTGGTTAGCCTCATAACCGGTTTTGCACCCCTACGATTTCACCTACATCGCATAGGGGTCACACGAAACTCAACCCTCTGCAGATTATGTGAGGAGACTGACGAAACAGCATCCCACATAATCTTCGAGTGCCCTGCACTCACCCATCGCAGAATTGAGCTCTTTGGGGCCCAAACCCCGATGAGCTCCATTCCGAGCGAACAATTAATCAAGAGCCTACCACCCCTCATCAGGGGGCTGAGTCTCTTTGATTAAACAAAAAACTCTCAGGAAAGTACAATAAGCCAACAGGCTTCCATGCTGGGGGCTCAAAACCCCCGCCCTGAGAGTTTTTCTCTACATCTACATCTACATCTGATCCAGTGGGGTGGGGAGGATGTTAAAGCGTTTTGAATTTTACTGAACCAACTGGGGATCTGAGTGGGCGAATCTATCAGAATTACTTTAACTTGGGTGACAGGCTATTTGATAATGTTCAAGTCTACCTGTGAAACGCACGGGTAAACCAACTAGTAATGTATAATTATCAGAAGTTTCAAGTTATGGTATTCTACAGAACCAACTGGTTAGAGGATTTTATTTTATAATTTCTTTTCTAACTTCATACCTCCTCATTTTCTGGCGACTGAGAGAAGTGAGAAATGAAATAACAATGAGATTTGGTTGATTTAGGAAATTGAGAAACTGAAATCAAGGGACAAATACAGCTGTGGAGATGAAGAAGTTGGTTTGACAGAGGTGTCAAGGCGGAGAGCGAAATGAGTTTCTTCGGGGATAACCTGGGCTCTCCTAGTTGATGGGAGTGGTGGTGTGAGGTGAACCTGTGGAAGGACTAGAGGGGGGGTTACTCTGTAGAACCGGACAGGTGGCAGGACCAGGAAGCGCTCGAATCAGGACAGGAGAATGATGGGGGAGGAGATCGCCGCCTCCAGCCTTCATCCCCCGTCCGCCGCCCCCGGCCTGTCCCTCCCGCCGCCGGAAAAGACAGCGAAGGGGGAAAAAAATAAAAACGCCGGCGTACGTTGAAATCACTCGGAGACCGCACGACAAAACGCGGGCTTTGGCGGAAAAAGGAAGGGAAACGGGGGCTTCCCACCTGGCGGGGGGGCGGCTCGGGGGCGGCGGACAGGGGAATGCGGGCTGGAGGCGGCATCCACCTGGAGGGGCGGCGCGTCCCTTCAGTAGAGCTAGTGGGTCTTTGGAGGCCGCATGCACTCAGTGATGTAGTGTTTGTGTTTGTGAATTAGTGAGTGGAAGGAAGATTTCTTGTGGGGGGCTGGAGAAGTGTCATCACCGGCGACTATTCCAACCAGTGAGTACATTCTACATCTTCTCGAATCACTATGATATTAAACTATTTTTTAGTTTATTTAATAATCAATTTTAATGAAAAACTTCAAGACAGAATCATAATTTTATAAAATAAAATACTATAAAAACACCCATGCAATTAATAAAACTCCCCGTTCCTTGCAATTGATAGAAACGACAGCACTATAGCTTTAAATATAAAAGCTTCTCTCCCTCACTTAAAAAAACTAAATACAATAGAACGATTGATAACACCATTAAAATCCTTAAAAATTCCTTTAAAATCTACATCTAAAAAAAATTTGTTTGTTGGAATTGTTCAAAATGATAATAAAAGTGTAAAAAATATCGCATTTATATATTATTTTAAATGGGAAAAACTTAGGAAACTGGAATATGGGGAAACTGTGGGGTTTTAGCGAACTATGCAATGGGTTCGGAGCTACTGTACTGGGGGAATAATTTGAGTGTTGTTCAAAAATTTGTTTAGTGGAAATCTGATTCGGAGCATTCTGAAACGGTTCCTGGATTTCAAAAATTCTTGACAGCTTATTTGATTATTCGCAAAGTTGTACATATTTCTGACAAATAATAGTAATAAAAAAATTAAGAAGTAAATTAAATTGAGGCATTAATCATTGTTTAGTGAATATGTCATGTAATCCGCATTCTTACCTCCACTTGAATATACAAAAAATTAATTTTACCCTAAAAAAGAATAAATAAAAAAAAGTCCAGTCATGCAGCATGATCCCATGAGCGAATTTTTGAAGAAATCTTCGACATTTCAGTCGCTATTGATCGTGTAGAGAAATTTTAGTTTATGATTTAGACAGGGATACTTCCATAAGAGTAGTTCATTCTGAATTTGGACAATGTTTCATGCAAATATTACCGATTTTTACAACTAGCGAACGGCATTATTTCGATTTTTGACTGATTTTTCAACTTTGAAAATTTTGAAAACTTGATACATATTCTTATAGGAAATTTTACGCCGATTCCGAATATACCACATGTTAGTATGCTAAAAAAATTATTTCGCACAACAAATCGCAAAAAAAGGCTATTTTGAAATTTTTGACTACATTTTTGAAAATTTCAACCCGAAGATGTAATCCGATCATGCTGGCCAACGAACTTGAACTTTCGTTTTGTGTCCTTAACATTTAAAAATTTGTTTGAAGTTTCTAGCACAATTCTACGGACAGTCATCGTCTGGAATGACACATACATACATACATAAAAAAAAATGCGTTAAACTTCAGAGTATGATTCAGAATAGCCTGAAACGGATTTCTGCTTAAAATTTTTTCAATAATTCACATTCTACAAATTTTGAGGCTCGAGCAATAGCTTAATTTTCTTCAAAAATTCGCTAATATGAAATAAATCAATGAATTTAAAAAAATAATTAAAATAATATAAATAAATATTGAGTTTAATAAACAAATCGTACATTATATTCTATTTTTGATTTCATAGAAATCAAAATCAAATTGACGAGACGTCGCTCATATTATATAAGCTTTGTCCAATGGCAGTAGTCTCTATACGGATTTCATATCTAGTTTAGTGAAATGTTGAGATGTTGAAAGCTGCAAATGAATAGATTCGTATTTATTGAGCTATGTCCGCAGGTGGGATGAAATCAATTTTGAGTTGACCGCCCGAAATTAGAAACTTAAAAAAAAAAAAAAAATAAAACAAGATTTTTTATTAAACTATAATTGGCTATAATTTCTCAGCAATGGCGAGACTTTCTGTTGTCGTTTCATTTAAATGAAAATGGACCATCTTAGAACGAGTAGCGTTCCTTATTAACCCGTTGGATTAAAATAGAAATTGTAGACATAAATAAATATTGATTTCTGACTTCAATGACTAAAAAGGAGATCGTTGTTAAACGCTGAATAGGTTCACCCTATATTCATAATTACAAAAGTTAATACATGATTAACTTTTAAGAAAGACTGCCAATTTGTGTTTTTTTTTAAGGAGTGGGGAATATTCTTTATGAACGAAGAGGAGTGACTGTACTCCCTAACAGTGTTGGAGTCTCGATTTTTGGGCTTTAAGGGCATACCAACTAAAAACCCCCTACTCTCTTCTTATAGAGAACTACACTGGAACCACTTCCGAGTTAGGTGAGGTAATATGAATTTAGAGCTAATTGAAATGTTTCAAATTATTTTTAAAGATTCCATTAGTTGGGGAAAATAGTGAATTAAGAATTCAAGGTTCGCTGACGCGCAGCAGTTGTTTCAAATCGTCATATCCCAAATGTCGCTTGATGGATTTTACTTTTGCCCATGCGCTGTGACAACAAATTATTTTTGAGAGATGTGATTCGTTGGGGTCCATCCTCACTCTAAACCATACGTTCCTTGAATGTTTCATTAAAATCTGACGAAAACTGTGAAAATCGATTTTGTTAGAAGGATTTATGGGCACGCAGAGAGACATCCGCTCAAAGACAGTCAGACACGAAACCAAAATTGTTCAGAATGGTCTACAAACGGAAAATAAGAGTTAAAATTTTGATTTCGGTGACAATTTTTTTTTTCATTTCCCGAAAATGAAAAAAAGAAAAGAAAAAAAGCTTCCGCTACCTACCTAATAGAGTTTTGTGTCCTGCTAACTTTAAATTCCAATAAAGTTCCCCATCCAAGTTTTCATGTTGAACCGTATTCTGGAAGGTTTTAATTCTTATTATACACATTTTTTTGTCAATCAATTAAATTTTTGCACGTCATCTGTCCGTCTTCTCTCGCCACCCCCTCTGAAGCGAGAATTTCGTAAATTAAATGTAAACAAACAAGGGGCTCCGCCCCTCGACCCCGCCAGGGGGGCTTCGCCCCCCTGGACCCCCCGGATGTTATTACTTTGAGCCTGACTGCTAAAATGTAAAAAACATGGAATCATGTTTTAGCTCCTCGCTCTCACTTTATTATAGAAATGATCACGACGATTGAGCTCTTGTGAGATGATGATCTCCTAATAGAAACTCGCGAGTAAACATTCACTTTATAGAAATGATCACTACGATTGAGCTCTTGTGAGATGATGATCTCCTAATAGAAACTCGCGAGTAAACATTCACTTTATTATAGAAAGAGGATAAAGAGGCTACATACGAAATTACAGCTTCCTATAATGTAAAGTATATAAATTACCTATTAAAATGATTTAACCACCGCTTCACAAATCAAACCGTTCTCGCAATATTCGGATCACCTGCTACGAATCACATACCTAATCGAAACAGCAGCTCAATGAAATTATCAGAAATTAACAAGCGGTTGCAATCATGTTCACAATAACAATAATTGAGAATGATCACCTGTGTGTAAACAATTATTATATAACCATGCTCATAACTCAGCTTGTTGGCCACGCACTTCGCAGTAGTTAATATAGTATGGTTGGATAACGAATTTTGTGGGATGAAAAACAACGAAGTACCATTTCCCTAGCAACGACTCGGTTGTAAGCGGAAATCATCACAATTATTGGCGCTACTTTCATCTCACTTTATAGTCTCACTTTTCGGTGGGGGATCCATCGCTAAAACATGATTCCATGTTAAAATATAAGATAACGTAATATACAAAATAAATTAGTTAATAATTTGAATTATGCGAAATAATATACGTAAACAGTTAGTAGTTTGGTAAATTACCGCGTGCGGCAGCAAAGAACAACTGTATTTGAGTTCCCTATAGCAAGTACACAGTCATAAGTCATCGCAAGTGGTATTTTTCGCCAGTCTTCAAACATATCACATTCTATGACTTAATATATGACATGCAACATAAATTATACCTTTGCATTAATTATCAATATGCATTGTCAATATCAACAATGAGTCTTATTATTTTCCACTTTTGGTACCGTACACAGAACTCAAAAAACGTTTCTGTGCTCTGTGGTACCGAACGTCCAAACGGGATCTCTGAAGTTCACCAACGTTCGATGTCCTGTGAGGTTCTTGATAAAATGGGTTTAGACACCCCAAAACTTTAGGTTCTCTATGATTTCGACGAACTGAAACACACCGATAACACATAATTTACGTAAACAACCGCAATTTCTTCATAATATTTGTTTTGAAACTTCCATCATCAGCCTTTTTGGCTGATTGGTTATCCTAAAACGATGATGACAGAATCAGTTTACACTTTTTGATTTGCTTCATGTATTACAAAATGAAGCAAACGGAAACTTGTAAATTTTTACCGCTTGCACGGAAAAAACTCATGCACAGAGATATGTCTTTCGTAGGACCCATTATGCTACTTAACTTGTAGGTAAGATAAGAAACAGTAGGTGAAATCACTTAAATTAAAAATTCGAATTGCTTTGTTGTTGTTTCGTTAATTGCTAAGAGATAGTGACTTCCTCATTTTCAGGATAGAGTAGCGTGATTAGTGACGTAATGAAAGTAGGTAACAACCTAGTTACCCATTACATTTTGTGATCACGATCACGCTTATTTTGTAATGACCCCCAGCCAAAAGACATATCTATGTCAAAACGTGAATAACGTCCGCGATTTAGTAAAAGCCGAGAGGAAAAACCTGTTGATATCAAGGTTCAAGCGCCTTTCAAATCTTATCGGCCAGATTAGATAAGCTCGGTTTAGGCTGGAACAACCAACTAAAAATATTGCTCGGCCGTAGCTTCATTATTTTATTTTTAGATTAATGTCGACTGACTCCACTAAACTTTTCAACATTCGGTAGGTAGAAAGAAGCGTATTTTCACAATTATTTTGAAAATATCAATCAGCAATAAACGAAATTGAAGTATCAACGCTACTCGCAGTATACATTGTACCTTGTGAAGTGGATATCTTATGGCTCCCTTGGTAACCACATCTACACCACCTAATAGTAAAACATATGGTAAGAAATATCAATAGACTATTGAACTAGGGGCCGAACCAAATAGAGTAGTGGATCGACACAGTAAGAGTCACAACTAAGTTTTGTCATAGATATATGTCTTTTACCCTGGGGTTTTTGAAAAAATTGTGTGACTTTTCTTTCAGCCCCAAAAAGTGTAACGGAAGTTTTATATTGGTTTTTGATTACAAGCAATCCGTGACCGGGCTGTGTAGACTGTTGAGCAGCACTTTGGTTCGAATAGTGAATTCCTGCCATATAACCGTATGAAGCTGGAATTCGGACGTAATTTTGAAGGTGCACAGGATGCAGATCAGCTGAGTCGCTCTTTCTGTGCTTATTTACCGCACGAAGTTGTAATTTGGTATTTAGCATCCTTAGAAGTTCACTTGACGCATAATTTGGATTGATCGATCGTTACATTAAACTTTGTCTGCTACTTCAATATTTTTCAAAATCTTGAAAAAAAAAAAAAAAAAAAACCCCAAGGCTCAGAGAAAAACACAAAAAAAGTGTTTGTCGGATTAAAATGCTTTTCACAAACTTAGTAGCGACCTACAGTAAGTAGGTTTTATTCATTTCAGAAAGACAGAGACTATAGGAATCAATACCTTTCCTCCGATTCAACAACTAGACAAATGATATTACCTAATTTTCTTAAAAATTGAACAAATTGAACACTATCTCGAAATCTGATGAAATTGAAAAGACGAGCTTCAGATTTGTGTACACCACACTTCAGAACCTCTAATCACGATCTCCATTACGGAACATGACTTTTTTGACATGGATATGTCTTATGGCTTGGAGTCAATCCAATTTTTTCGTAACAAAAAAACGGATGGTAGACCAACGGTTCTACAGTCAGATCATTTAATAACGATTAACGTTTGTTTCGCCAAAATTTTATCCATTTTCTCGCACTTCACTTATATCTGCAGGCATAACGAAACTATTTTTCCAGCCTCTTTATTTATATCGTTTTGTGACGTTCGCAGCCACCATAGTCACGTGACGCTCGCAACCAACATAGTAACGTGATATAATTTCGATGGTGCAATTTCGATTGGATGTGACGCTCAAAAAACCCACCGTGACGTGACGTTCGTGGCGTGACGAAAACAAATGGAAACCTGTTAATCATTATTAAATGATAAAAATTTTACGACACAAAAAGTGTTACGCAACCACTGATAAACAACTTGGGGCTACTAGCTGGCAAACGAGGTAGTTATGTTGTAACCAGGTTGTACGAAGATAGTGTACCTAAATAAGGTTCAGTGACAGTGACAGTTACTATCAGACGTATCCATGTACCGATGTTTCTGTATGCAGTGTAGATACTCGTTTGCGCATGCGTAGACGTTTAGTTTACGCACTTTTACATTACGTCAATGTATTATGGTTGGGTCGTTAAACATTCAATTTTTACGAAAAAAAGCAACGTTTTCTGATGTCTGATATTTGAGGATAATTAGTTTCCTAATCGACCAATAATGCACACGGGACACATTAACGATCCAAATGGAAAATCACCAGAGCTGACGTGGATTTCGGGCCGATTCGAAATTAATGCATGAAGTTCATTAGTTTTTTGATGACCTGTGTTATTTATTCATCGACAAATTATTGCCATGTTGACATTGAGCGTCAGTATATCCATCACAAACCCGAAAACCTCCAGTCATTGTGGGTATAGCAGAAATGATGTTTCTTTGATGGAGTTTTTCTGTAGTAGCCAATATTCCTAAAGATATCAATATTATAGTATCTACCTTTATTTTGTAAGAACAATTAAATCCACACACACTGACAGCAGGAATTTCCATGTATTTCAAATCCAGTAAGACGGCAAGTAAGTAAGTAGCAAGACGAGTGGCAGCAAGAACTACTAAAAAATTTGAATGAGGATTTTAAATCGGACGAAACAACTTTGATGAATCTGAACTAACCTCTCTAGGCAACCAACTTGTTCCTGAATTCAATTTAACTTCCCGTCCGGACGTATCCGACGGCCTTTTCTTTTATTGATCGCGCAAAAAATTTTACCCTGAGTGAGACTGCCTATGAGATTGTTTGAATAGAATATCTGTTTAGATCTTTGGACGTGGGGTTCATCTAGGTTTATTTCCTATATACTTGTGATCGTTCACCTATCACTGATTATGTCATGAAGCTTTCCAAAGTCTGTATAACGAGGGAAAAAAAGTCGAGATTTTTAAATGAGTACCTACCGTTTAAAAAAATTTCGCAAAATATCAGCTTTTGAGCGGTCTTGTCAAATTTACTTTTACTTCGTTAATTGGGGGAGAAGTGTATGTTGAAAAAAAGATTTTTTTCCAATGAAATCGAGGGTTTTTGTGAAATTGACCTCCTAAGCAAATACGAGTTTGAGACCGGTTTCTACGTTTTTTTTTCACGCTGAATCAAATGGTCATACTCGCAGATCTCCCCAACCCCCTTATAAACAATTTGTACACTTTAACTAACCAGTTACACCCTTAAAAATACGTAGAACCGAGCATAACAAATAAACCAAAAACTCGTGAGTTGAAGTGTCAAAATCGGTTATAGCGGATATGGGAAGATCTGCGAGTGTGACAATTCTATTAAGCGTGAAAAAATACGTACAAACCGTTCGGAAACTCGTATTTTCTTGGGGGATCAAATTTCACGAAAACCCTCACTTTCATAGGAAAAAACATGTTTTTCAACATATAAATATACTTTCCTACCCCAATTAACAGAGTAAAAGTAAAATTGACAAGACCGTTCAAAAGCTGACAGTTTGCGATTTTTTTTCTTTTCAGTAGCAGGCATTATCCATACCGTCTAGCGGTAGCTGGTTAAAAAATACGTAGTTTTCATATTTGAAAATTTTTTTTACTTTAGGGTAGATTCCTGACTTTGTTACTTGCTTAATCTAGCACGTTAGGTTAGGAAATTTAACGCTCTTTCCAACGGTATCCTCGATTTTAGTTTACTCTAAAAAACAAGGTAGTTATGGCCATTTATCGAATTTTCGTAAAAAAAATGAATTATATTTTAAAATAAAAATTTTTGAAAATTTTCTCTACTGAAATCCGTTTTGAGGCATTTTGAAACGAATCCTAGAGTTTAATGCTTTTTCATATATATATATATATATATATATATATATTTATATCACGTATATTTATATCAGTATATATATATATATATATATATATATATATATATATATATATATATATATATATATATATACTGACTTGAATCTGCGAATGAACAATCATAGACATTCAGTGGTGGTACAAGATCAGGATCTCCCAGTGAGTCGTCATGCAATCACACATGGCACTCCTTTTAACGACTGCTTCGGGATAAATGTCCTCCAAAGGATGAAGCCTGGTGAGAACAAGAGTAAATTGCACCAGTCCGAGAAGGCTCACAGTACCTAATGCATTGAAATGTTATGAGCCACCAGGACTCAATATTAGAAGATAAAAATTCCATCCAGTACACCCCCACGACAACTCCTTGGCTCCAGTTTTTCGTGACAACGTAAAATTTCCCCAACACCTAATTCATTGTCAGTTCTACATTTGAAAAAGACAAAATAGCCGAAATAAAAAAATTTAGTTTGTGAAGTTCCTTTCCGTTTCATTTTTTGTTTCTTAATTTCGCATCAGTATTGTGCTCTCGTAGGGCCATTTAAACCACATTATATACCTATATATATATATATATATATATATATATATATATATATATATATATACATATGTATATGTATATGTCATTCCACACGATAACTCCCCTTAGGATTGAGATAAAAATTCCGTTCTACTCGTAGATTCAAAAAATCAAGCTTTCGAAACAAAAGGATGAGTTCGTTGGCCAGAATTTAAAAAAATTTCAAAAAATGTTCTAAAAAATCAATAAAAATGGCTAAAAATGACTAAAAAGCGTTAAATTTATATTTTTTGGCAGAATATTGTTCAAATAAAGTTTATTAACTATAAAATGGAACATTCAAAAATTTATGTACAAAGTTATGCTGAAAAATGTACTTAAAATTCATTAAAATTTGCTAAAAAATCGATAAAAACTGCAGAAAAATCTAAAAATTCAAAACCTCTATTTGAATAGGAAAGTACTATTGACATGGATATGTCTTTGCTCTGGGGGGTCAACAAAAAATTTCCGTCACGCAAAATTTGTGTCACAATTTCAGTGTTTTTCACGTACAACCCAGCCGTTGCTAGGGGAATGGAACTTCCGCAGTTTTCATCGCAGATAAATCGTTCGCCACTCGTTGGAAAGAGCTTATTTTTATATTATAAATGTTCACATCTCAAGCTACCAATTTCCCCCTCCTTACGTACCTGGCTACATTCCTAAACTAAGTTGATTGGACTATAAACAATTTTAATAAGCCGGTTACAATATTCTTAACGTAAAGCAATAGCATCATTTACTCCACTCCATAGGAAACATTTTCATCCTCTTGACAACAGTCGAGGACAACTCGAGGACAACCGTTATGAAATCCCCAATCAAAGACATATCCATGTAACATGGTATGTGCTTGTAGCGGATAGTGGAACTCGTTTACGAGTTTTACTGAGTTTCTCCACAAAATGCATATAATCTGTATATATTTTAGAATACGTTTTTCGTCATGAAATTAATAGTAATCAATTTCCTTGCACTCAAAAAGCTCTATCTATCTATTTATTATCTTCATAATCATGTTGTCAGTTATGTTTTCTAATTAATCATACCGTTTGGCAACGATAAATTAGTTGAGCGCATTCATTCATTTCCCCGTTTCTGGTTGTGAATAATTAAATTAAACGAATATCCATAAAGTAAAATCGATGTTTCTCATTAATGGCGAGGCTCCATTAACGAATCAGAAGGGGAACCTCTTCCATTCATTCCTACTGCGAGGAAATTAGTTTTTAAACGCTACAAGAGGCCACCCCTGATGAATATAGTATAGTTATCAGGCGAGTGGTGGCTGCCGAAGTAACTTCCAAACCTAACTTTCATTACCGGTGTGTTTTTGTTTGGGAACAAAGTTAAGCGAACCGCCCGACTAGAACTTTCAGGACGGCAACAAGTAAAACGGTGAAATCAAAATGAACTGCTAGTTTCAAAGCGACGTTGGCGTTTATTTTTTGCAAAACCCCCGTACGGTCCGAGTTTCGATGACTTCATTGATGAAATTGCGAATCGGGGTTGTAAAGTTCGGCAAATACGGAAGCTTAAAGAGTAGAGTAGTTATTCGTGACCTGTTTCACACTCATTTTACCGCATGCTATGAGAGGGAGGAAGGGGAAGGAGGAGGAAGCCGACAGAAATTTGAGCACGGGGTAACTCACCCCTAATCTTCACCATATTTGGTAAATTCACATTGAGTTAATCCGTGAAAAGGGGAATTTCCGCTATTAATGTGTTTTAGGTAGAAAAAAGTAAAAATGAACGTTTTCGAAAAAAAAAGAAAAAGAAAACCTATTCAGCATCCAGGGTAGTAGGTAAAAATCTGAAATAATTAATATTTACGATGGTAGGGGTGGTTTGAGAGGATGAGCATTTAGGTGACTATAAATCATCGTAGGTTATTATAGTGTACTGCTACTTTTGTCTGTAACAGGCCTCATCAGGGATCTAAAATATAAATAACAATATGCCGCTCTTTGTATTAAGTCTTAGTACTGTGGTTTAGATTGTAAAGAGTTGACTAGAGTACAACTTGTATGGTAGGTACTAGTTGTGGTACTTACAGGTAAACAGTTTAGGTTTATTTTCGTCTTAGGTAATACAAAATCATTGTTGTGCCTGGTGAGGATTTTGTATTATTAATGATTTTGTGTTATTTAAGACTA
This sequence comes from Adelphocoris suturalis, assembly GCA_030762985.1. Lineage (NCBI taxonomy): Eukaryota > Metazoa > Arthropoda > Insecta > Hemiptera > Miridae > Adelphocoris > Adelphocoris suturalis. Next base: position 117,183,699 of record CM061041.1, on the reverse strand, counting down.
AAACAAACCTAAACTGCTTACCTGTAAGTACTCCGACTAGTTCCTACCATATAAGTTGTCACTCTAGTCGACGCTGGGTGCATGCTAGACCCTGAGGTCCATGAGGGCTGGGCAGTCCTCCAAAAAGTGGCGGATAGACAGATCACCACTACATCCCCCACACAGAACATCTAGAGCTACTGGATCTAGCAGGTCCCGATGGCTACCAGTGGCAACCCGATTGACCACTATTCGGTCGCTCCATGGAAGGTGGGTCACGAAAGGATCAACCGGGCAAAGGTCCTGAAGGACTCCAACCAGACCAGTGACCTCACCCTGCCGCTGCTCGAGCCAGATGGAATTGGCTTTGTGCTGCATGTAGGAGATTTGATCCTCAATGCGCACAGGCAACATTTCGATGGAGTCATCACCAATGGCTCTCCTTGCTAGAGCATTAGCACACTCATTGCCGTGAATGCCCACATGGCTTGGCACCCAAGTAAAAGTTGTGTTTGTGCCAAATGTAGTGGCTCGGTGTAGTGACACGCTCAGGCTTTGTATTAGGGGATCATATGAATATGTGTCCCTAATCGCCTCGATTACAGCTTTGCTGTGAGCACAGACGCAACAGGTGGCAGGCGTCTAGTGACTTGGAAGTTTGGGCTCCATAGAGCAAGTCCAACACCATCAGGCGTTTTTGAGCCATCAATGAAAAAGAGAGTGTGTCCAGCATATCGCTGGATTGCTTCTGAGTAACGACATCTGAGGATATTATTGTTATTATTATTATTATTTATGATGTATTTCACTCACATTAGCAGGTTATTATTGTGAACAACGGTGAACTACTTCAGCAAACAACCAAAAACAGATTTCCAGAACTCTTCTAAAATAAATTTGGGCCGTGAAAAGACCTGAAAATAGAAAAACCTTGGTAGTGATGCGAGTTCTTTCCATCAAAATTTAACAATTGACGAAAATAACAGTACGCACCGTTGGTATAATTGTATCTACTAGGTACTATGTATTAGTTTTATACAATTTTTTAAAATATTATATTTAAAAAAATATTCTATTAGGTGAGTACCTAGGTACCTACCGAGGCAAATTGTTGCAGATAGGTTCAGATTGGATTGATTTGTCTTATCTATCGATCAATTTATCTTACGAAATTCTGGTGTACCGACTCTAACAGAAGGGAAAATACGATATAATGGAAATATCGACTTGGACGGTTATTGCTTGACGTAGTTCGCCGTTTGTTGTAACCTATTTTAACGGGAGTTTATTGCAAAACCAATTTGCTAAGTATTCATTATTATATAAACCAACTAAGGCCATCATGATTTCATAACGAATTTACTGTAGGTATAACTAAGTTACACAATAAAAGTTTTTGACGATTTTACCGCTACAGGCTGTATTTTGTCTGACTAATTTTTGCTAGGTATTAGATTTTGACATACAAGTCATTTATAAAGTGGGGTACAAATGTTAGGGAAAATGAAAAATTTGTATTTATTTACAGAAACAATTTTTATATTTCACAAACAGTAGAAACATCACTACACAAATGCAGAAACACTGCAATTTTTAGGAGTTTGTCTCCAAAATCTACTAGGATATTGGTATTAGTGAGTTATGGGAAGTAATTAACCATTTTGTCTTATTATTTTAACATTGAACCTTTGTAATTGACCAAGAAAAAAACATAACCCCCTCCTCCTCAAAATTTGTTGGTTTTTACGTTTCAGGAAAAGAAGATTTATAAAATCGAAAAATAAAAAATCGTCCGTCCGCCTTCCGCTGTCCAAAGCTTTTCTCCGAATCTGCTGTTTCAAACTTTTTGAAATTTGGTTACAAAATAATACATCGGCCAGGAATGTGCCAGTAACATTGGCATCCTTGTTTATCAATCCTAAAGGGTAGTAATTAAGGGCTGAAATATCGAAAAATCAAGATCTCGAAAACTTGCGAGGTAACAGTAATTTTTGTTAAGGCGCTGTACAATTAAAGAGCTAAAACTTTGGGAAAAAACTGTTATTAATTCATCAATGGTGGAATATAGTAAAAATCGCCTTGTAATTATGACACTAGTATCAGCTGATATAATTCCAATAGAATTTTCACCACACAAAACCTGGTTTATTATAACTTTTGTCACCTGTAGATTGACTTCTGAAGAGCTGGTAGTTTATTTAATTTATATAATTAATTTTCAGTTAGCTCGTGTTAAATACTAGGAAAGTGCAGGTGTGTAATTAAATTAAATTAATTTCTCTCCGGTAGTCGTCTACACATGCAATATATTTATTTATAGATGCCTAGTTTACATAATGGAAATTAAAAGTTGAATAAATAAGCCTTTGTCTAATAATTTGCTGAACATTTTATATTCTGGGAAAGAACTTCTGAATGGATCGCCGAATCTCACGGGTCATGAATCTGTTGCTCAGATTGGCCAAAAGCGCCTTATCTTCCTTACTATATCCAAAGCTTACAGCGCTCCCTATCTGTACATCTGTGCGGCCTACCTCTTTTCAGAAAGCATATTTGAGAATATTAGCATATTTGAGATTTCCAGGGGCTTCTGAAAGGTTCAAGCGAAATAATTTTGCCTCAGAATAAGCACTCTACGTTCTTACTAGCTCCCTCACCAATATATATAAATATATACCCGCCTAGTTGATTACTTTCCTTTGAAGAAGGGGTATTGGAAAGATTTTTCTTATTTCTCATCGCGTTCTTTTGTAACAGCGCTGTTTGTCTCAGGTATAAGAAAATATAATTGACGGGACTGGTTCTTTCAGCGGGCCTTGTAATTTTGATAAGAAAAAAGCTAAACAAAAGGAGGACGGAATTTGAACGAAAATACTGAAAGAGTTATGTAAGGCTTGTTATCAAATTGGAATTCCTACAAGTGCGAAACCATCTTCGATTCCAGACATCTCCGATTCGATGACGGTGAGGGTGTAATGGTCGCAAGTGAAATCCGAGTGTTTCGATGGTGTACTGAGACAAGAGTGTGGGTGCTGTATAAAAATACTACACGTTCTTTACGTGACTTACGTAACTTAGATTATATATATGTATGTATATATATATATATATATATATATATATATATATATATATATATATATATATATATATATATATATGTATAATGTATACAAGGTGTCTCACTTTATATACGGAAAACTTCACTCACGTATTTTGCGAATAATTTGATCGAAAGTTCATTGTAGAGATTTTTTTAAACGCATTGTTTTCGAGTTATTAAATTTTTAACAATTTTGTCGTGTTTTCGACCTTAAGTTACTGAAATAGCCATAACTACCTCGATTTTAGAGTAAACGAAAAATCGAGTATTCCGTTAAAAAGAGTGTTCCTTTCGAATAGGCTACCTAACGCGCTAGATTATGCAGGTAGCATACTAAGAAATCTACCGCGAAGTCAAAATATTTTCAAAAACGAAAAACTACGTATTTTTTAACCCACCAGACGGCATGAATAATCCCACGGAACTCTCGCGCCTAATAATGGAATAACTTTGGCAAACTATTAGCTTTTGAACAATCTGGTCAAATTGTCTTATACTTTGCTAATTGAGGGAGAAAAGTATGTTGAAAAATATGGGTTTTTCCTATGAAATCGAGGGTTTTTCCGGGTATAACGTGAGACACCCTGAATAAAATGATTATATTACGTTGTGTTACGTGTAGTAGACTTTCTTTACTTCTTTGCACTTTTCTACTGGAGTGTAGTTTGGAAATGACGATTTGATTATTTCATATGAGTTTCACCACAATCGTATCATTAGCAGCTGATGCACATGCGCGAAGTGACCAAATAGCGTTCGTATTGTCAAATGGAACTACATATAAAGGACGAGTTCGTTGGCCAGCATTTTTTGAGTACTTTTAATTGGTCAAATTAAAAAAAAAAAATGCTAAAAAAAGCAACAAACGGCTAAAAATCGTTAAATTTATATTTTTTAGCAGAATATTGCTCAAATAAAGTTTATTAACTATATAATAGAATATTAAAAATTTTATATACAAAATTATGCTGAAAAATGTACTTAAATTGCATTAAAATGTGATAATAAATCGATAAAAACTGCAAAAAAGTTAAAAATCCAAAATCTCTTTTTGAATCGAGAGATCTCGTTCTATTATTTTGAATGCGTTTTTTAGTTGACAAATTCTTTTCCCTCGAAGTCCTTAATTTTCAAAACAACGTAACATAATATAGTACGATAATTAAAGAAAATTCGCTCATACGCTCATGGTGCATGGTTGGAACTTTTATCTTATTTCGATTAGTTGAGGCTATGGAACCGCAAAATTCATTACTATCAATTTTTGTGGTTTCGAATTTTTTTTCCAACGAAATCTCCAGGATCGAAACACTGTGCGACGCGACGCGACGTTTGGACCGGCAAAGCAAATTGATTACACAACACTCCTTGAAAGCAACATTTTATTTCCATATACACGTGGTTGCCCCAAGTTCAATCACCAACTTTGGGTTAAAATATTTTCCAAACGGCCCTAAGTAGGTAGATGGTGCTCTCTCCGTAATGTCGCACCGAAGTTTGGGAAAGAATATATAAGCCTCTTCCCCACTTCTGTCCTAGTCCCCCTAAATCTCACTCGATATTGTACGAGTATAACACGATGTTGCCACGAGCCGCGCTACTACATTACCGGCGGGAAATCCGAAGTTAATGATTCGTAAGGTGCTCAGTGTTGGTAAAGTAGGAAGGTAGCGATGTTGAGGGATCCTAGAAAATTATTTCCCACCGACGTTACTTGGACATTTCGAGAACGCTTAAGACCAGTTGATTACTTCCTTTGATGGGATGATATTGAACTTTCGGGGGCAAAAGCGCCGTTTGCGAAGAGGATCGATGGTCGGTTTACAGAATAATTGAATAGGCAAGTAGGTACGTTGTTGGCTCAGAAGGTTGATTGAAAAATTATAATCTGAGGAACTAACCAAAATTATAATTGAGCTCTCTAAAATGACTAGGGATTTTGCATAATGGAATGAGAATACCAGAAGTTTTATATGTTCTTCCTACCCCTATAAAACCACCAGTATTAAAGTAGATATACATAGTGTCTCTCCATTATTTTTCAGCTAGCTGCCACAAAAAAGACAAAGCAAAACAATTTTACAATATTATTAAAACGTGCGCACCAATTTCTTTTTCCTAACTAGCCAAATTCACGAATTTTTAGTTTATTTGTTATGCTCAATTTTATGTGTTTTTTAAGAGTAAAGCTATAGTTAGTTAAAGAGAACAACTCGGTTATAACGGAGTTGGGGAAATCTACAAGTGTTAACTTTTGATTCAGCGTGAAAAAATACGTAGAAACTGGCCCCAAACTCACAGAGAGTCATTTTATCACAAAACCTTCGTTCTAATTGAAAAACCCTTGTTTTTTAACGTTAAAGCGTACTGTTGTCCCCTAATTAGCAAAGTAAAAGTAAAATTGACTATCCCGTTGGAAAGCTGAGATTTTGAAAGTCTTGGATCGATACACTCACATCAGTGTTTAATTATAATTTTCACATGTTGTTAAGTCAAGCTAATGTTTTGGTTAGAAACTTAATTTTGTGTCTATTATTCTGTTGTGTTGTAAATAGACGTTGTTCCGAATCGGAGAAATATATTGATAAAAAGGTAATCTCACTGCGTTAACATTCTGCTTATAATATCTCCAATATATAAATAACAAGAGAAAGATTTTTCCCAGTGGAGTGTTCTTCCAAAATATTGTGTACTAAGAGCAGAAAGACAAACAAAAGAAAGTCAAATTATGAGAAATTTTCCAAATTTGCTATTTAGCCTCTTTATTAAGTGGGTTCAAAAAATATTGATTTTGGCATTAGGGACGGTTTAACATTTAACGCTTTTTCCAAAAATGTCCTTATTTTTGAGTTCACAGAGGACTCTGATGGGAGTTATGGCCGTTTTAATGTCATAAGGTACTTACAATACATGAAAAAAATCTTAAAAATTGAATAACTCGATAACAAAGCGTTTAACAAAAATCTCTAAGAGGTACTTTCGATCAAAAATGAGCAAAAAACATTGATCCCTTGATTTTCGCCCATTCTTGGCGTTGGCACCCTGCATGAGGACTACAAAGACAGAAATATGAACCACAGAGATGATAATTGGATCATACTATACGTCTATACTCCACAGCTTGTAGAGGCAGGAGTAGGAGGGTTCGGCCAAGCGTACATGGGCAATTCTATAGCCTAACCAAACGAATCCGGGACAATCCTGGACTTTTTTGAAAACTTAGACTTCGACTAGGAAAGGTATGAAAAGCTGAACGAGAAATGTGGAGCAATCACGAAATTTGGACTTGTCCTAGAAAACTGGGACGGTGGCAACCCTATAGTCTTGATCTACCAAAAAAAAAAAAAAAAAAAAAAAAAAGTATCTACATTACATGCAGATACATCGGTACATGGATATGTCTTATTTTCCCACTTTGAAATATGTGTTCTGTGTCTCAAGTGGTCTCAAATTTGTGTTTTGTTATGTCTCAATTAAATAAGCTCTTTCAGCTGATCAGAAATGATCCAATCAATTCAATCGTCTCTTAGTGTCCCAGAGAGTCTCCATATCTAATTTCAACTTCCTAGGATGAACAGGACAGAATTGAGCTTACTCAGCTGATTAGGAATGAGCCAATCATTTCAATCGTCTCTTAGTGTCCCAGAGAGTATCCCTATCAAATTTCAACTTCCTAGGGGTAACAGGCGAGAATTTTGCTCACTTAGCTGATTGGGAAAGAGCCAATAATTTCAATCGTTTCTTAATTTCAGCTTAAGAGATTAAATACGATATAAATCATCAGCTTTAGGGGCCCATCAGTTTCAGAAGCCCATCAGCTGATCAGAAGTCTATGCATCGTCAAGTACCTACAGCTTACAAGTACCTACTACTCAATAGTTGGTATACAACATATACTGTAGTGCCTTCTTTTCACAAGATTATTCCATTGTGGTTACAAAACAAAATTAGTTTTTAACTTAGAGTAATAAATCAGCATTCCTTGACACTACAATGGCTTAGAGGTCATGAAATGTCGTGGTAAAATGAGAGCATTCCAAAAAGTGGCGAACGATTTTCCTACTATGAAAACTATGGGAGTTACTCTTCCCTAGGAACGCCTTGGTTGTACGTGAAAATCAATAGAAAATGTGCGGTCGGGAAAAAAAGTGTCGGTCGGTAAAAAAAAGTGTCGCGAAAAATTCCTTGACCCCCAGCCAAAAGACATATCCATGTGTATTTCAACTTTTGATGCATTAATGAGCTGCAAAGTTTCGATTGACGGAAATTTTGGCGAAACAAACGTTAATCGTTATTAAATGATCTGACTATAGAACCGTAGGTCTACCGTCCGTTTTTTTTTTCTTGGAAATAGACAACGTTTTTTCACAAACTTCCGCTACTACGATAGTACTATTGGTAGTATCAGAACGAAATCTTTCTGCTAGGAGTGGTACCACCTACGTTGAAGACCCCAGCCACCATTATAATACTTCAGTGAAGCTCCGTCGTACTGTTAGGTCCGGAGGGAGGCACCTGTTGCTTACCCGATATCTCCTTTCTTCCGTTCCCGTTTTAGTTCCGGGTATGAAGAGAGGCAGAAGTTGGAAGGGGGTTGAATGTTCCGTTTGGAAAATGAGAAGTAATGTTTCGGTTTACAGGTTGAATGGATGCTCAGGCTTTCAGGGTAAAAGGATACCAAATGAGGCTGAAGAGGAAATGGTTTTTCACCGTTGTATCAGACTGTTTCAATATCTACCTTTGTCTAGAACCAACCGATATTCCTCATGAATCGAGATACTACAAAAAAGAATCAATCAATATCGAAATGTTGCAAAATTATTGAGTGAGTTATAGGAGAAACAAACCATTTAAACAATAGCACGGTAGGTTTGAAAATATAATATACCCACAGAATATGTTTGAGCAGATATGAATACGGTAAGATTGCGATGATTTTAATGGATCCTTAAGAGAAATCTTGCTCGTGATTTGCTTGATCTCTAAAAAATATATTTGATCGGAATCGTAGTTAGTGAAATCGTGGAATTCGGTAGTGAAATGTGTGGATATCGTGAAAGGATGCGCAACAGGTACCAATATGATAATATCAAAATGTACCTACCTAATGAAATTCAGTTAATATCTAGAAACAATCCAGTCATGCGATGCGATCGTATGAACGAATTTTCGTTAATAAAAATCCGTTCGTCTGCCGTACGCCGTTCAAAGCATTCCTTCGAAACTACTGGACCGAACTGTATGAAATTTGGCTCAAAAATCATACACCGGCCGACATTAATTTCGCTCAACTCCAAAGTGTAGAACTCGAGGGCTGAAATATTAAAAATCAAGATCTCGAAAACTTTGAAGGTGACTGTAATATATTTTGGTTGTCATTTACATATATTTTTCCAAAGAATCCGATGAAATCATTCGGAAAGTCTACGTTTTATCAGTTCGCTCTCTACAACAGTTAAATGAGCAGTGAATCTATGATATTGCACATGAACCGCGAAGTTTCATTAATGACAGCTAGATAGTGTTAGGCTTGCTATAGACGAGCGGCATAACTCACAGCAGTTATGCCAGTAACGAGTACTTACAAGAAAAGTGTAGGTGTTTTATTTAATTTGTCGTCAGTAGGCGTTTTCGCTTATACAGGTATACTTAGATTCCTGCTAAATGATTCGTTTAATAATTATAGACAGGAAATAATAAACCTTTGTTTAATGATTTGGACCGTTTTTCTCCCAACAGTTTTGTTTTTGAGATTTTGAGCAATTTAATGTGTTTAGAAGGTGCTGGCCAACAAACTCATAATTTCATTTGGAAAGCTTGATTTTTTTGGCGCATAAACAGAATTGTATTTTATTTTAAAATTGTTAGAGCCATTGTAAATTCGTATGATCTCTGAGACATTTATCGGAATTTAAAGATTAAATGGTGATATTTGTATTGCCCTTGTAAAAGTGCAAGATTGTACTTGCTCAGAATATAGTGAACCGCTAATTGCAATTAAATTCATAACGACTTTCTTGAAACTGGATAAAATGAAAACGGAAAATGTAAAATGGAACGATATGTTCGTGAGATACCTATCGGTGAATGTGATGTTACCTGAACTTTCGCGCTTACGGGTTTGCTATCAATGATCGGAAGGCAATGCCATTTAAAATGGATCCATCAAAGTGGCTTCCACAATCACTGTGATCAAAAGCAATTCGTGTGAATTGAGAATGTCGTGAAATATCACGATATATAATGTATTAACGGAATCCTTGATTGTGACACTGTAGGAATTATTATTTGTATTATTCAAACCGGTTTTTATTATGTCCCACAAGATGTCACAATTTGAGTATTTTCTTCATTTTCTGAATTCATCCTTACCTGCTTTTTTAGATCGATTTCATTTACGTTTTATGTTCATGGTTCGCAGAATTTCATAATTTTATCATTGATATCATATCAGCTATTTTATCTAGTAGCATTTAAAAAAACATTGTCCGGACCTACATTTGATATGAAGATTGGTAGGCAGTAGTACATACATATATATATAGATCCTCCTTCAGGAGATCGTTCTTCTTATCTTCACCCCCTCCCATGATGAAATTCCTGATATACGTTCCAAAACTACGAGTATATCGAATTCTTAATGGGAACAAAATAAGAATCTCGAAAATCGATTGAGAATTGTGGCTTGGGCAGCATCGACGAAATTTGTCACACACACGCGCACACGCGCGCGCGCGCACACACACACATACACACACACACACACACACACACACACACACACACACACACACACACACACACACACACACACACACACACACACACACACACACACACATACACACACACACACACGACGTACACCTATGGTTTTTTTTTTTTTTCTCACGAATTCGGTCTTAGAATGGACTGAAACGGATTTGTATGCGATTTTTTTCTCATGCTTGGGTTGTCCCCTACCCCTCTGGATCAATTCCAATAGGTCGTCCCTCTTAAATAAGAAGCCTTGTCTGTATGACCTAGCTTCTGAGGGACGTCCTAAAAAGCGAGAAAAACTCTATGGTTCGTTTGAGGATGCCTCAAACGGATTTCAATGAAGAACACTTTGATTTGAAATATGTTGAAGCTTAATTTTCTTTAAAAATACGCTAAGACTAAAATTTGAAATTATTCGATTTTTTGTTGGATTACTCCTCTGACAACTCCGTATTCCGAAATTTCAATGAAGAACACTTTAATTTAAAATATGTTGAATCTTAATTTTCTTTAAAAATACGCTAAAACTTAAATTTGAAGTTATTCGATTTTTTGTTGGGCTACTCCTCTGACATCTCCGTATTCCGAATTTTTTTTTTGACAAGTTTTAGCGCCATGTAATAACAAGTTATAAGCAATATTTATGTGATAAATTATTATCAATTTTTTTAAGATCTAATATACTTCACTTTAGACTTATTGTTTTGATAATTGAGTCACTAGTCTTGACGTTCATATTCCAAAATTGATGTTTCTAAACGCAGTCCAATCAAAACGTTGTTTATTATCTGGTTTCCATGAGAGCTCGCCGTTTGCCCTTGCTGATTCCAGCAGTTCGCTACACAAGCCCCAAGCAATTTTCCGTCTTCGATTTCCTTAGGAAATGGAGCGGATGGAGAAAAACGTAATACCATTCAACGCTATTCAAAGTCCCCCGCCGTTATGGTGAGAACTGAAATCATCTCAACTTTTCCCCCTGGCCCTTTTTTTTTATTGGAGAAATAACATTGATTCCTCCGGCCCGACCCTGCAATTTCCACTGAGAAACCAAAACCTAATCGCTGAGATCACGCCAGGGTCTCGGATTGACTATTAAACGAGTCCCTTGATTCTTATTGATGGGGCGTGAAGGGGGTTTGACGTTGATCAATCGAAGACGACGTCGACTCCCTATTGCAGCGCGAATCGTTGCAGAAATTTGTAGAATGAATGCCAGCTATGACTAGACGTGATGTATGTGAAAAGACTTTATGTTGAACGATTTTTATCACATTAGCAAACTTATTAAACAGGTATCAAGCTATCGAAATAGGGAAAAGTTTCAGTTATGTATGTTGAACATATGAACACCATTTATCGAATTTCGCAATGACTCAAAAAATTTAAAATCATACTTTTTGATAAATCCCTTAAAGGAAATCCGTCTTGAGCCATTCTGAAACGATTCCTGAAGTTTGCACTTTTTCATATGTATATCTTGATTTTTTGGCTCAAGAACGGAATTCGTATCACAATATTAAGGAGAGTTATCGTCTGGAATAGTTGTGAATTTATTACACATGACTCCAAATTTCAGTTGGCCAATTTTCCCCTCCGTAACCCTCCTGAGAGGTCCTAGGCACACGATTTGTTAAGCATACAAACTAAGTTGTGACTCTCACTGGATCAATCCAGTCTTGTTGGACTTTCTCCCTAGATCAATATGGGTTTTCTCTCATATGGTTTACTGTAGAACCATATTTATGATGTTGTTACCAGGGGAGCTGTCGATGTTTATCTTTTTCGCGAATTTTCGTTGAAAATAAAGCTCGGAAAACTGTAAAATCAAATTAGCATGGAACATGCTTTAGCCTTGGACTAACTTGCCGAAAAATTTCACGCGGAATGGGTGACGCGGGATGGGTGACGCGGATGGGTGACGAAATTTTCTTATGATTTTCACGTACAACCAAGCCGTTGAGCCGTTGGTAGGAAAATGGAACTACCGCAATTTTAATCGCACAGACATCGTTCACCATTCGTTGGAAAGCTGCTGGTTTATGTCGCATTTTTATATCAGAGTGTTATATTAATGTGTGAGCTGTTTATCCAATAATGCGATGGTTGTATGAATAATTGTTTACACACAGGTGATCATTCTCAATTATTGATATTGTGAACATGATTGCAAACGCTTGTTAATCATATTACCACTTGTTAATAATCGGTATATATATATATATCGATATATATATAGCATGTTCCATGTTTCTTGAATTTTAGCCGCAGGCTCCAAACGGTAAGCATCCGGGGGTCCAGGGGGCTTGTTTTTGAAAAAAAACTAGGATTCGTTTCAGAATGTCTCAAAACAGATTTCAACGAAGAATTTTTTTTCAAAAATTTGATTTTACAGTTTTCCAAGCCGTTGCAATAGCTTTTTTTTCATGCACGGAATCATTTATTGCAGAAGAACTGCTATGTCAATCATAGGGTGTCAGTCACAGGTACCTGCAACTAAAAATTTGGCTGTCAAATACTGGGTCAAAAAATTGATTTCGAAAAAACGAATTTATGATGTTTTGAGACTTGAATTGGTGATTTTTACAATACCGAGTCTTTTGAGGACATCCTGATCCAGCAATAGATAGATGTAAGATTCAGGTTTGAACATACGAAAAAACAACTTAATTCCTTGTCAAAGTCAAAATATCTCTTAAGGTGTCAAAGACTGGCCTCACCACCGTAGTACGTTCGATTATTATTGTGAAGTTTTTAGTAGCCATTGCAATAGCGTTTTTCCACAAAAATTCCCTAAAAGCAGCACCGAAAAATACCCTCCAGATAGATCTAACGAGGAGCAACAGGTAGGTAGTTGAGATTGAGCAATAAACTCCAGGTTACAGCCTTCCCGTTCTACTGATACGGTTATGGTATTTTATTATACTTGTCCCGACCTTTTCCCCCCTTCAGCCCTGTAACGCTTTCGTTTCCATAACGCTCCAACACTCCGCCTCCCCTTAAATTTCATTTCTGCCCGCTCCCGGGGAACAGAGGTAAAATTCCTCTTATTAAACGCGGGACGAGGTAATTGAGTTGAGACAGAAGGCCGGAGGGCGGGATGAGGGGTAGGAATGCGTGATGACAAGGGACCAGGTCTCTAACAAGCCCCCGTCTCCCTTCTAACCCTCTCTCTACGACCCACTCCACGACCCCCCTCCACAACCCCTATAGTTCTCTATAAACGAGGACCTACGGACCCTAACTACCACCTACTCCGACTCCAGGAAAATATCTCTCTGTTCAAAGGCCCACGTATTTCTCGTCTACAACAAACTGTTGTTAGGTCGGATTTTCTTTTCCATTTTCTTGTTTTCCCCGTTGATTCTACTTTTACTGGCGTGACAATACCCACTCAGTAGTCGCTATCCTTTTGTTCTAAATCCCCTAAAATCACGGTCGTTTCTATTCGAACTAAGGGAGTTGAAGTATGGTTGAAGTAGCAACGAAGCGGCGTTACCCCAAGAACCTGTAACAATGGAAGTACTTGAAGAATTACTCCACGAGAAAACACGTTTGTACACCGGTTTGATGTCTTTGGTTCAACAAAAGAAAGTATAACACAAATGACAAGCTCATTGTTTTCTGGATCACCCTATAAACGAAACGGTTGAACAACTTAGCAATCTTTATGTATATTGTAGTAGATTGGTTAAACTATACTGTCTATACATCAAGATCAGTAAGAACTCGAAGTGCCGCATTTCGCAAATTTATTAACAAGTAGGTACTTGAACTCAATTTCAGTGGGGGATAAATTCAAGTTATTTCAAATTCAAAAAGGGGTAGCGTACAAAAATAAATTACTTCTGTCAAGCATATGTTTTAGAAAATGAAGTTTTTGACATGGTTCCGAAATTGACTCTATGCCGACTGGTTAGAGAAAAAATTTGAATATTAGCCTCCCTTAATTTTTTTACGTGGGGTAGTGGGCTTTGAAGAATACATCCTAGAGTTGTTGAGGGTGAGAAAGAGAGATCAGCCTCTCGTATTAATTTATTAGCTAAGCGCTTTCGCCTTTGTTGGCCTCGTCAGGGCTTAGATTTCTAAGTAGGGGTTGCTTGGTGTTACAATTTTCATTTGGTAGATTGTATGTCATGTAATTTTCTCTATATAAGTCTTTTTATTGATACCAGTGGTTAGGGGGACCCATCCTCTTGTCTTTGTTGTAATCTTGTTGGTGCTATACCTTTTAACATGTTGTTGAAGGTAGGGGGGGGGGGGGGTTAATTTTAGTTTTAAAATTAATAAAATACGCATGATCTTGGTGCAAGCACATCATTATTTAAAACGTCAGAAATGACAAAAGCAAGCAAACCGTTAATTGAATTCAAACTATGATAAATAGAGACCATATCCATTGTGTAGTGACCAAGGCAAGAAGTCTGATATCGTTGTCGTCAAGCCCTACGGCTCAGACATAATCCTGCATCTCCAGGTTGTTGTAGCGTAGATATGGAGCAGATTTGACGGGCTGACGGGTGTGATAGAAATATACGTAGAAATGACTCTGGGAATACTATCTTACTCCAGAATGATTTCGGGTCTGCACTGATGATGGCTCTCCAACAAGAGCCAATTCAAATGCAGGTGCAGGAGTTGATTAGCCAGTGGGCAGCATGGCTTTGTACTATAATGGTGAAATGTTTGCAATATTGATGGCACTCAGAAAACTCCAGCAGTCTGACTTTTCTAAAATGGTCATTTTGGTGGACTCTCAAGCGGCGGTTCAACCTGTTAGAAGCCTGAGGACCACAGACTGGGCTGCACGTAGTAGAATGTCATCTGCTTGTGAAAGCCATGATTGTATATGACAGGGAAATAACCCTTTAGTTGATTCCCTCGCATTGTGACATTCAGGTAAATGAATGAGCAGATTCATTTTCTCTGGCTGGATCATATCACGCAGCCAGAAAAATATATTTCTCATGCCTGCAAAGTGCCACCTCAAATTTGCTGAGCTGAGCTCAAGCTTCATCAAGCCCAGTACTGTGATCGTAAGGTTTATTTAGCTCTGCTGCAACCAAAAGGCAATCCACCATACCTACCCTATCAGTCGCATGCTACAGGCAGGCCACCTGTCATGAATACCTCCAGGCAAACCTACATCGCCAATGTTCCACAGGAAACGATATGACGCCAACCCAGCTAAACACTTGTTCTGCCTTGGAGGACACCATAAAAAATTCTATTAGTGAGGATTGCTGGAGTAGTTCAGCAAAGATATATTGAGTTGCAAAGGAAGTACTAGACAATCGATATCGTGGTTAATCGGCGTCTAGGTAATAAAAAAAAAGTTATATTGCCCTCCCACATACGCAAATCTGAAATTGGTTGTTATTGGTTGTTGTAAACGCCGAGACTAGTAGACCGATTTTCATGATGGTCTGGGGTCGTGCCGGGTTATAGCTCTTAGTTGGTCCCCCAAATCCCTTTGATGGTTAATGCCATTGAATTGAAGGTAGTGTGCACACATGATTGATAGCCCTTTGAGCACGTATACACATAATATATTACTGATCTATTTTGCTATAAATCATTTTGACTCGTACTTTATTCTTCAACTAATTCTACACGTACATGTTATTAGGGAAGCTTTACTGGCCACCCGGATCGGCAGTCTTTTTTCTACTTACGAAGTGTTTGCATGTCTGAAAAAATGGCTAGAGATGAAAAGTTGAAGAATTATGAAAATTGCTGCAGGGGCCAGTGGTCATCTCTGTATCCCTTGTGGCAGAGTTTGGAGATGCCTTTCTCTTCGGGATGTTGATTATTGGGTTACCCCGGAGGACAATGTGACCCCCCTTAAAATCTTGCCCCTTGGAGTGTCCTCTTTGACACCATCTTCAATGGTCTTTCTGGTTGGGGTGTTGCTGGAACCAAATAAAGAAGAAATATGTCATAGAATATTCTAATCAATTTCATAATTTATTGGTTCTTTGATTAACATTTTTATCAATATCAGCTAATGTAGTGTAAATCCTAACAGTTATTACGTTTGCTGTTTATATTTATCTTATAGCTTTAATTTATCATAACTTGGAAGACATTTATTTGCTCACAACGTGTTCATATACCCGAAAAAATGGTCAAGGAATACAAATTTGAAGAATTATGAAAATTGCTGTTTATTATGACTGACAATGATCATTGCCGCTAATGACCCATCTGGTTGAGGTACGGCTTAATTAATTAAATTGAAGATTTAATCACCAGGCCTCAAAGGGGATTTGGTATACAGAGGGGTGTGGGAACCACAGAGGGAGGCGTTATTTGACGTACGTGTCACAGAAACAGACGCTCCCTCTTACGTTTCCCGTCCTGTAGCATTCATTTTTACTGATGCAAAAGAAGAGAAAATACATGGCAGCTTGTGAAGATAGACGATCTTCATTCACCCCCCTGGTCTGTTCGGTTGATGCCCATTTTGCACCACAGATGGTGAGTTTTCTGAAAGTGTTGGCTGAGCGACTGAGTGATCGATGGGGACAACCGCAAAGTGTTGTGCGTTGATGGATTCGCGCGAGATTGGCTTTTGCAATTTTGCGTGCATCAAGCATGTGCGTGCATGGAGCCCGAAAACGCTGGCTAAGCTGTGAAGAACTAATAGGGTTCTACGATGGTGCAGCAACGCGACTACAATAAAAAATACCAAACACAACGTAGAACGTCAACAGAAGCTCAAGTTTCACTCTTTCTTCAAAAATTTTGTTAGCACCTTCCTATAGATACATTGTTTAAATTTAAAAAGAAAAAAAATTGAAGGTAAAAAAATAAAATTTATAAAAAAATTAATAAAAAATAAAAATAGAATAAAAAATTACGAAAATTGCTGGCTATAGGGTTTAACCAGTGGGCATCGCTGTATCCCTTTTGGTATTAAAAAATAAGAAAAAAAAGAGGTTCCCGAATCTCCCTTTGCATTCCTCCCCTCCCACTCATTCTTTGGCACCTTCACATTTCCTCCTTACATGTCCCCGCTCTACCATTCGCTCTTTTCAAATCCTTCAATACATCCCCCTCCTCTCCCCTGAGCACCTCCCGAACCTACCTTTACATCCCCCTTTTCACCCCTTATCACCTCCCAAACCCCTTTTTACACCCCTTCCCGGCTCGCCCATTTACACTTCTCAATCCCCCTTTACGTTCCTCCGAACCCCCTTGTGCACTCCCTTGACCTCCAGCCCCCTGTGACTCCCCCCCACCTCGTCAGCAACTCCCTCCATCACGGCTCCCAATAATGTCAGCACCACCAACTTTACTACCGGCGGTTTTTACAGCTCAGGAACTGGCCGATAGCTGCGACTCCATAGAGTGGAATATACTCACTCGTACTCCTTCCCTTTCTGCCGTCCTGATCAATAACTCAGGCCGGACTCTCGAGAACTTTATTTTTTCCCTCTTTTTTTCCCTTCCCTTATTTTTTCTTCTTACAACAGATTCTCGTCTATTGCCGACGGGAAAGCTTTTTGTGGATTGCCGCCGTGAGTACACTTAAACAGCTTATAAACCTACTTCTAACTCAGTAATTGGATCTTTGCTAAGCTTTTCCCCGTTGCTTCAATAGGATTAAACGTTTTATTGCCCATTGTCGTTAGACTCTCAGATTGAAAACCAGTGTACGACCAGATTATTCATCAAATTACTGACGACCATAAAGTAGTTTTTCTCCTGTGTCAACCAAAGTCCCTCTCATATTTCACAGGTTTTAACTTTTCAAAGAAATCATACTGTCTGTGAGTGATAAAAAATACTTAATTTTCCAAAAATACTTCATAATATGAGTGCTCAGCGCCTAGCAAGTGAAGCTTTGCTCATGAAAATAAGCGATTTACAAACAATTGAAAATCGGGTTAGTTTTGGGTCAGTCCTCTTCTTCCCCCGTCTAGACTTTTTGCCCTTCAAAACCTCCTGAAGGCGTTAATATTGGTCTGACTTCAGTCAGCCAAAGCTCATTCAATTCAAAGTTAAAGACTTCCCAAAGTTCTTATTGAGCATATTTTAGTTGAAAAAAACAATCTCGAAAATAGGTCGAGAATTGTGGCCTGGGAAGCGTCGACGAAAATTGTCACATACACTCACACATACACTCACATATATATACTAAAACACACACATTTTTTTTCTTCAACGAACCTCCCCTCAAAGGCACACCATTAAATTGAAAAATAAACAAATAAAATAAAACAGTGGGGAGGACGCCCAGGTTTACCCGACGCCGGCTCTAGGGGTAAGGGAAGTTGCAGGACGAGAAGGAAGAATGGGATGAAAGGAAGTGCCCCTATAAAACGACCACCAGTTCAAGTTAGAACCCCTCAGGACACGGGTGGTGATACCACGGAGCACTCCTGCTGAGATGCCCAACTCAAGTAACTCCGTGGCGCTTTTCCCGCACCACACCCCGCGCCATGACACGGTTGCAGCCATGACCTTGATATTATTGGTCGCCACTCCTTTTAGCTCAGAAATTGCTTGCCACAGGTCATTTCTATCATACTTATTTATTTTAGCCCGCCAGGTCTGCTCCATGTCCATGCTGCCACTGACAACCTGGGCTTGACGGCAACAATATCCGGCTTCTTGCCCCGGTCACTCGGCATGTGATAGTCTCTCCCTCTTGGCGACCGCATCATGACGGAGAATGCGGCCACCGTGAGTACGAGGACACTGCTGCACCACATGATACAGATTATCATTTTTACCCCAAAAGGCACGGCAAAGGGTGTCGAGCTAGTGCTCCACCAAGGTCCACACGGCTTGCAGCAATGGTGGCCACACCCATGAAGTCAACTCCAAGGTACCGCCAAACTTCCAGCACGGATCGGGTGGGGATGGGGGACTGTCCTATGACAAAACACTCCTCATCCACCACCTTCACCTGATGCTGGCGACCCGACGGAACCAAGGAGACTAACCCACACTTATCTGGGTTAACCACCAAACCACACCTAGCTGGCTGCTCAGCAAAGGCATTGAGGGCGATCTGCAAGCCCTCACGGGTTTCGGCAAGTAGGATTACATCATAGGCAAATGCCAATGCAACCTACTCGCACCCCAGGGGCAAGGTCAAACCCTATTTCAGCTGGTAGCTTGCCCAAGGCCGTATCCACGAATAGGTTAAAGAGGAGTGGCGACAGAGAATCCCCCTGGCGTACCCGGCGCCCAATGACAACATCCCCTGACATCTCACCTCGTGCCTCGAGGACCTTCACGCCTTTGTGGTACAGACAGAACCAGAGTGGTACATACTCAATTAAACGAGTAGGTGCCCCGACACCACAAAGACAATCGGTCAGGGCAAAATGACAAACGGTGTCAAAGGCCTTGGCGACGTCCAGAGCGGAAAATTGTCCGGGCGCGGGTCAACGCTTTCGGGGGTCTTCCCAATAGAAGCAGTAGGTTGAGGATGAGCAGCTTAACTGTTTTTGGTACCTTGTTCCAACGTCGGAAACAGCATCAGGTCCAGCAGCTTACCCAGTACCTTGTTCCAACGTCGGAAACACCATCAGGTCCAGAAGAAGTGGAGTTCTTGACACGGCACTTGTGTTCCTCGTCATGAAGCACCGGCGTGCACATGATGCCGCGCAAGGAATCCCTGGTGGAAGCTGGGGGTACCACCGGCTCACCAGGGTTGTGACTGGGAGCACTCAAGAGTGGCTCCCAATAGTCCACAAACTCCTTGAGAGGGGGCAAAACTTGCTCATCCCCAGCTCCTTCCAGTACTTCCGCAGCCACACTAGCCGGATGGTTCCTCTACAACTTCTGGACCCGCTGATATTCCCGCCTTCTTGCTTGTTTTGCTGCTCTGCGACCTCCACGAGGCACCATAGTTGGAGAAACACACATACACACACACACACACCTATAGTTTTTTTCATGGATTTGGTCTTAGAATGGTTCAAACGGATTTGTATGTGGTTTTTTTCTCATGCTTGGATTGTCCCCCACCCTTCTGAAGGAATTCCAATAGGTCGTCCCTCTTAAATAAGAAGCCTTGCCTATATGACCTAGCTTCTGAGGAACGTCCTAACAAATCTATAAAAACTGCGAGGAAAAAAAAATCTAAAAATTCAAAATCTTTTTTGAACCGCCGAATTTCATTTAGTATGATTTTTTTTGCCATACAATTGGTTTTTAACCATTTATTCTCAAATTGCTCAAATTTCAATACAATTTGACACAATATAATGCGATGGGTTATTTAGATAAATTTGCTCATAGGATAATGCTGAATGATTGGAACTTTTGCAAATAAAATTAATCTCTTTGCAAATAACAATAATCGTTTTACACATATTAAGTTCCTATGTGCGAAGAGATTAATTTGAGTTGCCATAAGATAACTTTATTTGCAAAAGACCAATTTTATTTGTAATAATACCATTTTTATCTGCACCAAGATAATTTTTATCTCCAAAAGACCAACTTTATGCAAAAGTTATATACCAAAAGTGTTTCATTATAATGATTGGTGCAAGTTTGAAGTAATGCGATTTTAATAGCTACTTTCCCAAGGTTCAGTTTCTCTTTTCCAGTTATGCCTCAGTCTCTGAGGAGAGCGGACGTGATTATTTATTATTCGGTCTGTTTACCTCCGTACGTGCATAATTTGAATCAATTTTGGCGTTATTTTCTTGGAAAGTTTTTGTTGTGTCTCTTTAGTTTGTGATTATGTGTAATGGTGGCTGTAACTAACTCCAGTTAGATTGTATGAATTGAGCGAGGAAGTTTGCAAGGAGACTTCCATCCTCAACCCATACACTCCTGGAGATCAGGAGATTACAACCTACCTATAACTCTTAGTGGTTTCGTCATATTTTTGTGATCAATAGTCATCTGCTTATTCGGTCGCTTCAGATCGTAACTATAAGCAAATCGCTTCGAGTTGTAAGGCCAGCGCTACCTACCACCCTCCGCTCACCTACACTGCTATTTCAACAAAGATTCTACCGTCCTCAACTACTGGTGAGCCGTGAGGTCCTTTTATTACTTCTTTGCGTATCCTTCCACGAACCCTGTTGTTTTCTAAAGGTGGTTTGCAAACAATCGCGAGCAAATGCTCGGGTGGTGTGAATACTCACCCGCGCCAAACAGCGATTGAGATCCTGTTCGCGGACGTTCGGGAGCGTTCCGCCAATCGTCGGTAAACAGACCGCATGACGATAACTCTATTATCTCCCATATTCTCCCATATTCTGCGTTTCCTCTCTTCGCTTTTCAATTTCTATCGACGCTGCACATAGGTATAGAAAGTTTGGACAACGCAGGTGCCATGTTCGTGCTTTTTTGTTGGGAACTTGGTCGAATGCCCGCGAATACTAATCGTTCGGGAGTGCGCAGGCAGTGTGAACAGATTTTCTGTGTGAACTAGTACGATGCTGTCTGTGGGATTTTGTAACTTCGGTTCCAACTCTCTCAGATAGTCTAGAAAAACTTCAGCAGTCATGTTCCAGAAGTTATAATGGGGAATTCGCATGGTTATTTTTTATTTGCTTGCCCGAACGATCTAAGTGAGAGCTTTCCAAAAAGGTGCCATACGATGTGTGTCTGGCCAGTAACACGGCTCTTGAAATTCATGACGTCACGGCCCCCACCCGCCTGGGGGGAACCCTCAGCTCCCTTGCACTCCTTCGTCTCGCGTGGGCTTCCTACCCGTGTAATGGCCTAAATAGATGGTCTTTTGAGCTGAAAATTGGTACATGGGATTCCCAAGTCCGCTGAATCCGAATCTGAGGTCTAAATTGTGAAATTACAGCGCAAGAAAGTTCCCCATTCAGTTTGCGAAAGGTTTAAATCTAAATGTGAAAAGTTCATTCAGTTTGTGAAAGGCTGAATTCAGTTTGTGAAAGGTTTTTTTCAGTTTGCGAATGCTATATAATAATAAATGAATAGACACACATGTGGAAATTCCTGAAGCCTCTCCAGGGGGGCAAACCGCCCTGGACCTCCCAGATCTTCCTGCTTAGAGCCTACGGCTAAAAAAAGGAACATGCTTATAACGCGTAAATAGCAATGATTAAACTCGGGTCCTTATAGAACTTTATTGCAGAAAATTATAAATCTTTATTACCACTAACCACCTTCAAAGGAAGTATTGTTGTCTTTAATAATAATAATATAGAAACAATTAACCTTTTATAGAAACGTCTTCATAACCGGATTACAACGTATTATGTAATTATAACCCACCGGCTGTTTCTCTAGGAACGTCGGTACGTAGCTAACTCCAAATCACATGACAGCTACTTTGGGGTCGCATTTTCGTAAGACGAAACGTAACGGTTTTGGGCATTTAGGTCAACGCTGAAGCGTATTTCATACTAAAATAAGCTAATGGAGAAATCCAGGTGTTATATTTACGAACATTAATGATTAGCTTAACCGTTTCTATCCCAAGGCTAAGGTTATGGTGATGGTAGAATCAAGTCTCCATGGCAACCATTCGGTCGAGGGGGGGGGGGGAGGCTTACCCTCAATGCTTACCTTACTGCGGCTTACCTGAAACCGCGATATCATAGGGTGTTGAGATATCAGGGAGCGGCATATCACGGCGGATCATGAAGCGTAATAGGATTCCAGAGAGCATTAAGCGTACAATACCGCGCTGATCAGACCAGACCGCAGGTGGCTGGGCCTGAAGGTTTTGGCCTTTCTAATTAATCCCTCAATTCGGAATTACGTGGGCGTCTGCTGCAAAGTGCATGCAGTTCAACAATTCCCTTCCAGTTCCGATGGTCGCATATCAGAATAATCCTGTTATCGAATAAATCGAATGAAGAAGGATCCACAATGTCCAGAACACTAGAATCAATAATTAAGTACCCAAATGATGCCTAATTAAGTTTATCATTTTCGTTTTTTATTTATTATGTTATGTAATTACTGCTAAGATACTTATTTTTTATCTCAAGTGGATTTTATTTGTCCCTTTAAAATTTAGTGAGTACCTAGGATTTTTGCGTAGACGCGTAGAATCGATAGTGTATTCGCCGAATCTTGATTACTTTACAGAAATAGTCACCTAGAAAACCACTTCGCCAAACAGTACGTATAATGAACCAAACTATACGTAGGACTGTTATAGTCTGTTCTCCACCAGGTTACCTTACATTTTGGGTATCTATGGTTTAATAATGATTCAGTCTTAGACATGCTCTATCTCGTTTATCAATCTACGTTAGGAGCGTTGTTGCAAACCAGCTATGCAATAAGTATTCCGGGGAAAGATAGGAGTGGAAAAACTAGGGGGCTTAAGTTAGAACTTCATCTGGACGTTTGAGACATTATCATGTAAGTAATTTTCCTCTTTTACTATCCTACCATTTCCTAATCATTACACTGTTCGTTCTTTTATGAATAAAATGAATTATGAATTATTTATGAGCCCGGCTAGAAGGTTGTGTTTTTCAATACAGAAAATAATTTTTATAATTTAAAGGAAATTATATGTAATTAGTATAAAGCTTTTGGAAATTAATATGCTTGTAAAGAAAAATAATTTCGGGGCCCAGCAGTTGTTTGGATTCTATGCATGAAATGAATGAGAGACTCAAAACAATTATTGGAACATTCATCAGGGCTTTTTGGCAAGAAAGATGGACCTAGGAAATATGAATTCCATTACAAAAACAGGTCAAGTGTGTGGTTACATTTGATGATTTAATCATGACTGACGTCAGTTACGACGTCATCGTATTGTCGTTAAGGACGTCAGGACAAGTCAAGGCCAAGGACAACTTTTACAAATTTTATAGAAAGTTGATTTTCGACGACAAGTTTCTGTTGACGGATCGTCACCAAAAACTATACAGCTTATTCTAGAGGCCTAAAGTGTCTACCTACCTAATTTCAAGTTGATACCTCCAAAATTGCAGCCTGCAGCCCGGAACACGAACGAACAGACTCAAGCATACACGCCGACAAAAGTCAAAGTAGAGACTCACTTCGTTTGTCAATAAACCTTTCTGTTGCAATTTGCAGCGTTTATTAAAAATATCTATGTTAAAAAATTAGAGAAAACACAGAAACTAGCAACACTGAAAACATTTCTTTTACTGCCTTTGTCAAACTAAAAAGGATGAACACAATCAAGCCGAATAGGCAATTTCTCATTGAAGTCTACCTAGATAATGTAGTGTATGCATTGTTTTAACTTTCGGGAGATAACACTTTTTGTCTCAAAAATCAAAATTTCCACTTGTGTTTGGGATTATTCTGAACAACTTTGTTCCATGCCTTTCTGTATATGTGCCGTGTGCCCGAAAATCCTGTAACAAGCTTAATTCCCGAAGCCTTTACTCGACTTTGATGAAATTTCAGGGGTGCAAGTTTGTCCTCCACTAGTTGAATAGTGCCCAAAGCAATACTTACACAGCTCATTCGCAAACGTGAATTACATCAAGATAATTTTCTTACGCCCTAGTTCGAATGTGAAATCCTTCTAGAAGCTTAATTTCCTTAATTTTTCTACAGTTTTCAGCAGACTGATGAAGTTTTCAGGGAATGTGAGGG
Source organism: Adelphocoris suturalis (assembly GCA_030762985.1). Lineage (NCBI taxonomy): Eukaryota > Metazoa > Arthropoda > Insecta > Hemiptera > Miridae > Adelphocoris > Adelphocoris suturalis. Next base: position 117,159,311 of record CM061041.1, on the reverse strand, counting down.
TTAAGCGGTAGGTAGATGATCCTCTACAAGTTTTATTGTTCTCAAATCAATTCTACACTATGCATAAATATGCGCAAACGTAAATTACATCAAGCATTATTTTCTCTATTCCTAATTGACCGATTTTGACGTATTATGCTACATCTTGATTCACTGTTTCCTGCTATGAAATATTTTAAGATAATTTAAAACATTTCAATGATCCATACGTTCTTGTTATGGACTCAAAAAGCTATGTGCCACTCCCAACTAGGCAGAAGTTTTTATTGAATTCCATCAGCTGAGAGATCATGCTGAGAGCTTTCTAAAAAGGTACAATATGGAGGGTACCGGACGATTGAAAGTGAACGAAACAGCGGTGTAGATGAAGATAAACGATTTCATAGGGAACCGATCTCATCACCGCATCAGCACAGTCCACCCATGACGACAATTCAGTTTCTGTCCAGAGGCTTTTTGTGCAAACCATTTCCAGTTTTGGGCGCAAAACTTTGGATTTTCAAGGGTGCACAATCTGATTCTTAAACCAAAAATTAAAATTTTTAACACATTTATACACATTCATACACATTACACATTTATATTTTTTAGCCCATTAGCAGAAGTTTGGCCTTCTCCTGCAAGCCAAGCTCTGCGATTCATACACTTGTTGAAGATTGCTTTCCCGCCAATGTATGGCCGTTAGGGAGAATGAACGGATGAACATATATTGATCCGGATGCTCTCATTCATTGAAATGAGTACTATCTAAATACAACGAGAAACTATCATATTATTCAGAAAGTTTTGAGATAGCATACATAAAACTTAAATGTTAGTGATGCAGAGATTTCAGGCAAACTCCCTCCCGGTCTATGTGAGATTTTTGATCCGAACTTCGCTAGCTTTGGTCCAGAAGTTTTGACATAAAGCTGCGGAAGTCCTTTTGGTTTATTATTTTCAATAATGAACCTTTGTAATCTACCAAGATTTTAATTAGATTTTTACAGTATACGTGACTTGCATCAGAAAAAATATAGATAAAGAACTACTTATCGTAGGAGAGCGTGGTTGGTGTCTAAATTCTGTGCACGGAATCGAGTTTTAGCATGGAACATGCTTTAGCCTTGGACTAACTAGCGAAAAACGTTACGCAGATGTGTCACGAAATTATTTCTTTTGATTTTCACGTACAACCAAGCCGTTGCTGGGGAAATGAAACTTCTTTAGTTTTCACCGGACAAAAATCGTTCTCCACTCGTTGGAAAGCTTTCGATTTATCACGCATTTCTTTCGTACTTGTTCTTCTATTCATGTCGTAGTTTTATATTTATTTATGTTATAAATGGATATAGTAAATAATGCCGCTTGTTTTGTTGTCACTTGGTTGAGAAGTTAATCTTGGTTATAGTAATTGTAGACGCGCACCATAACAGAAAATTACCTACCTAGGTACTCTGTTCTAATTTCGATTAGTAAAACATTTTCGTCGTAGTTTTAAATTTATTTACAGTTACGAATTAGCGGGAAGAAAGCATGTTCCATGTTTTAGCATTTTAGCCAATGGCTCAAAGCGGAATACAACCAAGGGATCTTGCGAGGCCCAAAGGGCCGAGTTAAAAAAATAAAATAAATAAATTACTTTTCCGACCATGAAAATAAGCGTTACCCATGGGTGCGAAAAAGGAATTTCAATTATTTGTAAATGGAAGAACATTCTGCCCTAAGAAGTTTGTCATCAACCGTACTCTTCTACGTTGAGTAGTTTTCTTTCTATGATTTTTCAAAGTTTCGCACACTGGTGAAGTTAAAGCCCCCCCCCCCCCCCTCGCCTGAGCAGGACCCCATTGCCACTAACTTTGGCGTCACTAGAGAAAACTTTAAAAAATCATAAAAAGAAAACTGCGAAGTATCAAATCAAAAAAATGAATACGTGAGTAAGGCTCATTCGAGGGTTCTGAGGGTGCTCTTGATTCGTAGGAAATACTCAACGACGACTCTACATAATTTTTTTGAGCACATCGTATTAGCAAACATTCAACTAATTTATTAACATTCAATTGAGGAAAGCCGATATACATGTTATGAGCCAAGCAAATGGCTTAGTCAGCCGACGCCACTGGTCCGCGGCCACTTGTTGCTCGCTCAACAGGTCTCACCAGCACTCCCTTGGGCCCTTCCCACGGATTTTCGGCGACTTTCCCCTTCAGCAATAAATAACGGGATTTTCAGGACAAAGTTATTATCCCTTGCATGCAGATTCAATACGGTCCGATTCGGTTTAAGAAGTAGGTATGCAGCGGCTGGATATTATACAGATCGGCTTGAGAATTTAAAAAGTGTATTACTATAAATTGAGAGTAGAATATTAAGGGATTTTCGGACGTCACATCATCCTTAACTTACATTGAAGCTAGGGGCATTCTTGTGTCATAAAACCGTTATCCTATTTGGAGGAGTACAAAATACTTGCTGTCCCCAAAAAGTCTGCTCTTGGACTAAATTTTCCTCCGATGCTTTCATAGACACTGCATTTTCGTTTTCTGTACGAACATGATTTCCTTTCGAGCTGATTTTACTCGGACAGAATTTTTGGCGTGCGCCTCCATATTGGACTAGAATGATGTGACGTAAGAGAAGCCCAATTTATTCATGAACTATTGACCTTTTGAGAGAATTTTCCACGTAGCGCAATAGAACTCGCACGTTCGTATACCTATATTGAATAGGGATGTTACGATGCCAGACAATCATCCTCTATACACATAGGCACAAATCATCTTCTAACAGAATTTTCCTCGTACACCTCCACATAGAATGGGATTTTGTGATGCCAGACAGTCCTCCTCTATATAAGCATAAATGATCTTCCAACAGAATTTTCCTCGTACGCCTCTAGATGGAATGGGGGTGTTTTGATGTCAGACAGCTCTCCTCTACATAAGTACTCACCAACGCTCACCATCTTTTAACGATGTTGCGTTTCTTTGGTCTTGAACTGCCGATATTAGGGAGTTTTTGCAACGCTGAGCCGTAGTCGAGTGGGAGGATGCAAATAGAAATAGAGCGCAAAATGATAACGGTTGGAGGTCCATTTGTTTTACGAATAGAAGAATCCTATTCGTAGCTCAAGGGAAGCCAATACAGCTCCGAATACGCATGTAACCTTCCATGACCATAACCTATAGTCAGTTTTTTTTGTTTGGTTCCTATTTCAAGACGGTATGACATGCACTTTGTAATATTCGTGATTTTCAAAAAAAGGTGGTTGGTTTGCAGGATTCATCCTCACCTAAATTATGCTGATACCTTATAATCGATTCTAAAGCTGGTCGACCATCATTCCGATTTCGTTTGAGGGTATTTGGTTACAAGTCACAGGATGGCCTCCTACTAATTTCATTGAAATAGGTAACCATTGCACATACCAATCTTGAAATTGGTTATTAAAGACAAAGCTCCGTTACTGATGGATCGAATTTGATGGAATGGATAGGGATTCTGACACTTTACAGAGAAGATAAAAACTGACAGAAACTGCTGTCTTTGCTCTTTGTTGCGTATTTTACAGGTATCCTCATCTTCAACAATGGATTATTATTTTCAATATTGAAACGCAATTGGTCAGGGGACAAAAGTGTAAAACATCGTAGATGTAGGTAATAGGTACCTACAGGTAGGTACGTATTAATAATATACATCTTGATCGTTAATCGTGTTGAAGTTCCCGAATGAGATTCTCTTAACACAAGGCGAATCTCGATGTTGCTTTAACAACGTGAATCCGTATAGTGAATATTGAAATCGGAGACTTCAGATGTTTGTTGAGGTGCTGTCGATCAAGTACACAGACTTTTGTAACCAACGTTTCGTACGTTTATTCGTACATCATCAGGGTTATGAGTGGTGTTGGAAGGTGAATAGCACAATATCTGTAAACTAGGTAGGTAGTAATAAGAATTCACTACAGTTCAGTGAGTTGTACACCCAGGGACTCTTCACCCTGATGATGTACGAATAACGAAACGTTGGTTACAAAAGCCTGTGTACTTAATCGACCGCACCTCAACAAAACTCTGAAGTCTCCGATTTCAATATTCACTATATATATATATATATGAAAAAGCCTTAAACTCTAGATTTCAATTGAGACATTTTTCAAAAATTTTGATTATAAAATTTTACGAGCCATTGCAATACCTAGCTTCATTTTTTATGAAGATTCGCTAAAACCACTTTGCGTACAACGACTCAGCTGAACGACTCGGATGAAAAACTGAAAAAATTCCCTATTATTGGTACAGATACGTGCAGCCAAGTCCGGTAGGTAGTGGTCGGGTAATTTTCCCCACCTTCTTCCTCAATAGACATTAATTTTTTCTTGATTCTAACAGGGAATGTATACGGAATACTTGAACAAGGTGCTCTCCTTTTTTAATAGAACTCCTTGGAATATTTGCTCAGACATTCTACCAAATCGTTCACTTTATCGTTCTTTTGGATCCTAAAGGAAGACAGCGTGTTCCCTATCTTTTATTCAGGGCAATTAGAGAGGCCCTGCCAAGATTACGTCGAGTTACCTTCGAGTTATTATCAGTTTTTTGCTGTTTCAGACTTCATGAACCCAATCACGGAAGCGATTCCTGACCTTTATTACGCTTCTTGTAATTGACACCGAAGGTACTTACAATCCAATAAAAATTGTATTAATAAACCTAAAGTAGCGAACTGGACCTATTATCAAGAAATGCGTGAGCCGCCTTTTATTAAACATAGATGGTCAATAAAAAAATCTCAAGTCTCTTGAAATTAGGTAGGGATAGCAAAATGGGAATTTGAGGAGAATAAATATGTTGATATCAATTCTAAATATATTTAGCTTTGTCTATCTCACCCCACCACCTTCATCCCTTCAAACACGTGAATTCCGAAAATATGGCGACGATGAGGAGAAGTGCTGAATAAAAATAGTTGAATTCAACTAATAAGTTTCAGTCATACAGCGTGATCGTATGAGAGAATTTTCCTAAATTAAGTAACGTATGATAATGTGTTAAATTGTATATTTGAGCAATTTGAGTACAAATAAATCGTTAAAAACCAATTTTATGGCAAAAAATATTGTACTAATTAGTATTTGGTGATTCGAAAAAGATTTCGAATTTTTAGATATCTTGGCAATTTTTATAGATTTTTCAAATATTAATGAAATTCTGGTACGTTTCTCAGCATAATTTTGTTCAAAAATTTTTTAATGTCATAGTTTACTGTTAATAATTTTTTGACTACTAAAAATTATCAATTTTTCACAATTTTGGCCGTTGTTAGCCATTTTTAGTGATTTTTTCAGCATATTTTTTCAAGTTTGGTTAATTTCATGTGATCAAAAAGTGCAGGTCAACGAAATCATCCTTTCATTTGAAAAGCTTGATTTTTGGCGCAAGAACGGAATTTTACCTCAATCCTATGGAGAGTTATCGTCAGGAATGACATATACTTACGTACTGAGTTGTTCAGAGTTCACAGCTTGGCTTCTTAGTGTAACTACTACAATTTTAGCGAAGTTTTGCAATGGCTCCAAAAATGTTATAACAAAAATTTTCGATAATCTCTACGTTGAAATCCGTTTTGAGACATTCTGAGACGAATTCTAGAGTTTAACTCTTGTCCTCACAGCGGAAAATATAAAAGATGGAGTTCATTGGGGGTCCATCCACAGCCTAAACTAATCAATCCTTGGAAATTTCATAGACATTGAATGATAACTGTGAAAGACATGATTGATACAAGGATTCCACAATGCAGGAGCTAGTAATTTATTTGAAACGTACGGCTGAGCTCAATTATGAATGAATGAACGATAAATCAGTTGGGGGTAATAGAATCTTCAGTTGTCATTTACCCTCCGAATTTAAGTGGGATCGGTCGAAAAGCCGTAAGACAACTACGCTTGATAGATTTTCCGTTTACGCGCATGCGCAGAGGAACTAATAAATTTTTTGAGTGATGATTCTTAAACCTCAGCCTTTTCAGTCTTATGACTATGCATAAATGTAATACATGTGTAATCTTATATATGTATATATATATATATATATATATATATATATATATATTGTGTGTGTGTGTGTGTGTGTATGTTCTTCTGGGTCTTCTTCTTAGAATTGAGATAAAAATTCCGTCCTTGCGCCAAAAAATCAAGCTTTCCAAGCAAAAGGATGAGTTCGTTGGCCAGCAATTTTTGAACACATTAAATTGGTCAAATTTCAAAAAATGTGCACAAAAACTCATTAAAAATGGCCAAAACCGGCTAAAAATTGTTAAATTTATATTTTTAAACATAATTTTAATTACAAAATGTTATTTGCCGAATGAACTGGAACATTAAAAAATGTATGCTGATATTTTGAAAAACGTATTCAAATTTCATTAATGTTTGCCCAAAAATAGATAAAAACTGCAAAAAAAAAAAAAAAAAAAACTACCTACAAATCCAAAATAATTTGTGTATTATTTAGAAGGAATTTTTGTCATTAAATTTGTTGTTAACTCATTCTTTTTACTTAACGTCCTGAATTTTCAAAACAATTTAACATAACATAGTACGTAATATATGGAAATTCGGTTATACGATCATGCTGCACGACTGGAACATTTTTTCAACCCGCTTAAAAACCGAGTTTTTCAATTTATTAAATGTTTGTCTCGTGAATTCGAGCTTACGTCACTAATTGGTCATAACTCGCTTAATTTGCTGTGTAAATTCAAATTTGAAAATATCGTTGGAAAGAACACGCACACAGACGCACACACACACACACACACACCCACAACATGCACGCACATTAGTTTGCTATCGTATAGATGCCTGAACGGGAACCAATATTTTTTCAAGACACAAGAACTGTAAAATCTACGCCCAAATCTCAAATTTCCAACGTTGTAGTAATTTTACTTTTACTTTGCTAATTTGAGGGGGAAAACTGAATTTTAATGTTGAAAAACAATGTTTTTCAATGAAATCGAGAGTTTCCTAGAAAAATGATCTATGGAAATACAAGTTTAAGGTCGGTTTCTTCATTTTTTTTACGCTGAATCGATTGGTAACACTTGGAGATCTCCCGAGCCCAGTTAAAACCGAGATTTACACTTTAGCTAACTAGTTTCACCCCTAAAGACACATAAGATCTATCATACCAAATTAACCCAAATTTGTGAGTTACAGTGTAAAACTTGGTTATAACGAGGTTGGGTGTTCTGCAAGTATAACCATTAGATTCAGCGTAAAAATACGTTGAGACCGGCCCTAAACTCGTATTTTCATAGAAAGCCATTTTTCAAGGAAACCCTTGATTTCATTCAAAAAACATTATTTTTCGACATTAAAACGCAGTTTCCCCCCTTAATTATCAAAGTGAAAGTAAAATTGACTACACCATTGGAAAGGTGAAATCTTGGCGTTTTTAGTTTTCGCATTTTGAAAAAAAATATTGATTCTCATTGTTCAATTCCCGATTCAAAAAACTCGAGGATTCCCATGTAGGTAAAATTTGCTTTTCCGAGGGCTTTTTCATGTATCAATCCTTAATTCTAAAAATGATTAGGTATCTATCCGATAGCGTATTTGAAGTTATTTCAAACGGTATCCTCAAATTTGAATTTATACAGAAATTAAAAGGGAGTTTTGACCTAAAGCTAATTTGATGTTCGATTCTACCTACACAATATTTGTCATCACCAAAAAAGAACAGCAAACAATCAAAATCTGTTTGTCTCATTAATGCAAATCATTCAGTGAATAAGGTAAAGGTTTTACCAACCAGAGCCACAAAACTTCAGAGTGGAAACGAATTGAAAAATGCAAAGAAGTGGCGAGAAATGCAAATGAAGTGAAACTACTCGGTAGAAAACGGCGGACACCCCAAAGAAGATTCCTGCTAGTAAAAAAAAAGAAGTGAAATGGAATAAAGGTGGCTCAACAGGGCAAATGGATTAGGGAAATGATTCGATGGAATAGGGCTTGGAGTTTTAGAGCAGGCTGTTGTATGGGAGAGAATAATAATAAAAAAGAAGATGGAAAAAAAAAAGTTGCGGCAAGAACTTGATTTTGCTTTAGGGCTTAACTTTTTTTAATTAAAGATTGAGAATTGAACGGTGAAAAAGAGGCGGGCTAGAGATATCTCTCTCAGGCTCGCTTAGTCTCCTCCCAGTTCCATGAAAACCTTTTTAGAATGTTTGCAATTCTAACAACATTCTTTCCTCGATAGGAATTCGCAATCAAATCCCACTCTAAAACCCTTTATCCGCCTCCCGAGCCTTCAGCCGCCTTTCGAAAAACCTGCATTGTTCTATATTTTTTTTACCGAGGCGATTTCTTTCAATTTTCACTTTCGTCGTGAATATGGTTTAATCTAGGATGGTATTATTCTCAGCGTCATCACGTATTGGAACGCGATTTATTAAAGGAGTGCTGGGAATGGGAAATAGTCCAGGAGCCAAGGCCGAAAATCGGTGGTATTTTCAGGAGAAGGTTCGAAATTAGATTTTGAAAATTTAGTCCGTTCTGTGTGAGAAAACCTTCGTCTGCCATCTCAAAATTGATGGAATACAAAATCGCGGCCTCATAAAGATGGTTTAATTTGCTCAGTTAGAGTTTATCTTAATAATTCCTAAACCGTGCATCCTACAGAAATTTGTATGCGTAGCAAAGTCGTCGAGCATTAATAGATAAAGAAGATTCTATCCCAAAACTCAGAATTATTTCTTGGCTAATTTTGGGTCAGTCCTCCCCTCCGTCTAGACTTTTGCCCTTCAAAAATCACCTAGTGGCATTAACATTGGTCTGATTTCATTCTGCCAAAGCTCATTCGACCTAAGATTAGAGAGTTTTTGGTGACCACTAACGTACCCTTAACGTCACCCTAACGTACCCAAGAGTACGTGACCTTGAGGGGACGTTAGCAACGTCGTACGTTAGAATGGCTCATTTAACGTCACCCGTTTGGGGACCTAAAGGCACACGACACCAGCCTAACCTTCCAGTAAATGTAACCCTACTGCTCACCTCAAAATTACTCGAATACTGCTGAAGTAAATATAATAGTTTTTCTTTTCAAATGCCTCATTACCAACTAATTATGTTGATGTAGAGGGTAGGTTTTTGAACACCCCTCAAACTTGGTTGTTTTACGTTTCAAGTCGCGTAGAAACCGAATGTGCCATCTGAAGTCCGCCTCCGCTGTCCAGCTTTACTAGCCTTCAACTCGATCGAAAAGTTCCGTTCTTTTGCGCACAGGCTCTATTTGGTCGATTAGAGCCTTGTTTCTATTATTATTTTACATATTTTAAATGAGAAAACTGAGCTTTAAGGCACTCCTTCTTCGCAGTATTTTTCTTAGTTTGCCTAATCTCTCAGCTATTTTCTCGTGAACATTGCGTGAAGTGATTAAACCCCTGATTAAATACTCTCCAATACTCTCCGTCTAGACTTCTGCCCTTCAAAAATCACCTAGTGGCATTAACATTGGTCTGATGACTTCAGTCTACCAAAGCTCATTCGACCAAAAATTAAATACTCTCCAAAGTTCAAATCGAGCACATGTTAGCTGTGGACTCTCCCCATAGAATTAAAACCGAACTCATGAATTTTATGTCACTTTACACAACTGTGTCACAGTTGGCAAATACGGCCTTTACTCTGTATTTTAATGGGAAACAGTCTCAGCTAAATTCTGCTCGATATAAACTCTCTGAGTGAGAAAATATTTGTCGGCCATCTCAAAATTGGTTGAATATAAAATGGCGGCCTCATAAAGATGGCTTAATTAGCCCGTTTTAAAGTTTTTCCTTAATAATTCCTAAACCGTACATCCTACAGACAACTTCTTGTGTAAAATAACATACAATTCATGAGTTCGGCTGTAAGTCTAATGGGAACGGCCTCTCCTAAAAGGTGCTCGATATGAACTTCGGAAAGTATTTAATCGTAAGTGGAATGAGCTTTGGCAGACTGAAGTCTACGAGGAGAATCAAGGGCGGCGATATTGTAGGTATGGATGATATGGACGTAGCAGGTAAAACATTAAAGGTAGATACTAGTTATTTACCTCACAACGGTGATTTACATCGTCTTCTGCATAAGGTACCTCAAGGAAAAAGTGCCTTCCATCCAGTTGTCACCTGTGAAAACTATGAACAGGACTTGTAGAAAAATCATCAGCAGCCGGTCGCCATTAGGTTGAGGTAGGTAGGTAATTCAAACCAGTAATTATTGTAGAACAGCGAAGATTGGATGAATATCACAGTAGAAGCGAATGGGTCAGCAACCAATTTGAGGATAATATTTTATCACTTTGGCGCTGTCTCCTACGTGCTCTCACATGGCAAAGAAAAGAACATGAAAAATAATGAAATAAATGGTAAGCTCTTTGTAAAAGTTTACAGAGGCTGGTTCCTGAAAGGTGCCGATTATATGTTGGTAGCGCTTTTTTTTTTTGGCTTGAAGCCCCCTTCGATGACGTCACGGAGCACATTCACATAAGATGCACGGTCACTCTGATTTCACTCGCATTTAGTTATGCGTGAATAAATTCGCCACTCACACAAAACAATACCAATAAATAGTAACAAAAATTTGTAATAATTTTTAACGGGTATTCATACAAATGTATAGAAAATTCAAAATACCTGCTACATAGAGAAGGTACAGAAATACAATAAAATAATGTCATGGAAGCAACCATGGCATTCAAAAGACTCCATGTGTCATCTCAACAAACCTGTCATGCTGTAGTGAGTCGAAGCAAACAAAAGGCGTAACCAGGTGAACACAAGTTTTTTCCTTGAAATACTCGTAATTTGATTCATCTCAACACACAGAATTTGAAGCGTATTTCGTTCATTCTACCATCTAACATAATTATTATTCCACAATAGACGAGTATTTCTTTTGTGTGAGTTGTTGTGTTCTGTCAACCATTCTGTATTCACTCAGCCGTTTCACACTGAAAGTAACGTCGGGCTTTCAAAGGTGTGAAAGACTTTGAAGTTTGGGAATGATGAAGAGGAAGGAGAGGCATGAGAGCCGCAGATGAACTTAAATTACTTGAAGGCGGCTCAAAGCAGGCAGCTCGCGCGTAATGCGAATTAATTGAAAACGGAAGAGGAACAACGGGGTCCGATGGAAGCTTCGAAAATTGGGTGTTAACCGGTTCAACGAAAGGTGGATCTGGAGATGGTAGAACTTGGTTTCTTAAATTACAAACATGTAGGTTCACAGATGAATCACACAACCTAATATTTTTATCTTATTAGTAGCATCAGGATGAGGAGATCAGGAGATGGGAGAACTTGGCTTCTTAAATAACAAATGACGGGTGCAGGGGAAGAAACGAATATGCCAAAAAAAAACAGCATGTTGGGAAAATCAACTTTAAGGTCGGACAACATCTGTTTTTCCCTGGTACGGGTAAACTTTAGCGCTTATAATACTAATAGTAAAAACGTTTCTTCCCGGTTTTGAATTCACCTTTCGAAAGGTTCCTTGAAACCCTAACAGGTGGCACCACTATCTCAATTTCACAAAAAAAAAAAAAAAAAAAAAAAAAAAAAAAAAAAAAAAAAAAAAAAAAAAGACATATATGCGTTTCTTCCCCTGTACCCTTCAAATATGTAGGTTCAAAGATGAAAAATAAAACCTCAGATTTTTATTTTTTGCTAGCAACAATACCAGTTGGTTAATAGACTTGGTGGGTGATCAGTTCGAGAAGCAATGTGTACAAAGATAAAAGCTAAAATCTGAAATTAAACAGGAAATATTTTGGTAAACAGTACCTCTGAACGAGGTCCGGTTCATAATTCGGTACTAATATTGCCAGAATAACAATAAAACTTATTAGTAAGTAATGCGGTACTGTTGTCGTATGCGACCTACGGAAGATTTGGCGTTGTCGTATTTGGCCAACAAATTACGCAGACCTACTCAGGCGAGCGGTGAGCCTACAAGGCGATTTGGTGTTGCTTTATGCGGCCGAGAAATTCAAAAAATTACCTTACGTCCAAGATTGACTCCAAGTATGAAGACTCTCGTCAGACTGGAATAGTGAAAGATCCGTTTAAGTCGTCACAACGGTGTGACCAATCAGCAGTTGTCCGTACCCGTACCGTGTGACACCAGTACCACATAAGTTCCACAATTTGACACACAGAGAGCCCGCTGTAACACAACCATTGCCACAATTTAACTATAACTTAACACACGAATAAACACAAATGGACGGGAATGGCTAGATACGCTGACGAAATCGAGCTACTGATGAGACCCTCATAACTGATGATAAGACCCCAATTCAAGGTAAGGACAGAGTGAGTTGAGACACTCAGAAACAGCAGATCTACCACACAGATCCGGCGGAATGAAGTGTACTCCATCACCAGCTATGGAGGGAGAAGATGCACCTATATTTCGTGGCCTGGACCATACGCATTGTATGCCACACTATATTACTCGAAAATATCATTTTATGTTATAAGCCCTTCATTCCACTCAGTGCAAAGCACTGCTTCTTGGATAACACAATTCCACCAAGTCTGGACTTTATATCCGTTTACGACTTCATCTAGTTGTCAAACAATATCCCGGCCTTTCCCAGTGGCAGAACAATAAGAGCAGCTTTACGATACCGCCCCGCAGCCGTTTTCAGTTTATTACGACTCCTCGAAGCTCTATTCATAAATCCCCTCTCATGAAAGCACCCGTCTCAAAGATACAGAAATCCTAAGACGTTGTTGCTGCTCTCACAATAAAAAGAATCTACTTCGCGAAGTAGAAAGACATACTCCCAATAGTTACACATTTACGATGTCGGGTTTTTCTCTCGTTCACGACAGAAAAGAGGAGTACTAGTGGAAAAGGAAAAAAGAAAAGAAAAAACAGTCTGCCAAGAACGAATTGAAGAGAAGCTCGTGGGTTGTATAGAAGTGCATGTAAAAGCGTGGAAAAAAAGAAGAAATTAGAAAAAAAGGGCTAAGCTCTGGCAATCTTAAACTCTCTCGCTCTAACTTCCTCATTCCCGTAATTTTTTCTGCTCTTTCTTCGTCTTTTTTCTCTTCTATGTGTCCATCTTCCTTTTATTCCTCTTCTGGTTTTCTCGTCATTGACGTCCTGAAAGGAAAAAAATCTCTGGCCGTCATTAGAGATCAGAAGGTGGTCTCTTTGCCACTTCTGCACTACCATACTCTTGTTCTTTTTCTTCCTTTCAGCCGCTCCGCGAAGCTGCCTCGTATTTTTTCAACTAGTTTTTCCAGCGCCGTTTTCACTTTTTTTCGGACGCTATAGCTTGAGTTAACTCGAAGATAAAACGGTGTTTTTCATTAGGAATCTACACGGGGTTAATCCGTGTCAAAGGATCTCTTTAACACGATTTATTTTGCCGCAAGAGTTTCCTAGTGTGAAAGCTTTCAGAAGGGCAAGTGAGTCTGTTTTTCCTGAGTAGGAAGATCTCAGTTCGTCATGTTACCTTCTAATTCCATATTGGTTTAAAAACTCCAGCCCCATTCGTAGCTTCCTGAACCACATAAGGGTCTCAAACTGTTAACTATAATTTAGTTTATGAATATTACAAGTCTTACAACCACATCGAGAATTCATTAATTGAATAATTTGTATCCGATTTTTCCGTACGTTGCACCCAAGCAAACATTGAAAGTTAGGAAGTTGTATTGATGCCTTAGATTTTTGGAATGCTTCCATTGTTGATATATAACAACTTTACGATCGTTGTTAGTTATTCAATTCTAGAACTGTTAAACCAAACAAGTGGCTTACGACATTTGGGCTTGGATCGTTCTTCAAATTCATAACAGCTTTAAATTACTTATTTAGGTAATGGAGTACGCATGATGAGTCCGTGACTCTAAAATTTAATAGATACGTAATACTTCAAAATTTTGTACTTGAATCAAGTTAGGTGAGTGTGTTCCATTGCTCACTTTCTCATCATAAATATATTCAGCTATAATGTTTAAGTTAATAATAAATACCTACCACCTACCCCAACCGAAAGAAAAACAAATCATTCTGGCTAAGAATTAATAAAAAATCCCTCGAATCTATATATTTTAAACATTCTGGTGTCATAGCAATAGCTTTTTTTTTTGCAAAAATTCCCTAAATACGTAGAATAAATTGTTTATGAACTGATTTAGTACGAACTAAATCACTCGCGACGAAGTTGGGAAACCCATTTAAAAAAAACATAAAAAAGAAAGAAAAGAAAAAAAAAATCGTGGAAATAGTCACATTTTTTCACTAACTTCCGTTTGAACTGTTTTAGTGATCTAGAATAAAACCCTGGCGGGGAAAAATAAACTTGTAGGCATTCAATTATTTAAAAAAATAACACTTTGATCGTTCTACGTTTTTCCAATTCACAGATCAGTCGCGGAAAAAAAAAAAAATAAATAAATAATACACGAGTGGAAACGGAGAAGTAAACAAAATGTGGAAGAGGGATTTCGCTGGATCGGTCTTGGAAACTTTTATCGTTTCCCCGATGGAAAACATTCCGTCATATTGAGCGAATAAAAGAGGAAAATATACGGGGGAAAACCTTGGAAAAAAACAACCCGTTTTCGGAAAACACCCCGTTTTGTGGGTCGGATGCTGAAAAAAAAAGGTAGTTAGTCTTTAAACCTGGACAATCCAACGTCCACTCCACGTCAAATTGAATGCTGTGTGACGGACGTGACGGAAACGCGTTTATCGACTTCGCAAGGGGTTTTGTGGCGGCGTGTTAGGGGCTTCTCTCAGCGCTCTTTATGTACGACAAAAAGTCCTTCTGTACGTTGCTTTCACTAGAAGTACTGAATAGGTTTTCATGGGATTTTTTCAAACAAAGCTATTTCAATGGCATGAGTGAATTCAAATTGTTTCTTTTATATTTCATATATACAGGGTGTACACATTAAGGTCGCACCACCGGCCAGGGTTCGATTCTACATCTAATTTATAATCAAAAGTATCTCGTGTTTTTTTTTTTTCAACTCCGCTAAAAACCCGAGTTTTTTCCATTTCAAATTTTTTGTGTGTTTTCAACCTTATGACACTAAAACGGCCATAACTTCCTCAATTTTGTGATTAAACCGGGGATAAATTTGCTTTAAAAGTGAAATGGGTCAATTTTTGAAAATTTTTGGTATTTTCAACGCTCATAGGTCCAAGTATTAGACACGTGAATTTTTGCAGGTAAGCCTAAAAACTGCGCTAGAATCTCAGCTTTCCAACGGTATAATATATATTTAATTTACTTCGTTAATTGAGGGATAAAACTACGTTTGTATGTTGAAAAACGTGTTTTTTTCTATGAAATCGAGGGTTTTTGTGAAAAATTACCCCCTGAAAAAATACGAGTAGGGGCCCGGTTTTAAGGTATTTCTGAATCGAATCATAAAACTCGCAAATTTGTCCAACTCCATTATAACAGAATTTTACACTTTAACTAACAAGTTTTAAAAACACATAAAATTGAGCATGACAAATGAACTAAATCTAGTTAGTTAAAGAATAAAACACGGTTGTAACGGAGTTGAGGAGATTTGCGAGTGTTACCATGCGATTCAGCGTGAAAAAATAAGGTAGAAACCGAACCCTTACGAATATTTTCTTAGGGGGTCATTTTTCACGAAAACCCTCGATTTCATAGAAAAAAAAAACCACGTTTTTCAACATATAAACATCCTTTTCTCCCCCTATTAACAAAGCAAAATAAAAATTGATTAAACCGTTAAAAAGCTGAGATTTTGGCGCGGTTTCTAGGCTTACTTGTAAAAATTCACGTGTCTAATTACTGAGACCTATAAGCGTTGAAAAAAACCAAGGATTTTCGAAAATTGACCTATTTTACTTTTAAGGCTGATTTATCCCCCGGTCAATCCAAGCAAAAAATTTTGATTTGGTATCAGCGAGATAGGAAATTTAACAGTCACCTAAGATTTGTTTTTACTCAAAAATTACTGGGGTTATGGCCGTTTTAGTGTCATAAGGTCGAAAACACGAAAATAAATAACTTTAAATAAAATGGTAAAAACTCTGTTTTTAGCGAAGTAAAAAAAAAGCTAAGAGATACTTTTGAACAGAAATTAGTTGCAAATCAAACCCTGGCCGATGGTGCAACCTTAATGTGTACACCCTTTATAATTCGATTACAAGCGTTCATTACTTGAAATGATAAACCAATTTGTTATTTTTAATGATTACAAATGATGTAATTTTAATGATGTACGGCTTTCAAAAATTTGACCCGTTTTGTGTTTTTAAAAAGTTTTTAAATTCTTACTTCCTTTCTTTTAAGGTTTGATTTTTTTGGCAAAAGAACGGATTTTTTTTTAAATCTCAATTGCAAGAAGAGCTATCGTTGTCTGGAATTATATATACAGGGTGATTCCCTCGCAGATGCAAAAAAAAAAGTTGGGTGAAACTGCATCAAAAATGCAGTAAAATCCCGCCAATCGCATATTTTTATCTCAATCCGTACTCGAGATATGATTTTTTAAAGGTTTTTTTCAGGAATACCGTGTTTTTTCATTTTAAACTCGGATTTCTCCACTTTGACTCATTTAATTTTAACTTTCAACCTCATTTTCGGTATGAGCATTAAATTTCCTATAAGAATAGTGTACTTGGGTTTTTGAAAAGTACCATCCAAAGCCCCTCACATCAGCTCAAACATTGACGATTTTGAAGAAATAATATTTCTGAAAATCTTTAAAACTTTACTACTCTTTTAAAAAGAATCCTGGAAACTAGAAAATCTCATGAAAACTGCTTCATCTAATATAATTTCCAACGGTATTATCAATTTTACTTTTATTTGGTTATTTAGGGGAGAAAATAATGTTTTAATGTTAAAAAATGTGGGTTTTTCAATGAAATTGTTGGTTTTCTCGAAAGATGACCTCCATGAACCAACGAGTATGGGGTCGGTTTCTATGTATTTTTTCTCGCTGGATCGAATGGAAACTCTTGCAGATCTCTCAACTAAGTTATAATCGAGTTTTACACTTTAATTAACTAGTTTTACCCCATAACACACATACATTTAATCGTAACAAACAAACTAAACATTTGCGATTTTAAGTGTAAAACTCGGTTATAACGGAGTTGGAGAGATCTACAAATGTTACCATTCGATACAGCGTGAAAAAATACATAGAAACCGACCGCATACTCGTAGGTTCATGGAGGGTCATCTTTCGAGAAAACCAACAATTTCATTGAAAAACCCACATTTTTTAACATTAAAACATTATTTTCTCCACTAAATAACAAAATAAAAGTAAACTTGATTATACCGTTGAAAAGAGTATTAGACGAAGCAGTTTTCATGAGATTTGCCAGTTTCCAGGATTCGTTTTGGAAGAGTAGTAAAGTTTTAAAGATTTTCAGAAATATTCTTTTTTCAAAATCGTCAATGTTTGAGCTGATGTGAGGGTCTTTGGATGGTACTTTTTAAGAACTCAAGTACACTATTCTTATAGTACATTTAATGCTAATTCCGAAAATGTGGCCAAAAGTTAAAATTGAATGAAGTAAAGTGGAGAAATTTGAGTTTAAAAGGAAAAAAACACGGTTTTCCTGAAAAAACCCTTAAACAATCATATCTCGAGAAAGGATTGAGATAAAAATATGCAGTTGGCGGCATTTTACTCCATTTTTGATTTAGTTTCACCCAAAGTTTTTTGCATCTGCGAGGGAATCACCCTGTATAAATATATATATAATAAATTAAAAAAGGTTCCGGAATTTATAAATTTGTTTTACAATGCCCAAAAATAGATTTACAAGCAGAAAATTATGGGAAGAATTTAATTTACCTATTTTTAGAGCTATGGCAACGGCTTCATTTTCGCTAACAAACGAACGAATATTGGGTAAAACACCAAAAGACCCATAAGCAGTCTTATAGGGCAAACTGTTCTTTCGGGTTCCTATTAAATTATACAAAATAAATTCGTATTGGTTTTAGAAAATATCAGAATCAATTCAAAACCTAATAAAGTCGAGAAGGCGGTGAAAATAAGCAGTTCGAACTCCGTCCGCAACAAAAGGTAGGCGATTCATCTTGGGATTTGCCCTAAGGGTAGTTTTTGGGGGTTGAAGGGGGGGAGGGTCAGCGTCATTGGGTCGGGAGGGAGGGTTCCAATATCCTGAAGGCCCTCAGCTATGTAATTAACTCAGGGTAGCCCCCTCCCTTTTCTTAACCCCGTACCTCCTCCGAAGGGGGGCGCTCTCTTCCTTTCTATGCCTCCTCCTTGGGTTCCCTAAACAACTCTTTGATTACCATCCCTACTACTCCCCTCTTACCCTTCCCCCCCCCCCCCCCTCCCTTGTTCGCTCTGTTTACTCAGTGGGTATAATTCCATGTCATCCCAGATCAACTTCTGAAATTCAATTACCCCTCGTCTTAACCTATCCTTAACCCCCCCACCCGTCACCATTACCACTTACTATACACTACCCTTTTACACCTGTTCTTAATTGCCTTGTTTTGATACGCTCTGTCGGCTCCCATTTGGCTAATCCTCTGATCCCCACCCCGCAGTCTCGAAGCCCTTTGAGGGTGCCGTCGTCTTAAAAGCCTGATCATTTCCGCACAGAAGACTGGTTCCGCTGATCAATGGCTTCACATCAAACACACAACGTCCGAAATTCAAAGGAAAGCTGTTTTCTGTTATACAACCACCTACTCGTAATGAAAACCAAATTTCAATTGCGAACAATAAACATCAAATATTAAAAAAATAAAAAAATAAATTACCGCTCACACAAAAAAAAGAGAGAGAGAACAAAAAAAAAAAAAAAAAAAAAAAAAAAACAAAAAAAACAAAAAAAACACGCAGGATGAACCATAGGAAAGTGTGCTTTTTTCTAAAGATAGGTAATTTTTTAAAAAAAACATGAAAATAGCTTTATTTTCTACTAGAATTTGCCAAAATAATACAAAAATCTCTAAATTTTGCATAGCATTCTATCAACCAGAAAAATCTCTTCAAAGGCCTTTTCTGAAACTAACTCAGTATATTTGGGGGAAATGTGGTGCAGACAGAATGAAAATGTTTCAGTCATGCAGCATGATCGTATGAGGGAATTTTCGTAAATTATCGTACTATATTATGATACGATGTTCTGAAAATTAAGGACTTTGAGGGATAAAAAATTTTTAACAACCAATTTTATGGCATAAAATTCGTTCTAAATAATATTCTGCAATTCAAAAAAAGATTTTAATCGTTTTTTTTTAGCACATTTTAGTGAAATTTAAGAACATTTTTCAGTATAGTTTTGCACATACATTTTTAATGTTCTATTTAATAGTTAATAAACTTTATTTGAACAATATTCTGCTAAAAATATAAATTTAACAAGTTTTAGCCGTTTTTGGCTATTTTTAGTGATTTTTTAAAGGACTTTTTTGAAATGTGAGCATTTTAATGTACTCAAAAAATAAACTCGTCCTGTCGTTTGGAATGCTTGATTTTTTGGCGCGAGAACGGAGTTTTTATCTCAGTTCTAAGGAGAGTTATCGTCCGGAAATAATATATACGAAACAGTGTTAAACTCTGGGATTCGTATCAGAATGTCTCAAAACAGATTTCAATGGAGAAAATTTTTGGCGATTTTGGCCCGCTGCCCGTCCGCGTAGCTTTGTTGCTTACAGCTACTCATTCTCGTATTACTTAAGCTATGAGTGCTCCTCGGGATCTCGATGAATTGAAGGGTGAATTCATTTCCGAACACCGGTAGATTCATTTTTCGGTGCGGAGGAATAATGGAATTAAAAGTCCAACTCCGACCGGAACACGATGGAACTGACACCTGTGATATCGGTGGGAATCCGGTAAAAAACACCATTCGTGAACGATGAGGTAAGCCCTAGATTTATTTTAGCTGACATCGTTCGAACCCGTTTTTCATTCATTAGACAGGTACAATCGTTTTACCATGGGCGCGAGGAAGGGGTTTTAAAAACAGACCCTTCATTGTGACAGGGGATACAATTTGTGTTAATTGAGGCATCCAACTTGTACGAGTCAGGACAGATTTGGAGCAACAAAAACCATTTGTCTTTCAAAAAACGAGGAAATTATTACACGATGCGAATTTATCAGAGGTGACTTTTTATCAGAGGTGAGTTTAGATGTACTGATTTTTATTAGTACCTAACAATTCATTCTCACTATTAAGTTTTCATTTTTGTTTTATTTTTTTCAATAATGAACCATAGTTATTGACCAAGAAAAAAACGTCTGCCAAGTTGGGTGGGCAGTATAGCTTCCTCACACAGTATAACATTAACGTATAGAATTAGGGGAAGAACAAAGTACAAGTCGAAATGATTGATAAGTCGACGTTATAAGAAATTAACATTTGCGTATGCGCACAGACTAATATAATTCCAACGGTAAGGAATTCATAGGGGAACGTCCAAGAGCTAAACCGTACACTCCTTGACAATTTCATAAAAATCGGTCTTTTAGTCTCAGAGTTTGGTCTGTGTCGATCAATTTTAGTTGTGCGCATGCGCTATAACTATCACTCTATACGCTATACTATTGAAACTGTTAATTTTTCCCGTTGTGTGCCAAACAAACAACATGAAAATGACAAAATCGTTGCATTTAGGCAAGTGGTCCAATCTTCCCTTATATTCTTATTCGACGAATCGTTTTAGTATAATTCCACGAAAACATCGTCTTCCAAAGGCAAATTCGTTGTTTTTTTTTTAATTTTCACAACGGAATAGGAAATAAATAATTCAGGAAATACGGCGGGATTGTGTTATGAAGGAACAAACGGAAAAACATGGTTAGGTACACAACTTTTCAAGATGGTGAGCTATGAGAAAATTGCGGATCAGCGCTGATCCGTGGCTTAACCCACCCTAACAGCTGGATTCCGGAATCCGTGCGTAATCACAAGTAGATCCCGAGTCAAGCGTTGTTGGAACGGTCATTTCGTCGTTTTGACGAGAAAACTCACGGTCCTGGGTTAATCCAAGGAAAACTCCCGTGGGTGGAAACTCCCGTGGGCCCTAGGAGATACTCTCGATCAAAAATGAGCTCTAGAATTGACCTCCTGAGTTTGATGAATTTAAGTCGGAAACCCTTTATAGATTCAACGCAGAATTCTGAATTAAAGTGAGGAAAAAATCTTACTGATACGCTTTACGGTGAGACTTACTGCGAAAATGAACCGACGAGTGAGATCAAAAATCTCTTCCCTGAGATAAGTTATTAACCTCGCCTTTTTCTACGAAATTAAATCTCAACCCAGCACTGTTCTGTTGTTCGCTACTGACCGCCACAAAGAAGTGTTAAGCACCGCTCGAGGCTTGTATTATTTTCCAGAGAGAAAAAAAAGTAATTAATTTGAAAGAGACGCGAGCGGCGAAAAGTGGTCGTGAAAGGGCGAGATGGTGTAGTATTAAATAATGTAAAACGACAAATGCCGCTGCGGTTTGATTAGTTAGCGAGTTCCGCGGTTGGACTAAAAGGTGTCGTTTCCCTCGCCGCGCGGTAAGAATAAAAGTAGAGCTACCGGGTTTTACTGCTGAAGGGAAAATTAATTTCACCCGATGGAAATTCATTTATGTGCCGGGAAGCGAGTTTTATTTCGGGCTCCCAACCTGGGAATAAGTGATTATTGTGAGGACTCGGTGTGGGGAGCTGGAAGCTTGTCAGAAGGAATATTTTCCCGCCACTGGTCGGCTTTATTGACTTTTGAAGACCTGATTGAAGAAGTGAATTGAACTGAATGAGACGAAAATGATATGGTTAACCAGACCTCTTCAATTGGTTTTCCACAGAATGAGAGCAGCGGTTGGGATTGATTATGCATTTATATCTTTAAAAATTACAGCTATTATTTTAGACTGTGGAATCCCTTTGTCATTGAAACTTTTAGTCAGACGGCACGACTTACGTTAGGCTTCGAAATCAGCTAGTATGGCTGTTATGGTGCTTTTCTGTCTTGAAACCATGAAGATTAGATTGGAAAAATGGGCCTTTACGATGGAAATTATTGTTATTTCTTTCCAGAGAGAAATCACCACACTGAGTGCAAAACTAACTTCCTTCCCCTCGGCAGAAAAATCAAAATGAAAAAAAGTATCCACATATTTTTTTTTCCTGATCCAAAAACTACTTAAGAGTATGAAAAAATAAGGAAAAAAATAATTTGCATGAATTTGAGTGCTAAAATTGCAATTTAGTGAGTGAGCCTTAAAGGGCTCATTGCCAAGATAACGATAAGGTTTGCATCTGTTTTCTACCACGCTATATTACGAATGAAAAAGGTGTATCATGATAAAAGCTTCAAATTTATCTTATATTATATTTCTCTTTTATAATTTATCTTATATAATTTATATATATTTATTTATCTTGAATAGACTACCAAACTAGAAAAAATAATATTGGACAGTCAAATATTATTTATAAATTATATAAAAAATTACTTGAACTTGATGATTTCGCACTGGACTCTTCTCTCACCCACAATCCCGCTGAATTAGGTTTACCGTCAATGAAACCTAATCAGGAAGGTTAAAGCGGGTTTCCAATCATGGATCCATATCTTCAGAACATTGGGAAGGTATATGAAAAGAAGAAACGTGGAAGGAAAGTAAAACATCACTTGAAAACGAGATGAGCCTTAGGAGGCTCAGTGCTGAGAAAAGGCCTAGCCACTTCTCCTACCTAAATTCGTTAGTACCTAAGCGATTTGAAGAAATTTCAAATTTCAGCTCCTCATAATTTTTCGAGTAGATCCAAATGTGACAGCTTGTGCACTTGCGTGGCAGCTTGTAATTTCAAACAGGAATCCAAAATATTTTTTAAATTGCAGATCCAAAATCTATATTAAATTTCATGAAAAACTTACAAATTACTGGAATTTATGAAAAAAATAAAAACTTGCACAATTTTGCGCAAAAAATAGAAAAATATCGAATTGTTGATACATAAATTTGGGTTATATTGCATCTGTGAATCAAGGGGCAATGTTCATTTACTGATATTATTTACCAACGGGAAGGAAATACCTAAACAACGAAATTTTAGAAGGTTTTTGTCCTTGATTTTGTGTCTATTTTGAGCTGTGAGGAGATGAATGGGAAAATGTGCAATTGAATATCTTCATTAACTCAATATTTTGCAGTTATAACAAATTTTGCGAGTAATTGCGTACGATTTTGTGCAATCATAAGTTTGAGTGTTTTTTAAGCAAATTTTTGTGGAAAATGTGCAATTCAATATCTTGATTAACTTAATATTTTGAATTGTTCACACATTGGTAGTTTACATAGCACATTAAACTGCTTAAATTTCTGAAAAAGCTAAATAAAACACCAAAAAGGCTGAAATGGCTAAAAAATCGTTAAATTTGTGTAGCCGAGCAGAATTTTAGTCAAAAGTAGTTTATCAACAATGAACTAGAACATAAAAAAATGTATACATCAAACTATGCTGGAAAATTTACTTAACTTTCACTCATATTTGCTCAATAAAAAGAAAGTCTGCCAAGTTGGGAGGGCAGTATACCTTCCTCACATATTGTAACGAGAACGTATAGAATTTGTTGAAGACCAAAGTACGAGTCGACGTTATAAGAAATTAATGTTTGCACATGCGCACAGACTACTATTAATACAACGGCCATGAAATTTATAGGAAAACGTTTAGGACCTTAACCGCACAATCCTTGAAAATTTCATAAAAATCGGTCCATTTGTCTCGTAGTAGTATCTATGTCGATCGATTTTAGTTTTGTGCATGCGCTATAACTATTACTCCACCGAAAGCGATATAATTCACAGGGAATTTTTCTGAGACATATGCCCATCTAATCCCCGGATTGGAACGGAATCGGATCAATAGATAATAAGAAATTGACGTAACAATAAATTAACGTTTGCGCATGCGCACAGATTACTATTTATGTGACGGCAATGAAAATTATTGGGACCATCTAAAGGCTGTCCCGCACAATCCCTGAAAATTTCATCAAAATCGTTACATTAAATTCGGAGTGTTACCTCTGTCAATCGATATTAGTTTCGCGCATGCTATAGGGCATTCTTCTACGACAGTTAATAAACCCGGTTTCGCAACGTCATAATACGAGTAAATTCCATTGGAACTATATCACCTGATAATTCAAATATTGGCAATATATCAGCTGATATATATAGGGCAATTTTTATGTATTCCAGTTTCATTATCTGGCGATCTTTGATGAAATTTAGAGCTTGACCGTCTAATCAAAGAATCCGCTAGCAGTGCGTGATTTCTCTACCTTCTCGTGCTTAGAAATCGGAAGGTTTTTTTTTTCTTTTTCGATGTTCAAGCCCTTAGGGAAAGCGAACTATTCAACGTACAGCGCTGCGGGTGGTTTTAAACGAATCTTTGGGATTAAATTTATCATTGTCAAGCAAAAAATTGTTACTGATATTTAGAAAGTTTTCAAAATCTCGTTTTTTTTTTAAATGTTCAGCACTTTAACACAACCCTTTAGGGTTGATAAAAATTGATGCCGACCTTCTAGGACCATCTAGACCCCAAAAGTTTCATATAGTTTTGTCTGGTATTTTTGGAGAAAAGTCGCGGACGGACGGATTAATTTTACGGACCATCTTGAAACGTAAACAAAAAAAAAAAATTTCATGGGGTGTTAAAACATTTTTTTTTTTTTGGTCGATTACAAAGTTTCATCATTGGAAATAATAAACCAAAGAAAGAGAGAGGAAATTATTAACACCAAAGAAAGAGAGAGAAAATAATTAACCAAAGAAAGAGAGAGAGAGAGAGAGAGAGAGAGAGAGAGAGAGAGAGAGAGAGAGAGAGAGAGAGAGAAGAGAAAAAACAGGCGAAACTATTACGTTCCACAGGTTGTTAGAATCTGGTGGTGGATCACAGCAAGCGGTTTCAGGCGTTGGGGCTGGCTGGCAAAACTGGGGATGAAAGAGAAAAAGCGTGATGAGGATGATGATCAAGAACAGGTGTAGAGAAGAGGAGAGGGCAGAGAATATGAAGAGGAGAAACAGATGAGAGACGAGAGGGTGAGTGAACGTGAATAGCTGTAGATTAGAACGATTGTTCCAGTCACTAGCTCTATTCAGGGCGGTTGTTCCGATTCCGCCGATTCCCCCTGAACTCCCAGAGTCTCAGTCAAACTCTGTTGTGCGAGCGAGTATTGACGGAGTTGGAGAATGACGGACGATGGTATCGTTTACAGAAGATGCGACGGGTTCACGTGAGAATAGGGGAGTCACGTAAAATGCTTATGAAGACGATTATATTTTTAAATGTAAACGTGATAATGAAAAAATGTTTCCGAATGAATTAATAGACTATTCAAATGATACTAGTGCCCAGGATGAGGTAGGTATACGCGTATACATTTTAACGAATTCAGGGAGAAATAATACAATAAGGAAGTTAGTGAAAAACGTTGTCTATTTTCACGAAAAAAAAAGAATAAATAAATAAGGAGTTACAATGTTCAACATACACCTCCCTTCGGACAAAAATGAAGAAATTCTACAAACTGTCTATTTGTCAAAAACAGACAGTTTGTAGAATTTCTTCATTTTTGCCCAAACGGAGGTATATTGAATGTACTTGAAAAATTCGAAATTATCCAAAGTGACAGATCTGGTAAATGTTTAAATGAGGATATTCCTCAATATAATTCACCTCTGATTGGTCCATTTCTATAAAGCTTTGAATTATCCCTTCAAACTGTTGAAACCAGTAACTTTTCCTATCCTTTCACTTAATCTGATTAGCTATAATCCCCCTTCACTTTGCTTGCACTTAATTGGTTGTACCTCCAGCCACCTTTCCATTCTCTCGACCAATGGGATTCAATCTCCCTTCACCTGTGACTATATAAGCTGTGTCCTTTCTAATATGTGTTCAGTAGTTATTGTTTGCTATTGATGATGACCTAACCGTCGAAATCGATTTAACATTGTTACTCTAAAGTTTTTTTTCATGGAAATAGACAACGTTTTTCACTAACTTCCGTTTCGAAATGGGTTTCCCCAACTTTGTCGCGTGTGATTTAGTTCGTAAATGAAACAATGTTTTAACATCTTCGTTATGAAAATCCGTAATGAGGCATTCTGAGAGCTTTTTTGGGGTGCCTGATACTTAGTTTTAAGAAAAAAAAAAAAAAAAAAAAAAAAAAAAAAAAAAAAACTGTTGGAGAATTGAAGATAGTGGAAAGTGTGGGTAGAGAAATGTGTACTTCGAGGAAAATGTTCCCTTTTTCTGCTGAGCAACACCTCATTTTAAAGAATTTTTAGCTCTGAATTTTGATATCTTATTCCGTTCTCAGTGAGGAGCTGGTGAATCATCTAGAAGCACAGGTTTTTCTAAAAATACTAATCTTTGGAAAAAAACCACGCTTCTTCATTCATGGTTTATTGGATCCATTATTGGAATAAGATATTGCAATTCTGATTTCACCATCGTGTTCAGCGCTAAAAAATCTTAAAACTGAGGTGTCACGTTGCAAAACATGAGAAAATTTTGTCCAAGTACCCGATCCCCCCCTCTTTGGGTAGGTAGTCCAAAAGATTTTGGATTTTTTCTCTGATTTTCAATTGCTTAATACTACGAGAGGCACCCTATAAACGCTCTTCAAGTCCTAAAAGAATCTCCGTCATAATACGGTTCGGAAAACTGAGGATGAAAACTCTTGTCTCACCATGATTTCCTAATTTCAAGATCTCTTTTTATGACACATCGGATGATTATACGAAACAGATCTTGGATACGAGAAATTCATTTCTCGGTGTACTTTCTGGAATGTACTACAATTAAAACTATTTCTATGAAGGTAGTGTTACTTTTGTGATTTAGAAAAAACGGATCATGTTTCAGGCTTACAAAATGCCAGCTTCATAGGCTGAATAGCAAAAATGCGCTCCGGAGCTCACTCAGATGATATATAAACTTCGATTATTTCAAATTAGGTAATTATTTGATAACCACTCTTTCACATATTAACAACTCACATGATATTAACTACCATTCCTCAATCTGCTGATGGGGAAAGAGCCCAGCATTTAATTCATCTCTTGATGTCCTACAGAGGATCCCTGTAAAATTTCAACATCCTGTGAATAGGAGAGAATTTAGCTCATTCAGCTGATCTAGAAAGAGCCTAACATATCATTCGTCTCTTGATGTCCCACAGAGGCTTCTTGTCAAGTTTTAAGATCCTATAGCAAAACGGAAAGATTTTAGCTCACTCAGGTGATCAGGAAAGACACATAATTTCATTCGTCTCTTGATATCCCAGAGATGATTCCCGTAAAATTTCAAAATCCTACAATGAAAAGGAGAGAACTTACCTTACTCAAATTTACCTACTCTCAAAAGATAATTGTTTTATAGTCTCCCCTCCACTAGGTTTTAACTAGCCACATGTTTCTACCATGAATTCGGTTGCTCGTCTCACGGTCCTGCAAAATATGCAGTCCTGCGGTCCTGCAAAAATTCAGATCATGTGCCATCCTAAAGACACGAAACATGTAAAAAAAAAAGTCTGTTACTTTGTAACAACAAAAAGTGCCCCTGTACTTGTAATGACATGATTAGCTATTCACATACGTGTAAATTTTAAAATATTAATTCAACCCTTTAAGTCACAGTGGGTGCTCACAAATGCTTGCCCAACATCAGCATGTTTAGCGGGTAAACATGTTTTTCTTTGGTCGATTGCAAAAACAGTTAATTATTGAGACTACTAGAGCAGAACGGTTGGAGTTACGTTCAATCTAAGACCGTTGTACGAACTTATTGTACGTCTTTGTAGTACCATCTTCCGAGAGTGAATGACCCGCCTCATTTTTTTCTTACCGGAGGGAAAAACATGAATGGAACAGTTATGAATGAGCCGCCCTCTTATAGAAACTTGTCGCGACACTAAGTGGAAGGTTATGGAAGTTTATTCTTCCGGCTCCGCTTAGCTGACATTTTAGAGCAGAAAAGATTCATCTCCCACTCAACCGAGGCCAGTTTCAACCTCAGGAAGCCTCTCAACGTAAAGTGCGCGACAGGTGGGGGCAGAGGCGGAGGCTGTAAATATTCAAAGATTCTTTATGAGGGGCTGAATTTATTATTCTATGCCCTTCACTGTCAAGATTCCTTTTGAATATGACCTGAAGTCATTTTTTCTTATAAATAGTTTCACTGTTGTGGTCTACAAACAGTCGTATCTTTAGGCTTCACAAAATTACGTGTCTTACTAAATTTTGTAATATGAAACTCCTCTGTCTGTCTCTCCACGCTATGCGTCGCCAAACGGCTGAACCGATTCCGTCTACGAGTGGTGGGAACTTCTTGGGTGACTGGGAAAGGGCGCATAAGCATTTTTGAAATTTTATACACCCGCCCGAACCATGGGCTGGATAGCGGGAGGAGGGTGGAGTCATTTTCTTGAGGTTAGGCAATGACCTGCAAGACCGAGCGGTCTTGAAGGTGAAGTCACTGTTTGCCCCGTGTTCCTATACAATGATGTCAACAATCGGGAATAGGGTCAGAACTAATAAAGCGCCTCTATGGCGATTGTTGACATCATTGCTCATAGTGGGTCGATCTTGACATCATTTGTTCCTATACATCCCACCCCGAGCGAGCGAAGCGAGTGAAAACTACACCAGTAATATAGAACACTAGCTGGACCAATATCAGGTTCCACCTTGGCTGCCAATAACGACAAGTGTTCTCCAGAATTTCCGAGAAAATTCAGGCGCCTCCTCCAACCGTGGATAACATGTTACGACGTTCCACTCCGTCAAACTTAACTACATAGCAACTTCTCCGCATCCCCTGAGTTGAGCCCGAAGTTTAGTTGATTCCCAACTTGGTTTTACTTATGGTAGCAAACGATCAACTGTTGCTTCTGGTTGGTGTTGTGAGTGTTGTACTCGCTCCTTTGACCCCACAGCCTGAGGTGAGAGGGTGGATCTTCATGTTGTTATCCTTCAAACCAAGAAAGCTTCTCCCCAAACAACAACCAAGTGTACCAAACTAGTTGAATAGTTCAGTGAAGATGTTAATTCAAACAATGAATTCACGAGCGAACTACAAATTAGCGCCTAGGGTTATTTCATCTTAAAGGAGGTTCCTATTTCTCAAAGTTAATAGGTACTTACCTAAGTTATTAACAAGCCCAAAGAAAACCGATTTTACCTCCTCACTGCTGAAGTTAAGGAAGCTTTATGATGGTATATGAAAAAGAAACATATTTCTACCTCCAACATTTAAATTTCCGCATGCTTTATGCGTTTCAGAACTTGCTGATTAATTTCGGTTTCGTTAATATCTGTCTCTTGTGTCTGTCTATGCCAATTCTTTAACGCACCCAAAACTATACTTGTTTTAATCTGATTTCGATGCAATTTTCTGGGATTGTGTAGATCAGCTGCTGGATGATCCTCGCTAAATTTCCTTTTAATCGAACCAATAGTAGCGTGTTCGTCTCTTGCACAAATGTTGGTTTCCTTTTCCGAAGATTTCTTAAGATCTATCCGCCCGATTTCGTTTAAACTCAGAGGGTAGTTGGGAATAAGTTTCGGGAAGAGGCCCTATGAATTTAGTCACGATTAGTAAGTTAATAATTATTGCGCATGCACAATACTAAAATTGGTTGACACAGGCAAAAATCCGAAACTAATGAACAGGTTATTATTAAATTTGCAGGCATTGTGCGAGTTAACAAGACAATTTCCTGTCAATTCCAGCATCTGCGGATAAATACCATTATGTGCGCACGCGCAAATTACGTGAGTTTCGCAAAATATAAATTTTTCACGATCTACCATCCATCCGGTTTCAATTCACTTCCATAATTTACAAATACCCACAATTCTTTGCGTTCTTTCAGGTGTCACCCAAACTATACCGTGTAACAGCTTTATCAATTCTAATAGCTACGTTTCGCATATTAACACGTACACTCTCATATATGACTGTTCCGTTCAGCATTCAATAATTTTGACCCCACCCAACTAGGCTGTCTTATCATATTAACTAGTGTTTTGAAATACAACATTTTTGAGGCAAAGCCAATACTGAAGCTGAGGCTTGATAGAGTTCTTCAGAGTTCGTATGTTTTTTCTCTTCCTTTTTTTTTTTTTTAGGACGTTTCTCTGAAGCTAGGCTTAATTTTTAGATGGTCGACCTATTGGAATTGATCCAGTAGGTATAGGGACAACCCAAGTAAGATAAAAAATGACCGTATACAACAAAACAAAAAAAAACCTAGGTGTATATCTGTGAGTGTGTGTGTATTTGTGACCGTGGCACGGAGCGGATTGTGGTTCAGGAAAACTGCCACTGAGTTACTCGAGTTGGGCATCTCGGTGGAAGTGCTCCTTGGTATCTCCACCTGCTTCCTTGGGGGATCTTACTTGATCTGGTGGTCATTTTATAGGAGCACTTTCTTTCATCTCACTGTTCCTCTACATCCTTCTGCAGCTTCCCTCGCCCAGAGCTGGTGATGGGTAAACCTGGGCGTCCTCCCTTCTTCTTTTATTTATTTATTTATTTTCTCAAGTTAATGGAGTGTCCCCTCCACCCCTGGAAAATTTTGTTGATGCTTCCCAGTACACAATTTTCAACCGATTTACGAGCTTCCTTCTTTGTTCCATCCCAATTTTGTTCTAGTTATGCCTCCCATTGTACCCCAGGAATTTTGTACTTCATGATGTATGAGAGAGAATGGAGGGAGTGAAGCCGAGAAACATAATTTTTGACAAATTTTGTAGGCTACAATTCTCAATTTATTTTTTTAATTCTTATTTTGTTCGGTTTTAAATTCCATAATGGACGGAGTACTAGCGATAAATCATGATATTTTTACAATACTATTCTTTTTACTATACGTACAATATAGTTACTATCTGATTTCCGTGACATTTTATTATTTGTTTGACCCAGATTTTAGTTTAGTTATGCAACCTTGGAATTTTCCAGTTTACTGTTGGTGGAGGTGTAAATGGGTGGGGGAGGGGTAATTCCAAAAAATCTCAATGTTTCCGTCATTTCTCTTTAAAAAAATTCTGTTAAAATGATATACAATCCATTCATTGGGACGATTCTGAAATGCATTCATTATTTACCAATATGTTTTATATTGTATTTTACTCATTTATCTTAAATAACACTATCACTCTCCATGGTTTTCTATAGTCGTAAATTTTTGTTCTTAGTGTATAGTCATGACATTTGCGTGTTTATATCATCTGTTGGGTTCTGACTTTTTACTTTTTCATGAGTGGAAGTAGCGCTACGTCTTCTAGGCCTAAACATCGTACATTTCTTCCGGAACCACGGAGATGTAATGATATTGCTTCTGGAGACCTCCCTCGCAAGAACAGAAGAGATAAAGGAGCCTTGCAGATCCGCGGCTGCTTCGTCGTATTTTCTTAGGTTGGCAAGTGTACGGCAGCTCAGGGGATGGTGATCCATTCCTGGGAAGAATGAGAGAAGGCGTTCGCATTTATGATGCGGTTGTCTAAATATGCAACCCCATTCTCTCTCCCACAGACCAAAAACCATGAAATCTGTTTTTCCCTTTCAATAGTTATCTTTTTCGTGAATTACCACTCTATATATATTTGTATATATATATATACGACTTGACAGATAAACATAGGAACTCGGAGATAACAAAAACTGACATTGAACGTTCCGCCTTAAACCGACATCACACTCCCCGTTTCTCATCTCGGGCCCCAGGGCGTGGGAGGAGGTGGGGAGAAGATTCCTGCTCAGTATCATAGGTGCATAGGTGCTCAGTATCATCCTGCTTCGCACACAGGGACAAAGGCAATTGATAAGCCACCAAGCATCCAGGATAATGAACAACGAGGATGGGGAAACAGGAATAACGAGTGTGCACTGGTGTATCTGGAATTTACGTCTATTGTAACCAATAGCAAGGGATGATCACCTTCCGCAGGCGCAGGAAGCTTTAAGCTACGCAATATATTCAAGAAATTGTAGCTGTCCTTGATAAATGAAGGCTGGGCTACAATGGATGGCTGAACACAATGGTCAACAAACCCTGACAATCACTCCGTCAACGCACCACAACTTGAGAATTGGTCTACCTGGTGGCATAACACTAAGGGGGGAGGGGGGGGGGGGGGAAATGTGGTTTATTGATCTTTGACAATATGTAAAAAATATAGCTACATTTCATACATATACATCTCATTTGGCACCCACAGCTCAAGATCTGCTGCCATTTACCCCTCATTAGGTCCTTCCTCTGCCAAGAACTGAAAAATCTGGAATCTGTACTCCTCCTGTAAAACTTCTGATCACCAGGCTGGCGCATCACCTCGCCATGATAATCTATAGCACTCATCACGACCACTATGAACCCCTTATCTGTCGACATGATCTTTATGATCCTATCATTTTTCAACCGTTGCAGAGCGTCATGCTGTGCCTTGATAAGTTTGGATTTGGGTCTATGGAATCCAAGAAACAAGGATCAGAAACTTGGATTTCCATAGCAAGGATGAAACGCTGAACCGAATAAGAGGCAGGTAGGGGAGGGTAAGGCTTAAAGAACCCAGGTTGCCTGCACTGCTGCAACGCTGGATGAACGGATTCGAGAGCACAGCTATGTATTCCAGTCATATCACCAATGTAAACTCCAGCAGAAGGCTTGAACGTCCTCCAGCAGCTTAACCCTATTCAAAAGAGGAGTAGGCACAAATGAGAGCCCCTGGTCAATAAATCCATCTCTGCATTGCTAAGGAGCCTGCTTGACAAATTGCACACAGGCAGTGGCAAATGTTGGTCATCCATATGGGTGGCATGCATGGAAACAACATGAGACTTTCCTGCAACATGTTCCCCATCTCCAACCCTCTCAGACAGAGGTCGTGAACATTTGAAGAATTGTAATATTTGCATGCATCGGGAGGGAAAATGGAGGAGTTGTTACTAATAAAGGAAGCTCGCATTCCTCCACAGATGCTGGGGGCACCACCGACTGTCCAGGTACAAAACACTGCTGTAACACAGCCCCAAGTTCTGCCCAGTCCGGCGACGAAAGCAGACTCACTAGTTTCTGAGTGTTTCTCAACCTCCTATGGCGCAAGAACGCTTGAGCCTCTCGTAGTGAATTGCCAAACTCCAGGCATCAAGATTACAACGTTTAGCAGAGGAAGCAAGTGCTGTGTTGCATATCGTAGTCTTAGATCAGTATACACTAATTCGGTGAGCTGTAGGGGTACTTGTCTCCCGAAATTTCGGAAGGTCTCTAGAGGAAAGACAGAAAGGGGAATCCTGACATTCAGTCCAGTTGGGTGGACTCTAGAGGATAAACAAGAAGTCAGTAATTCAATGTGGCAAGTACACTTCGCCACCTGTTGCGAGAAATACCTTATCTGTCTCAAACAATAATCCCTCTGAGTCGCCATAAACAAGATACGCTTAGTTGGCAGAAGGAAAACAAAAGATAAGAGCGGATCGAGCTGGCCGTAGACAAAAGGAAACAGAGAACAGGACCAAGTCGGGTCGACAATTAAAAGCAAAGCGAAGTTAACAGCAAAAATTGATAGTGAGAAGAGAATAGATAAGACATAAAATTATCTAAATACGTATTATATACATTGTATCCCCCATTGGAGAGCTAATGCGTTATTATTCTCGTAAAATGACATAATATTATAGTGTATAATTCAATATTATTATATATATTCAATTAAAGTGGAATAATTTAATTATAAACAATTATCAAGCAAGTATATAACAATAGATGAATACTAAAAATAATGACTGCAAATAGTAGAGAAATAATAATGATTTAAATAGAAGAAATGACTTGGGTATCTCATAAGTTAGGGTTTAGGCTGTAGTTTTACTTTGGAAGTTACTGAGCTATTTCCATTTGAGTCTACGTCGCACAGTGGTTCGCGAATGTATTTCATTTGGAAAAATGTCAAAATAACAGATTTCCAAAAAAATATATCTTCAGCATCTAGGGAGGTACGTAAAGGTCTGTAATAATTAATATTTGTATGGGTTTTGATCTCTGTTCAAATTTGAACGCACCAAGCAAACACTACTGTGCGGAAGTCTTCTGATATCTAAGTTTTAGTTGTTTTTTCTTCATCTTATCTTCTTGGCATGTACAGGGATGTTTACCCTGAAGATTTTAACAGATAATATTCTACATACTTAAGTTATTTGTATTGTTTTAAATTAAATTATATTTTGTATTCTGAAAACGGGTATTGAAAATTAATGGTTCAAAGTTGACAGTTGAAAAAACATTGAGGAGGTACCGGTTCGCAAAGACTCAAAACTAGAAGCTTTTTTTTTTTTTTTTTTTTTTTTCTTCTTTTTGAGGGAATCAAATGCCTTCACTTTCCGAAGCAGTGGGGCTCCGAACTATCAAGGTCTGCCGCTAGGAGCGCGAGGGGCGAAGCACCTAAGGAGCAAGGTGGTCCCTGGACTTTCGTCTTGTTGATACCTTGAATAACCCTTTTTGAATAACAATACTGGTAAAAAATTAGAATTATATTATTAATAAATAAATTGTTATTACAAAGAAACGCACAAACAAAAACCGGCAAAAAACAAAAACAACTTGTGTCCGTCACGACTACCCTTAAATTAAACAAAAGAAGAGCTGTTCGGTAAGGTCCTTGTTTACGTGCTACACTCTACCCGAGCTTCTCATGTTCGGAGCCCCATCAACGTGCTTTAAAACAGCGAATTCTTATTTTTTTGAATGACCTTGAAACTCAAAAGCCGAGTGAAATAGGGTCATTTATGCCTTCCTAGTTCCTTAACGTAACTTGGAACAGAATGTTTTTGAGATTTTAATAAGATAAATTGCGAAATTACCATAAATTTTGTCAAAATAGCACTATTATTTATCCATAATGGCTTTAACATTTCAAAATGGTTATTTTTTTTATACTAACTATGTAATCTAATTTCCGCTAGTTTCCGCTTTGGGAGAGGTTAATAAAATCGGGATTCGCATTACTATCGATAAATGGGATACGGTATGCGGGTTGGGTTTCCTAAATTACGTATAATTTGTCGAATTCAAAGACTTCAATTCTTGCACCAATTTAGTAGTTATTCATTGGTCCCAAGGCTAATGAGAACGTTCAGGGACTATACCATGCAAAATTGAGTAAGCTGTTTAAAAGCATATTTATTAGAGAATTGTTCGTATTATTATTTTATTATTATTATTTTTTTTTTGTTGTTGTTGTAAAGTGGTACCTAATATTTTAAAGATTTTCAGATATTTTACTTTAGATGGTTTGTCAGTGTTAAGATGGTCCTTTTAAAATCAATGTGTACACACTATATTTATCCCTATTAAAAGTTGAATTTTTTATCGCCAATTTAATAAAATTGTGATCCAAAGTTAAAGTTAAAAGTAGTTTAGGTTAAGGGAGGAAATTTGGGTTAAAAAAAAAAACCCAAATTACGAATATTTTTTTTTGAGAACCGGTAGAGTTAATAAAATGCAATTTATGGCGCAGTTATTCCGCGACCATAATTATCTGCAATAAATACTTATGCAAAAAAAGTTGTCAGAATACGAAAATTCGCTCATATGGTCATCCTGTACAACTGGAACTATTGGAATCGAAGAAGTTATTTTCTTTTTTGGAATATATGGTATTATTGCAGTATTATTAGATATTCACGCATGTCTACTGTAAAACCGAAGATCCCTTGTTTAGAGCCCCGAAAACTGTTGAGCTTGGCGAGAACGACCTCTGTGACTCTCAGTTCTTCAAAACGTGTGGCGATCTGATCACGTTGACTTGTTTTGGTGGCAATCGGAACAAAATGACAAACATCGCAGGCGCCGCACTCGCAGGACGACGAGAAGGGACGGGGGCACTCAGTGTAATGGACGACCAACGGCCAGAGGTTACAGGAGAGAGCAGAGAAAATACGGGAAACCATTTATCAAGGTATGGCGAGGAGCTTCGGTTATCACAGGTGCCCATCGGCTGGTGAATCGCCCTTCAAAACCTTGAAAGGGCCCCCATTAGCTAATTCGTCTCTAAAGATCACTCTCGGTCTTCCTAATGGCATCGGATTGATTGGAATCGGGTTTATAACGGGTTTTCCCTGATAGAAAACGCTCTAGGTTATAGAGAGTAGTTTCTTCAAGTTCTAATACAACGTAGAGTGACAACGAGGGATAGAAACCACTCCAAAGCTCGAATTTACTGTCAAAGATATTTTGTCATTCAATCACAACAGCCCTTTCCTTTAAAATCACAATATATTACATAACACCTCTGGCCCAAACTTGTATTTCATGTACGAGTGTCTGATTGATTAATTCAAAATTCTCTGAGTTTTATTCTCAATGTTATTTCTAACAAAAAGTTTCATCCTAATTCTTTGTAGAATTTTTAAAACACTTCATTCTTCACTCTTTCTTCACATGTACAATTTTTTCTGTTTTAGGACTTTTGGCACTGAATCAGCTCAGTCTCTTAACTTGAAACACAGCTTAAACTACCTCCGTTGAACCTTTCTTTACAGCAACCAGTGACAACTCTCAAGAATAGGAGAAATTGAAATTTGGGTGTCAACAGAGTTCCTAGAGATACGTCGGTCTCAATACGGCGTGCGGTAACGAGAAACTTCACCGCACCTTAAAGTCATGTCAAGTCCTTAACGGATCTAGTTGTAACGCTAAATCCATGGAAGGACGAAATTATCCCTGGGAGGTTATTTAAGTCCATAGAAGGAGGTTATTTGGGACGGATTACGTTTTTCTGGATAGCGATCCGTTAACGTATCTGTACGGAAGGATGCGTCACCGTAACTCATTCCGTCAGAGTTACGGCGCCGGATTGTCAATACTGCACGACGTATTGTGTTTCACGGATCTACAAGGAACTCTCTAATATTGAGACTAACCTGGAGTTACAACCTAGCTCGAGGTGGTGAAATTAAATTTCGTCGTTAACTCTTTATTTATCCTAACTTGCTCTCTAACTCTAGCTTGTGAACCCCGTTTTTCTTCGTAACGGGAGAAAACAGCTGCAAACTTAAGTTAAAGGATGCTTGCGCTATACATTATGTCAAAGTGTCCAAGAACTACTATTTCAGATGACTTCACTGCCCAATAACCAGTGACTGCTGTTCTTGGAGAACATTTTATTTTTAGGCTGTTGAAGAATTATTGTCGGACGGAAACTGATCGCTCAAGGATAGCCATTCACATCGATTCGATCTACTCCCACATAAGTTTTTGGTTTCAGAAGTCACAGATAGCACGCTGTCTAGTTGCAATTGATAGAAGGTTGTTGACAGCCTTAAGATCTTCTAGAAACGAGAAAGTCTGCTGGTTATAATTGTTACCGATTTAACATGAATTAACTTCGAAGTTTCAAGATCAACCGTTCTACAGGACGAACTTTCATTACAATCAATGAACTCCCACGACTCGTATAAATTAATGCACCTGTTCAGAAGAGTGGATGAGTGAGTTTGAATGAGATTCTTTCTTTTCGCATAACTCATCATTCCGACTTTCCAATTCTCCAGCCAACCCCTTGAAACAACGCTCAAACCACGACTGTTGAAACCTTCCCTCACTCTAACCACCAATGATGGCAGGTTTCGCTCTCTGTAAAGCCGCGGAGAGCAAATCTCCTGCCGACAAAAGTCAGTCTAACGAGCCCCCCCCCCCCTCCCCCACCCCCTTCGCTGTTATGCCCCTTTTCTTCCCATTACCCCAACCGCCCGTTGTAACCCCCACCCCTCATCATCACCACCCACATACCTCTATTTCCCCTTTCCCTCATTCCATACTTTCCTTCCACCATCCCCTGCCCGCCCCTTCATCCATCCCCACCGACAACCATTTCTCCTCCATGTCCTGTTCACTGGATGACTGGATTTCCAAGGTGCTCTCCGCACCAGACGAGACAATCAGTGCCACCCAATCAGTTTGTATTTTATCCGAATATATATAGATTAGTTCTTCAAATTTCTTGAAACTACTTATTTGTTGACGTTGATATTATGACCCTCAAATAATGGATACCTAGTATAACATAAGTCAGCTGAGGAAAAAAATCGACGTTTTCCTACCGTTTTCTGCTATCGGTTTGTGAATTTTTTGGCTTACACTCTTCGGAAAAAAACGTTCTCAAACAGGCAGCTTTTGAGCGGTATAGTCAATTTTACTTATACTTTGTTATTTGGGGAAGAAAGGTATGTTCGTATGTTGAAAACGTGGTTTTCTACAAAATCGAGGGGTTTAGTTAAAAGTGAACCTCTATGAAAATACGAGTTTAGGGCCGGTTTCCACGTATTTTTTCACACTGAATCGAAAGGTAACACTTGCAGATCTCGCCAACTCCGTTTTAACTGAAATTTACAATGTAACTAACTAGTTTTACCTTTAAAAAGACATGAAATTGCGCATAAGAAATAAACTGAAACTTTGTGAGTTAAAGTGTAAAACTTGGTTGCAACGGAGTTGGGGAGATTCGCAAGGGTTACCATTCGATCCGAGCCGAGAACATAAAAACGAAAGGTCTACAGCTGTTGTGTGTGTATTAATTGCTATGCAATTCTTAGGCCGATCCCCAACAATTTTTTTTTGTAACGTCCGTGACGCGAAGCGCGAGTTGGTGGGTTCGAATCCCAGCCAGGCTTGAACATTTTTTTATATCCAAATTTTTTTATATACATTTTTTAATGTAAAATGAACGAATAAAACGCTTGCATACGAGTCTGCAACGCATTGGGACATTTTCATGTGTTTACCTATGAATGGTCAACGTCATTTCTGATGGTCATAATCATCGTTGTGGCCACTTGGGACAATTTTTTTCGTGACGATTTTTTTGTTATGTGCCATATGAAAGACATGAAAATGTCAAAAAAGAATCATTACATGGAGACCCAGACTGGAAATTAAGAAATACTACTCGTTATAACAAATACAACAAAAAAGTTCCAGTCATGCAACATGATCGAATGAGCAAACTTTCGTAAATGATCGTATTTTATTATGTGATGAAACATCTTGTTTTAGAATACATTGTTTTGAAATTTGTTGAACTGATTTTAAATTCGAGCATTTTGAGTGCATATAACATAGTCAACATAGCATTAAATAGTTAATTACTAATTTTATGGCAGCAAAACTCTTTAAAAATAATTTTCTGCAATTCAAAGAAGCTCTTTTTGGGAGTTTTTAATAGATTTTTTAGCAAATATTAGTGAAATTTGAGTACAATTTTCTGCATAATTTTGTGCTTCAATTTTAAAATGTTCAATGTCGTTGTTGATAAACTTTTTTTTGGCTAAAATT
The DNA here is from genome assembly GCA_030762985.1 of Adelphocoris suturalis. NCBI lineage: Eukaryota > Metazoa > Arthropoda > Insecta > Hemiptera > Miridae > Adelphocoris > Adelphocoris suturalis. The sequence goes on along the minus strand of CM061041.1, from coordinate 117,119,917 downwards.
ATGCTAAAAAATATAAATTTGACAGTTTTTAGCCATTTTTACTGATTATTATCACTAAAATTGAAATTAGATCAATTTAATGAGCTCAAAAAGTGTTGGCCAACGAACTCATCCATGTTCAATGTCGTTGTTAATAAACTTTTTTTGGCTAAAATTATGCTAAAAAAATATAAATTTCACAATTTTTAGACGATTTCAGCCATTTTTAGTGATTATTATCACTAAAATTGAAATTTGATCAATTTAATGAGCTCAAAAAGTGTTGGCCAACGAACTCATCCTTTCGTTTGGGAAGTTTGATTTTTGGAGCATGAACAGAATTTTTATCTCAACCCTAAGAAGAGTTATCGTCTGGAATGAGACACACACACACACACACACACACACACACACACACACACACACACACACACACACACGCACACGCACACGCACACGCACACGCACACGCACACGCACACGCACACGCACACGCACACGCACACGCACACGCACACGCACACGCACACGCACACGCACACGCACACGCACACGCACACGCACACGCACACGCACACACACACACACACACACACACACACACACACACACACACACACACACACACACACACACACACACACACACACACACACACACACATATATATATATATATATATATATATATATATATATATGAACAAGAGTTAAACTCAAGAATTCGTTTCGGAATGTCCCGAAACGGATTTCAATGAAGAAATTCTTCGAAAATTGTATTTTAAATTGTTTGGAGCCATTGCAACATTTTCTACGGAAATTCGCTAAAAAGGGATCCAGTCGGTCATGTGGCAGCAAACTTTGATTCCCCTCTGTCCAGCTAATCTAAATTTTTCCAAAGGGATTGACTACCTTGATGTTTTTATATGATGTAAGGCTACTTGATGTATCCAGACTACTGATATGGGAAACTCGTTACTGTTACACTAGAAAACTGTGAAATAAGTTATTTGCTAAGATCAGTTTTCTTAGTCAAAAATACATTACATCTAGTAGTCATTTCCTTAGTGAAAATTCAGTTAGTTGGGTGGAACGATAACGGAAAAGGTCCTTAGTAGAACAGCCCCTCCAAAATTTGTTAACACCACATACCTAACTGACTAGATCCAGAAAAATTTGCGTCGAGGGTGAATCCGCAAAGAAGATCTCACAGATCAGGAGGTTGAAATTCCTTTGGAAAAACTTCCCCATGTTTCAGAAACTCCTTACTACGGCAGATACCTGCAAGCGGATCCCGCGATCAAACCTTCGCTATGCAGCCGCTGCCCCATTCGCGCGCCCGATTGGTTGTTTTTACCGTCCTGTGGGCTCGCGAATCACGCAATTGTTTTTGTTGTTGCTTCTCAGATGTTTGTATTTTTTGTGTTTGTATTATTCAAATTTTATAACGCGATGAGAGTGTTAATTGGGGAAGTGCAGAAGCGAAAGGTGTTTTGGCTTAAATCATCTGAAGATCACAGAAATTAACGTCTTTCCGATTAGAATTGGGATGAAGTGGCCCGTGGATCAGGGTTTTCAAGTAAGTAGCGGTGTTTTTATGAGGCGTAGACAAGAAGTAAGTACATTTGTATCAAATATAATGTCTTCACCTGAATTATTTATCATGCTTCGGAAAATTAGAGTAGAGAGGGCGAAACTTTTCGTGTGTTTCTCATTCAAATAGTTTTGATTTTCTTGATTTATGTTTTCTTCGCTCCATCCTTTTCAATGCAATGCACAAGTCAGCCCATCAAATGGCCAAATAACCGCAAGCAATCAATTGCGGGAAATGAAACGGGGAGAGCACGATTATGTTGTCGCCGTCACACTCATTTGGGCACCGCCCACCAATCGTACCATTCTTAGTCCGCTGCATCTCGCTCCCTCATTTTCGCCGTCTACGTGGCATGATTATTTATTTAATAGACGGACCAATTAAAAAAGAGGTCTGCAGGTCATCTAATCATAGCCATACATGGTGTTTGTGCCATATAGTTTGAAAACATTTGTCTTGATGTTTGTCAATATGAAATGAGGTGCGAGTGATGGGAACCTTCAAACAAATTCCAATTTCCCATTTAATAATTGAAATTAACGCCGTATCTACTTGGATTTTTGCTAAGCAGTTACAAGATAATGTTTTTAAAGGTAAGGTATTTCTACATATATGTCAAAGCTTGATTGTATAAATTTATGGTTTCTTAAAACCGTTTAGCAATAAAATACATATTCTTTCTCACACCAAAATCTGACTTTGACGATTTCAATAATTTTTCAATTCAATCAGAACATGTCCAAGTGTCTACTGTTATTTAGTCGGGATATTTAAATCGCGGTCACGATACACGAATTAGAAACGATTGATGTGATAGCTTCGGAGTTACAATAATATGAGGTGTTGGGTCACGTTTCAGACGAAATTTGTGGTTTGATCTCTTGAAAATATTGAAATGGTAGCTACTTACTTGATTTTGAAAAATAAAATAAAGGTATAAGACATTTTGAAATTTTGGAAAATCATTCCTACAACGGATAATTTTATCATTTGATAATGATTAACAGGACGTTTCCATTTGTTTTCGTCACGTCACGGTGGGTTTTTCTATTGATTTTCTCGTACAACCAATGCGTTGGTACTAGGGAAGTGTAACTCCCTTAGTTTTCATAGCAGGAAAATCGTTAGCCACTTTTTGGAATGCTCTCATTTTATCACAGCATCTCTTAATCCCTAAGCCTCTGTAGTATCAAGGAAAGCTGATTTATTACGCTCAGTTATAAACTAATATTGCTAAGTAACCATAATGAACTCATAATGTGTAAAATTAATCATTATTAAATGATCTGACTGTAGAACCGTAGGTCTACCGTCCGTTTTTTAAAATCAAATCTAGGTATATAATGAGCGTTACCCATGTATACATTTTATATTTTTAAATGAAAGTAGATTCCATTCCAAGAAATTTGATGCCATTCGCACTCTTCTAAATTGAGTAGTATTCTTTCTATGATTTTTCAAAGTTTGCAACGGTGACGTCACACTGAAAGGCAGGGGGGTCCCGCCCAGGTGGGAGGGGTGCTTTGACGCCACTAGTGTGCGAAACTTAGAAAACTACTCATCGTAGGAGAGTGCGGTTGATGCCAAAATTCTTAGGATGGAATTTTCTGCCATTTAAAAATAGTTAAAATTCCTTTTTTGCACACGTTGGTAACGCTCATTGTCTATACTCGTAAATGACTGAAATGCAGAAAGTAAATAACACCTAACCACCCATTCCCAACAGTGAATTACATAGGCCGAGCAATGTCGAAACAATTTATTATTAGAGAGTTCTTGGTTACCACGGTGTCTTAATACGGTGTACGTGAATCTAGGGAAAATGAAAATTGTCGCTAACAACAATGGCTGCTACTACGGTGCACGCTTGGCATTTCATACGTCATCAAACGTCTTCTGTTATCAAACATTTATAACCTGACACATTCGAAATCCAATTTTTCCAAAATCGTACCTACACTTCATCCAACTTTTGGAATTTCCATCATCGCGTTGTTTTATTGTTTTTTTTTAACTTTATTATCGCATTTTTCTACTGTTTTGTTTTCAAATCTGTTTATCGAAATGGAACGGGAAATCTCCGATTTCATTCAATTGTACAACGCCGGTTTAATTCGGGAGGACGAGCTCGGCGACGTGTTCGAACTTTATCTTGAGGAAACTTCCTTCAGAAATACTCCTCGATCATTCAAGTAAGTTCATTCTCAACTATGTGTGTAGTAGTATTTGTAGATATAGAGGTTGATATATAATTATTATAAGTATTTTGTACAAAGACTCGGGAAAATATCACATACCTAGTGTTGCTATGTAGTTGTGCCTTGGAAAAGGAAGATAATTGATATCAAGATAAACAGATTTTGTTTGTTAGTCACTTCAAATCTATCGTATCTTGTTGTAGGGCTCGATTTGGTGAATTCAACTTGGGGAGGATGGATGACGAAGACATCCTCCTCAATTTTCGATTCGCTCGGATCGACCTTGTAAGGCTTCGGAGATGCCTTGAGCTACCCAATGAATACATTACCAAATACAATCGCATTCCTGGGATGACAGCCCTATGCATTCTACTAAGACGTCTGGCATACCCAAATAGGTATTTAACTGTTGTATTAACTTTGGTTCATTCCTAGTCATCATGTCAATCATATCATATATAAGTAAACATATGATAATTAACGACGTACATCATCAATTATACTTGCACGTATGTTATCTAGGCTGTCTGATCTTTGCCCGATATTTGGACTTTCGAGATCTTCTTTGTCCAAACTCGCAATATCAGTTGCGAATGACGTAATGACTCGCAAAGGACATCTTCTTGAAGACCTCTCTCGTCTGAACTGGCTGACACGCGACCGATTAGAAGCATATGCTCAGGTGAGTGTTACTCTACATACTCATGCATCAGTGTATGGTAGTTTTATTTATTAATGTAGCTTTCAAAAAATATAGCAATATATATTTTTATGTCTGCATCAGAGGAGAAAAAAAGGTGAGTAGGTAATTCTCGACGTATTGTTAATTCTAGGTGGTAGCTGGTAATGGCTCCCCGCTCCAAAACTGTTGGGGTTTCATTGACGGGACAGCCCGTCAAATTTGCAGACCCTCACTAAATCAGGAGCTCTACTACTCGGGTCACAAAAGGTACCACTGCGTTAAGTACCAATCCATTTTGACGCCTGATGGCATGGTCGTAAGCCTGAAGGGACCCTACCACGGTAGAAGACATGATGCAGGTAAGAAGTAGCTTAAGTTATAGCTGTGATTTGAATGTTATTTGTGATTGTGAACTGTGTTCGGGCTTTTAGAGGCCGTCAAGCTATTTTGCGGAAGTGATAGTATTTGTTTGTTATAAATAAAATACTTACTACTATTCGTAAGTGGTATCACAACCTTCCGAAAACTTGACAATAAATTTATGATAATTACATCAATTTCCGTCGATTTATGTTGGAACAAAGGCAAAAAATGAAAAAAATCGGTTACAAGTGAATATTTTAAAAACAAGCTATTAAGGGCGTTTCAAGTTCCTATGACTTTTCGTAACTAAATTTTCTTTTAAAGTAAATTGTTATTAATGTTAAGAAATTTCAAGTTTTCTCCAAAACAACATGGGTTGAAGTTTTAAGGTTAATTTGAAGCGCATGGAGACATTCATATACATTAATTTTTATGAAACGTCAAGATGTGTTTATATTTTCTTTCATTTTTTATCTTTCTTCTATTTCAGGGATCTGGAGACAAAGTGGAATGGCGACACAACTCCAAGAGCTGTGCCATACTCACAATGGCAACTTTGTGTTGTATGGCGATCCGGCCTACCCGTTGTCAAACCAACTCATTACACCATACCCCACCACAACCACCGTGAGACACGCAGCAATTGATTATGATCATCAAGGCTACATTACTGTTACTTTTTATTAACGTAAAAATATCAATAAAATGATCAATAAATCAATAAAAATTTAATAGCTCGTGTTTAGTTTACCTATGCTGAAAAAATGTGCCAGAACTATGCACATTCGTCATACAAAACGCCCAACGTTAGAAATCCTATATTTTCATTTAAACATTGCTCATCGTGCATTCTGCTCGATGACCGAAACTGAAAACAAACTGCTTAAAGTAAGTAGGTACCATTTAAAGAAATACCTAAATACGGTACCAACATTCTTCAAAGTCACAATCTGCCTACAACAAAGTGTAAAAAAGTTCTGGATCAGTCCTAGTTGTAAGAGGAGGAAGTCTGCAATAGTCCAATTCTTATTTTTTTGGCAGCCTAGTTGTACTTACTATTACCAAACTAATTACAAATACAAATATTAGTTTATACTAATAAAGTTGTAAAAATTGAGCTGTATTAGGTAAATACCTGTCTAGAAAAAGGATCGGTACTTACCAGAAAATTGAGCGATACAGAACTGGGTAGGTATACAACTAATAAATAAATCGTAGAACAATTCACTTTGTCACTGCTTCGCGTAGCTTCACAACAAGATGAATAAATATGAATAATAAACACCTACTTTTCACTTCATATTCAAACTTACCTTCTTTACGAAGATGGTAAGTTTGAATATAAATTTGAACTAAACACTCTTATCACTGAAACCTTCCTCGGGTTTATTAATTTTCCCGCGATTGGTTGAAGACGTATTAATGAGCACGTTGATTGACGTAGACTCGCTGTTGCGTTGTCAATCAAGCGGTCCCATACTCACGTCGTCCATCTCTACGGGTTAGTCAGCTCTCATTTGTTTCCACATCAGCTGATCATGGCTCACGGGCACCGTGTAAAGTAACAACGTAGTAACCAAGAACTCTCTAATAACTAGCCGCTCCGGCTCGCTACGCTCGCCTCCACGTCCAACCGGGGGGCAAGCCCCCCGGACCCCCCATTAAATTGCTCGCTTCGCTCGCAAAGTGTGGTATGTAGGGAATGTTGCTCGCTTCGCTCGCAAAGTGTGGCATGTAGGGAATGTTGCTCGCTTCGCTCGCAATTGAAACATGTAGGGGATGTTGCTTGCTTCGCTCGCAAACGGTAGATCTCTAAGGGTAGGTTTAACTTCTGTAGGGGATGCTGCTCGCTTCGCTCGCTTGAGGAAGTTATACTGCCCACCCAACATGTAGGGAATGATGCTCGCTTCGCTCGCAAACGGTAGATCCCTAAGGGTAGGTTTAACTTCTGTAGGGGATGCTGCTCGCTTCGCTCGCTTGAGGGAGTTATACTGCCCACCCAACTTGGCAGACGTTTTTTTCTGTTGGAAATTCTTACAAACAAATTAAATCTTATAAAACTACGTGGAACCACGAAAAATTTATTAGGGAATGTTGCTCGCTTCGCTCGCAAGGTATTGCTGCATAGGTGTTGGGAAATACCCGTATGAAATTCCGTTGAAATGAGTCAAGTGCGTAGTGAGTCCCCTTTCAGGTAAGCAACGTTGTGTAACGGCGGCCCATGGTCGATTAATTTCTCATATTAAACGGTTCCCCTCGCTTCCGCTCGCAATTTGACCGACTGCCCGTCACTTTTTTCGATATCCGATTTCGGATTCAGATTTGGCGGACCCAAAGCTGTATTTCGCCCGCGAAAACCGTTCCGAAAAACGTACCTTTATGGGGTATATTTTAATCGGAAAAAACCAAGTTTTTCGGCGGACTTTTTGAGAAAACGGGTCCGTACTCTCGCATTTTTTTGACGCATTTCCCGATACTTTTTTCGCGATCCGATCGCGCCGTCGTCTTCCTCGTAGAAAAACCTATGAAACCAGTATTTTTCCGGAATTTTCGACGGCCGTTTAGTGGGGTAGGGGAAGCGGGGAAGTCGAAAAAGTGCGCATTAAAACTTGCTTCGACCCCCCTCCCGCCCTACGGCCCAGGGTTCGGGTGGGATTAGAAAATTTTAAATTCGCTTGTACACCCTATCGGAAAATCCCAAGAAGATCCCCCCACTCGTAGATCCGGCCCACTCAGCCGTTTGGCCGTGCATAGACACGACAGACAGACGGAGTTTCATTCTTATTAACTAGCCGCTCCGGCTCGCTACGCTCGCCTCCACGTCCAGCCGGGGGGCAAGCCCCCCGGACCCAGCATTCAATTGCTCGCTTCGCTCGCAAAGTGTGGCATGTAGGGAATATTGCTCGCTTCGCTCGCAAATGGTAGATCCCTAAGGGTAGGTTTAACGTGTGTAGGGGATGTTGCTCGCTTCGCTCGCAAACGGTAGATCTCTAAGGGTAGGTTTAACTTCTGTAGGAGATGCTGCTCGCTTCGCTCGCTTGAGGAAGTTATACTGTTCACCCAACTTGGCAGACGTTTTTTTCAGTTGGGAATTCTTACAAACAAATTAAATCTTATAAAACTACGTGGAACCACGAAAAGTTTAGTGTGGTATGTAGGGAATGCTGCTCGCTTCGCTCGCAAAGTGTGGCTGTATGCATGCGATGTATTACAATTGAAACATGTAGGGGATGTTGCTCGCTTCGCTCGCAAATGGTAGATCCCTAAGGGTAGGTTTTACTTCTGTAGGGGATGCTGCTCGCTTCGCTCGCTTGAAGAAGTTATACTGCCCACCCAACTTGGCAGACGTTTTTTCTGTTGGAAATTCTTACAAACAAATTAATTCTTATAAAACTACGTGGAACCACGAAAAGTTTATTAGGGAATGTTGTACTGCCCACCCAACTTGGCAGACGTTTTTTTCAGTTGGGAATTCTTACAAACAAATTAAATCTTATAAAACTACGTGGAACCACGAAGAGTTTATTCGGGGATGTTGCTCGCTTCGCTCGCAAGGTATACCTGTATATGTGTAGGACAAAGTCTGTATTTATTATTTGAAATGGCTCTCGCTTCGCTCGCAAGGTAGGTACCTATGTATACCTGCTCGCCTCGCAATGTTGTGACATCGAACCCTTCACGTCAATTCTTGAGCCTTCTCTCGTCCACGGCATAATTTTAATCGCTTTGCTCGCTTCCGCTCGTGATTTGACCGACTGCCCGTCACTTTTTTCGATATCCGATTTCGGATTCAGATTCGGCGGACCCAAAGCTGTATTTCGCCCGCGAAAACCGTTCCGAAAAACGTACCTTTATGGGGTATATTTTAATCGGAAAAAACCAAGTTTTTCGGCGGACTTTTCGAGAAAACGGGTCCGTACTCTCGCATTTTTTTGACGCATTTCCCGATACTGGCAGACATTTTTTTCTTTTGGAAACTACGTGGAACCACAAAAATGCTTAAGTGAGGAGACACATTTGGGGATGTTCCTCGCTTCGCTCGCAAGGTAGGTATTGCGTAGAAGTCGAGTCCCTTCTGCTAAGCAACGTTGTGCAACGGGCGGCTCGGCTCGATCAAAAACGTCATATTAAACGCTTCCCTCGCATTTCTGCTCGCAATTTGACCGACTGCCCGTCACTTTTTTCGATATCCGATTTCGGATTCAGATTCGGCGGACCCAAAGCTGTATTTCGCCCGCGAAAACTGTTCCGAAAAACTTACCTTTATGGGGTATATTTTAATCGGAAAAACCAAGTTTTTCGGCAGACTTTTCGAGAAAACGGGTCCGTACTCTCGCATTTTTTTGACGCATTTCCCGATACTTTTTTCGCGATCCGATCGCGCCGTCGTCTTCCTCGTAGGAAAACCTACGAAACCCGTATTTTTCCGGAATTTTCAACGGCCGTTTAGAGGGGTAGGGGAAGCGGGGAAGTGGAAAAAGCGCACATTAATTCTTACTTCGACCCCCCTCCCGCCCTACGGCCCATGGTTCGGGTGGGATTAGAAAATTTTAAATTCGCTCGTTCCACCTTTCGGAAAATCCCAAGAAGATCCCACCACTCGTAGATCCGGCCCACTCAGCCGTTTGGCCGTGCATAGACACGACAGACAGACAGACAGACGGAGTTTCATTCTTATTAATAACTAGCCGCTCCGGCTCGCTACGCTCGCCTCCACGTCCAGCCGGGGGGCAAGCCCCCCGGACCCCCCATTCAATTGCTCGCTTCGCTCGCAAAGTGTGGCATGTAGGGAATATTGCTCGCTTCGCTCGCAAAGTGTGGCATGTAGGGAATGTTGCTCGCTTCGCTCGCAAACGATAGATCCCTAAGGGTAGGTTTAACTTCTGTAAGGGATGCTGCTCGCTTCGCTCGCTTGAGGAAGTTATACTGCCCACCCAAGTTGGCAGACGTTTTTTTCTGTTGGAAATTCTTACAAACAAATTAAATCTTATGAAACTACGTGGAACCACAAAAAGTTTATTCGGGGATGTTGCTCGCTTCGCTCGCAAGGTATTGCTGTATATTTGTAGGAAAAAATCCGAATTTATTCTGTTGACATGGCTCTCGCTTCGCTCGCAAAGTGTGGCATGTAGGGCATGTTGCTCGCTTTGCTCGCAAACGGTAGATCCCTAAGGGTAGGTTTAACGTGTGTAGGGGATGTTGCTCGCTTCGCTCGCAAACGGTAGATCTCTAAGGGTAGGAGGATGCTGCTCGCTTCGCTCGCTTGAGGGAGTTATACTGCCCACCCAACTTGGCAGACGTTTTTTTCTGTTGGAAATTCTTACAAACAAATTAAATCTTATAAAACTACGTGGAACCACAAAAAGATTATTCGGGGATGTTGCTCGCTTCGCTCGCAAGGTATACCTGTATATAGGTAGGAAAAAACCCGTATTTATTCTTTTGAAATAGGCCTGCAGGTAACATTGTGAAATACCTGACAAACCCCTTGACGTCTTCGTAGAGCCTTCTCGCGAACACGGCAAAATTAATTTCTGATGTTAAACGCTTCTTCTCGCTTCCGCTCGCGATTTGACCGACTTAACGTCACTTTTTTCGATATCCGATTTCGGATTCAGATTCGGCGGACCCAAAGCTGTATTTCGCCCGCGAAAACCGTTCCGAAAAACGTACCTTTATGGGGTATATTTTAATCGGAAAAAACCAAGTTTTTCGGCGGACTTTTCGAGAAAACGGGTCCGTACTCTCGCATTTTTTTAACGCATTTCCCGATACTTTTTTCGCGATCCGATCGCGCCGTCGTCTTCCTCGTAGGAAAACCTACGAAACCCGTATTTTTCCGGAATTGTCAACGGCCGTTTAGACGGGTAGGGGAAGCGGGGAAGTGGAAAAAGCGCACATTAACCGGAACTTCGACCCCCCTCCCGCCCTACGGCCCATGGTTCGGGTGGGATTAAACAATTTTAAATTCGCTCGCTCCCACTTTTGGAAAATCTCAAGAAGATCCCCCCACTCGTAGACTCCCCCCACTCAGCTGTTTGGCCGTGCATAGACACGACAGACAGACAAACAGACAGACAAACAGACAGACGGAGTTTCATTCTTATAAATAATAGAGATAGAGATAGTACTAGCCGCTCCGGCTCGCTACGCTCGCCTCCACGTCCAGCCGGGGGGCAAGCCCCCCGGACCCCCCATTAAATTGCTCGCTTCGCTCGCAAAATGTGGCATGTAGGGAATGTTGCTCGCTTCGCTCGCAAACGGTAGATCTCTAAGGGTAGGTTTAACTTCTGTAGGGGATGCTGCTCGCTTCGCTCGCTTGAGGAAGTTATACTGCCCACCCAACTTGGCAGACGTTTTTTTCTTTTGGAAATTCTTACAAACAAATTAAATCTTATAAAACTACGTGGAACCACGAAAAGTTTACTTGGGGATGTTGCTCGTATTATTACTTTATTATATATATATATATATATATATATATATATATATATATATATATATATATATATATATATATATATATATATATATATATATATATATATATATATATATATATATATATATATATATATATATATATATATATATATATATATATATATTTTTTTTTTTAATTTCATTATAATACGAATATTGTTTTCTTTTCATCAATTTTTACATGTCTAAATATCTAACCTACTATACTTAAAACTTGTCTAAATAATAAGAGGTGAAACATCAGGATTTGTGTAATTTCCTAGAAGGTACTGCTCTACTCTTGTCTGGCGACACGGGCTATGCCTAATGCCAGACAATAATATTTCTGTTATATTTGTACTAACTTTGTAAATTGTTGTTTATTTATGAAATATATCACCTCTCTCTCTCTCTCTCTCTCTCTCTCTCTCTCTCTCTCTCTCTCTCTCTCTCTCTCTCTCTCTCTCTCTCTCTCTCTCTCTCTCTCTCTCTCTCTCTCTCTCTCTCTCTCTCGCTTCACTCGCAAACTCTGGCATGTAGGGATGTTATATTGTGGCATGAGGAAGTTATACTGCCCACCCAACTTGGCAGACATTTTTTTCTGTTGGAAATTCTTACAAACAAATTAAATCTTATAAAACTACGTGGACCCACAAAAAGTTTATTAGGGAATGTTGCTCGCTTCGCTCGCAAGGTATTGCTGCATAGGTGTTGGGAAATACCCGTATGAAATTCCGTTGAAATGAGTCAAGTGCGTAGTGAGTCCCCTGGGGGTCATCGCGTCCCTTTCAGGTAAGCAACGTTGTGTAACGGCGGCCGTGGTCGATTAATTTCTGATGTTAAACGCTTCTTCTCGCTTCCGCTCGCAATTTGACCGACTTAACGTCACTTTTTTCGATATCCGATTTCGGATTCAGATTCGGCGGACCCAAAGCTGTATTTCGCCCGCGAAAACCGTTCCGAAAAACGTACCTTTATGGGGTATATTTTAATCGGAAAAAACCAAGTTTTTCGGCGGACTTTTCGAGAAAACGGGTCCGTACTCTCGCATTTTTTTAACGCATTTCCCGATACTTTTTTCGCGATCCGATCGCGCCGTCGTCTTCCTCGTTCAAAAACCTACGAAACCCGTATTTTTCCGGAATTGTCAACGGCCGTTTAGACGGGTAGGTGAAGCGGGGAAGTGGAAAAAGCGCACATTAACCGGAACTTCGACCCCCCTCCCGCCCTACGGCCCATGGTTCGGGTGGGATTAAACAATTTTAAATTCGCTCGCTCCCACTTTTGGAAAATCTCAAGAAGATCCCCCCACTCGTACACTCCCCCCACTCAGCCGTTTGGCCGTGCATAGACACGACAGACAGACAGACAGACGGAGTTTCATTCTTATTAATATAGAGATAGAGATAGATAGATATAGATTGTAGTTAGTATTCAAATCTCTGATCATTTCGGAAAAACAAAATGATTGGTAATATATTATTCTGAATCAAGCACCTACCAAATCGACAGTTAATAGGTACATACCTATTCCTCTAAATTGACTTGGAGGCCACTTGGGCTGTTAGCCTCACTCAATTCAGAAATGAAGGGAGCCAGTTTTCGAACAAAGGGATTAGTGCGAGCCACTTGGGAGCTTCCAGCAGGTAATGGACGGCTTCGCAAATCCCCAGCAGGTCGAGTCGCAGTTACCGCTTCTGGATCAATTCACCGCTGGGGTGTCAGATTAAATTAACGTAACGTTCTTTGCTCATCACTTCTAGCAAGCCCTGGAAGAGTCCCATCGTCATTTTGGTAATTTATCGAAAGAAAAAGGTGGCAAATTATTACACAAAGGTTTATTATTTCAGTGTTTGATAGGCAGATTGATTGAGAAGCATCAATCTCGCCTTTCCTTGGAAGTGTGATCAAAATTTGGTAAAGATTCCGTTCGAATCCATCCAAATCAATGCAATTAACGTATAAATGTGGGTTCATAAAAAATTCCATTGAATTCAAGTAATTATTGCTTTGCGAGCCAAAATCCCGATTTTAGCGTTCCTTTAAACCCATCTTATACAAAACCTGTAACTTTGTATGCAATGTTTTCTCATTCTTACAGTATTTTCAGTATACGTGAGGGTAACTCCATTAAAATTTAACTCAATTTGAACCATTAGATCAAAAGTTACAAGTTATAATACAATAATTTTTGGTTTTGATAATATAGCAACTACTTTGGAATAAAATGATTTCGCCGTTACCTACTTTTAGAGCTATTACCTACACTCAAATTTCTACCCGTTATTCTTGACATGAATAGGAAGACTTTACAAAAAAGACCTTTCTGTCCTTAAATTTTTTTATTTTTGTTATTGGATTCTTCATTTGATTTGGATAAACTAATAACTTTAAATTCAACTTTTATCACAATTAGAAAACTATAAGTAAGTAAATATCTTTCAATTTTGAATTTTCGTCTCCCTGAAGAAGCTCCAGTTTCTAGGGAAAAATGTTAGTTTAATTTAAAAAAAATAAAAATTAGGGACCGAAAGGCCTTTTTCTTAAAGTCTTGTTATAGTTAGAACTGTCCAAATCACGAAACGATATATTAATAAGAAGAATTCGTGTCAAGATTTTCGAAATTTATGATTTTCTGATTTTCGGTGACCTTTTCAAACATGTGTGTTAAAATCGTACTTCAGTCAAAAAATCGTATGGACCGTTCTAAAAGAAATCTGGACACTTCTCTCCCCCATCAAAAACACCATGTAAAAATTTTAAGGCAATGGAATGAACAGTGTGGGATAAATCGACCCCAAGCAACGAAAAACGTAATTTTGCCGGGGTACATTTTTTGCAAAACTGCGTCTGGGCCCGCCTGCTGCAACTGCCGCGCCATCGTAGGAAACCACCTTTTAACACAACTAATCTATCCATAATAAATGAATGAGCGTCCAAAGTTGATATTGTTATCCATATTTATGTACCAAATTTCCAAGGATGATTGAGAAAAATGATCTGATGTGGAAGAAGAATGTGCTACCAACCTTTGTCAGTTTGTTGTAACTGGGAACTTCTTGCTTCCATAACAATCTCCGGAGACGATAAGTTTGAGAAGCGATTTGAAACTGTTATAAATATCCCAATTTCAAGATGTAGCTTCAGGAGGACGTCCTAAAAATAAATAGAAAATAAAAATGGGGAGGAACTGGGTCTTTCACATGATACAGCAAGCCTGACGGAAAATGTACGGGCTCGATGCAACTAAATGTTCTTGAATTCCGATTCTCAACGGGCAATTTACATTTGGTATGTTCAATATAGCAATATTTTGATTCACTACCTACATTTCGGCTTGTAATTAGTCCGGTATTTGAGACTATCAGCCTTACTTGAATGAGTCGGCTAAACTTCAGTATACGGGGCTGATAACAAAATATTATCGATTTTTACTAATACATTGATTACTTGATGCTACGTATTTTTGATTCCACAATACCTTGAGCTTTGTGCTCGTGATTGAAGTCGAAAACGTTTTGTCCTTCAAAATCAAAATTTCCTTTCGCTTTTTACGTTTCAGAGCTTGCTGATCCAGTTTGGTTCCGTGTCTGTCTGTATGTCTGTCTGTGGTGAATCCTTGTCACGCCCAAAACTATACCAAGTTACAGTCCAATTCCGATGGAATTTTCAGGGTTTGTGCAGGTTAGCTCCTAGACAATAGCCTGTGCGCATGCGCAACCATGAATTTCTCATAACGTCGATTTTTCATCGTTTGTTGGGTCGATTTCGTTCAAACTCGGTAGGTGATTGGGTATTTGATCTAGAAAAATACCCTATAAATTATTTTGCGATTGGTGAATAAATAACCATTGCGCTTGCGTAAAACTAATATAGATTGACTCAGACCAGACTCCAAGTTAATGGAACGATTTTGGTGAAATTTTCAGGGATTGTGCGGGATAGCTACAGGGCAGTTCCCTATAACTTACATCGCCGTCACATAAATAGAAGTCTGTGCATATACGCGAGCGTTCAAATTCTTATCATCTATTGGTCCGATTTTGTTCAATCTCGGAGAGTACATGGGTATATGCTTCAGAAAAATTCCCTATGAATTATATTGTAGTTAGTGGAGTAATGACTATAACGCATGCGAAAAAACTAAAATTGATTGAGACAGCTAATATTCCGAGTCAAATATACCAATTTTTATGGAATTTTCAAGGATTGCGCGGTTTACCTCCTAGGCTATCCCCTATAAATTTCATTACCGTTGGATATTAGTCAGTGAGCAAACAATAATTTCTTATTACGTCGGCTTATCAATCATTTCGATTCGTATTTTGTTCTTCAACTAATTCTATAATTCTATAAGTCCATGTTACGATATGTGAGGAAGCTATACAGCCCACCCAACTTGGCTGACGTATTTTGTGATGCGAGCTTGCGAGCATCCAGGCCACCTTACTATTCACATCATTCTGACCTATATGTCCTACTAATGTATGACAATCGATGATCATACCCATAGACGGAATCGATGTTTACAACGTTGATATTGCGGCCCCGCAGTTTTCGCCTGTTGTTGGAAACCTCAGGGCTTCACAGAATTAACTCTTCTTAGAGCTCAACACTTTGTTATAAAAGAGCCTTCACGGTGGAAATCTGCCTTGGGCTTCTTTTCAATACCAACATCCTTCCACAAAACGGCGTGCACGTTTTTCCACGCACATTCTTGTATTTTCGCCCGGTTTTTTCCTTTTCATTTCCCCTTTCACCTCTTTTTTTCATCTACTCCCTTTTTTATCCCTTTCTGCGGTCAAGCCGGTTCACAAAGCCTACCGAAGTGCTGCGGAAGGATAAGTTGTGAGAATAAAGGCGGAGGCGAGCCGGTGGACCTAACCAGTTCCTTTACTCCATTTCCGGCGAGGTCGAGGCCAATTCAACTTTGTATACAAAAATAATGTATTTAAACTCAACCGATATAGTTAAACCAGAACTAATTAATCCCTAGCCAAAAAGCCCTAGACTTACGACTTAATCACATGATAAGAAGAAAAAAAAGAAAGCTTTTTAAACATTCATTTATTTCAAGAATCTGAGATGAAATCCGAATAACAAAATTATACACGACTGTGATTCATTGTCCAATAAATACATGACAAATAAATAAGACAACATATCAGGTAACATGTACCTAATAGCTCAGATTAAAACTTATTAATCAACTAAACGAAATTTTATTTCCGATATATACCGCGAAAGCTACTGCTCATCTTGCCAGACTAAATGATCGATAATGTACGCTGATTAAAAGAGTTCGAAGGACCAATGGCTATTGAGCCATAAATAATTAAAAACTTGAAATAAATGAAATATTATGTATTCGTACAACTGTTACACAAGACTGACCTGGGCGGTGTCTGGTTGCTAACTAACTAAAAACAATGAAAAGGGAACGGTTAGGTGAATGACTGAAAAAGAGAGGGGGTGTACAATAGTTCGAGAAATTAACTGTAGAGAGCAGCACTGTGCAGTGATTGCAAAGTTAGAGTTACATACAGAGTTCAAGGACAATTCCATTATTAACCATAATTCCTTGAAAATACAAAGGTAAAAAATATTTTCAATATATAAAGTAAAAATAAAAAATAATTTTTTTTTTTTAACTGTATAATGCTGATGATTATTCTTGATCTTCACAGTGAATTTTCAGTAAAAACATTCCCATCTAAAGGAAGAGGACAGATCTTGGAAATTGCTCTTTTCGTAATCCCGGAACCAGTTTTTAAAGAGACAACGCGAACCATGTTGTCCGAGCCCGAGTGTATGTCAACAATTCGCCCCATTCTCCATTTTAAGGGAGGGACTTTCTCATCGTGGATGAGAACAAGTGTTCCAATCTTCAGATTTGGCTTAGATGTTCTCCATTTAGTAAGAATTTGAAGTTCTGACAAATACTCAGTTGACCATCTTGCCCAAAAAGTTTGCATCATATGTTGAACCTTCTGCCAATGATCCAGGCAATTAGTGGGGATATGACTCAAGTTTGGCTCAGGAGGTGCTGTTAATGAGCCGCCTATGAGAAAATGAGCTGGGGATAGGTATGTAAGATCCTCAGGATTATCAGATAAAGGGGATAAGGGACGAGAATTGATGCAAGCTTCTATTTCTGTTAGGAGAGTATATAAATCGACATAAGACAATACATGGTGGCCCATTGTGCGTTTTAAGTGGTATTTAACAGATTTGATATTAGATTCCCATAACCCACCCATGTGTGGAGAATATGGAGGGATAAATTTCCATTGAATTCCATTGCTGGATGAAAATTCGCAAATTGCTTCCTGAGTAGTTGAATCTTGTAGAAAGTCAAACCATTCTGCTAGTTGATTGGCAGCACCTCGAAAAGTTGTAGAATTGTCTGAATACAAATTAGATGGTTTGCCTCTGCGTGACATGAAGCGTCTTAAAGCTGATAGAAAGGATTCTGAAGATTGGTCCTCAGCCACTTCGAGATGGATCGCCTTTGTTGAAAAGCATACAAATAGGGCAACATAAGACTTCACTGTAGTTGATCTCCGACCTCGATTCATTTTTACATAAACAGGTCCAAAATAATCCAGACCACAATGTGTGAAAGGCCTTGATGGATTTACCCGTGCAGCCGGAAGTTGGCCCATTATTTGTGAGGCCAGGGTTGGCCTTACACGAAAACAAGTTATGCAACTTTGTACAATGCTGCGTACCAAATATCGCCCATTAATTGGCCAGTACTTCAATCTTAGAGTAGCAAGGAGTTGTTGAGGGCTACAATGTAACATTTCACAGTGTTTGTCACGCCCAATCAGCAGTGTTACATGGTGTTTTGGGGGTAATATTATGGGATTTTTCTGAGTTGCTGAAACATTTGCATTGGTTATACGCCCACCCACTCGAAGTAATCCTTTGGCACATAAGTAAGGATTAAGGCGAGACAGTTTGCTTGATTTAGGCAGCATCTCTCCTTTACCTAAGAGACATATTTCCTCCCTGTACATCTCCTTATGTACAAGTCTTACAATCCCAATCATAGAACCACTTAGTTCTGAAATCTTCAGATGCCCACGAGAACGAAGATGAGCTAAATATCCTTTAATTCTGCAATTGTTAATAAATCTACTAACATAAGCAAATACTCTCACGAGCTTATGGAGAGACGAGTATTTGGTCATAAAGGGAAGATGAACTTCGGTAGAAATAAGTGCAATCAATTGGTGCTTACGTCTTTCTGGCAAATCCGATGGCATATCCATGTGAAATTCATCTATCCAACTGATTGCTGGTCCTTTATTTTCAGCCAAGAAGGCTGGCCCGTTCCACCAAAGAGAAGATGACATTAACTGCTCAGTGTAGTGACCCCTGGATATAATGTTCGCTGAATTGTTTTCACTACTCACATGGTGCCGATTTCGAATTTCCGATAGTTCCTGGATTTTTGCAACCCTGTATGCCACATAAGTTGCCCAGTTGGAAGATGGAGATCTAAGCCAACATAAAACTATGGTGCTGTCTGTCCAGAAGAATATCTGGGATGTTTTGAAGGATAATGAGTTGCTCACATCATTGACAAGCTGGGCCATCAACAATGCACCAGACAGTTCCAATCGTGGAAGAGAAGTGGCCTTCAATGGCGCCACACGTGATTTAGAACAGAGCAAATGAACACCTAGGACTTCACCAGAATCATTATCAATGCTACGAATATAAATGCAAGCCCCAAACGCTACTTCAGAAGCATCACAGAAGGCATGGATCTCAAGATGACTGGACAGAGGTTCCATTACTACTTGTCGTGGTATTGTCAATGATCTTAATTGGTTGAGTGAGTGGCGAATCCTGTCCCATTGTTCCTGGAGCTCAATAGGGACTAGCTCATCCCACCCAAATCCACTTCGCCACAAATTCTGCATATACACCTTGGCTAATAGAATTATTGGACCAATTAGCCCAAAGGGGTCAAAAATTTGAGCCAGCTCTGAAATCACAATCCGCTTTGTAACAGTAGAAGTAATATGTTCCTTGACATTGAACATGAAGTGATCCATATCAGGACTGTAAGTGAGACCCAATGTTTTAATGGTTAATGAAGTGTGACCATCAAATTCATATTCATTAACAATTTCCTTGTCTTGATCTGGTATGCCTTTTAGTAAATCTTCACAATTTGAACACCATTTACGAAGGTGGAACTGCCCTTTTTTTAGTAGAGCCAAAAGTTGTTGTTGAATCTCCAAGCCTTTCTGAATAGTGTTGCATCCCGAGATATAATCATCAACATAAAAATCTCTCTCAACCTTCAAGGCCTGAGGAAAGTGAGATCCTTCATCCAAAAACAGTTGGTGTAGGGATCTTGTGGCTAAATATGGAGCACTTGCTGTCCCATAAGTGACAGTCAATAAGTCATATGATTTAATCGGACTACTGGGATCTTTACGCCATAGAATTTTCTGCAGTGAATGTTGAGATACGTCTATTAAAACCTGGCGGTACATCTTTTTGATGTCTGCAGTAAGTACATAATTTTACTGTCTAAATCTTATTAAGATTGAAAACAGGCTATCTTGAATAAAGGGACCCACCATGAGTATGTCATTTAACGAAGCACCAGAAGTTGTTTTTGCCGAAGCATCAAAAACAACACGCACCTTTGTTGTACTGGATGACTCCTTACATACAGGATGGTGGGGTATATAATAATTTGAGGAATTATCACCAGTAGAAGATTCCTTCATGTGTCCCAATGATTCATACTCTTCCATGAATGTTCTATACTTGTCATATAAAAGGGTTTTTTTTTATCAACCTAGCTTCCAATCGGCAAAACCGGGACAAAGCCATTTCCTTGGAATCACCCAATATTGATAGATCCTGTTTCAATGGAAGTTGAACAATGTAACGCCCATCTGGAGTCCGTTTCACAGATTTGGAGAAATGAACTTCACAGGCCAGATCTTCACCAGTGTGCACTCTAGTGGAAGATGGTATTTCCTCTGTCTTCCAAAAGGCCTGGAGGTGATTATCAAGATCCTCAACTGAAGCCAAATGACAGACCTCTGAGAAAGGAGGCTGAACAGGGCAACCACCACAAGCTATCCATCCAAGTTTTGTTTCACGGAATCCAATATTGCCACTAGGTAATGTAAACTTCCCATCAAGTAACAAATCCCAGAACAGCTGTGCTCCCAACAAACCATCAACCCGACCAGGTGAGTTCCAAGTAAAATCTGCTAACCTAACCTCATCAGGAATATCGTGGTCACTGAATGGAATTCTCTTTGATGGAATTATACCTGTGATGCATGGAACTACACGGAAATCAATCTCAGCTGAAAACTCTGTAACCCTAGAGAAAAGAGTTGCACTCATTTTTGCTGCAATATGAGTAGACATGTCATTAATACCAAGAATTGGGATGTGAGTTTTTTTGCATGTAAGACCAAGAAATTGACTCATTGAATCTGTGATGAAATTAGACTGCGACCCACTATCTAACAGAATTCTACATGCCACTGGGTTACCATTTGCATTAATGATATTAACTATTGCAGTTGACAATAAGACATTTGATGAACTCCCGGCAGCAGCTGTGACTCCTGGAGACTCAGTGCTCTGACCTGTTCCAGGTGATGTGTCAATGTGGAGCAAGCTGTTGTGTTGCATACCACAAGAAGGAATAGTACACTTCATGGAAGTGCAGTCAATTAGTTCATGATCACGCTTTTTTAAACAATTAATACACAAACCAAGTTCATTTACTTTTTTGATTCGGTTCTCAACTGTGAGGTTTAGGAAAATGGGGCACCGAAATATAGCATGTGATCTTTTGCAGATATGACAAATATGTATTTGCTGTGCCAACAAACATGAATTATCCCATGTACTATCTGATCTAGATTTCTTTTCTTGCTTTGAATTGGTCTGAGTACTAGGATTTTTGAGACTTGCAGAACTGTTCGCTCCTGTCGTTTGGCGTGACGAAGTAGTATTGGGCAATGACTCCAACATGCCACATCTTCTATTTAGGAAATCCGTGAAATCCTTAATTGATGGAAGAGAGTCATCAGGTGGTAATGACTCTTGCCAAGCGCGGAACGTATCTGAATCAATCTTCAAACCCAAATGATATATAAGAAGGGAATCCCAAGAATCTACTGGCTGCCCCAAAGCTTTAAGAGCCTGATAATGTTTGAGAAAGTTATCCAAAAACGTACGCAGATCCTTGGCTGACTCTTTGGGAACCCTTGCCAAATCATAGAGAGATTTCACATGTTTCTGGACAATGAATCGTTTATTTGAAAATCTATCCTCAACACGTTTCCAAGCATCAATGTAATTTGAATCATTGATTTCAATACCAGAAATGATTTTAGCAGCTGAACCCGTCAACAAACTTCGTAGACACCAGAATTTTTGCACTGCAGGTATTTTGTCATTTTTATGAACAGCAGATTTATAAATGTCTGAGAATGAAACCCAATCTTCGTAGTTTCCATCAAATTTTGGCAATGAAATAGGTTGTAATTTGACACCAAAATCCATAGACCTGTCTCCAGGGAAGTCATCGGTATATTTAGACGATGGTGCTGATTTTTTAGCATCAAGGATATCATCTGCCAAGGCCTTGCACCTAACGAACTGATATTCAAATGCTATGCGAACATACTGTTCTTTATCTAGATCTTTAGAAACAAGTTCGATTTGAGTTTGAATGTCACTGAATTCATCCCACAGCTTCTCAAACTTAGCTGTACGAATTCTAAGTTCAGTTATATTGCTGGTATTGGGATTGAAGTCATTTATATAAGCCTGAAATCTATTGGCGTTACAAAAAATGATATGTCTCTTGGCGAATGATTCACTATTTTTAGAACTAGGTGCCATTGTTCAATATAATTAATAAAACGCACAATGGTACAACAATTTCAAAAAAACAACAGTGAAAATAATAACTAACTACGAATGTAGTGTAGAAATGTATAATAACAAAAGAAACGAGAAAAGAAATTATTATTGAGAAAGGATAAATGGAGAGGATAGGTGAGAAAGGACGAGCTCGTAATTGTTAGAGATGAGTTCAGATGAACAAATTACGCAGTAGAAGTTCGGAGAAACGTCGAGGACCAAAAGGTATTAGTGAGGGGGACTTTGTTTACCTGCCGCACACTAGTTGGTTGACCCTTGGCGCTCTGACTCAATCTAGAAGCAGTGGCTGGATAATGGAGGCGCTCGCTCCCTGGCTCGGTAGTGGCTGGTGCCGACCCGCTGCAAGTCACAGGTGCTGGTGATGTATCCGTCCCGAATGGACCAAAATGATCGATAATGTACGCTGATTAAAAGAGTTCGAAGGACCAATGGCTATTGAGCCATAAATAATTAAAAACTTGAAATAAATGAAATATTATGTATTCGTACAACTGTTACACAAGACTGACCTGGGCGGTGTCTGGTTGCTAACTAACTAAAAACAATGAAAAGGGAACGGTTAGGTGAATGACTGAAAAAGAGAGGGGGTGTACAATAGTTCGAGAAACTGACTGTAGAGAGCAGCACTGTGCAGTGATTGCAAAGTTAGAGTTACATACAGAGTTCAAGGACAATTCCATTATTAACCACTACAAGATCTCGTAAATGAGGAAGCTTTAGGTAATTTTTTTGAATGTGAAAGATATAAACCGTTGCCGTTTCAATCCACCTGAGCTCAAGGAGGTTGTAATAGAATATCTATTCATATCGAGTTTCTACTGTTACCTCCTTGCATGAGCTAGCGTAGAAAGTGGATGTGAAAAGTAGGAGAGACATTGGACTACACCTTCGCCATTAATTGATGAGTCCTGGGACTTTCAGAGGACCACTTGACTCGGCAACGCAGCACGAGGTTCACCCCAGCAGGTCCCACTCAAAGCCCCTGGGTAGCAGTTGATGACTTGAATGGGATGCGGTAATTGCAAAACTCACCCCCAAGCGCAACTTCAATGTGATTTATTCACCATTTTGTTCATTCTATCACCATAATCGTGATAATCGTGATCCATATAACAAATGAAACGACTAAATATATTGGATTTAAAGTGGATCTGTTTGGAGTGGTCTGTATGAAAATTGGAACCCAACAAGTGCACGTTGGGAGTCAGAGGGATATTGCCACATCGAGCAGATATAGGGTTTAGGTACAAACCAAGTCTCTTCAAATAACGGGTAGGGTATAAATTATTTATCTTAACCCTTGAAAGGTGTATATTAGTAAAATAAGTCAAATAAATAAAACGATTAACAGGATAGTGGCTCGTTGGTGTGGAAGGAATAATTGGCTCAGCTTCGCATGGTTACTCTGCAAATACATACAAAAGGCAAGTTGAAGGTCTTTCGAAGATGCAAGAAGTCTTCATACTGCAAAGCGACAACTCATAAATAGACACAAGTGCACAAAACAGGGGTGAAGCTCTCGCGATGGGATAATTTTACTTATGTAAGAAGACAGCATTTAAAGAATGCTGTGAGAAAGGAAGTCTGACTTGGTTCGCCAAGTGGTACCCAATAATCAACTAGTTACAGAAACAACAGAAATATGAACAGAAGATCAAAACATAACTTATTTGAAAGAATAATTACCTAAAGCAGGAATAGTAAGCGGGCAACAACATTAAATTTTAGAATTACAAAAACTATCAATTGCTTCTTCCCGAATTCCAACCAACCACAACGAACAGGAAATTTATTGTTTTGAACGATACGAGAACATTCGTGAAGAATATGTAAACTTCAATATTTAATGGATAGAATAATGAAGTAAAACGATTAATATAACCTAGTTGTAACCTCACTCCTAGCTCTTAGAAATTCATCAACAATCAATTTATCAACGATTTTACTCTTATGCACCAATCTGGATCTGTTATTACCAATTGCTAGTGTTCTGGAGGTTCACTTATGCTTTCGAACATCTTTGTACTTGCAACCTACCATTAGGTTAGTAACATGAATGTATCATGTTTTAGCCCTGGGGTCCTAGCGAATTTTGCGAGTCAATTTTTTTCCGCGCACGAAATTAATTACAGTGATTTCCGCCTACAACCGAGTCGTTGCTAGGGAAATGGTACTTCGTCGTTTTTCATCCCACAAAATTCGTTGACCATTCGTTCGAAAGCTCTCGATTTATCCAACAATATTATGTTAACTACGGCGAAGTGCGTGTCCAACAAACTGAGTTATGAGCATGGTTATATAAATAATTGTTTACACACAGGTGATCATTCTCAATAATTGATATTGTGAACATGATTGCAACCGCTTGTTAATTTCTGATGTTTTCATAGAATTTCGAATCAATATCGAGGAGAAAACATGATACATGGTTGAAATTTTTGGTTCTAGAACAGAAATAAGTTTAAATTGTCTTTAAGTAAGTTCCGTATGTTATTCTTATATTGTCATTGTTATTCTTCCTGTCATCCAACTCTGGTTTGCTATATTCGTTTGTTCAAATAAATTAACAGAAAACTAGTTTCTAGAATGCTTTACTGGTACACCAGGACACACTACTATTTTCGATAAAAGGACTTTATCAACTAATTTCTGTTTATTATTTTACAGGTAAGTGAATCCGTGCAAATTAGTAATTGAGTTTTGCTGCTCAGCAACGGTAAGTAATAAATTTTGATTCACGCAGGATTGACATTATAACTCTCTATCATAACACCAGTTTAAAATAATAAGGTGCTGGGTCCCTACTGTTGCGTAACGGAAGGATTGTTTTCACTTTCTGAAGATGAAAGAAAAATGATCCCCGAAATAAAAATGTCCACTTCCATTTCACATCTTAGACCATTTTGAACAACTTAGGTTTCGTGCATGTCTGTGTGTGGTACTCCTTCCGTCACTAAACCCTTAAAACAAGCTAAATTGCCACAGTTTTTGAAAAGTTTGTATGAGAATGTGCTGGTAAGGCAGTATATGACCCTTTGTTTGTTTCAAATTTCAACGTCACGTCGTAGAGGGCTTTGGGAAAAAACCCCACAGCTCACTTAGCTGCAAATTGCTTTTGTACGTTGTAATTCTATTCTACCCACCCCTGAGAGGCTCTGTTATAGAAATTTCAACTTCATTGGTCGATCAGAAAAACTGATAGTGGTTGCAATCATGTTAAAAAAATTAATTGAGAAGGACCACCTGTATGTAAACAATTATTCAGACAACCAAGCCTATACCTCAGATTGTTGGCCACGCACTGTGCAGTGGTTAACATAATACGGTTAGGACGAGACGTTCGCGAACAATCAAGTCGAGTCACGAGACTCAAGACCCTGACCTACGAATCCAACTAATCTGAATTTTTACTAAGGGATTGACTACTTGATGTTATGTATTTTTGATATTCGAGCGTAGCGAGCATCCAGACCACTCATCTAAGCGAAAAACTGATCTGTGTAAAATCTTACGGCGACAGTACCGCTGGGAATGCCACGAGGTGGGTCAGGGTCTAAAGCCTCGTGACTCGACTTAATTGTTCGAGAACGTCTAGTACGGTTAGGTAAATCGAGAACTTCCCAACGACTCGCGATCGATTTTTGTACGATGATAAATGCCTAAGATACAGTTACGTAGCAAAGATTTGGTTGTAAGCGATAATCATCAGGAAATAGAAGCGTAACGCACTAAACGTCACGTAACGGTAATTTTGTCTCATTTTTGGCCGGGTTATGACGGCAAAAACATGTTCCATGTTAATAATTATCATCATAACCTACTCATCAGGAAATGTTACACTTTTTGGTACACGAAATATGTACCAACCCAGCCATAAAACATATTATCATGGTCAAAATGCAATCAAAATCCGATAACAATTCCGAAGTTTTGCGTGTAACAAGGATTTTTCGTGTACACTCGCTCTGTCGCTACTATTGGTCTGATAAGGACATACACTTTTTTTAAATTTAAATAAAAAATTGATCAAAAATATTTTAAATGGATTTCATAAGTAAATTTGTGAACTAATGACATTCATTCAAAAATTATCTGGCATCCTGCAATTCAGGAACAGTCGTCAAAATAACCTTAACGGTTAGTATGTTACTATGTTATCGTAATTCCTCTGCTCCATTTGATGTTGGTGGATCGATAATTTCTCAGCTTGGGTCATGGCATCGTCCACGTGTTACTTCTCAAACGAATGATCTCAAGATAGGACGGCGACAGCTTGTCGATTTGACAAATAGGGCATAACGCCTGGGCAGCTCACTGTTTTAGAGCTCTTCTCCCTAAAATTACGTCTGTTCGTAAGCTGGGTGTAACAAATTCATTGCAATAGCTTCATTTTTTACAAGAATTTGCTAGTAAAAATAAATAAATAATAATAATAATAAAATAAAACAAATACCTACGATTAACCAGTCCATCTACCGTTCACAACAGTTTTGATGAACATGATTATTTATCAAGCGAATTTCATTCTTGGTAATCAGCTGTTTCCAAGATCGAGGCTTATATGGTGGGGGGGGGGGGGGGTTGTATTATCTTCACAATGATAGCACGGGTTTTCATTCACACAAACGCTGAAGTTGTTGTTTCCAGAGCTTTTCTCTTAAGCTACTGAACCAAAGTTGATTAAATTTGGCTAAAAAATCATACATCAGATTAGTAATTAAGGGTATTAATCAACGACAAAGGGCATTAATATGTATAAAAAAGAAACTAGGTGAAGGATTTCTTTTCAATGAATCGAACTAGTCAAAAACTCAGTACAAATAGGCGGGGAAATAACACGCGGAAATTCGCTCGTAAGGTTATGCAGTATGATTCGGATTTCGTTGCGTCTTGCTCTGATGTTATGTCATGTTCTGTTCAGAGGAGGAAGGAGGTAGGCCGTCTGACCAGAGATCTGTGCATAAGGGATCACCTTTAGGGTTAACCAACCTCTAGGGCTAATGTTACAGGGGAAGGGAGGAGCTATCCACATCTAACACAAGATCTGCCGTACAGCTTCGCCATCTTGTCCTTTCCCCATGCAATATATTTGCGGGATCGCATCATGCAGCTTGGCACAACGGTGGTATGGAGAGAAAATATGTGAGGGAAAGTTTCTCGGTATGAGAGAAAATTTAAAAGAGAGTGAAATGGTTGTTTTAGTGTATTAGTGAAGAAATAATGAGTTTCTCTCTCTCTCTCTCTCTCTCTCTCTCTCTCTCTCTCTCTCTCTCTCTCTCTCTCTCTCTCTCTCTGTTCGATACGACCCAATCACCTGTTAATTTTAAAAAACGTTTAAAGGACACACTCCTCGAAAAGTACATAGACATAAATAAATAGAACTAAGAACTATTCTGAGTTATATTATTTACTGCATTATTAGATTACAAATTGGTTTCAAGATCAAGAAGTATACAATTTTTGTTTTATTTTATTTTATAAACGCATTATAACAGCATAATTTATGTAATGCCGAACAAGACATTGCCCTAACAATATTTGATTTTTTTTCTAAATCACTGACATGTATTGATAAATGTTGAATGTACCACAGATTCTGTCAAAATGTAAGAGAGGACCACTAGGTCCTATTTTTGTACCGATTAATAAACTATTCAACCAATCAATCAGTCTCTCTCTCTCTCTCTCTCCCACCATCTCTCCCTCCTTCTGTCACTCTGTATTCTGCTTCAAAATCTGTTTCATTCTAGAAGCATTAATAATTGTTATAACAATGAAAAATTAAAAATAATATTATCAATTGTCATCTCATTTATATTGACATTAATTTTCTTCTCTTCCGCTGAATGATCATATTCTCCCCACCAACGGGGGATTCTTCGTCTTCCACAAGAAATTATGTTACCTACCTGCCTGCTGTCATCGTTGAAGCTGATTTCACTGGGTCGAGGAGTTAAGGTAGGTTGTGGGCACTTGAGGCAAATCGAACACTTGACCTTTCCCCTTTTCACGCGACAAGTGGCTCTCACAACGGGGGATGCATGATTGAAGTTTTCATCGCCCCGTTTAAAAAACGACGTAAATTATTACCCAACAGTTTATTATTTTATGTTAAATACTTGAACCTTAAGTACAGCATCCTGGGCGATCATCTCATCAATTTGCGTTTACACTCTTACACTCGCTAACTGAATTCAGTTAACATGAACTAGATTTTTTGATAGAACAATAAATTCGTGTTTCACCTGGTAGGTAGATAAACCAAGCGTTTTCAGTAGCTTACATTCATAAGCTTCAAACAACAGAATCCGTAAGAGAACATCCGTTAGTTTATTGATCTCAATGGCAGTTCTGAAGAATTCCTGATCTCTAAAGAAATTCAATACATCCACCTAACATACCTAAAGTAGCTGTACTTCCACCCAGCTTGCCAGAATTTTTTGTTTCAAACTTAACTACAAAATGCCGAAACATTGGGCTAGAAAACTGCGGAAAAATAGCTGAGTGAGCCAAATTCTCTCCTGCACACACTAAAAAGTTAAAATTCTGTAGGGAGGCTCTCTAGGACAACAAGAGACGGGTGAAATGATGGTATCCATCCTGATCGAGAGCCAGCCAATGTATTTTCCATATTTTTGAATCAGCCAGTAGGGTCTAAGAGGCAAGTCATAATCCGTACGTGGTCCATCCATGCTGATCTATAGGGTGCAGGTTTTTTCCCCAAAGATTGTTTTAACACGGAATGTGTTTTAGCCTTGGCATCTCCAACCGAAACGAAACGTTTATACGAGTATGTGTAACGAAAATGTGTTGCAACAATTCACTGATGATTTCCGCTTACAACCGAGTAGATGCTAGGGAAATGGTACTTCATCGTTTTTCATCCCACAAAATTCGTTTACCATTCATTCGAAAGCTCTCGATTTATCCAACCATATTATGTTAACAACTGCGAAGTGCGTGGCCAACAAGCTGAGTTATGAGCATGGTTATATGAATAATTGTTTACACACAGGTGATTATTCTCAATAATTTATATTGTGAACATGATTACAACCGCTTGTTAATTCCTGATGATTTCATTGAGCTGGTGGTGAGTCGTTGCGCTGGGAATAAATAAATGAAACAACTTGACATAGTAGTGATAAGATACACCGTAAAATCTGAGTCATTCTTATATGCGGGTTTCACGGGTTTATGTGAAACGCGTGAGCTAAAACACATTCTGTGTTTCAATAATTTCATTCGAAGTATGTAAATAGAGGTAACCGGGCTCACCCCCTGGCGAAGCGCGGAGTCATTTTTTTCAAGTGATTTTGTTCTTCAATCCACTAATTACGAAACTTAAACCAATAACCAAGGTTCTTTATTGAAAGCAATAAACAAAATATTCTGAAGGGAGTTTAATTTTTTCTCTCTTTGTGGTTTGAATATAATGAATTTAAAAATCGTTTGTCATTACTGTCCCATTCTCATATGATCTTGCAGATCTCTACGGGTATGTGTCTCTATCGACAATATGACTCTCTGTGCGCATGGCTAAATCAGACGATCTCTCCATTCACGAGGAATTAGACAATAAAAAAATTATTATAATAAAAAAATAAAAATAAAATAAAAACTTAATCGCATTTGAATTTCCTTGTAGTTACTCACACAAGCTCTAATTGCGTTTGTTTTTAATTATCCCATGCTCATATATTATATACCCCCTGTGACCCAGGTACACCATGCTTTATTTATTTATTTATGTAATAGTACGGAAATGGCCAATGTCGTAACACAACAACAACAAAATATCGGATTATTTAACTCGTAGTTAAATAAATAGTAATGATTCAAAATAATGTATATCAATAAAAAGATATAAATCACTGGCACTGGTAAGTTAAAAGCTGTTGTTTGAAGCTTGACAGCGAAAACTTTGCGCCTCGGCGGGGGGCTCCGCCCCCCTGCACCCCCCGGTTTATTTCTTTTTCCATACTCTGTATGAAATCATAGGAACACAGAATGTGTTTTTGCTTGGTTGCTTGGTTGCACGTGAATAATAACAATATTTGGCAATAATAAAATAAATAATTGTTAGACATTTAATTTGGTCTAAAACCCTATAAATATTATATGAATAAATATGTAACTACATGAAAAATACTATATAAATTGAGAGCTTTCCAACGAATGGTGAACAATTTCTGTGCAATGAACACTGCGGGAGTTCTATTTCCTTACCAACGGCTTGGTTGTACGTGAAAATCATTATAAAAGGCGCATAACGGTTTTTTCTGTCGGTTTTTTGTGACGATTTTTTTTCGGTAGGTCATCGCAAAAACACATTCTGTGTTAAAATCAAAATTACTTGCTTGAATATAACCGTTTACTTCTTATGGCATGCGGTGTAAGGGACGATGCATCTTGTAGTTATAGGCGGAGGCATGAAACAGTGAATTGAGGCGTTTAGAAATAAATCGGTGCGTCGAAATAAATCATGACGAGAAGTGATGCTATTTTTGATAATCCAAGATGCTATTCACTAGCTTGTGGTAGAATAATCGGTAAGAGCTGGGCGTAATCAATTTTATCAGCTGGTATTTTTAATTTAAAGGTAATATAGCGAGAAATTACAGCAGCACTCTCTTCAAGCAATCCTTATGTAGGTACCTCATAAAACGGGGACCATATTGGGCTAGCATAATCCATGATGGGGTGAACAAGTGATTTATTTAGGATTACTATTGGTTCCACGGAAATGGAATCAGGGTTACATCTTTTTGAGAAACCTAATGTTTCAAGTGCCTTCGACGCAACTACACTCACATGATTGGTGAAAGAGAGCTTTTTATCCAAAAGAATCCCAAGGTCCCGTGTTAGATTTAGCCTGACAAGAGGAGCGGTATTGATGGAACAAACGCCATAAAAGTTGATCTAACTGAACAAGAATTTTGATCCTTTGCAGTATGCCTGTATTTTATCATAGACATTATTTTTCTTCCTAAATTCCAAATCCCTTCTTGCAGTTTTCAATAATCATAACACTCAGTTCGGTTTGCTTCTGAACAGTAAGTCCAAGTAGTTATGTGGACAGAGCGTTAGTGGATAAGAACTCGCATCGTGCTATCTAATTTTCTTGCCTACGTTTTAGTCGTTCAGGACTTGCTCGTAAACTTTTGTAGGTCAGTGGAAACCTTTCATGAACTCAGGCAACGTCTAAGAATAAAAAACCAAAACGAGACTGTGGCAAATGAGCCGCAGTTAATTTAAAGAGCTGATTTATCAAACGGCGACCCCGGGGGAACTAAAAACTTTTCGGACATTAGGGGTCGGTACTGTGGAGGCAGTACAGCAAAGGAGAGAGTGTGTGTGTGTACTGGTGGGTTAAGGGGCGGTTAGGAGGTAGCTAAGGGGTGGTCTTTAGGGGTGGTTTAAGAGGAGCGGGGCCGTATTGTGACGTTCAAGGGGTAGACTGATAGGCCTCTGAGGAGATTATGCGCACGGAAGGTCCGGGGTCTCAGAGCCCGATAGCGGCCAACGGTAAGAAACCCCAAGTAGGTCGACGAGTTAAACTCTGATTCACAGAGAAATCCCGTGACACCTGTGAGCCACTCACATCTACTGATTTGATTCTATCTCCTCCCAGAATAATTTAAGCTATTGTTATAAAATTATAAAAGATCGGCGATTCTTTTATTGACTGTGCAATTAATAAATTCAGAGCCTCAAAAGTGATTCTCAAATTAACTGTTTCTACTTCAATTGAATTGTTCCGGTATCAGAATGTGGTATTGGCCTATGGTACACGACATGGGCAACGATCGTTGGTTGGTAGCAGTTGTTCGTAGTTCAAGAACTACTTAAAAATTAAACTTGGAACGGTATTCAAATGTGTAACTCCTGAAACCAATTAGGTATTTTTATTAACAATTCTCCATTAGAATTTCTCGACAAGCCAATCATCTCTTCTAACACAACATTACTCTTGAAATCTTTCATAAGCAGCCGGTAAAACCATCCTGCAAAAAAGTTTATCATTATTTATAACCCCCACTCAACAATGCATACATTCCTGACTATTAGGTAATTTTGAGTTCGTACTTATCTCCCTCTTCTGTTCATTTAATAATTTTTTTTTTTTTATTAAGAAAATTTACTTTAGCTAGTTTGGTTGCCTAAGTTCTAAAGAATGACTACTTCGTTTGTAACTGATTAAGGATACCTACCTTGAGCTGGGCGTCCAGGGCAAAAATCCGCACAGTAAATAAAAGAGGAGAGGTGAGACAGCTCCTTCCCTTAACAGCGCATAAAATTGCTGCGTTCAGGGAATATCCTTCCCGATCCAACGGATGAGACTATCCCCAATCGCATCAGCTCGAAAACGCGAGAAGAAGCGGCGTTCAACTCAACGCTGAGCGAAGGGTAGACGCGCTCTCGGAAATGACGGGTACCTACTGTCACACGTAGTTATCCCACTGAGTGTTATGTTAGTAAATTTAAATGTTTTCATTTCATGGTAATTTGTGAGGAAAATTTGTTAGTAGAGTGATGACAGAGGATATGCGTGACGGGACGTCGATGTCGCCAAATCAGGCAAAACGCAGTTAAAACTCAAGGAGATATAAATACGGCATTTGTTCCACCAAACTCTATAGCTTTACTGGTTTTCTATGGTAATAATACATATGCATCACACTATGAGAGGAGACGGCGATTACCTAGCCTAACAAGCAAGGTAATTACATTTTGAATTAAAGTTGTATTTCATAAGCAGTAGGAGGGAGAGAGACCAGCAGCCAATCAGAAAACGATGTTATCGATTAGTATGAATCGATACCAACTCTACAGTCTGAAATGCTGGGAGAAGCATACTAATACGAAATATGTACCTGCACTAGTTAAATCGCATTGAAGGTTTCATCACGTTCGCCAATAGAGACCGTACTGACATCGGCAGACAGAGTGAGAGGAAATGAATTATGCAACTCCATCGCAGCTTCCCGCTTGCCAGTGTTGTGCTCAGCACCAGCAACAGGTGGTTTTCCTCGACCCGGAATAAAATCTGTTGTCCCTCGGTACAGTCTGCCGCCCTTCCGTATTCCGGGTTCCCTCTCTTTTCCGATCTCTCTCTTTTTCAGTGAAAGACTCTTCCTAGTCGAAGTAAAACAACCCAATTCCAGTGGACTCGATAAAACTCCAATAAAATGGGCTGAGCGCTGCGAGAAAACCCTGCTTTGTGATCCCCTAATCCTTTAGCGACTGTAAAAAAATATTTGGTGTTCCAATCACGGGGGTTCTCAAAAACACAAGCTAAAATTTACTCACAAACTTTAATGGTTTTTTTTTACAACAATATAAAAGTTTGTTTCATGTACCGTATCGTGTGTCATTTGCACATTCTAAAAAAAACGAAACTTTGAGACCTCTTTCTCCATTTTTTATTTGGATCGTAGTCACACTAAAAACAAAAGACAAAGCGAAATGGTATTTTTACAAACGTGAAATATGATCTTGCATAATCTCGCTGATTTTTCCGGGAAGACAGCATCTTTCGCCAATTTAACGGCACCATCGTGTTCTACGGGTCTAGAAACGTAGCTTTGTCGCTGACATACGCAGTGTTCTTCATCAAATTTTAATGTGGCATCGGATAGAAGATCGGGTGCTCGGGAAAAAACGTGCATTAAAAGCGTCTGCCAACCCCCTCCAGCCCTCCAACCCCTGGTTCGGGGGGAAGTAGAAAATTTTAAAATCGCTTATACACTATTCCCGAGAAATCCAAGAAGATCCCCCCGCTCAGCTGTTTGGCCGATAATAGAGACGACCAATAAACTAACAAACGGAAGAAATTGAACTAACATTGTAACTCACTGTTTCGTGGAAGTAGATGACGTTCTTCATTAACTTCCATGTAGATGGCGTTCTTCATTGTAACTCTTTGTTTCGTGGAAGTAGATGACGTTCTTCATTAACTTCCATTTTTGACATGGATATGACTTTTAGCTCGGGGTTTTTGAAAAAATTGTGACTTTTTTTTCAGCCCGAAAATGAGTAACGGAAGTTTCATGTTGGGTTTAAACTACAAACAATCCGAAACTGTGCTGTGTAGACGGTTAAAGAAGCACTTTTGCTCCAAAAGCTAATTTCTACCTTATATTAATCGTGTGAAGCTGGAATTTGGACGTAATCTTGAAGGCGCACAGGGTACAGATCAGCTGGGTTGCTCCTAAAATTAATTTCTGTGGTATTTCTTCCTTATTTAGATGGCTTCAGGATACGTATGAGAGAAAAGCATCTACTCGTAGCTCCGAGCGATTTTCTGAAAAAAATATCTCTCTGACCCTCAACTTACTACTTTTCACACATTGATATGGAAATTTCGTATTATTTCAAGGCGATTTTCGCAGTGCAGCTGTTAAGTGCCACACACTTGATTTACAATAAAAGATTATTGCCAGCACTTACTTTTTCTTCTTCACATGCTCTTTTCATTTCAGCTTTGCATCCAGTGTCACACTCAAATGTTTAGCCATGTTATGGGACAATGTATTTCCTCAGGATCAGTGGGACCTGCGTTATCTTCTTTTTTTCATTCCATTTAATTTAATTCGAGACGCCATTTCCAAGCTCATTCATCGACTCCATTTATGGCCTCTTGCCGTTTCTGCGTCATTTCTTCCCCCAGCTCTGCGACAGCAATCGTTTGCGAAAGTAGCTATCGATGTGTTTCTTCCTTGTGTTAAACACATACGTGTCCATTGTAAGCATAAGTAAGGGTTCCAGCACACTCTCCTGCGGTACATGGGTACATAACCCAAATTCAATATTCTCAAGACCAGAAACTCATCTTCAGATTTTGTTCTGTTATGCCAACTGAATAGGTTATATCCTAGTAACTGACAGTATCGCTAAGCTAACAACCCTTGCAACTTATTTCTTAACCCCTCACGACTGACTTTGACGAAAGCTGTGATACACTAAGAAATACAGCACTGCATATTTTCTTGTTCACCAGTCCTTTTTTTATTTATTACATGCTATTATTTGAACCCGTTACACTGTAGAGTGTTAAGCTCTAAATTCTACTTGATTTTGTAGTAGAGTTATTGCCTTAATAGGTAATTTCATGATATTTAGTTGGTTAAAGAAGATTAGACTGGGTTAACCGACGGCGGAAATTGATGACGTATCAACGGGTGATACGAGGCGGTCGAGTTGGGCACGTTCCTGATTTTGTCGGGAAGAGCATATCAGAGGCGGAAGCCAGCGGGGGATAATGATCCGGCAGCTGGGAAGCTGGGAGCTCGGTTGTCATGGGGGCACATATGGAGATGCAGTGTAAAAGAGAGAGATGAGCAGTGGGAGGCTGAGGAGAAGAGCAGGTTGGGAAAAACGGGAGGGGATGAAGGGATGAAGCAACACGTGGTGGCCGGGGTTCCCACCCCTGGGGATTTCTGGAAGCTCCCCCATTCCCACCCCCGTACACAGCGTACCCCCTTCCTGTGCCGCTCGTAGTAAATCAATTCCCGGGCCTTTCCCCGACCTACCTTGTCACGACAAAAATCTAGGCTCTATCCAACCTGCCTCTACGTTTATCTAACCGTCTCCCCCCCCGGACCCCCCCCCCCCCCCCCTCACACCGTTGAGGTGTATTACAATTGAAACATTTAGGGGATGTAGATCACTGAGGGTAGGTTTAACGTGTGTAGGGGATGTTACTCGCTTCGCTCGCTCGGTATGGGATGTATAGGTAGGGGATATAGTGGGGTACCATCGAGACCTACAGCCCATGTTACTATATGTGAGGAAGTCATACAGCCCACCCAACCTGGCAGACATTTTTATCTGTTGAAAATTACTTACGAACAAATTAAATCTTATAAAAATATGTGGAACCACGAAAAGTTTATTAGATTCGATAAAGATAGGCCATGATGTATTGCTGTGTAATAATTTGCTGCGTTTTCTATGTGGGACCACGAAGAGTTTAGTTTTAAGGACATTTCAATTCTTCAACAATTCTATACGTCCATGTTACAACATGTGAGGAAGGGTTTCGTTCTCGAAAATTAAGCAAAATAAAACGCGAACCGTCATGTCGCTATTGATTTTTTCGTATAAACCAATACGTTGCTAGACTCCCTCAGTTTACATAGCAGGAAAAACGTTAGCCAATTTTTTGAATCCTCTCATTTTATCCCAACATCTTGTGATCCCTAAGACACTGCAGAGTCAAGCTAATCTAATGAAATACGCTACTTTTTTAACTAATGTTGCATCATAAACATAATGTTCTATAATAATGCAAAAAGAAGGCACTATATGGTAATAACTATTGAGTGGTATGTACTTGTAAGAAGTAGGTACTAAGCGATGCATTGACCTCTGATCAGCAGATTGGCTCCTAAAGCTGATTTCTATGGTATTTGAACTTTGAAACTGATGTGTGAAATAGGGTCGCTATAAGACAGGTAGAATAGAATTCTAACTTGCGGAACCACCCTAATAAGCTGTGTGAGGTCTTACCTACACCTAATTTCTATGCTATTGGTCCTATGAAGCTAAAACATTATACTGAGCCTAATGACCATCACCTATTGAAGTTTAATAAAGAAGAAATGACTGTGAAGCGTATTTCTACAGCACATGATGGTATTGGAGATATTTGTGCAATTGAAACCACCATTGTCGGTAAGCAGACTATACATCTTGGAGGCCTAAATTTGGTAGGAGCTTTTATAGGCCTGCTATGTACGCTGAGTGAAGTGAGGACCCACCGTGATCAACTGAGTGAGAAATTTGGTATGGATGGAGCCTCTATAGGCCTGTTTTATACGATTGACAAAGTGAGGAACCACTTACACATTACGACGAGAGAGAAAATGATACATGATTTTATTTATTCATTTATTTAGTGGTTGTAACAGAAAATCGACAACTGGTCTTGATAGAAGTTTTTTAAATGTTTCTTCAGCTTATGAAGAATCGTTTTCCATGTTGTTTTTAAGCTGAGTCGGTGAAAACCGTTCCAAAGTCTGAATCCCCTTATTTGATGGGCACATGAGCAAAAAATTCCGTTTTCAAAGTTTGAATTAACTTTAATTTTCACCACATTTTTCTTTTAAATATACCTATTGTTCGTTGTCATTTTCAAAAACGAGATTTTAATATATTATTCATTTGAGTTTCAGTTTGTATTTCCTTATCACGAGTTGTATAAATAATCTAAGGAACACAAAAAGAAACCACTGAGAAAAATAATCGACAGTTTTAGCAACTTGAAAAAGTTTCAAACGAAAATGTTATTATGATAAGCAAATTACTCGTAGCATAACGTTCCACAATCAGATTCAAAATTTCTTCAATAGGTACTTGCATAATTTTCCAAGTAGCTTTGGATCCCTAAAAGCAGAAGAATCCAATATCTCCTTCAACAAAAATGAAAGTCGTGTTAAGGAGTCCTGAGCCATCTTGCCTTTGAGACAACCTGTGAAGATCCTCCAGGGAGGAGGCTGTTACTCAGTCAGAGTCCTTGCATGAGCCCAAATCCCTGTCTTGAATCACAGGCCTTGTGTTCTAGCTACACTTCCAACTCAACAAACGTAATTTGCTAATGTGAGAGATGATTAGTTATAAGAGAAACGATGATAGAAAATTGATTTTGTCTTTGTTAACCAATACCAAAAAATTTCTTCCTACACACTCGGGTTCTTTTAGTTACTCTAGGAATATGGACACTCCATTAAAACTTTTACTTTGTTAAAAACAATCCTCTTGTAATATTTATTTGTTCAGAACAGTATGATTGGTACTAGTCATAAATGATTTGATACGCTCTGGTTGTGTTAGTAATGATTTAGTAATTCGGTGGTTTTCCATGCAATTAGTCGTTTTGTGTTTTCACTTTTTCGCTCATTTCACGGGGAACTAATTTATTTCGAGCATAGAGGATAAATTCTTGCCCAAAAGCTCACACCTACCCTAAAGTTGGGCAGGCAATATATTCAAAATTTGTAATGCTTTTATTATTATTTATCAAATCTTGGGAATAAATGAATAGGTAAAGTTCCAGACATGATCGTATGAGCGAATTTTCGTAACTTATCGTACTTAGTGTATTATGTTACATTAAGGAGGGGGAAAAATTGTTATACACCAATTTTATGGAAAAACTCGTTCTAAATAATATTTTGCGATTCAAAAAGAGATTTTGGATTTTCAACTTTTTTGGAGTTTTTATCGATTTTTTAGCACATTTTAATGAGTTTTAAGTACATTTTACATAATAATTTGGACATAAATGTTTAAATGTTCCATTTCATAGTTATTAGACTTTATTTGAGCAATTTTCTGCTAAAAAATTACAAATTTAACAATTTTTACCTGTTTTTTGCTATTTTTAGTGATTTTTTTCACCACTTTTTTGAAATTTTACAAATTTAATGCGCTCAAAAAATGCTGGCCAACGAACTCGTCTTTTCGTTTGGAAAGCCTGATTTCTTTGTGCAAGAACGAAATTTTTATCTCAATCCTAAGGAGAGTTGAGTTGAGGACATGAAAAGGCGTTGAACTGTAGGATTCGTTTCAGAATGCCTCAAAACGGATTTCAATGAAGAAATTTGTCAAAAATTTTTATTTAAAAATTTTCCGAGCCATTGCAATAGTTTATTTTCTACAAAAAATCGCTAAAATTATCATCAAATCTTAGGAATAATTAAACAGGTAAAAAACTGATCAGGTTGGTACCCGAGTTTTCGGTAGAACCACGTAACTGACAAAACTGTGCGCACCATACTTACAGCATACAATTCCCCTCCCTCAACATGCATATTGAAAAGCTAGCTGGGGTAGTAAACCACTGCCCCCGCAAATTCAATCCCAACTGGGGGGTACGATGTTGGTGCTGCGACATAGTCTGTGCACCTGTAGCCCCCCCCCCCCCCCACCTCCTTGCGGTACCATTTAAGGTCCCCACACACTAGGTAGAAACAGAACCTACACATCTAATTTACCATTACGATGGCAGCCGTCCCCTCCTGCCCAATCGCAGGAGGATAATGTGCGAGAAAACGTAAAAGCATGGTCACAGTGCACCCACCTGCTTGCTTCAACCAGTTAAAAAGTTTTAAGGAAGAACAGGGCAAGGTAAGGACCGAAACGTCCGGTGCCAGAACGCGGCGTTTTTCGCTACGATATTGATCGTGGCTTTTCCCTTCCGTTGCAGGCTCTGGCTGCCAGCAAATTAGATGTACAAATTGTCTGTCTTGTTCCTGCTTAGTGCGCGAGGACCTGAACTGGAAAAAGGCGCCAAACAGCACCATTCCTTTAAGGCCAGAATGGTCGCTGGCCCAACACAGAGAAGATGTCTCTGCATCTACCCTTGGAGATAAACCAGCCCAAGCAATATGAAAGCTCCCTCCTGCTTTCAGAAGACCAATTATGCTAGGCTATGTAGCCCAGCTCCATCGGCTCATTGCATGGTACTTTGGTACCCGATAGTTGCTGCTGACAGAACTCTCACCTTACACACGCTACTCACCGTCCCTTCGAGTCCGCACATCAACCACCACTAGGCACATAACCCTGCAGGGACGAATTATAACCAATCCTAACTTGAAATCACATTTCCCCCCCTCATTTTTTCTCTTCTAATTTTTTGTATACATACCTAAGATTTTGTAACATTGCTTTTTTTTCATGTTGTATTCGGCTTGCCAGTATTTTTAAAATAAATACCCCCTGGGGTCATCACTGTAAACTCGATCCTACTCGGTATGGCCTCGATGAGTACCCCTACAACTGTTGTATAAAAGCAAGTGGACATTTAGACATGGAAACGCCCCTAAGAGCAAGTGGAAATTTAAATTTCGGTGGAAAAAGACTTTTTTAAACCTCTTAAAAAGCGTAACGACCTTTGGTAGTGGGGACGTGAAAATAAATAAATCCGCCCAACAGTAAAACTTATCTTTGACTTCAGGTCATAGAGAAAGTAAAAATACAAATGCAGGGGTTGTCGCAAATTATTAACCCGCTAACAGTTTTCTCTCTCTCTCTCTTTTTTTTTTCTTTCACGAAGTATAAGAAAATACCATTTTCATTTTTCATTCCACGGTCATCACCGGTTCCCACGAACGAATCAATACAGCAAGCCCGTTGGCTTCTCAATAACTGTCCCATCAGTATTGGCCTCCGTGAATTA
Organism: Adelphocoris suturalis; assembly: GCA_030762985.1. Classification (NCBI taxonomy): domain Eukaryota; kingdom Metazoa; phylum Arthropoda; class Insecta; order Hemiptera; family Miridae; genus Adelphocoris; species Adelphocoris suturalis. The sequence goes on along the minus strand of CM061041.1, from coordinate 117,079,506 downwards.
TGGCTCTTTTCTCCGGAGGAAAAAAAACCCACTTGAAAAAAAAAAAAAAAAAAAAAAAAAAAAAAAAAAAAAAAAAAAAAAAAAAAATCGTTGAAAAAAGTACAGGGGGAAATTGAGACGGAGGGGTCTGGGAGTTTAAAATCGGTATTCAGAGCTCCAACCAAAAGTAGCTTGACTTTTTTCTTTTAGCCTATCATTTCTTTCCCCCGTGACTCCCCTTCCGTTCTTTTGCGAGCTCCTTCCTTTACCTTTGGACTTGTCCTCTTTTTTTCAGCTTGAATGCTTCGGTGTATTCAAGGCCCGAGTACAGGAGGAGGAGGGGGTGGATGACGAGGTGCGAGGAGACTATCTATCTCTCTCATCCCCCTTTCTACCGCCATCGCCGTTCATCCACTTTCATATAATTAAGTGGCGTCCCAGTCAGCAGTTCTTCACTTCGGTCGAGCACCTTTGCGAACCCGCATTTTTCTTCTCAAAAGTGGCTTTGCCGAAAGGTTGAGTTTGAAAGCAATCTCAACTTCCAATTATAGCTTCTTTTATTTGAGTCTGACATTTGGTCGAAACAGATTTGTTTCCCGAACTCAATAATTAGGAATTTCATATCTGTATTGTTACGCCTAGAGGTCTCAATTTCCATCATGTGACATCGCGTTAGGACAACTCAACTGATTAAATTGCAGTAGAAATCTTTTATAACGTCCTCCAAGAGACCGTCAAGGCATTTGCCTACAGAACAGTGACCAAGCCAGCCACAATTGAACTCACAAGAAACATCCCAACACAACCAGTACAACTACAGCCAGTTGCACCACTTATAGCTGCATCAAAGAAAATCTTTGATAGAAATGAAGAGAGGAAAGAACTCGTGTGGGCAAGGAAGAAAAAGAACACACTGTGGCTACCTGGACCAAAGAGCAATGAAAGAGATGGACAGCACGCTTGATTAAGCTAGAAAGAAAACATAGACAGTCTTTATTGCTAGCAAGTGAAACGATTATGTGATCCACGCTTTCTTTGTGAGTAAGCGAAGATCTACTGAAAAAAGGCGGCTGAAGGATGCTTTGGAAATGTCAGCTGAGGACGTGTCGCTGGAGGTGGTTGTATACTATAGCCAAAATGCTTGAATGAGAGCAACATTGGACTTTTGTCATTCTATGTTGACGACATCCAACAGAAAAAGATCTAAGAGATAACAGAAGAGGGAGCCTACTAAAATTCGCTAAAAATGAGACCGATAGGTCTAGGAAGGAAGGGGAGAATAAAGTATAACAGTTACGGAATAAAGGATCAAAACTGGCGTACTAACGAGTTTGTTTCTGCGTGTAGCATATAAAGTTATTCGATAAACAAGCATTGTAATACAAAGAATTTCCGAATGCACCAACTGCCAAGAAAGCCAATTAAAAGTTCCAGTAATGCAGCATGATCGTATGAGCGAATTTTCGTGAATTATCGTTCTATATTATGTTACATTGTTTTGAAAATTGAGGACTTTGAGGGAAAAGAGATAGTTAGCAACCAATTTTATGGCAAAAAAGTCTTTCCAAATAATTTTTTGCGATTCAAAAAGAGTTTTTGGATCTTCAACTTTTTCGGAGTATTTATCGAATTTTTAGCAAATTTTAATGAATTTTAAGTACGTTTTACATCAAAAATGTTTACATAAGTTTTTGAATGTTTCATTTTATAGTCATTGAACTTTACTTGAACAACATTCTGCTAAAAAAAAAAAAAAATTATAAATTTAACGATTTTTACCTGTTTTTTGCTTTTTAGTGATTTTTCAGCGCTTTTTTGAAACTTGACGCCGAACTCGTCCTTTCGTTTGGAAAGCCTGATTTTTTGGCCCAAAAACGGAATTTTTATCTAAGTCCTAACGAGAGTTATCGTCTGGAAGGACACCCACACACACCCGGGGGTTGGGATTTTATCAAATGCTTGTCCAAATACTTCGTTAATAGAACATGGTACCTCATTAGTCTTATACAGTCTTATATAACTTCTTAATGATTTTATTTTGACCCTAAGCGTTTTTCAAAGCTTGGAAGTTGTAAGTACTGTAACTATTAAAACACACACACACACACATACACACACAAACAAACACACACACACACACACACACACACACACACACACACACACACACACACACACACTCACACACACACACACACACACACACACACACACACACACACACATATATATATATATATATATATATATATATATAAGTAGTATCCGAATATTCATCCTGGGCCACCGACTTCAATCTCTGTTGAAAATGCTTTTCTGTTAAATCTCTGATAAAAATGATTCCGACTTCAATCTCTGTTAAAACTGATTTTGTGCTAAACCCTGTTAAAAATGATTTTCTGTTAAATCCTGTTAAAAATGCTTTTCTGTTAGACCCTTGATAAAATTTTTCAACACAAAACATCAGAACACATTTTTTATCACAAAACATCAGAACCAGTGACTTTTTCGGTTTAGTGACTTGAATCTCTGTTAAAACTTTTTTTATCACAAAACATCAGAACCAGTGACTTTTTGGGGGGTATGTTAAAAGAATAACTTTTATAATAAAAATGGAATACTTTAAATCGTTAAGGGAACTCGAAGATGGAAATTGTCTTTCCAAGAGTGAGTGGCAGGAAGTATCTAAATCTGGAGAACTGACTGATTATTTCGTGAGAAAGTATCATAAGTTTTTAGATTTACCAACTGTGAAACGTAACTTTCTCAATGGAAAAAATAAACTAACTGAAAACATTCTAAATTTTACTCCTTTCAAAAATATTAACGTTTGCAAAAATTGTGGTGTTAGAGTACAAAATGGTAATATTTGTTTTGAATGCATCGAAGAGGATAATCAAATTATGCTAAACTTTGTGCACAGTATATTTGTAAGAGGAGGTCCACCATATTAGGTTTTTATAAGGGATCCCTTATAAAAATTATAATTTAGTATTTACTTTAATCCTACCTATAATTCCATTTCCATTTTCTTTCTCGTTTTGTGTTTTCGTAAGTTCCTTCAGATGATCTACGAAATTTTCTTTTCCTATTCCAATTTTATGATGTCCCCAAGCAAGAGTATCCATACCATTTTCCAGAATATGCCTTTTATCATCGTAGGCACTGAGCGCTTTCTTGTTCTGTTTAATGGTATAAATATCGTGCTTGTTTGTTCTGAACATCATTTGCGTTTTGTAGATCGGTTTCTTGGTCAACAGACATTCTTTGAAATCATTGAATTTAATGTCCTGTTCAATAACGTTTTTCTTGATCCCTTTCGCTTTCTCTGTTTCTTTTTGATTCTCGAACGTTTTGTGTGCGTAAAGTTTCGATCTTAGTCCGACAAATTCCTCCATTACTTTTCCGCTCATTTCATCTTTGAATTTTCCAAGTACTTTCTTGTTCACTTGAGGTATACCGTAGACATTTTCTTTCGGATAATCGGATGTATCAAACTGATCAATCATGTTGTTTTTAATATTCGAGTAAAAGTCTTCAGTCTTTATATCCATGATCAGACTGTCCGTGTCACAGTACATCAATTTGACATTTTCTCCGTATTGTTTCTTTATCGTGTTGTAATAAAAATCGTACATTAGAGTTTTTGAAATGTCCAAAATACTCATTCCGATGTAGATTGGTTTATTGAAAAGAATTTTGGTCTTTTTCATGTGAACTGCTGCTAAATTTTCAGTGAATATCGTTCTACGATCAAAAGTAGGTTTTGCTATCAATAATTCCAGTTTCTTTCCGTTTGAGCATAATTTGATATCGATTCTTTGCCTGATATTTTCCATCGTTTTTCCGAATACACTGTTGTTCATCAATTTGAAAAATTCCTTTTCAAAATCATTTTTCGCTTTCGTTCTCAGTTCCGTGTTGAAGTCAATGTACACTTTCAACCAATCCGATTGATCAAACTCCAGAACTTTGTGTATTTTCTTTAGTTTCATTCCCATGCTCAGACACTGTTTCAAATTCCTGTAGTGCAAAACGTATCTATCTTTGTTGTACAAAGTTGTCATCAGTTTAGGTAATTTTGTATTTCCCATCCTGTTTTCCGGTGCAAGTGGTAGATCCGAGTGTAAATCGTGTAGTTCTTTAGGATATTCCAAGTCAACTTCCAGAAAATAACCTTTGGGAGACTCATCACTTATATTTTCAACATCTAAATTATCCATATCTAAATTGTATAAGTTCTCTATCCATTTAAAACCACCATATGGTAAGTATTTGGACATTGCCCATCCATAAAGGTTGTTAGCGTCTACGTACGCTATGTAACTCGAAGGTTTAGATGGGTCATATTGTTCACCCATGTACTTATTGTTTGCTTTCGCGTACCTGTTACTCCATTGAGATATTCCACCGCGAATTCCTTTTTCTATCATTAAAATTTTATTATAATCGGTCAACAGTTCCAATTTAACTTTTGTCATTTTCAACATACAATCCCATGAGAATCCAGGTGTTGTGTAGTACCATGCAGGATCTAGTTTGTACGTTTTCAGGGAAATATCTCTGAAATTCTCCATCACATCTGCAAGCAGTAAAATATCACTTTTGTTGTAAAGCGCGGTGAATTCCCACATGTTTTTAATACCGAATTTTTCCCAAACTTCTTGTGCATTTTTATATTCGTTTTCTTTTACATTTTGTTTATTTAGATGGCTGTAAAATTTCTCTATAGGTGGCAAACAGGTTTCATCGTACCTTTCCGAACTATCCATGTACTCATATGGGTAAGCTAGTTTCCTTGTCATCAACTCCAAGTTCTCTGTTCCAAAATGTTTTACCAGTTCCTTAAATTGATCTTTCGTTAAATTTCCCACTAGTTTTTCCAAAGAGCTTGCTAGAAATTTGTACGAATCCACGAACCTTATTTCAATTTTATTCATTACTTTGTTTCCTTTCTCATTCAATTTTCCAGAGTCGTACCTAAGAATCTTTGAAAACGAAATGTACTTTTCCTCAGTATTTGGAATCAATCGTATTTCCCCTTCATCCTCTCCGAGTTGTTTTATAAATAAGTGGGCATCGTACCCAGCCAGGTTGTGGAAAAATACAGGTACGAATCTCGGACATTGATACTCCAAATTACACAGAGAATGGGCGGTACCTCTAAATTCTCCTGACAAATGGTCATGATCTTTTACTTTTATACAATTATCAGGTATATTTGACTTAAAAACTTCTAATTCTTCAATATATATATCTGCTTGATTGTCATTCTTTTTATCAATAAAGTGTTGAATTGTTTTTCTCATTACATCAAGTTTCTTTTCTAACATTGGAGGCAATTCGTTAAAACCTCTCTCACAAATGTGACAAGATTTAGCATTTTTGAATTCCTGTTCCTGTTCGTTTGTCAATGGTTTCATGGGTACAATTTTATCGGAATATTCCTTAGCAATGTGTAAAACTTCCTCTTTCAGTTTCTGATAAAATACTTTTGGAGAATCTGGACCAGAATATTCGACTGGAGGTTTATAATATCCGTTGGAATACTTTATGTAATATGAAAAACTGCTAGCTTCGTGTTTTTGAATTTTATTAGTGAACGCATTAGTTTCATCAGGTTGACAAGTTTGAAGTTTGCTTAGAAAACTTTCAAAGTCCGAGTAGATAACGAATGGTACTTTCATGGAGCGTTTATAATTTTCAAATTGTAAAACATTATCGTAAGGTTCTGGTAGTTCTACTTTAACAGCTTTATGAGCTCCACAATATTCTTTATGTTCGTTTAATTTGAACTGAGTTCCAAAGCTATTCAAGCACATTTTACACAAGTACCTTCGTTTGTGATCTTTTGTTAGCTGACCATGACCAACAAGTTTCCATAAGTCCTTGATCCAACAATAATGTTCAGTTTCCTCGTTTTTCAAGTAAAACAAGTCAATGTGCCTTTCCTTTTCCTCTTTCGTTATTTCCAAGGGTATTATAATATTTTTTTCATCCAGACAGTAAACATTTATGGAAATCCCAGTTCTTTTCTCAAACAATTTTATACTCGTAAGTTTCATAGGAAAACTGATATCTTTCAACGCTTCATCAAACTCATGTTCCCATGTTATGTAATTTCCTATTCTATACGAATGTTGGTCAGCTGGATGAAGTGCAGACAGAACAGACCAAAGGAAACATTTATTATCGTCATTTTTCACATTTATAATTGCTTTCCTATATTGTAGAAAATTAGGGAGTGGGATGTAAGACGATCCTCTCAAAGGAGTGTACTTGTTAACGTTCAGTTCTAAATGTTTGATTTTGTGAAGTTGCCATTGAGATCCTTTTATTTCGAACGTTTCCATTTCATTTAGAATTTTCTGTTTCATTTCCTCGTAACAATTTGGTACTTCTGCTGACTGCAATATTATTACGTTTTTAGTTTTGAAATTGAGTTCATGATACTCCATATTATTTTCGTTAGTCCCTTTTTTAAATTCTGCGATTAAAACTACATTAACTTTTAGTTTCATTTCTCTAAGTTTCATGTTGATTAAACCAGTTACGATTTTTTTAATACTGTCAAGAAATTTGGAAGCATCTTTAAATCCTTTCGTATTTTTAATATCGTAAGTCACTAATCTAGATTTAAATGCAGTTTCCTTTTCTCCAACTTCAGTTCTCGGTTCTTTGCTTTTTTCAAATATTTTTTCACTAAAATTAAATACTTTGTGCAATTTCCTCGGATTTACAAATACAGGTTTCGCTTTCCTAGGTTCTTTGCTTTTTTCAAATACTTTTTCAAATATTTTTTCACTAAAATTAAATACTTTGTGCAATTTCCTCGGATTTACAAATACAGGTTTCGCTTTCCTAGGTTTTCTGATAGTCATTGTCCGGTCCGGGTCGTTTTTTTCATGGCGCTTAGACTTTAGGTGTCTAGCCCAATTTTTATAAGTAGTGCTAATATCGCACTTTTCACAATGTCTTCTCGCATCATACATTTTATTATAGGGTATATAATTTTTTTTCGAATCATACATTTTTATTATAGAATATATTCTTTTAACTCACCCCTCATTTTTTTTTGAATTCTTAAAGGTGGGGGTGAATCGCCCTCACCTTTTTCTTTTGTCTATTATAGTAGAGATCCTTTTAACTAGCACTGTGGTTGTTTAGTTTACTATGGAATCACCAAATCAAAAAATGAAAAAATACATGCATAACATCAAGTTTGTGGTAGTTTCGTTATTGTTGTCTCCTTTAATATCGTATGAAATGAAAAAGCCGCGGCTCACATGTGAGCGTCGGCTCTAAAATTATGAGCTTTCTTACGTTAAAGAGGGGGCGCGATTCGCGACCCCCCACTTTAAGGAATTGTGTTTTAAAAGAAATTTTTAAATGTTCTCGACTTGTATTCGACTTTAACGTTAAAGAGGGGGCGCGATTCGCGACCCCCCACTTTAAGAGTTTTAAAATATCCCTATAAATATTCTCGACTTGTATTCGACTTTAACGTTAAAGAGGGTGGCCAAATTGGCCACCCACTTTAAGAGTTTTAAAATATCCCTATAAATGTTCTCGACTTGTATTCGACTTTAACGTTAAAGAGGGTGGCCAAATTGGCCACCCACTTTAAGAGTTTTAAAATATCCCTATAAATGTTCTCGACTTGTATTCGACTTTAACGTTAAAGAGGGTGGGTCCGATTTGGACCCACCCACTTTAAGAGTTTTAAAACTCTTCTTTAAATGTTCTCTACTTGTATTTGCCTTTAAGAGCAATGAGAGAGATGGACAGCACGCTTGATTAAGCTAGAAAGAAAACATAGACAGTCTTTATTGCTAGCAAGTGAAACGATTATGTGATCCACGCTTTCTTTGTGAGTAAGCGAAGATCTACTGAAAAAAGGCGGCTGAAGGATGCTTTGGAAATGTCAGCTGAGGACGTGTCGCTGGAGGTGGTAGTATACTATAGCCAAAATGCTTGAGTGAGAGCAACATTGGACTTTTGTCATTCTATGTTGACGACATCCAACAGAAGAAATCATCCAATAACGGGGAAAACAGAAGAGGGAGCCTACTAAAATTCGCTAAAAATGAGACCGATAGGTCTAGGAAGGAAGGGGAGAATAAAGTATAACAGTTACGGAATAACGGATCAAAACTGGCGTACTAACGAGTTTGTTTCTGCGTGTAGCATATAAAGTTATTCGCTAAACAAGCAATGTACTACAAAGAATTTCCGAATGCACCAACTGCCAAGAAAGCGAATTAAAAGTTTCAGTAATGCAGCATGATTGTATGAGCGAATTTTCGTGAATTATCGTTCTATATTATGTTACATTGTTTTGAAAATTGAGGACTTTGAGGGAAAAGAGATAGTTAGCAACCAATTTTATGGCAAAAAACTCTTTCCAAATAATTTTCTGCGATTCAAAAAGAGATTTTTGATTATAACTTTTTTGGAGTATTTATCGAATTTTTAGCAAATTTTAATGAATTTTTAGTACATTTTACATAAAAAATTTGTACATAAGTTTTTGAATGTTCCATTTTATAGTCATTGACCTTTACTTGAACAACATTCTGCTAAAAAAAAAAAAAAAATATATATATATATAAATTTAACAATTTTTACCTGTTTTTTGCTTTTTAGTGATTTTTTTTTTTGAAATTTGACGCCGAACTCGTCCTTTAGTTTGGAAAGCTTGATTTTTTGGCCCAAAAACGGAATTTTTATCTCAGTCATAACGAGAGTTATCGTCTGGAAGGACACACACACACACACACACCCGGGGGTAGGGATTTTATCAAGTACTTCGTTAATAGAACATGGTACCTCATTAGTCTTATACAGTCTTATATAACTTCTTAATGATTTTATTTTGACCCTAAGCGTTTTTCAAAGCTTGGAAGTTGTAAGTACTGTAACTAATAAAACACACACACACACACATACACACACACAAACACACACACACACACACACACACACACACACACACACACACACACACACACACACACACACACACACACACACACACACACACACACACACACACACACACACGCACACACACACACACACACACACACACACACACACACACACACACACACACACACACACACACATATATATATATATATATATATATAAGTAGTATCCGAATATTCATCCTGGGCCACCGACTTCAATCTCTGTTGAAAATGCTTTTCTGTTAAATCTCTGATAAAAATGATTCCGACTTCAATCTCTGTTAAAACTGATTTTGTGCTAAACCCTGTTAAAAATGATTTTCTGTTAAATCCTGTTAAAAATGCTTTTCTGTTAGACCCTTGATAAAATTTTTCAACACAAAACATCAGAACACATTTTTTATCACAAAACATCAGAACCAGTGACTTTTTCGGTTTAGTGACTTGAATCTCTGTTAAAACTTTTTTTATCACAAAACATCAGAACCAGTGACTTTTTGGGGGGTATGTTAAAAGAATAACTTTTATAATAAAAATGGAATACTTTAAATCGTTAAGGGAACTCGAAGATGGAAATTGTCTTTCCAAGAGTGAGTGGCAGGAAGTATCTAAATCTGGAGAACTGACTGATTATTTCGTGAGAAAGTATCATAAGTTTTTAGATTTACCAACTGTGAAACGTAACTTTCTCAATGGAAAAAATAAACTAACTGAAAACATTCTAAATTTTACTCCTTTCAAAAATATTAACGTTTGCAAAAATTGTGGTGTTAGAGTACAAAATGGTAATATTTGTTTTGAATGCATCGAAGAGGATAATCAAATTATGCTAAACTTTGTGCACAGTATATTTGTAAGAGGAGGTCCACCATATTAGGTTTTTATAAGGGATCCCTTATAAAAATTATAATTTAGTATTTACTTTAATCCTACCTATAATTCCATTTCCATTTTCTTTCTCGTTTTGTGTTTTCGTAAGTTCCTTCAGATGATCTACGAAATTTTCTTTTCCTATTCCAATTTTATGATGTCCCCAAGCAAGAGTATCCATACCATTTTCCAGAATATGCCTTTTATCATCGTAGGCACTGAGCGCTTTCTTGTTCTGTTTAATGGTATAAATATCGTGCTTGTTTGTTCTGAACATCATTTGCGTTTTGTAGATCGGTTTCTTGGTCAACAGACATTCTTTGAAATCATTGAATTTAATGTCCTGTTCAATAACGTTTTTCTTGATCCCTTTCGCTTTCTCTGTTTCTTTTTGATTCTCGAACGTTTTGTGTGCGTAAAGTTTCGATCTTAGTCCGACAAATTCCTCCATTACTTTTCCGCTCATTTCATCTTTGAATTTTCCAAGTACTTTCTTGTTCACTTGAGGTATACCGTAGACATTTTCTTTCGGATAATCGGATGTATCAAACTGATCAATCATGTTGTTTTTAATATTCGAGTAAAAGTCTTCAGTCTTTATATCCATGATCAGACTGTCCGTGTCACAGTACATCAATTTGACATTTTCTCCGTATTGTTTCTTTATCGTGTTGTAATAAAAATCGTACATTAGAGTTTTTGAAATGTCCAAAATACTCATTCCGATGTAGATTGGTTTATTGAAAAGAATTTTGGTCTTTTTCATGTGAACTGCTGCTAAATTTTCAGTGAATATCGTTCTACGATCAAAAGTAGGTTTTGCTATCAATAATTCCAGTTTCTTTCCGTTTGAGCATAATTTGATATCGATTCTTTGCCTGATATTTTCCATCGTTTTTCCGAATACACTGTTGTTCATCAATTTGAAAAATTCCTTTTCAAAATCATTTTTCGCTTTCGTTCTCAGTTCCGTGTTGAAGTCAATGTACACTTTCAACCAATCCGATTGATCAAACTCCAGAACTTTGTGTATTTTCTTTAGTTTCATTCCCATGCTCAGACACTGTTTCAAATTCCTGTAGTGCAAAACGTATCTATCTTTGTTGTACAAAGTTGTCATCAGTTTAGGTAATTTTGTATTTCCCATCCTGTTTTCCGGTGCAAGTGGTAGATCCGAGTGTAAATCGTGTAGTTCTTTAGGATATTCCAAGTCAACTTCCAGAAAATAACCTTTGGGAGACTCATCACTTATATTTTCAACATCTAAATTATCCATATCTAAATTGTATAAGTTCTCTATCCATTTAAAACCACCATATGGTAAGTATTTGGACATTGCCCATCCATAAAGGTTGTTAGCGTCTACGTACGCTATGTAACTCGAAGGTTTAGATGGGTCATATTGTTCACCCATGTACTTATTGTTTGCTTTCGCGTACCTGTTACTACATTGAGATATTCCACCGCGAATTCCTTTTTCTATCATTAAAATTTTATTATAATCGGTCAACAGTTCCAATTTAACTTTTGTCATTTTCAACATACAATCCCATGAGAATCCAGGTGTTGTGTAGTACCATGCAGGATCTAGTTTGTACGTTTTCAGGGAAATATCTCTGAAATTCTCCATCACATCTGCAAGCAGTAAAATATCACTTTTGTTGTAAAGCGCGGTGAATTCCCACATGTTTTTAATACCGAATTTTTCCCAAACTTCTTGTGCATTTTTATATTCGTTTTCTTTTACATTTTGTTTATTTAGATGGCTGTAAAATTTCTCTATAGGTGGCAAACAGGTTTCATCGTACCTTTCCGAACTATCCATGTACTCATATGGGTAAGCTAGTTTCCTTGTCATCAACTCCAAGTTCTCTGTTCCAAAATGTTTTACCAGTTCCTTAAATTGATCTTTCGTTAAATTTCCCACTAGTTTTTCCAAAGAGCTTGCTAGAAATTTGTACGAATCCACGAACCTTATTTCAATTTTATTCATTACTTTGTTTCCTTTCTCATTCAATTTTCCAGAGTCGTACCTAAGAATCTTTGAAAACGAAATGTACTTTTCCTCAGTATTTGGAATCAATCGTATTTCCCCTTCATCCTCTCCGAGTTGTTTTATAAATAAGTGGGCATCGTACCCAGCCAGGTTGTGGAAAAATACAGGTACGAATCTCGGACATTGATACTCCAAATTACACAGAGAATGGGCGGTACCTCTAAATTCTCCTGACAAATGGTCATGATCTTTTACTTTTATACAATTATCAGGTATATTTGACTTAAAAACTTCTAATTCTTCAATATATATATCTGCTTGATTGTCATTCTTTTTATCAATAAAGTGTTGAATTGTTTTTCTCATTACATCAAGTTTCTTTTCTAACATTGGAGGCAATTCGTTAAAACCTCTCTCACAAATGTGACAAGATTTAGCATTTTTGAATTCCTGTTCCTGTTCGTTTGTCAATGGTTTCATGGGTACAATTTTATCGGAATATTCCTTAGCAATGTGTAAAACTTCCTCTTTCAGTTTCTGATAAAATACTTTTGGAGAATCTGGACCAGAATATTCGACTGGAGGTTTATAATATCCGTTGGAATACTTTATGTAATATGAAAAACTGCTAGCTTCGTGTTTTTGAATTTTATTAGTGAACGCATTAGTTTCATCAGGTTGACAAGTTTGAAGTTTGCTTAGAAAACTTTCAAAGTCCGAGTAGATAACGAATGGTACTTTCATGGAGCGTTTATAATTTTCAAATTGTAAAACATTATCGTAAGGTTCTGGTAGTTCTACTTTAACAGCTTTATGAGCTCCACAATATTCTTTATGTTCGTTTAATTTGAACTGAGTTCCAAAGCTATTCAAGCACATTTTACACAAGTACCTTCGTTTGTGATCTTTTGTTAGCTGACCATGACCAACAAGTTTCCATAAGTCCTTGATCCAACAATAATGTTCAGTTTCCTCGTTTTTCAAGTAAAACAAGTCAATGTGCCTTTCCTTTTCCTCTTTCGTTATTTCCAAGGGTATTATAATATTTTTTTCATCCAGACAGTAAACATTTATGGAAATCCCAGTTCTTTTCTCAAACAATTTTATACTCGTAAGTTTCATAGGAAAACTGATATCTTTCAACGCTTCATCAAACTCATGTTCCCATGTTATGTAATTTCCTATTCTATACGAATGTTGGTCAGCTGGATGAAGTGCAGACAGAACAGACCAAAGGAAACATTTATTATCGTCATTTTTCACATTTATAATTGCTTTCCTATATTGTAGAAAATTAGGGAGTGGGATGTAAGACGATCCTCTCAAAGGAGTGTACTTGTTAACGTTCAGTTCTAAATGTTTGATTTTGTGAAGTTGCCATTGAGATCCTTTTATTTCGAACGTTTCCATTTCATTTAGAATTTTCTGTTTCATTTCCTCGTAACAATTTGGTACTTCTGCTGACTGCAATATTATTACGTTTTTAGTTTTGAAATTGAGTTCATGATACTCCATATTATTTTCGTTAGTCCCTTTTTTAAATTCTGCGATTAAAACTACATTAACTTTTAGTTTCATTTCTCTAAGTTTCATGTTGATTAAACCAGTTACGATTTTTTTAATACTGTCAAGAAATTTGGAAGCATCTTTAAATCCTTTCGTATTTTTAATATCGTAAGTCACTAATCTAGATTTAAATGCAGTTTCCTTTTCTCCAACTTCAGTTCTCGGTTCTTTGCTTTTTTCAAATATTTTTTCACTAAAATTAAATACTTTGTGCAATTTCCTCGGATTTACAAATACAGGTTTCGCTTTCCTAGGTTCTTTGCTTTTTTCAAATACTTTTTCAAATATTTTTTCACTAAAATTAAATACTTTGTGCAATTTCCTCGGATTTACAAATACAGGTTTCGCTTTCCTAGGTTTTCTGATAGTCATTGTCCGGTCCGGGTCGTTTTTTTCATGGCGCTTAGACTTTAGGTGTCTAGCCCAATTTTTATAAGTAGTGCTAATATCGCACTTTTCACAATGTCTTCTCGCATCATACATTTTATTATAGGGTATATAATTTTTTTTCGAATCATACATTTTTATTATAGAATATATTCTTTTAACTCACCCCTCATTTTTTTTTGAATTCTTAAAGGTGGGGGTGAATCGCCCTCACCTTTTTCTTTTGTCTATTATAGTAGAGATCCTTTTAACTAGCACTGTGGTTGTTTAGTTTACTATGGAATCACCAAATCAAAAAATGAAAAAATACATGCATAACATCAAGTTTGTGGTAGTTTCGTTATTGTTGTCTCCTTTAATATCGTATGCAATGAAAAAGCCGCAGTCGGGTTTCCGACCGCGGCTCACATGTGAGCCGCGGCTCTAAAATTATGTGCTTTCTTACGTTAAAGAGGGGGCGCGATTCGCGACCCCCCGCTTTAAGGAATTGTGTTTTAAAAGAAATTTTTAAATGTTCTCGACTTGTATTCGACTTTAACGTTAAAGAGGGTGGGTCCAAATCGGACCCCCCCCTCTTTAAGAGTTTTAAAATATCCCTATAAATGTTCTCGACTTGTATTCGACTTTAACGTTAAAGAGGGTGGCCAAATTGGCCACCCACTTTAAGAGTTTTAAAATATCCCTATAAATGTTCTCGACTTGTATTCGACTTTAACGTTAAAGAGGGTGGCCAAATTGGCCACCCACTTTAAGAGTTTTAAAATATCCCTATAAATGTTCTCGACTTGTATTCGACTTTAACGTTAAAGAGGGTGGGTCCGATTTGGACCCACCCACTTTAAGAGTTTTAAAAATATTCTTTAAATATTCTCGACTTGTATTTGCCTTTAAGAGCAATGAAAGAGATGGACAGCACGCTTGATTAAGCTAGAAAGAAAACATAGACAGTCTTTATTGCTAGCAAGTGAAACGATTATGTGATCCACGCTTTCTTTGTGAGTAAGCGAAGATCTACTGAAAAAAGGCGGCTGAAGGATGCTTTGGAAATGTCAGCTGAGGACGTGTCGCTGGAGGTGGTAGTATACTATAGCCAAAATGCTTGAATGAGAGCAACATTGGACTTTTGTCATTCTATGTTGACGACATCCAACAGAAGAAGATCTAAGAGATAACAGAAGAGGGAGCCTACTAAAATTCGCTAAAAATGAGACCGATAGGTCTAGGAAGGAAGGGGAGAATAAAGTATAACAGTTACGGAATAAAGGATCAAAACTGGCGTACTAACGAGTTTGTTTCTGCGTGTAGCATATAAAGTTATTCGCTAAACAAGCAATGTACTACAAAGAATTTCCGAATGCACCAACTGCCAAGAAAGCGAATTAAAAGTTCCAGTAATGCAGCATGATCGCATGAGCGAATTTTCGTGAATTATCGTTCTATATTATGTTACATTGTTTTGAAAATTGAGGACTTTGAGGGAAAAGAGATTGTTAGGAACCAATTTTGTGGCAAAAAACTCTTTCCAAATAATTTTCTGCGATTCAAAAAGAGATTTTTGATTATAACTTTTTTGGAGTATTTATCGAATTTTTAGCAAATTTTAATGAATTTTTAGTACATTTTACATAAAAAATTTGTACATAAGTTTTTGAATGTTCCATTTTATAGTCATTAACCTTGACTCAACATTCTGCCAAAAAAAAATATATATATATATAAATTTAACAATTTTTACCTGTTTTTTGCTTTTTAGTGATTTTTTTTTTTGAAATTTGACGCCGAACTCGTCCTTTAGTTTGGAAAGCTTGATTTTTTGGCCCAAAAACGGAATTTTTATCTCAGTCATAACGAGAGTTATCGTCTGGAAGGACACACACACACACACACACCCGGGGGTAGGGATTTTATCAAGTACTTCGTTAATAGAACATGGTACCTCATTAGTCTTATACAGTCTTATATAACTTCTTAATGATTTTATTTTGACCCTAAGCGTTTTTCAAAGCTTGGAAGTTGTAAGTACTGTAACTATTAAAACACACACACACACACATACACACACACAAACACACACACACACACACACACACACACACACACACACACACACACACACACACACACACACACACACACACACACACACACACACACACACACACACACACACACACACACACACACTCACACACACACACACACACACACACACACACACACACACACACACACACACACACACACACACACACACACATATATATATATATATATATATATATATATATATATATATATATAAGTAGTATCCGAATATTCATCCTGGGCCACCGACTTCAATCTCTGTTGAAAATGCTTTTCTGTTAAATCTCTGATAAAAATGATTCCGACTTCAATCTCTGTTAAAACTGATTTTGTGCTAAACCCTGTTAAAAATGATTTTCTGTTAAATCCTGTTAAAAATGCTTTTCTGTTAGACCCTTGATAAAATTTTTCAACACAAAACATCAGAACACATTTTTTATCACAAAACATCAGAACCAGTGACTTTTTCGGTTTAGTGACTTGAATCTCTGTTAAAACTTTTTTTATCACAAAACATCAGAACCAGTGACTTTTTGGGGGGTATGTTAAAAGAATAACTTTTATAATAAAAATGGAATACTTTAAATCGTTAAGGGAACTCGAAGATGGAAATTGTCTTTCCAAGAGTGAGTGGCAGGAAGTATCTAAATCTGGAGAACTGACTGATTATTTCGTGAGAAAGTATCATAAGTTTTTAGATTTACCAACTGTGAAACGTAACTTTCTCAATGGAAAAAATAAACTAACTGAAAACATTCTAAATTTTACTCCTTTCAAAAATATTAACGTTTGCAAAAATTGTGGTGTTAGAGTACAAAATGGTAATATTTGTTTTGAATGCATCGAAGAGGATAATCAAATTATGCTAAACTTTGTGCACAGTATATTTGTAAGAGGAGGTCCACCATATTAGGTTTTTATAAGGGATCCCTTATAAAAATTATAATTTAGTATTTACTTTAATCCTACCTATAATTCCATTTCCATTTTCTTTCTCGTTTTGTGTTTTCGTAAGTTCCTTCAGATGATCTACGAAATTTTCTTTTCCTATTCCAATTTTATGATGTCCCCAAGCAAGAGTATCCATACCATTTTCCAGAATATGCCTTTTATCATCGTAGGCACTGAGCGCTTTCTTGTTCTGTTTAATGGTATAAATATCGTGCTTGTTTGTTCTGAACATCATTTGCGTTTTGTAGATCGGTTTCTTGGTCAACAGACATTCTTTGAAATCATTGAATTTAATGTCCTGTTCAATAACGTTTTTCTTGATCCCTTTCGCTTTCTCTGTTTCTTTTTGATTCTCGAACGTTTTGTGTGCGTAAAGTTTCGATCTTAGTCCGACAAATTCCTCCATTACTTTTCCGCTCATTTCATCTTTGAATTTTCCAAGTACTTTCTTGTTCACTTGAGGTATACCGTAGACATTTTCTTTCGGATAATCGGATGTATCAAACTGATCAATCATGTTGTTTTTAATATTCGAGTAAAAGTCTTCAGTCTTTATATCCATGATCAGACTGTCCGTGTCACAGTACATCAATTTGACATTTTCTCCGTATTGTTTCTTTATCGTGTTGTAATAAAAATCGTACATTAGAGTTTTTGAAATGTCCAAAATACTCATTCCGATGTAGATTGGTTTATTGAAAAGAATTTTGGTCTTTTTCATGTGAACTGCTGCTAAATTTTCAGTGAATATCGTTCTACGATCAAAAGTAGGTTTTGCTATCAATAATTCCAGTTTCTTTCCGTTTGAGCATAATTTGATATCGATTCTTTGCCTGATATTTTCCATCGTTTTTCCGAATACACTGTTGTTCATCAATTTGAAAAATTCCTTTTCAAAATCATTTTTCGCTTTCGTTCTCAGTTCCGTGTTGAAGTCAATGTACACTTTCAACCAATCCGATTGATCAAACTCCAGAACTTTGTGTATTTTCTTTAGTTTCATTCCCATGCTCAGACACTGTTTCAAATTCCTGTAGTGCAAAACGTATCTATCTTTGTTGTACAAAGTTGTCATCAGTTTAGGTAATTTTGTATTTCCCATCCTGTTTTCCGGTGCAAGTGGTAGATCCGAGTGTAAATCGTGTAGTTCTTTAGGATATTCCAAGTCAACTTCCAGAAAATAACCTTTGGGAGACTCATCACTTATATTTTCAACATCTAAATTATCCATATCTAAATTGTATAAGTTCTCTATCCATTTAAAACCACCATATGGTAAGTATTTGGACATTGCCCATCCATAAAGGTTGTTAGCGTCTACGTACGCTATGTAACTCGAAGGTTTAGATGGGTCATATTGTTCACCCATGTACTTATTGTTTGCTTTCGCGTACCTGTTACTACATTGAGATATTCCACCGCGAATTCCTTTTTCTATCATTAAAATTTTATTATAATCGGTCAACAGTTCCAATTTAACTTTTGTCATTTTCAACATACAATCCCATGAGAATCCAGGTGTTGTGTAGTACCATGCAGGATCTAGTTTGTACGTTTTCAGGGAAATATCTCTGAAATTCTCCATCACATCTGCAAGCAGTAAAATATCACTTTTGTTGTAAAGCGCGGTGAATTCCCACATGTTTTTAATACCGAATTTTTCCCAAACTTCTTGTGCATTTTTATATTCGTTTTCTTTTACATTTTGTTTATTTAGATGGCTGTAAAATTTCTCTATAGGTGGCAAACAGGTTTCATCGTACCTTTCCGAACTATCCATGTACTCATATGGGTAAGCTAGTTTCCTTGTCATCAACTCCAAGTTCTCTGTTCCAAAATGTTTTACCAGTTCCTTAAATTGATCTTTCGTTAAATTTCCCACTAGTTTTTCCAAAGAGCTTGCTAGAAATTTGTACGAATCCACGAACCTTATTTCAATTTTATTCATTACTTTGTTTCCTTTCTCATTCAATTTTCCAGAGTCGTACCTAAGAATCTTTGAAAACGAAATGTACTTTTCCTCAGTATTTGGAATCAATCGTATTTCCCCTTCATCCTCTCCGAGTTGTTTTATAAATAAGTGGGCATCGTACCCAGCCAGGTTGTGGAAAAATACAGGTACGAATCTCGGACATTGATACTCCAAATTACACAGAGAATGGGCGGTACCTCTAAATTCTCCTGACAAATGGTCATGATCTTTTACTTTTATACAATTATCAGGTATATTTGACTTAAAAACTTCTAATTCTTCAATATATATATCTGCTTGATTGTCATTCTTTTTATCAATAAAGTGTTGAATTGTTTTTCTCATTACATCAAGTTTCTTTTCTAACATTGGAGGCAATTCGTTAAAACCTCTCTCACAAATGTGACAAGATTTAGCATTTTTGAATTCCTGTTCCTGTTCGTTTGTCAATGGTTTCATGGGTACAATTTTATCGGAATATTCCTTAGCAATGTGTAAAACTTCCTCTTTCAGTTTCTGATAAAATACTTTTGGAGAATCTGGACCAGAATATTCGACTGGAGGTTTATAATATCCGTTGGAATACTTTATGTAATATGAAAAACTGCTAGCTTCGTGTTTTTGAATTTTATTAGTGAACGCATTAGTTTCATCAGGTTGACAAGTTTGAAGTTTGCTTAGAAAACTTTCAAAGTCCGAGTAGATAACGAATGGTACTTTCATGGAGCGTTTATAATTTTCAAATTGTAAAACATTATCGTAAGGTTCTGGTAGTTCTACTTTAACAGCTTTATGAGCTCCACAATATTCTTTATGTTCGTTTAATTTGAACTGAGTTCCAAAGCTATTCAAGCACATTTTACACAAGTACCTTCGTTTGTGATCTTTTGTTAGCTGACCATGACCAACAAGTTTCCATAAGTCCTTGATCCAACAATAATGTTCAGTTTCCTCGTTTTTCAAGTAAAACAAGTCAATGTGCCTTTCCTTTTCCTCTTTCGTTATTTCCAAGGGTATTATAATATTTTTTTCATCCAGACAGTAAACATTTATGGAAATCCCAGTTCTTTTCTCAAACAATTTTATACTCGTAAGTTTCATAGGAAAACTGATATCTTTCAACGCTTCATCAAACTCATGTTCCCATGTTATGTAATTTCCTATTCTATACGAATGTTGGTCAGCTGGATGAAGTGCAGACAGAACAGACCAAAGGAAACATTTATTATCGTCATTTTTCACATTTATAATTGCTTTCCTATATTGTAGAAAATTAGGGAGTGGGATGTAAGACGATCCTCTCAAAGGAGTGTACTTGTTAACGTTCAGTTCTAAATGTTTGATTTTGTGAAGTTGCCATTGAGATCCTTTTATTTCGAACGTTTCCATTTCATTTAGAATTTTCTGTTTCATTTCCTCGTAACAATTTGGTACTTCTGCTGACTGCAATATTATTACGTTTTTAGTTTTGAAATTGAGTTCATGATACTCCATATTATTTTCGTTAGTCCCTTTTTTAAATTCTGCGATTAAAACTACATTAACTTTTAGTTTCATTTCTCTAAGTTTCATGTTGATTAAACCAGTTACGATTTTTTTAATACTGTCAAGAAATTTGGAAGCATCTTTAAATCCTTTCGTATTTTTAATATCGTAAGTCACTAATCTAGATTTAAATGCAGTTTCCTTTTCTCCAACTTCAGTTCTCGGTTCTTTGCTTTTTTCAAATATTTTTTCACTAAAATTAAATACTTTGTGCAATTTCCTCGGATTTACAAATACAGGTTTCGCTTTCCTAGGTTCTTTGCTTTTTTCAAATACTTTTTCAAATATTTTTTCACTAAAATTAAATACTTTGTGCAATTTCCTCGGATTTACAAATACAGGTTTCGCTTTCCTAGGTTTTCTGATAGTCATTGTCCGGTCCGGGTCGTTTTTTTCATGGCGCTTAGACTTTAGGTGTCTAGCCCAATTTTTATAAGTAGTGCTAATATCGCACTTTTCACAATGTCTTCTCGCATCATACATTTTATTATAGGGTATATAATTTTTTTTCGAATCATACATTTTTATTATAGAATATATTCTTTTAACTCACCCCTCATTTTTTTTTGAATTCTTAAAGGTGGGGGTGAATCGCCCTCACCTTTTTCTTTTGTCTATTATAGTAGAGATCCTTTTAACTAGCACTGTGGTTGTTTAGTTTACTATGGAATCACCAAATCAAAAAATGAAAAAATACATGCATAACATCAAGTTTGTGGTAGTTTCGTTATTGTTGTCTCCTTTAATATCGTATGAAATGAAAAAGCCGCGGCTCACATGTGAGCGTCGGCTCTAAAATTATGAGCTTTCTTACGTTAAAGAGGGGGCGCGATTCGCGACCCCCCACTTTAAGGAATTGTGTTTTAAAAGAAATTTTTAAATGTTCTCGACTTGTATTCGACTTTAACGTTAAAGAGGGTGGGTCCGATTTGGACCCCCCCACTTTAAGAGTTTTAAAATATCCCTATAAATGTTCTCGACTTGTATTCGACTTTAACGTTAAAGAGGGTGGCCAAATTGGCCACCCACTTTAAGAGTTTTAAAATATCCCTATAAATGTTCTCGACTTGTATTCGACTTTAACGTTAAAGAGGGTGGCCAAATTGGCCACCCACTTTAAGAGTTTTAAAATATCCCTATAAATGTTCTCGACTTGTATTCGACTTTAACGTTAAAGAGGGTGGGTCCGATTTGGACCCACCCACTTTAAGAGTTTTAAAAATCTTCTTTAAATATTCTCGACTTGTATTTGCCTTTAAAGGTGGTGTCTACTAGACACCACCTTTACGAATTGGGTTTTAAAAATAAAAGTGTCTTGTGTTTGCCTTAATAGTGGCGGTGATTCACCGCCCCTATTTAAAAAAATATATATTCTATAATAAATAAATAGAAATGAATAGGGAGCAGCTATTGAAAAAACTTAATTTTGAAAACAACACGAACAAGCTTTCCGAACTAGAAATCGGAAAACCTTACAAAATTATAAACTTTGAATTTGTGTCAACGAAATACTCGTGGGAGGCTGTTATAGCCAATCTAGGAGAATTTAGAGTGTTCATACCAGAAAGATGTATTCAAAAATTTGATAAAAATGAACTCCAAGCTCTAGTTGAGTACGGTGTTTGCTTAGTGTACCAAATCAATAAATGGGAGAGACATGTATAACATCAAGTTTGTTTAATAAAAAAACGTTTTAATGGAAAATTCCCATTAAAACAACAATATTATACTAAGATTTTTTCAGAATTCAATTTCCCTCTGCATGTTTTTAAAACAGTTTCATAATCTTTTCCGTTTGAAAGTTCTTTTAACACTATCAAAGACAGATGTCCACAAATTGGAGGATCATTATACTTTTGAATTTGTTCGGAATTGTAAAAAATATGTTTATTTTCCAAGTATTTTACCAACTCTTTAGGAGGTGGTGCGTTTCCATAGGAATCGAAATAATATTTTTCTTTTTCGGATTTTTTAAAATAACAAGTCCAGTGACTACCATTTTGATAAGAATTTTCTAAATTAATTATTCCACATTCAACGGGTTTAGATCGATCAGGAAGTTCATCTTTCATGAAAATACCTCGGAAATGTTTTATTTTAAAATTTTTCGCGAAACGATGTAAATCTAAATTACTCAAAGGTTGGTAGTTTTCCGTTTTTTTCGTTTTTTTAAACCGGACCCAATACTTAAACTTTTTGCTTTTTGAGCTAGTTTTTCCATCTCGAGATTATGACGTTTTATTTCCGCTTCTTCAGCAGCTTTATGTTTCGAATCTATTACTGAAGATGCTACTGCAGCACCTCCACCTAATAACGCTCCAAGTGCTCCCATTCCTGCAAACACCAATGGTAAGAATCCACCCGTGTGATTCAATTGTAGTTGTTCGTAATCCAAAGTTAACGTAATTCCTTTCTTTTCTCCTCTCGCTTTTTCAAATGCTTTTGATTGAGTTTCCCACAGTTTGATTTTATGTTTTCCGTTTCCTGAAATTTGTTTCGCTGTCAAAAGAATTGTAACACTTCTGCGCTTCTTGTAAGCGGCTCGCATTTTGGTTAGTTGATTTTCGGTTAAATCTATTTTTTTCGTAATCATAGTTATTTATTATAGTAAATTTTTTTAATAACGAACTCTCATACCAAAGGACCGTTTACTCATTGTAACTTCCTCACCAAAGGATTGTTTACTCATTTCAACTCCCATACCTTCAACTCCCATACCAAAAACTTGTTTACCTTTCATTCCACCCATCACTACAGCTGCAGCAGCTTTTTCTTTCCAACTTGAATCACTCGCGAACATTCTTTCTTTTGCTACTTCCTCCAGTGCTTTATCCGCTATGTGTCTTTCTTTCACGTCTGTGTGATCTCTGTAAAATATATCATGTTGCTTACAACCTTCGTCCAATTTATTAATTCCAGGATCCCCTCTTTTCAATCGTTCATCTAGTTTTGTAAATGGACCACAATAGTTGTATCCGGGTAAATGCATTTCAGGTACGAAACCATCTAGTTTATTCAGCAAAGTATTTAAAACTCCGGATCCACTTTTAATAATTCCTTTCGGCAAACTGTTTACAACTTTCATCAGATATTCTATTCCTTTGGGATTATCTATGTTTTTTTCCAACTGATCGCTTATAAACTTTACAATTCCTAATTTTTCATTGTGAAAATTGTTATTACCAGCTCGTTCTTGTGCGTGCAAATAGAACAAACGCTGTAGCAGCTGTTGGAGGTTGTCAATGTATTTAAATTCCACTGGATTTTCAGAATATTCTATCAAACCCGAACCAACTTTACTTGCTTTGATTTCTTTCCAAATAGGTGCGATCAAATCTTTCCATTTTTTCCCCGTACTAGACTTTACTTTATTAGTAGTTGGATCGTTCTTTTGGTATAGAGAGTTCGTTTGAATGAGAATTTTCTTGTAAACTTTCAAATCCTCTTTAGTGTATTTATCAGGATCAGGTCCTAGAGGATCAGTTAACAAACGCCATAATCCGTGAGTTCCTTTGTAAGTTTCATTTTGAATAACGATTGCATCTCCATTTACTTGAATTTGTTGGTCTCCGATGTAAATTTTGTCCTCTTTTCCCCATATACCAAATTGTTTATCATCCTGTCTGATGTAAAGTCTCGCAATAGGACCAATTCCTTTCGGACCAACGCTATTCGATGGGGTTTCATTCCGATCTACCATATCCATGATGCTTGATAAGCTACTTCTCGTGTTTACTACGGTATCATCTGACGCAGTATCAACTAGTGCAGAAGCTCCTTCGTTTGGATTAATGTCAAAAGTATTAGTTGGTCCAAAAGTTACAACTTTCTTTCTAGGAGAACTAGTTGGCTTGTAGGGAACAATTTCTAGTTTCTTTATGATGTCTTCATCAGCTTGTTTCACAGCATTTATTACTTCAACTACTTTTTCAGTGATGGGTGCAAACATCTTTTCTTGAGTTTCTCTTTCGTTAAACTTATCTACTCTAGCTTCTCGGAAAGCACGTCTCAACTCTTGTTTTTGTTTTTGAATTTCGTTAGCTTCCTTGACAGTCATTTCTTTTTTAGGTTTTTTCAGGAAAATTCTATTTTCTGGTTCTGAATCATCAGGTTGATTACTAGTTTCTGAATCATCACGAGTTTCAATCTTTTTTTTAATTTCCTTACATTTTTTCAACAAAAATTTTTCTAAATGTTTTTCAGTAGACATTTATTATAGTAAAAAAAAAAAATTTTTTTTTTTTGTCGAATATTTAAATCCAAATTTAACGGTTATTTTAACGGTTATTTTAACGGTTATTTTGATCGTTTAACGGTGTTTTTGACCGTTTAACGGTGTTTTTGACCGTTTATTCACCGACTCGAGAAACGTTTTCTCAAACTTTTTCATGTATCGACCGTCTTTTAATTGTTTTGTTAGGTTTATCGTTAGAAATCCAAAATCATCGTCCCAACATTCGTTGTATATTTCTTTGAATCGTTTGAAAGTAAAATCTGTTCCAGCATACTTATCGTAAATCACTTTCATGTAATCTGGATCTTGCTTGAAAATACACAGGAAATTCAGATTGCCTCCAATCAACTGTCTATCAACTTTAGTGAATGATTGAGTTAGATAAATGCAAGAAATATTCCTGTGACGCCCTTTCGCGTAATAATCTTTTATAACTCGTTGATGTTCAACATTAACACAATCATCGAAAACTACAAGACTGTTTGGTAGGCATTCATCTAGTACAATTAGTTCGTCGCAACTATCGTAAAAATGCACTATTTTCATTCCAAATTTAGCCTCTATTTTTTCACTATTTTTTCTCAAGCCTTTATAAAATTCTTGTTCTAAAGTTGTGGAACATATGTAGAGATTTTCATGGGGAATTCCCCATGGTTTAGTAATCAGGTTGTACAATAGAGTGGTCTTTCCACATCCGCTTGTTCCAACTATTAAACATCGAAGAGGAAGCGGTAGTAATCCATTATGAACTTTGTTTGATTCAAATGGATGAGGATCGATATTGTATTCATGACTCATTTTATTTATTATATATTATATAATAAATAAATAATGTTTATAAAAATTTCAGGAGATACAATATGGTTTGAGGAACCGATTCCACTCGATCCGAATAAAGAGTATCAGTTGGGCATGTCAGCATTGATGTTTACAACTAGGAAAACGTTTGAGATAAAAAACTTCAAGTTTTCATTCACATTTCCTTTCCCCGATGAAACTTACGATGATGTGCATGAACTTAATGGTGAATACACAATGAGTTCGTTCAAATCCGAGTTGATTAGTCATTTGACTAGTTTTCAAAGTATTTTGTTAGCGAAAATAGATACTTTGAAAAAGCTCGAAAACCAGACGGTAGAAATACCAAAAGATAAACAAAAAGATAAACAAAAAGATATGCAGAAAGATATACAGAAAGATATACAGAAAGATATACAGAAAGTTAATCCGAATAATTTGAAATTCAATCTCGAACACCTAACTGACGATAGTTACAGAATTGCTGCTAACTTCCCCATGGATATGAAAATTATAAATGAAGGTAACTTTTGTGACATATTCCAATTGAGAACTTGTTCCGATAATTCATTCAAAAAGAACACCAACTACGTGTCAAATAACAATGCTACTCAACTCGTATTTTCGAGTAAAATAATCGAATGGCATTGCAACATTACGGAAAACAGCTTTACTAATCACGAGGAACACCCACTTTTGCACGTTGAACATGAGTTATTACACGTTTCTTTCATAGAGAAACCACTGTCACCTAATACTATTTACACGGAAAAACCAAAGAAAGTAGTTTTCATTCCACTAAGAAAAGGACTGAAAGAAATAAATATGATAAAATTGTCAACAACCACGGGAAATAACGAACCCATTCGATTCAACGATATTAAAGCTTACTTGTTGCTGAAAAGTAATTAATTTTTTCATAGTAAATAAAAATTATACGGTTCCCCTCTTTTAGTAAATAAAAAAAATTATATTTACTATAATAAAGTATGCATCAAACTAAAAAGGTATTTGATAAATATCAAGACTTTATTGTGCGAAAGCAATTTCGTACCATTAATCCAACTACAACGTTGAATTTAAATGCAGAGAATAAAAGAACAATTTTCAAAATAGATTTAGGCGACGAATTTCTGTCTAAAGATATACAATATTACGTGGAGGGAGTTCTAAAGTCAAAAGATCCAACCAAGGAGTATTCAGGTTTAGATACTGTTAAGTTGGTAGATAATTTCGTAGGTCATATGTTTTCGAGTATAGAAGTGAAAAAACACAATGTGACAGTAGATGAAATTGAAAATCCGGGCATTTGTGGCTTGGTGGAAGGTTTTGTCACTCAAGAATGTCCAAAAGATTATAACGGACAAGGTATGAATTCAGGATTCAACTCAATAGTTATCGGAGGAGGGAATTTCAATGCTGTTGGTTACCTTGGTGACTTAGGTTTGGGTTTTTTCAAAGATTTAACAGTTCCAATTTTCAAGGGAGGTTTTGAAATAACTTTTGTGAGAAACAGCGATAATAATATTATTTTTAGATGGAAAAAAGATAGAGAATCTCCTATTCCTAATGAAGGTGTTGTAGAAATTACCTCTTTCGTTTTGAGAGTTCCGGTGATTGAATACGAGAATGAAGCAAAAGTTAATTTGATCACAGATTTGAGAAGCACTCCGTATCAACTCCAATTTAAAAGTTGGCAATGCATAGTTAGGAACGTTACTGGAAACTCGTTACAGTTCGATTTATCTAGCGTTTACAGAAACGTTAATAACCCATTATGGTGCTTCGTGGTATTTCAAACTGATGTTTTGAACGATCAGACAAAAAACAATTCTGAATTCCATCATAAAGATGTGAAAAATTATTGGCTTGAATTAGGTGGAATAAGGTATCCTCAGGAAACGCAGGATTTAGATTTCAATAAAAATAGATATGGTTTGGCTTACGATGCATTTTTAGAGTTCAAAAAGACTATAAGTTCTAAACAATCTATTCCATACATCATGCCTCATTTTTTCAAAAAAGAATATCCAATTTTTAGCATCGATTTGTCTGATCAACCTCAGAGTCTATCTAGTGGTAAAAGCAATTTGATTCTCAATGTTGATTTCAATACATTTGTAGCAGCAGCAACAAGTAGCACAGTAGGTACTACGTGTTACGCTATTATTGTAAGTGGATCGAATTTTGTGTACGACCCGACTAAAAATATGATTAAAAAGGAAATTTTATAATTATTTTATAAGCTATATATTTTTAATGGAGTGATCTCCATTAAAAAAAAATCGTATTAAACTTAAATAAATAATGTACAACGAAATTTATTGCTGTAAGTGTAAGAAAAAAACGAAAAATATAAACGTGAAAATTGTACAAACTGTGAACGGAAGGTGGAGAATTGCAGCTAAATGTGCAAAATGTAAAACTAATAAAAGTAAATTTATTCAAGATCCTAACGGAGAAAAAGCAGCAATTCGTACCATTTTTGATTGGGCTATAGAAGGCAAGGTACCGGACACATTAAAAAAATCGTATTAGACTTAAATAAAACATGGAGGATGAAATTTATTGCCACAAGTGTAAGAAAAGAACGAAAAATATAAACTCGGAAATTGTACAAACTGCAAACGGAAGGTGGAGAATTGCTTCTAAGTGTATAAAATGCAAGACTAATAAGAGTAAATTTATAAAAAATCCGAATGAGGAAACTAACGTAGAAACTGAAGTTATAAATTTACCTGAAAACGAAAAGTTAGAATTTGCGAAAGAGTTACATAAACCCGTTAGAAAAAGATTTCAGAAAAGAAAAATTGTTACTCATGGAAAAGATGATCTTTGGGCTGCGGACTTGATTATAATGAAACAATACGAGAATGAAAACAAGGGGTTCGGTTACATGTTGAATATCATTGATACGTTTTCAAAGTACGTTTGGTCAATTCCATTGAAAAAGAAAAATGGAATAGCAGTTTCAAAAGCTTTCAAAGACGTTTTGGAAAATGTGAAATTCTATGGTCATTCCACTCCTAAACTCCTTCACACGAACAAAGGTTTAGAATTTGAAAATAGAGTTTTCAAAGAACTTTTAGACGAGTATAACATAAAAATGTATCACACGGAAAGTTTAGAAAAATCCGCAATTATCGAAAGATTTAACAGAACTTTGAATCAGAAAATGAAAATTCGTTTCGAGGTGAATGGAAATAAAAATTGGATCGATATTCTACAGGAATTAGTTAATGAGTATAACAAACAGGATGTTCATCGTTCCATTGGAATGGCACCTGCTCAAGTTGACGCGAAAAATGAAAATGAAATCCTGAGATATTTATTTAAAAAGAGTGGAAAAAATGGAAAAAAGAAATTTAAAATTGGAAATCGTGTAAGAATTACGAAATCGAAGAAAACTTTTGCAAATAAATATGAAGCAAATTGGACAAAAGAAATTTTTGAAATAGCTGAGATTTTAGGAACGAACCCTGTTACTTATAGAATAAGAGATTTAAATGGAGAGGAAATTCAAGGAAGTTTTTATTCTGAGGAATTACAACTCACGAAATTTTAAATTTTTTTATGATAAATATGGACTGTTTGAATCTTTCATTGTTTATCGATAAGATATTCGTAATTATAATATTTTTAATGACTCTAGTTTTCATCTACATTACACATGAAACTGGAATCAATCACAGAAGGAGCTTCAGAGCAGATTTTAAAAATATTTGCCTAAGTGATATTAAATGAATTCCCATAAAAAAATCAAAGGAAATTTCAGCAAAATGTCCCAACTTAACCGCACATTCTCTGGCTTCTCAACACCTACACAGCATCCATTCCTGTTTTAATGAAGTTTCTTCATTAAAAACTAACAATTTTTTTACCAAAAATGTTGAAACTCTTGAATGAAATCTTTACTTAAATTTTGATACCTGAATATAAATTCCCAATACACTTCGTTTTGAAACTCTTTAATGAAGTTTTCAGATAGTTTTTGACTATATGAAATTTCATACCAATCCACTTTATGTCGAAATTCTTTAATGAAGTTTTCAGATAGATTTTGACTATATGAAATAGATCCCCAATTCACTTTATCTGTAAATTCTCTGACGAATTCTTCACTTAATTTTTGATCACTTGAAATTGCATTCCAATCCACTATATCTGTAAATTCTCTGATAAAATCTTCAGATAGTTTTTGTTTATATGAAATTTCACGCCAATCTACTTTATGCTGAAATTCTCTAATAAAATCTTCACTTAATTTTTGATAGTATGAAATCCATTTCCAATA
Organism: Adelphocoris suturalis; assembly: GCA_030762985.1. Classification (NCBI taxonomy): domain Eukaryota; kingdom Metazoa; phylum Arthropoda; class Insecta; order Hemiptera; family Miridae; genus Adelphocoris; species Adelphocoris suturalis. Next base: position 117,049,857 of record CM061041.1, on the reverse strand, counting down.
TAACTTATCCTGAAAATCTCTGATGAAATTCTCAGATAGTATTAGATTACAAGAAATTGTATCCCAATCTATAAGATTAGTATACTCTCTTAATATATCTTCAGGTATTTCTGTGCAATTTGAAAGAGTAGCAGAAATAAAATCTATATTTACTGAAATATTCGTCGCTTTACAAAAATTTATATGATCAACTGGATGAGTTATCCTATCTCGGATTTCCATGTAAATTTCAGTTGGTAATACGATTTTGTTATCCATCTTCTATTTTTATTATTATTTTCTTTCTTTTAACTTACTCATCATCTGTATTGCCTTTAATGAGACCCGGTGAATCACCGGGTCCCGAAAAAAAAAAAATATTTTCTATAATAAATAAAGAGATATGGGTTTAGACAACGAAGCATTAAATTTATGTGAAGAACATGGAGGTTTCTGGAAGTTTGTAAAGACACCTGAATTTCAATTTTATGAAAAAAATGTTTACGTACTAGAGAATATTTTACATGAATTGAAGGAGTATAGACTTAGTAAATTGTTGTTGAAAGAACGTTTATTTGGTGTCGATGGTAAACCACCACTCCATACAAAAGAAAAAGTTGAAGCAGACCTTAATAAAACAAATATTAAGGTTCCTAAAAATGTCACTGAACATCAACTTAGAAAAGTGGCTTATATTGTGTATAAAGCTATACTGAAGAAGCAGTTTGAGGATAATTTTTACGCTTGCTAAAGCTCAGAATGCTTGGGGTATGAAGGAGATTTTATTTTTAATGAGCTGTGTTCATTAAAAAGTTCTTAAGGAAACTTTACAATTCTCTTTCTGAAAAAATACCATGTTTACATGGTATTTTTTTATGGCATTTTTTTAGGATAGAAAAATGATTTTTTATGACATTTTTTAGGATAGAAAAATGATTTTTTATGACATTTTTTAGGATAGAAAAATGATTTTTTATGAATTTGTGGTGATTGGAGGGAAAGGGTTATTTATATAAAGATTTTCTTTATATAAACGATAAAGATATTATAATATTTACTCAAAGTCAATCAGAAAAGCCTTTGTCTTTTTATCAATTCCTTTATAAATAAGTTTTTTGGGGTGATTTTCCGGATCGTTTCTAACATGTTCAAGAAGTCGACCAGAAATTGTCTTGGGTAAAAATAAATTTAATTCACCATTTTCAGTATTAATAGTAACAACAACAGTTTCACCATATTCCGTATTTTGTATACAATTTGATAAGAGATCGTAAGCCCCCTTATCCAAATCTTTAAACGACGAGTAGTTAGTTTTTTTGGCTGCTTTTTTATAAATTTCGATCGATGCCATTTTTATTATAAAAGTTATTCTTTTAACATACCCCCCAAATGAAAAAGTCACTGGTTCTGATGTTTTGTGATAAAAAATGTGTTCTGATGTTTTGTGTTGAAAAATTTTATCAAGGGTCTAACAGAAAAGCATTTTTAACAGGATTTAACAGAAAATCATTTTTAACAGGGTTTAGCACAAAATCAGTTTTAACAGAGATTGAAGTCGGAATCATTTTTATCAGAGATTTAACAGAAAAGCATTTTCAACAGAGATTGAAGTCGGTGGCCCAGGATGAATATTCGGATACTACTTATATATATATATATATATATATATATATATATATATATATATATATATATATATATATATATATATATATATATATATATATATATATATATATATATATATATATATATATATATATATACATATATATATACATATATATTATATATATATATATATACATACATATGAAAAAGTGTTTAACTCAAGGATTCGTTTCAGAATGTCTCAAAACGGATTTCAATAAAGAAATTTGTCAAAAATTCTGATTTTAAAATTTTCCGAGCCATTGCAATAGCTTCATTTTCTACAAAATTCGCTAATGGAAACACTAAACGATCTATTTATAGAATGCCAGAAACATGTCATCGCAAGAAGTACCTACTACTTATGTTGGATGATGTCGTGCTGCACCTAGAGAACCCGATCCATTATAATTAATTACCATCTTAGGTACCATTATTGAAAATTACTGTTAGTTTTGCTATGTGTGCTTTCATTAACAAAACTCAATTTAAAATTTAAATTTTGGTCTACTAATATAATAATGAATTATGTGAAATCGAATATTAAAATAAAACAGCTTCATGGCTATGGCTACCGACTGATGCTAGTTGAAGGGAAAAAAAGAGAAATAAAGCAAGGCCCAAAACCTCTAAGAACAAGAGCATTGAGGAAAAGTAAGGCAAATTATATAACATGCGCTCAAATTCCCCTGTAATGGGATCCACTGGGGGGGGGGGGGGGGTGTTTTAAATATGGTTATGTTTATGTTTTAACAAGGTTATGTTTATGATTTAAACATCTTCCATGTGGTGGACCTACATAGTTGCTTAGTTACTTAGAGATCTGTCTAGAGGCGGTTACAGACAAGATCTCTGAGGAGGGCGTGTAAAGGACACACACAGTGACACCTTTACACTCTGAGCTGCTGTATCGTGCAGCCTCCAGGCCATCTCCGCTATCGAGATCGCTTCGCTAATTATAGCATATGTTTGCGGTTTCACACTAATTGACGTAGGATGTACTCACACTCCCCCTCCCAATCTGACGCTCATCCTGACAATTGTCTCAGCGTCATCTTAACACCCGTCCCATCCCTACATGTCGTCACATATGGATTTCCGGTGCCGTTGATAGAATTCGGAATGGATTGAGGCAAGCTGAATTTTCCACTCATATTACTGAATGGTGTTACGTGGTAAATTGAATCGTAAACTGGAACTCGGAACGAATCGTGAATGGAAGAGTATACCTAGGTATTTTTAGTAAGTATAACTAGCTGTTCCCGGCCTGCTTCGCTCAGTCGTCCGTGTTTCCTATAAATTGTATCAAAAACCCAATGTTACCCTGGCAGCATAAAGTTACACCCCACCGCAGGTGTTAACGCAGAAGTACACAACTTGATTTATATGTACTTGTACTTACAACTTGAGTACAACTTGTACTTACAACTTGATTTATATGATAAGTTTTGGGGTAAATAAGTGTTCCCTCTTCCATTCACAAGGTATATTTCGCTCCATCAGGAAAAAGGCTCTCATTGAGGAAATTAGGTCAAGGGCGTTCGGAGCTCCTATATACGCCACTTGTGCGTCCGCATGTTGATTTCTGCTCCCAGGTCTGGTCGCCTATCTATTCAAATGCGAAGGAGTCTTTGGAGAGCATCCAGCGAAGGGCAATGAGGTATTTGTCATATGAGAGGGGGACGAAATGAGAGGATTTCAGTTATGAGGGTGCACAGGAGGAAGTTGATCTCGACCCGTTGGAATCCCGCCGTAACACGTTTGATGCAACGTTTCTGCATGTACTATTATCGGGTACAACGGATTGCCCTTTGTTGCTGTCCACTATCAACCTCTCGTTCCTTCATATCGCACCAGAATGGAGCAACCGTTCTACTTGCGGGGGGCCCCCACCAACTATCTGCGAAACAGCCCCATGACTCGGATGCAGGACTATTGCAATCGGCTGTTCACGTCATACGAGACGGAGTTGGATCTTTTTGTGGAATCAGCAGCTCAAATAAAGCCGATCGTACAAAGATGGGATGCCATGTGATGCTCAAGATTGCCCCAGTCGTGAAGTGATTATTTATACAGTTTATTTTCTGATAAAAGTTATTATATTTGCATGTACCGTTTTTCACTTTCACTTTATTAAAGTTTACTGTATTTTACACTCGCACTTTACTCTTTTCGTGCTATTGTTATGTTAAATTTAATTAGTATACTATCTTAATAATTCTTCAATTGCAAATATAATTTAATTAGCAACTATGTAACTGGGCATGTAAATGTAAATGTTATGTAAATGGGTATTAGCCCTATGTAGATGGGCATTAGTCCGTACGATTGAAACAATAGAACAATCAGTTTTGGAGTCCATAAAAAGTGAAACATACACACACACTAATTTTGTATATATACATATATATATATATATATATATATATATATATATATACATATATATATATATATATATATATATATATATATACATATGTAGGCGTCTCACTTCGCTCACTCCTTTCCAGTCGCAGTTAGTTTTGGAAATACGATAGCGTTTCCTCGTGTTTTTTATCTTAATCATAGGGAAATTTCGTTGCCACTCCTCATCATACCAATTTATCACTATTGATCACAGTCGTATATACCACTGACGACCATGTAGATACGTATACTTTACGTTAACTGGCTAAGGACGTCCTCTCTCATTCAAAGAAATATGAAGAAAAACTTGTTTTTTTATTAGCCAAGATAAAAAGTTGTTTAAAAAAAATGATGCGAAGTAATTGTGGGATTAATCCCTGAAGCGTGGCTGAATCTTTCTCAAATACCCCTGTAAAAATCGAGGTAAAGATTCTTTACATAACTAATTATCTTCTAATCATTTATAAATTGGTTCACTCAGACTTTATAACACTAAAATCTACCGTTACAATACTAGTTGCCATTCAGAGATTTATCCTTCAGGGAAAGTATTTGTTCCAGCACAGGTGTGAAGCTTTTTTCCCCTTTCAGAAAAGACATGCTTCACCACAGCTATGTAGCTGTTTTATATCATACCAGAAGTACTTCCTCTACTGTACTTGATCCTTCATTCCTGTTTTCCTTTTCAGGAAAAGTACTTGCTCCATCATAGCTATGTAGCTGATTTTCCATCTCCAAGAGGAAAATACTTGATCCACCATAGCTTATATTAAGCTGCTTTTACCCTTCATGGAAAGTACTTTCTTCAGCATAGCTCTGCAGATGATGTTACCCTTCAAGAAAAGTACCTCATCCACCAGAGCTATTCAGCTGTTTTTCATCTTCAGATAAATTACTTGCTCTGACATATCTGCGCGAGTGTTTTTCATTTTCACTTGCTCCATCATAGTTAAACAGCTTTTCCATCTTGAAGGAAAGTACTTCACCCATCAGAGCTGTTCAGATGTTTGTACCCTTCAGGGCATGTACTTCCTCCAACTTAGCTGTGTGGTTGTTTTCCATCTTCAAAGGAAATTTACTTGCTCCACCCTACCTACATAGCTATTTTCACTCATTCAAGAACTTGTTCCAGCATTGCTGCGTAGCTGTTTTCCATCTCCAGCGAAAATAAAATCCATCTCCACCTCTGTCGTGAACCTGTTTTTCTAACATTTGAACAAGCATACTAGCATATCTGTTTCCACTCTCCCCGGAAAGTACTTGCGACCTTAGTGCGAAAATTCGTTCAAGTAAATTGGTTTAAATTAATTATTCAAGATAAAACTCTTAACAATTGATTTTAATTGGCCTGATTGAGTGGTTTTTCATAGACAAAAAATTGAACCCATTTCCTCGAGAACATTGTCCGCACTCAATGTAGGTAGGTAGCAATCCTTTCGTCGTCAACAAGTCTCGCCTGCCAACTTTCAGGAAATTTTCCAAGTCGGCTTGAGTTCACCCCAAACTTTTCATTAACAATAAAAGCTTTCCCGGTTCGCTCCATGTCTCACACTCCCTGCTTTTCCCACCCAACAAACACGAACCCGCGGTTGTTCAATTGAATAACCGAATGCACTCGCTCGGTCGGTAATTTGTCCGCGATAAACTTTGTGAAAGAAAGTTTTTGGAGAACCAGAAATTCACAAACAATCATTCTTCTAAGTCAACAGACAGCTTGTACAGAAGCGGAGTTTTCATTCCATTCGTAATGGTTAATGGCTTGATGTTGATATATGCCACGTGAAATGTTTACAACAATATCGATTTCTTCTTCATGCTTTGGCTGTTGTAGCGTTTTCTAGTGTTTCGATACTGTTATTATTAAATAAACGTTATTCGCCATTAGAATTTGCAATAATCAACGCGAAGGTTAGCGTTCAATTTATTTTTCCCTTCGAGACAACCTAGGTTGAGGGAGCCTTGAGATAAATTTGAAAAACGCTGTAAATTATTGGGCAAAGTTAAATATTTCCGTATTAGAGAGCCCTTCTACGCATATCACTCAGATAATTATTGAAAGACGTGATAAATTCAATTTACTTAGACATTGGCTCACCAATAGGAGAAATTATGAAATAAAACGCCTACCTACATTTCATTAGTCCACTAGAGGTAACAATATGTAATACACCATAATCTATTTACCTCTATAGCTACTTAGACGAAGTCACATGGAATGAAAATTTATGCACCTAAAATAGCATACCTAGGTACCTTTGCTTCACTAGCCCATTATTAACTTGATTTCTTGAAAAAATAATTTATTCCTTTTTAATAATATCAGCTGATTTTATTTCTTAGTTTACAAAGTTAATTTCACTGTGATCACTCGTGTTTTCATACACACTTACGTGGACGTTCCTTTCTCCTGTTAAAAGTCCCCATAAGAGAGAGCGTACGGATGAAGATACACCGATCTGGGTAGTTTCATTCGATTCTTTGAAATGGAATATATGAATAACAAACCACCGTTAATCATCGTTATTTCAAAAACTTGAGTAATAGTTCGACTAGAATTCAGTAGAATATTTTGATTAGTTGAAAAAAATCGATTATATTCATTTTTTAAAAATGAAGATAGCAAACTGTTTTCAATAATGATCCTTTATAATCGACCAAAAAAAATATTGTGATCTTCACTCCCCTCAAAATTTTATGGTTTACGTTTCAAAAGGAGAAGAATCCACAGAAAATTGAAAATTAAAAAAAATCCACCAGTCCTCATCACACCCTTTGGATATTTTCTTTGAAAATAATGGACGAAATTTTATGAAACGGCTTAAAAATCTTTTACGGGGTCTAGTCGGGTTTGAGTTCTCGGCATCACTTACGATCAACCCTGAAGGATAAAACAGAAGAGCTGAAATATTTATAAATCGATACCTCAAAAACTTTCAAATTTTAAGAGTAATGTTTTTTTGGCTGTCATCGATAGATATCATCCCAAAGAATCGAATGAAACCACCTATATCACAGTTTGTTCATCCGTTCGCTCTCCCTTATGTTTAGAACATCAACAGGAAAAAATGTCATATACATGAGCGAGGATCAGACCAGTGCAAACCCCCCCCCCCCCAATTTGTTTCACGACTTTCGCGACCGTTTCACGCCCTTTTCACATCTTATTTAATTAATGTTCGCTCAGTTTGAGGGAGTAAAAAGGCATTGGTGAATTCTTGGAAAAACAAGAGAATAACGTCATTGACCATGGGCGCGGCGCGCTTGCTTTGGTCCAATGTCTTCCCGATGAACCGGTAGGTTTACTAACTAATCTCTTCACAAAGGTCAGGCGATAAGACAAAGCCAATGCGGAACAGTTAATTCGTTACTTGATACCTATTTGTGCGCATTCATGTGGAGGCAATCAAACCACTACCACGCCAATTCGTTTCAACAAATCCTCACCAACATCGGTAACTTCTGAAAACACGGTAATTCGTTTTAGCATGAATATGCTAAAAGTTAGCCGTGACCTAACTACCGAAAAATGTCCCACGAGAGTGCAACGAAAGTAGCGCCAATAATTGTGATGATTTCCGCTTACAACCGAGTCGTTGCTAGGGATATGATACTTCGTCGTTTTTCATCCCACAAAATTCGTTGACCATTCGTTCGAAATCTCTCGATTTATCCAACCATACTATATTAACTACTGCGAAGTGCGTGGCCAACAAGCTGAGTTATGAGCATGGTTATATGAATAATTGTTTACACACAGGTGATCATTCTCAATTATTGATATCGTGAACATGATTGCAACCGCTTGTTAATTTCTGATGATTTCATTGAGCTGGTGTTTCGATTTAGGTGATCCGAATATTGCGAGAACGGTTAGATTTGTGAAGCGGTGGTTAAATTATTTTAATAGGTAATTTCTATACTTTACTCTATAGGAAGCTGTAATTTCGTATGTAGCCTCTTTAGCCTCTTTCTATAATAAAGTGAATGTTTACTCGCGAGTTTCTATTAGGAGATCATCATCTCACAAGAGCTCAATCGTCGTGATCATTTCTATAATAAAGTGAATGTTTACTCGCGAGTTTCTATTAGGAGATCATCATCTCACAAGAGCTCAATGGTCGTGATCATTTCTATAATAAAGTGAGAGCGAGGAGCTAAAACATTTTTTTGTTTTGAATGATAAACAGAGTTCAGAGGCCGATGGGGGGTCGGGTTCAGAGAATCGACGAGGAGTGAGTCGTGTACGGGTAAAGCATATTCATGTTTTTTAATTTTAGCCGTCAGGCTCAAAGGAACTGTGGCTTTTTTTCTTCTTTTTTTGAAAATAATATAATTTCTTCTACAGCACAGCTTGAAATTGTCACCAATTCTACGTAAATATGTAATCTAAGTAGGAAGGAATGCCTATAAACATCGGGCGGGCGTGAAACGGTCGCGAAAGTCGTGAAACAAATTGGGGGGGTATAACGGAAAAGTACCAATAGTTATAAACTACGACGATTGTATCAGCTGATATAATTAATTCCAATAGCATTTTCACTTCGAAGAATTGAGTATATTATAACTCTTGTCACCTATAGATAACAGATGGTCAGTGAAGCGCCATCTCAATAATTTTCTGGTCATGGGTGCCTAGAACAAGTAGGTATGTATACATGTCGATTTGCCTTAAAGCAAAGAGGTGATCGAAATGGAGTAGTTACCTCTTCAAATGGTAGGGGCGATTAACCTGCTTCACCCAGAGGATATCCTTATAGCTGGATAGCTCAGGAACTATCCCCAGATGCAGCATTTCCTAGAATCGAGAAGGAGGAATTACCCACATCCATTACACTCCGGGGGCTTCAAATAGGAATGGCTGGGGTAGCTATTTAATTTTCAAATGGTAAAGTTAAATGTATAATGCTCATTTTGCCTATGAAACGGTGGGAGGGGGTGCTAGGACAGTCGATAATAGTGGAGCTAAGGAGGGGAGGGGTGTGGTTAGAAACTACGCTCTACTACCATATAACAAACAGGTGATGGAAATGGAGTAGTTACCCCTTCAAATGGTAGAGGCGATTAACCTGACACACCCAAAGGATATCCTGAAATCTGGATATACCAAGATATATATGCCCGGATATAGCTGGATACCCCAAAAATTATCCCCAGATGCAGCATTTGCAAGAACCAAGAAGGAGGAACTACCCAAATCACAACTTACATAGATTCTGATGTTCTATTGAACAAAGGTTTCAGCTTTTGTTACGTGCAGAGGGAATAGTAATGTGTATTTATGTTTAAAATTATCTCATTAATTTCTCCTCGACAAGTGTCTTGCAGTTGTATTTTGATGATGTACCTTAGACTACGTTTAATAAAAAATAATAGATTAGTGATATGCGTAGAAAGGCTATGTAATACAGAAATAATAAACCCATGTGTAATAATTTGCAGCGTTTTCATACAGTGCCCACTGTAAAGGTATCCGTGTAGTATTACTATTGGACAGTAAACTGATTGCTAGTGCGAATAAAGAAGATACTTATGTAATAAGTAGAAAATGTGTTCTAATTAAGAAACACAACAGAGATCGGTACACTGCACGGCTCTACGGAACATTGAGGATGAGGAAGCGAGTGATGAGGAAACAGGATCGGCCGGGCAGTAGAGATGGCTCCAGGTCAGGTGCACTCCATCTAATTGACCCTTGCTTACCTCTTCTACTCATCTTTCACTGTCATTGTCGACATTCTACAAGGTTTACCATTACACTACCTCCATGAGCATCACTTCGAAAACAAATTTATGGTCTCAGTCATGTTCACGAAGTCACTACGGTTGAACCTATGCGAACCTCTGGACACAGTGCTTCGAAGAAATTTGAGGGATTTCGTGCTCATCTCAAGTAAGCACACCACACAATCGGGTCCCTGCATGGATCTCAACACTCCTTTTGAAAACTTTTAAATTTTAGCTAATTTTCGCGCAAGATGCAACTATTGCAATCGCTCCAAAATTTATAAAATGAAAAATTTTCAAAATTTTATTCTTCGATATCCGTTTTGAAGCATTGTGAAACGATTCCTTAAGTTTTACGCTTTCTAGTGTACATAGTACATTTTACAGTATAATTTTGCACACAAATTTTTTAATGTTCTATTTTATAGTTAATGAACTTTATTTGTGCAATATTCCACCAAAAATATAAATTTAATGGTTTTTAGCCGTTTTTGGCTATTTTTAATGATTTTTGAAGCACATTTTTTGAAATTTTACCAATTTAATGTGCTCAAAAAGTGCTGGCCAACGAACTCATCCTTTCGTTCGGAAAGCTTGATTTTTTTGGCGCAAGAACGGAATTTTTATCTCAATCCTAAGGAGAGTTATCGTCTAGAATGACACATAAATAAACATATATATATATATATATATATATATATATATATATATATATATATATATATATATATATATATATATATATATATATATATATATATATATATATATATAAGAAAACGCGTTACACCCTAGGGTTTGTTTCAGAAAATGCCTCAAAACTGATTTTAATGAAGAAAAATTTCAAAAATTTTGATTTTAACATTTCCCAAGCATTTGCAGTAGCTTCATTTTCTACAAAAAGGCTTTTTTTGTAAAGTTTTAAAATAATTCAAGCTGTCCGAATAAAAAAAACGTTGCAAAGAGGTTAGAAGGTTAGAGAGAAGCGGCGACTCTATAAAGCTTGGAATTATCCCTTCAAACTGTGATTCTTTTCTTCCTTTCACTTCATTTGATTAACTATAATCCCCCTTCACTTTGCTTGCACTTAATTGGATGTACTCCTTCGCTTTCTCTCGACCAGTGGAATTCAATTTCCCTTCACCTGTGACTATATAAGCTGTGTCCTTTCTAATTTGTATTTAGTTATTGTTTGTTACTGATGATGGCCTAACCGTCGAAATCGATATAACATTGTAACTTCTAATTTTTCGTGGAAATAGACTACGTTTTTTCACTAAATTCCGTTTTATTGATACTACGTATTTACAGTCCTTTGGTTATCCCTCCCGATTAACTCTGCGACCTTCTTGAGTTCAAGTTCTCAGCAGATATCCCGCGAAATAATGTCGGACTATGGTAATGCCAGAGCCCTTATCAGCACAGGAGGGGCAGCTGACCCCCGCGGCGATTGTTCCATCAACCCAAGGGGGCGGAAACCCTGTTTGCGTCTCGCAAATCAGATCAGCCCGTCCGCTGAGCTGCCTCCCTTTCTCCTGTTGTCCGACCCAACTTGTATCTACCTCGACTCTAAGCTGAGATAACACCTGGTGATTGAGTTCCGTCGATGGATCCACGGGCTTAACTTTTTCCCAGAGCTGCCATTGGACTCTCAAGTCGAGTTTTCGTATTTATCTGTGAATGAGCTGGTAGCAATATAATGGTTAAATGGGTGAGTTGAGGTTCTTTAACTCGGGATAAACGGCCGTCTACGTTTAAATCTGAAGAAGGGTATACTTAGAAACATATTGGTAAGTAATGCACGCATTACAGGGGAATTGATGGATTGTATATAATTTTGGTGAGACTTAAATAAAAGAAAAAACAAAAATATTACGATTTCTCAGAAGAACCCTCCCCATCCCCCCATTAAGCCCCTCCACCGACAGTGAATTTCCAGCTTGAAATTTTGTAACTCCTCACACATTTTCCAAAACTCAACCAAATTCATGATTAAACAAAAAAGATCACGAAAATCTGACGATAATAGTCGAAACATCATGATTTACTACTATTACTCCATTCACCCCTTTTCATAATGAAATTTGAAACTCCTGATACTCGATCCAAAACTAGCCCGAATTTTTAGTAGAACAAAAAGGAATCAGGAAAAGCGGACGAGAATTGTTAAAACATCATGATTCATCAGTAAAACCCCTCCATTCACCCCCTCCCATGATGAAATTTGAAACTGCTGACATTCATTCCAAAACTATATCAAATTCGTAATGTGGGCTGGGCAGCATCGACAAAATTTGTCACACACACAGACATACATCTATGGTTTTTTTCACGGATTCGGTCTTATAATCTGAAACGGATTTGTATGCGGTTACCTACTTTTTTCTAGTGCTTGGATTGTCCCTCACCCCCCTGGATCAATTCCAATAGGCGTCCGGAAGCCTTGCCTATAAGACAGCTTCAGAGGGACGTCCTAAAAAGAGAAAGAAGCCTCTTCGTGGAAAGCCTCTCATAGAATTGGCCTACTCGATAAAATAAAGTTTTTGGTTTATTATTTTCAATGATGAACCTTGGTAATCGGCCAAGAAAATTTTTACCTATTTACCTATTTAGTGAAGCTTTAGAAATAAACGTAGGTAGGTATAGCACAATGCTGTATTCAATCGAATTACCTACTTCAATTATATTAATTTATTAAATTATTGATCAGTAAATACTTAGGAATTACCCTTAAATAAATCATTATTTCTATTCCACCAACAGAAGGTTAATTACTTCCGAGTCTACGAAGGTCGAAACGTGTTGGCCAATTTTCTAAGAAAATGAAGCTATTGCAATGAATCGAAAATTTCCTTCGTGGAAATTTGTGTTGAAATTCCTTGAGTTTAACGATTTGTGATATATGTATGTAGATTTTGATCAAAAAGTTCTGGTTCTTTTCAGTTTGCGCGCTAACAGAGGGTCGTTGAAACTTCTCGGTGGTCTCAGTGTTAATCTTTCTGAATCAACTGGTTATTTTATGTTGCTTTAATATTCTTTGTTCTCGTGATATTCAGATCAGCTTTGGAATCTCCTAGGCTAATTTCTTTCCCAATCGACTCACGTTGCTGACATTTAATGGAGCTCGTTCGGGACACCTCAAAAACAATATTACAAGGTTTGGAGGATCACTGCATAGCTGATGGGGCCATTAAGGTTATTTCTTTCCTTTTCGACCTGCCGTTTTACCAAGTTTTTTGTTCTGTGGTTTGGACATTTTTAGAAATTTTTTCAACATTCACCTACTATGAACCGTAAAATTGTGGGGTCTTGAGCTGTAAAGGAGTGAACCCTTTTGGGAGGCACGTTGCGCCAAGTTTTGATAATTTACTAGGTATATATGGTGCTTAATAATAATGATAGACCAATGATCTGCGTAGAAGGGCTATCTAATACAGAAATAATAAACCTTTGTGTAATAATTTACAGCGTTTTAATAGTTACAGTACTTACGACTTCCAAGCTTTGAAAAACGCTTAGGGCCAAAATAAAATAATTAAGAAGTTGTGTAAGACTGTATACGACTAATGAGGTGCCAAGTTCTATTAATAAAGTATTTAAACAAGCATTTGGTAAAATCCCCACCCCCGGGTATGTGTGTGTGTCCTTCCAGGCAATAACTTTCTTCAGGATTGAGATTAAAATTCCGTTGTTGCGCCAAAAAAATCAAGCATTCCAAACAAAAGGATCCGTCCATTGGCCAGCATTTTTTGAGCACATAAAAATGGTCTACATTTAAGAAATGTGCTTCAAAAGTAACTACAAATGGCTAAAACGGCCGTTAATCATTACATTTATATTTTTTTAAGCAGAACTTCAGTCAAAACAAGTTCATCAACGATGAACTAATACATTTAAAAAAATTATATGCAAATTTGTGCTACTATTCTACTGCTCTTGAAAACAGCCTCACCTGAACAACACGTATTTCCATTCGGTTATGAGGTAGATTTAATTTAAAACGTGAAATTGTAAAATGAAATGGAAAACGCACAGTTGGCCGATCAAAAGGTACAAAGTGAAGGCTGAACTCGTTATTAGTTTCGAAAAGAAATATTGTCTCTCCGAGAGTCTTGAGTAATTTCTGGGATATGAAAAGGATAGAAATTCAGTGCTATAACAAGCTGAAGGCCTGTTGTACTAATTTTCTTCCTGGAATGGTCCCTAAAAAAATTTATATATTTTTTTTTACTTCTTAATATAAGGGAATAAGGAAACGAATAGGTACACAGATTTAAAGGCACAACTTTTATGGTCTATTCAAATACTGTAATTATTGCTCCAATGATTCTAGGGGAGTTCTAACTAACCTTGAGAGGAATTTACCACGAGTTGGGTTTACAGTTTAATAGAAACACCGTAGGAAATCTGGATAGAGGATCATTCAGAGGATTAGCAATATAGGATAATCAAATAGGGGTCAAGAATGCTTTATGAAATTGTACATGCGTAATTAGACTGATGAGGAAAGGATCTTACCGTGAGGTCTGAGCGTCAGAACGAGATTGAAGGGGCAGCTCCCAAGAGAGGTGCCCCTTTCTCCGCATCCGGTATCGCGGTATCACTGGCATATTCGTGGCTGAAGCTGATAGATGGTGTAATGCATGCTATCCCGTCACAGTGCGGAAGTACTCAAGTGCCTGTCGATCGGTCTTTCATCACCCTCTTATTCTTCTTCAAAGTGAGCTTGTCTGGCCTTGTGTAATAACTTTTTGCCAACCGCTACCAACTACAGATCATATACCCACCTGCTTTTATTGTTGAGGCGTCATTTTAAAAGGAGTAATTGGAAGCACTGAAAAGATTCAGTTTCCTCATTAAGACGGTAGGATGACGATCTTCATGCACATTAATTGAATGATGATTACGTCCGCCGTTGCATCATGAACTATTCATGAGCGAAATGTGTTTTTAAGGACGACCCTCAGAAGAGACAGCCCTCAAATGTGAGAAAAAGCAATATAATTCGTTTCTTGACGTTCCAAGGGTTCCCCCATTTCAAATTTTAGCTTCATAGATTGAATTGCAAAGAAATGTTTGCATAAATATATATTATCAAATAATATAAATATATGTATGTTTGTATAGATATATGTATGCATTGTATTCGAAATCATCTAATTGAAATCCATTCATTCATCTTCTTTGTTTACAAAATTGTACTTAAATATGTTCTTGAATTTCATCCAAATGTTACAAAAAATTGGTATTTTCCCCTATGCTTGAGTCATCCTACATCCCCCTGGATAAATCTAAATTGGCCGTTCCTCTATAGCCTAGACCCTTGCTTATATGACCTACTCGGAAAAGTTTTCTAATATATTTATCAGACTCCTAAACCTTATAGCCGCTTATTATTCAAGAAGTTTTAACTATGTTGAACGGATAAGAAATCTGAAAAGTATTTTTTCACTCTCCACGTTCAGTGCAAGTACCTACGTGATATAATATATCCGTTGTGATATATGTCCATAGCACAAAATCGTAATCCAGATTATAACAAATTTATAGAAATCCTCGATAGAGCTCCCTCACCGAGAGAACTCAATCAAACCTCCCGCTCTATATTATTTATAATTGGAAAAGCGAAATCGTAGTAACCATAAACGTTTCCCAAATTTAACAAACGAAATAATTAATTAAGCTCGGTCATTCCACTGGCTCTCGTCCCTTTCTCAATGACTTCTCCGTTTGCAAACCCTTAAACTAGTCGCTCATAATATCCACGGAAGAATAAATACAAAGCACTAGATACATTACATTGGCAGACATTAATTAATTAAATTTCATAATAATTACATTTCATTTTCAATGTATAGAAGCATTTCCAAATTAAAATTTGGGGCGAAGGTGAGGAAATATGTCGGCCAGATTTTCTCACAGAGGAGTAGGTACCTATCCAATGGTCTGAAAATGGGATATTTACCATTTTTAAATGTAAGTAGATTCTATCCTGAAAATTTTGATACCGTCCTCACTTTCCTACAAAGAATAATTCGATTTTTACGGCTTTTCAAAGTTTCGACAAACTGTGACGTCACGCTGGACAGGGGGGTTCTTTGCCAAGACCTTGAAAAACCGTAATAAAACAACTTACCGTAGAATAGTGCGGTTGGTGTCTGTATTCTTAGAATTTTATCTGCTTTCATTAAAAAATTTAAAACAAACATTCGGATGTTCCCCATTCCATTTTATGGCTACTTGGCACTTTTGCCTTGTGGATCCTTAATTATATGAACAAGTTATTAGGGGTTGAGGGGGGAGATATTTCGGCTTCTTCCAGCGTATGAGGATTTAATTACGTATAACCAGTTTCGCCTGGGGTGGGATCATCAGGTACCTATCATACTAACAATAACAGAAAAACACATTAAAAAACAAACAATAGCATCTCGTCGACAGGTATAAGTGGTAGGTCACTTATATAGTTACTATTATGAGAGACTTACTATTAGGAAATTCAGAGGATGGAATTTATTCTTTCCCATTACATTAAATGGTTGTCTAGTCATTTCTTCTTTGCACTGCCACCCTACAGGTTCTACTTCCAGGCCCACATCAAATACTGCTATCAATAAATGTATAGTTTTAAGCAGATAGCAATGTTGGGGGAAAGCTAACATCTAGCATAAGCTACTTGTATCTAAGTCTTACCCAGCCAAAGGGAAATCTTGTTTGAACCATAACTTGAGACATCAAGCTATTACTGCTAAAGGGGATCGATTAATAGGTACCAACTTTTTGTGAGGGTACTGACGATTGAATAAATAAAGAACATCAGAGCAGATTTGAATTAAAAGTCCTTCAAATAAGATTTCTACAGCATTTTTACTACAGCATTTGTGGAACCTTTCAGGTTATTATATAACAAACAGTGAACCAAATTTTCCTTCCCAACTCACTGATATTTCGAATAGTTTTTCATTGAGAAAATGCATAATGCATCTCTAGCCTCCTTTATTAGCAGGAACAGTTTTAATGATAGGAGCTTAACAGCCGATCAAGATAACGGCCATGACCTAACTACCAAAAAGGACCCTAAAAAGCGACACCAAAGCCCCTCCTTTCTTTGATGGTTAGCCCAGACTCGAGTAGCATCATTATTTGTACTTACTGAAGATAGGTAGGTAACCAGAACCACTACCTTTTCATTTCACAAAAATATGTGTCTATTTTATATCTTTATAATGAAAGGGCAATCAAAATATTCTGTGGCGACCTGAATCCTGCTTTACATAATCATTGTTATATATAAGCGTTATTTAAGCATGTTCCATTTTTATTTTATTTTTTTTATTGGAGCAGTAGGCTCTAAAGGTCCAGAGGGCTTTTCCCTCTGGCGAGGGCTGAGTTTTTATAAGATCTCAGAACCGAATGATTTTCTTGCGAACTAATGATCCACACACTTGCACTGGCCTTCCATTACCTACTGAATATTTCAAAATTAAACACTGAAAGAGAAAAGTGAAATGATGATTCATGATTGAAAATAATGAATTAAAAGAAAGAAAAGTGCTCGACAAACCAGATGATGCAGGTCTACAGCCAAAACAATAGAAAGAAAGATTAGAAGATATTTAAATCTAATACTCTCCATAGTTCCATCGATTATTCATGAGGAGTTGACTTCAAAAACATCCAAGGTGATTGGTGAAGCAAAAAAAAAAAAAAAAAGAAAAAAGTCTCCTACCATGCCTAGTAATTTAGTCTCCTAGAACTCTCTTTCCAAACACCTGATTCATAATCATGTTTCCTCATCAGTAATCACTAGACGTTCAACAGTATGTCGAACCCCCCATCGCCAGTGCCTTCACATTCAACCTCCAAAACATGATTTTAAGCGTAATTCCGATCTATTTGTCCCACTAATCTGTCTATGACTAAAAGGATTGATTTAGGATATTTTTAATTTTTGAGATGCGAGCATCCAGACCACCAAACTATATACATCATTCTGATCTATTACGTAGGCTCGTTTATTATATGGAGGCTGATTATTGTTTACACGGAGGTTAGTGGTGGGGGGTATGATGGTGCTCTTGAACGTCGAGTTCAGTAATCTTGTTTTGATTTGGTAGAGGAAAGCAGGCATACTTTCAACAGCCCTCTTGAGGGTGCGAACTTCTGCCTTTCTTCTAAATGCTCATCAGAAAATTTACTTGATGCTCTAAAATCTGGAGGGTCTTTTGCCATCAGAATCAATATGTAAGCGGCGCTTACCTATGCTCCCTATATTTTTCGTTTTATCAATGGAAAACAGAGAGGTGAGAAGCATAGCATTATGATTGAGGTATATTTGCGCTTCTGTATTTTTCATGTCCACGTCTACGCCAAGTGTCTTGATTCTCATGCACTTTCAATTTTATTTCTAAGCACTGATTTTCGATGAACATGAAGTCAAGACTTTTTTTTTTAAATTATAGTAGGTACAAGAGTAGTTACCTACCACACAAACATGTCCGGAGCCAGCCCTATGTGGCCCCACTTCTAGCCCGGGAAATGCCATCGGCAATGTTCTATTACTAAGGTTGTCTTCAGGTCTATGTACTATATGAAGTAGGTAGTGTTGGTGAGAACCTAATGACAAGGTCTCCCGAGGTGTCATGTGCTATGCACAAAACTTCTGAGCAATCTTCAGTAGCCAACAAAAATATTTTAGCGCTTTTTTCTTTCTTTGTATTTTAACCTTCGAAGCAAATTTTTAAAAGTGATTCTGTTTGTCTATCTATATTTTACTAAAAGGATTGATTTAGGATTATTCTTATTTTTGAAATGCGAGCATCAAGGCCACCAAACTATACATATCATTCTGATCTACTTGTCCAACTAACCTACATTTTACAGATCATAAGACCCTAATCATTTTTTCCCAATGAAGACTTTCAACAAATGTAAAAAAAGGAGGATGTCAAAATATAAAGACAAGGAACTTGTTATGATGAGTTATAAAAGACAGTGGGATTCCCTGGCTCACGAGGCAGAACTAATCATATCAAAAAGAATTAATCATATCATATTTAGTAGGGACTTGTAACTTCTGAGTTCTTTATTGTGCTGTAAGTAGGTACCAGTAGAAAGGTAAATAATAAGACACCTTTTATCGCATATTTAATTTTGTTTAATTAACCGTCAAACAACATTAGTTAGAAAAATAGTGAAAAGCTAACGATGTAACAGTAACAACAAAGTTCTTTAGTAACTCGTAGACATTTTTTCTATATATTTGGCTTGGCACGAACATTTTACTTAATAGGTACTTACATAAATCACTTTCAAAGGTAGGTGTTCAATTACAACAGTAGAACACATCTGATACATTATGGTAAGGTTGCAGAGGGATGAACATGAAAACTATGTATTGAAAATTATAACATGTATTATAATTACCTATATGAAGTACCTACCTAATGTATTATAACTTGTATAACAACAAAAACTACAATGAGCGTTACCCACGAATTTTATATTTGAAAGCAGAGACCGAGTTAAGATGATACCCATTTAGTTTTTTCGTGAGACACGTGTCGTTGATTTTTAATTAAATTCCGAAGTTTTGATGATGTAACCAGTGCACTTGGCTGGATACTCGAAGTGTAGGATCCATGAGTCCGTTGAGACAACCTATCAAGTGACCTAGATGACATTGGTGAGAAATGCTCCGCCGCAAGGTGCGTCACCCGTCGCCGTGCGGCAGGAGCAAGAGAGTTCACTGTACAAAGAAAAATTCCTGCTCTATAAGCGATCATCCTGTTTACAAAAGTACAGCAGGGTTCTGTGATATTTTCTTTTCAATTCCGTTCTTTTTCGTAAATGTTTCTTCCCGTCTTTATTTCTAGAATTATAGCATTCCCACATAAGCACTGTTGTCTACTCATAATTGACTGGAGAGAAAACAGAAATTATAATAATAAGCTCAACTTGCCATTGCCGCTAATGACCCTTCCGGTTGAGACGCGGCTTAAATTCTTAAAATTAAAAAAAAAAAAGCTCAACTCCGGGGGGGGGGGGGCCTTGCAATACAAAAAGTCGGATAACAGTCACAGGGGGATGCAAGTTAGCCACCAGACAGGAAATTGGTTAGTTACGTAGAAGATTGCTGCGAGAGTGCATCGGGGAAGTAGTTATGGATACTACAACTATATTATCCATTCAAGTTTGTCAACTTTTGAGCTAATCTGTGGAAAAAGTGTGCAGTAGTTAATTATAGAAACTAAGTAAATACTAGGAAATCCGACTGAACCATTTCACTTTTCCCATCAGTTATGGAAAAAAAAAGATTCTGGAAAAAAATTGACAAATTCAGACCCATGGGTAACGCTCATTATTAATTGAGGTACGTGTAGGTACAGGCATGTTGGTCAGAGTGATGAGACGAACAATCGAATACCTTCTGTATGATCCAATAAACTTCTAGATAGTATGTACACCCATATTATGTTTGAATGGGAAATTATAATGCACATATATAACAAATGAAACTAACAACGACAAGTTGTTAAATGATCAAAGAAAACATTAAATCACGATGCTGCAACATAATTTGGTAATAGGTAGGTAACCTAATTTAAAAAGCACCCAAGGTTACTATTTCATATTCTGATTTCTGACAGTATTGGCTACATAAACTTGGTGCTATCTACATCACCTACTACAGATTTTACCAATCAATTGTTATAATATAGGTAATAACATTTATTTTTATTGAAGTTGGGTAAATGCTCTTCGATGAATACGATTTTTCCTAATGATATTGTGTAGTAAGAAATCCCTTATGTACTTATGTAATAAGATTACAAAATGGTTAGGTACTGACAGGAATATAGTGAACAACCGGTGAACCACACACGGAATCTCCTAGTTTTTTAAAAATCTGTAAGAACTGTTTATTTTTTCAAGTTCTCTGCGTTTACTAGGCACTCATTTACAAACAAGGTGCATCTTGAGGATCTCAAAATTTTAATTTTCAACGTTTTCTACAAAAAACATTTTTATTCTATTTTAATAAAGAAAACATCAACATTATGTTGGGTTATTAAAGTGTTGGAACCTCCACACTTCTTTTAAGCTCCTGACGGATAAAACGGGAGTTTTTGCGCGTAATGATGGCGTCATTAGTCTATTTTGGGACTCAAGCTTGCTGCAATAAATAAAATTTAAAAAATAATAGTTTACAAAAAAATGCTTATATATGCCCCATTCATTGAAGGAATATTATCAGATGCTTTGGGGTTGGCCCCTACTAAAGGTGTCTGTATTTTCGCAAATCCTTGCAACACGAAAAACTCCCTAAATTGCTTCTAGACTTCCTCTGGAATTTTGGCACTATGAAAATGTACTCGTAGTACACCAAACTCATATCAGAGAAAGTAAATTGATCAGAAATATTGAGTCACATTCAAGTTTCATAATTTTATTGCACATCAAGTACGTAGGTATGTCGAGTTGTTATATGGTAGCGAGTAGAGGCTGAGACAAATACGTTAAATTAACGACATTCACAAATATGAACCATTAATAGCTGCTTATGTATTGTTATGCCAACATTCTAAAGTACTTTCATAGCAATGAACAGAACAAACAAGAAATAAAAAATATAGGTCATAATATTGTTGAATTTATATTGAAATTCCAATAATAATTTGCGAAAAAGATGGACCGTACTATTTTTTCTTTACATCTCACATCTTTACATTTTTTCTTTACTCAGACTTTGCTGATGTAATCAGTCAGGACATCGGTGAACTTGAGAGAAAAATTTGCCTGATCATTAAAAAAAAGTTTGAAGGAGTTATTTTATTCACATTGAATTAAATTTTAAATGAAGCTTAATTTAAACAGTGTAATGTAAGTTCAGATCAGATCAAGAATATAGTACGTTATGTTATAATATCAAAAATTAAGTGTTTAAGTCAAAAATGAAAATAAAATTTTCACTTTTTATTAGAGCCCAAAACATAAAACATGAATTGATTCAAATATTGTTTGAGACTAAAATGAAGCCCACTTAAATGCAAATGATAGACGAAAGTTTTATACCTACTGAAAAACAATCCAGTAAGGTACATATTATGCCTATTATTGAATCATGCCCAAATCATATTTAAATTTGAAACGCTAAATTATTGATATTGAAATTTTCGTTCCATTTTCTGACATTTGGAGTACAGTCTAGAAATTTGAGTGCATACTTATTTGAACCAGTAAAACTTATAATATTTTATTTTACAGTATACATTAAGACCCTCTTTATCTATTAGTATATTATTTTATCATTATTTATATATAATATATCAGAGTTTTTTCGTTGGGCCAGGTGGTTACTTTTAAGCTGTTACAAAACATGGAACATGCTCAAAGTATATAATAAGATTGGTTCCGAATTCGCATTTGGCAACCAGGAACACGATTTTTCAGAATCATGAGTTTAACACGAATGAAACTTACCAACCGAGTAGATACCTAATAAAATCTAAAAATTAAAAAATGTTTTCAAGGCGAAGGGAGACCAAGAGGGAAAATCTACTGAGGATGATTCTGTGATAGATGGAGAGCATTCCAACGACTAGTGAATGGTCTCAGTTTTGGAAAGTGTTCGTATCTCCCTAGCAAAGGAAGGTTCGTAAGTGAAAATACCCTCCAGGAGTAAACACTATTTCATAACATAATTAGCGAATTTTCCAAGAAAATGAAACTACTTCAATGGAAACAAAAATTTTAAAATAACAATTTTTGAAAATTCTTCTTCGAAATCCGTTTTGAGGCGTTCTGAAACGAATCCTCGAGTTTAACGCTTTTTTATACATATTATACGTATCATTCCCGACGATAGGTGTACACAAACTTTACTCTCCTAACGATTGAGATAAAAATTCCGTTACTTACATAACAAAAATCAAGCTTTCCAAATGAAAGGATGTAAGTTTGTTTGCCAGCACCTTTGGATCACATTAAATTTCTCAAATTTCATAACTGTGCTGAAAAAAAAATCACTAAAAATCGTTACATTTATATTTTTAGCAGAATTATAGCCCACAACGAGTTAGTCAACAATGAACTTGATTATCAACAAATTTGTGCAAAAAATTATGCTGAAAAATGTTTGTACTTTTTATTAATATTTTGTAAAAACATCAATAAAAACTGCATCAACTAAAAGCTAAAAATCCAACATCTTTTTTGAATTGTAGAATAATCGGAAGAACGAGTTTTTTTTTTTTTTTTTTTTTGCCTTAAAATTTGTATAATTTAACAAATACTCTGCAATCAAAGTGCTCACATTTCAAAATGATTCAACAATATCGAATTTTTTATCGTATTTCTTAAATAAAATAATTTACGAAAATTCGCTCATTTACGATCATGCAATGAATGGAACGTTTGTGACCTCTTGGGCTGAGGGTTGACCTGCAAAACATGTTTATAATTATAATGTTTCATTTTAAAAAAATGTTTATTTTCATTTTATAGAGACCTATTGATGTTTGAGTGACCAGTTTGCTGTTCAAATCATTTATGTATTTTAAGGTTATTTTTCTAGCGGTCTTTAGGTGCACGAAACGAATGTGTTATTAAGGATAATTCAAAAAAATAATTGCACTGCACAATAATGTTTGTGGGGCGGTTAGGTGGGTAAATAGACGGTACATACCGACAGCTAAAATACCCGGTGAATTCAAAAATACACCTATTAGTCCAGGAGTTGAGGTCAAAAACATAACTGATTTTTATTATTCCTATATCATTTAAATATTTCATTATATATAGATACACAAAATTGATGTACCTACCCCCCTCATGTAATAAATTGCTGTCTACCATCTAAATAAAACAGCTGGACAGAGATGGCTAAAATGCGAACATTTCTGATAATTCCTAAACCGTCAGAAATTGTCAAAGTTGTAGCTAGAGTATGAAAAAACAAAACGGTTTGAACTCCCAAGAACTTTAGATTATCCCCTAAAATAAAAGAGTTACAAATAATTAAAAACAGGCTGATTTCGAGCAGTATTTAGACTTTTGCTCTTAATCAAATCTCTTATTGATCTCAATGTTGTTCCGATTGAAGTTAAATAAAAATCAAATTTGACCCAGTTTCAGCTCAGGCTATTTTCGTTCGAATTACAGCATAAAACGCCGTTGCTTCGAACTTCATGGTATGTTTAATGAAACAAATGTTATGAATAATTATGCAATAAGCCGGTTGAAAAGAGAAAAAGTTGAAAATAGTCCATTTTAGCCATCTTTGTGAGGCCACTATTCTGTATTCCGGCTGCTTTGAGATGGAAGTTATGTACAACAATTTATAACCTCCAGGGGGGGGGGGGCAGTGATTTTTGGTATGATGCTACATATTTATGTTTAATATAAAATCAGTTATATTTTTGGTACTGGGCTTCTTTAGGTAAAACTCTCGCAGATTTTTTCCAAGTTTTGAGAGAATCATACAAATAACCTATATATATATATGTACTTAATATATGTATTTTTGTAATTAGGAAGTAATTGTATTATATAATTATTTATTTAATAATCTAGGTAGGTATATATTATATAACACTTGTTAGTAAAAATAAATTTTTAAAACTTCAATAAAAATATTATCTAACTATTCAAATGATCATTTATAGAGAAAAATCGGGAGGTTGTGGTGTCTGAATACCTGTGAGCAGTCTTGTCGATTAGTGATTGAATGTTCAATCTTGAACGCCACCAGATGGTGCAGGTTATTTAGAAGAGGTCATCTGGTGCAAGGTTCCCAGTACAGGGTGTTCTGGTATAGTAATGGGTCTGTTAGAGGTCCCAGGAGGAAGCACCAAGAGACGAACCCCGCTACGAAGAGTCCGAAAGTGAGGGACCTTTTGGGTTCGGAGTAGGTGAGAACTTCACCAAAGTCCGGGAAACCCATGAAGTTGCAGAAGGCGTGAGCGAGGAAAGGGGCGACGAAGTGGCCCGTGCGGAGGAACAGGAAGGCGGAGTAGGCACCGAAGAGGGTCGTGTAGGAGAACTGAAACCCGGATATGAGGGCGGCCCTTTTGAAGGGGACTCCGGACTGGACCTGGCCGACGATGTGGTGGAGGTGGGCGACGCCGAAGAACATAGGAGAGATGAAAATCGCTTTGACGGGGCTCACGCACTGCACCAGGAGCGGCAGGAGGGACGCGCGGAAGGTCAATTCTTCCGATAGAGGGGCGATGACGTGATCTCGAAGCCAATAAATGCTGGTCAAGTTCTCAACCCAGTGCGAAGGCTCCGCCCAAGCGGCCAACGACTCGTTCTGCGTCTTTACGACGAGCGGCCCCAAAAATAAAAACATGGTTAATAATAGAGGGACGGTCGAGGCCGCAAATATACCGGTCCACCTCATGCCGAGCAAGTCCCACAAAGAGTGATTGGCCAGCAATTCATCGCTGACGCAGTAGTAAGTGAAAATGGGGGAAACGATCCCCATGACGGAGACGCTTACCAGACGCCTTTTGATCGTCGACGGGTGGTCCCTGTTGAGCGGAGACGACCAGACGTACAGGCTGCAGACGTAGGCGATGGACAACGTCAAACATTCGGCGACCACGACCCAACAGCCCGTCGCTTCCATAGTGTCGCCGACGACAGTATTTGTACCGATTCCGACCGCAGGTCATCCCACGAATTTCAAAACTCAACTCCCGCGTTCCCCGGACACTCCGGAATATCGCGATTTTCACTGGCGAATTAGTAAACGGTAACGGAATTTCCCCGGATGTAAACAGGAATTCTGAGAAAGTAACCTCCGCTGTTGAGATAACCTATCGACCCAGAGGAGCGACGCTAGCGCTACCTGTGGGAACGGGCCGAACCCACTGGATCAATGAGTCCCCCGCATAGCGCGAGAGTGCGTCGTTTCATTAGCAATTTCCCGCCACTGGTTCCCGCCGAATTCATATATTTTTGTACCTAATGATTTTCAGGGTCTCGGTGAATGATTTGGACGGGGTTTCATTAACAGTTTTATAAATACAATCAGTGGCGTAGCTAAGGCATTTCTCATACAGGGACAACAGTTAAGGATTTCATTTTATTTTATAGTTTTAGTATTAATTCCTTGAATACTATACTTAATTACTTGAATACCTATACGAAGACTGTACTATACGAAAACTGCCAAACGTTCATATAAGATCCTTTTTAATTTAGATATTCAATGGTTTTTCTCAATCAGTTTTTTGTTTTTTTTTTTTTTTTAAATCATAATAAAGTTTTAATCAAATAATGGACCAGTGTATGACATGGTTGAAAGTGATGTCAAGGTTTCAGTCTTCGACATCACTTACTAATTAAAAATAGAGAAATAATTAAAATCAACGCGGAAAATAACTACAATGGTTCAAAATTGAATCCATTTATATATCAGTGATCATAAGATGAATCAGTTCTTGAACAAACCTACGATCTGTGAGGGCTTGGGATATATGCGGGAAGCAATTTCATCATTCCTGTTTGGGACTTGGAGAATCCGAGCATAAGGAGTAAAATCTAACTGCGTGTGACGAGTGTAGTTCCCTAGCTAATTCGATAGAACTTCTAAGGATCGAAAGAACCTATTATTAAAGCATATACCTAATACTATTTAGAAAAAACATTATCCAATTAACTAGTAATCAGAACGTGGAAAACTACGACAAATACGAACACCTACGGATGAACTGAGGAGCACTGGGCTTGTATATATTATACCTAATAGACTTACTGCCTGCAAAATCATATATATTAGTTATGTGGTCGTTACCTTTCAGGTTTATCCTGTGTTACTTCATCGCAAAAAACTATTTTCTGGATAATATCACTCAATTGTATTATGTAAATAACTACGCGGAACAAAAAAACTGGGCATAAAACCAAGAACGACAACCAACAAAATGTAAACAAGACAAACTCAAACCAGCAATATGCTAGGTTAGAATAGAAATACTGCTGCAATAGATTATTTAAATCACCACAGAAAACGTATACAGGTATTTATTTAATTTGCTTTATTTTAACTGTGATTTAATTCGTAAATGGGATAGGTAATACAAACGATATACCGTTTTACGGTAAAGTAAAATAAAAGGGTGTTTAGGAAAACATCTTCAAATATTAGCATATATATGCGGGGAACAAGGAACAACCTGTTCATGTCGAACTGGTGAAGAACTCAAATTTACGTAATTTTTATGATAGGAACAAAAAACTGGCACTACCAAGATAAGCATTTAATGAACAATTTTGATTTGAAAAATTTGGCGAAATTCCTTCAAATTCATTTTTACATCCATTCAGATAACGTACCTAAGCTTCAAATGAAGTTTGAATTGACTCCCGTACTCTTAAACATCGAATAAAACCCGGAAGTGTGATTTCAATAGTTTCCCAATTTCGCTTTGGGAGTAAGAAAAGGGTCCAAAATTAGCTCAATTTGAAACATTTGGTGTTTATTAAATTCACTGATTGATGCTCTACAATTTTCATGAAGAGGGGTATTGACAACTCATCGAAAAAGAGTAAAACTTAGTTTTTGGCTAAGTTGGAAAAATTAGCTGTTCTTTGAACCCCCTTAAAAACCAAACCACAGGGCCGATTTTGAGATTTTTTTTTTAAATTCGACGTTGCAAACTTGGTTTTTACATCCCCACAACATACCAAACGGCACACACACACACACACACACACACACACACACACACACACAAATCCTTTGATGAGATTTTTGCAAGCTGACAAAGTTCTGGGTTACTCAATAAGCTGGGCTAGTTTTAAATTTAGTTTTAACTCAGCGGATCATGATAGAGCCTGTCATTTCATTAGTCTCTTACTGTCCCAGTGAGTTTCCCTATCTAATTTTAACTTCCTAGAGTGAACAGGAGAAAATTTAGCTCACTCTGCTGATCAGGGAGGAACAATTTAGTTTATTCGTCTCTTGATGCCCCAGAGTGTCTCGCTATCAAGTGTCAACTTCTTAGGGTGAACTGGAGAGAATTTCTTACTTACAACCTTTACAACCCCAAAAGCACCACTCACCATTTCATCAACCACTCACCATTTCATCATAACAGCTCCAAAACCCCAAAAAGCACTTCGTAAGGTTTAATGTAGCCTACAGGTTTCAAATTTCATCAAAATTGACTGAGGAGAACTAGTAGAAGTGGGTTCGTAATGAGTCAGGTGAGATGAAGAAAAAAGAAAGAAGAAGAAAGACCGAAAGCATGCATTTTGACGCCTCATTTTACCTTATATAAGAGATAGAGATAACGTTACGTATTTGGTATCAGGCGACTCAGGGGACATGACCCTCTTAAGATATGCAATGAAAATTATGTATGAGCCGACAGGGTGTGGTTGGGAGGGAGCCAATGTTTGGCTGAAGTTCTACTTTGTTTCCTAGTTATAATCCCGACGTGCCTCTTTGAAGTGAGTTTTTAAAGGCTTGGCAATGCAACACTAGCGTCTTGGTGGTTACACAATAATTGGGTCTCTATTACAACTTACGATTTTATACTTGTAATTAAAAGGTTTTGTAGTTTCCAACATGGAGCAATATGATGAGTATCTGGAGACCAGGAGTCGATGATTACGGTTCGCAAAAAATCAGATGCTTTATGGGGTAGCTACAGTTACCGTTCCGTCACATGTCGGTAAACCTTTCCCTCTTCCCGCCTTACCATTAACTTGGCTCGGAGTTTTCAAAGTCACTGAATCCGAATATTAGATCAAAAGTGCGAAGACCCACCAAAACAATATTAATCACGGTTAATCAATTTTTTAATTCGCTTACCTCAAACATGAATCCAATAATACGAGCAGCAGTGTTCTGATTAAATTACAAAATAGTTTTCAGAAAGGAAGTTGTACCTACAACACTGATCCATTCACATTTTGAAAAGTTAGGAACAATGACGATCTCCTTTTTCATGAGGTACCTACATCTTTACTTATTTCCTGAAGCGTGAACAACTTTGGCTGTCGGAGCAGAAAATACCTTTGAGAAAATGATTGAATATAACAATGAAACTGAATACACAAAGCTTTTTTTTTCTTTTTGTTTTTTAGAATTGGAGATGGAAAAAATCCAAGAATTGTAGAAACTCTACTCCTTGTGAAATCCCAATCTCAAATATTCAGCTGAGTTTCGGTCTATGGCCAACTTATGGAAATCAATATGCAAATCAAAGCCGCCTTGAATTTTTTCTTGTGTTCAAACTCAAATTTGACTCAGTGCGGTTGAGTGACGTGATTTCGATTTGTAGGATCATAGTTGGCTGATGTGGGATTGCTTAAAGCAAAATTGCGTAAGCTAAAGTTCTAAAGTTTCGATTAGGTGGTGGTAGGTACTTTTAAAAGTTTAATTTCACCGTGGCACTCGAAAACTCTGATTTTTGCTTTCAAAACGGACACCGCGAAGCTTGGGTAGAAAACTAATAGGATAAAAAGTAGATGATGCCATTAGGGCTTTCCCCCTACCACTTTTATTTGGGTATTTCCTCAACCAGTGTTACAGTTTTGTATCTATGAATGGGATAACCCACAAAACTATGTACAGGTGTATTTGGATCTGATGGTTTTTCAGATTTCATAAATTCTGTTGGCTTAGGTAGGTACGTATACAATACTTTTGAACATCTCGATTAATAATATACATTTATTGAAAGAAATTTGCCAACTTAATTATGAAAATATTACAAATTATTACACAAGGTTTATTATTACTGCATTGGATAGCCCTTCTATGCAGATATATATATATATATATATATATATATATATATATATATATATATATATATATATATATACATATATATATATATAAATATAACGAATATAACAATTTTTATTCAATATTTTCAGAGATATTTTGTAACATGTCGAGAGATACTTTAGGAAAATGTTCAATAATGTGATCCTCTGTCTCATTCCTGCAGCCATCCGATTTCGGTCTCATCTTCTACCTCGAGGCTTCGAATTTTCGTTCTTGTACATTGAAGCCGCGAGCTAATTGCTCGAATGAAAGAAAAGTGGACCTTTGTTTTCACCCACCCTAATATATGTGAGTAAGGCTTCTCCTATTCCTCTGGCAATGTATGGGACATACTTTTTTGAAATACTTCGAACTCTTTATGAAGGGTGCCGTCACAGGAGATCACAAGCGGAGTAAACGAGCCACGGTGGTTCTCAGCTGCTCTGTCGTACTTCACATTCAAGCTGTGGTTTCCCAGTCTTGGGCGCAGTTAGAGGCGGCGTCTGTATTTACAATACGGGTATCGAAAAACGCCGCCCTCTCACTCTCCCAGACCCCCTGGTAACGATCTATAGATAATTATTAAACGGAGCCTATGGTAAATCATTATACAAGTAAGACTCCTGCACTTCAAAGGTGCTTTGCTACTCACAATCGTGTAGTTGTGCTGATCCACTTGGGATAGCCCCTGGTTAGGCGTCACGAAAAAGAGGGAAGAGGCCTTCTCCCGCTTGGGGCTCTCTAGGCGGCAGCCTACGCCAGTATCTCTACTAATTTTCAATTTTTGCATGTACATATCTTTTAATTCTCCACTGACTAGTTATTATGCTTCATGCAATAAATTGTACTTTCTCTTGCTTTAAAGAGGTGTGTATCGCTTCCCGTGTAGCAGGTTCTGAACTTTTCCTTGAAATAGAATCAAACTGGTATATGGTATTTTTGAGGTATTATAGTTAGGAACATTCTCGAGATTGCCTTCAAGCAACCTCCCAGACACAGGTAGGAGTTCCCATCCCATTAGAAGTAGCATCACCTTCAGTTACCTCAAGCTCAGATAAGGTAGGCTTACAAGACGGTCAAGATGCCCCGCCCACAAAACTCTGCTTCTCATCACTTCCATAGCAATTATTTTAGGGAGACTATCTGGGAGATGAGCTACTCTCTTTAAATACTTTACATGGGCCTTAAGAGTAAAAGATGATATGCTATCCTCCAGATGCAAAATGTAATTCGGGGAGAACCATGGTAAACGGAACAGCTTCCTTAAATACATCAGCTGCACTCCCTCCGCCTTTACTTACTCCTGAAATTTCCAGCATGGTGAAGCATAGCACAGTACTGCTCGGATTTGAGCATAAAAAAACTCCATTTTGACCTTTAGTGGAATAGCAGGATTTTTAAATAGTCTTCCCCAAACATTATTGAGGGCAAACTTCACTGATTGAGCCTTCTGCTCTACATGCTTGGTGGTATGCTCCACTCCCAAATATTGGTAGTTACTTACTGTATCAATGGTTTCACCACCAAAGTTCCAGTGCTCAGTCGCCCTTCTTCTCTCAGATATCGTTCATGATGTCTATTGGTGTAATAAACACCTATAGCCAGATCCATCAGCCTCAAAATATTCGTCTCGGATCTCTATGAAGATTTTTGCTGGTTTAATCAGGTGTAGGTTCGACCTAATAGTCAGGAGTTTCAGAACTCTGAACCGAAATTTTGGTACTACTAACTGAAACATGGATCCACTCTATTCCTACATACTGTATACCCTAGTATTCCTATTACCCAGAGCATATCGATTTGAAAAACACATCAAGTAAGTAGGTGCGTTCTTTCGGAGTAGGTACTCCCGTTGAGCTGGTAGGCACCTACTAAGTCGACCCTCTCCAGGTTCTTCCTGCCTACCCTCTTCCCAACCGCCATACACGGTCTTGTGAGCCTTTTATGAGATTCAATATTCCTCCTTCCCAGGAAGCGTTCAGAAGGGCGAGTTAGGAAGCAGAGGAAAGCCTACTCTATGGAAAACCTGATTGTCGGAGAGGCTCACAAAGAGATTTTCTCTTACCCCCTCACCTACTCGTATCTCCTACCCCTGACTTCCCTCTCTCTTTGAAAATTACGCTTACGAACCGTAGGCGTAAGGAAGCTACTTGAACTTGGACAACAAAGTCAGCGGGGGGAGTTTTCAAAGTGGATTCATTCTTGTTAGTTGGCACCCACGACCTTCGGCTGATGTAATTATCTCGAGAAGCCCATATAAAACAAATTAGTTCATGAAATAAACTAGGAGTAACACATTAGTAAATCACAGCTTAGTTCAAAAAATGAAAAATGCTGAAAAAATTTAAGAATTGACTTTATTACTAATGTAAGGATAAGGTTTGGTTTTTTGACTACTTTGTTCAAAATAAGATTTGTTGGGGTCTTGTGGTTCAGTCATAAAGTGTACACAAAAAAATAGTGGTACACTTTATGACTGAACCTCAAGACCCCAACAAATCTTAGTTATTACTAATGTTTATTTGTGATTTATCTATCCTGAGGATATCCATTACACTAATTAAAAGCCTTCAACCCTCTGTATCAGTCGTATGTTCGCATGTGACAGAACTGTCTGCTGAAAACCACATCTGTGAACTCTGTTGGTGATCAAGCCACAATTTTCTTGTATAAGGATTCTGTTACTAAAAGCCAGAAGCGTCCATCTTCTGGCTCATGCTCTTCTGGTAAGCCCTTCTCAGGACAGCTGTTGGGTCACCAGTTTCCATGGAAATCTCATTTAGTTTTACAAATGCCTTAAGTCAACAAATCCTGGTTGTTAAAAATGGAAAAAAAGTAGGTATAATACGTAGAACCTTCGAGAAAATGATCGTGGGAACGACAACTATATTTTGTAAAATATATCAAGACAACTGAGAATAATAAAAACTGGGGATGGTGGAAAATAAATTTGTAGAACAGAGAAATCTGGCAAGAGGATAATGATTAATGTATAGTCTATTGAGAAGGGGCCTTAGAATCAGTGTAGCTGAAATAAGAATTCATAGGATGTGACATTCCCGTTAGAATCCAAGAGAATGCGCCTTCGTCGCTCCCGTGGTGGGCGTCGGCGTCATTCTCACGTTGTTGAAATGCTGTGGTTGGCGATAGATGGGGATCCGAGAACCGGAAAATCATTCAATACTGTCACTCTCCTCTCTCTCTCTCTCTCTCTCTCTCTCTCTCTCTCTCTAGGATTTAGGCCCCATTGTACCTTTGGGGGGCTACCTAAGTCCTTGTTAACGAGCGTATAGAAAATCGTATTTACTGACACCAAGATAACATTATTGAGGTGGTTGCTGTTCAGTTTGTACAGAAGAATTAATTTGGTGTGAAATATCCAACTTATGAAGGGAAGCCCTCAGTAATGAGTCCAGAGGTAAAACGAAATTCAGCAGATACGCAAAAATCGTCGTTAGAGGATTTTCCTGTACTAACTTTTATTTCTAATTCCTATTGTCACCTTCAAGGACAGTCGTTAAGAACACATGTTGTTTCTGTTTTTTTCCTCGGTTTTTGTTTGTTTGTGTGTGTTTTTTTATTATTATAATCTATTTAATAATAATATAATTTTTGACCTGCATTGATGAGAGTGATGGTGCGGAGAACGAATCGTACACCGAAAAGGGGTGACGCGAGGTATTAACAAGGGGAAAGTCATGTCGACCACCACGTTCCTTAGGTCCTTCGCTCCCTCGTTAGTTCGGAGCCCCGTTGTTGAAGGAATTGGCTCTCTTAAAATCAAGTGAGACGCTAGTAGGTATATGATAGAGAGTTTTTGGTGACCACTAACGTGCCCTTAACGTACCTAAGAGTACGTGACTTTATTATTATTTCACATATTTTAAATGAGAAACTTAAATTGAGTTTCAAGGCACTACTTCGCAGTATTGTTCTTAGTTTGCCTGATCTCTCAGCTGTTTTCTCGTGAACATTGCGTGAAGTGCTGCCTCCACTGATGATTATCAGGTAAAATCCTGGTTCATTGTCATAGAGATAAATACTTTTTCATACTTGTTGATAATTTACCCAACGGAAAACCCAAAAACATGAAGTTCGTAACAAATAATGACCTATAAGTGCAACTAAACCGCGGTGTTCCCCACTTGAGGCTTACTATCTTTGCGTTAAATCCATGCCCTGTTTAAGAATTGAAAACTAAAAATGAGAAATTAGCCCGTATACTGAAATCAACATTAAATTCGAATTTAAGATTGAAAATCGGCGTTTCATATCGAAATAAAGAAATTGATTAGACTACCAGTAGATACAAGACAGCTAGGGGAAAATATCGCGTTGCCCAACCACATCAAAATTAAGGCAACCGTGCCCCTGGTTCCATTTGGGTTAGCATTCATTTGCTCCCTCAAGACTATGGTGAGGGTGACGTTAAGTTGAAGTCGTCAAAAACTTTCTATTAACGGGGAACTTCAGCCCAACTTTAGCCTCCTCTCTACCCCACCCTGGTGGTTAAACATCGTTTTTCATTGCATATCCTGGGAGGGGCACCTGCTCTTAGTAACCCGATGCCAAATTTGTAATGGTAGGATGATTCTAAGATACCCAAAACGATACGTCGAAAAGCTTGTTTTAGGACATTCTTCTTCTTTTCTTTTCTTCTCTCACCTGATTATTTACCCCACCATATCTACCAGTTCCCCTGGACCGATAGAATTTTGGATGTCGGCCACATTTATTATGAGGAAGTGCCTTTTGTGGGTTTCCTCCTTCTATGCTCAAGTCAAGGGGGGGTTATGAGGGAAGGGTGGAGGTATCTGTGCGTCCATCTTGAGCACCATGCTCAGCCAAGTGGGGGGAACGTCCCAGTGAGTAGGGGGATTTGTTGGGGGACCCTCAAAGGGTAGCCACCGGGATTTAAAAAATTTCAACCCCCACCCTATCGGGTGGTGGTGAGGTGGAGGCACATTCAACCTGGGCATTAGGATAGGTCCAGTGGTTGGATTTGTTCCGGGACCCCCAGAGGGGGTGGCCAGCGGATTTTAAAATTCACGGTACACTGTGATACCCTGGGTACACTGTGGGAGGTATCCAGAAAATTTTCAGATCAGAGGAGGAGAAGAGAAGGGAGGAAGAAGGTGCGCGTTCCCAACTTCCGCGATACTACAGGCTCAGTACACGCTTCAGAACGACGCATCTCGATCGAGATTACCCCAGCCTAGGAAATACAAAACGTTCAATCTGGTGGATACCATTCTCGACTTATCCCACAGTGGTTGTTAAGATGGAATTCTAGTAAGCTTTGAATAGTTGCATTACTTTTATATAGTAACAGAAAAGATGAGGATTAGAATCACTATAACTTACTACTAAAAATCCAAGATTCCAAGACGATTTTTGTGGGTTGAGCCGTTCAGTTGTAGTTGACAAAGTATGATCTTCAAAAATTGATATTCTGAACGCAATTAAACTTCCTCACAAAAAAGAGGAATCTGCCATAACAATCATTGTAGTCTCTTGGCGATTTGTTGATAGTCAAACTAACGCTTGATTGAAGCCTTTTCACGGGTAGGAAAATGTTACAAAAACGGGACAAAAATGAGAACCCTTGGGACGTCTAAAACGAACCATGAAGTCTAGCCCCCCCCCCCCCCCAAAGATCAGCTGGGTGAGATCTGGAGATATGTTATGCATGTGCTAATCAACCTATGAAGCAGAACTTTGGGATGGAGGCCTCTTGGGGCGGTTAGAAACGAATCATGAAGTTTAGAGCCACCTAGATCAGCTGAGTGAGATCCGGAGCTA
This sequence comes from Adelphocoris suturalis, assembly GCA_030762985.1. Taxonomy (NCBI): domain Eukaryota; kingdom Metazoa; phylum Arthropoda; class Insecta; order Hemiptera; family Miridae; genus Adelphocoris; species Adelphocoris suturalis. The sequence goes on along the minus strand of CM061041.1, from coordinate 117,014,504 downwards.
TGGTCTTTGTTATTCAACCTATGGTACTGAAGTTTGAAACGGAGGCCTCTTGGAACATCGAAATGAATTATAAAGTCTGAAGCCCCCTAGATCAGCCGACGGGGCTCCGGAGTTAATTTCTTTGCTATTCAATCTATAAAGTTAAACTTTGATATGGAGCGTGTTCCACGTTCCCCCAATGTTTTGCCGAGGCTCAAGGTGAAAGGTAAAGTGAGTTTGGGGTCTCCCCCGTGGAGAAGAGGGGCAGAGTTTGGTTACTGTTAAACAAAACGATGAGAATACGAAAATGTGTGGTAATTTTTGGGTGCATTCTTTTCACCATTTATTTTGATTTTCTTATTTCTTATTTTTGTTTTACATAAAATGATACCTATTTTGTTCCTATACATAATCCTAGAGAGCTGGAAATGTCACCTGAGAAATGAGATACGTAGCTAAGCTCCGCATGAATACCATTCATATGCGCTTTTTCACGAATCGGTTCCACGAAAAAGGTGGCAGTGAACGAGAACGTATAAGTGCCTTTGGATGAGAAATGTATAAGTCTTATCTACGATACATATCGGCACCTGATTCTCCACCGTCAAAGAGCATGATATATTACTAGCTCCCTGTAAAGGACACCCCACCCTGCTTTCCCTGTTTATTCCCCCTTTTCCCCTTTTCCGAGGAAAACTTGTTTTACAAAACGGAATCGAATAAGCGAGGAAGAATCCCATTACGCCAGGAACGGTGGAGCTTTACGTAGAATCCACCTGTTGGGAATGACGATGGCGGGAGAGATAGAGTGGAAAGGTGAGGAGGGGGTGGGGCAGAAGCCGACTTCGCATTTGATTAGCTTCCAATCCAACAAACCAGCTTCCTCTCTGTGGTTACCACCTCTATCTGATCTTACATCATATTCCAGGATCCACTTTCGTTATATAAATTAATAGTTTCTATCGGTAATTTTTTTCAACGGCCTTATTGATTCTCTCCCCTTCAGCAGTTCAGGCTTCCCGTTCTTTTAGGTTACAAAAGCAGCAAAAATGGCAGGTTGTAGCCCTATAGTAAATTTGACCGACCATTTGCCAATCATTAAATAGTAATAGAATACCATCGATATAATTATGTACCTCTATCTCTAATAAACATAGGAGGAGTGAAACGAAAATTATTGTATATCCGTTGGTTTCAGTGAGAGCGTTTGTTCAGTTAGTTTTTTAGAGAGCTTAAATCCCTAATTTGAAACTATCAAACTTGAAAAATAGCTCTACCTTTACTACACAGAAGTACATTGCAGCCATGGATTTGTAAAATAATGCTCTACGCGTTCGTTCATACGAAGCGACAATTCTCATTGCCTCCACTTATGACGTGCGAGACAGCGCCGAATCACGACAAATACGATACGACGATGATTCACGAGAATGATACTCTCATGCGTCCGATATTGTCTGGTTACGTATGTAGGACCAGCATATATTTTTAGTAAGACTAGTAAGCTCCCGATATCCTACAGTATTCTAATACAAAAACCAAGAGTACCGAGGTTGTTATTCAGAAGTTTTCGTGTCTTTACAAATTTATTTTCCTGACAGCCCCCGCTCCCCCTCCCCCCATAAAATTAATCGATGTCAAATGATTTCTATTACTGGATAGGTCGATGTCAAAGCGCTAGGGAATTGATACCCATTAAAAGTTGTTAAAAAGGAAAAAAACATATCTAAAAATCATTCACTATTAAAAAGGCAAATTGGGGTATTCATTAAGTTCGTCCAATGAACAAAATCAATATTACCAACAAATCCTGGGAAGGGGGGGGGGGGGGGGGGTTATTTTTTATTTATTCATTTTTTTAGGCTGATTAGTTACGAAGATTTATTATATCATGAAGAAATCAAGTAGTGCTGATACGAAATAAATCACTCGCGACGAAGTTGTGGAAACTCATTTAAAAATGGAAGTTAGTGAAAAAACGTCTATTTCCACGAAAAATAAAAAGTTACAATGTTAAATCGATTTCGACGGGGAATGGGAACTTATCGAGCAGTATGCAGTCGAAGCCGCATGGAAGAAAGGATCGGCAAAAAACAAGATTCTGCAAGGTAAATTACAACAACTTTTGAAGACTAAAAAGCCGGTCCCTAAGACTCCAGCTCCACTAACAGGGTCTCACCCATTCTTCAAGAAAGTGGAGAACCTGTCTGATGTCGTATTTTCTCCGGCAGAAGTATCCCTTCTTGAGAAAGGGTTGAAGCATAACCCATGTTTCTCCCTTGGAACTCCTGCGACTCGGGACTTAGCATTCTCCGTCGAGGCTACGAATGGACCATCTGTCACCAAGACCCTATGTGCAGAAGAGATCCAGTCCTCATCAAGATCACCAGGACCACCACCCGGGAAGGAGGAGACAGTTGCAGCTGGTCTAAAGAAGAAGTTTTCCCAGAGAAATATTGTTGCCCTCAAAGCAGATAAAGGTAATACAACTGTCATCTTAAATAAGCAAGATTGTGTTTCGAAAACTGTTCAATTTCTAGAATAACTGTTCAAATCTGTCATCTGACCCAACTTCAAAATTTCCAAGATTAATTCGAAAAGTAGTTCACCAATCAGAAGATATTTTACTAACAAATATGTACATTCCAAGTTTTGTAGAAATGAACCCTCATGCGCCAAGGTTATCCTGTCTCCCTAAAATTCATAAGGAAGGAGTGCCGATGAGACCGGTGGTGTCTTATATCTGAGCTCCCGCTTACAAAGTGGCTAAAGAACTCAATATTTTATTTAGAAACAAAATCAACTTTCGACCTCAACATACTGTACTAAATTCCTATGATTTGGTCTCTAAAATTGAGGACATTCAGATGCCTCAAATGCTAAACTTGCATCTTTTGACGTGGTTAGTCTGTTCACCAATATCGATGTAGCTAGATGCAAAGATGTAGTGTGTAGGCTCATTCACGCCTCTAAACTTAATGTTTTCGAAAAGGACGAATTGTTTAATTTGATGTCTATTTGTATGGATCAAAATTACTTTTTATATGAGGGGAAATGTTATACACAACCAGGGGTTGCTATGGGCTCACCGTTATCTCGTCTGTTAGCAGATATACACATGGATTATCTTGAGCAACAAATATTTACAACTTGTAACACAAATGATCTTCTCTATTGGTATAGATATATCGATGATATTGTCGTTCTATGGAAGGGCACAGAAAGACAACTAAATTCTTTTCACGAAAAAATTAATAAATTAGATCTTTTTATCAAATTTACCCTCGAATTCGGCGGAAATAAACTAAATTTTTTAGATCTATCCATCTCTTTGGTAAACGAAAAGCATGATTTTTCAATTTATAGAAAAGATACATATAGCGATATAACTATCCATAGTACTTCAAATCACCCTTTAGTCCATAAGCATGCAGCCTTCCATAGTATGATTAACCGAGCACTATCTATTCCAATGAGTGAACAAAATTTATCAAAAGAAAAATCCATTATCAAAAGCATAGCGGCTAGTAACGGATATGGAGGAGATCTCGTTGATACCATATGGGATAAGGTTCTTAGGAAAAAGAGTAGGGGAAAAGTTTCCAATCTGGCTCGGAAAGATGTAACTTTAGAAGAAAAGCAATGGATAAGTACACCTTATTATGGGAAAATTTCGGATAAAATCGGCAAAATTCTATCATCGAGAGGTTACAAAGTAGGTTTTAGAACTAAAAATAGTCTTAAAGCATTACTAGGATCCGTTAAGGACAAAATCAATGTTCAGGATAAAAGTGGGGTTTATAAACTAAAATGTTCTTGTGGCTACAAATATTGCGGTCAAACTGGTAGGAAATTCAGGGAAAGAATAGACGAGCTTCAGGAGGATTTCAGGGAAAATAAGGGTAAGTCTACATTTGCGAACATCTTAAGGAATTCAGTCATAGTTACAATTTTGATTTGACAGATAGACAGTAGAATTTCTTCATTTTTGCCCAAAGGGAGGTATGTTGAATGTACTTGAAAAATTCGAAATTATCAAAAGTGACAGATCTGGTAAATGTTTAAATGAGGATATACCTCAATATATTTCACCACTAATAGGTCCATTTTTATAAAGCTTGGAATTATCCCTTCACAATGTTGAGACCATATTTAGTTATTCCCCCCCTTTCACTTCATCTAATTAGCTATAATCCCCCGTCACCTTGTTTGCACTTCATTGGTTCTACCTCCTGCCCCTTTCCTTTCTTTTGACCAATGAGATTCAATCTCCCTTCACCTGTCACTATATAAGCTGTGTCCTTTCTAATGTATCCTCAGTTATTGTTTGTTACTGATGATGGCCTAACCGTCGCAATCGATTTAACAGTGTAACTCTTTATTTTTCGTGGAAATAGACAACGTTTTTCACTAACTTCCGTTTTTTTTAGTGATGATAAATAATTTACCTCGAATCGTAAATGCATGGCAAGGAATGTATGTAACGTTAGACAAGAGGGGGTCGTACGTTTTACTCCCCATGAAACAGGAAAAGTGAAAGGTCGCCCGCCGATGATAGCGTTCTACTCCCCAACTAGTCCATTGTTGTTGCTTCTTATCTGTGACCCTTGACGTTCTACTCCCAGAATGAAAACATTCATTTTCCGAATCGACAGTATTGATACAACCATGTCTGAGGTCTGCGAATTTGCCCCCGCCATGTGCGTTGTGGACTTCGAAAAATCCATGTACAATGCAGTTGCAGCAGTTTGGCCTCATACTTTGGTGGTTGGGTGCAGATTTCACTTAGCTCAAAGTTGGTAAGACTAAACGATTTACCATCGAATTTCATACATATCAGAACTAAACGAGTCAAAAAGCAAGAGTGGATCCGACAGCTCATCTACAGGCAGCAGCGAAGCCTTCCCCTGTACAAGTTTGTTCAGCCAGTTTCACTGCCCTTTGACTCAAATGAGAGCAGACGACATTAGGGGCAAATTGCAATTGTTTTCATTGTATGTTTTATTGTACATCTATCTATGTTGACGAAGCGGCTCTTCCTACTGATCCTTTTTTTATTATTATGATTTGTCGAAGTGGCTCTTGCCACTGATACGGGGGACAACGTGAGCAACCTCCTCGAGATGTCCTCTGGGTAACGCTAATAGCTCACATAATCTGGGGAGTAGAACGTCAGGAGCCGGGCGCGCCGCCTGTTTCATTCCAGGAGCCCAACGCAATCCCGGGAGTAAAACGACAAGATCTGGAGTTTTTCATCTGACGTGAGGCCACCTTTCAATGGTGATTTCAGGTAGTGCAAGGTGATTTCATCAGTTTAACTTGCGATACATTCTTCACCAGTTCGGGAGCATAGTTTTCCTTCATTATAATGGTAAATCATTATAACAGCTTCGTTATCACTCATCAATGTTATGTGAACATTTTTTCAATGGTCTATTTTTTTACTTTGTAAAAATATGTACCAGATTTCATTGGAAAAATATTAAACCAAAAATAATTTCAATAAATACTAATAACAAAATAATAATGAAAATGTAAATAATACAAAAACATAGTGCAACAATAAACTTTGTCACAAATAAATTTCTGAGAACTGTTGAACTGGAATCCAACTCGAAGATGTATTTCATATATATAGTAATGAATGACTGATAAAGGTCATCGCATTTAGTGAGGAACCTACTTTCCAGGAATCTGCAATGCTGTGAATATTTTGTTCCTTATTTCAAAATCGTAAACCTTCGTACATACAAAAATATTCGAACTGGGTTACTTGATTTTACATTTGATGTGATACATATGAAGACATTTCATTACTGTTCATCTTGAGACTCCCTATAGCAAGTTATTTGCAGCTATCTCGGAGGCAACTTCATCATTAGTAGTTGGTCCGAGGACTAGTTAATATTCATGCCTCTCCATCAAAACGCTTGGAAACCCAACTCCAGTTTCACTAGCGTCGCTAATATGATGGCCATACACAGCTTTACAACCTCGTAACCGTTAACTGTAGCCGTAATTGGTTTCCACTAAGATAACACCCGGGCAAAGGTGGCATGATCTCTAGTATAAACCGTTTATTGAACGCGAGCGATGGATACAGCATCCCCTAAACTAAACTTCAGCTGGTGGGTGGCAATGAAGTTGAAATGGCAATGAAACCTGCGAGAAATTTTATGCGGCCAGAAAACCTTAAGTTAGTGGCCGTAATAAGGCTCCCAGCCGCAGTTTTGAAACGATTAACTCTCCTGCATTGTGATATTTATCACAGGCCGTAAATGGACTTCACTTCTCGGCTTTCATGCATTAATGAAAATATGAAACGTAAGTCTCCTTTCTATTGTGTTTTATTATTCAATATACAGTTGGGTCGCCTGCTTGTGAGGACAAACTGAAAAATGTAACTCAGGTTATCTCATTCAGTTCATTGAAAAAAATATCTGTTAAGATCAACTGTAAAATTTTTATATCAAAAGTTTTTGAGGTATCACAATCCTTATATTTTACTCCTAAGGGTTGAATGAGGCCAAGACTGTAGCATATCCCCGGCCTATGTATGATTTTTGAGCCAATATTTTTGATCTTATTTTTTCTTTAGCAAATTTCCATAGAGTATAAAATTTAAAACTTTTGAATTTTCGAAAAATTCCTCCATTGAAATCCGTTTATGGCATCCTGAAACGAATCCTAAAGTTTTAAAAGCTTTTTTATGTAGGTATACATAATAACAGTATTTGTCAATCCAGAAGATAAATCTTCTTAGAATTGAGATAAGAATTTCTTTATTGTGTCAGAAAATCAAGCATTCCAAATGGGAGAATCAATTTGTTGGACAGCACATTAAGTTGCTCAAAATTTTGCTGAAAATTGTAATTAAATTCCATTAAAATTTGCTGAAAAAAACTATAAAAACTTTAAAAAAGCTAAAAAATCCAAACACTTTTTTTGAATCGAGTTTTTTAAACCATAAATTTGGTAGTTAACCATTTCTATGCACTAAAACTACTCAAGTTTAAAAACAATGAAACAATAAAATATCCTAATTTTTAGGAAACTTCGCTCTCACAATAATGCAGCATCACAAACTCTTTTGAACTAGATTTCTGGAATGTAGGTATCTTGAAACGTAAAACAAAAAATTTTCAGGGGAGTTTGCATTTTTCCATGTTGAATCAGAAAGATTCATAATTTTAAAAAATACTTTCCTACGTTAAACTAATTGTTATGTGATTGTAAAAAATGCTCATAAATAGTTTGTATAATTTACTTTTATAAACAGTTTAATTTTTTTAAATAAAATATTGTTTTTATTAAATTTTTGATCTCTAATTGATTTTCTGAAGTCCCCGGCTTTTGTTATCTGTGCATTTAGCATTTAAATTAAAATGCTATCGGTCTAATGATTTCGGGCTTCGTACTTGGAGTTGAGCCATACAACCCCAAGTGTTTGCACCCCTCTAATATGGTGGTTAATGGAAACCTCTTTCTGTATGATGTGGAATTTTGCCGCCGGCTAGCAGAAACTGGATAGAGGGAGAAATCAACTTGAAATCGGGGGTTTGACTCGGAAATGCCCCGAGGGAAAACTTAGTTGCGCGGAGTTGGTCCGGAAGCACGCCAGTGTCGATGGTTGGGTATCGGATCATCACGGGAACGTGATCCCTGCGTTCAGAGTTCAACCGAAAACGTTTTCAGTGATCTGTGGCCAACGGAGGGGCCGGGGAAATTCAAATAAGCCGTCCGCATCTGTTCCAGCTTCGATTAATCTTCTCGGTTCACCTTTGAAATGTTGCCGGCTACGGGGTTAGAGTGAGAGGAGGGAGCGGGTATCAGAAATGAACTATTTCCGGGTGTTGGGGGTGTTGTACGATTTCCACGTTAAGGTCTTCCACATTGAGATAGTGGGAAGACCCAAATAAGTTACACAATACAATATTCCCGTGATTCATCTTATGGATTATCGAAGAGAGAAGGAGAAGAAGAAGAAGAAGAAGAAGAAGAAGAAGAAGAAGAAGAAGAAGAAGAAGAAGAGAGAGAGAGAGACAGAGAGAGAGAGAGAGAGAGAGAGAGAGAGAGAGAGAGAGAGAGAGAAATGAAGAAGTACCATTTCTCTAGCAACGACTTAGTTGTAAGCAGAAGTCATCAGCAAATTGTTGCAACACATTTTCGATACTCAAAAACGCAACACATGAATGCAACACATTTTCGTCAACACAAAACGTTTCGGGGACGATTTCCCGTTAAAGTAGGTCATCGCTCATGTGTATCAAAATGGTTATAATGAACATTTATCTAGGGACTGTAAGATAGTAATATCCTGGCTAGGATGGTGGCTGAATGAATTGCATAATTTTTTTGTGTGAAAATACAATACTCACGTGTTATTATTTTACGCATTTTAACATCCATACCAAACTGAAAGGTGTCTGCAAGAGATTTCAAATAAGTACATGTTTGAAACCGTTATTTGGAAGCAGTCGCTAGGTAAACGACTAGCTAGCGACTAAACGACTCGTCGCTGAAAGCTAAATTTCAAAAATCAAAAAAATCTCAGAAACCAATTATTATTATTATAAAAATTATTATATTATTATTATCAAAATAAATTATCAATCAAATTATCAAATTAAATTATTATCAAATTATTATATTATTATTATCATCAAAATTTCAAAAATCAATTATAAATAATGTAAAGTTAACTGAAAGCTAAATTTTATATAATCATTGTAAATAATGTAATGTTTCAATAAAACAGCATGATCGTATGATAGAATTTTCATAAAATATCCTAATATATCAAGTCACGTACAATATATACTACAACATCATCTATTTTCGTTTAGGGAGAAAATCCTCATATTTTGTTGGAATTTCAAGCTGAATATTGGGAGTGGCGGTTTTCTTCTTAATGCAAATGTTGAAGATAAGATTGGAAAACTCCGATCCTTTAGAATGCAGTATATTTATACACTATGTTCCTCCGGTATAACCTAATCACCTGAACCTCAGTCATAACCACCGTTCCAGCGCCGTACAACCCCTTGCCCTTTGATCTTGTCATAATGGGCAGTAAGCTCCCGTCTGATACAGTATAATCCGCCCCATTTCTGAACGGCCTCCTTGTTGTTTAAACATCCATTATCCATCATGTTACTAGATCGTTACCTATTCCCGTCATAAACATTGCATCCTCGGTGGTAATAAAGAGAATACGCAAATAGGTTATACCCGCTGCTTGAGCTTGATCTAACAATAACCTTGAAACAATACAGAAGATACCACAGTGAGGTATCCTTACACCCGTATACATAACGGGAACCTTCACAATCATCATAAATAACTAGGTATCTGGAACTGATATAAACTTATATAAAAATTTTAGCAGTGGAAAAATTGAAGTAAAAACCATAGATAATCTTTCCTAACTCTCAAATTTCAGCCTTTAGAAATGACCTAAGGTCAGACATGATTTAATTTCCATTCAACGAACAGCTACTTTTCATTTTGCTACTTTGCATCTGGCATAATGACAACACCATGAGGTTCAACATACAGGCGTAGTTTTCAGATGCAACGTTGAGGCTCTCCAGATCCATCAACTGGGTTTCCAATCCATCATAGAGCTAAGAGAGCGGAATAGACGTCTTTCCGCTTGACTGAAGCAATAATAAATTCAGTAGCTCACGCACGTAATGCTCCGTTAACTACTCATCTCGACCGTAGATTTATTTAAACAAGGCAACGACTTGTTCATAATTTTTAGCAGAGTTAGGGGGCATATCAAAGAATTTCTTGCCCTCCTTAGCAATCTTGCCATTTGCAGCAAAAACAGAAACTTGTTCTCGTCCTCCTAATTTAGTTTTCTTGAAATTTTTGACATTTTTGTCTTCACTTTGGCACATAAACGAAAAAAGCGTTACGGTTGGTTTTCCTGATGATTTCCGCTTACGACCGAGTCGTTGCTAGCGAAATGGTACTTCGTCGTTTTTCATCCCACAAAATTCGTTGACCATTCGTTCGAAAGCTCTCGATTTATCCAACCATATTATGTTAATTACTGCAAAGTGCGTGGCCAACAAGCTGAGTTATGAGCATGGTTATTTGAATAATTGTGTACACTCAGGTGATCATTCTCAATAGTTGATATTGTGAACATGATTGCGACTGCTGTTAATTTCTGATGAATTAATTGAGCTGGTGTTTCGATGATTTGATTCATAGCAGGTGATCCGAATATTGCGAGAACGGTTTGATTTGTGAAGCGGTGGTTAAATCATTTTAATAGGTAATTTCTATACTTTACTCTCTAGGAAGCTGTAATTTCGTATGTAGCCTCTTTAGGACATTTACTTGACGATGCTCAGGGTCCAGATCAGATGAGTGGCTCTTGATTTAATATCTTTCATAGGGTACTTTGAAAAGAAGCTTGAAAAAACTAATCCAGGTTCTTGGTTTAATGTTTTACTGCCTGAGATATTACTTGGAGAGCTTGAAACAGCACATACCTTTGGTATTGAAAACAGTCGCATCAGTAGCCTCAGAAAGATGCTGGAAAGGGGTTTTCATGCAGCATTCTCTCCTTTTTAGCATTCAATACCCACTGCTCTCTCTATAACGCTCCATTGAATCGAATTCGTCAACGAAATTTTCCTCCTTTAATTACTCATCAAGATTTGAAGTCCAAATAAAAAAGTCAAACTGATCTTTCCTCTAGTTTTGTAATAGGTTCCAAAACGGGGTATTGATATCAGGCGGCACTTTCTCCTAAAGTTTCATAATGTATGCATGAACGGTAAAAACACGCTATATCTTGAGTCCTTTCTGATTTCAGACGATTGATTCCCATGTTCAAATATACCTACTTCCCAGGGGGTATGCCGGATTTTTTGATAAATCCAAATAAAAATAAGTAAGTGGGGAGACCATCAAGATGGGACAACACATCAGCGATAGGCACTATTCAATCACGCAGCATCTATAATGATCTGGTTTAATTTGTAAAAACAGACTCGACAACGTTTACAAATTACCTAAGTATACGTATCATAATCATACGAATAATAATAATTATCATTTACATACTTTACGGAGGAGTCCGTCGTCTGATGTAAATGATAATTTTACTATCAATACTAACAGAAATAACCCATCAGATTTAATAACAAATAATAACAATGTTGGGGAAACATTACATTTCCATAGATTCGGGAAATTTCAAATGCTCAAACAATATACGTACGGATTACCATGGATATCAGAAATTCCTAGCGGAGGACCTCAGTTAAAATTATTAAGGAATATCGGAAATTACTTCGACGCTCACCTCAAAAATAAATAAAGGTTCTTAATTGTTAAGAAAACGGACGGTAGACCTACGGTTCTACAGTCAGATCATTTAATAATGATTAATTTTACACACTATTAGTTCATTATGGTTACTTAGCAATATTAGTTTATAACTGAGCGTAATAAATCAGCTTTCCTTGACACTACAGAGGCTTAGGGATTATGAGATGCTGTGATAAAATGAGAGCATTCCAAAAAGTGGCTTACAATTTTCCTGCTATGAAAACTAAGGGAGTTAACTTGCCTAGTAACGCATTGGTTGTACGTGAAAATCAATAAAAAACCCCACCGTGACGTGACGCTCGTGACGCGACGAAATTAAATGGAAACGTCCTGTTAATCATTATTCAATGATACAAATTTACCCACCTTTACAAACATGAATACCACCATTAGTAGGTACCAAACTATTTTATCTGAATGTTTGAACTCGTTGGAATCCCCATCAGACGAATTCGACAATGAACTGGAATTTAATCACCAATTTATTCGTTTCTTTGGTTCAGAGCAAAAGGAGGGAAATTGACCTTGATTAAGGTTGATTGAGAAATAATAGAAAGGAAATCCGGAGGCAGACGACGAATGAAGTTTTGAATGAAAAACAGGAAACGCAGTTCTGATCGGTTGCGACGTTCCGAGCGGGTTGCAAACGAAAAGAAAAGGAACTGGGTGACAGCTCGAGGAACGCGCCCGCGTCCGCTTTTCAAAGTGATAAAGTGCAAGTGACTGACTATTGTCTATTGTGCTCCTGTCGTGAAAGACAACGGGCGGGAGTTGGGGCTCAGTGGGAGTTTTATTATGGGGGTTGCGATTGGAAAGAGGGAGATGTTGGTCGGAATGGATGGTAAATTGTATTACAGCACATGGATTCATCAAAGTAGATCAGCACCCCGCTACGCGGGTGTTCATATTGTCGAACCAACACAATGGATTACAGGAGGCAGTAATAGATTTTATGCGAACCACAGGACAGTACCTGCTATTGGGAAGGGTTGCGTACACCTACCACTCAAAGAACCGGTTCCATGCTTGACAAGCCCAGGTATCACTATCCACTCTAGTCTGCCCCTTTCTCGAGGGGAAAAACAATTATCAAAACAATGAGTACATTTTAGGTTCGCCTTAATTTAACGACGATAAAAAAATCAGTCTAGCTGTAGTTTTTATTGTTTTACTCACAGTTTCCAACAAGACTACATTTTCGTACCAGATGACTAAAGCACTAACTAGTGACCACTCCGCAGATTGGGATAAAGGTATTAAAAAAATTAAATAAAATAAAAATCATTTCTTCGTCGAAAAAAAAGAGTACACTCATTTTTTCTTTCTTTCTAATGGGCCATCTGAAGGTCGAAATCGATTTGGAGAGGAGGAACCAGGTATGATGAACAATTTCGATAAATAGAGGGTCATGCGAACGATTTTAATCGTAGCTGTCGGAGTTTGAAAGTGTACACTGGCCCGTTTTTTTTCCTTGTTTACCGAGCCTTCTCGGAAGATATTGTCAAGTATACCTGTAAAGTTACATCAATATCTACTCAAAGTACCATAAAGTTTTGTAATATATTATTATTGAACTTCAAAAATACAAATTAGGAAGCTGAATACAAAAGTTGAGCCAGGGAATATCTACAACAGTGAGGCTAAAAGTATGTATGTATCTTCTAAATGACAAACAAATTGCACTGTATCAGGTTATGTAAGGTAACGTTTTTATATGCAACTTACCCTGCAATGTTTGGTGGGTTGAAAGTTTTTCCTTGGTATTTTCCTACACCTCGATAACTCTTCTTCATGGGAGGAGGAGAACAAAGTAATACTTTCTCTCCAAACTCATTGCTTCCACTGCACATGGTAGCATCACATTATTGTAATCCATAGTTTCGTACTTACGTAGGTTTTTGAAAAGAATTAGAATAAGGTGGGATGTGAATTCTACTTGTTCAGAAGGCGTAGGACTGAGAGCTTTCCGCTTGATCTGCTGTTGGAAGGTTCCAGAGTAAGGGTCCCAACCGTTAGACTAGAGTAGATGTCCCATTGGAGTTCAATACAACCTGCATGTAAGGGAATTCTCTCATGATGTCACCGAAAGAACCCATACTTCAACATGAGGAGCTCGAAGTAAGCCGTACCGAATCAACTGCTCCATCTGAGACTGGTTATTCTAGAGGAAGGTTATCCTACCCACAAAACACTGATACTATCGTATCTTAGATCTTGGTTTGAGGCTTTGAATTAGTGATTAAAAAATGTTTAATATAAAAATTGTTCAAAAATGCATTTGTTGACTGTCATACAACCAAAACAAAAGTTAAGGAAGAGAAGCGCTACAGTCCAAAGAAGAAAAACCTCAACAAAATCCTTTTCCTTGTGGATCCGCAATTCACTGATTTCTCAACGTTTCATCCTTTGGAGAAACTGTGCCACCACAATTAGAGATGATTCAGATTTTGCGGTGTGTCGTATCACTACTATGTCAAGTTGTTTTATTTATTTATCACCAGCGCAACGCGGCTCACCTCCAGCTCAATGAAATCATCAGAACAACGATTTGCAATCATGTTCTCAATATCAATTATTGAGAATTATTGTGTATAAACAATTATTCTAATAACAATGCTCATAACTCAGCTTGTTGGCCACGCACTTCGCAGTAGTTAACATAATATGGTTGGATAAATCGAAAGCTTTCGAACGAATGGTCAACGAATTTTGTGGGTTGAAAAATGACAGAGTACCATTTCCCTCGCAACTACTCGGTTGTAAGCGGAAATCATCAGTGAATTGCTGCAACACATTTTCGTTACACATTTTTGTTACACATAAACGTTTCTTTTTCGGTTGGAGATGCCAAGGCTAAAACACATTCTGTTTTAAAAAAGTGCCACCAAACGCGGCAGGCCGCTCGTACTTTCTCTCTTATGAGAGAAGAGCTATGAGCATTGAGTATGTCTCAGAATTTCACTGCTAGTATTCATAATCATAACAACACCCAACTTGTTTATAGGTTGCTCAGTAATTTCACTGCTAGTATACACAATCATAACAACACCCAACTTGTTTATAGGTTGCTCAGTAATTTCACTGCTAGTATACACAATCATAACAACACCTAACTTGTTTTGTTTATAGGTTGCGTGACGTTTTTTCTTTGAGTAACAACATTTCCGGTTGACCTGTTGACTAAGACATTTTCATTGTCAAAATAACTCTGTGGAAGACGAACAGTTAGTGTCAATATGTAGTTACATAGTACCTACCTATTTTTGTGTGTTCTGTTTGTTTGTGTGTGAGTTCTGATTTTAGAATAATTCATTTATCGCTAATATAATTCTAATTTTTTACCAATATTGTATTGTATTGTATTTGTATTGTATTTTATATTATGTTTTGAGGATGATGGTGCGGTGAACAACTAACTAAAACTGCTGAAAAAAGGGAGACGCAAATAATCAACTACAGTGAGAGTCACATCTACAATCCTGTTTCTAAGAAACCCTATGTCACCTAGATCACCACCGGCCCTGAAAACCAACGGTGTAATCCATGCTCATGGGGGGGATACCAGTTATGGACGTCGGAAGAGATTTCCAATTTAGGGAAAAAAGTTGAGATATACCAAGCCTCCAGCGCTTTTCCTGGTGAAGGGGACGTGAAATGCGCCACCAGGTGGATCGTTCTGTGATGGAAGTTTTGAGTGATGGGATCTTCAGGACAAACAGAAAACGCCATTTTGACGGAAATGAGAGAGGAATAAAAACCCTACCAACTGTTGTGGGACACTTCCCAAGATTTATGTTTTAATAAAGATGCAAGAAACTCAGCTAATATTTTTTAAAGCTTATCAAACAAATTTATTAACTTTTAATATTAATAAAAAACTGTAAAAATGTTTCTGAACTGAATAGCAACGTAATACGCAACGAACTGAACAGTAAGGCCAGGCGCCAAAGAAGTGAACTGATTTATTTGTCATCTTCTGCAAAGGTACCTATTTATGTTTCAAGCTAATTTATTACAATTCATATTAAATAAATACATCACAAATTAATTAAACTTTCGGTATTGTTGTCGTATGCGGCCTACAAATAACGCGTGACCTACTCAGACGACCATTGAGCCTACATGGCCTACGTAGCGCGTGCCAACACGACAATATTGATCCGACGAGAATTACATAGGAGACAATGTACAAACTAACTCGCATAATTCCTGAAAATTTCGTCAAAATGGGTATAATAGTTTATGAGTTCGTGTGTCAATCAACTTTAGTTTTGCGCATGTGAAGTAGTTGTTACGCAACTAAATGCGATAAAATTCGTGGGGGCACATCCCTGAAACCTATACCCAACTGCTTACCGATGTTTAATAAAATCGGACCAATAGATCGCGAGAAATCAACATATTAAGAATGTTTGCTGATGCGCACACGCCATTATTGATCCTACGGCGATGAAACTTATAAGGGGATATGTAGAAGCTAACCCGCATCATCCTAGACACCAAAATCGGACTAAAACTTGGGGGACTAAAGTTAGGGGCGTGAAAAGGAATTGGCACAGACTGTCATGTTACCAAAATTGATCATTAAGCTTTGAAACGCAAAGTGCAAGTGAAATGCAAGTGGAAACTTTGATTTTGGAAGAAACATTTTTTTTTATTTCTCGGGAGTGAGGAGACAAAAAAGAAAATGGAAAAGGAAATCCTGGGAGACCGATTGAGGTTTACAAAGTGAGTCGAAAATAACTTGGAATTTGGAAATCCTAAAGTAGAAACTTTCACTGATAAAATGAGTTGGAGCGGCATAATTCTTTTGAATGGAAGCTCGACATAGAGCTAAATTTGGTTTGTGCCCGTGAGGCCGCTCTTTGGCCTTTCTTTCTGTGAAATACTAAGGTGGTACGATTTAGTTGAAATGATTCGACGAGTCAAAATTATCTTGTCCGCGTAAATCGTGCACATTTACATACTCACAGCTTCGTGGAAGTTTACATCGTCCTATATGATGACATTGCAGGAAACGTTTAACAGTCCATTACATTACATTAATTACATGAATAATATTGGATCTGAATCTTAGATTCTTATGTGGTTCCAAGATTAGGAATGAGAGATTGATCGAGCTATGCAATATGACTGTTGTTTAGAGAGATTGTGGACGGAGGAGGAGGGGACACCTGTTGAATCCACCTGTTGGAAGTTTCTCGGCTCAACTGTTTTGTTCACCTTGAGCCATCGCCTACCGATTTGACAGTGTCCTACTACGGTTTCCTACTACAACAGTGAAATCTTCATTCATGGACACCTCTTATTAAAGGACATTTGTACGTAAGGGACAACAGTTTTGTTCCCGGCCGGGCCTTATAAAATTCATGTCGTAGGAAAGCTATAATTAAGCGACACACTCCTAATTAGTTGACACGGTCAATTTTGCTAGTTCCAACACGTGAAACCCATGAAGTTCTATGCTAGTGAAACATGAAGAAATCTCTAAGTAAAGCTGGGAGTCCACTCTCTGACTCGTATTCCTATTCAAGATCCGACTTCCGATTTTGTATCCGATGTTGGGCTTTGAATGGTTTATATCCCACTCAGTTGTTATGCGTCGGAACTCACGATCTTCCAACTCGGTGGTCCGAGTGTGAGCTTCATTGGGAGAGTCGGTCCGATAGTCAGTGTGAAATGTGATCCTTCCGCGGTCTTTTTCCGTACCTTTCTATTTATTTTGTCCTTACATTTCTTCATTTTCATATTGGACAGTGAAGGGCTATCTACTTCCATTGAGACAGAGAGAATTATAGATTTTAAGTCAAACAACCTCATTCTAAATCATATTCTGCAACTCATACAAGACTTCGAAATTTATTTATTTTTTTTTTTTTTGCATTTTTTATGGATTATTCAGCAAATATTAATGAAAATTAATGATGAAACAACTTTTATCATAATTTTGTGCATCAACTTTTTAATGGCCTAAATTAATCTTGATAACCTTCTTTTGACTAAAATTCTGCTAAAAAATATACATTCAACAATTTCTAGGAGTTTTGAGCCAATTTTACTGATTTTTGAACACTTTTTTTTTAAATTTGAGCAATTTAATGAACTCAAAAACTTTTGGCCAACGAACTCATCCTTTTTTTTTGGAAAGCTTGATTTTTGGCGCAAGAACGGATTTTTGTTATCTCAACCCGAAGGAGAGTTATCGTCTGGAATGACACATACGTAAATAAATATACCTATATTAATTTATATATATATATATATATATATATATATATATATATATATATATATATATATATAGTTTTGATGAAAAATGAAAACACTCGCGTGTAATACTATTTTGAGGTATTACAGAAGGTTGGAAAAAGATAAGAAACACTTAAATAAACTTACAAAATTGAGAGAATATTTCGCTGTGTCAGCGTCGTCAGCGCTAGTGAAGAAGTCTTCTTCACTAGAGCTGACGACGCTGACACAGCGAAATATTCTCTCAATTTTGTAAGTTTATTTAAGTGTTTCCTATCTTTTTCCAACCTTCTGTAATACCTCAAAATTATATATATATATATATATATATATATATATATATATATATATATATATATATATATATATATATATATATATATATATACCTATATGAGAAAGTGTTAAAATTCAGGAATAGTTTTAGAATGCCACAAAACGGATTTCAATGAAGAAAACTTTCGAAAATTTGGATTTTGTCATTTTTGGAGCCATTGCAATAGCTTAATTTTCTACGAAAATTCGCTAAAAGTGAACGAAACAGTCACAATTTAATGAAAATAAATTTGTTTTACATAGTTACATTCATACACACCACCGATTTATTAATGGCTCACAACATGGCCTCCTCCACTTAGCCGGCAAGTGTAAACTCGCTGAACAAATTAACTAGCCTGCAGACATTCACTAGATGTTAGCAATGACGCGAAAAAATTCGGCTTTTAGTTCCTTGAATGGTATGCTGTCTGTTAGCTTGAACTTATTACTTTAAATAACAAACAAAAATAAATAAATGAATAAACTAGTGGACCCCTGCTGCTCCACAGCGTTACATGCCAAATCACCGCAAAAAAATAGCAACATCAAGCCCCCACTGATCAGGAAAGAGCCCATAATTTCAATCTTCTCTTATTGTCCTAAAGGATCACCCTATCAAATTTCAACTTCCTACGGTGAACAGGAGAGGCTCACTCAGCTAATCATGAAAGAGCCCCATCCTGATCAGCTGACTGTGCTAATAGTTATGTCGTCTGTCTGATTACAACTATTCGAAAAGTTCGTTTTAATTACAATCACTGCGTGTTTTGTCACTTCTGTTCCAATTACAGAATACCTTTAAATAAAGGACAATATTGTCGGTTCCGTGGGTGTCCACTAATTGGAAATTTGACTGTATTTAAAAATTTCTGACAATTCGTTGGTGGTTCTGTATCTTCCTCGAGCTTATAAAATGATTATTGAGAACATCGGCTAACAGAGTGATTTAAAAGATAAAGTTAATAAATTATTTCATAAATTGCTAAGCAGAGGCATTACGTGGAAGCTTAATCAAAATCAAATTAAAACTGTGTAGAAGTTTCCTTCTTAAAAGACTTTCCCGTTTGCACAAGTAAAGGAGCTTCCTTTAATCAAAAATGAAACTCACTGAGCCCAACCCACTTAATCCTTGAGATTTTTATTAAAGATGTTTACAGCTGTAATTAGCTTTTTACAAGAATTTCAAAGAGAATGTCATTGGTATTTGACTGTAAATGAGCATTATTTTTCCCGTTTCAAAGATCAGGGGTTGCATATACATCATCATGTTATCATTAATTTAAAAACGCTGCAAATTATTACACAAAGGTTTATTACCTCTGTATCATACAGACCTTCTACGTAGAAAACTGACCGTAATTATTTAGCCTCACTTATAGTAAATTTACTATTGAAAGTCGGGGCTTCGCGCTTCCAATATTTGGTTCACTCATTCACTGCATTACAGCTCCAGGACCTCATAATTTTACGCTTTATCCCTTCCCTCTCCCCTCCACTCCATTCCCTCTTACTCCCTCCGCCTCCCCCACACTCCCTTCCATCCATTCCCTTACCCTCCATCCCCTCCCCTCCCTTCCCTCCGACTCCCCCACACTCCCTCGTCCTCCTTTCCCTCTCACTCCCTCCGCCTCGCCCTCCCTCTCACTCTCTCTCCCGCCCACCCTCTTCCACTCACCTGGAGTGCGCTGCGTAAGTCTAACACTCAAAGCTTTGAAAAAGACAATTTTTTGCCCGTTTTTGGCCCATAGCATCTATGCGAGTAAAGCGATCGGAATGGTTAAACGTTAGGACCAACTAGACCCCAAATGGAGTCTATGTGCGAAAGAACGGGTTTTTTAAGTCAATTCTTAGGCCTTTTATGGCCCGGACGGTGGACGGCGGACGGCGAACGGCGAACGGCGAACGGCGAACGGCGGACGGCGGACGGACATTTCAAATTTGGATTCTACGCACCTTGAAACGTAAAGTGACAAAGTTTGAGGTGGGGTTATAAAATTTTTTTGCTATACGATCACATAGGCTTATTATTGGAAATAATAAACCAAAAAACGCTGAAAATTATTTCACAAAGGTTTATTATTTTTTCAATTGAGTATGATCGTAGTTTTAGTTGGCTTGCGTACGTCATAAGGCCCGTCCAGACTCCTCGGCGTGTCCTATTTCGAGTTGCCACAACCTATACTTCTATAATTATATACGCATGTTTATATTTCTCGATTTGAGCTCCTATCTATTCAAATAGTTATTGCCTTAATAATATCTTTATCTAAGTACGTACGAAAAGTCGAGAGGATATGTTATTAAATATGCGTAGGAAAAGCATTGGTATTAACACACAAATATGACCTAGAAAAAAACATATATTCATGCCTCGAAGGAACGCCGTACCCACCTCATGGTGCCGCGGTGTATTATATGGGTATAACACGTAAAAGTAATAAATATCCATTCTCCTACACCCCTCTGCTACGCCTGTCACTCCAGCCACCACTAGGTGCCGCGGCGCCTCCTCTCACTCCACCCCCCGCTCACCACCTCACCACCCACCGTGACCCCCTGCCAAGCGTGCCAGGCGTGCGTCTAACACTCGAAGCCTCGAAAAAGACACCTATTTCGCCCGTTTTTGGCCCATAGCATCTATGCGAGTAAAGCGATCGGGATGGTTAAACGTTAGGACCAACTAGACCCCAAATGGAGTCTATGTGCGAAAGAACGGGTTTTTTAAGTCAATTCTTAGGCTTTTTATCGCCCGGACATTTCAAATTTGGATTCTACGCACCTTGAAACTTAAAGTGACAAAGTTTGAGGGGGGGTTATACAATTTTTTTTGCTACACGATCACATAGGCTTATTATTGGAAATAATAAACCAAAATAGGTTCAATGTCGGTAATGTCACTTTTAGTTGAAGTGCGGCTTAAGTCTCTATTGTATTATAATGAAATATTAATAATAAAAGGTGAATTTTAGTTGTAAAGAATTTACCTTTTTCCCTCGAATCTGATGATCTCTACTTTTGAAGATTTGGGTGGAATGAACGCGGTCGCACATTATGTCCTATAGGCGATTTTTTGTAATTTATGACGAATTCTCAACACAACGTAGAAATAGGTCAATCAAAATACTTTTCGTTATAGTTACCTACTTATTCACTTACATAGAACTTGACATTTAAAACAGAAATAATGACGCAAGATATATGACGGTTCAGTCGTCGTATTCTTCCACCAAATCACTGGACACGGATCGTTGATGAGGAAGGAAGGCGTAGAGGGGTGGGAGCCTCTTGTAGTCCTGTAGCTGTGGCCATTGAGGTTGGTACATTCCATTCCACTGCTGAGTGGCCCATGTGGGCCACCAAGAGCCAGCTTGAGCGGCGCTGGCGCCGGCGCCTATGGTCTCCGGTAGCGCTGAGAGCGCATTTGGTCCTAAATACCGACCGGACATCATGCTAGAAATGACGGCCGGAGCTGCTTCCACGTTGGAAGCCTGAGTGTCTGGACTAATGGTTAGAGCGCCTGCAATATGTGGAGCGCCTGCAATCACATTTGGCAAGCCAGGTATAACTTGTGGAGCGCCAGGTAATACATGTGGAGCGCCAACTAAGAGATTCGGAGCACTCGCAATCATATTCGGAGCTCCTACCACGATGTTTGGAACTGCTGCTTTAACGTTAGATGCAACAGGAACTCCAATGATGCTTTTACTATCAACCTGTGCGTGATTATCATTGTCACCAATCTGCAATAGAGTGAGGAATTTGAAGTTTTTTCATCACACATAAATTGTATATATTTTGTTTCAAGTAATAAAATATCAAGTATACGAGAATTATTGCAAATTTGTACCAACAAATCACCTAAACTTCTAGTTTGATATCCCGATGAACGAACCGTTTTCAATTCACTATGGGTTTCTCTTATTTGGTTTTTCTATAACTCGTACTGTCTAAACTTTTTAATGTATTCTTAGAATTACCCACCCCCATTTAAAATTATTTGAACCCAGAAAGTATTTGTTCCACTCAAGTTTATAATTAATTCGCCTCGACCATTTTTTTCATATAATTTCCCCCTATAGCAAAATATTAAGACAGTCACATTGAGCAGTATGACTTCGTAGCTATGTGGTTACAACATATATTTTTCATACTTGCCACACTACCGATTATGAAAAAACAACACCAAAACGATTAAAAAAAGTCCCAGCCATGCAGCATGATTGTATGAGCGAATTTTCGTAAATTAGGTATCGTATTGTATAATGTTAAATTGTTTTGAAATTTGAGCTTTTTGAGTGCAAGGAAATAGTTAACTATTATTTGATGACAAAAAACGTCTCTAAATCATGATCTATTCAAATGGAGGTTTTGAATTTTGACCTATTTTGCAGTTTTTATAGATTTTTTTAGTGCAAATTTTAATGAATTTTAAGTAAATTTTTCATCATGATTTTGTACATATTTTGTTGAATGTTCTATTTTATAGTTAATAAACTTTGTTTGAGCAATATTCTGCCGACAAAGTTCCAAAATGTTTAAACATTGAATTTTCCAAATTTTTCCTCATAAATATCCGTTTTGGGTATATGTGTGGCATTCGAGATAAATATTTCCCCTTAAAATCAGGGTGGAAATTACGTTCTTTTGCTAAAATTAGAGTATTTCACTTTTTGAGCGCTGCAAAGTACCCAAATTTAAAAGACATAGTAAAAATGGATGAAAATGCAAAAACATGTTAAAATTGTTGATTGTGTAGACGTTTTTACTGAGACCTTTCTGCCAAACATCTTCATTTAACAACGACACGTAACCACGTCACAAAACAATGACACATAATAAAGTCACAAAATAAACGCATGTTTCGTCACATACAAAAAAAGGCTAGTGTTACCGTTGGCTTGTGATCTCCGGAGCTAAGTTTTTTGCTATTCAACTTATGAAGCATTAGCCTTTTAAGCGTAAATTTTTGAATTTTCTAGCTCGTAAGTAGTTGATATACTTTTGCGCAGAAATATAACGAATTTTTCTATGCAAATTTTTGGATTAAATATATTGTGCTTAAAAGAAAACGCGCAAGTGTTGAATCGTGTCGAAAATGTACTCAAATTTCCATATAATGTAATAATAAATCAGTTTAACTTCAAATGGTCGACTTAACTAATTCAACAATCTAAAATTTCATAGCAAAATATTGTTGAAAAAAAAAAAAAAAAAAGCTTTTGGCATGATCTTTTACTTGCTCAGGTTTTAAGGATATATATATATATATATATATATATATATATATATATTTATCAAATTCGCTCATATGGTCATGCTGAAGGCTTGGAACTTTTTAATGTGGCGTCAGTAGTCCTTTTTATACAGAACTCGATACTTTCAAAAAGTTGAATGTGACGAACCTTGACTCCTCCCAAATTGTAGCTCGCCGATTTCTCGAAGGTGTCCCGCCAAATCGCGTTCTCCTGGTTCGCTCTCTCTTCTTTCAATTTGCGCATCTGAACGATCCGCTCGTCGAGATCTTTGATCTTTTTGCCTAACTCGTCGATGTTGGACCTCAACGCCAACACGCTTTTCTCCGACTCTAAATTGTCCTGTTGATGAGGTCAGGTTACGTTAAGAGCATTCAAATTGTTGAAATATTAATCATCATCATGTGGCAGTTCCTCCTTGTGAAAAGGTGAATCGGGGAGAACATCTTGTAGGTGGGGACAAGTCTTAGCTGTTCTTTAAATTTTATTCTCATCCGACCTGTGTACGCTATTCCTCAAAACATATCGCTTACACCAATACGCAATGCACATTTATTCCCACCCTCAAACTGGAAACAACCATTATTAATGAGGTAGGCGTACTTGCAGTGCAAAGCAGGCGAACACACCCAAAAACTAAACCTCTTGACAATCTCCAAATTTCAAAATGGACAAAATCATTCTTTGCATTTGCTTAAACCTAAGCAGCTTCTGCTGATAAATCCTAATCACTACAATTTTCAAAATAAAAGTTTGCTATACATTCATTCGTTCGATTTCCCTAAGGGTAGAAAAAAGGGGGAGGGGGGGAATAACTACAAAACATGTTATTATAAGTAAATATACCTAGTAAAAATACCCATAAAACGAACTGAATCACTGGCGACGATTTTGGAAACCCATTTCAATGAAGAACACGGAAGCTAATGAAGATCGAAAAATAAGAAGAAGAAAGTAGTTGTCTATTTCCAGCAAAAATATAGAGTTACAAAAATAACTTATTTCAGCATGACTATCTAACTTTCGAAATTGATTAAACTTTGTTTAATAATAACGCTGTTCAAGATAATCATGCTGAAATAAGTTATTTTTGGTTTTGTTACTGATGATTACCTAAACAATGTTCTTCAATAACTTCCGTTTTCTTCATACCCTATTAAATTACCACGATCAAAACAGATGATATGTTTGCAAGACCTCTGGTATGGAAAAATAACTCTGACTTGAGTGTGAATGAAACCTGGTGGGAACTTAGTAGGTGAAAATCCTATTATAAACAGGACAACGTCTTTGGTATGTATTAAGAACGCCATCATGAGTGTGACTCAGAACTGGCGTGGTCATAGTTAGAATCTCCTTACAAAGTATAAGTAGGTTGTCGTAGAAAATTGTGCTGAAATGTTCTAAAAATGTATAAAACTTAAAAAATAAAAATAAAATAATAATAAAAAATTAAATAAATAGAAAAAAGGTAAATAAATTGTCAAAATTCCTAATATTGGTTATTATATTTACTTGATTCTTAATATTGAACATCTCTTCCTCCTTGGTCAAATGCGCCAGCTCAAGGTTGAGTTCGATGTTCTTGTTTTTGATGGCAGCATCGAGGTAAGACAGGAGCTCGATGCGGCTGCGCTTGTCCATCTCCTGCTCCTCGATCTCATCGTTGAGCTGATTGAGGATATCCCGCGTTCCGGGATCCCTGATAATAGGCGATAACTTGCATCGGCTCCGTTTCCATATTTCGGACTTCCGGGGCTGGATGTACAGGAAGTTGGACTTCCTGGGGTAGGTGAAACATGAAGGCTTGGGGGAAGGAAGGCTTGAGGGCGGCTGTGAGGTCGGCTGCGAGGTCGGCCGCGAGGCCGGCCGTGAGGGCCGCCGGGTGGTTCGCTGCTTCTTCTTACCGGCTGAGAATTGAAAACAGAGTGGAGATACAGAGCTTTCTCATTAGTAAATCACCAAAAAAATCATAAATCACAAGTTCATTTATGGAAATAATAAACTGAAAAACGGAGGAAGGAACTCGAATCCTTTACAGATGTAGAAAAACCAAAAAGTTGATTACTTAAAAAATTGTAGTTTTTGTTGTAGGTATTTCAAATGAAATCAAATTTGCTTCGAAAATTAAATATCGGCCGACAACTTGGGAAGGTAGTTTTCAATCAATTCCACGAGATGGGATTGAAGAGTTAGAAATTTCAAATAGTATTTTTGTACCACGAAAACCAATTAAACGGTAGTGTTGACATTTTTTTGTCTTTGGTATGGCACACAACAGCGAAAAGCGTTACTTTTAAAGGGCGACACTTTACTGGTGACCAAATATTCTGATGATTCTCGCTGACAACCAAATCGTTGCTACGGAACTGTGTCTTTGTCATTTTCGTCGTACAAAAATCGTTTGCCAGTCGTTGGAAAACTCTTGATTTATTATCAAAAAGGAAATCAAAATGAAAACGTGGAACGAGGTAGGCATTAGATGCACCCCTATACAGAATGTCCATGGACGTGGAAATGTGGAACGAGGTAGGCATTTGGTGTATATTTACATAGATATACAGGATGTCCATGGACGTGGAAAGGTGGAACGAGGTAGGCATTAGGTGTATATTCACACATATTCAGGATGCCCATGGACGTGGAAACGTGGAACGAGGTAGGCATTAGGTGTATATTACACAATTATGCAGGATGTCCATTGACGTGGAAACGTTTAACGAGGTAAACATTCCTTCATATTTTTTTTTTTTTTTTAACTTTATTCAAACTTTCAGTTCTACATATTATATGTTTTTCTTATATATATTCTTTCAGTACGTGACGTACCATGGCACATGTGTTGGGGTTTTCGAGTAATTTTACTTTTAAGATGTTTTTCGTGTTTTCGAACTGAAGTAAAAGTGAAATTCTGGACAAATGTCAAAATTTACACTTTGGCCTCATTGGATCTGCTTGGAAATAATTTTGTTTTGCATTGGGGACATGGTCAATTTAAAGATCTTTCAAGCGATGTAATAAAACTTAAATTTCATAGAGAAAATAGTGCAGATGAATATCTTAAAATATCAAATTTTGTCGCGTAGAGTACCGTATTCGCTGCTTGCATGAATCATGCAGGTGTACGTACTAATTTCTCCCTTTTCCGGTTTACTGACTTAAGAAGAAAATACCTGTAACCATTTCGGAAGAAAAAAGCTCTCACCATCGGCCTTTCACTCAATCAGGAAGCGGTTGATTATCTCCCTGAAAATGTCTCACTGTATTGCGGGCATGTGCGCAAGTGGATTTAAAATGGTCATTGTAGGTTCTTTAAAGATTTGCAAGAAAATAGTACGTGTTGGAAACAATAAATTAGTCTTTTCCTTCAATTTTTTTGATAGATTGAATAGAAATGACTCGAATGAGACCATCCGGGTTCCTGTGTGACTAACCATTCTCGCCCCGCATCGGCGTTAACAAACTTAAATAAAGATTTGAAGGTGGAACGAAAGATCTTTAAACCATTGTGAATTACGAACCGATTTTCCTGGCGCAGAAATGGGTAGAACATCAGAACGTTCAGTGGAAAATACTGCATTTGCGGAAGGTTTACGTACTTACAATCAAATTAAAATCAAATTATGATAAATCAATCGGTCCTTCAGGCCTCGCAAGGGGCTCCGCTCCTTGACCCCGCCAGGGAACTTCGCCCCTCTGGATCCCCGGTTGCTTTCTGCTTTTAGCCTGTGGCTAAAATGCTAAAACATGGAACATGCTTTCTTCCCGCTAATTCGGCGTCGAATTTTCCTATCAGTGGACTATAATGCGCATAACTCAGCTTCCGTTGAAGTACAAGGGTAAAATTTTGTTTTCTTAAGTTATGATATTGCCAAACTAATCAGTCTGCCGCCAAGTGGCACAACTATAATCAAGATTGCCACCTTAACCAAGTAACAACTAAACAAGGCTTACAAGCGGCACAACAATATACTAAGCATTTATAACATGGCATTATTGGATTAATATCTTGTAAATAAATATAAAACTACGACATAAATACCTTACTAATCTTCAGTAAAATGAGAGCTTTCCAATAAATGGTGAACGACTTCTGTGCGATGAACACTGCGAAAGTTCCATTTCCCTACCAACAGCTTGGTTGTGCGTGAAACTCATAAGAAAATTTGTGTGACAGTTTTTCGTGACATAAAAACGTGACACTTTCGGCCAGTTAGATGATGACTAAAGCATCTACTAATAAACCTACCATACTAATAAATCTTTGTGTAATATTTTACAAAATTTCCTTGGATCTAGGTGTATAATGACTTGCTACCTTCAGAGCCGACTAAATCGTCCGGTTCGAGGGTCGACGTGAAGTCCGCCAGAAACCTCCTCAAGTGCTCATCGAAATCGTCCTCCGACCAGTCGAGCGTCTGGTTTTTCCGCCGCTTGCTGACTTCAGCAGAGAGCTCGTTCTCCCCGAGGGGCGGCAGATCCGACTCCTCGATGACAGGTACGAAAAAGGCCCGGGATCGCTTCGCCTCAGCTAAATGACCGCTGAGCGTGTAAATAACAGTGACCTTGAAGAGAAGATGCCGCAAATCCATCATCCATCCTGCAAATTCCAGAAAACTGGTTTTTTGAGTTATTCATCCCAAAACATTATTAAAACAATGGCTGTGACCCCGTTGAGCGCAAATATCTTCACGATATACCACTTGGGTGTAAAGAAATATTTGGGAATGTACCAATCCTGCTGTACCAGACCTCGAAAAATTGAACCAGCTGAGTGCAAACTAGACGGGGATATTTCTCTAGGGCATCATTGATGTTGAAGTGTCAAAGAAAGAACTGTCCAAATTATCATGTTGGAAAACATGTAACATGCGCAGATTACTATCAACACTCCTCTACTTCCTCCATAATTAAGCAATGTCAAGCTGAGTTCCAGCTTGGAAAATGGAAAATTACTGAGTTCAAATAAACCATAAACTCGGAGAACGGTCCCTTGCAGTTGTTTTATGAGTTCCAATTTCCTCTTACAAATCTCCATTCCTTGGGAAAAAAAATCTCGGGGTAAAGTATTTGCCTGCTTGATAGAGTAGTCCTAAGTAAAATCGTGTATCACACCTTGATTTTATTAGCCATTCATTATTGAGACCATGTTCGCAGGTGTAGCTGTTAACAACTATTGACTGACTGGTACACTTTGGAATATTGATTTCAGAAGTGAAGAACATGAAGAGGGGGTTTTTTTCAGCACCCTTGGAAAATCTCATTCTGTTAAAAGGAAGGTTAAGGCTATTTGGGAACTCACCAGACATGTTCCATGAGTAATGCATGCATTATTTATCTGCTATTTGGGTTGTACCTGTTATCTTGGTTCACGAATCATCGCTTATCCAAACAATTCGCTGACGTTTCAACGTTGTTTAGGTCTTATTTGTTTGTATCCAAGTGCAAATAACTCGGATACCTGAACGTTCATTATAATGTGTTGAATACCCAACAAAAATTCAAGTTGTGACGATTATTATAGAAGGAGAGGTGATTTTACTCAGGAATAATGTTTGTGAATCAACTTTCTGCGTGTGCATCAATTAATACCAGATACTACCCTCTCGTCTGACTCTGAGAATGAGTGGACCTTATTCAGAGCAAATCGAATGGATTCGAAGTTTGCCGGCAACATTCGGTTGTCTTTTGGCAAGATTGGCACCGATTGTTTTCAGTTTAATTAGCAACACATAAAAGTTTATTCACTCATTTATCAATGGACTCATAAATCAATGTATTCATATATCCACCTGCACGCGCGCACCTGTATCTGTAGGCACTGAATGTAAGGCTTGCAGGTTCGCGGGCGGTAGATGTATTTACGGATTTGTTATTAGGCATTACTAGGAGCTTCTAGAGATGGTTTGAGATGGAGGAGGCGGTTCAAGCCGTAAGCATTTACACTAATCCATAAAAACACTTGTCTCAAATACAACTTATGAAAAATGAAAAAGCGGGGATTGGGGAGTGTTTAGCTCTATTCATTCGGGTACATTTGGCTTACTTTAAATATGGGCTAAAATGAGACTGTGCATCCATTCATTTTTAAAAGCTGCATGAAGTGTGGAGAGAAGTGACAAAATTCTCATAAGAGAAGCAAACCAGGATCAATGATTTTTCAAAAAGGTACATCCTTCTTCGACTAAGATACAGTCTAAATTTCTTCACATATTTTATAATTTTAGTGCTCGTTTATATATAACGCAGACACATTATAACTAAATTTTGTGAATAATCTGGTGGTCTTGATGCTCGCAAGCTTGCATCTCAAAAATAAAAAAGTATCCTAAATCAATCCTTTTATTAAAATATATATTTTAGAAGGACGAATAGCTCAGGATTATTGGATGATGTGGGTATATATCGATGAGGAAATATGAAAATTTCAATATCTGCCTAGACACCTCGTGAAGTGCCCTGTTTCGCAATGTGCCTGGGATATACATATATAACGTTCTCAACTTTATACTTGAGAGTGGCTTAGGGTGACATATCTATACGTAGGAATTTTTTTCGTGGTTCCTAGCGGTACCACATAACAACGTTTCATGTGTTAATTATAGGTTTATTAGTTCGTTGATCATATTATTACCCACAAAAATGGGATTTACCCCTTTTCTCATGGGATTTGGGTTTCATAGAATTGATATGAAACTATGCTCACAAGAAAGACTTCGATGCCCTAAAAATAAGTCTCTATGGGATAAACAAAAAATAATGTTAGGTCTACCCAAACGGGGATGCATCGTAATGTAGGTCTTGAAATTTTTTTCCTTAAACCTTAGTATTTGGTACCATGAAATAGCTTTCCAAGTTTCACTACGATATCTCTAAAATTGGGTAAAAAAGTTATTTTCCATGTCAAATAAGGGCCCTATAAAGTATAGATTTCCAGCGTTTAAATCAGGTATAGCTTGCAAATTCTGTTTTTATATTTTGTTGAGCCGATAGAGATTTATGATTAGTGCAACGAAAACTAACTTGTGAGCACAGTTTCATGAGAATTCTATTGAATACAAAAACCCGAAAAGAAACGGAGGGTCCTTTCATTTTGATTCACGGCGTACCAATAAACGTGTACATATCTTATGGAATCGAGCCATATACCTAATTGGATTGACCCGAGAGTTTGCTCTTTATAGATTCCTGATTCATGGTTTTAGCCAATGGCCTTCCTGTACAGAATCTCCGGTCAATACCGAAAAGAAGAAAAAACCTCGATACTGAGGGGAAAATATTATACGTCGTTCCAGCAAAAAGGTCACGCACGAGCGGCATTCGGACGACGGGGTCTTCGAGGGCCCTTCAGAAAAGAGATACGACATACGACTTTTAACGTTTGACGAAAAAGGACGCACAAGAAGGACCGCCGATGTCGAGATACAACATAATATCATACGCTGAAGCTTTTACGATCCCTTATTGACTTCTTCCTCCCATTTTCCTTTTCCTAATATATTTATTCTGTAACGGTCCATCTTGGACGTTGGATAATTTTTTGTAGTTTATTTATTGATATGTATTTACATGTAAGTAGTGTAAAATGTGAATTCACCCAAGGAGCCAACGAGCCAATACAAAAACAACCTAATACCTACATCACACACCTCTTGAACGTTTCAACTCACCGAACTCGCTCGGTCTACACAAAGTTCCATTAAAATAAATAGATTCGCCGCATGGGAGAGTTAGTACCGCTTCTTGCCAAAGATTGGCCTGGCTAAAACCAAAACTTAACTCAGCCTTCACGGCGAGCACAAGAGTGAATGTATACGCAGTCTATAGGTTAAGTATGTATGACTCCAAACTGCTCCTATACTTCAACTCTGAAAAAACTTCTTAGATCTTTGCATTGGAAATGACCATTTACCAGTAATTTATTCCTAGTTCCTTTTGAACTGTCCAATTTAAAGTCCGTGAGTATGACTATTTTAATTTAGTAGGTAAATACTTCTGACTTATTGAAATGAATTTATCAAAATATAGTGAACATGAATAATCTGAATGAATTTACCTATTCTGTGAATCCACCTGTCGATGAGATGAAGTTTGGGAATTCGCTAAATCTTCTAATGTACCCATTTTATTAAAATGTAAGTATATCAAGTTCTTAACACATGCAATCCTTGAAAATTTTGGGGATCATGAAAACCGAATCGTGAAGCATCGGTGTTGGCAGACATTACCGTGAGGGCAGAGACTACCAAGTAATTTACTACCATGAACATCATGGAGGTATCTTGGAAATCTGCACTTAACACTCAGAATTCTGCGATTTTGTTAAAATTTTTACCCAACTTTATTTAGGTAAAAGTCTCAGGATGGTCTCCTACAAATTTTGTTGAAATAGGTAACCATTCCACATGCTGAAATTCCACTGAAATTGGTTGTTATAGACGAAGCTCCGATACTGTTAAATCGATTTTGATGAAATGGGTAGGGATTGTGCAACTTTACAGAGAAGATAGACGCAGACAGAAACGGTTGTATTCGCCCTTTGTCGCGTATTAGCAGGTATCCACATATTCAATAATGGTTCATTATTTTCAATAATGAAACCTATTTGGCCAAGGGAAAAAAGTATAAAATATCGTACATATGTAGATAATAAGTACAAGTAGGTACATATTTATAATATAGGTATATCTTGATCGTTGATCATGTTGAAGTTCCCGAGTGAGATTCTCCTAACCCAAGGCGAATTTCGAAGTTGCCTTAACAACTACCCTTACAAGTTCCCTTCCTTCTTCTACCACATCTATTTCTAGCGAAAAAATTAAACCACATAGATAAAGTTGTTGCTAATTTGATACTTCTTCCATTATGAAAGTGTACATTACTCGTTAGGTTATCTATGACTCGGGCTTAATTAAGAAGATTTAGAGTAGTGTAATCACGTTAGGGTGACTTTTGAATCGTTTCATTCAAACGTACTCGTACAACGATTTAGTATTCGTACAGTACAATTCAGTGGTTAGCTTCTAGTTCGCTTGCGCTAGAAAACCTTCTTTTTGTCCAACAACTCAGCGGAACGACTCAAACGGAAAATTCAAAAAACTCCCTAGTAACATTTAAACACGAACCGGATGAATGTTTGTCGATTAAAACGTCACGTTTCATATGAAAAAACAGGCATGGGGCATGGATGTACATACTTAAGATTCATTCGATTAGGTATGTTGTCGAAGGAGTTGAGGCAAGGTAACTGGCTAATACACCTTGTTATCACGGAAAAGATCAACGTGTTTGATCAGTCGCCTTATCAGATCAAATTTGAAGGAGCTACGTATGCAACGTTTTAGTGCCTACTAACATAAAATGCGAGACATTTCATAAAACGCAGGACAAAATTGGGAAACATGTTTGGTGGGAAGGAGGTAAAAAAACCAGGATGATCTTGCGAAAATGCAAAGTCCCCTAATTATAAGGGTGCAAGTAGGAAGATTGCTCTAGTTGAGTGTCGTCACGAATTCAGAGTTGGTTTTCATGAAACAGAACCCGTAATGCATCACCTAAGTGAATAAT
This sequence comes from Adelphocoris suturalis, assembly GCA_030762985.1. Lineage (NCBI taxonomy): Eukaryota > Metazoa > Arthropoda > Insecta > Hemiptera > Miridae > Adelphocoris > Adelphocoris suturalis. Next base: position 116,981,787 of record CM061041.1, on the reverse strand, counting down.
ATTGAAGGAACTGATCAGCTTACATATTCATTTTTGGTTTTTCATTACATGCCAGACTCATTTATTTATTATAATGAGCAGAAGGCTTTATTCTTGTGACTTGAACACTTCCTAAGGTTTTCAATAAAATTTTACAATTTTTTTTTTTTTCTTAAAAAATTTATTACTTTTTCATCAATCAAATCGCATTTTCGTATTGTGAGCGCTAATGAAAGAGGTTCATAGAGAGTATGCAATAACCCGCACGACTGAGAGGTCGTGAGGTTTGGCATATCTTGAACGCCGGCGCCACCCACAGCGACAGCTATTCGTCTACAACCATGTACCTGGGGGAGACCTTCTGTTCCTGTGAGTGACCAAGGGAATTGTAATTTTTAAAGATATTACAATGATTTCAATTTCTATTCAAAATTTAATGATTAAGATGGGTGATATGGGATGTAATTTGAACCAACCTAAAGAGATTTGAACCCTCATACCATATCCTAAAACATTCGGTTATGGGTAACTTATATTAGCCGATGTGACTTGGTAGTGCTAACTTTCATTTAGGTTCGGCACAAAAAAGTTTTACCCAAGCCGAATCCCGGCAAAATTTAGTTTTTAAAATATAAAAATGGAGCGACCTGAAGGAAAACGTGAAAAGAGATTATTCCAAAATAAGTTCTTTTATCCTCATCCATCGCATAGCTATGCATTTTGAGAGTAAGGAGATTACTTTGATGTTACATATGTGTAAATGGGAGATAAGGCAGTAAATTTTGAATATATAGATGTGTAGCCTGGTCCATTTATGTTGTAGAGTGAGTAGTTTAGTAGGTATAGTAGGAAAATATGATTATGAGGGTGAAGTGGTGGTATGAGAAGAGTAAATAATTTATGATAGGTAATTAACAGATCAGGTTTATAAAAAGACTGAAAATTTAAATATTAATGAATCAGATTTGGCTTATGTACAATGAATAGTGTCTTTCATCCAAACTAAGGTACTCAAAAAAGTGTTGTAGTTTTATCGTATGGTAATGGTCTCGGGGACTTAATTTGAGAATGTATGTTACATGTTACTGTGGGTTATAAAAAAATGAAAATTGTAATTTAATCACGATGAATTACATACTAATATAGTAGTGAATGCATTAGTAACAATGAGTATGAATAGTGCTGTGACTGGGCAGTAAAACACATCTACGTCTCTACTCTAGAAATCCAGACTCTTGGGTACTCATAATAAAAATTGAATGTTCAGACTTCTAAACAATGAGCATACATTCTCTCTCTCTCTGAACACATATTAATTTCACGCCATTAATTAACATTGGGCGTTGTTTGTTTAACATGCGGAACGTTATTGCGATGTTACCTACCTATTTAAATCGGAAAGCCAAATGAAAACATCCTTAGAAGACCCGCGAGAAGTTGCAGACCGCCATCGAGATACCTACGAGACTTGAATTTGGAATATAATTTGAAGGAAATGAAGAAGATGGGGTGATGTAATAAAAGTTACCCAGTGTTCACTCACGACCTCCCGAGTTGTCCTCTTTGCCTCAGATTTGGATTTCGGCATGATTTAAACACCTGACACCATGCGATGTTCCGTACTACTCTAATACTATAATTATCTATGTTACTGAAATATAAGAATCATTTAACATATCAATCAAGTGTTATATCGAACTTCTACGCTGTCGTGGTATGTACAAGTTGTTATGGAAACACGTGACTTGTAAAAATAATGAACACCGGGTAACTTACTCCGCAGTAATCTTTCGTTTTTTCGTATTTTTATTCACACGGTAGGTCGTCCTTCGGTCGAATTTCCTCTGGTAATCCCTCTCCTCTGGGATGCGGCGGGAATTGACTCTCTAATAATATCAGTGGGGTCTTCCATCACACCGTTCCTAGCGTCGGAGGCGGGAAAATGCGTCGAAAAACCTCCTTGTTGATGGGGGAAACCCGGAGTTTTTCGCCCCTCCTCGAATTCAATTGCAATTTTCCTTCCCAGCTTTTTCGCCTCTTTATAAAGGCAATCCTCTTTTCCTCTTCCGTCGGCCGCTCAATCTTCGTAATCGGAGCTTACGCGTATTACGTATTATCTTTTCTCGAGCATATTTTCTTACCAACTTCCTTCTTCCTGAATTCTCGTTTGTAAAATCGCTCTCTCGGAGAGTTTCATGTTATATAACGATATAAATTATTAAGCAAAGAAAAGTGGATGAACCTTCCGCGTTGTTCAGTTCTTCTCTGTCCAATAATTTTATAATAAACTATGAGGTACATACTCTTTTTACCAATAAACTATAAACTTAATTCGATTTGACGAATCATAGTTATTGGAACTTGTAAAGTAAGTTGCAGGATGTTTAGGATGGAGGGAGGAACCACATAGTACAGAGGGGAGCATACTATCTTCTGCCACTCCTAATTGCCACCTTATGAGAAACACCTATGTACCAAGCTTACATAAGCCATATTTCATGGAGACCGTGGTGCAATCACTGCTTTTATTCGGAGCTGAGGCATGGTCAGACGTATTATCCATTTCCTACTTACCGTAAGCCACTCATGTTGTGAAGGTGCTACGTATTGTATACGTGCTTACAAAACAGCATTGGAGCCTGTTTTAAGAGTGCTGGAAAATGTGATACCCATACAACTGACGAAGATATTGAATGTAAACAAATTTTCGACATGAGGAATGGAGACATGTCCCGCATTGCTGAAGAAGAGAGAGAACGCAAAATGGCAATAAATATATAAATGGGAGAGCAGAGAGGAAGGCGGGCAGCTGCAATACCTAACATTCAGGTATCTGTGCAGAGCAAACATGGAAAAGTCAACTTCTGTTAAACCCACTTACTATAAGGATATGGTTTGTATTATGCATAACTGTACTGGATGAGAAAAATAAATGTTATGATGCGCAATAACTGTCAAGAAGCCGGATTGCTGATTCATTTCGTTGATGCCTTGACGCGGGAAGGAAAAGGTGCAGTTACAGCTAAATGCATTATGAAACAAATAGATCAGTGCTCATGAAGTGGTCACTTGATAACGCATTTTCTTGTAAGGAGATCCACGTGAAATAGACGTTTCTTGCCTTGAATAGGAGACAATATGGATTCGGAGCTCACTCAGCTGATCGATGACCTCTCATGCGTCTTCAGCATTCTCCCTTTAGCCTTAACTCGAATTTCAGCTTCTTGCATCGAATAGGAGACAAGAGACAAAATGGCTTTGGAGTTCATTCCGCTGATCAACGACCTCTCATGAGTCAGTGGATGCATCTTTATCCTCGCCATGTTACAGATAACATCCATACTAAGTTCATCAAAATCAGACGACGGGAAATGGCATTTGAAACTATTTTAAGAGGACATTTTTACATAAATCAACAGACAAAGTGAACACAATAACTCATTTTTCCTTTTTTAAAGGAAAATGCGCTAAAAATATGACTCCAGAAGGGGTTATCAGCAATATGTTGAAAAGCCAGAGTCCCGGGACTTCAGTTTGAAGGAATCTTAAAGATCAAGAAGGAGTGGGAACAAGAAAGTCAGAGGTGGGTGAACATACAACTAAGGAGCCAGAAGTAGAAGCCTTCCTAGGTCTCAGCCCGAAGTAATCTACTTAACAGTTTCGGGCTGAGTTCCAACGTGGGAATATGTCGTGAGGTTTTAGCGGGGTTGAATATCATATAACCCCCGGGAGCATGCCTTTCGATATCCGATCGCCACCCATATCCTCAACTGCCTCAAGGAAAAAAACCCTGAATTGAACCGTTATTCTCCCCTTTTCAAAATATCTATCCACATATTTAGTGATAATGTATTCCTACATCCATATTTTGATTGCCCATTTGGAAACAAGAAGAAGAAGAAGAAGGAAAATCCACTGCTAATTAATAAACAATGGTTTATTAGCACTCGCCAATAAAGATCAATAAATAAAATGAAATAAATATATAAAAAGAAGAGGAAAAAAAAGTAAAGCCTGATAACGAATTGATTAAAAAAGTCATATCAAACTCTTTATTTTAAAAAAGGATGCAGGTTGTTTTTCATAGATTATTAAGGGGTTTTTTCTATGTTCATTCATGTTGACGTTCTTTTTTCCCCCTTTTACTCTTCCTTTCTTTTAAGGGGATTGGGAAGGTTTACCATCTGGGGCACTGTGAAGTTGTACCCTTCTGCTTCTGCACAAACTCTTTATTTGACTATTTGAAATACGAGTAAATTTACTTTGTTATATATATCACAGGATTTGCAAGAAAATTTAGTATCCAACAAGCTGCTCTATTCACGGATTGAAGCATTTTTGGGCCCCCAATCTTCAAATGAAATCACCTAGTTTTATCGGAAAAAACTCACGTTTTCCTTCATATGTGCCCAATCATCTGACTTATTATTTTAAACTTCCCCATCTGTTTCTAGTTGTTTCCAATTACATTTAGAACAAACGGACGGGGGGGATTCTCTTTATCGTAAAAATTTTAATATTGGTGTTGATAAGAAGAGATAGAAAAAAAAAAAACCAACATCCATAAAAAATCAACTTTACCGATTCGATACGTCGATACCAAACAAAATCGAACCAAAACCCCCCCGTCTATCAAAAGAAAAACTTGTTGCCAACAGAATTTTAAAAAAATTATTCAATACCGTCCTGTAGATCTTGAGAAACTGGGGTAAATGTAGTGAAAAAAAGTGATTTTCCAGGAGAGGCGCTTGAAGTTTTCCTTCCAATGCGATTATTGAGGAACTATTTATTCGCTCACAACTTTGTCTCAAAGATTTGCTTTCGCCATGATACAAATCATTGAATTCACTTTCAAATGAGATGAAGAATAAGATTATGTTTATAAAAAACCTTCTTGATAATAAACTTTCCGTTTTTTCTGTGGAAAAAAGTAAAGTCCGTTCGTCACCAACAGTACAACAATGGATAATATTAACTTTGAAAATTCATTTCTTCGTTAATATTTGTAGTAGGGACATACCGTTGGTATTAATATGTTTACAAATTGTTTCAATTTCATTAAAAAAATTTAAAAAGAAATTGGAGACATGTAGGGGATGTTGCTCGCTTCGCTCGCTCGGTGTAGCTGCATAGTTGCGATGGTCTTTTATTGTCGAGAGGGACTTGTTGAATGAGTGGAAACGTTAGATCACTAAGGGTAGGTTTAATGTGTGTAGGGAATGATGCTAGTTTGAGGTGGGTTGTCTCGCCCCCTTCGTACGCTCTTTGTTGAGTGCGTAGAGGGGCGAGGGGATATAGCCCAACCCGAGTCCGTAGGAAAAACCTCGTTGAAATCCGACGTCTGTAGGGAATGTTGCTCGCTTTGCTCGCTTGGTGTGGGATATGTAGATGCGACGGGATATAGTGGGATACCATCGAAACCTACAGCCCATGTTACAATATGTGAAGAAGTTCTTATAAATAATCAAGATAGCCTAGTTTTCTCGCTTGCTCGGTACGGCTGTATAGATCCGATGGTTTTTACTGTTGAGTGGGACATGTAGAATGATTTGAAACGGTGGATCACTAAGGGTGATCTCAAATGTGGAAAGGATGTTGCTCGCTTCGCTCGCTCTCTGTGAGATGTATAGATGTGATAGGATGTAAGTAGTCCATCCCGACTTCGTAGGAAAAACCCCGTTGAAATCCGACGAGTGTAGGGGATGTTGCTCGCTTCGCTCGATAGGAGTGGGTATTCGCACTCGCTCTGTGTGGGACGTATAGATGCGACTGGATTTGGTCCCCATACCATCGAGACTTACAGCCCATGGTTCGGAAGAGAGTGGAAAATTTGAAAATTTCTTGCTATCCCTTTTTATAGAAAGAAATGCTGCAAAATAATTTGCTGCGTTTTCTGTGTGAGGAATTTATACTGCCCACCCAACTTGGCAGACCTTCTTTTCTATTGGAAAATTACTATCAAAAGCGGCACGTAATGTGGAACCACGAAAAGTTTAGTTTTATGAACATTTCAGTACTAACAGAAATGTCGGATGTTAAATGTTTGTACGTATTTCTTCTCTACGTCTGTTTTCCTAAAGATAGGCCATTATTTTATCTGCGTAGAAGGTCAATACTTTTCCCCGTCTTTCAAACGGGAGCCGAGATCAAGAGGTTCGAAGACCAAGATCAAATGGGGACCTACTCGCCTGAGTCGGTTGGACGGCACAATTAACTTCTCATTTTAATCGCTTCGCCTCCCTTCCCCTCGCATTTTTTTCCACTTCCCGTCACTTTTTTCAATATCTAATTTCGGATTCAGATTCTACGGAGTAATCGAAACTGTATTTTGTCTGCAAACACTGTCCCGGAAAACGTCTCTTTATGGGGTCAATTTCAATGAGAAAAAAACGAAGTTTTTCGTCGGAATTTTCGAGAAAACGGGTCCGTACTCTTCCATATTTTACGCATTTCCCGATACTTTTTTCGCAATATACTTTTTCTCGTACAAAAACCTACGAAACCGGTATTTTCCCGGAATTTTCGACGGCAGCTTAGAGGGGTAGGGGAAACGGGGAAATCGAAAAGAACGGGAAAAAGCGCCTGACAAACGTCAACATTCAGGTAAAAAACGGAATTTTAAGGTCGAAAGAGTTGTGGAAAACGAATAAAACATAGCCTATTAAAAAAAAAAAAAAAAAAAAAAAAAAAAAACAAAAAAAAAAAAAAAAAAAAAAAAACCCCCCCATTCGGATCTCTTCGTACGTTCGGTCGTGAAAGCGACAGACTCACTCACAGAATATTACTCTCTGTGAGTATTATTCTTATACTCGTGATATTATAGAGATGGTTCATAGTTTTGGCGTCCTTATCCCATTTATACGAAAGTGTGAAACTGAGATCATTATTTTATTAAGACCATATAAAGATGTTTTCTAATAAATGACTGTGTCAATTGATCGTAATGTAGATGAGCGTATTGAACGTAGGTAATGAAAACTTTTGTAGTCATATAAGGTCTCTTTAACCCGAGATAATTAATACATTTTTCGATAGAGCGAACACTCTAAATTTACCTTGTTTTACGCAATACAGGCCCGATAAGTTTTATCAGGACCAGAGGGAGGCTAGGTACCAGGTAGTCTGATGGGAAGGGGTTGTGGTTAGGTACTATTGTTTTCATAGTCTTTATTTGAAATTTTACTAAACTGTAAGAAGAGTGACGCTGAGTCTATTGAAAAAGCTAAAAAATAGGTACTTAATGCCTAACCATTTTAACCCCTCTGATACAAAGCGCCTTTTTGGCAACGCCCATACCAATTGTATTCTATGACTTAAACTAGGAAAATAACTGTAAAAATCAAGTGTAAACGCTATTAATTTCATAAAACAAGCTGAAAAATCATTATTAAATTAAATAAATAAACAACCAAATCAATAAATGAAATAAATTAAATTAGAAAGTAAATAAAAAAGAATTAACTATGCAGCATGATATAAGAGAAAATTTCCGTAATTTTTTGCCTTACATTTATGGTAAATTGTATCAAAATTTGAGCTCTTTGTGGCTAAGGAAACTGTTAGTTATTGAGTTATGGCAAAAAGATTATAATATTGTGGTAGAAAAACTCATTTTGGAATTTTTAACAATGTAATGCACAACCGAATGCACCAATGCATGCATTTCCGAATGTTCCAATTTGTAGTGGGTAAGCTTTTTCTTAGTAAAACTTTGCTGAAAAATACTAATTCAAGGGTTTCAAATCATTTTTAGTTTAGTCATCATTTTTTGAAATGTGACTATTGTATTGTGTTCTAAAAGTGCTGGCCAGCAAACTCATCCTTTCTTTGGCAATGCCATAATTATTTTTTAGAGTAATAATTTTTTCGATTTTTTTATTTTAACTATGTTTGTTAGCTGTGGTTACTTACATTGTTTTTATAAATTTGGCATATGCCTTTGTATAAATCATTGAATGAATAAATAATAAATAAATGTTCGATTTTGGCAAGAGAACGGATCGGTTGCATAAATGCAAAACGGGCAGGGCTTCATGTTGCTCGTATTTCGTTCCACACACTACCGAGTGGGGTAATTAAGTTACTACACGGGCACAAATTGGTGATTTTATCGACTCCGAATCATTCTCCGGGATTTAAACTTTTTTTTTTCTTCAAGCTAGTAGCTAATGAGCAAATAAAAAAAGCTCGCGCTAATATTGACACGTATTGCTACAAAACACGGAATATTTGGACAGGTAACTGAGTGTCCATTTGAGTGACTGGTAATCAGACGGACTAACAAGCCTATTTTCTTTGAAATTTTATTTCAATCTGGGTTCTCACATTTCCTAAGTAAAAATCAAAAGAAAACGCTTGCATACGAGTCTGCAACACATTGGGACATTTCATGTCTTTAGTTGAAGACAAGTATGTGTTGCAGACTCGTATGGAAGCTCTAAGAGCCACTCAGCTGATCCGGACCCTGGGCATCGTCACGTAAATGTGCTAAAGAGACTACATACGAAATTACAGCTTCCTAGAGTGTAAAACATAGAAATTAGTTTTAAGACCCATTCATCTGATCCGGACCCTGGGCTTCGTCAAGTAAATGTCCTTAAGAAGCTACATACGAAATTACAGCTTCCTAGAGTGTAAAGCATAGATATTACCTATTAAAATTATTTCGCCATCCCTTCACAAATCAAAACCGTTCTCACAATATTTGGATCACCTGCTATGAATCAAATCATCGAAACACCACCTCAATGAAATCATCAGAAATTGACAAGCGGTGGCAATCATGTTCACAATATCAATTATTGAGAATGATCACCTGAGTGTACACAATTATTCAAATAACCTTGCTCATAACTCAGCTTGTTGGCCACGCACTTCGCAGTAGTTAACATAATATGGTTGGATAAATCGAGAGCTTTCGAACGAATGGTCAACAAATTTTGTGGGATGAAAAACGACGAAGTACCATTTCCCTAGCAAAGACTCGGTTGTAAGTGGAAATCATCAAAATATTTTCGTGAGCAATTTCCCGTGACGTTTTTTTAGTTTATGTGCCATAGCAAAGACATAAGATGTAAAAAACTGTCTATCTAACTAACTATCCTTTCAATAAAATTACAGTTTCGCTGATAGGAGAACCCAGTGGGACCGACGTCGTGGACCCCCTGCAAAGGAGGTAGCCTACCTCGCTTCGGCCACAGAAATCAACATACGTCCACGAGATACGTACAGCTGGCGTAAACGGGAGACGTTATCAAAATGGCAAACACCATTCTCTTCTTCAATGAAATGCGAATTCTATAAATTTATTCAGCCCTCCCCCCTCATCACCATGGATACCTACTAAATACTCGCATTGTTTGCTTCCTTTCTTCCATTTCATTTAGGTACCTACTTATTTTCTCGTTAACATTTCTGCAAGTTTGAAGTCCTTCCAAGTCCAAGTCCCAAATCTATCTAAAGGAGGATTTATAAGAAATATTCGTACTTTTTATGGAATACTGGAGAGAGCGGTGAGGCAAACCTTATTCTCTGCAGATTGGGTAACAGCCTACCTTGTAACAATACTTAGTAATCGCTTACCTATTTATTTATTTTGCAAATGTTCAGTCTGCAAGTTTGAAGTCCTTATAAGTCTTAGCGTATAAACCGTCGTGTGATTACCTGTTTGTAAGAAATATTTGTATTTATTTGTTGCAGGATGCTGGGTGGAGTGGTAGGGCGGCACCTCTCCCAACGGCGGAGGGGCAGCTCCCCGGTGATGGTGGCGCTTCCCCCGGGCAGCCCGCGCTACCGGCGCCGCAGGCGGGCCGTCACAACGTCGGACCACAAGACCTGCGCCCTCATACAGACCAGGGTCAAACTCGGCGATATCATGTGAGTCTTCAGAATTAGTAGAACTTCCATATTGAACCACACAAACACACAACTACACAACTACACAAACCACAACGATATATACATACAAAATGTTCTTAACAAATAAAATTGTTAGATTACATACAGATAACAGGAGTGGCGACAAAATTACCTTACTCACACCGCGCTGTAACACGGCATCGGCTCAAAGATTCTACCTCTTAGCCTACCAACAAAATTGAGAAGCTCCGCGGTCAATTTAAATGTTTTTAAGAAAAATATTAAAAAATATTATGCACTTCAGTAATGTTGTACTTATTCTATGTTCTTGTAAATATGTATAAGATTTGAATAATTTTCTCATGTAGATATTAGGTATACATACCTACTATATGGCTCTTTAGAAGAGAATTATATTTTTCGTTTTGACGCTCCCTCTTCCAGCACGAGTTTGACTCAAAGGAAGAGTGTAGCATTGCATATATGTTTTTTTCTCTAATTATGTAATTTTTTTTATATCATTATTTAATAAATGCGATACCTATTTAAAAAAAAAAAAAAAAAAAAAAAAACTTAGGGTCTCTTTTACCAATACTCGTTAACTTTAACTTACTGATACCAGCCCCCATAAATGCCATTAAGAGCCACTTTTACCCTTGCGAATGGTAAACTTTACTCTAAATTAGCGGCCTATTCCTCAAACCACTTGGCAAATCTTAATTGCCTGAACATCGGTCAGTTAACTGATGAGTGGAGGCAAAAAAGTTTGGTAAAAGTGGTTCATTAGTAGGTAATAGGAAAGTTGCAGTACAAAACAATCATGTGATTTTATAATAGTGTAAGAAGTATGAAGCTGGTCGGACCCCACACGGCTCCTGTTTCACCCACTCGGCTCCCATGCTCTCTGATTTGTGAGACCCCACTCAGCTCCCGCTACTCTGACTGGTCGAGAAGCCCCACACTGCTCCACTTACACCACATTCTCCTTCCCACTTTTTTGCAGGCCTAGGACTGCCTACTACGTGAAGGTAGGTGTGGTTAAAAATGTGTTGATGGTCATCTTGAGTTCAGTCAAAATGACCGTTTGTCCTGTTCGAGGCAAAGTGGTTGAACTAAAATGAACTATGGGGCGTTCTTGCATATTCGGCAGTGGAAGACGACCCCATCTCGGGAGCCGTGTGGAGTCGACCCTTGCCAAAACATCGAGACCCGTGAGGGTACCTCTTAATTGGCCGCGGGAGCCGAGTGGAGTATCACGATGTGGCTGTTTTACGGAGTTAGGTACCTACTCGTACTTTCACAGCTCTGGCGCGCGTCATAGCTGTTGACACTTTCCTCAGTGGACCAGATTGCATACATTTTATTGTCGCTCCAAAAATACTACTTTTCCAGATACGAAAGACGCTACCCCTAAGGCGTGAAAACTTCAACTTTCTATTTTAAAAAATGCAGTAATTTGATGTTTAGAATGGATTTATTGTCAGTTTGATGCAGCATTGTTTAGTAGAAGTATGTTTGTCAGAAAATGTCTAATATTATTGATAATGCATTTTTGGAACCAATTCCTCCTTCATTTAAAGTTTATTGTGATGACAAAACACAAAAAATATAAATAAATCGTTCCTGGCAACATAAGTAGTCACCTACTTTGGATTAAGCTTTGGAAAATATTTGCCAATATACTACCTGGTTATAATCGCACGAGTACTCTTTATAAAGTGAAAAATGACAAATACCTTGATCTGGTAAGTTCATGTCTTGTCAATTGCGTTAACATTGAAGAGCCTGCAAGAACTGGCTCACTGTATTCCTGAAAATCCACGAAAACTCTGAAATGAATGAAAAATCCATAGACCTCGCACTCTGCGCGAGAGACATGGAAAGTCGACAGACAAATCGAAACTTCAACTTTACAAAGTTGGTAAAAATTGTGTTTACATCTCATATTTACGTACAGTAAAATCTAAAAGTCATACCCAACTTTTGGGGCACCTTTATATTTTTAACCTCGCTGATCGTGAAATTTTGTGACTCATTTTTGGGACACATTTATACTTTTAACACATCATATGTGTGTACAGTAGAACCTAGAATAAATTTGTAATGCTACTTTTGTGACACCTTTATACTTCTAACCTCGCTTATCGTAGTCTGTCGACTACAATAGAACGACTGGAAAATTTCCCCTTACAATAGTGTTTGCCTTGAGTGCTGAAGTTGCACAATATCCACTTTTCAAATGTCTATTTTAAATGTCCGTACTAGGTTCTCGTATCGATCTGGTAACACAAATCACAAGTATTCAAATCGTCCGGGAATCCCCGCCTATATTCAGAGTGGGTGGGTGAGGTTATGGTTGGTACAATAAATTTCCGCTACGCGTCGACACTATCCGGTTAAGAGGTGGTCCATCGATCCCAGTGTTTCTCTTCCACGCCAACAGATGGTTCGCTGTGCTCCAACATGGGATATGGTATCCTGCTTAAAAAATAAAACAAAATAGGAACATAGGTGTAGTTAGATAGAAAATGTTTGAAGGTATGAACTAGTATTTGGAATCCAGTGTGGAAAATATTGTCTACTTACCCCCCAGTTAATGAGGCGGCTGAATTCCTTGTTTTCCTGTAATTTTAAAGGGGTTCAGCCTAAATATCTATCATAGACGAATTACCTTCTTACCTTGATTTTCTTTTTAAATCAGGATTATAAAATACGGAATGCTGTTGTAATATTCCTGTACCCACTCAATTATTGTTAATATAATTTATTCTCCTAAATGTCAAATTGATACTAGAAATGATGAAAAAATTGTTCAAATATTACTTAGTTTTACTTGGCAAACATTTAGGAAGTTGGTTTTTCGAAAGCGAAGTATGGCAGTGCAAGACGATTATTGACAGTAAAAATCATGTGGCTAGCAGGTATGTCTTGAAATTTGCGCTTAGGGTACCCATTAACTGTTTTAAAAGTGGCAAAAGATACAAGCTCATACCTTGAAAACTGGCAGGTATGTGAAATTATGTCTTTGAAGGGGATTCTGCTGATTGCTGGTTGAAAACAATACCCAGGGTCACCGTTGGGATCATATTGATCCCGAGTTCATGAGTGTCAGTATTAACTAACAGGTGGAGGCCCGATTTTGTTAAAAATTTACTGATTATTCTAGAACCAAAAATGAATCAATACTGAAGATTGGGGTTACTACAGGCGTACAAGGTGATCCAACGTTTTTGAATTGGAAATCGTTCTGTCGAGTTGAAAAGTGGCGGCAATAGCCACCTTTTTTTTTTCACGCAGCCATTGCTGTTGGTAAATTCAGAAGCCAGATCTCTCTTTTTTTTTTAGCGTTTTTCCCAGAAAACATTATTTTGTTTTTCTTCAAACAGTTTTTGAAATGTCTAAGCATGGAGTAGAAAGAATGGCAATAATCGAGAAGCAGTCTATGGGAGAAAAATGAGAAGGTGGGTTTTGAAAGTTGATAGCTTGTCGTCTGATTACCTAAAAACATCCGCACACCAACGAAAAATCTCGAAGTATGATATTGAGAACGATTATCAACATGACATTATTATATGAAGAACGATTATGTGATATGAGGAACAAAATTACATGAATGCGAAACATTATATGAGGAACAAATATGAATATGATATAAAAAATTGCAAACAAATATGAAATTTGATATGAGGAACAAATTAATATTTGATTTCTTCGCAAAACGTATCTCGATTACCAAAATAAAATATTAAATGTTGCTATGTAGGCAAACGGCGGTACTTTTTTCGAATTTCAAAAGAAAATGGAGTAATTGCAGTAATAGATCTAAACATTTTAGAGCAACGATTTTTGAATATTCTCAGCCTATAAATCTGGTTTCGAGCGTTTCAAAACTACTCCTGAATTTGTGTGAACATGTGCATGCAAATATCATCTATTTTAGTGAACAGATTAAAAAAGGGAGAAATTCAATACATAGGCCTATTTGTCTTTAACTTTAATTTTTCCATATATTTCCTGACTCAAGTGGTTCAAATTGAAGAAAAATATGGTTGCGTATTGCTTGACATAAATTATTTTGGCCTTCCAGAACCGTTTCACGAAAACCTAAGTATGTGTGTATGTATGTTCCTCATATATATGCGTCCAGAAACATGCAGAACTCTTAATTGTTTATTGTGATAGGCTCCGAGACAAATGGCAATAGCTGTATCGTAAACGCCACTGTTCGGCTTCTTTTTTTGGAATCTTGAGACCCATTTAATAGAACGACCGAATACAAATCGACTTATTTTTTTCGTACAATCAGAGAGAGCCTTACCTGCGCCTTTCATTTCAAGCACGTCGTGACAATGGACCTTCATTAACTACTCTCCTTCCGTTTTGAAACTACCATCACCTTATTACCGAACCAAATTTTTAAAGAATCTGCATTTTTTCAAGAGGGTAAGAAACATTGCATTGAGATTTACGAATTTGATACGTCAGAATGTCTATTACGACATTATTGCTAGCAGATTCAATGAAGGAAGGAATGAACCTGAAACTAGGTCCGCTGTTTTCCTTATAGCGCCTTAGAAATTCGTAATATATGATCAACAACCAGTGGCAGCAAGACATTGGTACTTGATCTCATCACCCTGTGCAATAGAAATCTCAGTCCTAGTGATATATGCATCAGTGGTTGTCCCTTCAGATTTTTTCCAGTGCTCATCAATTCTATTCTTTGCTTGTTGTGAGGTGAATGTGTACACACGCTTTTAAATGCTGCCAGCTGTCCATAACGACTATTTATATGCATTGAAAGCGGCCTAAATTGTGTCTGCCTCGGCATGTTGACTCCGTTTGAGCATTGACACCAGGATCCTTGATGGGTAAATGCAAAAGCAGCGAATGTGCTTTGCTACTGAATATTGATATCTCTTCGGTGTACATATTTACAAGGTCAACAATTGTTTTACGTCATAATGTCTCTAAACAGTGGCTTGCCTAACCATGTGTCAATTCCTCAATAACTCCACAAATAATTAATGAAACGTTTCATGAAGACAGAGGGAAAATATTGCGTTAGTGGGTGTTTAATTAGACAGGTAGAAAAGACATGATTTGGTAAAATTGATGAAGACGGGCGGGGGCGCCCGCGAGTGTTTTTACGTTCGACGCAATAACTGCATAGCTACAATGACGTCAGGGCGATCCCCGTGGGCGTTTGCGTGGGCAGCGGATGTGGCGAGGGGGAAACCTTGGGGTTCTTTTCCATCGCCCACGCTTTTGATCTGAGCCAAGAAAAGGGTGAGTTAGCTACCAAAGGGGGTGAGTTAGGGCTAGAAGGGGTTGCAAAGGGGTGGTCGGTAGGAAAGGGGTAGCCAGGGGGTGGGAAAGGGTTAAAAGAGGCCATCGGAAGGGGGTGCTCCGGAGGGTGGTGTGGTGTGCTGGGGGTGGGGGTAATGGGCACCCGGTTAGAGGTTACAGGGTGCAAAATATTATCGTCTCTCCCCCTTGGTGCAATAGGGATATTTGGAACGGAAAGTTGAAACCTACTATGAAAACAAAACGAAAACAATTTTTACCCGACTTTGAATAGAAAGACCACTTCTCTCCCTCTCTCTCCCCTCCCCCCCCCCCCACATTTGTACGTTTTTGTTATTTATGTTGGTACTAGATTTATATGCCTCGAAAAACTCTCTTTTATGCCGTACAATAGTTGTTCAGAATAAATGGAAAAAAGCCTGCCAAGTGAGATGTTGTACAAAGCTTCCTCGCGTTCACACCCTATGTGTATAGATATCTGGATTGTTCTAATGTAGAGAATTCAGAATATATTCCTTTTTAATACGTAAGTCAAGAGTGAAACTTGGTTAAAAAGTGAAATTATGATTTGAGACGGT
This sequence comes from Adelphocoris suturalis, assembly GCA_030762985.1. Lineage (NCBI taxonomy): Eukaryota > Metazoa > Arthropoda > Insecta > Hemiptera > Miridae > Adelphocoris > Adelphocoris suturalis. The sequence continues at coordinate 116,966,065 of CM061041.1, read as the reverse complement.
TTTGAGGAATTACCCATCGAAAACTAACGAATCTCATAGGAGACTGCCTATACAGCAAATGCCACGCTACGTAGGGGGCTTTAATCTTTATGCGATGGAAATGCGTGAGATATCGAACATAAATTTCAAAAGAAAACACATCAAAATCGAACCTTAACTTGGTATCTACCAATAGTTATTCTGAAATAAAGAATTATAGGCAGACGGGTACGCCACCAAGCATGTTCAGAAAGCAAGGCACTACGCCACCAAGCATGTTCAGAAAGCAAGGCACAGTGACGTGCAATGACGAAGAGTTGACATTCTACGAAATCCCTGTTTGGGATAAAACCGGAACTGCAACTTTATCCAATAGAGGATCTTCACTTTCAACTCACATAACGTCGTGTCAGCACGCCTGATTACAACCAAAAAAATCAAAAATATATTCGAAGCACAAATTGGACGTGGTACAACACTCGGAATTATTCAGATATAGAAATCAAAGCACGAGCTTTGATGGAGTGGTACCAAGCACATCAGGAAGAAGACAGCTGTAGCATGTCTTACGCACAAATCTATACCAGATCGCCATCTACAGCCACTACTGATACGACATAAAGAAGGCATGGGCGCACAAATTCACTCGCTTACAAAGAAACAAAAAACAACTACACCACCATCTCACCATGCCCAAATTATGAACTCCACGACCCATCTGTTTAGTCTCATAGTGGTGAAGACCACTTCAACTGGTAATATTTATTTTATTACATTACTTACATTTTAATCGATATTTCCTCTTTTTGTAAATCTTTTAGTAACATCACCTTAGCTCAGCACCAGATCACATAACGCCGCAAATAGGTTTGAAGGTAGGACTTTATCGTTACTATAAAGTGCTGGGTTCATCTTAGGTACTTCTGTTATACTAACTAGATTAGTGTAACATTCTTTTTAAATATTGAAAAAAGTACGCAATGAACGCAAAAAAATACATTATAATATATTAAAAATGTTCCATCGCCCACGATGCCGTACTAGAACAGAGTAATCCAATATTCTTCTTTGTTTGGAAAAAGATGAAAGATAAATGGAAAATGCTGAACGTAATGTTTCGGTTCCAAGAATTTCAATTACACTGCTAAATCTTAAGTAAGTTCGTGCACGCTGCAAATTGACCTTCTATGATGCAACATAAATTTTCAAGAGCTAAGCTGCTGGATTACCAACAATTATATCAAAATTGGGATTATAGTTACTGTTATGATATTGATACCTATGTTAACGCTGGGAATCGTAAATCACAAATAACTTTATTGTATCCATCAATCATAACTAAACGTAATTGGTTAACATTGTTTCACCATATGGTTACGCTACAACATCTCCCCTTTTTACTCGTCTTCCTCTACCCCCTCTTAGCTTTAATTCAAGTACGGTCTGCTTCTCACGTACGGCCTTCACTGGAGGTTTTTACAGTATATTTCCGGTATGGGCCTGTGTCTATTACTATTCCAGATGCATCCCACTTCTTGGTAAATGGATTTTGAATTCTGACGGAGGTGCCTACTTGAAGGGGAGTTAAATCCTTGGATTTTTTATTTTAGCTGTTATAGCAACGTTTTCCTTCTGGCGCCGGTACTAAGGATGTTAAGGGGTGTCCAAAAAGTATTTCAGACGGTGATCGGCCATTTGACCTCGACGTACTCCTGATCTCCAGCAATCCAGCATGGTATGTCTCTTCATCAATGTCCTACAACAGTTATCACTCTGTTTTGCGTTTGACAACGAATTTCGTGTTCGCGCATGTTCAACTGCCATCTGATCGAGATGAAATTAGAAGTCCCTTTGAGATTGTCCTCAACCTTTATTCGGGCACATGGACGGTGGCACGGTCCGTGACACAAAAACTTAAATATTTACAAGTGAAAGATATCCAAAAGCTCGGGGGTGGTTTGTATTCTCTTGTTAAATATGTGGGACACGGAGTGGCAGTGTAGTCACCTCTCAGACCAGCAGGCCGCGCATCCAGTCTTTATATACACTTGGATGTTATCATTTACATACCTTCGGAGAAGTACAAGAGAAGTCTTTCCATGTAAGAACATACATGTTCTGTACTGACCAAAAGCGCTCGCCCCTGTACTCGACTTGCTAAGTGACGACGGACTCCTCCGAAAGGTATGAAAATGATAACATCCAAGTTTTGATGAAGATTGGATGTGCGGGCTGCTGATTTGAGAGGTATTCAAAGGTTGAATTAAACCTTTCGCGAATTGAACTAAACTTTCCGCGAATTGAATTAGACATTCCGCAAAATGAATTAAACTTTCCACAAAATGAATTAAACTTTTCGCAAATTGAATTAAACTTTTCGCAAATTAAATTAAACTTTTCGCAAATTGACCTTAGGCGAATCTGTTGTTTTAATCAAGACAAAATGTAAAACTTCAACAAAATGTATATATTGTAACAAATCGTGCAAGTGATGGAACGAGCACAAAAACTGTAGATTTAAACATAATCCAGCACCTCATGAAGTTAATCTGAAGGTAAATTATTTATTTATTAATAACGAAACTGAGCTCGCAACGTATCCATTTATAGTTGACATTTTATATAATTTATTGGCATTAGCAAGAAGACTTCTAAAAGCAAAAGGTAATGGAGAGGTCGTCCAAGAGCAGCAGTTGGGAGCAGCAGAAACATATCCATCACGTTTGCACAAATGCTGAGCCGCCCTATGAGAATAACTTTGGTACCCAGCAACAGGGAGGGATCAGTGTTTCTTTCTTGATGTTTGTTCTCTTTTCTTTTAAATTTAAGCCGCGTCTCAACCGGAAGGGTTTCTTAATGTTATTGATCTTTTCACGTATGTAGGTTTAACTCAATATGCGGAACGTTTAATTCAATTTGCGAAACGTTTAATTCAATTTGCGAAACGTTTAATTCAATTTGCGAAAAGTTTAATTCAATTTGCGAAAAGTTTAATTCATTTTGCGGAAAGTCTAATTCAATTCGCGGAAAGTTTAATTCAATTCGCGAAAGGTTTAATTCAAAGTGCGAATGCTATATACCAATTGTAACTAGAGAATCAAGCGGCCCCCGAGCTTGTATTTTTGACGACGGACTATTCCGAAGAGAACCAATGTAAATGATGATTTTAATATTACTACTAACGGGAATAACCCCCTAGATTTAATACCAAAAGTTGGATGGTTGAGATTGTTAGTTATCAGTGTGTTTATTTTTTCAAGTGAAATGCTCTAAAAACTTAGTTTTTAATTTTTTATTTCTTATTTCATGTACAAGTAGAATCTCTAAATAACTGGTTTGAAAGTGTTAATTAAGTGTTATTGTGAGCCTGATTTTTTATTATTTTTCAAAAATTTATTTTATTAATTTTTCTTTATATTTTTTACCATAAATACATTGATACTACGTAATTGCTCGATTCCAGGAATTCCAAAAGAATATCTCACCGTTTTTTCCCCCTTCAGCTAAAAGATAGCTATCCAAAAAGGTGTAATACGAAGGGTTTCCGATTATTGGAAGTGGCCAAAATGACTCAGTAAAGGAAGCTGAATGACGTAATAGGAGGGAGACCTACCCCAGTGACCACCTATCGTGGTAACTCATCGCCGTCCTGCTATGATGTCATATTTTCCCCCCAAACCAATTGAAGTTTCAAGCTGAACCTTAATTTGCATTCAAGGGTTTGTTTTCAAGTGCGCAAAATTAAGTAATGTTGAGTAAAAATTAAATGGAGTTTGCTGACCGAAAATAAGAAATTTCAACAAACGAAAGTTGCCCATTACACCGCTGAATTTTAGGTACGTAACTATTCACACGCTACAAGCTATGTTTGACCAAGTGTTTCATGTTTGCTCAGATGCCATTAAAAATCCTAAAATTCAATTCATCAAAATCCAATCATTTTTTCGGTTTTGAGGAATCAATGTGATTCTTATAAAAAGAGCTCGTTAAGTAATTTCAAACAATCTACAATGATAACGGTGTATTTTATTATTTAAATTAGATCGACTGACGCGGAGAGTTGCACAATATGCAGTTGAATCACGTTATGTTAAAAATGTTTCAACGGCCACGATTTCATGGGAGGGCAGCGTCCTCCAATATCCTTCTCGGTTGAGGGGAAAAAAGGATAAAAGCAAAACGTAATGGCTCGATTCCAAGATTTTCAATTCCGCTGCCGACTCTTGCGGAGCAATCCTCCAACATCGGGAGACCCCCGGTCTGAAACTTGTAGACATAAGCACTGACTGGGAGGTTATAGAGGCGGCACAAGTTTTACTGGTTGGTGGCAGCTTCGGATGGGGTGAGGGGTGTAAGTAGATGAGGGTGGGAATCGACGGGAAAGGGTGGTGGTGTCCAGAGCAACTATAAGCTGCTTCCCCGAGGGAGGTCGGGCACATAAATAAAGGGACGGAATGAAAGAAAATAAATGGACGCAGCGACTTGGCCCGGCCTGGTCTCTCCCATGCAGAGATCGATATGGCATAGCGTCCTCCTATAACGGCGTGAAGCGACTGAACTTTGCTTAACTATTATAAAATAGTGTTAGATCTAAATGTTAAAATGAGACATTTGGGATCTCGAAAAATAGATAAATAAACATAACATCGATTTAAAAACATATTAACACAATGTGGAAGTTCTGACATTGTTCATTATAGTTTTTTAACAATTGAAAACAATTTGCGTCAAAGTCTTACAATTATATTATTGTGCTCCAAAATTAGCGGAGGCAACGCTTAGTAAATGTCTGTAGCTTATCATTCATAGCCATACTATTTATCCACCCATCCTATATTTTTCATATCTCTTAAATGTCTCTACACCCGAGAAATGACGGTCTATCATATGGGATAAGTGTGGAATAATACTGGCTTCTTACCCCAAAATTGTCTACCTACATAAAAAAAGGACTATACTACGAGTACATAACGACTGTTTCAGGGGCGGCCGGTGAGGGGGGGGGGCATCGGGACATTGCCCCAGTACTTTCGGGAAAATAGTCACAAACTAGAACGAAGCCGGGGGAAAACGGAAGATCCAGAATTATTGAGGGAACGTTAAATAAAATTAATTTGTTTCCTTTTTCTTTGTTGAGTTACCGAGATCATTGGCTCTGCTCCGCCTTGCTGCCCATGTGTTATTTCACGCAGTATCACTGTTCTACCAATACTATCACACTCAAAGCAGATAATTATCTACCTTTAAACTAGTTAGACCAATTCGTTTGAGTCCAAATCAACTTAATAGATCTACATATTACATATAAACAAACAAACTACAACAAATTATAAATCACATTTTAGTGATTATTTTATAAAATTAATTGAAAAATCACCCTTCACACTCTTCCAGTCAAAGATTTAGATTAGCCGGACGTACATATAACAAAGAGGTGTCCTGAGATCGTTCAAATCTCTTTCAATATTCCCGTACATAATAACAGTGGACAACAAGATATCATGTATGGTTATATTTTACAATAATATTAGTAATATCGATCTTCCTATGAAACGATACATTGATTCACTAGTTTATTACAGTTGATCGGCATTATCAATTAATTGATTTGATTTGTTCTTAGAGAGAAATTAGTTCAGAAATAAGTATGTACAATTGAACGTAACAAATTTAATATTAAATATTTAATTAATATTATTCAGTAATTGTAACGTAACAGCAAATGAAGAGGTGAAGGACGCAAGCCGTTCAAGTTGTATTTTGTCTGTAAAGTCGAGATCTGTGGATGTAGACGGCGCTCAGCGTTATACCCTACCCTCAATACTGCTCGGTCGTGCGGTAATTGCATACTCCCTGGCTGCCTACACACTACAACAAGCTGTTCTGTGTTCACATGGGAAATATAGTGTTGAACTAGTCTTTAAAAGAAGGAGAAATAGTCTGCTCAACTTCATAAAGTTTTCAGCATGTACCTAGTGCTGTCAACCATTACCACGAAAGAACGATGTGATGATTAGGTGAAATGGGGTTAAATATATATGGTAGTCAAATGACTTTAAAGTTTTTTTTTTCGGAATTGGAAAGATTGAATTGTCACAACGTTTTAATAATTTACAAATGTACACATTTTGTTCATTCATAATTGAATTAGTACTATTATTTTTGCTTCCTTAGTACCAAAGCTAATGGCAAAACTTCGTGTTCGTTCAAGAACTCAAAAAACTGTTGCCGTCCAAAATCAACATTTCCACTCACTTTTTTCGTTTCAGAGTTCGCTCTTTGCGTTTGTTCGTTTGTTTGTTTGTTTTTTTTTTTTTTTTTTTTTTTTTCAATTAGTTTGTTTATTTGGTTGTTTGTTGGGTTTGCTTGCGTCGTTAATTTAGGGTTTCGTGTCTGTCTGAGCCGATTCCTTGTCACCCCAAAACTATACTAAGTTTTAGTTCGATATTGATGATATTTTCAGGGATTGTGGGCTTGTCCTCAAATTTCCTTCCCATCGGGCAATAGTACTGTGTGCGCATGCGCAAATGTAAATTCCCTACAATTTTTATGTTTTACGATCTGCAGTCTTTCTGATATCGTTCAGTGGTGCGAGTTTAGGGATGTTATCCTACTAATTTCGTTGCAATGGGATGCAACCATTGCTTCTAACCCATACAGCGCTGAGCCATAACGATCGGCTTATCCACTTTGCTGTAGAAGAGTGGACGGGAAAATACTACAGCTGTACTTCACTGCGGATCTTAACACACACGATGATAGTAAACGAATCGTAGGTACCTTTCAATTAAAAAAATCTTTCTGAAGATAAAAGTCCGCAATTTCTTCCTACTTTATGAAGAACTGAAAGAGCTACGTGAGTGTATTATGAACAATGTCCGCACATTTATGTGGTTTAAAAAATAAATAAATAAAAATAAAAAAAACCAGGGATTATTTTACAAATTTTGGTGAAATGGTAAATTATTTCTTAGTTGGTCTCCGACATAACTTTAATAGTGAATGCCGTAGGATTGATGGCAGGGTTTGCTCATGCGAAAAAATGAATTCCTTGGAACACCCATTTCTCAAGATGTTATATTAAATCAGAAAGTTATACTAATCACCTACTTTGCAAACGTTTTGTAAAAAAAAAAAAAAAAAAAAAAAATAATAATAATAATAATAATAATAATAATAAGTAAATGAATTATAATAAATAAAGATAAATAAATAAATTACAGGTACAAATTAACCCCCATTATAAATTAATAAAAACAGGACCTGGATTTATTGAACGGTTTCTCTGAGATGAATGTAGGGTAACACTGATGGGGAAATGGCAAAAAACTTGTATGGACCAAATGTTTTCAGCATTTTGGCTCCAGTCATAGTCTCGAGTGGCAGTTCTGAAAACGGGAATGAGGAACTATTCATTTCCACCACTCTCCTGGGACTCAGAAAAAGAGTTGAAACGACAGGGAGAAGTTTAAGTGGGAATCAAGGACTTGCGTTAAGCGAGGCAGTGTAATAGTTGATTGATAGGATGTAAAAGTTACATATTGCCCATTTTTTGTACCTGAGGGTGATACGAGGGAATATGAGGGGTTGGAGCCGGGGCAGTCAATATTAGAAGAATGGGGGAGGGGTCAAAATCACTCTCTGCTATCATGTGACAGAGTTGATGGAATGAAGTAGTTACCATTCCCAATGGTTTAGACAATTCGCCCTCAACACAGAGGAAAACCAGTAACTCATTCTTTACCAGGCATAGCTTTGGGAGCGGCAGTTACAAGAATTGATAATAGAATATTACAAGGTTTTCAAAAATGATGTTTCAGAAAAAATGATCATATTTTTAAGAAAACAAATGCGAAAAACAGAGTTGAAATTCGGGACTGCTTTGACAGAGACGAGAAATCACAGGAGGGAAACTAAAAATTGCCAGACATTCCTGATCCTAAGCTGCAATTTTTTCAGTCTCATGTCTCAAATTTGAAGATATTTTGCACTGAAGCAGAATGATTTTGCACTTACCAACCAGAGAATGGGAAGGGAGGGAGGTAGAGAGGAGAGAGGGTTGGTTGGTTACTCGAATGTACTTGTCTCGTTAAGAAGACAGTTCGTTAGATGAGAGATTCGTGATGAGGATATATAGTTTTTAAAATATGTATTATATAAAACATTTTAAGTCGTGGGAATTGGGCTTAGAAAAGATATCCAGACACATATACAACATATTGCTTGGAGAGGTCTAAAGCTAAAAATAATGCTGAAGATTTCGATTTTGAGACAAACAACATTCCTCAACATCAAAATGTGGAAGCAATTCTTTCGGTTTCATACTAGACTCGGTAGCAATAATAATGTAGAATTATAATATATTGTATCGTACATATTCTGTTCAACTTCAGTCGTGTAATTTTCGTATTTTTAAACATTTTTTAAGGGGACTGGTTTACATTAACTTGAACACTCTCATGATATGGACATGGATTCAATGACTGAGTATGTCTACCACTTTCTAGTTAGTAAAATTGTTCCAGACCTAAAAGACGGCTCAGACCGTGATTGAATTTCCATAAGCTGTAGTGAAGGGCCGAAAACTCAGCTCAGGGTAAAAATAAAGATATGTTTTTCAAACTAACATATCCGTTATTTCAATGTTTTTCATAATATCTATGCTGTACTTGCTGATACAACTTTGCTTCTAAACTAACAGAATACGATGAACCAAATTGATTGCCTTCTAAAATTAAAAAAGCCATTCGGCATTTTTCGCTTCGCCTATTTAGATTTGCCTGGTTCGGTAAACTATTTTCAATGTTTTTAGGTGCAAATATGTAGGCTAGTAATATTTTCCTCTTCATACCCTTCACCGAATTCCACCATTTATTTTTATCAGCCGTTTAAAGGTAAAAAAGTTTATGTGTTCCTACAAATTTGATTCTAAATGTCTATTCCATTTTTTTTTTTTTTTTTTTTGTAAATTATTCATTGCAACTGAAAATTATACATTCCATCTAGCGATACTTCATTTCATAATACTTCATTACACATCTGTAAGTTAGGTTTACAACTAAACCTAACCCTAATGCTGTAGGAGATATATTAACACTGATTTTCATTGCACTACTGATATAGCACAATAAGGTCCAGAGGTTTGTTTCGCTTGAGTCGCCGGAGTTCACCTTGGTTGTCCAGGACGTTCAGCATCTCCGCGTTCTCATATTTGTGGAGACGTTGTTCGTGCTTCCGTGCGTATTTCACAATGGTTTGATTGAAGATATCCATCCCTAAACCTCGATGAATATCATCGTTTCGCATGTACCATGGGGCACCAACAATGCTTCTCAGTATTTTTCTTGGCACATCCCCAGAGCTGTATCCCGTAAATCCAGATGGGGCGAAGGACCTGCTTATATATGAGTAGTTTGTTGTGCAGTGAGAGCTGGGAATTTCTTCCCAACAACCAATACATCTTTCTCAACTTGATTTTCAGCTCCTCTTTTCTTTTCTCGATGTGATTATTCCAGTTGAGTTTGGAGTCGAGAGTCATACCCAAGTATTTAACTGAATCTCCATGTGGTATAACATTTGAGTTAATCTCAACATTCAAGGGTGTAATTTTTCGGGTAGTTAAGTTTATGTGAATCGATTTAGATTCGTTTAGTTTTATTCTCCATATATTGGTCCATTTAGAGGTCTTATCAGAAGATGCCTGAAGCATTCGTGTTGCAGTTTCTATGTCATCTCCAACTAATTCATGCAATGATTTCGTAGAGTCGCCGAAAGGATTAAAGGAGGCTAAGGTCTGTGGCGGGGTTGTCTCCGTCGGGGAAGACAGTTCGCCGCCCTCAGTTCCGACGGGGGCGGGAACTGCCGCCGGCCGTCAGCGCCTCTCAGCGGCCGCCCCCTGTAACCAACGTCTATCAGTTTTCGACCGGTAGACCCCGCCAGTTTGGCCGTTTTCGTATTGATTCCTCGACCTCCCGACGGATCGCTCCTCTCCCCCCTTACCCTTTCGCCACTTTAGTGGCCCACGCCGCCCCCCTTACTACCCCATTCCGTCCAACCCCTCCGCGACCCCTTCCCCGATATTTCCCCTATTTCCCCTTCCCTGCTTTCGTTCAACCCTCCCTCCGCGTTCCGCCGGCAAGAACAAATATCATCACCCCCTAGCTCAGCTCAGTGGCCTCACCTCCTGGCCCCCGGATCTGACCTCTCAGCCAATCAGCTGACTAAACTTCACTACTGTACTAAACCCTCATAATCTGCTTCCAATCTCTAACCGATAAAAGTCATTGTAGAATCACTATGCCTACCTATGCTTGAGCTAAATTAACTAGTAGAAAAATTTAGATAGATGAATTTAAAATAAACTTAATTGATAAATGAAAGATAATTGAACTTAATAGGAAAGATATTTTTTTATAGGAATGACCAAACTTGAACAATTCATTCAAGACTCTTCTTTTTATGTTATCTCCTTTTATTTTTCATTTTTTACATTTTTTCTTGTTATTTTATTGTTATTATTTTTATTAATTGATTTTTTCAGTAAAAATTGTTTCTAAGGAAAAACATTTTTCACAAAAACATTTTTACAAAGGTATTCAATTTTCCCAGCTCTTTAGAACCGAAAGCAGCAGTCTTTGAAGCATCAAATTTTGTGTCAAACTCAGATTAGCAAATTCAGATAATCAAGGCCTTTTAACTCTAGATTTTCATTTCCACAGTGTTCTCTTCACGTTATTTTTGTGGTGTAATAATGGTCACTAATATATAAATGCATAATATAGAATGAACAGTTCAAGAGTTCTTGAGTACAGATAAAAAAATATTTAAAAAAAATTCCTTAAAACATGAGTATTGAGAAAGCGTGGCACTTACTTAGTTTGATTTGTGGGAGTTATAATGCTTGAAGTTTTCTCATCCGAGAATCCTTTTTAGAGCTCAACAAGTAGTTTGCATAAGTTTCGGATTAAAAACTGCCAAAATGGTTTTTTTTTTTAGGTATTGACATTTTGGTAGTATACCCATATGCGTCAATTATTTATACACACCATACAATCCCTGACAAATCTATATTCTTTGATTTGGGTTCCGCGGGCTTACCATGCGACAATTGCACACGTGATAGAACGCTCTATAATGATATACCACATCATCACAACACGAAAAAAGGAGAGCACTGGATGGCCACTTTCAGTTAACCTCGGGGGTCAAATGAAAGAGCTTGAGTTTCAAAAATCAGTAAGATTTGAGACATTTTATATATTTCGATGAATCACATAAGTCCATGTTAAGTACCTACTTAGTATACAACGGTTTATTAAATTGAATAATATTTCAAAAGCAGCAAAATTTTACACAAATATTAGCAAATTGCCTCCAGGCCTGTGGATGGGGGGGGGGGGGGGGGGGGTAGCAGCTCCGCATACCCCTCATTTAAGCCTACCATAAGTACTTTATTAAAAATTTAGCTCTCAACATAATACAACAACAAAATTAATAGGACTTATAAATAAACCTCATTGAGTTCCCCCGAAATACTTCAACTCAGCTGTGCCACAGTGTCTTGCACTTTTCATCATGAACGGATATAATGAATAACTTCTGTACTATATCCATTTCCATACAATGTCTAATTGAGAATGTTTGGTACTGTTGTCGTATTTGGCCTACATTTACTTAGATGCCTACCAGGGGCGGTTCGGTGTTGTCATTTATGCGGCCTATATTCCTCGGATTCCTCCATTTTATTTACAAACACATTCAAACTATGCCCTTACCTAGAATCGTCTTATAAATTGTTCACGACCTATCTACCCCCACCCTCACATATATTTTAATTTATATATTATACTCAATAAATGGTTTCCCAATAACTAACTATTTTAAAAAATCAAAAATTAACCTACCTGCGCATAGAAAAAAGAAATAGAATACATTAAGTTAGAATTTAATATTTTATTCGTTTTTTCTTGAAACCATTCTTAGTAAAATTTTCAAAAATCAAAATTTTGGGCATATGAACATTAAAAATGCGGTTCTGAAGATGCACAATAATTAAAAGTAAATTATCAAAGCTGACTATCTGTCGAATAGTCAGAAAAAACTGTAACGTTGTAAGTTAAATAGTAATGTTTTCACGATACCTTGAACTTACCCCATTTTTCACATCTCTTCCTTTTTTCTAACCTAAACTGATACACTGTTTTTATTCCGCATTCAATTTTTTATCATCTCATTTTTTTAATTTTTCATGACGAAATAATTAAAGGTAATTGCAGGATTATATTTAAGCAATAGGCACACATAAAGAACGAAATATGAATGTATTTTTAAAAGTTGTTTTTAAAAACACGACGGAATTATTAGGTAGGTAGTATTATTATTTGTTATAAGTAAGTAATTGCATTTTTCACACGTCGTTTCGGTATGACTGTGCACTTCACACACGAGACCGACTCGTCTTTTTATCATTAGATCTTGGGCAAATGTAGCATCACCCACGTACAACTTGTTCAGCAGGTCTCGAGGAAGCTGACTCTTCAGGGTATCCAAGCATTCCTACAACAGGAGAGTTACAAGAAAAATATATTTATGGATTTACTTACCTATAGATGCATAAAATGCAAAACCCAACCATTTTTTTTAACCAAAATGAACCCTGACCCATGATAGCCCATCAACTAGACACATTTACCCACTTGAGAATCTTCACCTGAGTCACCTAGTAGGAGTGGTCTAGAAAAAGAAATAGGTACCTACCTACTGACTACCAGATTATAAAAATGCTTATTTTCTATGAGAAAATTAAGTGAATTATGATATAATCTGACTTACCTTGCGAGGAAATCCAAAATACACACTGGGGTCAATGGCTACCCCAACAGAACAAAATTAGGAACGCAGAAGACACACTGGGGTCAAAAGTGTCCCACAAGAGATTCACAACCCTCTAACTAGAGGTCACAACGTATGTTATCACTTCCTCGTCTAGCTAATGCTACCAACCAAATTTACAGAATATCCCTTTAGGCTAAAAAAAATTGTAAAGCCCAAAAATCATACAAAATATATTCGGTGGGGTCAATTTTGACCCCAGAGTGACCTCGAAGGGTTAAAAACCAAACAATCAGATGCACGGATGGAGGAAGCCAGAGGTAGGTAGGTATGTTTCGCTTCGCCGTTCTTTGACGGATCTTTCACTGCCCTGTCAGACGGCGATCTTCATTCTTAAAGTGAATTTAGGAGATAAGGAGAGTTTTTTAAAAATTTTATGCTACTTTTGAGTATGTAGGCCGAACATGACAACACCGAACCGCCATGTACGCTCACCGCTCGTCAGAGTAGGTCACGCGTAATTTGTAGGCCGCATACGACATCACCAAATCTTCCGTAGGCCGCATACGACAACAGTACCGAAAGTTTAATTAATTTGTGATGTATTTATTTAAGATGAATTGTAATAAACTAGCTTGGAACATAAATAGGTACCTTTGCAGAAGATGACAAATAAATCAGTTCAGTTCAGTTCAAGAAGTTATGAAACACAGTGGTAGAATATTAGTTAAGAAAAAACGTTTGAAAACACGCGCCAAGACGGGTATTGCTGTGCGACTAATTGCTCCCCATTAGGTGCAGTGTTGCCAACTAAGTCCTAAACCCCCTCAAGCTCAGAATAATACCCATAAAACCCCTAAATATACTCTCATTAATATATATTTCTGATCTTCAAACAAAAGAAAATTACCTATGCTTATTCTATCTAACATTTATTGCAATTTTTAACAATTTTCTTTCGTGATTGAGAAATCTCCGTTAAAAACTTCTTAAATGAGTCCTGCCCTAAATTTCTCGCTTCACGAAAACTAGAATCCGAAAATTTGCTAAAAACATCAAGACTGGCACTGTACATATGGCATGCCACTTTCAATGAATGTATATTCTTTATGCCTTATGACATACATGATCTAGGCTAGATTACAGCGCTAGGCCTCGAATTTTGCAATTACGCCGCGGAAAGCGAAATCTGGTCCATTGTTAAGTGGCCCGGATAGCTCAGTCGGTAGAGCATCAGACTTTTAATCTGAGGGTCCAGGGTTCGAGTCCCTGTTCGGGCGCTATTTTTTTCAATTTTTTACTCTTTTCTTTCATTCGCTTCTGTGATCGAGGAAACTCACTACTGAAACTACTGGACAAAAGTACTTGACACTTGATTAGAAATCACATACCTACAGCCCTACAGGGTGTCTCCCCCCCCCCCCCCCCCCCCACCCCCTTTTCATAATATGTGAACAATAAGATATTTTGTTGATGTTTATTGATATAAATTAAAACATTTTAGTTATTGAAATAAATTAATGTGGATTTAAATCTGAAATACACCCAAAAATAAATGACGAGTAATGGGCTTAAGGCTTTGTAGGCCCGTGTCGCTTGACAACAATTGATTTGTTAATTCTGAAACAACCATCACGTAAATTTTTGGCAATAATTTAGTTTTTCACATATTTCAATTGTTTAAGGCTAAACACACCTTGGTATGTGAAAACCACATGTTAGAAGTGAAAAAAAAAGAAAAAAAAAGTTTACCATGTTGTGTGCGTCACATAACTTCTTCGTATTCGTAACATGAATTTACAGATTATTAATGAAGTAAGTAACTATTTCTTTCCTGTGCGAGAAATAGATTGACTGTATCACCCAGTAAAGTTTCTTCAGCAATAAAATGTTCATTTCATTTTCAATAACTCAATTATTGCCAACAAAAATCGTTGATTTTTGAAACAACCAACATCCAACAATTTTTGAGATTCAAAACTCATTCAAAATTGAATAAATGAGCGGGTATAAATAATTTCGTGCTTGATACGTAGTAATTTATTCCTAAGTAAAAAAGGTAGTAATTCCAAAATATCTGGATCAACAAACAAAAAACTTTTTTTTCTCCTGTGAAATTTGGTAATATGTGCATAGGTTGGTTTAAAATCATCGATTACATTGTAGTAAGTAGTAATATTTATGCTTACAAATTATATGAATAATATGGCACAATGGCACTAAACAATGGTGATAGTGATAAAACATCTGGAAAAGAAGCATTGTAACAGCGTTTGGTATTCCTTAAAACAGTATTAATGACTCGTTTTGTATTAAAAAGGCTTGTCTCAATGAACCATTGAGTAAGAAAGTAGGTACTTACCAATTCGAAGTACAGGTTGCAAAGTTTGCTACACCGTCCTTTGCTAAACGACCCGAATTCCTGGCTTAGTTTGGCAAAGTGGCGTGGCAATCCCGAAAAGAGCTGGTGAACGAGTTCAATTGGGGGATGCTGTAGTAAATTTATGGGCTGATGTGTAAAGATTGTATTTAATTGTAGGTATATGTGCAATGATAAATCATTGAAAAAAGGGGATAAATTATTGAATTAATTTTAAGCATGTTCTGTTTAGGATTGCAAATTGTTGAATTGTAATTACTTATTTATTCAAAAAATATATTTTTTTTCGTAAAGAGTATTTATAAGGAGTACATATATTTAAAAAATAATAATTTATGTGGAATGGATGGAAGTTGTAGTGAATTAGTTGTGCATGTATTTGAAAATTGAATGAAATATAGTGAATGATTTTGAAACCAAATTTAACCGAAATTGCTGTGTCACATCTTGTGCTCTCCAGCAGGCGGACTCGAATGAGTCCAAAGCTGAATCGCATTTTTTGTGTGCATACAAAAATGTAAAGTTGCCATTTTATCTCAAATAAATGTGTTTTTCTTCTTCTTCTAATGGTGATAGTGATAAAATATCTGGAAAAGAAGTACTGTAACAGCATTTGTTATCCCTTAAAACAGTATTAATGATTCCTTTTGTATTAAAAAGGCTTGGCTCAATGAACCATTAAGTTAGAAGGTAGGTACTTACCTATTCGAAGTACAGGTTACGAAGTTTGCTATATCGTCCATCATGATCAAACCCCTCGGCTCGTTCCGAAGGCGGCTATCGGACTCGGAAACTCAAACTGGTCGTTAAGGAAAGACGTCGTTGACTTTACCTTAAAAAGGGAGGGAAAAAAGGCGTAGTGAATGGAGGTAAAGGTTACGAAGAGAGAAAAAAAAGGAAAAAGAAGGAAAAAACGGTCTTTCGAACAGCTAGGAGAGGCAGAGGACAGGGGTGGGGGCTAATCTTAATTGAATTAAAGGCTTAACTGGGAAGTGAGTAATGTCCTCGCCGAGCTCACTGGGAAACTAATTAAGCGAGCTGGTATTAAATGGAAATATAAGCTCCACCTGAGGCGCATTTACGACGGGATCGCATACAGTCGCTACGACAGTTCTACGACGCGAAGCCGACAGTTTATTTCGAAATTTATCGCACGTCGCTTGAGGACAGACACAAAAACGCAACACATTATTACAAAACGGTTATACTAGCATGGAACATGCTATTGTGGTGGACTAACTGCCCGAAATGGTTACGCGGAAGGAGAGACGAAAAAGGGAGACGAATGTAGCGGTGGATCTAATTTCTTTTTCTAGAGCCTCCCAGATCAGCTGAATGAGATCCGGAGCTAATTTTTTCGCTATTCAACCTATTTATGAATCTGAAATTTGGAATGAAGGCTCCTTCGGGCGTCTAAAAACAAACATGAAGTCTAGAGCCCTCTAGATCAGCTGAGGAGATCAAATTGATAGACATTACATTAGTTTATTTATTCAAAAGGTACAAGAAGGCATCTTCCGTCGATTCTAGTAACCTGAAGCTGAGCTGACAATAGCATGTTTCATATTTTTTGAATTTTGGCTGTAAGCTCAAAGCAGTAATAATCGGGGGTCCAGCGGGGCATCCCCCCTAGTATGGCGGGGTCAAGGGGCGGATCTCATTGCGAGGCCCTATCCTACGCATCTCGAAACGTCAACTAACCGATTTTGAAAGGGGGCTAAACATTTTTCTCTCCCAGTCGATTACAACAGGTAATTTACTGAAAATTATACAAAATGGCAAAAATATAGCGCCCGAACAGGGACTCGAACCCTGGACCCTCAGATTAAAAGTCTGATGCTCTACCGACTGAGCTATCCGGGCCGGATAATTATCATCACAATATCACATTCCGCGGGTAATTTCCGAATTCGAGGCCTTTCCACTATGTTCCAGCCTGGATCATGTAGGTATGCCATCACGATGATTAAGCAAGACGTTTCTTTTTCAGATAAAACTTAAGGAATCGATTCTACTAGGTATTACCAAACTTTTTTTGTTTTGTTAGCTTCTTATTTTTTCCATAGAAAGCGGACGGATGATAGGTATAATAACAGATACGTGATTGTTGGCCGAAGTTTTATAAATTGGTAAACCAATTAATTGGTCAGGATAGACCAGAAATCTTATGTAAGGCTTATTATAATATGCTAATGTTAAAAAAATTGAAAATCAGTTGGAAAAGTCTTCGAGCCATAATTTTCATTTTTATTATAGTACTCTGATAAGTAATAATGATTATTAACTAGTAAATGGAGTTCTTCAATCACCTTCGCTCCTCTCCAAAGTGAACTTAAACCCCACCATACAGGATTCACCACACTCCCTTGTTTCACGTCTTTTTTGCTGCTTTCAACCACCTTATGCACCGGCATTTATGTCGTCTGCCTCGTGAAGTTAATGCGTTCTTGGAGGCGATTGATTGTGACATTTTCAACATCTCTTGCTAGGTACTCTCTGAAGCGTCGAATCACGGAAGTTCTCTAAGCGACTTTTTGGTTTGTTTTTTCTTTTCTTGATCACTATTACTAGTTTAATTTAATGAGATTTGTCTCTTTATTCATTTTGTTCATTAGTTATTGCTTACATTATATATTTTATATCTTCATGTTATGTTTTCAATAATGTAATATCATGCTTTTGCATTATTCTAGGTAATAGGCTTGTTCGCTGAAGCCACCAACCCAATTTGCAACCCACTTTAGGCGTTAGCTGAGTTCTCTGATCATTAGAGCGCCCCCCACCTTCGGTCACGGCCTATTCTCTGGTTTACAACCGGTTGCGGATCGTCAAATCGGTCAGAGCTTTTTTCAGCTGACCACTTTCTGATTGTTTGCCCCCTCCTTTCCAAACTCACAGCAGCCAATGAAATCATTCGAATTTTTTTTTTCGCCGCTGTTTCACGCCTCTGAGTGTTTCGCTCCCACATTCAATTATTGGGATGGATGGAATGGACGTGGATGGACTACGACCCCCAACCAGTTTTAAATCACTTTTAAGGTAGCAGAAGTCGAACATTCGCACTTGACCAGTCTCCACGAGTTTGACATAGTTTGTAAGTCACTTAAAACCGCCTCAGCAAACAAACCTAATATCTCTCCAGTTTGAATTTTTCTGTATATTGCATTTGCCGTTCGATGAATAAATAAGTACAATAATACAAAATAAATATTCAAATTTTAGTATTATATTTTAATAACCTATTAATACTACTATTAAATATATACTATAAGTTGTAAATAGTAGGTACGTACTTTGCTAATCATGAAGGTGGAATAACATTGTGGTTCCGTAAACCGTAACAGCCATTGTGTAGAACTTAAACGGTAGGTTATAGGGTATTTCTCAAGGGAAAGGGATCTCAAAACATTTCTGGGGATTTGTGGTTTGGTATTAGGTGGGATCACAAATGGCAGCATCGAGTTTGATTCATCTTATTCCGTTCTCGGAAACCAAACAGCCACAAAACAGAAGCGGTCTTGCTAGGGAGGCGGGAAATATGATGAGTGAAGTGAGTTAGAATAGAGTGCAGCGCCGCGCGGGAGGGCGGCGGTGAGGTGAGTTCATATTCATAACCTCCCCGCCTCTTGTCCTGACAGCACTTGACCTGAAGCTGGCAGGCCCTTGTGCCTCAGCTTTGTTCCCCGTCACTCGAACGGATGGCACATTGAGAGCGAGCGGCGGGAAGGGGGCGGAGAAGTGATGACGGGGCGGGGTAGAGAGGGGGGAGGGAGCAGTCACTTCCCCGCCGCCCGCTGATGATAACATCAGCCACACTCGCGCCTCTTCCTCCCCATCAATTCCCCTACCTACATTTCACACACGTCAATCTCTCGAACTACCCCTAATTTCTCGCCTTCCAGCACAACGCCTTCTTTTGAAAAACCTAAAAGTTTCAGGTGGAATGGAATTCTATATCTACATTATTTTCACTTTCAGAATTCTATACCGGCGACTCATAATCATCTAATGATCAATTTTTAGCGAATTTTCGTTGAAAATGAAGCTATTGCAATGGCTCCAAAAATGCTAAAATGAAAATTTTCGAAAATTAGAAAAAAGTTAGAAAAAAGCGGGCCCGTAAATTGCAAATTTTCAGCAGGTTCAGCAGACTTGCAAAACTATACAATAAAAATTGTAGAAAATTTAAGTTTTGGTGATTATTGGAGAAAAAGAAAGATAGTTTTGGTACCAAAAAAAGTCACTTTTTGACTCAATCTTCGTTTTTTCGTTCTCCTGAAAAAAACAAAACCTTGGCAAGTTAACCTAACCTCCCTCTTCCCTTGCGACGATAATTCTCTACAAAAGTGAGAAAATTTCCGTTCTTGCTCCAAAAAATCAAGCTTTCCAAACGAAGGGATGAGTTCGTTGGCCAGCTTTTTTTGAGTACTCTAAATTGGTAAAATTTCAAAAAATGTACTAAAAAAATGACTAAAAAATGTAGGTTGTAAATTAGGTTTTAATTGGGTGTTAACATCTAATGATGGCTGCCAGATTGGATTTGGTAAACAATCATTCATCTAATCGTTGGCCCTAAGAGCTGTAGTAGTATAGAACTATTTTACTGGAGAGCTTGGGATTTTGTAACGTTTTTTCATTTAAAAATTCTTCATTTGAATCCGTTTAGAGGCATTCTGAAACGTTTCGGTCCTGGAGCAGGACCCTATTCATGTAGGTAGTTTTCAATTTAGTTCTTCATTAGCGCTAAGGTGGTGATTGCAGTTTTAAGTGTCAATGTTGACTATCAACAAACTTGAAATTTACAAATGAAAAGTCTACGAACTCTAGGATTCCTTTCAGAATGTTTGAAAACGGATTTCAATGAAGAAAATTTTCGAAAATTTTGATTTAAAATTTTTTGGAGCTATTGCAATGGCTTCATTTTCAACGGAAATTCGTATAAGTAATTCTTCCATGAAAGAAATTTGTTATTCTTGGCAGACGAAATTCGTGAGGGCGATCTCAACATCAGAAATGTAGAGGGTTCTTCGATGCGGGTGAGGACGATGTAAGCACCTCCGGTGGTCATGGGCGAATCGATTCACACAAATTATTGACGCTGCCTCAACTGCCATGTTAGCTGTTTGGTTAAGTTCGAAGAAACCCGATCCACCGACTTTCTCGACTTTCGTATTGTAGCTGTTGCTCTCACAAATATTTGTTTCTGAGTGTACCGAGAGTGAAA
Organism: Adelphocoris suturalis; assembly: GCA_030762985.1. Taxonomy (NCBI): domain Eukaryota; kingdom Metazoa; phylum Arthropoda; class Insecta; order Hemiptera; family Miridae; genus Adelphocoris; species Adelphocoris suturalis. The sequence goes on along the minus strand of CM061041.1, from coordinate 116,945,651 downwards.
GAAATATTCCTGCAAACCAAAGTTTATTATCCACTCGCGTATTGGGGAATTTCCAAAGAGACCTACTTAATGAAGCTATTGTAATGGTTTCGAGAAAATCAAACCCTTTTTTTGACATGGATATTTTTACGAGGATGTCAACCAGATTTTGCGTCACGGATTAGCACGTAACACGCCTTAGCCATGACCTAATAGCTCAAAAGGGTTACGTTTTGTGTTGCAAAAATGCGACCCCAAAGTAGCGGTCATATATGATTTTCAGCTAGCTACGTACCTACGTTCCTAGAGAAACAGTCGGTAGATTATAATTACACTAGCAGGGTAGCCCGTTGTAACCCGTTGTCCTCATACAACGGGCGCCAGTACGAGGACACCCTAATAAAAAATGCCTTTTAAATGTTCATCTTCGTTAGAATATGGAAGGTATTAGGGCCAGAGTCTAATCAGCTGATCATGGAGCTATGTGACTTGTCATTGACACCAAACAGTTCCAAAGAGGCTCCATTTCAAATTGCCGGGCATTATTTATATTATTTAGATGGAAGTTAGCTTGAGAGTTTACTTAATTGTTGAGGCGGGCTCTGTACCTTGTCATTCTTAACCTGCCTATATGTATTAAAAATATTTAAATGGCTTTGGCTAATGGAATAATTCTGTCTTTTTATACATTCATTATTATAATAATTATCATCGCCTCTGACCGTTAAGAAACTATTCAAAAGTTTCTCAATCACTAGAACCTACTGGACCCATTGGGCTGAAATTGTACAGGGACATTATTTGGATCCCTGGTTATCATATAGGCTATATTAAAGTCCTCCAGACTTTCTCCTTCATCGAGAACTCAGCTTTCCCTAACAACGCCCGGGTAAATTCATTTCGGCACAACCAGTCCACCGAACAACCCAACCAATCCAACAACCAAATCTGAATTAATCAGGTTCATAAACGCCCATTTATCACGTTTCTTACCAGGACTTCGTGACCATGAATTACCAGCTTCCGAGTCAGTGTTGGAATTTTAATTTTTTAATGGGAATGCGAACTTATCACATCGAAATTGTCTGTCTGGCAGTTTGAGTTTCGTCGTTGTTTTCATATTTTAGGGTTGAATTGGTCATTAAGACTTGCTTGTTGTTGTTGAATTTGTTTTAAAGGGCGTGCACGTGATAGGGCATTTACCATATGTTCCTTGAAGTTCAACTCGAGGACTGACATGCTTTCTTGGAACGAGTCAGGCAATCCGAGCATAATCATCAGATGGAGAGCACGATCTAATAATTTATCGTAGACCCTCAAGATTTGCTCTTTTTCCGTAGAAATATTCTATTAGATATCCTCCTTGATAGTGACATCATTTGCACTTTTTGCCAATTCGACCAGATTCTGACCAAAAGATCCAAGAAAACTTGTTTTCCACTTATCATAGTTTTTGGGGTTTTCTTCTTCAAGAATTCATAGAACCACTTGCGAGACATACTCTAAATTTGGAACAAGGTTGAGCATTTTCTGATCATCGCTATTGCAATGATTATTCCTATACAGAACCTCATACCACTTCATCCAAATACCAGCATTTTGGTTTGGACCATCGAAGGTACCAGCATTGAGTTGATTACTCTGAGAGCTGCTTGTCTCTTCCAGAATTGAAATCAGTGACTGATTAAAGCTGACGAGCATGGTTTGCATGAGCTGAGTGTTGTTATTATGCTGTATTTCAAGAAACGGAATAATAGTAGAAATCATTGATGATGTTTCTGTATTCATACTCGAACCGTCCCGATGGATAGTAAGTTCTACCTGTTCTGGTCCTACCGACTGCGCCACCAATTGTAGTGATTCTACAATCCATAATAATTCGAGTCAGTAATCATACTATGAAAATACAGAAAACTACACATACTCCTCCAATCAACACAAAACTCAATATAATTTTGTCATGTATCCATGTTGCTAAGTAGGTGTTATTTGATTTTTAATAGGTACGTTACATTTCATGCTTCTTATTTATTTATTTTTTTAAATACATATATAATGACTTTTATTAAGAAACAATGTTGTGCTAACCCCTCTGATTGTGTGAACATACAATAGGTTTAATAGCACGCTGTGCGTGATTCCCATGTAAATAGGAACCTAGTGATAAGACCAATGTCTTATCCTAGCGGAAGTTAGTGAAAAACGTTGTCTATTTCCACGAAAAATAAAGAGTTACAATGTTAAATCGATTTCGACGGTTAGGCAATTATCAGTAGTTACTGTTTGTTACTGATGATGGCCTAACCGTCGAAACCGATTTAACGTTGTAACTCTTTATTTTTCGTGGAAATAGACAACGTTTTTCACTAACTTCCGTGTTGAAATGGATTTCCACAACTTCGTCGCGAGTGATTTAGTTCGTTTTAGTTTTTTAGTTTTAGTTTGTGTCTTATCCTAGTATAGTTAGATTGTTGTCGGTTTCAAAAATACGTGATTACTTACATAATCTCCATCCCAAAATCATTACTCAAATTCGATTTAGACCTGCAGGTCGAAATCCTTTGAAAATTTGAGGTGTCATTACGTACTTAAGTATTATGACTCTCGCGGGCGTAATAAAGGCCTCGGAGGCCGTTGCGAGTTTCGTGACCATAACGTGAAAGCATTTTACGTTAATAACTTTGAATAATAAATGAGAACAAGGTGATGTGAGACAGGAGTAGGCTAGGGAAAGAGTTTTTTTTTTTTTTTTTGATGATTAATTTAGTGGCTCGAATAATTATCCCTACTCCCGTTACCTCTCGTTAGCGGGCTTTCGCTCGCGAAGAGATACAATTCCTAATTTCCTTTAATAGGTTTGGATGGCGGGAAACCATTTTGCAAATGACAATCATGGATTAGGCAGCAGCAGATGAGTGATGGCATCAGTGGTATTTACGTGGAAGGCGAAATAGTTTTGAGCAATTTATTAAGAGAAATGGATAACCAGCATACAAAATATTTATCTGCATATTTGAAAACTCGAGTTATGAGTGATAAGAATAATTTTAACGAATTTTGGTAGAAAGTGAAGCTATTGCAATGTCTCCAGAAAGCTTAAGATTCGTTTGAAACGTTTATGTAATTGAACGTTTATGTAGGTAATCGTTTAAATCCGTTTTGCGGAATTCTAAAACGATTACTGTAGTTTAGCGCTTCTTCATATATATATCTACCCGCATATTTTGTCATTCCAGACGATAACTCACTTTAGGATTGGGTTTTAAAAAATGCATTGTTTCGTTTAAAAATCAAGCATTTTAAGAGAAAAGATGAACACGAGATGATGAGGAGGAACAGATGATGATGTGCTGGACGGCACTTTTTGAGCATGAAGTATTCTTAGTGGTTGCCATCATGTCTCCAAGAAGTTGTGATACGAGGGTGGAAGTTAGGCGGCTTCTTCCTGTATATAGTTTATTCTCAATCTCATAACACAATATAGTAATATGCATTTCCCTCATAAAATTAGCTTTTTTTTGTATTTCAAGCTATTACTTATCACAATTTACAAACGTGTTAAAAATACCTGTACATAATAAGAAAAATCATTCGCCATGCAGTGGATTATATGAATCTCCCCAAGGATGACTTCTCTCAGGCTCCATATAAATGTATTCAAGCAGAGTAAATTAAATCTAGTGCATAATTGACGAAATACCTACAACATAGTATGGATTAAGAGTCTACCCTAACTCACCTGAAGAGGCCTTCTGCATAAGCGAAACTAGTTGTGAGATTGAGAATAAACTGTATACAGGAAGAAGCCGCCTAACTTCCACCCTCATATCAGTACCTACTCCTTTTTTTAAGATAGTAAATTGGACATACTTCAAAAACTGTTTTGAAAAAAAATCATTAAAAATTACAAAAAATTATTTTTTATCATGCTACTCATAAAAATTGTATCAACAATAAACATTCCGTGCTGATAAATGTACTTACATTTTTTTAAATGTGTTCAGAAATCGATAAAAATTGCAAACAAAGTGCTTGAAACCCAAAATCTTTCCTTGGCCAGCAAATTATTATTTAGACAAAGTTTTTTCGCCATAAAATTTATAGTTAATAATTTCTTAGCGCTCTAAGCGCTCAAATTTTAAAACATTTTAACATAAATGTGAACTTAATCACACGCTTCGAAATTTTGATAAAAATTTAAATTGGTTTTAATTTGATTTGAATAAAAAACGGAAGTAAAGGAGAACGTTGTCTAATTCCCCAAAAATAAAGAGTTTCAATGTTAGATCGATTCCGAAGATTAGGACATTATCAGTTTCAACAACTGCAGTTGGTTTTGCAGTCAGCTAGTTATTGTTAGTTACTGATGATGACCTAATCGTCGAAATCGATCTAACATTGTAACTCTTTATTTTCGTAGAATTTGACAACGTTCTTCTTTACTTCCGTTTTTTACTTGAATACATGTAATACGATAATTTTCGAAAATCGAAAAATAATGAATCAAAAAAGTCTGCAAAAAAGTTAATTCTGAAGCTACTAGTTCAGGTGGGTTCCCATGAAGTACCATCCTAATAGACTAGTCATATATAACAATTGGGTCTCCTTTACTTTCAGTTTTCAAATTTACGTCACATCGCGTAAGATGGATGCGTCGACTTATCTTCCGAGTAAAGTGTATTGGGGAAAAGTGATTGGGGAGTTTATGTTGAAACAGGAAGTTGGGGCTGCGTCGCCGCGTTATTGATAGTCGAAACTCTCGAAAAGGGCTCCGTGAAAGTGATGGGAGACCTTCAAATCTGGTCGAAACCGGCGGCCCCGGACCTGGGGATATCGACTACGGAGGAGGCTATCAACCGGGGATTATTGTGAACTCGGGGGCGGTTTAAGCCCAAACGGAATGAAGTTAAGGATTCGAAAGGGGGTGGGAGAAGGGGGTTGGGATGATTGTCCGACTTTATTGACCATGTGTTGCCGCGGATTCCCGAGGAAACGGGTTACACGATCTCGTGGTAATGAAGTGCCTTCACTGAAACCTGATCATTGGACGGTCATCCGCTTACCATCAGGGTATTATAAAAATACTTTGACCTATCGACGAAATATCACATTTATGGTACCAATATGGTACGAGCTTACTTTGACGAGTGGTGTGAGCATTAGGTTACTCTCGAGGAACTCCAACGAGTTTGACTGTATCCCAGGATCAGTTACTCTAGGTTTGATCTTAGTAGGATTGCTATAAGAACTATGAGTGTAATATACTCATTTTGCAAGTATTTTCTACTATGCAGTACTATTAAAATACTGTATTTGTGTATAACTGCACTATCGGAAATGCCCTTATATACTTCATACAAAAATATTTATGATACAAAAGTACTATAACATTTATGAATTCTAGAAACGTTCTAATAATTCATTTCCACTCTGCTTACATAACCTGAAATATCGATGCAATGTATTGAAATTTGCATGAAAAAAATTCTGGAATTCAATCAGGATGTGTGTTGACATTATCTGAACTCATATCTAGGTTCGTTCCATAAATGTGTAAGTACGTAGTAAATGATGTGGGACATCTATCTATGCATGGGTGTATGTTATGCGTGTGGTATATGTGGTATGCGAATACCAATGGCTCAACGATGAAATGGTCTAATAGGACATAGATGTATAAAATACAAGAAAAATAGTGATTTAACAGTTTTTTTTAAACCTTTTATTGCATCGAGTAAATTCATTCAAAATATTAATTTCTGTTATTTAACTAAAATACATTTTCAGGGTTAGATACGTAACTTAGTCTTATGTCTCTTTCCCTTTTCGCAATCACTTCCTACACTAGCTCATGTGGTTTCAATTGGCGACGAGTTTGATTTTGTACATTCAAAAGTTTTACTGCTCTCTCATTCTTCATTTACGTGATCTTTAGTATGACAAGATGAGCAGTAACTTGGTTTTTCATCAATTCATCCACGGAGCCAACGTGAAGCTCGTGGTGGTGAGCAACATTTTGGAAATTCCACGACGCGTCCTCGATACATCATAGAGATGATCAATCCATTGGTTAGAGCTCCGCAGCCCCAGAACTGCGTCCCATACATCCAAACTGGTTTTAGTACTTATTGTATATGGACAGCTAGTTACCCAGTTCAGTTTTATTTTTTAACACGTTCCTTTCACAGAGCTTTGCGTGCAATATCCTAATTAAAGATTATCGTCACATTGTTGAGGAAGTAGAGATGTGGTTGATGTTCCAGTTGACAAAGTCAACGTACACTGAGTGGACCTTATTTAATCTGCTTCTCTATTCTGATGTCTAAATACTGATTTTAGAGAGGGATTTATTAGTTTTGAAAATTATTCATTATTGCTGTCACCCAGGAATGCCGTGTCATCTGCAAATGTTGCTATCGTGTTATGACCAACTTATGATCAGTCGTTGGTGTACTGGAGGAATAGGTAGGAGTGGGCCAAATACACCTCCTTGGGGTAGGTCCATCAGCTTTTATTTTCATTGGCACTGTTGACGCATCGTCCTGTTGGATGCGAAATTACCGATCTGCTACAAGATTAAACATCTGCGAAAGAAATGAATGATTTAGAAATAGCAAACTTTGTTATGTACCTATGCCAGAGGTCAGTAGTGTTTTTTCAGCATTTTTTTCGTATTCATCACACCAAATAACACAAGCCGCATTAAAATTGTTTGCCAACGTTTGAGATCATCTGCCCCACTGCGTGACGTCTGAATCTAGAAGATATTAATTTATTGAAATGCCGAGAATATAAGTTCTTGGAAACTTCTTTTAACTAACTGTGAACCAGAGGTGAATTAAGTTGGGCGCCATATGCGATCAATCACATTCGGCTTGACCTCGTTCTCTTGCCAGACATTCATTCCCAATCTACCCTCGGTCGCGTCTTAACCATTTTGCGATTGTTTCGATAGTCATGGAGATGGATGAAAGATGAGTACAGGATGAAAAGAAACCTTAGCTATTGTAGAAAATGGAAGAAGCCTATTTTAGGCCTTGGATTAGAGGCTTGGCAATACAGAAGGCGGAGGCCCGCATTATGATGGACTCTCAATCCCCATACAGCGGGTTGTTACCTAAACGGCTTCAGCTGTTACATCGCTCGAGATAAATCGAAATCATGATTCCTTATCTACCCAAGGTTTCTCGTGTTGGGCTCGACAGATGAATTCAGTGAAATTCATCCCTGATCATTTATCTACAAACTTTAGGTATAGGTAAAGCATCTCGAGTGTCTTTCTTCCATTCAGCAGGTACCTATAGAACATTGACAAGATTTAAAATAACGGCAGTATAATGTTCCGACCTCTAAAATTTTCTGTTCATGTTCTGGATAGCTACAGTATGATGCCGTTTGGAGCACATCTTGATTCCAATACAGACTAAAGTTATTTCTTCGAGCTTTACATTCGGAACATTCAAATCCCTATGAATTACTTCCTTGAAATCACTGTCAAAGGTGAAATCTTATTTTCAAAGTCACTATAAATATTATACTACCTAAAGCGTGAACTAAAATATTATCCATGTCAAAAATAAGAACGAAACTAATATTAACGAAAACTTGTCTATTTCTGTATAAACTATTACTTATACTTATTGTTTGGTAGCTGTTATGATTATAGTTGTTTCTTACTGATGATGATTTAATGTAGCTACCTGTGTTCATCATTAAGGGCTCCTCACATTGATTCGTTTATTTCAAATCGTTGCAATGCTTCATTGAAAGGTTGGCAATACGAGACAAGCGCCTCGCTGGATAAAAAAGAACTAAATAACGGCATATACTTGCGCATCCAAGTTGTTCCAGTCAAAATTAAGCTATTTACTACCGCCTAATTTACTTTGCTTCAGACCTTTCCACAGGGTTCGACAGTTCTAAATAGCCGTAATCTAATGGAGTTTTATCTGCTTATGTTGGTGCGCGTGAATACTTTGTTGCTTGATACAAATGAGCTTAGATTGCAGTCATTTTTTGATACAAAGAATATTAATAAATGAATGAAGCAAAAAATTTAAAATAAGTCCAGCAGGTACCGATAAATACATTGGGTAATTTATAAAGTCATTTACTGCAGCTTGTATTGTGTACTCAAAGTGGCTGATATCGAGACATACTATCGCAGACATTCCAAAAGCTCTCGGTGGAATTCTTCTGCAATCTCTCTAGTTGAGTGGAGTGTACGTACAACTCCGTACTGGACCAAGCATTCCATTTGTATTCCCCTCTAGAACCACATTCAATTCCAAACCAAATGAGATGCTAAACGGGGTGGTTTCCAAATAAATAATCCGTTGTTTTTCATCCCAAATACAAACATGTTTCCCGTAACACCAAAAATAATGTACTCCTATTCAGGGTCTACAAAGAGTGTAGTGAGGTGACGTTGTCGCGTGTGACGTTGACGTTTCTCCCGGCGCTTTTTCGGCTGTCCTTTTTTCTATTTGCATTTATTATTGGCTCTAGAATAAATTTTGTACGGAAATTTGGTAGCTGGGGTTTTCAAAAGTGCGGAATCTAAATTCGAGGTCAAAAATTCCGAATACTGACCCACCTAAACACCCCACTAGGTACCAAGTTGCAGAGATTATTTCCTGTTCTACTTTTGAGATTAACTGAATAATACCTAATACGTTGCTGTCAATAAACAAGATCCAGAATGTATAGAATTTTTGTAGAACAAGGATGTTTTACAGTAGATTGGCGTTCCGAGCGAGCTGCCATGGAATCCAAGAGTGATTTCAGTTATTTTAGATTATTATTTCCAAAAATGATACCTAATGCCTTTGTAATTCACCAAAAAAAAAAAAAAAAAAAAAAATGTCTGACTCCTGATAGATACCTATGGTGCAGTTATGATAATTATTTAAAATAAATAAACTAAATACGAATGAATCTACCTTGGTTCCAGTAGCATACCTACGGCCTCAACCTGGGGTAGTACAGGTACTTCCCAGCCAAAAAGGCTAATAAAGACTTCTAGCACTCAGTGATACCGCAGGTATTGGTGCAACTGTACTAACTAGCGATCTGAACCGTTGGATATTGGTGCGGTTCATTTGAACTACGATCGAGTTCTTATGATACATCAGTAAAATGGATTTCAAAAATAATTGTTTACGAGTAAAGACTTTGAAATCATCCAATAAATTTCTCACTCGAGTATAGGCTCCTCTTCTTCACAATAATTCCAATTATACTCCTCTGAATACCTAATTTCAATTTTCTCTGAGTTGGGAAAGTGCCCATACTACAAGGTGGGTGTATCACGTATTAAAATTCGCTGCTTTTGATAACAGGAATAAGGAAACTTCTGATAAACCATGTTAACACGTTTCGTCCATAGTAGATCATTCCCCTTGACCGACTAAATTTCTTCAATTTAGCTAACTCCTTTGGTTTCAAAATTGGCTCATCGTCGTGCTGTGGCAGATGTCGTATTCTATCACAAGCTGGTGAATGGTTCACTTTGGTTCCCATCATGCTAATCAATGGTCAATTTCATTCATTCATGTATAACTATTTCTATTTTCATTCTAAATCCCATTCAATTTAATGTACATTATTTTTATATTTTTCTTCATAATAACTGTAATTTTAAACATGTCATAGCAGCTACATTTATATTATTATTGTAGTCGGGGACAATGCCGCCTCTCATAAATAAATAAGTAATAAACCTTCCACCTGCGTAATACTCGGGTAGCGGTAACTCTTCACCCTTTACCAAGAAAGGCATGTACGTTTTAAACTATCACATATATGAGCAAATATTTCACGAGAGATATTCCCTATGAACATATCACAGCCTTGCTTTGGTAGACTGGACCATCTTGTGATTTTAACCCCTGTGCCTTGTAGACTCAATCCATTCCAGCGTTCTTGGAAAAAAACAAATCACTATCCGAATCCCATCAGTTGGTCAGGGTGGACGCTACTTTGTCACACAGATATTCGAAGTGAACGTGCTGAGCAAATTAGCCCAATAATAAACATGTTTGTGAGCGCCATTATCATAGTGCGGTTAGAAGTGTAATTTACATGGTTATCTATCTCGAAAAATAATTAACCCTTCTATACAATGTTAGTACTTTAAGAATTTTTCGCCTTGACCGACTTCTAAGATATAGGGGAAAATATTGTATTCTCCGGGGTTTTCATCCGCAAGAAATTATACTAATCGTGCCTAAAGGAGAAACCCAATATGGATTCAGGAATGTGTAGATAGCGTGATCGTGAAAACGAAGGTACAAACAACCGCGAACGGGCTTCATTGAGGTGGACTCCCCGTAGGCCTTGGCTATCGATTAAATAAACTTCCTCGTGGAAAAGCGTACTTATACGCAGTGCGTCTAAAAACTGCATGACAAACCCCGGAGAAAGAGAAAAAATTGGTGGGAGGTAGAAAAAAAATCCTATTCTTAACTGCCATCCTTACTAACCGGGTCACATTCAGTACAGTTTGCCTTGGGTTGCCGTTTCTTCTGCGAGTTTGTTGTGCTCCGTCGCCTCCCACGCTGTTTCATCCGTTCTCTTTCACCTATCCTCTTTCTTCCCGCCCTCTCTCTCCTCTACTTCCGGACTATAAACCGGCGATATCGTATATCAAGAGTTTGCCTCTCCAAACGATTAACCCTCCCTTCCCCAACCGCTACTGCGTACTTCAACTCGATAATCGCTATTTCGCTTCATTGTTGGCCGAGATCGAGATGGTACAAGAAAATAAAGACGTTTAATACGAGCATTTTGTCTCTATGAGAACATTTTATCTTGCAATAATTTGTACCTAGTTGATATCTAATCTAGTAAATCTTAATCTTTCTAGTGTTTCTAGCCATGGTCAGAGGTTCAGTAAAAAATTTGCGGAAAAAAATCTTGCATCGTTATCTGGTGATTTACATATAATTATAATCATTTTTGTAATTGAACTAGGATGCTGATATTTAAAAGGGACCTTCTAAATAAAGGGATCAGGACCAGACAATGTCCAGTCCCTGAGGTCGTACCTGAGAGCCGCTGAGCTCCACTAAGAACTGTGATATGATCTATTTCTGTACAATCTAGTTATAGTTTTGTTTCACTTTGCTAATTATATAAAGTGACATATATTTAGTTATTAGCCTATACTTGATCTAGTCTTAGTTGCATTATTTTATTTTTGAGGTTTTATCCGCTTTTGGGGCTAAACAGTGGCCATCACTGTACCCCTCCCCCCCCCCCCCCCCTCACTCCGATTTGCCAGTGGCTCCATGATGGCACTCCATTTGGTGACGGAGGGAAGCATGGCGCCCCTCAGAATCGTGCCACTTGCAGTGTCCCTTAGGACACCTTGTTCAGTGCCGCTAATGAGCCTTCTGGTTGAGATGTGGATTAAATGATTAAATAAAGAATCGAAAAATAATAAATAAATAAAATAAAGGGAAGCTTTTGAATAAAGGGAAGTTTGTTTATAAACTTTTAAATACATTTTTAAAGAAGAGGTTGCACAAAACTGGGCCCAAAGAATCAGCCTAATTTGTTACATAAGTACGCCTGTCAGTGCACTGCAATACGAAGCCGGTGCCTAACCGCTAAGTTTCCGTCGCAGAAATTTGGGTCTAAAAATGATTCTGAAGATTATGTCTAACACTAGATATCCTCTGCATGATTAGTACGCAACGCTTAAAACGGAAGAAATAATCCAACCTATAATGACATCGACATCATATTAGAACTGCTGGACACACTTCGTAGAGTACACATGCATCCATACTTTTCACATCCGATTCCGATATCGCTGGTAAGGACACGAGTCAAATGAAACGTATTCCCAATTACAAGTAAAAAGGCTGTGGCATTACCAGAACAACGAGCATTGTCGCTGGAAATGATCAATAAGCATTGCAACAGTTTCTACCAAGTGTACATGGATGTATCAAAAAATGGAACCGCATGCGGTATTGGGATATTTCATCCGAAATAAAATGTCAGTAGGATCACAACTAAATCAATCAGTATGCATAATCAATGCCAAAATTCTGACAATTCTAGAAGCAATCAAATACCTTTTAGACAAAAACATCACAAAAAAGCATTGAAAAAGGGTTTTAGTGTTGGAATTTCGCGAAAAGACGTATGCATAAGTATTCTGAAGTTCTGCTGATCCGACTCGATTTTTGGTTTTCTAGATAGTTAGAACAGCCCACACACATGTGATGCATGATTCTTACAGGTCAGTGATCTTTATTTATTTATTAGAGATTTATTTTTTGTCATACACAAAGAAAATAAATAAATCAAGTAAACATTTCAAAAGTAAACATAAATTAATCAAGAAAACATTTTTTTTTTTATTTCTTCATATTTTCATTAAAAAATAAGTTTTTTCAACAATTTGAATTCGTGACATAAACTTTATATTCAGTTAGAACGTGCACTTGAACCGAAGCGTCAATATTTAAAGGAGTGAAGGGAGGTGAATTGATATAACTATAAAGATTTACATCCCTATACATGAAACTGCGTGTTGGCAACCATAATAAAATGTCGGGAACCAAACAAATAGTTTCCCGTCCCGTGCTTTGCACAAAATATCACATTCCCGCCTATCACCTATCAGTAATGCAACCCCCGGAACACCCGTGGAAACCCGTCAAGGCTTCTCCATTTGTCACGAATTTCTGCCGCTAACAAACTGCTTGTTAGCAACCATTATAACAAAAGTTCGGGAACCAAACAAATCGGTTGCGAGGGGTAGCGCCGTTTATGAAGTAGAAGAATGTTTTGGAGGTTCAGACCAAGATTGTTTTTGCGCCGGAACTCGCTGATCATTTTACAACCGATCCCGTCAGAATCGGTCCAGCCGTTTAGCCGTCTATTGGGAACATACATAGATAGAAACAAACTTTGAGTTTTATATTATAAGGAGGTAAATTGATAAAAATCTAAAGATTTACATATTTTAATAAAACAATCAAACTTGTTCGAAATTATCCCCTATTGATGTATTTTGACGCTCGCGGAAAAATTCTGCTTTTCTCAGACTGTAAATCAAGAAGGGCGGCAGATGAGATAGCAAGTAAAGCGCTAAGTGGCTCCTATTGTGCGAGTCTTTTGTTCTGGATCCTCCTCCGCCCCGATTCCCAGTGGCGATAAGGCGCGTCAATATTGTTCTTGATGCTAATAAGACGCGACGGCTGCGAGCTCTCGTGGTCTATACGAATTCCCGATTCATCGATCGAGTCAATAAAAAAAGTTCTTAGTCATGCGGCATGACTAATGGAGCGAATTTTCAAAGAAAAGTAGTGGATAACATTAAATTAGGCTCTCAAATACTGATCATGGAGGCCAACCATGTCCTGAATGAAACTAAGGGGACAGCAGTGTAACAAGATCGCAAAGAAAATTTTAGAACACGCAGCCGAACTCGAAAATTTAGTCAATTATTGGCATTTTTCACATAAAAATATATTTTTCTCACTTATTATGAATCTTAGAGATCTGGGAGTGGTCGCAGTCGGCTCAGCGTTGAAAAATACTTGGACAGTCACACCCCAAATGCCCTTTTGCAAAAAACCTATTTTTTAGCATTTTTGGGCCATTAAATTATAATCTTGAGCCTGAAATTTAGGAGCGATCGGGCTAGCCAACAAACTCGACCTGTTTTTCTGTCTTTTGCCAAGACAGATTTTTTTCGCGTTGGGATGAATTTTTTAAGCCGTTTGTTAAGGGAGTTATCGTCTGGAAAGACACCCTATAAATAAATAAATAAATATATATATATATATATATATATATATATATATATATATATATATATATATAGATAAATATATAAATAAATAAATATATATATATATATATATATATATATATACGTTAAAATCTAGGATTGTGTTCTTTGATGTATGAAACGGGTTCGTAGGGAGTCCCCAAACCTTTCTACCATCTAAACAGCTCATTTTTTCTTTGAAAATTTGCTAAAACATCTCATGAGAAAATTACTAAAAATGGCTAAACTATACCATAAATTATTAAATTTATATATTTTAGAAACATATCTCTCAAATAAAGTTTATTAACTATAAAGTAGAACATTAAAAAATGTATGTACAAATGCGCACTGGATTTCCGCACTGATTGACACCTCGGTCTGTAGGTACCTACGTTACAACCTAAGCCTACGAAAAAAAAAAAAAAAAAAAAAAAAAAAAAAAAAAAAAAAAAAAAAAAAAAAAAAAAAAAAAAAAAAAAAATAAATAAAAAAAAAAAAAAAAAAAAAAAAAAAAAAAAAAATCCCGCGTCATTCCTTTTAGAACGTATCATCATAATCTAAACGTACTGACGCGGGATTTGACGTACCACCTCTGAAGTAAGGTCATACAAGCAATGCTTTGTTTAAGAGGAGGGGTGGCCTATTAGAATTTTCCCGATCATGAGGAAAATCCCGGTAGAAATCAGAAACTCGTAAACGAGTTAAACTATCCGCTTTACCAGCAGATACCATGTTACATGGATATGTCTTTGATTGGGTATTTCATAACGGTTGTCCTCGAGTTGTTCTCGACTGTTGTCAAGAGGATGAAAATGTTTCCTATGGAGTGGAGTAAATGATGCTATTGCTTTACGTTAAGAATATTGTAACCGGCTTATTAAAATTGTTTATAGTCCAATCAACTTAGTTTTGGAATGTAGCCAGGTACGTAAGGAGGGGGAAATTGTTAGCTTGAGATGTGAACATTTATCACATAAATCAAGCGCTTTCCAACGAGTGGCGTACGATTTTTGTGCGATGAAAACTGCGGAAGTTCCATTCCCTTAGCAACGGCTGGGTTGTACGTGAAAAACACTGAAATTGTGACATAAATTTTGAGTGACGGAAATTTTTGGTTAACCCCCCAGAGCAAAGACATCCATGTCAAAATTATGCTGAACATTTCAATTACATTTCATTGAAATTTGCTTTAAAAAATATATTAAAAACTGCAAAAAAATTTAAAAAATCCAAAATCTCTTTTTGAGTATCAGATTATTATTTAGAATATGTTGGTTGCAATTGATAGTTAGAAATTTATTTGCACTCGAAAAGCACACATTTTAAAACAATTTAACATTATACAATACGATAATTTACGAAAAGTCGATCATACGGTCATGATGCAAGACTGGAAGTTTTGTGCTCAGTGAACTTGTAAGGAATAAGAAGAAATTATTATTCTTTTTGTAAGTTAAAACTACAACTGCGTAAACAACCCTTTCTTTGCGCTCAAAGTGCTCACATATCAAAACAACTTAATCTATATTTATAAAAATCAATTGCTGTTCGTTAGTCTTGCAAAAACTCAAAAACCGCTGGACCGATTTGGCTAGTTTTGGTCCTAAATTATTTTTGGAAGTCCAGAGAAGGTTTAAAAGGTTTAAAATTTCAAATCTGCCCCATAGGGGGTGTTTTAGGGAGGAGGAGGGGAGGAATGTGGTATCTTTTCCATAACTGAACAAACTGGGGATTTGATTGTCGAGTATGTTTGGATTACTCCAAATCATGTCAAAGACTACTTTTTTCAAAATTTTCAAATCTGACCCCACAATGGAGGGGGTGGAGGAATTAAACCGTTTCGAACGTCACTGAACGAACTGGGGACCTGAGTTGTCGAATATGTTTGGAGTATTCTAACTTAAATCACAGGATGCTTGAAAATTTTCAAATCTAACCCATAGAAGGGGGTGTTTTAGAGGAAGGGGGGGGGGTGGAATGGGGTATCTATGTCATCACTAAACAAACTGGGGATTTGATTGTCGAATATGTTTGGATTACCCTAATTCAAGTCAAAGACGACTGTTTTCAAATTTGTGAAATCTGGCCCAGTGGTGAGGAGAGGGGGGGGGGGAAGGATGTTAAAGCGTTTTGAACGTCACTGAACCAACTGGGGATCTGAGTGGGCGAATCTATCAGAATTACTTTAACTTGGGTCACAGGCTATTTGTTAATGTTCAAGTCAACCTGTGCAACGCACGGGTGAACCAGCTGGTATAAAATAATACAGTGATTAACGATGATTTGCTTCTACGATCTTGCTGCATGACTGGGATATTCTTCCATTTTCATAGAGAGGTAGCGAAAATAGGCGTCGAACTCCGGTGCCCCTGAGCGCGGGTTCAACGATCTGTGAGACGCCCAAGTCTGAAGACTTTTACAGCCTTTTTCCTCGGGAACTTTTTAAGGTTTCCCTCCTCGCGGAAATCCCCATTTATAAAGGCGAAGTGGGAGGAGGAGTGATGGCGCACGACGAACGGGAAATCTGGGGCCGACGTGAGGGATCAGCTGTGATCGGTCGCTCTGGGTATCCGCAGGCTTGGACCTAGGAAGGGGCTTTTTTAAAGGCTCATGTCCGCAGGGCATTACCTACCCTTTGGTTTTCTCCCATCTTTTTGTTACTTCCGCCGCCTGCACTCCAAGATGTTTCTCCGTGTAACCTATTTATCTATTTATTTCTACTTGAAAATTACGCGTACAACAAAATGCTATTAAGAGAGCAACACATTAGAAATGACAGAAAAAACGGTGTAAATTAATACACAAAGGTTTATTATTGACGTGTATTAGTATTTTACGAGAGGGTCCACCAAAATTTGATAATGATTAACAGGACGCGCCCAATAAGTTTCCGACCGTAGCGGATACCAAACATCTCGATCACCTAAATATCCTCCTTTTCATCCAAGGACGTTGAAATTCGATAGGATGACTCTCTGGGGCGTTAAGAGACGATTAAAATTATGGTTTCTTTCCAAATCAGCTGAGTGAGCTAAATTGTTTCCTGTTCACCCGAGGAGATTGCGATTCGATAGGGTGACTCTCTGGGACATTAACAGACGATTGAAATGATGGTCTCTTTGTTAATCAGCTGAGCAATCGATAGTGGTACCATGAAGGAATCGACTAGTTTCTGGCAGGGATCAGATTTGTTTAATTTCGTTTACAAAGATCCGGTATTAAGAATATTGAACCAAAATCACTGCAGATTGGTTTTATCATTCAGTAATAAAAACAGAACGCCTATTTGGTTTCTGACCACTGTTTGCGACCAACACGACACGTCTAAGTATCATCTCAAAGCAATTCTCTCCACAAATCTTTTAATGTACACTCCTCGAATGGCTGAAGTATACCAAGAATTTGACGTGAAGAGTGGCAACGATTTAATCGCATTTTCGACCATTCCTATAACATTTAGCGAAAATTTTAGTTTAGATTTGAAAAAATCGGAAATTAAAAATTTTCAAGTCTTACCTATGTAAAAATGGTTCAACATGTCTCTGAAAAGCGACATCGTAATCAGATGACACTCAACCCAAAAAAATTTCAACAATTTACCTCTCCAGTTTAATTACTGATGTCCATGATTTCACTCCCCTCCTCTCCCAAAACACCCCTTATGGGTTAGATTTGGAAAATTTTAACTAGCTTGTTGTTCAAGTTAGAGTAATCCAAACATATTCCCCCACTCAGATCCCCGGTTTGTTCAGTGACTTTTAAATACCCATCCCCCCTCCTCCCATAAAACATCCCCTATTTGGAACTTTTCAAGTGTCCTGTGATTTAAGTTAGAATAATCCAAACAGATTCGCCCAAACAGATCTCCAGTTCGTTCAATGTTGTCCAAGATACCCCATTTCACCCCCTCCCCCTCCCCTAAAACATTTCTCTGGCTCAAATTTTAAAAACTTCAAACAGCCTATAATTTAAGTTGGACTGATACAGACATTTCAAAAATAACAGTTTATTGTGCTTCGGACAATGTACGAATTCATAACTGCACACAAAACCACATAAAATACGAATATAAGTACGTAGGCGAAAATATAACACATTTTAACTAAACATGAAAAGATTACAAAAATAGATAAAAATTTCACACAATTCAGTATTGTATTAAAAAAATAATAACAATATTAGATATAAAAATTCAATAAAATGAAAAATAAATATTTAAATGAATAAATAGAATTACTATTTGCACAAAATTGGAAAAGGCAGCAGGCACTTCATGCAGGCTCCTACATTGCGACCCAGGGAATTCATTTCCCATTCATTGATGGATCCATCCGTACAGAATCGTTAACGAATCGCAATCCGGAAAAAACGTGATCGACTAAAATAAACTCCTTCCATGGACTCAAATAACCTCTTAGGGATAATTTCCTCCTTCCGTGGATTTAGCGTTACAACTAGATCTCAAGGACTTGACGTGACTTTAAGGTGCGGTAATGTTTTTCGTTACCGCACGCCGTATTCAGACCGACGGATCTACTTGGAACTCCCTAATAATTCACCCGGTAAAGCGAGATGAGCAGGTTGAAGCCGACCGGCGGGTGCACTATGGCCATGCGCCTAGATTTCCTTTTACTTTTTCTACCCGCTCGTCTGACGCGATAAAGCGAGAAGCGAGAGGCAGGTGCCCCATGGACGGACGCTAACAACCGACGCGCTAGGTTGAGTTCAGGGTCCCCTCCAGTCGAGTTCAGGGTCTCGCCCAGAAAAAACCAGCTCACTACCCTCTTCAACTATTTAAGACGAATCCTCCCGCTACCACCTTCTTAAAAATAAGGCAGAATGAAACAACAAATGCAAAATTCCTAAAAATAAAAAGGAAAAAAATAACAAAAATACCAAAAAAGAATGAAGGTTGAACGTGGAGGGAGGGGGGGGGGGGGTCAATAATGAAGAACCGGGTGAAGAGCGAGGGGTGGGGAAGCAATGTGTGGCAGAGCTATTGATCACCGAGGCCTCCGCTTCCTTTCCGGCTTGGATCAATTCAATTATTCAAATATATCGATTCCCTGGTTCTCTTACCTTTCCCGAGTCATTGTTTTTCTATTTCCGTAGCTTTTTTCCTAAGCCATGAGGAGTGGAGGGGGGAGAGGAATAACTTGGAATGAATATTTCAACTTTGGCAGCGGGGGTTTTTCTTCCTACAATGAACCGTTCTAGGTTCCTTCACCGAGCCGATCGCACATCCTCTGTATTCATTACGGCTGTATAATGTATTCTTTGTAACAAGTGGGCGAGTAATTGAATCGTAGAGTTGGAGTTCGCGTGCTGTAACCGCTCCGTAATGAAATGTTATCTTTGGCACTGAGCATATTGTTATAGTTTTGAAGCAACATTAGTAGGCTTTAAACAGGGTTTCTATACAGCAACTAGAATTTCATAAGAGTTAGAATGAATCCCCTCGCTCCCCCATCATCCCCATCATTTTTAGGATGCCTCCCAGCAAAACAAGACATCCTTATATTTTCGAATCAGATATGGAGATGTACGTAATCCAATTTATAGAGAAAATTATAACCGTAAGCGTAGTTCTGTGTGTTTCTTTGCATGAAAATATCTTCAAGATCACCGCCCTGGCATGAACAGGTGTGATGTGGGAGAAGTACCACGACATAATCAAGATGGAAAATTTAGTCCTTAGTCTTTCCGACCAAGTCCTTCCGCAATGATCTTAATTGGTGGTCGTCTTATGAAGGCAATTCTCCTCATACATTTTCCAATCCTCCTTCAACAACTCCCTTTTTCATCTCAAGGACGAAATTCATTCTGAAAGCTTTAGCCTTCCATAGACCACAGGGGAGCGTGAAACTAAATTTAGAGGTATCTACGAGATTACTCTCCAAATAGCGAGCTTCAAAAAGCTAAATTGTGGCTTGTTGCACTGAAATTACACGGACAAATTCACTTACCTCAGCAAACTAGTAACAATAGAAAATGGTACGATATCAAATACCTAGGTAGATTTTCACAGTAGAAAATTACGATCGATTCCAGTCCATTTTGTTCTTTTTACCGATTTATCCACGTAGATACTTAGATTGTTCGCATAATGTTTTGTCTCCAGTCTTGCGCACCGATATGACACCAGTGCCAAAACGCTGCAAATTATTGCACAAAGGTTTATAATTCCTGTGTTGGACAGCTCTTCTACACAGAACACCTGTCTATGATTATTTAAATAAGTCCAAATACTCGTACATTATCCAAATATATTTTCTGCATAGCTGTAAGCGCCTACCGTGAAGGAATCGATTGAATAGTACACAGCCTTCTCATTACTAGTCCGTCTGTTTTTACACGAGTTGGCCCACCAACTGAAAATTAATTATAATATAAAATAAATCACGTACCTTAGCTTCACAAGTACATCTGTTGGTGGCAACAATGATCATAAACTTGAAGTTAAGATTCTATTCGAATTATATCATCTGATATGATCGTCGGAGCCTTAAGGCAATTTTTACAATGTTCACACAGTCTTCACTCCACTCATATTGTTGATTTTTTCTAGTCGAAATTCTTGCCCTTGGGATGTGCGAATGGATCAACGTCTAGCGACCCGGGTGGTTCAATTTGATCATTTGGGATGATGTTTATAAATGAGACCCAAAAAACATTATTGTTACGTTGAAAGTTTTCGGGATTTCAAATTTTTAATATTTCAGCCTTTAAACACCCCCCTTTAAGGTTGACCGAAAGTGATGCCGAAGTTACAGATACCTGAGATCACCAGCTGATGTATGATATTTGAGTCGAATTTCAAAAAATGTGATCCATTAGTTTTGGAGGAAAACTTTGGACGGCGTACTGCGTACGGCGGACGGTCGGATTTTTATTTATTCGATATTTGGATTATACGCATCTTCAAACGTAAACAAACAAGTTTTGAGGGAGGTCGAACTTTTTTCTCTTGGTAAATTAAAAAGATTAATTATTGAAAATAATAGACCAAAAAAATTTTTTTTTTTAAATTAAGGTTTAAGCCGCATTTCAACCAAAAGGGTCATTAGCGGCATTGAACAAGGTGTCTAAAGGGACACTTTAAGTGGCACGATTCTAAGGGGAGCCATGTTCCCATCCTTGACTAAAAAGGAGCGCCATCATGGACTCCACTGGCAACTCGAAGGGGGAAAAAATGAGGGGTACAGTGATGACCACTGTTTAGCCCACAATGTGGGTTTAAAATAAAATATATATAATAATAAATAAAATAATACAACTAAGACTGGATGTAGACCAAAATGTTATTGTGGTCCTGGCGAATCCCATTTGGGCGAATGTGTATCACACTCTCACGTGGTCTATGGAGGGCTAAATCACGAAAATCTACAGGAAATCCTATTTTGTCGAACACCAGTTTTTACGACCCCCTGGGCGGTCACACATTCAATTCTTAAGCGTGGTAGAAAAACACGGTTCCAACGATTTGCAGAAACACGCAGCACGTTGAAGGATCAAGGATGTAGATCGAGACGCAGTTTGACCATCAAAGACTCGGGAAATGTGAGACAGACTGTCAAACTATTCTTGGTTAAGACGGGAAGCGGGGGAAGAAGGGCGTCCCACATGCCAGACCCCTCCCCGCCCCTTCGTTCTATCTTTCTTCACACAAACCATCTCCGCCTGTACCTTCTTCCGGTAGTTGGTTCCGGGTCAATTTTCCGACTCGGATCACCGCCGACGACACGTGGAACGAAACGTGTCTCCCCCCCTACTTCTTTACCCTCTTCCACCCTAGCAACACCTGTCAGTCCTCGACGAAAAACTGAGGGTCGCACTGTCATGAAGATAAACGATTTAATACTTTACAAAACCACATATTACTGATTCTTAAGCAAGGGACAACTTTCCAAAAGTCAACCTATGTTCCACTAAAATATGGTGTTTCCTGAACACTTTGTAAACTTGAGGGTCCGCTTATCAGGTTCCTCACGAAGTTTGAAAAAAATGGAATTTCCTTTTTTACCTAGGATTTTTATCACCATGTTTTTGTTATTACGGAAAATCTATCAACTATCTACTTGAAAACAATCAATAAGGCCATGTAGAGGAAATCAGAGCCCGGGAGCAAAATTTCTACCTAATCGTTAGGGGAAAAATCATTATTTCTGTATTTGATAGCTCTTCAGCGCAACCCCCCCCCCCCCCCCCCCCATCCCAATATTCCAGTCAAAAATCACAAAAGGGTCCAGTTGATCCTAGAATCTCGGAATCAATTTCGATCAACCCTGAAGTATAGAATTAAGGGCTGAAGCATTTACAAATCTGGATCTCGAAAAGTTTCCAAAAACAGTAATTTATTTAGGCATCATTTATAAAAATCACCCCAAAGAATTGAATGAAACAACCCAGATCACTATTCGTTCAACCACTTGCTTTCGATAAAGACCAGAACTTCGGCAGAAAAAAACTATCGTCAACATGGGAGCAAGTAAAAACTGGTACATAGTACAATTCGCCTTATCTAGCGAAACGCTGGTCTCGTATTGCCAAGCCTCCAGACTACAGGAAGCGTTTCACTCGCTCACGCAGTCATTAAGAGTGAGAAAATGAATGCTCTATACTAGGAGACGGCAATCCAGCAATTGGCTTAGCCCAAATTGGATGATATGAATTTGTTTGGCATTTTATGTACGCGGTGCGTCGTTTTGGGGACTAAACTGCAACGATTGATATATCATGTATTATATTATAAGCTTATCGATCAGCTTATATACTCGTAACTCCAGTGAAGTGTTCACTTCACGAAACGGAGTTTATTATAAATTAAGTCTCCTATATTTATGTAGGTGGACTTGTGGCGTAGGCAGGTGATTTATCCTATCCCATTAATTTTCAGTTGGTAGGTGTTTACGATAAGGTTGATATAATTTGATTCTGATGTACTATTGAACGTGGATATCAGCTCTTTTTGAATGCAGAATGACTAGTATAGTGTAGGTGTTTAATTTAAGTTAATTAATTTCTCCTTAGCCAATGCAGCTATATTAGATAGTGTATAATACACTTAGTTTAGCAGTATTATAGGCATGTGTTCTCCGTAGAAAAGCTATCTGATACGGAACAAACCTTTGAGTGATAATGCGGACTTTTTTCTCATCTAAAGTGTGTTCCGCACTCATAATCATTAGGTTCCGTCACCATAATATCGTTGCATAACCCAAAATTGTTGTAGCCAGTTGCTCTGCACACATAGCATAAAGTCCCCCTCCCCCCTTCACTTCACACTATCTCTAAGGGCCTCACTATCAAAGAACGATGAAAAGAAGTGACCAATAAAACGTCCGCCGGGTTAAGGTAATATCTTCGAAGGACACAGGTGGCAGTTTTCTTGCACCACACCTCCCGCCATGGCACGGCCATAGCGATGGCTTTGATGGTAATTGCCACCGCTCATTTGATTAAGATATTCCTTGCTTGAATAAGATATTGCCTTGGAAAAAGTACACACCCAAGTACGTCACATAATAATTTTTGAAAAACGTGCACACCCTTGTAAGTCACCTGATAATTTTTGGAAAACACATACCCGCAAATTATTTCAATCATACTTAATTGTAGCCCGCCAGATCTGCTCCTTATCCACACCGCCACTGACAGTCTGTACATCCAGAATTGTGGCAAACCCATTTGGCTAAGAGGCTACAGTAAGCTACTTTTTAGGGTGGAAAGTGAAAACTATGGGGGAAAAGAGAAATACTGAAAGAGTAAAACTATCCAGCAACGGGTTACTACACAAATGATGAAAATAGATGAGGAAATTAAGATCCCACCACTGCCATCACTTAATGTAAGCGCCTTTAATGGGAGAAAATGGGCAGGGGGAAATTACCACGAAGAGGTTATAATCAAGGAGAAATTAGTTACCAAGTAATCCCGATGTCATGGAAAGCAGTTACCATAGAATATGGGGACTAACTGGCCACGAAATCGATGTTGAGGGGTTGATTAAGTATAGGTAATAACGGGTGTATATGAGATGAATTGTCAGGGGGGGAGGTGATCTTCAATTCAACGTTAGTAGAGTGTCAATAGGGAGAAAACATTTGAATTGAAAGGGTGCTTACTGTCTCTGACAAACTTGAGTTGTTAGCTTTAAGGGAAGAATTTGGAGAAACTAAATGTGAACAGGTAAGCATTACTTTGAACGTGTTTCCTAGGTAGTGAAAGGGTTTCTCAGGAGGACTTTTGGCTGTTGGAGTTAAATCAATCAAAAGTATAATAAAAAATGATAAAATAATCTCTTACCAGGGTTGTGATTGGGAGTCTCATCTAGCGGCGTCTGGAAAGTTGGGGTTACTCTGGGCTCAAATATATATTTCTCAATGCGTTACTCCAATGAGCCGCGAGTTGAAGACTCTTATAATTGTGTACAACGTTTGTCTCTATGTTCACTGAAGGTGATTACTCAAGATTTATGCATCAAATCAGTAAGTTTTGTGCTCACCACAGTACTTGTTTACAAGTAACCTACTTTGGCACTCTTGGAAGAGGGAGTCAGAGTAGTTGCTAAAGGTAAGAGAGCATTGAGAATATCTAGATATATAATGCAAGAAATTAAGATCAAACAATTCAAAAGAAATGGATTTCTTGAGATAACAAATGTGCTACTTTTGTGTAAGAAATGGATTGCTTCGATAAGTATATGATTACAAATAAATCTGCAGTGACAGTGGACTGAATTGGCTAACTTGCCACGAGAAAGTTTGTAAACAATACAATAAGAAATTAGTTACTTTTAGTTGCTTGGTTAATTATGCGTTACTTTATAGGTTACTTAGAATATGTCGTTTCTCTAGAAAAAATTAGTAGATACTTGTGTAAAAATGAGTTATTTTATACATTTAATAAAATAGGAAATGTGTTACTTTTACAGATGTATGGATATAAACTTGCTTTGGTTACTCGAATAAGTTCACTTCCAAAATGTAGACTAGTTACTGTCAAAATAAATTTTTCTTCGTATGGAATAGTTTCTTTCAATTCAACAAGATATATTCATGTACAAAAGATAAACATGTTACCAATGCTAGTTGCTCATAAGGGTTGGAAACAACTTACTATACTTGACAGCCGCTCCACACCAGATATAGTTACTTTGTTACTTTGACGGAAGATGTGAAAACATACAAGAGCTACTTTACCAAATATAATTGCTCATAAGCGTCGGTATATATTTATATATTTCCTACACTGGACATTACCAGGTATACTTACTTCATTACTTTAACGAATCTTATCCCGATTGGAAACTTATATACTACTCACTGTGTTGTTGCACAAAGGTCCGAGAGGTTAAGAAAGGTGGACAAAGGTCCGTTACCGCGGAGGCAGAATGGGGTCGCCACCCCAATTCATACTCGTTGACAAGGATGGAAAGTGATGGCATGCCATATACATGCGGGATTTATTGGGACGCCTTCCACAACGATTACTATCAACAAACCATACAACTAAATTCAACCAAAGCAGGTGACAAACTGTGTAGAGGTGATGGTCCCTCTTCCGGAGGTCCCCAACTCTACCTGCCTGGCGTTGGTGCTTGCTTTGACGGGACCCCGTGCAATTGGTGAAGCCACGTGAGCATGGAAGGGGTGGCATCCTTCTTAGCTGCGCTGGGACAAGGGATTAGGCCCTATCCCGTAAGGGGCCTTGTAGGTGGAGGCCCATACAACAATATCCTGATTCTTCCCCAGTCACTCATTATATGGTATAGTCCCTCCCTTTCAACAGCCCAGCCACTGGATGACAGAGCACCTAATAGCTGCTTGGTAACTGCATCTTGACTTAGGATGCAACCACAATTAGTTTATGGACACTGCAGCCACAGACACTGCAGTTCTGATTTTTCCCCTGACAGGTACTGCAACAGGTATCTACTGTACCACATCTACCTCTGGAGTACCTCACTGAGGTGCCAAATGTAGCCACAAATAATAAATCAGCAAATATCAGTAGCCGCGCCCCACCCCCCACCCAGTGCCCTCTGAAGCCCATTCCACCCTTGTGTGAGAAATTGGGGGATTTAGAGCAATTTCAAAGTTTTCTACTATCCATCGAATCATGCATCATACCTACAAACGCACAACAACTGCTGTCTGACAAAGTCAAGGCCAGCAGCAGTGCCGGCAACCGTAGTCGTCCTCAACCACCATACTACCATACCTCCTACACGGATTGGGGGGAGGGGGGTGGAGAGAGAGAGAGATCGCACTGTGACATACACTCCTCATCCACTACCTTCAACTCATACTGGCGACATGACCGGACCAAGGAGACTGACTGTCCACACTTAAGATGGATATACCACTAAATCTCACACGGCTAGCGGCTTAGAAAATATATTGAGGCCAATCTGCAAGCC
Organism: Adelphocoris suturalis; assembly: GCA_030762985.1. Lineage (NCBI taxonomy): Eukaryota > Metazoa > Arthropoda > Insecta > Hemiptera > Miridae > Adelphocoris > Adelphocoris suturalis. Next base: position 116,919,456 of record CM061041.1, on the reverse strand, counting down.
CTCACGGGTTTGTGTGAGTAGGATGACATCAGCCGCAAAGGTAATGTACTTAGTCACACCCCAGGGGGGAGATCGAACCCTATTTTAGCTGAGAGCTTACTCAAGGCCATATCCACGAGCAGGTTGGAAAGAAGTGATGACAGAGGATCCCCTTGTGTACCTCGCACCCAATGACAAACGGGTTTGTGTTCGTTACGGGCAACATACGCAATTGATCCAGCAGAGGCCCCGACACCACAAAGATAATTATTGGTCGGGGCAAAATGGCTTAGAGTGTCAAAGGCCATAGCGACAGAGCAGTAAGATGAAACTGTCGTTGCTGTATCATCCACTGACCGAAATGCTATCTGGTCATCACCTATGACACCAATTGCTTGAATCAAGGTGCCAGGATCTTGGAAGTGACGGAAATCTACTGAAAATATAGTGATCGGATGGTAGCCTCCCTTTCCTTGGAACGAAAATGGCCCGGACAAGATTCTACGGTTTCGAGAGTCTTCCCGATTATAGTAGCAGTTTGAGGATGAACAGTTCAACATTCTTTGGTACTTTATTCCAGCGTTGCGCAGAAATACCATCAGGTCAAGAGGAGTGTATGAAACAATGCTACGAAAGGAATACCTGATCATCTGATAAGGGTTGTGGCTGGGAGTACTCAAGAGTGGCTCCCCAATTCCACAAGCTCCTGGAGAGGGGGAAAAACTTGTTTATCCTCAGCTCCCCCCGCAGCTACACGAGCCCAATGTTTCCTCCTCAACTTCTGGGTCAGCTGGTATTCCTGCCTCCTTGTTTGCTTAGCCGCTCTTCGACCTTCACAAAGCACCAACGCAGGAACGAAAAAGCCTGGCAGAAAGACGGACACACGCAGACAAATACAGGCTGAGTCAAACTGAAGACTCAATGCGACTCAAAAACTCTATTTGATTGTTATTTATAAAATTCATTGCATCGGGAGCTAATTACAAGGTTCCACAAGGAAATAAATAAATAATTATAACATAGTTCATTGAATCAAGTGCAAAACGTAAGTATTCAAGTATAAATAATGGTATGAGCGTATAGGTATGTATAAGGGAAAAGAGGTGCACTGGTTAAACATTTGAAATTTGATGATGTCCATTTGGACCATCATTGAATAAATATTTTAATGAATTTTATAAACATGATTAAGTAATGTATGCGTTGCGAGGGTTTTATGAATGTATTGTTCATCCATAAAAAGAATTGGAGGGAATAATTTTAATTTTTCAGATGAATCGAGGGCCTTGAGAATCTAAAATACAGATTTATCCAATTTTGCCCGACTTCGAAGGTACCATTTGTCCTTTTATCCAATATTCTAGTTACTTGTTCTTCCACATCACCAAACTTTGATTTTTAGACCAATCGGTTGCGCCATGTGTAAAAAATTGAGGGTTTCAGTTTTCTTTAGATATCCTCGATTCGAGGGTTTAACTAGCCAAAAAGTGATCCAAAGTAATGATTGGTATAAGAAGGTATAAGAAACGACAGATTCTAGTTTTTTCTCCGATCCTACGGTTACAAAGGTGTTGGTGAATCCACAAGTACTTTGCAATGCATTTAGCATCAATACACTCTGGTATACACCAAATGGGTATCTTTGAAACTCGGATGTGCCAGCGGTAAGAGAGGGAGTGAGCTACAAGTGCAACCAACGAAGCAATTAATACGTAATCGCATCAACGGTATACGCGTAACAACGACCTCCGTTACCAGGGTGACAACATTCATAAATTGGAATAATTTGCAAAGCGACGATTCGAGAGGGCTTCTCATCATGCAGTAGTCAGCTTCACTGAGCGCAGATATGGACTGGCTGGAACTAACCGAAAGGTAGCTATAATTATAGCTGTACATTATAGACTTGCGAAGTATCCCTAGTCGGGTTTCTCGATTCAGTTTATTTCGACCAGATAATATTTTTATTTTCTTTACGAAATGTAAATATGCCTGGAACGATGATAAGTGTTTTTTACTGTAATACATTTCTTAGTTTTCTATTTTACTGCGGCCCTTCCAAAAACTACAAGCCTTGTTAATTAACCCTACGAGCTGTATCCGTAATATCTGAGTACATACACGCTACATATGGAACCTCCAAGAATCTAACCCGAATTACCTCTGGCAAATCAACCGGAAGTGATCTTATAATTGTGAAATTTTGTCTCTAACAACAAAAATTTTGTTTTCGCCTGCACAGGGGTCACAGTTGGAATCTCGTAAGCAATCATATTGAGTATACAATTTTACTACCATTCAAACCAAAGTCTGCCATGATCGTTAGAGTGACCGTGCTCATCGGACTAGAGAAATAATAATAAAAATAATAATTTTGTTTAAATCTCCGTCTTTTCGTGGACATATGATTTTACTGGCTCAACGCGCAGTGAGTAAGATAAGACGTAAATGGTAAAAATCATCTATTTCTACTGGTTGGTATAATCAGAGCTACTCCTTATTAGTTGCTGATGAAGGTTAGACATGTTTTTGACCCATACGTGTCTTGTTTATCTTGCTGTAAGCAAAGGTTGTTTGACCAAATGTAATGAGGCTCGAGCTCCCGTTAACATTACGTAAGTACTAGTCTTCATTTAGTTCCTATTGAAATCTGTGGGAGTTCAGATAGATTCAACTGGAGAGATGATTGATACTATTGATGGTTAGTCGAATTGATTAGTAGAAGATATTCAAAAGCGTTTATTCGTTTCATTATTAGGTTTTTTCTTGGTCTCGTAAATATACTCATATTTGACGTAGACTTGCGTATATTTTTTTCACTCAAGTCTACTCATCTTCAACTTTGGTACAGAATTTCGAAAAAACATTCAAACCATGTCTGATAATATTTTTCTCTCTGTGTTCTGTGATACCTAAAGATTTTAATTACATTAGCGGGCAATTTTCGAAATTTTGGTTTTAAGATTTTTGGAGCCATTGCAATAGCTTTATTTTATTCAAAAATTCGCTAAAATGAATTATTTGCAGCTATTCAATGTGGGAATAATTTGTAATCAAAGTGTCATTACCTGCCAATTCGCAAGTTTTTTGATTTTTTTGTCTTACTTTTCTCTACTGTGCAACGGTCATCAACCATATGGGAAACTGTTTAGGAGCTTACCTGTAAAATCCGTCAATCACAGAAATATTGAAAGAGGACGAAAATTGTTCGATAAGCTGCGAAGCGCTGAAATCAATTAATAAAAATAAATTGGTGGGGAAATAAAATTGTTGTACCTTCCCCACGAATACTATTCAATACTTTTTTAATTCAGGTTCAAAATGTCTCCGAATAAAAGTGGCCACACCAATACTAAGAACACTAGTTTTGTAAAACAATGTTCAATAGTTACTCTAAAAACCTTATTTTTTTCATCGCTATTTCAACGAATTGAATCGATATAGGTACTCACCACTGGGCCAAGACTATTTATAACGTTTTAGGGGTTTCAATAATTTTCACCAGCGACGAAGGGTGGATGGGAAAAAGTTACGGAAAAACATACGCCAACTTTTTTTAGGATGTGTTTTCTGAAATAACCTGACTTGTTATATACTAGTTTTATTCGATCGTTACGGGCGGTAGGTAAAATTTCAAATCAATTCAGTTACTTGGATACGTCTCAGCGACGAGGTCCATTCAAAATTTTCGTCCGTCAAAAAAAAAAAAAAAAAAACACGCTTATTTCCGCTTACAACGAGCCGTTCCTAAAGAAATGTGACTTCCACAGTTTTCATCGGACAGAAATGATTCACCATTCATTGAAAATATTCGTTGGGAAATCATGCTAAAATCTTACGTTAACTAAACCGGATTACAAATAAAATTTTCTTAATTAGCCTTGGATATTTTTATATGTCAGAATAGGTAACATTGGAAGTTCTAAAATTCAGTATCTTCCTGGTACATGGGCGTATCCAACTATGGGCAGATGATGAGGAGGGGGGTGGAGTCCCTATATTCATATGGAAAAGCTCAAAATTCAGGAATCGTTTCAGAATGCATCAAAGCGGGTTTCATTGAAAGAATTTTTCAAAACTATTGGTTTTAACATTTTTGGGACCATTGCAATACTTAATTTTCTACGGAAATTCGCTTTAAAATACTCCATTTCGTTGAATTTTGATTATACGTATATCTTGTTTTTCATATAGGTACGATAAATACCAAACTTCCCCCATAACCAATCTTCTGTTATCAATGCTTTGTAATTGGCTACATAATACATAAAAATAAATAAAAGACAGTGTAATAAATCAAGAGAAATTGTTTCTTCTGAAAGCTACACGCACATAATTAACTATAATTATGCTCCACATTCTTACATAGTATCTAAGTATTGGTGCTAACCTGGAAATGAATGTCAAGCTTGAATAAGAAACTCCCAAATCACGATTTTCTTGCATCAACTATCCTGCTTTCTGGAACTTGACGTCGCAGTTCAAAACTATGAGATTCCACGACGTCAGCTCACTAACTAGAAGTTACTCTCGGCTCCTGGGCGTGACAGAATAGTGAAATGGTGATGATGACAGGGGACCGTTTACAGAACCTCGAGCAATTTGATTAGCCCTCGCGCACTTGCGGTAGTTTCTTGGTTCCATACACTAATCATGATATAGGTATGTGTATAATACAAATATAGACTTCAGAGGAACATGGCGTGACTCGCAAACTTCATCCCACTTTTAGCTAGCTACTCGATTAATTCAAGTGAGGTTTTATTTCCCTCCGTTCCGTATAATTTTGTAAATGCTGATATTTCTTTTCCGTACGAATACGAAGCTACCAGCGCCCGCTCGTACCTGCATAATGGAGTTGTGCAGTTGCAACTTCCCCAACATTGAAGGCTTTTCCCAGAAGAGATAAAAACGTAAATTTATATTTTGAAGCTAGGTTTGAAATACGAGGTTTAGCTCCCTAGTCAACTAAGGCAGCGGGAGCCCGTTTTCTTTTAGACAAATTAATACCTTCTTAAATCAAAACGTGCTCTGACATTCAGGGCTTAAAACTTTTCGAACAATTTTTTTTACTGTACGTTACTCAATGATGACTGGGGTGTATTTATGTGGAATCAGACTAAGTAGGTTGAGAAGGATTTTGATGAAAGGTAGGATCCAAATCAACAAATCCGACATCAATAAAAGTGGTAATGGAGCTATCACACTCCGTTAGTGCACATCATTATGCACATGAGCACATGTGCATGTGCTTAATGTTGCACCTTAGTTATCCATTGATATATCCCCAACTACGGCATCTAGAAGGCTGTAGAATGAAAACGCTCAAGATCACAGTATGTCGCAAGGCAGACGGATTACAACTTATTTTCTGTTAACATCGACATGAAGAAAAAGGATGTTAATAAAAAACATTGTCTATTTAACGAGATATGTACATCATTTGAGAGAGCGAATACTTTGGATTTATATTCTACAAATAATTTCCATCAAAACGACCCCCATCGAAACTTTCGTTTAAGCCCTTAGTTTCCTTTTTTTTCCCCTGAACTATTGAAATGTCAAGAACTAGCACGTAAAAAATAAGAAAATCTTTAGTAAAAGCGATAAATTTCCTGTAAAAATAAGGCTTTAACATAAGTTTTGGCGTGCGATCTGCAGTCTAACAATTGGACTGAAAACTAAACTTCGTAAAATTATAAAAAGTACTAACTATATTTCCTCATTGCTGTACCTCCCAAAAAAATATGTAAGATTAAAAAAATTCAGGAAGGTGCCAACATCATTGAAAACTAATCCAAAGTCAGAGCTCTCTAATGGTTTGGTTGATTTTAATTGTTGTGTATAAATCACTAAATAGAGGTAAAATGGCAAATAAGGGAACTTTTCAAGGAAATCGAGGGATATTGCAAAGTTACTTGATGATTCTACTCGTTTTTAGTACCTGGTAGATAACTTATTGCTATCTGGACAGCACTAGTTATTGTCATGGTTACCTCTATACTATGAAGCTTAACCAAAACATGTCCATGCACAAAACATGGTTTCCCACAAAATATATCGTAATTATTGTGTACCAACCACCTAAAATCAGGATCACATACATCATACAGCAAATGGTAACCCCTCTGCTTTGCCTAGCTGCTGCTTGTGAGCCAGCAATCAATGTGTGCATAGCTTATGGATACGTTTTAAATCTTGGTCTGGAAAATCGAAAGTGTCAGCATTGTTTTTCAGGTTAATTTCATAACCTTCGTCAATCCATTGTGTGAGAATTGCAAAAGCTGAAGATGGGTAGAATGAAAAGAACGCGGTGAAACGGACGGGGGAGACAAATACATCAAAGATAAATAGACAGGAGACGAAGAGGGGAAGACGGTGGGCGCTTAAGGGATAAAACACACACTTGGGGAAGGGAAAAAGGGAAATTCGGAAAGAATATAATGGGTCGGGTTTGGGAAAAGGAAGATATGGCGTCATATGGGTCCACGGTTATAAATTACCCGGCTGATCGAAGTCTGGAGGGAGAAATAGAGCGGTCGGTTTGGTCCGGCTGACGGGATGAGTGAGGAGGGGGTGATGTTGGTTGGTCGAGAGGAAAAGAGGTAGTGGGAGGGTGGGGACCCCAAACGTTAATATTTAGTCGGAACAATCCATTATTTGGTCAATTGACTTAGCTGTTGATCAAGCTTGAATAAACAAAACGTTCTTTTCCGAAGCCCACCGCGCTTCACTGTAGAGTCTTTTCGCAGTGAACTCGCATTGAAAAATTCTGCACAAATATTACGCAACGGTGTAATGTTTTCCTTTTTTAGAAATTGGCTACTATTTTATATTTTAGACACTAAATTGAAAAACAAATTATATGGTATAATATTTCCTTGGAGTTGCCCTCTAGCACCATTTTGATCTCACATGGTGACACGATGGGCTATTGGCAGGATTTGCTTCTCCTGCATTTTATCCAAGCAAGATAGTATAATTTTAGGAGAGCGATTATCGAACTTGAACATTGACATAATTTATTGTACATTTTAGAAAGTGAATAACAAAAAATACTCATTCTTCATATTTATTTCCATTAATAATTAGCACTCATTGTCTTTTCATTCATGTCCACTGGTTTAGATTCACACAATAGACGAGAAAATATGACTCCAGTTTAAAGGATCATAATTAAACGGACAAATCTTCCCTAATGGTAGCAAAAATATCTCACTCTCCAAATTTGATCATATTCCCCCCCCCCCCCTTCTTCTTCTTTTTTTCTAACCAATATTGCTACGGTGGGCAGTTGTTATGGCTCCTGGATTTGGATCCTTGTTTTCTGTGGAGCTCCTGATGGAAGAGCTTTAGATGAACCAGATTTTCAGCAGCATATCCGGCACATACAGCAGTTTCATGAGTGCAAATTGTAACTCCGACCTTATAAGCCATCTATCGGAGCTGTTATGAGTCGCAGCTAGCCGCAGGGCCGCCAGAGCGAGTGATGGCGCGCTCCCCCATTAATGGGGATGATCATTACGTGCCTGTCCTCTCTCAAGAATGGTAAGCTACTTTCCCCAGTCTTCTAATTAGTAAATCTTTATATTCATTTATTGATTCCCTATATCTGTATACCTGAACCTAATTGCTATCCAGATTTACCTCTAACCTTCCTCTTGCAGTGACTCTAATAATTATAGAATAGGTAGTTAATCTAAATCATAACTACTTTCAATCTAATCAGAATCTCGTACATTCTTCTTGGAACAATTCATAATTAGTTTCTTGAATAAAATATACAACCAGTGGCTTAATTCTGTCTACCTATTGTTTTCCCTTATTCATTGGAGGTCTTAAACATTAATATCAGGTTTTTCTTGCACTATTTTATAGTAAGACAATTCATTCATTGTCACAAAATGAAGGCACTTTCGCCCAGACTCCACATAATGTGAGAAAGATGGTAATCATAGTGACTGTCATCACTTCCTGACCAAAATTAATGGTGGATTGATGACCGTGCCAGTAAACGTCTTCCGTGCATGTAGCTTTCACGCTTCTTTACCGCTTCTCCACCATAGGGACAGAGGCAATGAAAGGAAGATTCTGGTATTGAAAAGTAGGAGTGACAAAGGCAACTCACATCAGATTAGTAGAAGCTCGGAGAACCAAACAGTCTAGTAGAGAGAGCAGGTAGTTAACCCTGCTTGATTTGTTTCACACAGGAACGCCCCTTAGTCACTCATCATGGACATGAACGTGCATTCAGAATTTCCTATTTGTTGCTGATCAGTTCTTCTGAATCAGCTGGCGACTAGTAGGAAAGGTAGTTGTAAGAAGAGAAGAGATTGTGGGCTCTTGATAAGAAAGGTACATGACATTTTTTCGCAACATAAACACTTCGATTGGTAGGTATCTAATAAAAAAATATATTTAAACCATTCAAAAGTTCTCAATCACCATGCGGAATAAGTTGACTATGTTGGTGAACGGTGGAAGATAGAAGGCCGGTGAATCGGTGTTAGGGAAGATAAAAGTTTGGAATGAAATTGTAGGTGAGTAAGTAACTCCTAGAAAAGACCCTCGAAAAAAAAAATAAATACAAAATAAAAATAATAACTTTAAAAAACCACGTGAGCATTTTTATACCAGTTGATATTTCAGTGTTTTAACTGTACCCCTTTTTATGCAAACACTGGGTTACTTTAAATAATTGATTCAATCTTCTCTTCAATCCCAGGAAATTTGGTTTTGCTGGAAAAACGAAACATTGATTATGAAGTGGCTCTTGAATCACCTAATAAACGGATTTTTGATAATAAATCTGAAATTCATGTTGAGTAAGGACCTTATTGCATTGGACGTCACTCAGGATTCTGATTCGAGTCCACTCTAATTCCATTTTATTATTAATGAAGCCGGGCTACGTGATCTTCAACATTCTGGTTCTTGATATTTGCCGATGATATATTAGGCTGCCGAAACGCATTAGCGATACATTTGGCTCACTCCCTCACTCTCTCTATCACCCCTTCCCCCCTCACTTTATCTCTCCCCGCCTTTTTAGGCCGTCCCTCTGAAGATAGGCTTCGTCAATAGAGAGACGACGTATTGGAATTGATCCAGGCGGTGTGGGACAACCCAAGCATGATAAAAAAACACAAAAGCAAACAAATCAGTTTTCGTGTGTGTGTGTGTGTGTGTCATTATACAGGGTGTCCCATCTAAACGGGCCCATCGGTAAATTACAGCCTTACGGTGCGAGCTATCGAAAAATTGAACTGGACCTGTTTTATAGTATTTCAACTCAGCTTCACGATGCGGAAGTCCGATTTTTATTTTTCATTGTTTCATGGCCTCAAATCATTGATTAAAACGGACGGTTTCCTCTTGACCCCCCTTTTTTATTGCTTTTTTCGATTCTAGGTTAAATTTGGAACAGAAAATGCCTCCATGAAATTTTCTTTTTGGGGCTTCGTGTCTGAGTTATTCCACTTTTTACGGAAGTCCGATTTTTATTTTTCCATGTCTCAAATCATTGATTGAAACTTTGATTGAGGTTTCCTATTGACCCCCCTTTTTTATTGCTTTTTCCGATTCTAGGTTGAATTTGGAACAGAAAACACCTGCTTGAAATTTTCTTTTTGGGGCTTCGTTTCTGAGTTATTCCACTTTTTGCGAAATACAGAAAATCGCCGATTTCTTTTAGACATTACCAACACTTTCTTACTATTTTTATCTTCAATTTTTGAGATGTTCACCATTAAACTATCTATTATCAGACCCCAGCGTCCATAATCAACAATCACCATCAGGGGGGGGGGGGGGGATGACATTACACTTACGATTTAAAAAAGTTTTCCAAATCGTCGTTTGAAAAAAAAAAAAAACCCCTCAAACTTTTCAGTACTATTACTCATTTATTAGAAGAACGTATGAGACGCCGTATTCTGGACTAATGTAACGTTCTTTAAATAATAAACATCATAATGTAGACTGAACATTAAGTATCAAGAAGCTGTTGTTTTCTTGACCCTTGAATACAGTTTGCAGGAGAAGGAGCAGAGGCTGCAGAAGGAGCAGGTGGCATTTTCGATTTATCACAACACAACTGACTGGAAGTCTCCCTGTGGTACATTTTTTAAACTGTATTCTGAACAGTGATTCTCTGTGTACTGAACAGTTTGAGGGTTTTTTTTTTTTTTTTTTTTTTTTTTTTTTTTTTTTTTTTTTTTTCAAACGACGATTTGGAAAACTTTTTTTAAATCGTAAACGGTTCAAGTGTAATGTCATCCCCCTGACGGTGATTGTTGATTATGGACGCTGGGGTCTGATGATAGATAGTTTAATGCTGATTTCAAAAGTGTGGTGAACATCTCAAAAATGGAAGATAAAAATAGTAAGAAAATGTTGGCAATGTCTGAAAGAAATCGGCGATTTTCTGTATTTCGCAAAAAGTGGAATAACTCAGAAACGAAGCCCCAAAAAGAAAATTTCATGGAGGCCTTTTCTGTTCCAAATTCAACCTAGAATCGGGTAAAGCAATAAAAAAGGGGGGTCAAGAGGAAACCTTCAGTTTCAATCAATGATTTGAGACCCTAATACATGGAAAAATAAAAATCGGACTTCCGCATCGTGAAGCTGAGTTGAAATACTATAAAAAAGGTCCTGTTCAATTTTTCGATAGCTCGCACCGTAAGGCTGTAATTTCCCGATGGGCCCGTTTAGATGGGACACCCTGTATATCTATCATACCAATGAAGTCAATTTGAATCTATGCTTAGAGTCCTGACAATGATCGTTTGTCCTTACGGTCAGCGTACTAGTAAGACCATCCATTTTCTGGGATTTCTAAAGTCCGTTTTATCCTGGACCTTCTGAACGTTGCCCATAGCTGCCCAGACTCTGCTACATATTCCCGTCGCGACACAAATTTCAAAATAATTATATAGCATTTTCCTTTCTAATCCAATCTTTTCCTCATTAAATTCAACCTTTTTCACATTGAATACAAGTGAAAGAGATTGTACTGAAAGAGAAAAAATTGAAATTCAATGCGAAAAATGTTGAATTTACTGAGGTAATGCATATAATATTTTGGATCTTCCCCTATGGCAGCCAAATAATTTTTTCTTATTCATTGTAGTTCTATATTACCTACTAACCCAGTCGTTATAAGAGCCAAACGCCAATCACCAAATCATGATCCAAATTTAATATATTTATATTATATATATATAAAATTAACACAATTATTTTAGAAAATCAATAAGTACCTACCACAAAACTATTTTTTTATATTTCGGCTTATTTGGCTTTTTCAAAATATAAGGAACTGCAAAAGTTTTTGTGGGAATTTTGACGTTGATATGCAGAGAAACTTGCCATGGAGAAGCCGGTTACCCAGCTAACGTCTGATGTTCAACCCCGGGGGATCGTATGCGCCAAAAACATTCGAATGTGCTTTTTCCGAAGCATTGTTTTATTTTCTCCTGGCCTCATCTTTTTTTAAACTTTTATGCCAAAACGATCTTTCAATGTTGCATCATGTATGGCGGCTCACAGGCAGATCATCCGTTCTTTTAACCACCGATGATCTGCGGTTGTAGACACGCAGGTTAAGTTGTGCCTCTTCTTTTCCTACATAAAATGCAGGACATTCTTTGCACAGGAAGACATATACACACATTGGTATCTACTTAATATATACCTAATAACGCAGATCAAGGAATTGACCACCTAATTACACATTGGTATCTGGCTGCTATCGTAATTAATTCTGCTATTTCTACAGTCATTATATTCTGAAGGGCTCTTGGAGCATAAAATCGCCGGTTCGATGTTTCAGTCCAGTCGAGCAATATGACCTTGTCAACAAACTTTAGTCCTTTTTTAAGTTGCTTATTTTTAGTTAATTTTCTTTGTGCAAAATGTAGCCCTTGGATCATATTCATCCATTTGTGATGCTCTATTTTTGTCAAAAAACGTATAAATTATCACGATTACAAGATTCGGTACCATTTGGACTGACATAAACGCATAAGTTTATTATTAAAGTCATTTTATAAATATCATACAAATTATACCTACAAGAAAGTTGTTAAGGTACATTTAGGGAACCCTTCATACACGGTAGCTATTCCCTATATGTCCTTATAGTAGAAGGTATATTATTTTTTTCCATTCGGGCCTACTCTGTGTGTTTTAATTATCTAAAGTACCTAATGTATAATAGAGAGGATTCGTAATACTTAAATTGAGACAGTTACAATTAGTAGTTTTCAATGAGAGAAAGACATAATTGAGGCTTGCGACGCTCAAGCCAACAGAAATTACGTTGTCTGTAGTTTTATAGGCGATTATAAAGAGAGGCGCGAGCTTGGGTGGGCAGAGTGTTAAGGGAGGAGGAAGGAGAGCGGTGACGAAGGAGGGGGAGGTCGAATTGAAGTGGAAATGGCGAGAGGAAGAGAATTTAAAGGGGAATGACGGGGTGACGGGTGAAAGGGAGGGGGGGGGGAGTGAAAGTAGGCTCAAGAGGAGGTATTGTCCGGAGCGTTGTCACGGCAACGGCGAAAGGGCGGATTTGGCAACGTTGCAGATATCGAACCCCACCACCTTTACACCCGTGGCACATATTTGTTAACAATATACACGGAGATTCCCTCTCTCTCTTCCCCCCTCTTTTTTCGTACTTTTCACGGTCTCCTCTCACTTTTGGAGAAAAAAAAAGTCTTTCCTCGCCCTTGGGAATGGCCGTTGGATGACTTGGTCGCGTCACGATTTCAAGCCTCCCCGTGAGACGGCGCCCCTCTTTTCTCGAGCTTCCGCGAGACGTCTCCCGTTCACGACCCCCTGAGACGAGTGCACTCGCTGGGTAACGGAGCTGAAGGAGCCTCACCGGGTACCTCCTCCTCCGCCCCCACTTTCCCCCCCGACTTCTACCGTCGCTACCCGAGACCCCATTACCCGCGTAATCCCGAAAGGCTTCGCGTTACCTTTCACACTTTATAAATCTTTTATCGGACGTCCGACGCCGATAAACAAAGACGTAACTCAAACATATCGTCTCTCGCTTGTATTTTTTTTTTCTTCCTCTGAATATCATTTCCACCCTCACGGATTTTCATTTCCCCTGGAAATATTCACCCACTGTCTCACCACGCTCTAAGTTGAGGTAGGACTTCTCATCCCAACACGATGTCAGGCTGTGTTAGGTTGTGGGACGGAATTTTACTTCACCATCAATATTATACTAAGTTTCCTTAAATTAATGATTCCTTTAAATAATGCTAAGTACTTGCTCCAAAATCTTGCGTACTTTACTAATTTTAAAACTAAAATTAAACCCCTACAACCTTCAACAACACGTTAAAAGGTATAGCAGCAACAAGTATACAACAAAGTCAAGAGGATGGGTCCCCCTAACCACTGATATAAATAAAACTTATATATTGTAACACTAAGCAACCCCCACATATAAATCTAAGCTTTGACGAGGCCAATAAAGGCGAAGGCTCTTAGCTAATAAACTAATGAGAAGCTGATCTCTCTTTCTCACCCTCAACAACTCCAGGATGTATTCCTCAAAGCCAACTACCCCACATATTTCCTTAAATATTTGAATAGGTACACGACATATTTTAACTTAATTATCGTTCTCTTATAAATTATGTCTAATGTCTGATACGCCATCAGAACAAAGCTGAATTCGTCATCATCAAGACTGCATATTACAAATTCTTGAGATGGAATTCGGAGAAGATTCTATACACTATTACCAAACTTTAGTGGAAAATTAATTTACTCGTATTTTGCGGAAAATTAGCTGTTGATATGGTTCCAAAAATTGAAAAAATTAAATAAAATCTACCACAATATTTGAAAATTGGAATCCGTTTTGGGGAACTCTGCAGTGAAGATAATTTATGAAGAAGAATTAAAATACACAAATAATGTCTTCTAAAACAGATAAAATTAAGAATAAATAGAATAATAATAATAATTCTTTTGTAAATAACTCCAAGAGTTTATAAATTTTAGGTAATGAAGGTAATGAAAATAAATAGGTAATTAAGTAAGTTTTATAAATTATATAATTTATAATAGATTTATATACTCAAGTATATCCTTGGAATCTAGATAAAACAACTTTCACCAAAAGAGGAGCATTCCAAAGAGGAAGAATTCATTGAACTTTACTTTTTGAATACAGTGAAGTGCTCAAATTAAAATTTAAAGCCCCCCCCCCCCCCCCTCCGGTTGATTTTTTTTCTTCATATTCCGTATGAAATTACAAAAACACAGAATGTGTTTTTGCGTTTTTCCGAAAATAAGCAAGATTAATAATCAGGTAACTCATTGAAGCTCGTATCCATAAACTAAACTAACGCATATTAATTGTAAGAAATAACGCAACTGTTGTTTAATTATAAGCGAAGGTTTGCTACAAAGTTTATCGGTATCGTATGTTGTTTTTTCGTTACATAATTTCGTGTCGGTTTTTAACTTGTAGGTGTTCGAGAAAACACATCCTACGTTAAAAAGTTCTGTACTAGGTACTCAAACAACGGCTAACATTTTTATATTTACATTTTTCTGCGGACTGTTACTCAGAAAAAGTTGATAAATTAAAAACTAGAACGTCTAGAAATTCTCCCACTAATCCTGATGAAAATGTCCTTAAATCCCATTAATGTACTACGAATTTGTGAAATAAAAAAGAAAAAATGGTTTTTAATAGCAGAATGTTATTTTGTAACAGTTATTTTTGGTTATTTCATTTATTTATTTATTTTATTCATAAATTGGATAGTTGAAAATCTTCATGCACATAAAATGTTCAAATTTCAAGAAATTTCTTAGATAACATTGCGCGATAAAGGATATGAAATGATTGGGATAAAATTATTGCAATTGCACACTATTGCAATTGTCCCAATATAATGGTTGCCGAAAAATCATTGTTTGTGGTCAAACCATATGAGCCATTGAGCAATATTGTCAGCTATACAAATCATGCAATTTTTCCATCTAACACAAGCTATCCTGTGAGGTTAGATTTTGTGGCAAACAGTCTGTGATGTGATGTATAACAGTACAATGTAGTCTTACCTATACAGTGATGGCAAGGTCATGATTTTACCAAGGTGATGGTACCCTGATGACACCTAAAATAACTAGACGAGACGTAGCACAATGATTACAATAACTTATATTTTAGAACTGACATTCAAAAACTACTATTTAAATGTGTACGTTATGGTGGTAATGATCAGCTATGGTGATCACTGGATTATCCATTCTCTATATCACTCCCTCTTTCGGTGATTTCGGAATCTGGAAGGCCATCGTCTTCAGCTCCCGATCTTTTACGCAAATTATCTGCGTGTTTTCATCGGATCGCTCCTCCAATCGTTACTTCATAGGGTAACGGTCCCTTTTTCACATGTATCAAACCGGCCTCTCACTTCTTTGTTAATATATTTCTGGCCCATACGTCTTACCCTTCTCTAAAATCTCTACTTTTTGCCGTTTTGTCATGATAAACGGATTGTTTTGCTAGTCTTGATTCCAGTTCTTCAGGTCGGACAACATCAAAAATTGTTGGTAGCCACCGATTCATGAATAGCTGAGGGCCGGAGGACGAGCAGTTGATGAGTGTGGGGTTGTCCGATAAGTGAAAAGCACTTGCAAAAGTACTTCTTTGCTGTTGGTGATCCTCAATTTCGCAGCCCTTTATCTTCTCTTGATGGTTCTTATCACCCTTTATGCCATGAAGTAAATACATGATTGAGCCCGTGGTTTTTCATGAATTCAGCAAACTCCGCTAATGCGAATTGCGCTCCGTTATCTGTGACGATCTTGCGAGGAATTTCATAGCGGGTGAACCATTCACTCAAGTGAGATTTCAAGGCTCTGGTCGTTATTGTTGTCATAACATCCACTTCTATTCAACGAGAGATCGCATCAATACCAACGAGCCAATAAACCCCATCAATTGGCCCGGCAAAGTCTAAATGGATCCTGTCCCACATATTGTTCGGTACATTCCAAGGATACAATGGTACCTTTTACTCACAATCTCTGTTTTCTTGGCAAGCAATACATGTTTTGAAATAATTTTCAATGTCTTTATCGACCTCAGGCCACCAAACATAGTATCTAGCCAACGCTTTCATCGCCGATATTCCTGGCTGACCTTTATGCAGTTTTGACAATGTTTCCTTCTGAAGTGAAGTTGGAATAATCACCCGGCCACCCCATAATATCAGTCCATCTTCAACTGAAATTTCATTTTTCCGCTGTAGGTAACTATCTATCCCTTTGATGGTAACGGTATTGGGCCATGAAGAGGTTGCGTTTCGAAGGAGGTTTTGCAACATGGGGTCTGACTTAATGGCCTGTTTTAAAGAAGCACGAGCAAAAAATATGTTGTCTTCCCCACTATACAGTATTTTGGAGGATTCTACCTTATGAAGAGTTGTAGTATTACTGATTTTCAATGGCAAGCGCGATAGTAAATCGGCTTATATATTTGGTTTCCCTTCCCTAAATTCAATTTCATAATCATATGACCCTAATAAAAGAGCCCAACGGACTAATCGGTTATTTGTAACCTTTGTTAAGTCACGTATATCACCAAATACTCTAATCAACGGCTTGTGTTCTGTCACTAAAAAGAATTTTCTGCCATAAACATACTGATGGAATTTGGAGACGGCAAACACTAGTACAGCAGCCTCTCTGTCTATGGAAGCGTAATTTTTATCTGCCTTGAGTAAGGTCCGAGAAGCAAAGGCTATTGGCCTCTCCGATCCATCCTCAAATCTGTGTAAATTTACGGCGCCCAGCCCTGATTCAGAAGCATCAGCTGCAATAACTATTGGCTGACTTTCAACAGACGGCACAACTGAATCTTCTCTCGAAAGCTTAGATTGGCGCTTCGGAATGTATTTCCTCCTCCTCTGTCCAGAGTACCCTGGAACTCGTCAGTTCATGAAGTGGTGCACAATCGCTGTGCAAGTGGGGAATACATTTTTCACAATAGTTTATTGTTCCCAGGAACGATTACAGCTGGATTGAGTTTGTTGGAGTGGGGCACCCTTTTATTGCTTCAAATATCTCTTATTTGGGATGTATTCCATCACGATCAATTCGATGACCTACATATGTAATAGAGTTTTGAAGGAATTGACATTTCTCTATCTTTATTCTCACGCCCATATCACTCAACTTTTTAACTAATTTTCTCACGTTCTGCAAATGAGATATTCTATTGCTTCCTGTGACCACTATGTCATCCATATTTATGCCAAAATTTGGAATTCCTTTCAACGTCTCTTCCATGAAATTCTGGGAAATAGCAGGGGCAGGAGATATCCCAAATGGCATTCTGACGTACTTGTAATAACCTGTATGTGTTGCAATTGTCAACAGGTCCTGGCTATTTTCATCCACCAACATCTGAAGATATGCGTCTTGTAGATCTATTACTGAGAATTCTTGTCACCCAACAAGTTTGGTTGTTAAATCTACAAATCTTGGCATGGTGTGGTTATTCAGTACTAAGCAAGGATTCAGTGTTACCTTGTAGTCCCCACATACTCGAACTTCTCCGCCCTTTTGGTTTATTATTTCCAATAATAAGCCTATGCGATCGTATAGCAAACAATTTTTATAACCCCCCCTCAAACTTTGTCACTTTACGTTTCAAGGTGCGTAGAATCCAAATTTGAAATGTCCGTCCGCCGTTCGCCGTCCGGGCCATAAAAGGCCTAAGAAAAGTTTTAAATTAAAATTGCATTACATGGGCAGGTTGGACTCTGAACCCTCTGGATGAATAGCTGTTTACTTATATTTCTGCCATAGGTAAGTGGGGTGTCGTCACCCAAGTAATTTCGGAAGCAGAATCGACTGGGATAGGTCCCAGATGCTTTTGGAATCCAGTGTACCTACGGTTTTAGTTTGATTTCTATAGAAATTAGCGCCGTGGATTGAATGAGACCACTCGGGTGGCTGTACGATCATCCATTTGCTCCCCATCGGGAGCGCAGCCTGTAACGCGAGAACAGAGGTGGATACTAGAAAAGAGACTGGCGAAAGCCCCAGAGCATGCTGGTTACTATAGCTGGCTATCTGATTCAGAAATAATAAACCATTATGTAATAATTTGCAGCGTTTTTCTTTGCTGGTACAATCGGCGTCGCCCATTCAACAGCAGACTTTGTTGGGTCCACTTTAACAATTACCCCTTCAGCTTCCAGTCTACCCAATTCTCTTTCAATAGGTCCTCTTAGAGGAAAAAGAACCCTGTGTGCCTATTTCGCTACAGGAATCGAACCAAGCTTCAGGTGTAATATCACTTTTGTCCCTTTTATAGTTCCTAATCAATCACCTAATAGATAGGAAAACTCATGCAAGAGGATGTCTAGTTGATTGCACTCCCCCTCCTTTTCCTACCACTGAAGCTGCTCCTTTTTCCTAACAGTAACTACATCAGGCAAGGTCAACCCAAAACCAAGTATCTATGGGAAGCCAAACAGAGGTGCTTCTTCATGCTCAGCTACTATAATTCGAAGAAACAAAGTACGTCTTGTTAAAGTGACATTTATTTTACATTCTCCCAACGTAGTCAGCGTATAATACCCATACCCTTCAATTTTCTCATTGGGTTTCAATTTAGGTTTTCCAATTCTAGCCCACCAGACTTTATCAATGGTTGATAACAGAGCACCTGAGTCGTACCCCATCCTGCATGAAACGCCATTCAATTTGACATCTACCGTTGCACTACGAGGGGACATAGTGCTCACTTTCTTTAAGGAAGTCCCCTCCACATTCGTCAGTACTCCCTTCAGTTCCTATGTCTTCTTCTCCGTTACCAAGTTTCCGCACTGCTTTTTTACCACAAAATTTAGCGAAATGACCAATTTTCTTACATTTTTTGCAAGGAAACTTCGTAGCAGGGCACTTTCCTTTATCAGCTGCATCCTTCAGTACACAGTTCTTACAACCTTTTTGGAGATGTAACGTTCCATAAATTTTGAGAACTTTTTCTGATGCGTTTACTTCTCTTTCGGCTTATTCTAAGCCCATTGCTCATGTGACTGCATCAGCTAGTTCAACATTCTGACCGTCACTGTGCTTGCCTTCGGGCCACTTTACGCGCGCTTCCATTTCTGCTCGATCGTGTCTCAAGCTCGCAATGAACCTGTCTCGTAACCTTTTGTCTAAATTTGATGACTCATATTTGCAAAATGTCGTCAACTCTTCCAAACGCAAAAGAATATCATTGAATTTTTCCCCATTGTTTTGTAGTGCTTTCTCAAACTCCATACGCTCAGCGAAAATGGTTTTAGATGGCCAATATGTTTCTGAAAACCCTTTTTTTATAGTTTCATAGGAAATATTATCTACTTGTTTTGGCAACGAATGATTCTTAATTTTCCCTTACGGTCCGACTCCTACATAAACCAATACCAAGTTATGATGGCTGTTTGACGTTATTACGGTGGTTTCATGTAGTGCAATAAAGTCTACAGACATTGAGCGATCCTTTAAACAGTGTGGATTCAAATGAGCGTGAAACATGAAAAATTCGAAAAATTAGAATTTATGAAAACTATTGCCTAATATTGTGATCAAACGTAAAAATTAACGTAGAAATATGGGTTTTTTTTGACAAAACTATTACGGACATGATACAAGACTTTTTCAACAGTCAAGTTTGAATATCTCTACCAAATCGAAACAAAATCGCCAAGTAAACCATACCGTTGGAAAGCTCACTACTTACGTGAGAATCCTTTTGTGAGATTTGACAATCTCCAGGAGTATTCTTGGAGAGATAGTAAAGTGTCAAATATTTCAAGTAATTTTCAGGCTTGTGTTATGAACTTCATGCGGTAATTTTTCGAAATCAACGGACAATTTTCTTTCAGACAATATGACGTTAATTTTGAAAATGTGCTAAAAAGTTGATTGATAGATTGCTGTTGAGTTGATTGATTGGTTGTTGATGGTTTCATCGATTTCAAGTAAAGAAATATGGGAGTTTGGGGCAAAAAACGTGATTTTCTTTAAAAACCAATTAAACAATTATATTTCATGGATAGATTTAGGTAGATAATAGCGCTTGACGCCTTTTATTCCATTTTCGATCTAGTGTCAACCAAAAAATTTCCTCACGCCCATCCGAATCCACCTTGTTTAATGTGAATATCTGTTACCTTGATACACATTTTGTGACATAAATCAAGTAAATAGACGGTTAGGGCGTACTCTATCTTATTCGTGAAAATTATATGATTTCGTAGTTATTCCGAGTGGACCTATCGATTCGAAGCCCAGCTTTCATAAGGTCAAAGTGTTCGAACTTTCTGAGGTCAGGGTTGCCTCTGGCTGGAATGAAGAAGTTTGGAATCTGGAATAGGGGAGGGTAATATGTATATAAATTAAGGGCTGAAATATTGACAGAAAACAAAACTTCTGAAATAACACATTCTGTGGGGGGGGGGGGGGGGGGCATTATTGGTAAATATTATTCCAAATTAGAATCGAATAGAACTATTCGGATCGCTGTTCTCTCTTCCTGGAAAATTGAGCTTGTGCATGGAAAAAAGACATCCTCATGAGGGTGCGAGCCCATTGTAAAACGGGGCAAATTATTACAGAAGGCTCTTTATTTCTGTTTAACATAGCCCTTCTAAGCAGATTACTGGTCTGAAATTATTAAGCCTTGTAGCACTCCCCCCCCCCCCCCTCACCATCCCTGCTTTTATTTTCGGCGTGGTTTAGGCAGCGTAAGATTTTAGCATAATATGACACCTTTCCAACGACTGGCAAACGTTTTTTTGTACGATGAAAAATGGCAAAGATACAGTTCCGTAGCAGCCATTTGGTTGTAAGCGAGAATCATCAAACGATTTCGTCTTCCCTGAAAAGTGTCGTTCCTTGAAAGAACGCTTTTCGCGATTGTGCGCTCAAGTAAAGACATGAAAATGTCACAATGGAGCCTATTTTAACTAGGGATATTGTTGCGTTAGAGGTTTTTAACAAAAATATGTATTTGGGCTGGGGGTCAGTTGAGTATATGCGTGATTGGTTTTTAACACTAACAACCGGTAAGCAAGGTTCCGAATCTTCACGAATCTCTATCACGAATCACGATCTTCACGAATTTCTATATCTACAAATAAACAATGTGCGAACAGTATTCAAGCGTATGCATTGACAATTCATACGACATTAATTGAACAGCAAAGCGTAGGAGTTATTTATAACAGGGGTTAGACTAAAAATTGTTATGGAACATTTTGGAAAAAAAGCGATAACCAGAAGTCCCCAGTTTTGGATTATCATTTTAAAAATTAAACCTATTAGTCGACTTAAAAAGGAAAAAATAATAAAATAAACCCTCTCCACCCTCAAACTTTGTTGGTTTGCGTGTCGACGTGCGGTAAATAAAAATAAAAATTAAAGTTCCATCATGCATCATGATCGTATGAGCGTATTTTCGTGAATCACTGTAATAAACTATGCCAAATGGTTTTGAATTTTGAGCACTTTGAGTAAAAATAAATTGTTAACTATCGATTTTATAGCAAAAAACTCGCTCAGAGTAATATTCTACCATTCAAACCAGATTTTGGACTTTTAAATTTTTTTCCTCCATTTTTATTGATTTAATATAGGCAATGAAATTTCAGTACATTTCTTTGGCATAATTTTCTGCATAAATTTTGTATGTAGTATTGATAATTTTTTTAACTAAAATTCTGCTAAAAAAAAAACATGGATTCAAACAATTCTTAGCTGTTTTCAGCGCTTTTTTTTTAAGCGCATCAATGTATTTATACATACATATAAATCCGTTAAACTATAGGATTCGTTTCATAATGCCTCAAAACGGATTTGTTTAAATATTTTTATATTAAATATTTTGGAGCCATTGCAATTTTCGAAATGAATTCGCTAAAAGAAAAAATGAAAAACTGTTTGTTTGTCGTTTTTTGTTGGGGGTTTTCTCCTAACTTTCATGAAAATTGAATCAAAACCACATTATGGGCCCAAGTTGGTCCTCAATCCTTGGGGTCACATTCTATCAATAAAATTGAAGGGTTGAAATATGTTACAAATAGGTAATTAATAAAAAATAAAATTATTATTAATACCTAGTTAATAAAACAGGATTTCGAATAATAGGTGAGGGTGGTACCAATGATGAGGACCATATTTTTTCAATAATTTATTAATTTCATTAGAGGTGAGGCATTACATTACTTTCATCGTTTATTTTCGGCTGTGAAAATCAATGCGAAAGAAATTTAAAATACATAGATACCTAATGTTTTGTAAAATTAATTCTTAGTCTACAGTGCAATAATCATGTTGTAATCTTGCTCCTTTGTGTCATTCCAGGTAAGTTGAGGACGCCCTTTTTTACTGTGGTGAGTATTTTATATTCACCACTGTTATGAAACCTTCCTTAGGCGCATGATTCAAACGCTTAAAATTTAATAAATTTCTACGATTCCTTAAAGACAGATAGATTTTAATAATAACATTATAATAAGTATTCTGTTTATTGTCGATTGAGATTTATTGGAACGGCTTTTAATGCACCTCATATACCAAACTACTCACTGCACATCACCCAAGCATACCAGACAAAGATCCATGATGCTCATGATCGGCAAATACCATTTAGAAATTTGAATATAACAAGTTTTTTTGGTGTTTTGATGTTGATGAGTATTGGTTGTGAACATTTTAATAAACAATATCTGGAACTTTAAACAGAAATGGCACTTAATGGCTAGCTGATGAATCTTGCACGAACTGGACCACACTGGATTTCCTTCACTCTATAGCACACATGGAGCACGCTCGTGTTTTCTAACTTGGCAAGATCCATGGATAGATGCAGATTTGGAGTGAAAGTAGCTAAGAATAACGGTAATCATATAATGTAGAAAATGTAAAGACGTACTAAACAGGAATTGTTGAAGGAACGATGGCGAGTATTCTACGGGAGAGACTTGTGGGAAAATAGCTAACAGTACTCTGCACCGAGCTTTTCAAGTTCGAAGCGCCATTCAGTTATATCAGTAGCTATTTTACGCGCCATCTATGATAATTTCACCACGAGATGATCTGTATAGAGGCATCTGTCATGCTGAAGCATCCACACAGGCTACCATTTGAGTATAAAAGGGTAGTAAAAGTACACTATACAATTGCATGCATGCCATACATGCAGGTGGACGTAGGATCAATATTACCGAAACATACGCTACATACAAGCGGACATACTAAGCCGCTTGCCAGGAGACAGTACACGCTTTGAGTCCAGTGCCCGCAGGCGGAATGTCGGTTGCGAATCTCCGTCTTCTTGTATTGATATTTGCAAAACCAACACCGAAAAACATCGAAAAAACGGCCAGAATCGCACACTTGTTTTCACACGTTTTTACTCATAGTACTAAAATTTCATCTATTTGGAGTTGGTATTGCGAATCCCAACCACGTAATCCAGCGTTAAAAAATACCTCAAAGTCGTGTTATGATGTTATGTAGCAATTGAACATCTCCAATAACTCGATATTCCACACATTTTTTGCTCACACCAAAATTCGACTGATGGATATTTTTTCATGAATCTGCAACAAAAAATGGTGGTTGAAATTCAAAACGCGACTTAGAAGTTTTTAGGATTCGTAGCACCACTGCGGCGCGTGATGGTCAAAATCTGATAAAAAATGAAGGGGAGTTACAATTCAAAGTCTTGTGAAAACTTAAAAAATGAAAAATAAATGGCTAGTCCATTGAATTTTAGATATCGTGTGTGTGTGTGTGTGTGTGTCTTCTTTTATTTATTTATTTTCTCAAGTTAAGTGCCCCCCTACCCCTCCTTGAAGGGAAGTTAAAAAAATTATTGTGTGTGTGTGTGTGTGTGTGTGTGTGTGTGTGTGTGTGTGTGTGTGTGTGTGTGTGTGTGTGTGTGTGTGTGTGTGTATGTGATTGTAAAAACGTTAAAACAAAGGAATTGTTTCAGAATGACTCGTTATATACATATATATATCTACCTTTAATTTTCTAAATGCGGGTTCAATAGTTAACTGACACTAGAAATGAAAGATGGTTCAGTGTTCATAAAAACTGTCGTTAGTTCAATCGCGCTTCAGAAAACAGACGAAAATTAACTGTCACAATAGTGACGGAAACCGAGAAATCCAATAAGTTCATATCACTCGCCTGCAGGTCATTTGACATAGACTGACTGCCTTACGATTATCTTCAGTTAAACTTATTACTGAATGTATGGAGCGCTTGAAACGACTAAGATCAAAGGACCTTGAAAACCAATACCCAGATTTTTTGGCCCAACCCAGGAAATTCCCTAGGAATTCGTCAGATAGAAACTGTTGCATATGTTGTGAGTTTGTTGCAACATTAAATCACGATTTCGGTGCGGCGAAGGGGAAAGGGTCTCTCCTAGGACTTTGATATGTTGCAAGGATTCGCGGACAATTCTATAGACATATTGAAATTCAAAATGCAACAGAAAGCTCTAACAAGAATACTGGGAGGTCACAAATTTTCGTTATTGAATGTGATCACAAGACGTCCGCAACCTCTGTTGACTAGGAAGCGATGAATGTGGAAGGAAACTCTTTCGTTGTGAATGAGGAAAGTTTGACGTTGAGTATATTGCGTTTTATGATGAGAACGGTTATGGAGGGGTGAAACGGAATGAGGGGTGAAATGTTGAGGGGGTTGGGGGAGGGGGAGAACAGAGAACAATTAAGTTATCCGCATGATATCCGGGATTGAAATGAAGGTGGCGGCACGTGGGAAAGTAATTGGGTCTCAGTGTCACTGCTGCCAACCGCCTCCCCGTTAACCGCCCCTCGGAGGCGGCGGGGCGCTATCGGAGGGGTTAACGGGGGACGGACCGGGGGATATCGGGGGGGTTAACGGGGGGGTCAACGGGGGCGGGGGAAGTTTTCACCCCCTTCGAGAAGGGAAAACCCCCGCCGGAAGGTTGGCCCGCCTGGCGCTCAGTCGGCTCCGCCGTTCAGAGAGTGGGCAAGAGCGAGTGAGCGAGTGTGTGTGAGCCGAAATATTTGAGTGAGTGTGTTCAAAAACTATCCCAGAACCACAACATGTGCGCGACGGATCGGAAATGGATACCAAAATAATCATGAACAGCACCGCTATAGCTAAGGTGAGTCATTGACAACTATTAATCCCTTTATTTTCCCTATAACGTCTTTCCATGATACCTATAACCAGCATTGCTACATGCACGAATTCCATACTTACATAGCCTACCAGGTATCAAATTGAACCAAAGTACATTAATATCGTTCAAAAAACCAAATCAAAACTTAAAAATTCCATCAGGAAACGGTCCGAATCCTCCAAAATTTCCGGTTTTTTACATTTTAATTCCGATTACTATTATCTGGTACGATTGATAAAAACTCGTGTTCTCCCATTTTTCGGATTAGGTACTATTGAAGTAAAAATTGATGTTGAATATGTACGCATTGAGGAATGTAGTCTACCCACCTACTTTTCACGTAACGGAATCGGGCGCCTGCGTGACCTCTGCTGCTTCGGAATTTTTTCTCTCATTGAAATTTCCCCCCACGCATCAAAAATTCAATCGGTTTTTAAAAGCTGTCCATCGAGCCATCGTTCGAAATACTTCCGAAAATCGGGGTTCGAAACCGTGGTGGAAGGTTGTCCAATAAAGTTTTTTCGGGTGGTCAAAAGGATTTTGAAGGTGGTCCACTGCGCAGGTCCGCGGCTTGCAGATGTGCCCCGGGAAACGACCCAACCCCTGCATTTATACCGACCCCTCCGCCTCAACGATTCAACGTTATCTCAAATTTTGACTTGGACACAAATAAAAATATGACCTATATGCTATTTCCCCTGAAAATCGGGGACTGAATTACTTCAAATAAAACCGATTTTTCATCCCCTCATAGCAATCCTTGACGTCACAATTTTCCCCAAAACACACTTTGGACTTTGCAAGAATCGTGTCACAAAATAATTGTAACTATATAATCTACTAATAAAAACATTTAGGTGTCCCTGTTTTTCACCAACACATTACCAACAATATCTAAAGCTCAAATCAATACCTACTTAAAATTTCCGATCCGGTTTTTACGTCAAATAAGACAATTATCATGTATGGATTAAACTTGGGAAATTTATAACACTTAACAGTGCATTTCTCAAAGGCAATTTAATCAAAATTTATTGCATGCATAAAATAATGGCAGCAGTTTCAGAAAAGTCCAATATGATGTAAAATTGATAAGATTCGTTTCGTTGGTTTGATGGGCTGAGTTTCATGACATTGGTGGCCAGTGCAGATTACTGTCACGTAGAAATGAGCTTTTATCAATTTTTCGAGTACCAGATGGCAATAGTTGCTTTTAATTTGTGGGTTGTTAGTTAAATACTTTATAACTAGGAAAAGTTAAACACTGTTAACTTCTTATCTACAAACTATCAACTGAGTTCAATAGAGTTAACCTGCTTCAAACCGTGTCAACTTAAATACTGGATATCTGAATATAGATTGGTAGGTGAAGGCAATCCTTTCATTTCTTGCATTTCTGTTATACACTCTGAACAATCGTATAAGTAGATGCCACGACGTCGAATTATCTCTTAAATTTTGGGTCGTACATGTAGAAATTCATATTCCAGATTATATCGTTGTCGATCCCTCCCGAATCACGGTTGCCGGGAGTTAGGAAGGCCCAACTAGGTCAGGCCAAAGGGGCGGCCGCCATGTCCCTTGGCTTTTTCCCCCTTTACGAGTATTAATCCATACACCTTCCGCTGTTCTTTTCATCTTTTTTTTTTACCCAAAAATCGAACGAGATCAGATCTGCGCACAAAAAGTTATTTATCACATCAAAGATTACGTCAATCGTACTAGAGCCTCTGACAAAACCAAAAATCATTTATTGTATTTCTATCATCATCTTTTTCTGCAACTAGATGCCAATGCTCAAATTGCACTTATGTATTTTGCACTAAGTCTCGAAAAATTGTGTATTCGCGAGGTTCTCTATGGATCAAGAATAATCGACTTAATTAACAGTTTATCTATTATATTGAGCCTTCACTTAAAGATGATTTTGTTTGGAATCTGTTACATGCACCTCCACTAATGCACCATAGCCTATACCATGATTGCACTGTTCAACTCACCTTTATAACGATATGTTTACGCCAAAAAATTTGTTATACCCATCCATGTACAATAGTAAAGTACGTTTGCAATGTGCAACCTAGTGTACCACAATTGAGAATATAAAAAAGTCGTTGTGAACTTCATTAACATGTTGGTAAATTACATAGAATTTAAATATTCTATAAAACAGAGGATTAGTAATGTTTTTCCATTCCCATAGTTCCAGAGTTCCCCATTTAAAAATTTTTTCAAGTTGGATGAGAAATTTATCAGGCGTCGCGAAATTCTCACTGTGAAATGGAGAAAAAAGCACCACATGATTGTATACCTATGTGCTTAGCTTAAGCTGCTGGTACATCGAACCCTATTGTGTTTTCAAATTTATTTTACAGAGATTGCCTTTCAGGAAAGTGATGAATTAATTATTTGTTGAATAATTTAGAGATCAACACTTACGATAAAGGCACATTGGGATGGGTGAACCGCTAATAAATGTGTATAATATTGTAGTACCTACATTATGTATATAAAACAACATAGAAAAAGGAAACCCAACCAACCAAATTCGTATTTTAAATATGTTTTGAGTTAGATATGGTTTCTCAAGTTTTGTTTCTTCTTGTAAATCCAGAAAATCGTTATTTTGTTCCTTTAAAACATGATTTTTTTTTTTTTTTTTTTTTTTTCAACTTTACCTCAACTACCTAATTTCAACATTAGTCTAAATTTTCGAAATTATAAAAAAGTATTTCGGATACTGGTAATTGACATGGACAATTCTTCATTTAATCAGCATTCCAACGGTATAGTCAACTTCTGCATTAATTTCGTTTCTTCCACGATGAATTCAAGTTCAAGTGCGAGAAAAGGTTAGGCACCTAAAATAAATATGGGGGTGGGATTAACTACAAGGCATACTGTACACAATGTTTTTACAGTCAACAATGTAAAATTGGAAATCAAATTCATTATGCATGATATTTCAAAGTATCCCTACACTCTCGTGCTAAAAATTCTTAATAAATTCCATGTTTCCAAAATTAGTGCTAGTTTTCAAAATGTATATAAAAAATGAATAGTCGACCTTTGCGCGGTTAGTGAACCTGTCGTTTTCAACATTAAACTGCACTGAGAATAATAATTTTTCATTCATGTTGTTCAGAAAGGTGGATACACGAACCCATGATCTCTGTAATAAGTGAGTTTTGAAACTGAGACAGACATTATACTGCTCATTGCCACTACTCGCTTTGGTGATAAAGCAACTGGACGTCGTTTATCAGAGTGATTCTACTGACTGATATTTTCAATCAACACACTTTCTATCATCTAATGATCCCGAACCCTTGCAAACTGAAATTGTTGTTGCAGTCATTATTAACCCCCACCCCTCGCCATCTTGCTCTTTAATGGGTGCTTCATGTGTTTTGTGATTATTTGCCATATAAAAATAGTTCACAAGGCCAACAACTCGAAAATTAAACACGTCTAATTAACCGGGAAAGCTAACACTAATTTAAACATTCAGTTGACAGTAGTGGACAGTGTCAGATCTCAGAATGATTTGAATTTATTAATTACAGTTGTAGATAACGGGTTATACATTTTAATAGCTCATAAAAATTATATTATACTATATCAAAAAATATTTACCGTCTAACTGGAGACATGTCATTATTGACGTACGAAGTGGGGCTCTACTATGACTGCTTGCATTTTACTCAACTTTCGTAGAAAAGGGGGTATTACAGCGTCGTCACGGCGGCACTTGGGGGTGGGGATGCATTTTCTATGCGTTTCAGAGGGTGTAAAACACGTGTACATATTTATGAACAAAATTTTGTGCTCACTACTCCTCCGAAACCGCTGGTCCGATTTGGACCAAATTTTGATATTTATGATGTAATACCATGTCAGAACTTGTGCCTAGCTGACTTTGGAGAGGATCAGCTGACCACGGGCCATTATATCAATCATAATGACGGCACAATCGTGCTCAAATCTCACCTATTCACCGTATGACGTTGATGATTGATAGGGAGCCTCTCTGGGACAACAAGAGACGATCAAAGTGAGGAGCGCCATTCTGATCAGCTGAGTGAGCTAAAATCTCTCCTGCTCGCC
Organism: Adelphocoris suturalis; assembly: GCA_030762985.1. Taxonomy (NCBI): domain Eukaryota; kingdom Metazoa; phylum Arthropoda; class Insecta; order Hemiptera; family Miridae; genus Adelphocoris; species Adelphocoris suturalis. The sequence continues at coordinate 116,890,139 of CM061041.1, read as the reverse complement.
GTAAGAAAACTGATAGGGAGCCTCTCTGGAATAACAAGAGGCGAATGACCTTACAGGCTGAATCCTGATCAGCTGAGTGTGCTAAATGTTATGCCGTCTGATTACAACGAAATTCGAAAGGGAGCGTCTCTAGGACATCAAGAGACGAATAAAATGACGGGTTTCACTCAGAGCTCCAGCTGACCAAATCAAAAAGTGGGTTCTGCTTAAGCTAATTTCTGGGTGTTTTATGTATTAAAACGTGTGTTCCGTGCTATAGGACACAAGTTTGAAGCTATCGACTTGGAATTTGGTAGGGATTTCTTAGACACCCGGGATATGTTCTATACATTTCGATGCCAATCCGAGACAATTCGGTAGCAGTAACGTCGACGAAGTGAAAAGAACCCACTCATAAATACGTGTTCGGTCTGGATTCCGATAATTTTCGACTTGTTGATCGAATTGAGACTACAATCAGAGCGATACAACGACAATATTAATCTCAAAAACAAGTGTTATTACTTAATTAATTAATTAATTTAATAATTAAATTGATTAATTAAGTATGTGTTATTATGTTATCACACGTGTTATTACTCTCTGCATACCTCTTGTTGAATATATTCGTCACGTTTGTGGCATTATACTACTTTCTTTGCTAATAGGCTGAATCAAGAGGAAAAATTTGCCTTCAGACATATCGTTTTGCATTATAGAAATTTCTCTTTTATTTGATTATTATTTAACTTTTAGTTTTTGGCTTTATTTTGTAATCTATTTTTCTACCACCCTTCAAATGGGCCAACTACCACGTAATGGAAAAACACTGTAAATACTCAAGTTACATTATTCTGGCATTCTCCCAATGTCTGTACAAACCATCGTGCACAAACCCGTTTCTTTGCGAACTAGAGAAACAAACGTAAAATGCATGTGAATTATTTTAGATGTAACTCACGCCTTTTAAAAAATACACCTCATTTTAAGGATGTTCATTGAAGTATCTTCCCACGCACTTAAGAGTACCTATACCCGGTGCTCGAAAGTCAGACTTGTTTTTTAAACCCCGGTTTTCAAATTACTGTCTTAAAGGAATTTAGTATTTTCGCAAATTCACTTTCACATATTTTTGGGAAACATTAAATGTATGTAAAACCGATGAGAATGTAACATCTTTATTAACTCCGCAAACCAATGCAATAAATTATTATTCTTCGATAAAAGGTATCTGCATATCATTTTTTGGTCGCCTTCAAGATTTAGTCCCTCTTTTTGAAGGACGGATTCATTTCGGAAAAGGACGAATTCATTTTGTAAAAGGACGAATTCAATTTGAAAATGTATACCACGCGATGCCAGTTCACTCGTGTTTACACAGTGCTGATTTATGGATCAATAATACGTTATGTATAGAGATGCTTCGAGGTAATGGTTCCTTGGAACGGAAACCACAATTAAACGGTAGAATCAATACCACATTGGAGTTAAGTTATTATGTAGGTGATGATCCAACTTCGCGGTGCTTTGGTTTGATTAGAGGTTAGGGGATTACACCTAACCTAAAATAACACTAACATAGAGATATGTCCCAGTAATACATTCGTGGCAGCATATGTTGTCTTCAACTTCAAGTTTACCATGTAGTTGAATGAATGCCCAATCTTCAAATGGACTGGTGTCAGTTTCCTTTATCTTAGGTTTCTTTGCCGAATTGAGAAAACATATCTCCTCTCTCTGTTCCTTATCAGGGTGGTTGTCATATTAATTTCAATTGTGCACTCGTAGCTTCCCTAATATGTCGATACATACGATAGTTGGCTGACAATGAAAATTTGGGCCAATGATAATATCTCCTTTGTGTCATTCCCGTGAGTTCAATATTGACGATATCGAAATTTATTTTGGCTAGCGTCAATTTATTAATAAATTAGTCTTTTTTAATTCAGAAGATTACAATTCAACATAACTCTTATATAGGTAGATAAAGCTCTACCTCCAAAAGATTACGTTGTGTTTATCCCGACTTCTAGATGGATTCCAAATTTCAAACATATGCTGAATCAATAATCATAACATTTTTCAAATTTAAACTGTAATTTAGTTAACTTTTGAAAGTAGTAGGAAGCTGAGGGAATGGAATTTGTTGTAGAACATATGTAGTTGATTAGAATGGCTCCCTACATTGTCATTATTACTCAACAGTCCCAGAAATGCTCAATTTGTATATCCAAATCTTGTAGTTTAAATTCGAAATAAATTAGTCCCTTGTTTCACTCAGAGCGTCAGAGTGGTTTTTCTATACTTCGTTATTTCTTGGTATTAGTATATATCACTACTTATTTACATAGTTCACTATTATTATTTATACGAAATTATACATTATACAAATCAGGACTATGAAAGCTCCTTTATTTCCACCCCCTCAGGTCAAGCAAGAAAAAATTAATTTTGGAGACGATATCCCCGATTGGAGAGGCTTAATACGATATATGAATCTTAACTCATTCAGGTCGACTCAACCTGGTCGAACCACGTTTTGATGTGTCCATCCGAATCTCAACATCGTAAGCTGTATGAGAAATTATTCTCAGCTGATCGTGATGGCTCGATACGTCTTGATTGTGACGTATCCATCCTGCTAAGTCCCTATAGCGAATTACAGGTCCTTAGGTCAAGTTGGATCCATATTTGCCTCGAAGCTCACTCAAATTCGTGTTGGCTTGTTTCAGTTAGAAAACCTTTGTAGAGTGTGAATGATTGGTCGTGCAACTCATTAAATTCCTTTTGAACAAAAACATGTCAACGTTTAGAGGAAAACTATAATTCTTCCTACGCTGCCCTTACTGCTGCACGACATAATAATATATTCGTTATTTTAGGAAAGAGCCAGGAGGAAGTTAAAGAGAAACAACTTTGGGGAGCACCCCCTAGGTGCGGGCCAAGTAGCGCATGATGCGTCTGAGAGCGAATTCCTTCCTTCAATAGAAAAAGTCTCCTACAAAAGAATTCAGGATCATTAAAAATACCGTACGTAAATAGCGTTCCCAGCCCTATTTGTCAATAACGCGTTCTTCTCTAATAGTTTCCGACTGTAACTGATTCCGAAACCCGTTTTTATGATTCGGTAAGTACGTAACATGCAGGTATCTACACAATAACAGTAGCTAACTTCTTCCTGCGTAGGTAGGTTGAGTTATTTCAGAACATTGGTGTGCACGCCTAGCTAACAGTATAGTTGTGTGGACATATGCAGCAAGGTTCTGGGAGAAGAAATTCGGTCGCGCATCGCCTATAAATATTAGTATCATTTCAACGCAAAAGATGAGATGGTATTTCCAAAGACCCATTTTTGTACACTTTCAGTGATCAGATTTGAGTTTTTATCCTGTTTATTATCCCAAAAGTAGAAAATGTTAGCTATTATTATAATAAAACGTTTGTTTAGATAACCAGTATTGAAAAACGACAGCTGAGTTTATTATAATTGAAGAAAACCGCTTAGGAACTCAGTTTTGCACGTTTTGTCATTCTTAATGAATGGAGTAAAGGACGACTAAAACAGAAATGAGCGTTGGGGTTACACAATAACTGCATGACCGAAAGCCCCTGGAATAGCGCGTTTCAAGATAAAGAGTTATCGCTATAGGTGCATGCCTACACTGGAGAATGGGCTCGCATGAAAAAGAGAGGAAGGGGTGCAACAATGGGAAACAATGGCCAAAACAACAACAGACCTACCTTTCTACTGTCTACCTGCTGTTCTTTGAAAACAGCGTATCATCTCACCTAATACGATAACAACCCTCATACCACCCCCGCCCCCCTCTTCTCGAACCTAATACGAAAACACAGGAAGAAGTGTGACAGTAGTATAGATTAAGTCATCCTTTCGCCCAACTACTACAAAAATGTGTTACGCAAATCGGCATAGAAATCGTGTTACGAAAATCGGCCACCAAATCATGTGATCGTGATCGCGTTACAAGTGATCATCTGAGAGACCCCTGAGGCTAATTGCTTTCCTCATCGACCAACGTTGCTGGAATTGGAAATTGAGCTCTTTGGAACAACTAGTGTACAGTCACAAGGTATACGTAGTTGCACTTATCAACATAGTGGCTTCTGTGACTAATTTCTCCCCTAGTCAATCTACATAGCTAAAATTGGAAATGGAGCTCTTTTGGAACATATATAATAAATTACATGGAATGTAGGCACACTGATCAGCTGAGGGAGCTCTCAGGCTAATTTTTTTCTTAATCGAGCTACTCGTGATGACATTTGAAGCTGAGCACCTTTTAGACATCTAGAATGCAATTGCAAGATACGGAGGCTGATTACTGATCAGCTGACGACTTCGTAATAATAAAGGATAAGGGCCTCAAATTAAGGGGTTCGGAGAAGTGTAATATAGGTTACAAACAGTAGTTGCTTCATACGTAGGCTTGCAGGTAGCTAGTTGTTCGGCAATAACCAGTGGTATTCAGTGGTTCCGTTAACGCCGATCTCTGCGACTTAGCTATTCGTACAGTTTTATTTACTAGCAACAAGTAAATCCTCAGTGCTTACGCCCGTGTTTAAAATCTAAGCACGAATACTCCTTTTCCCTCCTCTTACGACTCGGTCAATAGGCTCTAGCTATATTACACTAACTATACACAAGGTCTTCCGAGTTAAGGACCCGTCTTTGTCAAGATCTTTAGATTGCTGCATAGGCTTCAAATCTCAACCTCAGTCTTATGCCAAAATATAAGCGACATCCTCCGAGTGTAGTATCCGACTCTGTCACGTCCAGAGTGTAGCTCAAAATTGTAGTATCCCCCTTCCCACGGCAAGAACCTGTGAGTCCTTCATTTGAACCATTTAACGTGTGATCCTCATATTGTAGGATTCGCCTCAATACTTTCGCTTGAATATCTAATTCACCCTCAAAATGCAGTACCCGACATTGTCGCGATTTTCAAACTCCTCCGAAAACCGTAAATGCGCTGTACCAAAATAAGTTGGATCTCAAAGGTTATTTAAAATCAAAGGTTAAATTTAATCGTCTCAAACTGTGCTTTAACGTTTTGCTTCAAATCGGTTCGATCCTTTGGTGTTGAATCCGACTTGCAAACTCGAGACCCTCAATGTCAAGTATCCACCTCAAAAAAATTTTTTAACTTCCCATTCCATTATTTTCCTTGACAAAAATATTTGCATGTCACTTCCATTTAAAGTTGCTGAATTACCTAACTCTAGGTGTACGCTTGCATCCAACTGACCTAGCTATAGTAATTGTCAAAGAGTTTACCACAAAATTTCTAAAAATTTGATCAGGGCTAACGTTTCTGCTGATTCGTGCAGTATGGACCTCAGATAGACAGGAACCAAAGTTGTTCAAATGGCTGATAAAAGCAATAAACGAGAGGAAACTTGAAATGAAATGGAATGAAATTGTTTAATTGTAATAGCCTTCCGGCGACACAAAAGTTAGTACAGACAGCGACAATTGAAAATTAATTCCCAGTTAAACAATAATAATTGGAGCGTCACGCGGAGAGCGTTACGCGGAGAGTGTTACACGGAGATTCCCTAATGATCCCACGATTCTGAGATTTGGTATGTAGCCCCTTGAGGGACTTCTGAACACAACTGACCGATCCCAGATCAGCTGAGTGGCTCTAGAATCCAGTTTTTTCCCTAATGATCCCACGATTCTGAGATTTGGTATGTGTGCCCTTGAGGGACTTCTGAACACAACTGACCGATCCCAGATCAGCTGAGTGGCTCTAGAATCCAGTTTTTTCCCTAATGATCCCACGATTCTGAGATTTGGTATGTGGGCCCTTGAGGGACTTCTGAACACAACTGACCGATCCCAGATCAGCTGAGTGGCTCTAGAATCCAGTTTTTTCCCTAATGATCCCACGATTCTGAGATTTGGTATGTGGGCCCTTGAGGGACTTCTGAACACAACTGACCGATCCCAGATCAGCTGAGTGGCTCTAGAATCCAGTTTTTTCCCTAATGATCCCACGATTCTGAGATTTGGTATGTGGGCCCTTGAGGGACTTCTGAACACAACTGACCGATCCCAGATCAGCTGAGTGGCTCTAGAATCCAGTTTTTTCTTTAATGATCCCACGATTCTGAGATTTGGTATGTGGGCCCTTGAGGGACTTCTGAACACAACTGACCGATCCCAGATCAGCTGAGTGGCTCTAGAATCCAGTTTTTTCTTTAATGATCCCACGATTCTGAGATTTGGTATGTGGGCCCTTGAGGGACTTCTGAACACAACTGACCGATCCCAGATCAGCTGAGTGGCTCTAGAATCCAGTTTTTTCTTTAATGATCCCACGATTCTGTTTTTTAATAAATAATCAAGCTAGAAGTTTTAGGAAGAAAGAGAGAAAGGAAAAACAACCTGTACGTTGAATGAAAAGAAATAATGCAACGAATCATACAAGAAATAGAGCGCTATAAGAATAGATATAATGCAAGAAATATGTACTTATTGAATAATAAGAAACAGGTGAAGCAAGGGTTACACAAAGGACAGTAGGTAATTCAATACAGTATAAAGAATACATTATGAAGAGGAATGCAAAGCAAGTACATATTACATTGATTGAAACTTTGATTTCCTCGTCATTAATTTGGTCCAATTCCTCTCTAATTTGCCTATGCCGATTCTTGCATCTCTAGGTTTGGTACAGTGAAATCAACACCTAGTCAAACAAGAACGTGAAGTGAATTGCCTTTAAGCAGTTCGAAAGAACGTGAGAACCGCATAAGAGACTGGAATCGATCCCACATAGAGAACAGTTTTCGAGTGATCGAGGATACTGTTGTTGGGGTTGAACCTAACCTATAATTGAATAATGAAAATGAGTCTAGAAGCCTCCCCCTTCAAACGGCTTTCCACCTAGATTTCCCTCCGTACTGACGTAACGAGGCAAACAGTTTAGAAGGTTATCGGAGAACGAGGGGCGGGAGCGGAGTTTCACTGGAACATCGCGCGACGGTGGGCGGGTGGCCTAGTTTAGTTGAGTTGTAAAGCTTCTAACTAAGCCTAAATCTTATTGAGATTGCAACTGGCCTCCTCTTATTTCTCCACTTCACGCAACTCATAGCCAGAGAAACTGATCGCGGTAAACTGTTTCAGATAGTATCACGGCGGTTATTTCCCACTCCTATCCTCCATATCAACTGCTACCTACAAATACCATTACTATAAGTCGGACAAAACCAATATACCAGTGGACGTTTTCAAACTTGAATTCTAAATTTTATTTCCTATGACAATATACTCCTCACTGAATTTCACAATTGAATGTAGAACCGTTATTTTATCGCTGAATTATTTGTCATTTTGTAAATTATGAAATTTTATTATACCATCTGCAACTACTCGCTTCGCTCGCTCGTCCAAAATCTAAATTTGAATGGATGATCGTCAGCGAATCATAATACATTTTTCTGATTGTACTACAAGAAAACTTCCAATCATATTCAACCACTCCCAGAGAGGACCCGTTTAAAATTTCAGCATCGTAAATTGGATAGGAACAAAATTAGCAACAAAGCTCTCTCTGCTGATTAGTGTGTTTCCCCATGTTGTAATTACACCCTGTCACGGCCAGAGAGACCCCGTTCCAAAGTTCAGCATCTCTAGTATATAAGAATAAAAAATTGCTTGTCCTAAAGGTAGTTCATAATAATATTTAAGATGATCCTTGCTCATCCTACTTCTAAACAACATAATATGTTTAAAATTCATCGCATGAGTACTGCCAAGAGAACAACAGGTACCTACAGAATGACCATCTGTCCATCTACCGCAAATTAACCATCTAAACCCTGAAGTGATTGCGGCAAGATTTATACATTATGCTACTGCAAAATAAAAACCTATTTACTCTAATAAAATCAGTTTGGCTCAAGGCACCTAAAATGTTTGGTGTTGTAAGATTCGAGGTTTGAAATTTTTTACATGTAACGGTACTTCCCAAACATTCAACGAAGTAAATTGTACCAAGGAAATTAAATTTCTAAACTACTGTCTTGTTTACCCTGTCGACGTTATTAGACTTTCCCGATTCAAAATTGACGGAAGGTTTAAATTTTTTTAATATAGCGTAAAATCTCGTGAGGAACTTGCTTATCGTTTTTGAAGTATATCGCAACGAAATCGGTCCAGCCGTATCGGATTCCATAACGGACAGAGAGACTGGCAGACAGACAGACACACACGCACACACAGACATTGTACACTTTCTGTATCACAATGAAAAAGTTCCCATTTACTGGGACAGTATCAGCTGCTGTGCACATTTGATTTGAGGTCAGCTGCAACGCACAAGCACGCTTGGTTCGATACACAATTATTATTGAATTTTCGTGTGATTACACATTCAAAATCGAAACAGTAGTTTTTTCCTATATGCGGTACCAATGACTTCTCAATCCAGTTTGGTGATCAATAATTTTATTTAAAAATAAGGATTCGGATCACGTCCTCACCTTGGGCCTTCTCCTCGTTGCAGTGCATGAACTGTCAACGAAATCAGCTGAGTCATAAGAAGTCTGCTGATGAGAGGAATCGTTTTATCCATGACGTGTGTTCTGCTTGGATGCATCTGCAGATGATATTTGTGGTTTCCTTATTGTCACGGCATTTAAAAAAACGTCTGCCAAGTTGGACGTGCAGTGTAGCTCTCTCATTATTGTATCATGGACGTACATATAGAATTAGTTGAATAACGAAGTACAACTCAAAATGATATATAGAGCGCAAAAAAATCCGTGATATATATATGTGCAGACAATAGAATTATACGAAATAAGGCTATAATTGAAGCGTGGAAGTGCAAAAGGGTCTTGGTGTCAAAAAAATATGAAACTGTTGATTTTGCATTTCACAGGTCTATGTGCCAAGGCCAGTGATATGAAGCAGGTGCAAGTGCCATCGGAACCGTTATATAGTTCCTACAGCAAATCGGTCCATGGCATATACACCCATTTGAAGAAACTCGTGTGGGGGACTCACATATTTTCTGCTTTCTAAAATTTAGAATGTCTATGACTGCTGCAGTGCAAACATCATTACGCTATAAACTTGGTCTAAGTGTTCATCTAATCAAGGATATCAGGGAAAAATGATTTTTCTTTAATTCAGTCATGTTCCATTTGGTAATTCTATTCACGTCTAAACATTTTAATTGGCCTACCAAAAAATTTGGTAGAAAGCACCCCTTATCCGGTTCCTCCAGAAAGTCCAGGAGCCAGGGCCGCAAATAGGTAGTAATTTTAGGAGAAGGTTTGAGATTAGATTTTTAAAATTTAGTTCGTTCTGAATGAGAAAATCATTGACTGCCATCTGAAAATTGGTGGAGTTGGTGCAAAATGGCGGCCTCATAAAGATTGGTAAGTTTGCTCATTTTAAAGTTTTCTCTAATTATTCCTAAACCGTACATCCTACAAAAATGTTTATACGTAGCAAAGTCGAAGAGCATAAAAAAATAGATAATCTCTTAAAGATGTCTAGTCTTTTGCCCTTCAAAAGCGACCTCAATATAGACTCAGGTCTGCCAAACCTCATTCGATTCAGGGTTAAATACTTTCCAAAGTTCGTTTCGAGCAAGTTTTTGCTCTGACCGTTTTCCATTAAAGTACACAGTAAAAGGCCGTTTTTGCGAACTTTATCCATAAAATGACATAAAAAATGTCTCAGCTAAAATATGCTCGATACGAACATTTTGGAAAGTATTTAATCTTGAGTAGAATATGCTTTGGGAGACTGAAATCACAGTAATATTAAAGCCAGTCGGTGATTTTGAAGGGCAGGGGTATATACTGGGGAGGAGAGGACTCGCCGAAAATTGGCCCAATATTCAATTGTTTGTAATTCGCTTATTTTAAGAGGTAATTCAGAGTTTTGGGATCGAATCGTTTTGTTTAGGAAATATTTAAGAAATACTTTAAAATGGGCCATTTAAGCCATCTTTTAATAGGCCGCCATTTCGTGTTCCACCAATTTTGAGATGGCAGACGAAATTTTTCTCACTTAGAACGGACTGAATTTTCAAAATCTAATCCCAAACCTTCTCCTCAAATTATTACCTATTTTTGGCCCATGGCTCCAGGACTAATAGTGTTAGAACTATTCAAACTCTTGGAGGTTAGTTGGAGAAAATCATAGATGATTTCCGTTGTATCTGATCGGCTCACTTTCAGGTCCTGTATTGGTGTTGTGTCATGAAATTAAGGTTGAGAGTTGAGAATATAAGATAAATAGATCTAGAAGCTTCATAACCCTTACCAATAGGTTACTTTGATTGCATTGCATAAAAACATGATAGCTAGGGGATAAATGTTGGCCGACATTCAAAAGCTATGACACGAGTATAAAAGTTGATCGACCACCACGGAATAGTGATACGGTAAAAACCAAGCTCGATTGCCCGATTCCACATCAACCTACATACAACACGGCAGACGCCAGGACGGATGGGAGAGATGCCATCGATATAACTACTCGGAGGAGTGAAGTGGGGTGGGCAGAAAGGGGCGTGACCTTTTGGCTCCTGGGTCCAAATTATTCGAAATCAATATTTAAGGGTACCACTGCTTGATCCGGACGTCCTCCAGTGACCCCGAGGGTCCTATTTTTGGATGTTACAAACACGATTGTTTGGCCTCCAAGTAGTATACGACCAATCGAACTGCAGCCGAGGGGGTCGTACGTACAATGGCCGAATGCGCGTAAACGGGAAAAGTGGGGCTGTTGTCAACACGCTTTGAAGCCTCGTGTTTTGATTACCTATATGGGAAAGTGACAAAAGATTCAATCTGTACTGATTCAAACTTCGAATTTCTACAACGTTCATGTAGGAATGCAAGGTGGCTCAACTACCACGACCTTCCACATTATGTGCACTACTACTAGAGATGGAGGACATGCTAAATCAATGAAAAACAGATGTCAAAGATGTCACGATCAGCTCGATCAGTGTGCGCAATGGTCCTCTGGACTTGGTATAAATTTAGTTTGCAAAGCCACGATGACACATACAAAGATGGATCGGAGGCAAGTAAACTAAAAGGATGCTGGTCAAATGACAGTACTGGACTAAATATCTGGGGGCATATAAGCTGATATTGTGGACAGTTCACATGTTGTAACGATTGATTTCATTCTGGTATTGCGTAGTTCGTTTATTATATTGTTGGTATTTCATTTCCTTACAAAAGAAACATCGAATATCGCCCGTAGTAGGTGTATTACATTTAGCGCAATCCATTGCGTGTGTATAGGTAAGTGAATTTATTTTGCTCTGCCACCAGAATTGTTGCGTTTCTATGGGAAGGCAATAATTGACAATCCTTTGTACAGGTGTTTCGAAGGACAATTAAACAAGTCCAATTTGTGATGCTGTAGTTATTGTTTGTTTTTTATGGCGACCTAATCGTCGAAACAATCTAACAGTGTAACTCTTTATTTTCCTGGGCTTAGACAACAATCGTCTTTGTCACGATCAGCAAACGACCAGTAGTCTTGGTGTTGTTTTGTTGTCATTAGAACATCAACAAGATCTAGCAGCCCCTGGAAGTATTTTCGTCAGTTCTCCCCGAGTTGATCAATAAGCGCTCATTCAAATTCATTTCCCAAAGATTTGGTGTTGAATATTGTGAGGTGGTGTTATTTAAAACTATCACCGAAGCCTACATCATTACTCTGATATGAGATGGGATATTATTTTTCAAATCATTGTTCAGGGAAACCGTTTTTGCATTTAAAACTCAAAGTTCTTCACTTTGCCTCTTTTAATTTTATTTGACCTAATTTTCAGAATCAGCGTTGAATTTCCTATAAGAATAGTGTACTTGTGTTCTTGAACTGTACCATCCAAAGACCTTCACATCAGCTCAAACATAGACGGTTTTGAAAGAATAAAATTTCTGAAAAGCTTTAAAACTTTTCTTCTCTTAAACAAAAACGAAAAAAAATCCTGGAAACTGGAAAATCTAGTGAAAACTGCTGAATCTAATACTCTTTCCAACGGTATAGTCAATTTTACTTTTACTTTTTTATTTAGGAGAGAAAATTATGTACTTATGTTGAAAAATGTGGGTTTTTCAATGAAATCGATGGTTTTCTGGAAAAACGACCCTGTTCGAGTATGGGGTCGGTTTCTACTTGTTTTTTTTTTTTTTCAGCTTAATTGAATGGTAACACTTACAGATATCTCCAACTCCGTTATAACCAAGTATTACACTTAAACTAACAAATCTTTGGTTTTTTGTTACACTTAAACGTATGTGTGTTATGGGGTTGATTAAAGTGCTTTCGCTACGAACTGCGAAATTTTTGTATGCTGATTTCGCCTCGTGGATGTTCTCACAAGGAGTGGCGTACATAAAATGATTTGCCGTTCGTGTTCGTAGGTATTGTGTGTTCGCGGCGGCGAGCATGGACGAGCATCAGCTTGTATCTCTCATCCCCAGAAAAGGGATTAGTTGAGAAACTGAAATGCTAACTTCAGCATACCTGGTTTCATGTTTTGATTCGGTACAGTGAATTTATCTGGTGAGGAATACTTCTGTTTTTTTTTTTTTTTTTTTCCCTCGTACTTATCTTTCTGGAATAAACCCCAATTTCCAGTACTTCCAAAAAGAGTTATTTGTGTGCCTACTAAAGAGTTGTTCCTTCTAATTCATTTCTCGGTACTTGGGAGTCTTTTAAAATGTACATATTCTAATGATAATTTGCAATTCAAAATTTAGGTTTAAAAAAATATAATTGTGGTTTCATATTTTATTATCATTATTTATTTTAATTCGTTTTATTTATTAATAACATATTTGATGCAGAATACCAATAAAATGGAAATAGTTGCATTTATATTATTTTAATTTCACGAAATTATAAAGACAAATCAGTAGAAAGGATTGGTTTAATTTATCTTTCCACATAAACTAAAGCACTTACTTGAATTACTGAAAAAATAAAATAACCACCACTACTCCAAGTTCAGATTCTAGGAGCTATAGTAAATGTAATTTCTTGAAAAGACAGGCATACGATTCTTTAATCTTTATTTTAATTGAGGAATTCCAAGTGTAATTAAATCTACTGGTTCGATCATCTAAGCCCCCAAGGGGTTTGTTCCAAAAGTTAGCAGTCGTACTCACGTTAATGTTATTTATTATTATTATTATTTATGTTATTTAGTTTTTTTTTCTAAAGGTCTAAAAGTCTATGCTAAAAGTGCGAACGGATGAACCTACAGTGATTTGGGTGATCCAATCGGTTCATTGAAATACCAAAGTAAAATATCTAAGTGGAAAAAAAAAAAAAAAAAAAAAATAGAAAACTACTGATTTCGAAAGTTTTCGAGAATCTGATTTTAAAATAGTTGAAACCTAAAAGTTGATCATAACGTAAGCGAAATAACAAGTACACCCGCAGCTGATTGCAATCCTGAACAAAATTTCGTAAACTTCGGTAAATTAAAAAGTTTAGAATAAACTTTGAAAGGCGGACGGGTGATTTTTATTTTATCGGTTTCTTGAATCCACGAACCTAGGGAAACCTAAACTAATATATTTAAAGGAAGGGGGGGGGGGGTAAACCTTTTTTCTTTTTTCGATTATTAAGGTTGAACATTACGAGTAATAACCTAAAAGAAGTTACGAGTTTACGATTTTAGCTTGGCCATCACCTCCCCTTCAGTAATGTTAATTCTCTTTAACATGTATTAACTAATTGTCTCAAGGTACGAGTACAAGGTTTCCCCCTACTCTAATTTAGCTTGGAACTCAGTTTCAATTCAAAGTACACTCTAACATAATGAAACTCTCCGACCCCCTGTGAGGTCTCATACAGTCAAGGAAGTTACCGTATATACCTTCAGGTCACGAGCGGAAAAAAAAGAAGTTTTTCTTCTGTTTCGAGGTGATGAATGAAAGAAACGGAAGGGGGGGGGGGTTCAATATAACGTGAATGGTGAGTTTGGAAGCAAAGCAGACGGCAGACATTTGAAACGGAAAAGTCATTTCCTTGATGACCTGCTGCATCCACAGTTTACTTTGATATCCTTCTCTCCCCAACTCCTCTTCACTCGTCTTTCATTTCGATCCATATCTCACTTCTTCGTTGTTTTTGCTCAGGTTAAAGCTGAAAGTCGCTTTTTTGCCAAGTTGACAACCTGACAAACCATTTTTATCGAATTTTCGTAAAAAATGAAGCAATGGCTCCAAAAATTTTAAAATCAAAATTTTTGAAAACTTCCTTCATTGAAATCTGTCTTGGTACATTCTGAAACGAATCCTTGAGTTTAACATTTTTTCATGTATATATGTGTATATGTCCTTCCAAACGATAACTCTCCTTAGGATTGAGATAAAAATGCGCGTTGGTTGCCCATTGCAGATCTTTAGGACATATCTTTCGACATTTTCAAAATTGTAGGACGAGAACCAAATTTGCAAAAAAGAATATTCCTAGAAATGGTTAAGATAAAAAATTCAAATTCAATTAACTTCCGAAAAGACACTCAAAACTTGAGCAAAATTTACTCGTATTTGATTGATGGACTCTAAATTTATAATTACCGTCACCAGCGAACTAGGTAAAACATACGAAAAAACATCGTTACCTGCATAAGTAAACAATTTTGAATTTGATTTTCAAAAAATTTATAACTTAAAATTCGATTTTTAACAACAACAAAAAATATAAGTGAGGCTATAGAAAACTAAAAGTAAGTAGATATTTTACACTTTTGAATGTTAATCTCCCCGAAGAAGCCCCAGTTCCTTGAGAGAACACGTTGGGGTTTAATTAAAAAAAAAAAAACAATTTAAGGACAGATGGCCTGTTTTATAAAGAAATTGGAACCACAAATGAAACATCAGATTTTGAAGTAGCCATCCAGGATTCAATGTGATATATTTGGCCAGATTGTATAGTGTTCTAGTCACTTGCGAATCGCGCCCGTTTGCGCGCACTTAAAAATCAAATGTTGGGTAATTTCTTTGTGAAATTTCAAGTAGAATTCAAATCTGCAATAAGAAATGAGAATTCCCATTCAAAATAATGATTCAAGTATGGTACCCCTCATTCCATTCATTATACTCTCAAAATATCTGAGGAGATATGAGAGCATTAATAGTGGCAATTTTTACAGTATTTTACAACACAGGACAACACCTATTCCACCCATGAAAACTGAATTAAGAGTGATCCTCAGCAATGAATAGTTCACAAATAAATAGGGTGTCCCAAAAGTACCTCCCCTCTGTTATAATCCTAAGTATATTATGTAGTTATAAATTACACACTCGGGTGAAGTTAGATGAAGAATGAACTTTTTTATTGAATGTAAACAAACGTTACCATGATTATCTATTAAATCATGTGTAGTTATACTATAACATCTCCCCTTTTTACACCCCAGCGGCTACCCCCTCCGGAGTCCTCTTGAGGTATCTTCTGTTTCTCTCGTACAATCTTCCGCTTGGTGCCTTAATGATGTACTTTCGGTAAGATTTTTTTTTTATGACTTCTCCACACATGTCCCATCTTTTAGTGGGCGGATTTTGCATCCTTACAAACGTGCCTATTTGAAGAGGTTCCAATTCCCTGGCTGTTTTGTTGTATCTAGTGGCGACCTTCAACTTTTTATTAGCGATCTCCTTATCATACCCGTCTGCTGTTTTCTGCCACTCTTTGGAAAATGACGTATAATGCGCGGGCACTAGAGATCTGAGAGGGTGACCAAATAAAACTTGAGAGGGTGATTGGCCATTAGCTGTAGGAGTATTTCTAAATTCTAACAACCCAGCATTGTATGCTTCTTCGTCAAGCATAGCATTTCTCATGCATTTAACGAGTAATGCTTTCATGGCTTTGACACCAGCCTCTGCGTGGCCGTTACTTTGAGGAAAGTAAGGAGAAGAAGGTGACATAACTATATTCCATCTTTTGAGAAATTGTTTGAACTCAAAAGAAGAAAACTGGGGACCACCGTCGCATCTGACTCGGATAGGTACACCCGTGTCCGCGAAGATTCTTCTGAGGCTCGCAATAATGGTCTGGCTGCTAGGGCACCGCGAACCAAATTGACATACGATCGGCCATCCCGATAGCCTATCGATGTAGACCATAAAATTCTTCCCACCTGCTGCGAATAAGTCCATGGATATGTCTACAAAAGGTCTGTCTGGAACTGAGTCCTGAATCATGGTTTCCTTTGGAAGTGATGGTCTTGATTCCTGACACGAATTGCATGCTTCTACAGTGTTCTTTATGTCACTGTTCATAGCTGGCCAATATACAGTTTGTCGAGCTCGTCTAATAGTCTTTTCAATTCCCTGGTGGGATGCGTGGAGTTTAGCCAGTATTTCTTTTCTCGCTACTTTTGGTATCAAAAGTTGACATCCTTTCAAAATAAGACTTCCGTCTAGAGTTAGGTCATTTTTAACTCTCCAGTATGGAGTTAGTTCCTTTGTTAGATTGTTTCTGCATGATGGAAATCCTTCTAATATTTGACGTTTCAATGCCTGATATTCCTTGTCACTTCTTGAGCATTCAACAATTGTTGTCAACGATGGGTCCTGGAATATGTTACGATCTTCGTTTTCTCTAGTTAAGAAAGCTATCTGCTGTGTAAGGGTCGAATTTACTGTTCCATTTTCATCCTCAGCTAGCATATCACTCTCTTCTGGGTTGTCATTGGGTGCTCTTGATAAACTGTCTGGAATGAGATGGGTTTTTCCTCTTTTCCATTCGGCTGTGAAATTAAAACCGGACAACTTTTCCTTGAGGCGCCGTAACCTCGGATTTTGGATGGCATCCAGGGTTTGTCCATTCAGAATTGGTAATAGCGGTTTATGGTCCGAAATGACAGCAAATGAACTTAGACCTTGCAAATACATCTTGCATTTCAGAATTGCCCATGTTATTCCCAACATTTCAATTTCGATCATCGCATACCTTCTTTCAGTGTCGGATATGAAGCGTGATACACACTGAATGAGCTTCCACACTCCCTTATGTTCCTGGAGAAGGACATAACCCAATCCATTATTCCGTGACGCGTCAACGTGAAGAGCGGTTTTCCGATCTAACTCAAAGTGAGTTAGGACTGGGGGTTCGGTTAACATCCTTTTAACAGATGCAAAGGCTTCTGAATGGGTTGAACTCCATAGAAACTCATTCTTTGAGCTCAACAGGTCTCTAAGTGGCCCTGCTGCAGCACTAATGTTGGGAGAAAAACTTCCAAGCTGATTTACCATACCCAGGAAGGATCGTAATTCGGTCAAATTTTTGGGTTCACGAAATTTAGTGATTGCCTCAATTTTCTTCGGATCCACTTTTATCCCTGATCTTCCCACAATGTATCCAGCATATGGTAACTCAGACTTTGCAAAAATAAATTTATCCCTGTTCAGTGTGATGGAATGTGCTCGACATCTGTCCAATATCTCTTTGATTCTAATGCAATGAGTCTCGAAATCCTTGTCGTAAGCCAAAATGTCGTCCACAACTTTTTGTATATTTTTGACTCCACTTAATGCCTCATCTCCACGTCGACAAAATTCATCTCCAGAGCTCACTAGTCCCATAGGAGTTCTTAGGAATTGATATCGCCCCCACGGAGTTAAGAATGTGGTTAGTTTTTGACTTTCTTCATCAAGTTCCAACTGGAAGTATCCAGAAGCTGCATCCATACTTGAGAAAAATTTGTTTCCATTACTAATATCGGAGACTGCTTCCCACGGTGCTTTAAACGGATGAATTGGTCTTTTCACGTACTTATTAAGTTTCGTGAAGTCCACACAAACCCGAATTTTTCCACTAGGTTTGGGAACCACAACCAGAGGGCTAACAAAATCAGTAGCTTCTTCTGGCGATGACCTGATTATGTTGTTCGAAACCATATCATCGAGCTCAAGTTTAACCTGATTTCTCCAAGCGAAAGGCACTTTTCTTGGGCAAGTGATGGCAAATGGGACTGCGTTTTCCTTTAGCTCAATATGAACTTTTCGACCTTTCATAGGTTTCAGAGGCTTAGTATCGAAGACATCTTCATATTCACTTAACAACTTCTCTTTAAATTGCTCTATTTCTTCAATTGAAGGCTCTTGAGATGATGACGTGATTCTTCTAATATTACCAAAGCCAGAAATGGGGCGGGGAAAATCTTGGTGGATCACTTTTAGGGTACGTAAGGTCGCTCTGTTGATGAGCAAGTCTCGTACACCAACACAGATGTATATGTACAGATCTGCCTTATAGTCCTCGTATTTAATAACACAAGGCAATTTCCCAATCACTTTAATCCCTGATCCATTGGCTGTGGTGATGGTTATACGCGTTCTGATCAGTCGCTTTGGGTCAATTTGAAGGTCCTTCAAGAGGTTCATTCCAGCCACGCATACTTCTGCCCCAGTATCAGGAATTGCCAAGCACTGTTTTTCGACTTCTCTATTCAAATTACTCACCACTGTGACCTTGAATTGGCACGGATTTGATTGATTCGCCACCCCATTGATTTTCATGTAGCTGATTTGTACGTCCTCCTCTTCCTCTTCGGGTTCCATTACCCTCATCAAAATCTTAGATCTGCAACATTTAGCAAAATGACCACGTTTTTTACAAGTATGGCATTCACTATTTTTCGCTGGGCATTCTTTGAGGGATTGATGCCAAATATTGTTACATCGAGGACATTTCTTTTGTTTTTGCGTTATCTTCGAAATCGTTCCTAATTCGCCCGTTTCTTCTTTTGATATCATCTCCTCCGCCTCACATATTTTCACTATTTCAGACAAACTGGAAGAGGCAGGCAGTTCCCTGCACTTCCTTCTCACTTTTTCATCGCGGAGACTCTCTATAACATTGTCTGCTAGACACCGCTGGTAACAATTAGGGCATGGGTCGGAAATTTGAAATAACTTTGTTTTTTCACGATAAAAGGACATGAAGTTTTCACCCTCCTGTTGTCTACGGTTGATGAATTGACTCCTTCGGATTCTACCATTTTCTTTTTTCTGATAATACTCGTTCAATGTATCAAGTACACCTTCATAATTACTTCCGATAGGGATGTTTAACACTAGTCTCAACACGTCTGATATTTCTTGGCTAAGAAATGAGAAAAGGATAGCGTTTGATCGTTCTGTTGGCGCTATATGTGCACCTTGAGCTTTGAGATAATTCACATATCTTCGCTGCCAATCTTGAAACTGTGAAAAGGAGTAATGTTCTTCGAGCTGTTCTGGTTTTGGGATTCCAGACAACTTTATGTTTCCTTGTTCACTCGCTCTTGCTGAGATAGGAGCAGATGTCTCAGGTTCTGGTGTTGATCGATGCGAAGACGTATTAGGGGGTAGATATATTGTAATAACTTCGATAAGTTAAGTTGTAAAACACATTTATTTTATTAACTCGGGCAAAACTCGAAAAAAAAAAAAAATAGATACAACACCCCAGCAGATTCATTATCGAGGTTACCATTGAATTGCGTTCATCCGACTCGATTGGAGAAAATGGGAAAGCTTAATGCCGCACATCTTTTACATCTTCGACTTCAAGACATCCCGATAACAGTTGCAAACCTAAAAAGGGCCACAAGTTCAGATAAAGTCATCCAGGACGTTGCAAAATACCTGTCTGGAGGTTGGCCAGATAAAAAGAATCTTAATAGTCGCATACTACCTTATTTCGAGAAAAGGAATGAGATATCCATGGAAGAAAACATAATGATGTGGAATGGGAGGATCGTTGTTCCTCAAATGGTCCGGGAAGTGTTTTTGCACATGCTCCACGTTGGTCATCCTGGAGGAAGAACTATGAAGGACATAGCTAGGATGCATTGCTGGTGGCCAGGGCTGAATACCGACATTGAAAAATTTGTGAAGAATTGCCATGCTTGCCAGGAATCACGTCCAAAACCAGAAGAGTTACCAATTTATTCTTGGAATGTTCCATCCCAACCATGGTCGAGACTACACGCTGATTTTGCTGGTCCGTTTGAAGGCTTCTACTGGCTGTTAGTGGTGGATTCCACGTCTAAGTGGATGGAGGTTTTACCCATGAAAAAAACAACAGCTTCAGCAACAATTGAAAAATTCAAGGAAATATTTTGTATATTTGGATTGCCATTCTCTATTGTTACAGACAACGGTCCACAATGGATTTCAACGGAATTCTCCTCTTTCTGTAAACTAATCGGAATAAAACACATCAAAATTACACCATATCATCCACGTTCAAACGGGCTAGCAGAGCGGGCTGTACGTACCTTCAAAACTCGTATGACATCATCGAAAAAATCCAACATCACCCTAATGGATAGGTTAAGAGATTTCCTATTCACTTACCGAAACTCCCCACATGCAACGACAGGGAGGTGTCCAGCCGAGGTGCTCTTGGGGCATAGAGCACGCTCTAGTTTTGATTTATTAAAACCTAACTTTGACAGTACAGTGGATAATGCACTAATAAAACAACGTCACTATCAATCCCAAGGAAAACGTTTTCGCGAGTTTGCAGTGGGGGAAGAAGTGTGGGTATGCAACAAGATGGGGAAGGGGAGTGTCCTTGGGCAAATCACTGACCGATCAGGAGATCTCTCTTACATAGTACTAGTGGAGGGTAAACAAGAAAGAAAACATGCTGACCAATTAAGAAAAAAATATGGAGAAGAGAAGAATGACATCGAAGCTAAAAGAGGTAGGGGTGAGAAGATGTAAGGAACTATGGTGACTGCAGTTGTGTAGCTAATGACGCTCAAAAAATATATTACCCTAGTTTTCGAGTTTTGCCCGAGTTAATGAAATAAATGTGTTTTACAACTTAACGTATCGAATAACACCCTCTTCCCCTCTCATCACGTTTTTCACACAATTTTTGAGATATCGAGGTGAATTGCAGAGCGTATTCGGGGTACCTAATACTGTGTTTTTAGGAAATGGAAATAAAATAAAAATTCAAACGTCTTTGGTTTGCCCAAAGGAGGAGGTATTGGGTACATGGCATTTTTTCCGTTTTTCGCCGAGCGACATCTGATATTGAGGATATTTTAGTGCTGATCATGATGGTGTAGCCAGAATTTCAACATCTTATTCCGTCTTCGAATTCTTGCAGATGAACCATGGAAAAGCGCGATTTTTTCTAAAATTACCTTTTTTTAAATAAAAAATAGCGCTTCTTCATGGTTCATCAGCTCCAATCCGTGAACGAAATAAGATATCACAATTACCATCATGATCAGCACTAAAAAACCTTCAAAATGAGGTGACACATTCAAGAAATGGAAAAAATGTTTTCCATATACTCTACCTCTTTGGGTACACCGAAAACTTCTGAAAATTTTTTTCTTTTTCTGATTTTTATTTGCATTAAAACATTTAGAATCAGGCACCCCGAAAACGCTCTGAAAGTTGCACTTAGATATCTCAAAAATTGTGAAAAAATGTTAGTGGGGGGGGGGGGGGGTTACTTTTGGGACACCCTGTATATTCATATTGCAGGCTGAGGAATATACAATGGGCGTCCATACCACATGATTTCAACATTTTAAAAGCCCCTTTTTCAAGTGTAGCACGAGACAATTCCACTTATTAATCGATTTATCAATTATATCCCGAGGGACGGTAAAACGCACGCATGTCAGTCATGCAATGAAGATACAGTTTTCCTTTCCAACTGAATATTTATAATAGTGTTGCCGCCAGCCCTTATCAACTAGTTGAAAACAAGAATGCGAGGGTTTTATCGCTCTTCGGTTGCTACGAAATGGCAAACTGAGTAAACAAAGCTCCGCATTGAATGCGTGACACGCGACGCACGCCACGTGTCACACGAAGGCTCTTTCGTGAATAAGCACAATAAATGCAGCTTTTCTGTTTTCGTCCGCAATATATTCCGTACAGTTTGTAAGAATTCTTTGGCGGTTTTGAGTAATATCTGTAGTTAGATTTGTGTTTTCCGGTTTCCCTTCACGATCACAAATTTAATTTTTGCTTAATCAATCGGGTCCTAGATCTTAGGGGCGCATTCACGAACTTAGCTTTTTTACAATATTTCAGAACCTTGTTACGTTCTTGGTATGAACAGAAATTGTGATTTCAGTTAGATGACATCATTTTCTTCGGCAACTATTTCACACTGATCGCACTGATTCATTGATCTTTCTTAATAATTTCCTTCTTTACGGAATAAACTTTGAAGACGATCAAACCATTTCTTGCATTATAGTACTGTCAATACTGAATCACCTCCCATCTTCCTTTGTAATCCTAATATAACCGTTATATTTTTTTACTTCTTTAGTACTAAAATTAGAGGGAACCCTTGTACTCCTTCAGAAGGTCAAACAAATTGTCGTCTTCCAACACCAAAATTTCCAATTGAATTTTAAAATGCTTTTCACATCTTTCAAAATAATGGGAAATTTTCACGGTTATTTTTCATTTTCTCAATAGAAAGAAATGAACGAGAACTTTCTAAAAAAGTGCCATATGATGAGTATCTGACCAGTAAAACGGCTCTCGAAATTCATTTACACGATGACGTCACGGCCTCCGCCAGCCTGAGGGGGGAACCCTCAGCTCCATTGCGCTACTCCGTCGCGTGTGATCGTTCCTCCTGTTTATTGGCCAAACTAGACTGTCTTTTGAGCTTATAATTGCTATCAGGAGGTTTTCATGTAAGCTGATTAAAAATCTGAAGTCAAAAGTATGAAATTTCTACAAACGAAAGTTCCCCATTTTCTACCTGTTGTCTGAGGTCCATGGCATAATTTATACCTACTAAATCTCAGTCAGAATAGGCTAACATTTTTGGAATAACAAGGGTTGTGCGGATTACACCCCTGTTAGTTTCCTTTCCGCTTGATTCTCGGTGTACCATTTGGAGTTAGTGCGCTGCGAAAAAGAGAAATTCCTTCAGACAACAACTTCATTCGGCTTCATCTATGAGTTTTCTCCTGATCGCATCAACAATAGTCTATGTACATTTACAGAAGCCAAATCCTTGGAAAATTTCCACAATTCGCACCTGTATCAAAAACTGCCAAGAGGGAAAACAGTGTAAAACCTGCCTAAGAAGATGTATAAAGATGGCAATATAAAACTTTCTAATTAAGCAAAACAGGTTGTATGGCTATTTTGTAGAACTGTCTCTTCAAAATCAGCTTTCTCGCTCCACTGAAAACAATATATTTTATTTATTTTAATTGTATGTTAAACAAATCTATCATCCTCATGTTCCTGAAGATTATTCAATGTAAGCATTGAGTTTTAATATGGTCTGATGACGTGAGGAAGCACATATCTATAATAAAACCAGTAAATTTATGTGCAAGAGCTATTATATCATCACAAGTTATGTGAAGTCTGCTTACCAATTTTTCATTTTCGCTTGACCCTAAATCATAAAAAATATCAGTTTTTTACCACACAAAAGAACATTATTGGAACAAAATGAACTTACTAATATCAAATATGATTCGTTCATTAACGTAAACTTAAAATAGATACTAATGAATGCATAAAATAGATCATTCTTATGTTAGCAAAAAAAAAGTGAAAAAGAATATGTTTATTCAAATAGTACTGTGTCACATTCTCTGTTTTGTTGTTGTTGTATGTTTTGTCATTATTATATTGCAGGTGTAGCCCTTGGCAAATTAATGCCTAGTCAGAATATAATGTGTGTGGTAGGTAACAGCTTCAGTAAGGGTGCTCTATAATATGAGGCGAAATGTCTACACTTTGTAGTTCATTGGGCTAAAATTTGTTGTTCGAATGATTTTGAACTAACGATGGAGTACGAGAACTTTCAACGCATGTAAACGTTGAGAATAACTCTGCCCCATAACGACTATCAGGTTATTGTGAGGGGTGGAATATGGGGGGAGGGGGAGGTGCCTTATTGCGGGCAGCCTAAGGGGGTCGAAAATATCGTTTTGCTGCACGCGAGGTTTGCGGCGGAAAACCCTTTGCGTCCACGTCTTCCTAAACCCCTTTTTGCGGCCTTCCTCGTCCTAATGCTGTCTTCTTTGCGTCTTATCTTACTACTTCCTTCTTTTTAGTTTTAGTACAACATTACAACAGCCTTCACCACGAACCGCTTATGGACCTCTTACCTTAACATCCTTTATCATCTTTCAACTCCTGTCGTGCTGCTTCCTTTATCCAATATTGCTACAGCTTCTCTAACTTTGTGTCCCGATCCTTTCCCACCCAATAATCTCAACAACAGATTTTCTGTAAATAATATCGGAGAGAATCCATTCGCCTAAACGTTTTCATATACTGTTGAGGCCTTCCTCGTCCTAATACCTTTCTATGCATCTAATCTTACTACATCCTGTTTCCCCATTTAGCCCAATATTTCAACTGCCTTTGTCACTAACGTCAAGCTTACAGACTTCTTATCTTAGCATCCATCATCATTTTTGACTCCTGTCGTGCTGCTCTCTCTATCCATATTGCTACTGCTTTCTCCATCTTCATGTCCCCATCCTTTCCCTCCCAATAATCTCAACATCAGATTCACTGTAAACAAGCCTATTTTGGAGAGAATCGATTCTCGTAAACGTTTCCCTATAACACACATTTTAGGCCTTCCTCATCCTAATACTGTCTTCTTTGAGTCTTATCTGGCTACTTTCTTCTTCATCATGTAGTCCAATATTAGAACTTCCTTCATCACTTTTTCGATTGCGTCTTATTGTACTACATTTCACTTCGTCAATTAGTCCAATACGTATTACAACTTCCTTCATTCCTAACGTAACTATTAACCTCTTACCTTATCACCCTTTATACTCTTTTGATTCCTACCGCTTATTCTATCTACGAGTATTATTGTCACTGCTTTCTCCTACTTGGTGTGTCGATCCCTTTTCTCCCTAGTATGCTCAAAAACCCAAATTCACCGAGAAACAACTTAATAGAGAAGATCCATTCTCATAAACGGCTTCCTACACTCTCCTTTTAAAACCCTCCTCGTCCTAGTTCTGTCTTTTTTGAGTCTTATCCGGCTACGTTCTTCTTCATCATGTAGTCCAATGGTACTCTTACCTCTGCTTCTTGTATCGCCTCCTATAGTGCTGCTCCGTATATCCAATATTGCACTGCTTTCTCCATCTTTAGGTATGTCCCAATCCTCTTCCTGCCAATCATCTGTGAATTTCCAGTTTCATTGTAAAAGAGATTGTTTTCTTTCATGTCTTCCCTCCTTTAGAAACCTTCCTCATCGTAATGTCGATGTCATCACGTCTCATCTAAGTACCCCTTCTTCATCAGCAAGTTCCGTATTTCGAGTTCCTTAATCACAAATACATCTAGCAACTTTAGTCCCCTTACGTTAAAAACTGAAAACGAAATAAGCAAATACTATTATAATTATTAATTCATTGATTTACTTGTTTATTTCATGTTATATATTTATTATTGTTTTCAATCATTTTATTTGTTTATTTTTTCTGCGAAAAAAATACCTATTTATCAAAGTTGCGTGTTTTGCCAGAAATCAAGGCAAATCTAAGAAAGAATAATTATGTTCCAAATACTTGAGGTTTCACGAGCTTAGAATTGCACAAAATGAAGAAAAAATGCATCATGCAGCATGATCGTATGAGCGAATTTGGTAAATGTTAGGATCGTATTATACCTATCATGCTACATTGCTTTGGAAAATGAGCACTTGCAATGAAACTCACCAGTTTTATAACAAAAAACCCTTCTAAATAATATCCAACAATTCAAAACAAATTTCGAAATGATAGATTTTTTCAGTTTTTATTGATTGTTCGGGAAATAAAATTAAAATTTAAGTACATTCTTCAGAATAATATTGTGCATACATTTTTTCATGTCCCAGTTCATCCTTGATAATTTTTTTCTTCTGAAATTCTAATGAAATAGATACACTTGAAATATTTAGCCATTTTTAGTGATTTTTGAGAACTATTTTTAATTTATTCAAGCCATTTAATGTGCTCAAAAAGAGCTG
Source organism: Adelphocoris suturalis (assembly GCA_030762985.1). Taxonomy (NCBI): domain Eukaryota; kingdom Metazoa; phylum Arthropoda; class Insecta; order Hemiptera; family Miridae; genus Adelphocoris; species Adelphocoris suturalis. The sequence continues at coordinate 116,864,137 of CM061041.1, read as the reverse complement.
GGTCTTCTTTTTCAATTATGCTGTCGTTTTATATTTTAACATTGTCAAAAATATTGTTAAAGTTAAGGATGTACCGTTCTTCATATGAAGGTTTTGAGAGTGCTGACTATTAACTTTGGGTGTCAAAATTGGAATATTTTAAACTTGCTCAGTGAATAAAATTATTCAATTTATCTTTGATCTGTAAAAGCCGAGTTTTGAGAAGATCGAAGTATTTTTTCGTAACCTACGGTTAAAAAAGTTTCACTATTTAAATATAAAAATTTGCAGTCCAAAAAAAAGACAAAAATCGGCCAAAGTTAAGAACGGTATATAAATTATCGGAGGACCAGAGGGCCCATTCAGAAGAGCGATCATACACGGAGTCATAATTTTGGGTAGTGGAACCCACAGAAAAAATTAGGTTGAAATCGGCATTGGATCATCGTAAGGTTCCTTCGTAAGTTAACTGGATGAGCAGGCGAATCTGCTTGAACAGATGAACCGATAGATTTATCTGTACTCACTCGATTTGACTCCATTTACCTAAATGCATGCCACTGGTAGTAACATTTACTTTACTCATCAATTATTGGACTTTCCACTCACCCTGGAATTTTGTAATTGAAACAGGGTCTATGGCTCGAGGTCAGAGGTGAGGGTTACGCTGGATTTTTCCGGCATCTACCTACGTATCTCATGTACATTCAAGAAAAGTTGTTAAATTTATTATTATAAATTGCCATTCCACTCACATCCTGATAGAGAAATCATTCATGCAACAAGACAACCCTCCTATCGTACTGCTGACGATGGTGTAGGGGAGCGTTTATTTTATTTCAAACTTCCTCACTTCCTCCTGCTGAGTGTATTATTAGTTATAAAAAGATAATAATAATAATAAATGAAAAAAAGTTATTCAATTCGCTCAGCCATTTATAATTCATGTTAACTGACTAATTATTATTTTATTCAATTAATTTTTTAATATTTTAATTAATTTTAATAAAAACTAATAATTATTATTAACTAATTAAGGTTATGACTCATTAGTATTTTACTTACTTATGTACAAAATATTCAATATGAACGTTAATCACAAGAAACGGTGAAGGTTTGGCAGGAGGTGCGTCTCGTTGTGAGGATCGATTTTCCCGCTGTCGGGTCGTTTGCTACTTGTTACTCCAGGACAAAGCGCATTTCACAGTCCATTCGCATGGAACTGTCGGCGGGTGGACGCAACTAGTTACCTTGCATTGTTTTTTGCCTCACCAGCTGTGGTCTTCCATATGCGAAACAATTTGACAGTTGTTACACAGTACGAATATCTAGCAGAGGTCTGATTCGGTTGTTGTACCTTGATTATTTTTATTCAGGATTTTGGCTTAAAGCAATGGACATTGTAGTGCTCATAATCTTTCTTAGATTAGGACTCCATATTTTTCAGTATAAAGTGGCTTTAAGGGGGGTTATGCCGTGTTAATGTCATAAGGTATAAACACGAAAATAATCTTAAAAATTAAATTACTCGAAAACTAAGCGTTTAAAAAAAATTTCTATGATGTACTTTCAATCAGAAATGAGCTCTAGAACCGAGGCTAAAATGAGGCTCACTCACTACGTGAGTAGGTACTGATCTATATTTTTTGGCATAAAATGCCTGGTCTACGGGTGTACTTTAGTCCTGCCCCCCATTTTCAAAACAAGATTTCTCCACCTCAGACCATAGTTTTCTCATTTCAAAAATATGATTTGGAAACGACGGACTCTCTCTCATCGTTTACATTTGCTGAAAAACCACCTACAAATCATTTTGAAATTTTACATTTTTGAAAATTACGAAGATTAATTGCTGGGTGAACTTTCGTTTTGTGAAAAAGCACAATTCTACGGACAGTTATCGTCTGGAATGACACATACATACATACATACATACATACTTTTTTTTTTTTTTTTTTTTTTTTTTTTTTTTTTTTTTTTTTTTTTTTCTTTAGAAACCTCCCCTCAAAGACGGAGGGGGCACGCCATTAAAAAAATGAACAGGACGCCCAAACTCTAGGGATAAGGGAAGTTGCTGCCCCCACTATCTAATTGTTTGTTAAAACCAGCTGTAACACATGTATGACTGATGACACAGATACTCACTTTGATCGAAAGTTGTGAGGTTTAGATGCAATAATATTGTAATTCGTAATCACCAATGGAGTTATTGGACCGTCCCCGCCAAGCAATTGGTCGGGTAATTAATGTTGGACTCGACCCTGTTCGATCTCAGGATAGTCTGGGGATTTTCAATATTGCCTTGACTGGTGCGTGGATCTTGGGAGGTGGAAAGCTCGCAAGTTCGCTAACTCTCAAACAAAGACTTTAAAAATACGATTATTCGAGCTAAACTTCACCAATACTTGCGGCTATAGTAAAACATATAGATTAATTTGAATAATAAATCTGAAGGATGCGTTTATATTGGTAGTCTGGATGCTCGCAAGCTCGCATTTCAAAAATAAAACTACATCCTAAATCAATCCTTTTGGCTAAAAAAAACATCCTATAACCTAAACTACTAAAGATAAATTGGAAAAATAGATCAAAACTCGTGTTTAGGAAAAAAATCTGAACCCCCATTTATATGATATTACTCTTAAAAAAAATTGCCTCTTTAAATCATTTAATTAGTGATTTCGAAAAATTAAAAAACACAAATTAATGTGTTGCAAATATAGCTTAAGTTGTATTATTTATTTCAGTTTTAAAGAACTGAAGGGCAGCACTAAATGTTTCCTTTGTAATAACGCCAGTTCTGCCTCATTTATCTCATTATTAGTTCGACCCATTAATGTCTTTCTTGTAAATATTAAGAAACCTATATAATCATAATTCAAGTGAATGTATATAATGAAAGTCAAAATATAAATAATATTTGCGTAAAATAAAATTCGTTTTTGACAAATAGGGTTGAATTATTTTTTCATATTCCTAGAAAATCCTGTGGGGGGCAGGACCAAAGTTTTTGGCTAGACAACTTGCCCCCCAACTTTTTCATGCCACTATTAAGTGATGAAAATCGATTTTAGGGTGTTTCAAATGTGATAGAGGGAAGTCCAAGGATTCCAAATCATATTTTTAAAATTAAAAAACGATGATTTGAAGAGGAGAAATCTCGTTTTGAAAATAGGGGGGCCGAACTAAAGTACACCCTGGTCTACTCTTTCCTAAATAACAACGTCTGTCATTGACAGACTGTTGTCTTAGTTTTAACCCACCTGCTGTGAGCGTGAATTGGCTGTGATAGCTAGAGTGTACACAAAACGATGACGAGCAGTAGTCAAAAAACAGGCTCCGGCACTGCGACAGTACAATTCATCGGTCATTCATTCCTTCCCGTTACAAGTTTCCGTCTATTTATCGTACTCTTAGTGCCTTTAGTTACGAGTTTCATACCAATAAAAGAGTCCCAACCATGCATCATATATATAACAGTCATTGTTCACAGAGATCGGAGAAGTGAAGATGTTTTGCTGAGAAGCAAACATTTCTGTAACGCTAAGACTGATTCAACGCAAAGGATAGTATTAACAGAAGGTGCATGTATCATAACACCCCTTTCTGACTGAACAGAACATACGAACTTGTATAGTGCGATCTTCACGCAAAAGTTAGGCCAAACAAGACATATCATTGAAAACAACAATAGAAATGATACGGAAACTGAAAGCAATCGAAAATTGTATGCTATGATAAATTGTGACTTGTCCGTAATTGTGATAAAAGAAGGTAATTATAAAAATGGGCGTTGAATTTCCAGTCTCTCAGGTGCCAAACTCCAATTAGGGAATTCCCAGGACATAAAGTGAAGCTATTGCTTAAAATAACAATTTTTCAAACTTTATATATTCTGAGAATAAAATACTTGTTGATATATTTTTTCACCGTAATAACCACTTGTCTGAATGTCTTCTAATATTATACCCACAGGTTACTAAGCCAAAACCTTTCCAATATTTTAACACCATTCATGCATAACTTAACATTGAATTTCAAGAAAAAGTGAAATACGTTAGTGTTAGCTTTGCGATTCGACGTGAACGCCAACTCTTTCTAAAAGCTGGATGCGTGGGAAGGTCACGTGATTTTTCACTCCGTTCAGAGAGTGGTCACATAATCAACGGCACGAAAGGGCCAATCAATGAAGTAATAATCACAAAGTCGAGTTGATTGCCTGATTTGTTTCTTGTGAAATATTACTTTATGAAACTACCGTTGGATCAGGCGGGATTGTGTGAAAATTCACGCTATTCTCCAAGTGCCACGCGGTTATTGACCCGTCTTTTCAGAGAAGACCGCATTCAGCTTTTTTGTTTGAGGGAAACATCCACCGCACAAACAGGAAATATTATATACCAAGTTTGAAATAAGGCTACAAATTGAATCACCAGAGTTTATTATTACGAGTATTCCGGTCAATTTATATTTCCACAAAGGAAAAAAGGGCACGGAAAATAATATTGGACTCAGAAACAGAAGACAACATTAGACAACAACAAACATACAGCAAACTATATTAAAAGATAACATCAAACATAGAAGATAACTTTTTATACAAACGATAACAAGAAACTCATTAGGATTTTTTCAGAACATATAGCATCATAAAACAGGACCAAAAACGGATTTCCGAACCATACAGACGAAATTTCAAGATATATAGCATTTCCAAGTAAAATGAAATCTTTTCCAGACCAAATGAAACCTTTTGAGAAAATGAACCAGATGATGTAAAACCTTGCAAATTGTAGGCGTTGTAGAAAGAAGCTGACAAAATTAAAATTCGATAAATTTTAGACATTGGATTATCGAAGTAGCTCTCACCTTAGTAGAATAGGAAACATGTTGATTTGAGAAATTCGTAACATCAGAATGTTGTAACGTTAGAACAATTAACGGGAGTCACCAATACGTCCGATGTCTTCTTTGTAGCTTATTCCTTGAAAATTTTCCCAAATTCTGATTGGTTCTCAAACATCTTGTTATTTTATGTTACTTCAAAATTTGTTCACTTTACAGAAATACACTGTTTGGAAAAGGTTTAATTTGACTTGTGAAAGGATTCATTTGGTTTGGGAAAGAATTCATTTGGCTTGGAAAAGGTTTCATTTGGTCTGGAAAAGGTTTAATTTGACTTGGAAAAGGATTCATTTGGTTTGGGAACAGTTTCATTTGACTTGGGAATGCAATATACACCAACCCCATTACATTATAGTTCTGGTACATATACACATTGTATAAAACCAATAAAATAATTTTGAAAAAACTCATCAGTTTCCTAGCTGCGTTGATTCCAAGTAGGTAAAATAACAATAAATGCAGCAGGAGAAGGAAAAAAACGATTTCAGGGAAGAGGAAACTATTAAGGAAAAGATTAAGAAAAGATTTAATTACGAGTAGAGGATGTTGTGAGTTTAATACTAATCATTTCCATTCGATTGGGCTCATTACGTCCATTGGAATGTTGAAGAAATAAATTCACAGATGAACTGTTTTGGTAAGATTAACGTGTGAGGATGATAAACTTTGCCCTCTAGCATATCTCGAGATAACGTAAAATAATTATTGATTGGGAGGTGGGAGGTTTTTCTCAGAGGAGATAGAGGTGCAAGATATTGACTCGTAGTATTTGAAATTGAGACCAGTATAGATTGTAATTCGCTGTTAAATTCGCATCGGAAGCCATGAAAACGTTTGTTATTTTGTGTTTGGTGGGATTTGCCGTGGATTCATCTTTGACCATGTATCTCAGTGGCCCTTGCTCGGTGCCGGAACTGATCCGTAGGGACGGGATATTCAGACTCAGGATCTGCAAAAATGAAGATACACCGACGACTGAAACAACCGTCACCAACAGCATCAATCATGAGCCGATGGTTGGTCTTGGCACCAACACTTCAACCACGGTCAAGAAGAGCAAGGAGACGCCTGTCAGAGAGCGTACGTTTGTGACAAGCTCATATTTCCGAAGGAAAAATACTACCTGCGATGCACACAGTTATCAGTCTTCAATAATCAGACCGTCAAGAAAAAATTCCAGCCTGCATCGTGTCCAGTGAATTTCGTTGTTTATCACAAATTTATGTGTTATTTTTCAGATATTTGAACAGTTTGCGTACCGAAAAAGGTAAATCTCAAATTAACGGCGAAAAAAAATCCTAACTAACATTTTGCTATTTAATAATCAACTTCACAAGTTTTTCCTATTTACTTAATTTTACCAATTGAGATTTTCGGCACATAATTTGAAACAACATTTTAGCTTTTTAGTCGATAAAACTTTTCCATGTACTAATATTCGATTATCCTATTATACTAATTTAATTACCGGACCGGTTTTTTATTTATTTATTTTTTCTATTCGTATTTTTCTATCCTGAAACATAAACTCACAAATTTGAAGGAAGAGCTTTTTTTTTATTCCCGTTCGGAAAAACGCGTAACTTTTTGCGATTCCCGTGAACGTTTTTGCATATTTATGATCAGTTTTCCCAAGTTAAGTTTAAGTGAAACCAAAACTTGAATCGTGGAAAAAATCGGTTACCAAACATGGGTGAGTGGTTGGATTAGAAACAGAACTCTCTTAAAGGTGTCTAATTTTTCGCATTTCATTCTGATGTCGTTTTGAAAAAGATTGGAGAAAGATTAACAATTTCCGGTTATGCAGCATGACCGTATGAATTTCCGTAAATCATCGTACTACATTATGTCAAATTGTTTGGAATATTCAGGACTTGAAGCGAAATGAAACTATTAACTGTCAATAAAAAACAGTTTAACTACTTTTAGCCATTTTGGTGATTTTTTAGAACATTCAGATGGGATCCCATATGTAGCACAAATGCCAGCAAAAAGTACTTAGTTGAAGAAGGGCGTATGTTTTCCACCAACTGAAAAACCTGAAAAAGTGAGATTTTCAAGTTTTTTCGTCCTCCTCGAAATTTTGAAAAATAACATACGCCCTTTGTATGGACACCTATTCATTTTCTGATTCTTACGTGCACTTTTTGTGGTACCTACTCGACCGATTTTGAGTTTTTTTCTAGTATTGTTTATACTGCGTCGTTAGACGGGTCGGAACGGGGGGGGGGGGGGGGGGGGGGGGGGGGTTGGCAAATTCTGATTTCAAGAGCTTGTGGTTGGGAAAATGTTCCCTACCGAAAACCCCTATTTTTATTATTATTTTTATTTATTTATTTTTAATAAAAAGATAGCAGTATTGAAAGCCGGGAAGCCCCCGTATGTTGGTTGTCTTTAGTCAGACAAACAATGCAAGATAAAAATCATTGAATTCGAATGAGTAGTTACTGAGAAAAGTGCACGGAAACAGAAAAAAGTACTTAACTTTAGGTGCTTCTAGCAAACTACGTAAATTATCAATGTTGATTTCAACACAAAACGTGTTTTAGCCTTGGTATCTCCAACCAAAAACGAAACGTTAATGGGTAACGAAAAGGTGTAACGAAAATGTGTTGCAACAATTTCTGATGATTTCCGCTTACAACCGAGTCGTTGCTAGGGAAATGATACTTCCTCATTTTTCATCCCACAAAATTTGTTGACCATCCGTGCAAAAGCTCTCGATTAATCCAACCATATTATGTTAACTACTGCGAAGTGCGTGACCAACTAGCTGAGTTATGAGCATGGTTAATCGAATAATTGTTTACACACAGGTGATCATTCTCAACAATTGATATTGTGAACATGATTGCAACCGCTTGTAAATTTTTGAGGATTTCATTGAGCTGGTGGTGAGTCGTTGCACTGGTGACAAATAAAACAACTTGACATAGTAGAAGGATAAGATACACCGCAAGATCTGATTCATTCTTATATGCGGGTTTCACGGGTTTATGTGAAACGAGTGAGCTGAAACACATTCTGTGTTTCAATAATTTCATTCGAAGTATGTAAATACAGGTAATTGGGGGTCCAGGGGGCTTGCCCTGGCGAGGCGCCGAGCGTCGAGATTTCTGTAGTTTGTTCATCAAAATTTGTTCATCTTTTGTAAAAAACGCTGTTTTTCGGACTGACTCCCATTAAGGACATTGTGTAACGAATTCTCTATAAACTGACGCAATTGAATTGGTACGTACAATTACAATGGAATTATATTTTCAAGAATTCGAGTTTATTTTAATTTTTTCGCACTTTCTAGGAGACCTTACGATGAACCTACTGCCGATTTCAACCAAATTTATTCTGTGGGTTCTATTGCTTAAAATATTGACCCCATATATGAGCTTTCTTCTGATAGGGACCTCTAGATTTCTGATAGTAATAGGTGTATGCGCTTTATTTTGGTCATCTTTCATTATTTCTGCGGTTTACCTACCAAATTTTACCGTTCGAATGGTAGAACTTACTTTTTTCAGTTAGATTTTAATAAAAATACTCTGGATTCTTTCAAGATAAGTATTTTACCGAATTATAATCAATTCAACGGTAAAAGTCTCCTTTTTAGCAAAAATGACTAAAATATTGTTATGTGGCATTTGAAAATTCATGAGACCTGGTAACAAGTTTAAAAATTCCAACGTTTTACCACTAGCGTACACTTTTCTTTTATTTCCTTCATGCTTACTTTTCACTGCATATGAACCGATTTGGTTTCATTAATTTTCAGCTTTCAAACTCCGCAAACGCTCCAAAAAGTGCTGGTACAATCTGATGGTATTTTCGATTTATATGCATACCTCAAGAAGAACACAATCAGATGTAGAATACTTCTCATTCCAATGTAAAATACTTAACATTCTAAATCAAAAATTTCCACTCCGTAGCCAGCTCAAGTAGGTATTTAGGCAAAATAATTACTAACGGCAATAATGTCACTGCTGAAACAAAACAACGCATTGCGGCAGGAAATAGTTTCTGGGGCTTACAGGAAGCGTTAAATTTCAGTGGACTATCCCGAGGGGCCTAGCTAGGGATTTACAAGACGACCATTCGTGACATACAGCTGCGAATCCTGGGTCCCAGCTGCGGTAAGTGAGCAGGAACGGAAGATTCTGCGCAAAATGTTTGGACTAGCGTACGAAGATGAGAGGTGATAAATGAGGAAAAATGTTTAATGAACTGAGACACCTATTTGCGCAAACAGATTAGGTTGCTTTTATCAGGAAAGGAAGATTGCGAAGGCTCGGTCATGTTGAGAGAATGCTCCCATAGAGATGCCCATGAAGATTGCTGTATGCGACGCCGAGAAGAGGGAGGCATAAGAAGACCTAGGAATCGTGTTGAATAAAGATCATGGAAATGTTTCAAATGCTCTTAAAAAATTGCATTTTGGAAAACAGTAAATCAAGACGAATAAAATGCATACGAGCTGTGCTTTAAAGATCATGGAAATGTTTCAAATGCTCTTAAAAAATTGCATTTTGATAAACAGTAAATCAAGATGAATCAAATGCATACGAGCTGTGCTTTCCAAAACGGTGCGATATGTGAAGTATGAGAGATGGTAGGAAAACAGCGGTGGAAACCACCTCCGCGTTCACGTAAGAAAAACCCAAGATGTCATTGATAACTCATTGAGCCTCTATTTTCACTCTACCTAGATTGGTCTGTGTCGGCCTGTCTGTCCATTCGGCGCTATCGACCCATCGATGTGATAAGTGGACTCCTTCGACACTCAGAACATTCTGTATAAATTTTGGTGGCAATGAGTTTCTGTAAGGATTTCAGTTTTTCTTGACGTAGGTATTGTAAGACGACTTTCATTCCAATCCAATTCGATGCCACAATTCTTTAAAAAAAAACGTGTTTATTGTAGTTTTTGGTTCCTACAATATCAAATGTAAAAAGTAGAATTTAGTGAAATTGCTTTCCGTTCGATTTTTGACAAAATCATTTGAAGTTTCGAGCAGAAACTTTGCAGCCAGAGAATTAAAAAGCATTGCCTAAGCCCGGTTCTTGAATAAAAATTATAAAATTCCAACCAGTGAAAGTTCCTATTTGTTTTCTGTGGAGTTTCTTCCATAGTTTTTGTTTGGCTACTAATTTTTGTTTGTCATCTTCATTATGAGAATCAATAAAAGGAAAAAAGGAAATAACGAGAATTAGTATATATTGTTCGAAATCGGTGATCAAAAGATTTGATTTTATTTTATTTTTTCTAGCAAAAATCCTTTGTGCAGTTTCTCGTGGAAAATCCTCTGAAGTGGGGGAAAAGGTGCGTTCGAACCTCGAACCGTATTACGAGAGTGAATTTTTCATTGTAAGCCGGGGAGAGAAGTTACGGTAAGGGGGGGGGGGGGTATTGTGGCAAAGGGGAGCGGTGAGGGGCGGTGCGGGGGCAGAGAGGGGCGGCAAGGGGTCGCTTGGTGGTGGCGCGGGGGCGCCAGGAGGCGGCGCGGGGATGCTCGGAGGCGGCGCGGAGGGAGCCGGGGGGCGGCGTGGCCGGGGACGGGGTAGCGGCGGGCGGCAATCGATGAAGGTTGGTGCAAGGCGAGAGAGAAGCGCAATGCGGTGCCCCACGCATCTCTCCCCTCCCCTATTTCCCCCTTGTGACAAAAATATTTATATATAATTTAACCGCACCATTAATACCCCAATTCCGTTTTTATTCATCGCTGACTGGCATTTTCCATCGCCAAAAATATATTATTTCGTCATAAACCAATATTGGTACACCTACACTAGTAATATCTACAAAAATTTAGAATGTGAACTCCGGCATTATTATTTATTATTTAATCAGTTTCTTAATCCTCTATGAATTCAATAAAATCATGGACTGCTTCATCCCAGGCCATTTATTTGCAACTACCTATATGCATTTGTCTGTATCATGAATTTTTATTACTCAACCGATTCGGACAATTATGTTCCCCTTGTACGAGTGCTTTTTCCATTCAAATAAACTTCATTGAAGTCACTAAAATATTTTGACAAATTTGTACATGTTGACCAATTAGTTTCCTTGAATTCAATATCAAAAACTCAGTTTTACGTGTCCATAACGTATAAAGCAGATGAACCAGCAGATCAATTGCCTGATTAGGTATTCCATCCAAAATAATTATATATTATCCGATAAATTATATAATAAGATAATATTTAAATTTACGGTAACATTTCGAGAAAAAAAATCAAAAAATTCATATACGATGGGTGGGTAAGTATGTCTATGTATATAAATAGACCTTTATATTAATTTTCCGAAAACCACCATTATTTTTTTTTTTTTTTAAATTTATTTGTGAGACCAATTGAGCCATTCTCCTGTGGGACTTATTAATTCTTTCCCAAATCATACTCTCAATCTTAAAATTTTGAATATCGGTTTATCATACATGAGAGCGATGGTGGTAATAACTAGTAGAACCACAAAAAATAATTTTTTGACGTTTCTTCGGTCAGAAAAAATGGAGTAATACATCAAACAACATCTTAAAACGAAATTTTCACAGTCGCTTGTTTATTCAAGTATTCCCCTGATAGAAGAGTTTTCTGTGAGTAAACACCTCATTAAAATTATTATTTTTCCCGAGATTTCTTCATATATATAATACAGAAACACTTTTAAGAAACAAAGGAAGCAGAAATGAACATCACAAAATAAATTACTATTTCGGCCAATTGCCTTTTTAGGACGTCCCTCTGAAGGTTCGTTGATAAGAGGGACGCCTATTGGAATTGGGAATTGATCCAGGGGGGACAACCCAATCACGAAAAAAACTAAAAAAATAAAAAAAATAATAACCACATACTAATCCGTTTCTGACCATTCTAAGACCGAATCCGTGAAACAAACCATAGGTGTATATCTGTGTGTGTGTGTGTGTGACACAAATTTTGTCGACGTTGCCCAGGCCACAATTTTCAACCGATTTTCGAGATTCTTTCTTTGTTCGATTCCAATTTTAATCTAGTTGTGTAATATACCTCGGAAATTTTGAATTCGTTGATGAAAGAGGAGGAATGGAGGGGGTAAATTAGAAAAAACGTGTTTTTTTTTTTTTTTTTTTTTTTTTTTTAGCAAATGTCGGCGCCACCCAGGCTACGTTATCGACCGACTTTTGTGATTCTTATTAGGTTTGATTCCAATTTCAGCCTAGTTGTGCAACGAACCTTGGAAATTTCGAATTTACTGTCGAGGTGGGTATGGAGGGGATAATTACCGATTCTTTCAGGCGCTGCTCAAGCTTCAAATCTCGACCGATTTTCGTGAATCTTATTTTGTTCCATTAAGAATTCGATCTAGTTTTGAAATTAATATCAGTAGTTTTCAATTTCATCATGGGAGGGGGTGAATGGAGAGGGCAATACTGATAAATCATGATGTTTCAACAATCCTCGTCCGATTTTCGTGTTTTTTTTTCCAACTATGAATTCGGTCTAGTATTGGATCGTCTATCAGGAATGTCCTATTTCATTATGAAAGGGGGTGAATGGAGGGGGCAATTGTAATAAATCATGATGCTTTTACTAATATCGTCAGATTTTTTTTTTTTTTTTTTTTACTGGAATTTACTCTAGTTTTGGAAAGCATATCAGGAGGTTCAAATTTCAGTATCAAAGAGGGGTAATAGCATCATGGCGAGCGTAATAGCAATAAACCATGATGTTTTAATCATTCTCGTCAGATTTTCGTGATCTTTTTTAATTTAATTATGAATTTGGTCGAGTTTTGGAAAATATGTCTGGAATTTCGAAGTTCATACTGGAAGTTTTATTATAGGAATTTCTGTGGGTGGGGGGAGTTAATTTGTGGGGGGAGGGGGTAAGTCCGAGGTCATTATATTTGTTTTTTCTTCTTTTAACTCTCACCAAAATTTTATAAAATTCATTCATGGGGATGTTCCTGTAATGCATACATGTTACTTACCAATGTGTTAAATTTAGAACTGCAAATTAATAGAAGTTTTCCGTTGTCAAGAAATTCTTGCTGGAAGCTATGGGGTCATTTGTTGTGAAAACCTATGTTTCAGTGGTCGATAACATTTTCATCTTCTAATGTTGTGGTTCGTAGACTCTCAGGACATTGCTGCTGGGTAGCCTTCTTGGACTGCAGCAACTTCGTCCCATTTTCATTAGGCTTCATTTTTCGGAGGAACTATATTTCATTGCGCTCATCAAATGAAGCTTTACGAGAAATGGCATGATTGCTTTTTGGGAAATTCTCATCTAGTGCCACCACCGAGTGGTTGTGCTTGTTGACTGTGGAATTCAGTCCTGTTTCCGCTTTTCCCACATAGAAGGCTGAGCAAGTTTTCCACAACAGCTCCTATATGCACAATGCTCTTTAGCAGTCTGCTGAGCCCTTGCACCGGTACGTGTTCCTGTGTTTCTTAAAAGTGTTACTGTGTATATTGCTCTCGTAGGGCCATTTCATCCACAAACGAAATATATACATATACACCTAAACTATTTTGATAGCTGTATACTTGCAGTACAATATACACATTGAGGGTAATTGTACGGTGAGAATAGTCAGGAAGGTATTTACGAACATTTCGATCCGATATTAGAACAGTAGACTAGTTAACCACACAATAATAAACTGACCTCCACCGTAAGCTCAATCGAAATACAAAAATAGGATCAGAGAAATCCTGTATAAGTTGAAAGTTTTTAGAAAACCTGATGCCAGGATTAATAAGTCGTTATAAATGGATTTAGCGGAATCCTAATGAGGATGTCGTAGTTTCTCAATGTTATCCAAAAAATATTCTAATTTATTTCGTACGAGCCTTTTCAACGCTTTCAGAATCAATGATAATGGGTCATTTATGAAAAATAAGTCTACTAATTACATTAATTAGTTGAAATCGAAAATTAGCTCGAAATTATAATATAATTTCCTTGAGAAAAATTCTAGAAAATTGAAGTGAAATAACTAAACTATCTTTAAACATTCTCTAAAATATTTTTAAACAATTGAATAAATTTTGAAAGGTCAGAACTACAGAGTGGGTCATTTAGACCCCAAGCTAGAAAAATCAATTTGATTTTCCCCACGAAAAATCGTATCTTTTATTCCCACTACCTATTACAATTCGTCACCTTCGAAAAACACATTTTTAAATTCATAATATACCTGCAGACAACATCGTTATTTATGTATGGGTATGGGGTTATTTGTATATGGGTCTAACTATATCGTCAGTTTCGAAGATTTGTTTGATATGGAATCATAAAACAAACAAATTCAAATTTTCCTGCCTCTGATCATGATGTAATGTGATCTCTCACTCTTCCCTCTTTTTATGATGAAGACGACTGGAACGATCGGAAGAAAAAATATATGTTTATTGGGCTTCCAGGAATGAGATAGCTCTTTTGTCTCCACCAGGCGTTGGATGGAGGAAAAACCGTTTCTCAGAAGGCGATTTCATATTTGCATGAGATTGATTAGAGTTGTTTTGTCAGGTCCTTATCAAAATTTCGTTTCTCCGTCCAAGGGTTGGGTAGAGAGACCGGTGTTTGACAAAACCCCAATGATTGACACTTCAAAGAGAAGCGATTATAAAAAGGGAGATTGTTCCTTCTTAGTGGAGGATCACAAAACTTTTTAGACGGAAAATAGTTTCAGGGAGGCTTCTGAGTACACTATAGAGAAGATTATTCGTCATCACCTTGTAGATACAGTTATAACTCTGCTCTTCATTCATTTTATTTTCCACATTATTCATAATATATCTTCCTTCTATTGTTCCCTATTTATTCGGAATCAGTTTGTCTCGTAGATTATTTTCCTGGAGTTGGTTCTAAGAAATGAATGAAAATGAAGATTAAAGAACCCTAAGAATGGCTACGTTGTAAGCGGAAATGATCTCTAAACGTATTCAACAGGTGCAGTTACTGAACATACCTCAAACAATATAACACATTTTATTTGTTCAACTGGGACTATTATACGATTCCTTAGCACAAGCTTTATCTTGACAGTAGGTAAGAATCAGTCAGCCTCTCACGGAAATCGGCCGCGGGCAGCGGAAGGTTTCGAAACGAAAAAAAATGTTGTGCTCCAAAATCAAAATTTTGCATTTTGCGTTTCGCGGCCTCCAGAACGAATTTGGTTTCGTGTCTGTCTATCCAAATTTCCTTGCCACAGCTGTAACTTCCACAATTTCGATTTCATTTCAATGAAATTTTTAGGAATAGTGTGAGTTTAGCCCCAGATGGTCTTCTATTAGTTTCATCATGATTGAATCAGCGGTGCTCTCTACGCATGCGTGTACGTATTCTCTTGTGATACCCATAAGTCCGTAAATGTTTTACAGATTTTAGTCAGGTTTCCAGGAATGATGCGGGAAAGGTCGCTTGAGATCCTTTACGACATTCGTCATGACTGCATCAGCGGTACACTGTGCACCTACGCGAACGTTTGTCTTTCTATATTTTCTTGCCACAGCCATAACTTCCACAATGCCGATTGGATTTCAATGGCATATTCAGAAATAGTGTGGATTTAGCCCTCGATGGTCCCCTATTAGCTTCATCATGATTGAATCAGCGGTACGCTATAGGCAAGCGCGAACGTGATTTTCTTGTTACACTCATAAGTCCGTCAATGTTGGACTGATCAGATTTTCAGGGATGGTGCAGGGAAGATCCGTTGAGGTCCCTTAGGATATTTATCTTGATCGAATAAGCGGTACATTGTGCCCATGCGCGAGCGTTTGTCTGTCTACAATTCCTTGCCACAGCCATAACGTCCACAATGTTGATCGGATTTCGATGAAATGTTCAGGAATAGTGTAGATTTAACTTGAGATGGTCCCCTATCAGTTTCATTGATTGGATCAGCGCATGCGTGAACGCAATTTTCTAGTTGAAGTCACGTTGAAGCCACGAGGATGCTTTTGTGCCATGTTCTTGGCAGTGTATTTGGTTTTGTGCCGAAGTAAAGATATGAAGTCAACGCGATATTCACTCATTTTGTTTTCAATCATTAGTGAAAACCCACACTAGGAATAGAAATTCTACGAGAAAAAACTGATTTAAATTGCTAAGAGAACTATGGAATTAAGATCTATGATTCTTGTGGTAAATCGAAATCAAACACTTACCTCCTTAGCAAAAACGCAACATGGGACATCATGTTATATACCTGGGTAATTGTATGAATAATAATCATGGATTATATGCAGAAATATTGTTGCACCTTCCGGTGGCGCATTCGTCTATGCATCTATCAATAAATGAGTAATTTCAGCACCTTCACGCTCAAACTCATGAAAGGATTTGAACGGCGTTTTTTGCAAAATGATCGGGATGGCACGGGGAAGGTTTGTATAGAAGAAATATTTTTAAACACATCCAACCAGATCAACTGACTTAGCTAAATTCTTTCCTATTCATCCTAAGAATTTGAAATTTGATAGGGTACCTCTCTGGGACATCTACAACCGAATAAAATGATGGGCTCTTTCCTGATCAGCTGAGTGTGCTAACTTCGCTCCTTTTCTCCCTTGGAATATGAAATTTGACAGGTAGCCTCTCTAGGACATTAAGAGATGAATGCAATGACGGATTCCAACCAGATCAGCTGACCTAGCTGAATTCTCCCCTATACATCCTAAGAATTTGAAATTTTATGGAGAGCCTCTCTGGGACATCGAGAAATGAATAAAATGGTGGGCTCTTTCCTGATCAGCTGAGTGAGCTAAATTCGCTCCTTTTCTTCTTAGGAAAAGAGAATTGGAGGCCACTAATTAGGAAGAGGAACAGATAAAAATCAAGAAGCATCGCTTACTTTGTGAATTGAAGTACTACGAATCTAAATGATAATCCCCCGTTTGTTTACCCTTATTATAATTATCATACTTCATACCACGCACCGTATACCCATTTTCATTGCCGTTCCCTTGCCCTCCAATTTAATTTATTAGATTAATAAAATGTCTTCTACAACCAATACGGCTACACACTTCTTCCGCTAAGCATCACGCAACAATACACCGATGATTTTCCCGAGTAACGCGGCAAGTTTAGTTATATGAAGATAATGTTGCCTCCTTTTAATAATTATCTATAAGTTGGTAATCTGCGTAGAACAGCTACCTAGTAAAGAAATATTAAACCATTGTGCAATGATTTGCAGGGTTTTATATATATAGAGTAGATAGTGGACATCTTGATGAAGCA
The DNA here is from genome assembly GCA_030762985.1 of Adelphocoris suturalis. NCBI lineage: Eukaryota > Metazoa > Arthropoda > Insecta > Hemiptera > Miridae > Adelphocoris > Adelphocoris suturalis. Next base: position 116,847,013 of record CM061041.1, on the reverse strand, counting down.
GATAACCCAAAAAATAAATGCCATTAAAAAACACAACCTTGCTTGTGACACGACAAAGTCATGAAATTTTCTAATGTGTAAAACAATGCCCCTTTACCATATGTTGTGGTACGCGGGTACCTGCTCCAACTGTATTTGAGCCACTCAATTCTATTGGGGGGAAAAGTTGGTTGGGTAGTACAGTGCTCTGATTTATTAGTTTATAGAAAATATTGAATTTAGTAAATGATTACCTATCCACGGTACAGGTTGGTACCTATCAACATTAATATTGTACTGGGTTTATTAATGTAGTAGTGTGAAACAGTTTGAAATAGGTTATTATTCATTTTTTGGGAGTATTGCTGATTAAGAAGATATTAGATTAATAATTGAAGAACGGAGAGAGTCTCTACTTTTACTCTGCCAGCATTTGTGTGTAATTGTGTTTGTATGTGTGTGTTAGTCTGCTTGTCAAAACGAAAGTTAGTGAAAAACTTTGACCATTTCCACGAAAAATAAAGAGTTGCAATGTTGCAAAATAACATAGATATTGTTTGTTACTGATGATGGCCTAACCGTGGAAATCGATTTAAGATTGCAACTTTTTATTTTTCGTGGAAATAGACAACTTTTTTTCACTAACATCCATTTAGAAATGGGTTTCCACAACTTCGTCGCGAGTGATTTGGTTCGTTGTCTGTTTGATCCGAGCATCAGGCCGTAATTCGGAAGCTGTCGGCTTAAAACTTGGTAGGTAGGCTCCTTACCCAACCAATGTATAGATTTTGGTGCTGATCCGACTCGATGTGGTAGCGATAACGTCGACGTCGTCGAACGAACCTCACAAATAAAGTATTAGGTAAGGGTTCCGAAAATGTTTGACGTTTGAATCGATTGATACGAATTTAAGAGCAATCAGATCCGATGCAACGACGATGCTAACTTCAACAGTTTTCACAATATCGGACGACAAATCTGAAAAATACGTTTTTATGGTATTAGTATTCGATAGTATTTTATTGATTTATTTTTCTGAATCAAAAAGTTCAACCATGTTTGAAGATTAACCTATCTTCATTAAAAAATTGAAAAATCCGTACGGACAAGATTTGATTGTAAGCGATAATCATCAGAAATCATCTGAAATGTTGAGTATCTACACTACATGTAGATACATCGGTACATGAATATGTCTTATTTTTCCCTTGTAAAGTATGTGTTTTGTGTCTCAAGCTCAGCCAGCTGGTCAGAAGAGACCCAATCAATTCAATCGTCTGTCAGTGTCCCAGAGAGTCTCCATATCTAATTTCAAATATCCAAGTTCCTAGGATGAACAAGAGAGAATTTAGCTTACTCAGCTGATTATGAATGAGCCAATCATTTCCCAATATCCCTGGGAGTCTCCCTATCAAATCTCAACTTCATAGGATGAACAGGAGAAATTTTAGCTCACTCAGTTGATTAGGAAAGAGCCAAAAATCGCAATCGTCTCTTAGTGTGCCAGTAAGGCTCCCTATCAAATCTTAATTTTCTAGGGGTAACAGGAGAGAATTTTGCTCACTCAGTAAATGGGGAAAGAGCCAATAATTTCAATCATTTTGTAGTGTCCCAGAGAGTTTCTCTATCAAATCTCAACTTCCTAGGATGAACAAGAGAGAATTTAGCTCACTCAGACGGTTAGGAATGAGCCAATAATTGCAATCGTCACTTAATTTCAGCTTCAGAGATTAAATACAAAAAAAAACATCAGCTTTAGGAGCCCATCAGCTGATCAGTGGTCTATGCATCGTCTAGTAGGTACCTACTGCTTACAAAAGTACCTAATATGTACCTAGTGCCTTCTTTTCACATTATTAGTTCATTGTGGTTACTTAGCAATATTAGTTTATTACTTAGCGTAATAAATTAGCATTCCTTGACACTACACTACTACAGTGGCTTAGGGATCTTGAGATGTTGTGATAAAATGAGATCATTCCAAAAAGTGGCGAATGATTTTCCTGCTATGAAAACTAAGGGAGTTACACTCCGCTAGTAACGCATTGATTGTACATGAAAATCAATAGAAATAAAAAATTCATATTTTTGCCAAACGAAAATTTCGTTTAAAGTCCTATAAAATTAGTTTAGGATTGTAGCCAGGTGCGTAAGGAGAGAGAAAATGGTAACTTGAGATGTGAACATTTTTCACATAAATCAAGAGCATTCCAACGAGTGGCGAACGATCTCTGTGCGATAAAAATTGTTACATTTCCCTACCAACGGGTTGGTTGTACGTGAAAATCGACCGAAATAGAACCGTTGCATTTTTTTCGTGTTACATTTTGACAGATAGACCGACGCCTTAGACATATCTATGTCAAAATATCGACGAATTCTCAATTTTATGTGTAGCGAAATTTTAGCTATCACTTGAGCATTACAAGGGCGCAATTCGGTGTTAGTTTTTCTTCCTTGACAATAAACTCATGGTGCTCTTTTCCTCCATACGTTTCCCATCCTAAGCAAACTTAAAAATACTTGGAATGTTTTTCATTCCCACTACATCAGTTGAAAAAGTATACTCTGCCATATTCAAACTTCGTGAGGAATCTGGGCAGGACTGTCTAGTAATAAACATGTCCCGACATAAATACAACTGCAATATTAGAAAATACGTACAAACAAAAAACCTAATAAAATATATGTTAATATTTTAATTTCATGGTTTACGTACCGAGATGCTCACTTTCATGAAATATGAACAGAATTTACATATATTGTAGTGGGCGATGGGACATATTGACGCGTAAGTTCTATCATGACCTACTCAAAAAATGAGGTTTTGAGTTGTAAGCACTTCCCACTGGTTTCGGGATATTTCAACTAGAAACCAAAGAAGCAGGAATAGTAGTACTGGCTCATCTCAATTCGTTTGTTTTTCCACTTATCATGGCCAACTCGGCTGTTCGTGCAAACGGTCTGAAACGTGATTTTTTCGCAATTACAAAATGTACGAGCTGTCCCTCGTTCAGAGGTCAGAGTTACATGAGCGGTCCCGTCTTCATTTCCAACTCAGCTTATAGTGGTCAGTCATGGAATCATCATCAGTTACGTTTCTTCCTAACTGTTCCCGCGGAAATCCTGAAATTATGACACTGAATTCGCACAAACGTTTGTACAAATATATATATCTGTATACAACAATTTGTACAAATTTTATCTATCAAGTACCAGCCTCAAACCAAGTTATTTGACGAAATTGTCGTCTGGCGTACAATGTGACGAAAGTTTTTTTTTTTTTTAATATAATTTAATAACTTTTAATTATATATATATATATATATATATATATATATATATATATATATATATATATATATATATATATATATATATATATATATATAGATCATGGCTTAATTTCGGATCCTCACCATCAACGAAATTGGCTTGAATAAAAGTTCAGTCATCTTTCAGCTATCCTGCATATGAAACCAACCCATAACAACAATTAGCGTGCGATCATAGTGCTCCCACCACCGCCTTCGCAGCATCGAAAGTGACTTTACTTTCACTTACACCGATGGTTCAGTAATGAATGGAAGAACAGGATGTGCGATTTGTGATAGCTCCACTAAGCTGACAAAAAGTTTCCGCCTATATTATCGAGCTACTGTCGAGCTGAAGTGTTTGTCATAGTGGATCCAGTGAAGCGTTCTCCGGACTTGAAAGAATCTTTAGAGAGCAGAGTACCCATAGTACAAACTCTCATTGTGTTGTTGCAAAACTGAAACACATATCCACCCATGTCCTCACAGCGGAAAGTATAAAAGATGAAGTTCATTGGGTGTCCATCTACAGCCTATACTGTTAAATTCTTGGAACTTTCATGGAAATCGGGTGACAACAGAGAAAGACATGATTGATACAAGAATTGCCCAATGCAGTAGAAGTAATTTATTTGAAAAGTACGGGCGAGCTCAATTATGAATGAATGAACGGTAAATCAGTTAGGGTGATAAAATCTTCAGTTGTCAAATACCCTCCAAATTTAAGTGGGATCGTTTGAAAAGCCATAGGACAACGACGCTTGATAGATTTACCGTTAAAGTATGCGCAGAGAAATTAATACATTTTTTGAGTGATGATTCTTAAACCTCAGCCCCCACAGTCTTACACCTATGCATTATTGTAATATTTGATGAAGGTTATATATATATATATATATATATATATATATATATATATATATATATATATATATATATATATACCCATATATACAGGGTGTCTCAACTTAAGTAGGCAAGACTTCAGAGATTGATTCTACAAGTAATTTGCAACAAAAAGTGCCTTGTAAACTTTTTCTTTTAGAGGCTTCGTTTCCGAGTTATTTCTTTTTTAAGATTTTTTTCGTGTTTTCAAACTTACATCACAAAAACATCTCTAACTCTCCAATTTGTCGAGTTTTCTCAAATCTAAGGATACCGTTGGAAAGAGCGTTAAATTTCCTATCATTCTGATGTAAATTTCAATTTTTTTTATTAGTTCTAGTTAGTGAAAAAAATGACCAATGTTTAACATTTGAAAAAAATGTAAATATTGTCGATTTTTCTTCGTTTTTCTGCTCCTCAGTGTGAAAGTTTTTCAGCAAGCACTCTTTGGGAAAAACTTTCTTAATCTGTCAGCTTTCCAACAGTTTACTAAAAAAAAAATTTATAGGGAAGTTTCGGGAGAAAATAGCGTTTGAATGACAAAAAACGTGATTTTGTTGGTCAAAATCGACGTTTCATTTTTTTTTTTTTTTTTTTTTTTTTTTTTTTTTTTTTTTAATTTAAGTATTTTATTTTTATTTCATCATGCACAGCTGTGTTCGACGATATTAAACCAAAAAAATAATAGTGGCTCTACCTAACTCATCTTCCACTTGCCTCATCTACTTGAGCAAAATGAGATAATTATCGGAGGGGCAGGCGGAAAAATACGATAATACGACCAGCTACCTCAGTCAATTGTGCTTCAAAATTATTCCTCGGATACTTACCGTTCATTTGAGTGGGTACCTAATAATACGGAGTAGATTACCAATGAAAATGCTGTTGTGTATCAGAGATCGCTCGTGTTATAAAAAAATAATAATTACTTCTAAAAAAAAAAGGAAAAAAAAGCAGGTTTTCAAAGTGTCTCCCTCCTTCCTGTATGCAGAATGCACATACCCAACGTAAAGTCACACGAACCGCGAGGAAGAGTTGCCACCAACGCATACAAGAAGGGTGGAAGTATGTACTTTGAGAACCTGCTTTGATTTATGTAATTATTTATTTTTTTTGAAGAAATAATTAATAATTTTTCATAACACGAGCGATCTCTGATACACAACAGCATTTTCATTGCCAACCCACCCGGTATTATTAGGTACCTATTCAAATGAACGAAAAGTATCTGAGGAATAATTTTGAAGCACAATTGACTGAGGTAGCCGATCGTATTATCGTATTTTTCTGCCTGCCCCTCCGATGATTATCTAATTTTTCTCAAGTAGATGAGGCAGGTGGAAGATGAGTTAAGTAGAGACACTATTATTTTTTTGGTCTATTATCATCAAATACAGCTGTGTATCATGGAGAAAAAAAAAAAAAAAAAAAAAAAAAAAAAAAAAAAATGAAACGTTGATTTTGACCAACAAAATCACGTTTTTTGTCATTCAAACGCTATTTTCTCCCAAAACTTCCCAATAAAAAAATTTTTTTTTGGTAAACCGTTAGAAAGCTGACCGGTTGAGGAAGCTTTTCCCGGAAAGCGCTTGTTGAAAAACTTCCATACTGAGGAGCAGAAAAACGAAGACAAATCGGCAGTTATTACATTTTTTTCAAATGTTAAACATTGGTCATTTTTTTCACTAACTAGAACTAACAAAAAAAATTGAAATTTACATCAGAATGATAGGAAATTTAACGCTCTTTCCAACGGTATCCTTAGATTTGAGAAAACTCGACAAATTGGAGAGTTAGAGCTGTTTTTGTGATGTAAGTTTGAAAACACGAAAAAAATCTTAAAAAAGAAATAACTCGGAAACAAAGCCTCTAAAAGAAAAAGTTTACAAGGCACTTTTTGTTGCAAATTACTTGTTGATTCGATCCCTGAAGTCTTGCCTACTTAAGTTGAGACACCCTGTATATCATACATTACTACATTGTATTATGTAAATTTGCTTTGCCTGAATTAAATATAAATAAATTAATACACCCGCATATTCCTAGAAAATTACATCGAAATCGGATGAAAACTATTAACGCAATGCTTGTTACATAGATTTCACATTAGCACATTCGCAGCAGCTACTAATAATAGGTGTTTCCAACTAAATTCTGAAGTTGAGGGAGATCGGACGACTATGCCGTGAGAAAATTATGCTTGGATGGATTTCACGTTTGCGGGTGCACAGAGTGAGTACTGATTTTTGATAAATGAAGCTGATAGGGGACCGTCTACATCCTGACCTACTATTCCCTGAACATTTCATCAAAACCTTATGGAAACTGCTGAAAGTAAGGTGGTTTCAAGGATTTCTAGGCTCATAGACAGACAGATTGACAGGCACAAAAACAAAGATGTTCAGAATGGCTAGTGAAAATAGCGATCTCAGTGAAGAAATGTTTGTTAAATCTCCCTTAAAAAAAAAAAACAATGCAACCTTTGTATACTCAGAAGTAAAACACAACAATGCTCCAGAATATGGGGGAAAACCGATACAGCTGGTATGGGTATGTGGACTATGGAAATGCAATTGAACCTCATCGCGGACGATAATGAAAGAGAGAAAATGTAATACCATGAACGTAAATCACCTAAAATTAGCCCAATTTTCAATTGTCTTCATTTCCCTTATTTTACCTTATTTCAGCTAAAATTAGCCCAATTTCCCCTTGTTATTATTATTAAAATTATTTAACTTTTTTCCCCTTTAAACTCCTAAAATTAGCCCAATTTTCAATTGCCATTCTTACCTTAATTTCCCTTATTTCAGGATATAATTCAATGATTCGGGTTCGAATCGCTTCGGGGTTTTTTTTATGCTCTAAACTTTTGTAGAACTGCAACTAGGTTTAAAAATTAGGAGAAAAACTTTGAAATGAGCAAATTTAGCCATCTTTATAAGGCCGCCATTTTGTATTCACCCGATTTTGAGACGGCAGATAATTTTCTCTCTCAGAATGGCCAAGTTTTAAGCTTTTAATTTTTGTAAACTTTTAAGCCAACGTTTATGTAAGTGACCCAAAGTGACTCCATCGCATTGACTGAAACATGAATCGAGCTATTTTAATGTAGATAACTCCCAATGCTCTACTCATGAGTACAAACGTTATCCAGTACTCCTCATGCTCGATAATATACTTTTAAAGAAATATCCTCTTCTCTGTATGATTTGTATTCCTTGATCTTTTGTTCAAAAAAATTTAAAAATTAAAATGTCTTAAATTTTAAAAATTTTGAAATTTTGAATTTTGGAGGATTTTAAATTGCTGTTAAACGGGTTTTATTTACGGAGGTTTTTGGGATTCCACATTGTAAAATTTTTAAGCCGTTGCAGTTGCTTAATTTTTGTGAAAATACATTTAGAGTGAGGGAAGTAGTATGAGGCCTCGCGCCAGATATTTCTCTCATTATTCAGCAATTCGTAAATCGGCTCGGAAGGTCAATGGCGCCTTCGCGGCCACAGTTGACAACCGAATAGTGAGCACAATAGGAACAAAACTGCTGGGTTTGGGGGTTGGGCGGCTACTGTAGTGTCGTGCTCCCGACCGCCAGCCATCCGCGACCGTCACACTCCCACGAGCCTGACTCCCCCCCTACCCTTCCATTTCCCACGAACAGTTCGATATTCCCGAGAACTAGACGACAAAAATAAACCGCACTAAGGTCCATTAACGCTAATGCTAATCCCATTGATTTACAATAGTGGAAGGTGAAGGGGGGAAGGGGTTAAGCTTCCCGTTTACGTCATAGTAGTTGTACTGTTTATACCTCGGCAAACTACTTGATGGGATGGATGAATGCAACAAAGAAAAGGATTTTTCGGAGTTTTAGTGAGTCATTGCACAATCTGATGCAACTTGCAATCTTGCGAAATAGAGGCAGATATTTTTGACTAGAGATTGAACGATTTGATCCCACAACTGATGTGAAGGGATAATTGGGGGTGAGGAAGTAAATTTTCGCATTTCTTTATGTATAATATATTTATGTGTCATTCCAGACGATAACTCTCCTTAGGATTGAGATAAAAATTCCGTTCTTGCGCCAAAAAATCAAGCTTTCCAAACAAAAGGAGTTCGTGGGCCAGAACTTTTTGAGCACATTAAATTGGTCAAATTTCACATAATGTACTAAACAAATAACTAAAAATGGCTAAAAATCGTTAAATTTATATTTCGTGGTAGAGTACTCAAATAAAATGTAATGTCTATAAAATAGAACCTTCAACAATTCATTTTCAAAATAATGCTGAAAAATGTAATTAAAATTAACTAAATTTGCTTAAAAACTGCGAAAATGGCTAAAAATTCAAATCCTCTATTTGAATAGATTATTATTTAGAAGACGTTTTTTGCCATAAAATTTATAGTTAATCTTGCACACAAAAATCTCAAATTTAAAAACAATTTAACAGTACTTATACAATACGGTAATTCATGAATATTCGCTCATATGATCGTACTGCATGACTGGTTTTCAGCTGTGGAACATCAAATAAACCCATTGGATTGAGGATATCGCCGTCAGGGCACCAAAATGATCAGCCCTATATATATCACACTACGACTAATCTCAAATGCGACTATCTTGAGAAAATGCGAATCCGGCATGCCTGCGACCCTGGAAATGTTCCCAAGATGCAAAACCAGAGTAAATGAAGACAGTGTGCTCAATTCTGTCTCAAGAAGAATTAGTTAGGTAGGAGAATAGAGCGGCAAATGGAAAAGTTTTTTTCAAAAATAGCAGCTGCACCGCCTTACACAGTCATACTCTTGGTAACCCCGAATATGAGAACCATAACCCAAAATCGCCCTCATTATCGCATTAAAAACTTGGAGCTTTGCCTGCAAAGTAACGTCAGGGTGTCGAAACATGTCTCCCCTAGCATAGTTCATGGCATATTTCGTTGTTATGGCTTTGGATTTCAGGTGTTTAGCTAAAGAGACTAGGGAAGTAAGAATCACACCTAAGTAGGTGTATTCGGAAACAATATCAGCGCCTTTGTATTCTTATACCTCAGACGCGCTGTAGTTAGTTAATGAAATTAATGATTTTCGTGACGCTAGACGAAAGTATCTTCATGACGTTTCGTTATGTCTGTGTTGATCACTAAACTGTGAAGAACTATTAGGTACCCTAGAAAACCTAGCCCGCCACTTCTTTAATATTTTGTGGCCATGTTACCATGTGGGGAAACAGCCGGTCACAGAGTTCTGCCACAAATCTCCTAACTACTCAGTATACTGCGCACATTACCAATGGTATGGCACAGTCCTCCACCCCACAACCAGTGCCATGCAATACACACCTAGGAGTAGTGTCAACCTGTACACTTACATTCGAACGCTCATTAAAATTGACGTCATCATCCAGGAGGTGTTTTTCGCATAAAAACGCACGAAAATAACTGAGGGTTGATTTTGAGCTCCGGCCTACCCTGAAGCATATTTACTTGGAAACGCACACAGTAAAATTACGCGATGCCAGTTTTTTAGTTAGTAAAAAAGGAACAGAAAAAATCATGGTCGGGAGGTGAAAAATGCATTGGCGCGCACTGGTGGCCGCCAGGAAACAGGCGTATAAAAATCTCAATACGAAGGCTCTTTTGGCCGTGTGCGTTGCTTGGTTTTCGGGGGCATCCCCATTATAATGTATGGTACATTGTAAACTTACCGTACACGTCGACTCGGTATGTTGCTGCGGTATGTATGTCACACTAGTGCACAACTATTTCTTGTTCGATGTGCGAGAAGACAGCCCAATTCTTCCAAAATCCACTCCACTTTGACAGGAGACATTCTAAAACTCTTCATACTAAAAATCACTTGAAAATGTGAAGGTTATCGTGGGTTTGTATGACTTTTGGCAACAGTCATGGGTTGTTTGAAGTATCCTCTTCAAAATCCCTCGAATCAAATATCTTCCATCTTGCAAGTCTCGAATTAACTAAGTTTCAAACGGATAAATCTTACACTAATGTAATATTTTACTTTTGCTTGTAGAAATCAGGTGTCATTAGGTCATAATTAGGTTAATTAGGAGAACTAATTGAAACCCAACTCTTGTAATTGTCACCCAACAATCGAACTTGAATCATCGAACAGCAAGCAACTTCCTGGACGAGTCTGTGTGTGTAAACATTTCCTGTGTCACTTGTATTTTTTCTAAATTGCATTGAATTGAATGAATATTGAATTGCGTTGATATAAACATATTTAGTTATAAACTTATGCATCTCTAGTCTGTTCTTTCATTTATTTTGGCGGTTTTTTCGCTTCGGAGTCCAAATAGTGCCTTTCTCTGCGGGCTGCTGTTATTGCTGTTATACTTCCTCAATCTGCCAGTAAAGTCATGATAGCCATCCGTTAAGTGACTAAGGACAACAAGGTTCCCCCATGGCTAATCCTGACCATTTATAGTGTCCCCTTTGACACCATTTTATGCCGCTAATGACCCTTTTGGCTTAAATCATTGAATAAAATAAATAAATAAACAAAGTATCTTCTAATGTGCGACTTTATCAAAGACTGATGAACAAATTTGTGTGGTTTAATGAAGGCTATTTGAATGAAGAGAATATAAGGTTTGTGAAAGTGGTGAGAAGCTTCGCACTAAATGTTTTCACCGAACCATTTGTTTGGCTGAGAGTGCCGGCGGCGGTGCTGGGGCAGGCCTTTAGGTCGACACTTTGAGGGGGCAAGTTTAGGGGGGTAGCTCGGCTGGTCCCTTCACTTTCACTCCTTCCTCCGACCCCGTCAGGCCGCAACCCCTTCCAGAATCCAACCGCTATCCACTTTCCCGAATCTCACCCCTTCTCCCCATTCACGAATCCTTCTTTTCCCGAAACCAACCGCCCCCGTGCCCTACCCAGGCCTCATACCCCTTCTCACGAACCTTACCCCTTCTCGCGTACCTCGCACCCCTCCTCACGAGCCTCACCCCCCGCAGCGAAAGGGGTTACCCGCCATCTTGGACCTTCCCAGGGATAGCTATTCTCCCGCAGCCCTTTTCATTGCTTTCCCGCTGCGATTTCCCCTCGCGTCCGCGCCCCTTCCTAATCCTACCCGTCTCTTTTGAAATAATGTTCCGGTTTTCTCTCTGATATCATCTAAAAGAAATAAAGTATCGACCTCGTCCCGTAATGTGTTTTTGGTACTACCGATTTTCTTCAGCAGTTTATGAAGAAATTCTCACGGATTCATCAGTATCTAACACAATACATGTCAGCCGTAAATAGTAGACGATAATGCACTAAACTATGTAGAACGCACAACTACGTGAAGAGTGCATTCCGTAAAGTTCGATAACAGACAGTCTAACATGCAGTCCAGAACACGCAGAGGTCCAATGTTCAGCACCATAAAGCTAATATACAAGCAGTCCCAGAAGTCTACTGGGCCACCTTTTCTTATTACCATGCAGTATAATACCGCCAAACGGGAGTTACTTTGACCAGCTCTGGTAAATTTTCAACAGTATGTTCATTAACATCGATGGTCTTTTAAATGTATATTTAACAAACGAGAACTACAGTATCTTTTACAACATGTCGTAAAAACTGTTTTGCTGTCAGTAATGGCAATTTGCTCCATGTACTTCGAAGACCTAGAGTCAAATTTTCACTACTTTGTATTCTACCTCTTAGTCAACCTAGAAGTTAGCAATTGGGTTGGCAATCCCAGTGCTTGAAAATTCCACTCATAAACCAAGTTTCCAGCCTTTTTTAGCCTATGTTGTTTCTTTCTTACTTCCCGCCAAAGTTCTAGTCTTTAGAGAGAGCAAACGGACGAACGTCCGACTCCTGATGGTCTAATCGATTTTTTTGAGTTGATATGCCTATTTCAAACGTGCACGTATTTGTTCAACAAACATTATTATTTGTACTCAACTTTCCGAATGTTGGCGGACGAGGAAGGATAGATACTGTTTCCACGCAACCTGCGCATGGCCAAACAATCTTATTTATTTATTTTTTATTTTATTTTATTTTTTTTATTTTTTTAATAACAACTTATTTTTATTTTGTTGGATCTACATATTTTGAAACGTGACCCAACCGATTTCGAGAGAGGGTAAAAAAAAAAAAAATTAGTGGATAGAAAATAATAAACTAAAAAAGCTGTGTTTATGGTACGGTTAATTGCGAGGTGATTCCTTTGACCTGCCCGTCCGAAACCTGCAGGCCATCGTAAAGGTGTACGGAGCGCAAAGACTGGAATACGAATCTCCTGTGGGCGTTGCATTTCAATTGTACGAATATGAAAACACAACAGGAATTATGAACAAACTAGACGTGTACCCGTGCGTTGCATGATCCCACCTGTACGGGCTATTCGTTGCATAGACAGCTGAAATATCTATTATCCAGACTGGGTTCGTTACTACAGAAGCTGCATGCACAATTACAGTATAAAAGTAGCAAAATCAGGCCCGGAATGATCAGGAAAGAGCCCATAATTTCAATCGTCTCTTATTGTCCCATAAAGTCACCCTATCAAATTTAAGCTTCTTGGGTGAACAGGAGAGAATTCAGCTCACTCAACCGATCAGAAAAGATACCATCATTTCAATCGTCTCTTAATGACCAAGAGAGTCTTCCTTTGTAATTTCAACTTCGTAAGGTGAACTGGAGAAAATTTTGGTCTCTCAGCTGTTCGTGAAAGAGCCCGTCATTTCAATAGTCTCTTAATGACCCAGATTTTCCCCATCAAATTTCAACTTCCTAGGGTGAACAGGAGACAATTTTACTGACAGCTGATTAGGAAAGAGCTCATCATTTCAATCGTATCTTAAGGCCCCAAAGAGTCTCCCTATCAAATTTCAACTTCCTAGGGTGAACAGAAAAGAATTTAACTCACTTAGCTGATCAGCAAAGAGACCATAATGTCAAACGACTCTTAATGACATAGAGTCTCCCTAGCAAATGTCAACTTCCTAGGGTGAACAGGAGAGAATTAAGCTCACTCAGCTCTTCATGAAAGAGCTCATCATTTCAATAGTATCTTAATGTCCCAAAGTGCCACCCTATCAAATTTCAGCTTCCTAGGGTAAACAGAAGAGAATTTAACTCACACAGCTGATCGAAATCGTCAAAACCGTCCCGTGCTTCGCACGAAATATCAATCCCGTCCATCACCTATCAATAACCCATGCTTTACACTGGAACATCCGTGCAACCCGTCAAGGCTTCTACACTTGTCACGAATTTCCGCCGCTAACAAGCTGCCTGTTAGCAACCATAATAACAAAAGTTCGGAAACCAAACGAATCGTTTGCGAAGGGTAGCGCCTTCATGAAGTAGAAGGATGTTTTGGAGGTTCAGATCTAGCCTATGCTGTGCGCCGGAACTTGCTGATCATTTTACGACCGCTCCCGTCAGAATCGGTCCAGCCGAATATTAATCTATTGGGAACATACAAAGATAGAAACAAATTTTGAGTTTTATATATAAGGATTGTAAGTACAACAACTTATCAGAATTTCAGTTCTCACGGCCCTATTTAGATTTGTTTCCTCCAGTTATTTTGTGTTCCAAACTATCAGAACCACTAAACATGCTTTCTCCTGAAAGTGTAGAATCAATTCTTATTTCATAATAAAATTCCCCCTCGATTCTCGTGTCTTGCGGGGTCTGTGTCCGTGGGTCCTTGCCAAACGTGTATAATTCCTAATTTATTATCACCCAATTATAGTAAAATATTTACAGGTCCCTCTCAAGAGTCTGAGCGTCTTATGTTATGTTCATCATAATGGAATCCGTAATAGCCACTGCGCTTGCGCGAACCTGAAAGTTTTGCCGCACGCAAAACTTCCCAAATTGACACCAGATTTTAAAGAAATTTTCAGATTTAAATGGGTTAGTTCCTGAAGGCACTCAATGAAATTCACGGTTATGAATCTACATATAATAGCATTTAAACATTCAATAAAATCTCAATGTCAAAGTCGAGCAACACTTTCTCTCTGGCTTCATTTTTTATTGCATTTTATGGGTAGATAACGTCACATATTTATTTTCATGGTTAGGCAATCAGTAGCCATTGCGTATTTTATAAAATCCTATGATATAGAGGTACTTGTGCGCACATAATAAATATAGGAACTGTCGAAACGTAGCATTAGCTTAGAAGCGACTGATCGGGTGGAATATTTGTCGAGTCAATTGATGACTGAAGCAGAACAAGTGGATTTGCAAGGTCGGATTAGAAGTAATAGCTTTTCTTCGGCGGAATAGCAAACGATCCACTTTTTCAGTTCTTGAGAACTTTTCTAGAGGGAAACTCCCATTGGAGAAATCCGGTGAGAAGGTAGACAGATTTCATTCCTATACAAGAGTCGAAAACAAACCAGAGAAGTCCACAAACAACCAAAGTTCTTTTGAGCGCCACTTCAGTACTTGAAGTCAACCTCCGAGCCGAAGATTAATTCTCCTCTTCCTCCAGACAGCATAAAAATCTATATTGCGACCCCTACAGTGTCAGATATCCGATTGATCTTTACAGCGCTGCAGATATTTACAAACTATATCTGAACAAGTATATGGTTAAGTTCTTTCTAGACTTCGGATTTTCTCAATTGCGATTATGACATTTTTTACTGTACCACAGAATCTAGTAATAAGGTACATAGAACCAACTTGTTTGGGGGGGGGGGGGGGGGGGCTGTGGAATTTCGTTGGAATAGTTGTTGGACATTGAAAGTGTCGTATCAACGCTAAATACCCAAGCAGCGTACTTTATTGGGGCTAAGCTGGATTCAGAAGGTCTAATTGCCTTTCCGATACGTTTTGCTGGCAACTGTAGGTACGTCAACACTGTCCGGATTATCGGAGTTTGGCTTGTGGTCGGTATGCCAAAATCAACAACGCTGTTCAAAATCGTCCACAATCCTGATTCAAATTCAAAATCATCCAAAAAATCAAGCTCATAGCCTCTTCACTTTAGAAATTTTTAAATTCTAGCAGCAAGAACGTGCGATTTTTTCTTTTCCACAGCTCCAATTGGTTGTATTGCAGTTAAAGAAAGCTTCTTCTTGTTCTTGTATCTTGTTTTTTTTTTTCTTTCTATAGAGGCATCAAGGCCCCATCTTCCAGTCCTAGGCATCTCACCTTCCTTCTACACCCTCTTAGGCGCATGGAGACTGCCCGGATTACACTAATTTGGGTTTTCACTCTCACCCAGTATGTCACTTGTGAGAGGGGCTTGGTCCACTTGTCGGCAAGCTTCTCGGCAAGCCGCTTCAGGAAGGTGTCGTATTCTTTGTGTAGGGATCCGTCGCACCCAACTACTAGGGGGGTAAACGATCCACGAAGATCCTCCGCTGCTGCATCGTACTTTCTATGTTTTGCATCTGCAGCTCGTTGGGCAGTAGTTGGCCAATCGAGGGAACAGTAAGAAGGGGCGTCTGAGTTTATCACTCTTGTATCAAAGTACGCCACCCTCTCCTGGTTCCACACGCCATGGACCTTGAAATCCGCCACTAATCGTGGGTTTCCATCATCCCCATCTTGCATCACTGGCTCGATTCCCACTGAGTTCCACGCCAGGCTGGCCATTCTAGCACATTGGTCTCTTATTTGATCATGACCATACTTTACCAGGCCTCCTTTCTTACAATTAAGCCCATGGTTTATTGAGGCAAAAAGTCTTTCACTACTTGCAACGGCAGCAGCCATGTTGAGGGCTTTCTCTTCCTTCTGAACTTCTCTAACCCGATCTTCATGGCGATGCATCTCTATTCCCAGTGGCTATGGCTTCGGCCAGCATGTTGGTGGCTCTTTCTGAGGCAGTGTAGTTGAAGCTGTTGGCACTGGATCCTCCAGCGCTAAGCCCCCTAGCTTTACAGGAAGCTCAAAGAGCTCTGCATCATTTACATCTTCCCCCAATAGTGCTGGTAAGAACGTCTGACGAATACAGTCTCTTAAGGGATTGCCTGAGACGTCTTCCACAACCCTCTGCAGAAAAACCCACTCCTTTGAAAGAGATAAACGAAACATAACCTGCTTGTGGACTCTTCTTTGTGGCTTTAGCAAGGTGTTTGGTGTTTTCAACCCAATTTCGGATGCTGGAGTTCCTATATTCTATCGCTGCGAGTATACAATTCTCAACATACCATCAAATAGGGCCTCCGCCTCTTTCTCTCCTGACCTGGCTTGATAATTAAGTAACTTTTACTTACTTCGTAATATCCCCACTTTTTCTAATTGCAGTCGTGATAGCCATGTTCTCAAGTCTCTAAGTTTACCTATACAAGCCGACTGAAATTGGCGTTGATTCTGTTGTTTATGGAATTTTGTCGTCTAATTACTGTTTTATTTCTCTTGGTTCTAGTCTAACTTGGAACTGTAAGTTTATGGAGCCCAAAATAACTTGACTTGAACAATTCAAAAAAGTTTGAAACAAAAGGGTATAGGTTATGAAGCAAATTATTCGGCTGCAGTCATTTTAAAAATATGTTACAGAAAATATTATTCCATATCACTAAATTTTAGAAGAGAAGCTAAAGTACGTTTTTGCAGCAATAGTAGTGCACATTGCACTTTTCATTCTTTCCGCGATATTCTCACAAAGCCTATAACACTTCGATTTGTCATATATATGACTGTACTGAAATTGGCGTTGATTCTGAACACAACTTGTTTATGGAATTTTGTCGTCTGAGGGATTACTGTGGCTTATTTCTCTTGGTTCGGCCATTAGGTTTTGTTTGAAATATTTAAGTTTCGAGTTATCAGGTTTTGATGATTTTGATTTTTTTTCGCTTATCAGGAATCTCATGAGATTCCTGATGTATTAAATGTAGATTACTCCTCTGGGTTCATAGCTAAGTTTCCTCTGAAGAAGTCTAGATAACATCTTATAGCTGATGTTGAGATCAGCTTCAACTGTACTACAGTAGGGTATTCTGCAGTGTATATACTGCATGTATATACAGCATTTATATACTGCAGTACATATGAGGTAGGGTTGTCAAGGTGAGGAGATGAAAAATGGCGCTGCTCATCTTTTAGTTCTTTTATTTGTTCGAATTTTTTTGCTATATGAATGGCCTCTTCAGAACTCTTGGGTTTTGGTTGGTAAAACGGGTACATATAGTGGATAAAGTTGTTCGCTGTCACTTGCAAAGTCTAGGGGGTATAAAATATTTATGTTCAGGGGAATGCTTATGATTTGATTTTTTTCTAAGAGGTGATGCAGCATGTTAAAGTCAAGAGAGAAAAAAATACATTTTATGCCTTCTAGACTCGGCAAGTTTGAAGATAGCCATAACAACCATGTAAAATGTTTAAACAGAAACCTTAATACTTCATCCACTATATGTACCCTTACTACCAACCAACCCCTGGATTATCCGAGCCAAACTACCAACCCAAAAGTCCTGGAGAGGCCATATTTATGGCAACAACGTTCGACCAAATAAAAAAAACTGAAACATTGAGGAGGGCCGTTTTTCATCGTCTCACCTTCACAACCCCCAACGAAGACAAGGCAGCAACCCATCAGCATCTGGTGGTTCTATGTTTAGCTTATAATCATCCAGATTAGATGGCATGCGATTAACTACCACATAATGAAACGTATAGATGGGTGTCTGCCTGAGACCTAGTTTTCATAGCTTTGCAGCCGTTTTTACTTTTTCTACTAAATTACCTCAATGATTCTAATTAAACATACATGGTTTACTAGAGTAAACATTATATCTGGTTCCCATCCCCCCGCCATTTCATTTGGCAATCTTCATAGTAAGTCTCTTTATAATCCGAGTAAGAAAATGCTAATAGTACCCATGAGAGTAAAAATTTGTTGAGAAAACTGTATGAAGGCTCGTACCGGGTGGTGGGTGATTATATTGGTTGATGTTCTGCAAGATGAGAATGAAAAGTGAACTCTTCAAGCACCAGGAAATTCGAAACTACTTGATAAAACTGCTTAATTCATGATTCAATTAAATGGTCATTAAGAATGGTCATCAACATAAGAGAAATCGCTTTGGTGTGAACACAAGCTGATTGTCTCCATTACCACCCAAACTTCTCTCAGCTCATTGATTCCGTGATAGTTGGTTGAATGGTGATTCCGTTTCTATTCTTGAGTCATTACGTTGCATCCTTAACACACCACACACCAAGACAGGAACAGGACGGGAAACAGCCGCGGGACGTGGGTTGTAGTTACATCATACCTAATTTACCTTCAAGGCGACATCCGTCCCATCCTATGACCCTCCGCACCCCAGGATAGGAACAGGACGGGGAGCAGCCATAGGACACGGCGCGATGGCCTGGGCCAGGGCGGACGGGCATTGGACGGGTCGGCTGCCGCCGTAAAGGTAAATTAGGTATGTAAATACGACGTTCGTGGCTGATTCTCGTGCTGTTCCTGCCTAATGTGCGGAGACATTTACTGGTATATTTTTGGTCACTCCGTCAATAAATTTTCAACTCTGTGAAATATTGTCACAATGGGGCTCCGAACATGAGAAGCTCGAGGTAGAGCCCAGCACGTAAAAAGGACCTTACCGATTTGCTTTTCTTACGTTGCCTATAAGGGCAGACGTGGCGAGCACAAGTTGTTTCTGTTTTGTCGCCGGTGTTTGTTTGTTTCTTTATTATAATAATTTACTAATATTAATATAATTCTCATGTTCGACCAGTATTGATGAGATTGATGGTGCAGGGAACGAATCGTAGAGCGAAAAGTGGTGACGTAAGGTATCAACAAGGGAAAAATTATATCAATCACTATGTTCCTTAGGTCCTTCATCCCCTAGCGGTGGACCTTGTCAGTTCGGAGCCCTACTAAAATGGGTTCGTGAATGTGGTAGCCGGTAGTCACCACTGTAGAATAGTAGCCGAAATCATCTACTGTATAAAAACTCAATCCAAAAACAAAAAATTCAATACCGATGCAAAACTAAAAAGTTCTGTTTTGAATTATTATAAAGGTTTGCTTTATTGTCTCTTGGTTTTTTTTACAGATATTCATAAAATTTGTTGGAACCATGTTTTAAATTGAGCAATAATTTCCATTCAAACCGAGTAGAGTTGGTTTACAATTAAAATGAGGTGACATGGCCATTTTCAGGAAAGCGACGTTTAGCAACCCAGAAAAGCGGAAAAAATTATAAACATGGTTGGATGAAGACAACATTTGGTTTCTCGAAGCTTTTTTCTTTCTTTTTTTTTTAGCATGGAACATAATTTAGCCATCACAGCCTAACTGGCCAAAAGTGCCACCATTTTATGTCACGAAAAACTGTCACACATTTTCTTATGAGTTCTACTTACAACCAATCCGTTGGTAGGGAAATGGAACTTCCGCAGTGTTCATCGCACAGAAATCATTCACCATTCGTTGGAAAGCTCTTGTTTTACTGAAGATTAGTATGATATTTATGTCGTAGTTTTATATTCATTTACAAGATATTAATCCAATAGTACGATGTTATAAATGGGTAGTAAACAATATCATTGAGCCACTTGTAAGCCTTGTTTTGTCGTCACTTGGTTGAGGTGGTAATCTTGGTTGTAGTTGTGCTGCTTGGAAGCAAGCTAATTATTTTGGCTAATCACTAAACAATTTTATCGATTCACGCACTTCAATTTAACTGATGCAGAATTATCTTGAAAATATACCGGCAGAAAGTAGTAGTAGTGATTTTTAGTATCAAAGGTACCAGGTTAAGCAATTCACCTAGTGACGAAGCCAATCATAATAAGAAAGCAATACCTACTTCCTTTAAAACTGATTATTATTCGTGTAAACGTTTTGCGAGAACCTGAATGATACCATAGGTGTTATAATCTGCTAGTAAAGGCTCTTATCTTCTTATGAGTTTCACGTACAGCCATGCCGTTGGTAGTGAAATGGAACTTCCGCAGTGTTCATCGCACGGAAATCGTTCACCATTCGTTGGAAAGCTCTCATTTTACTGAAGATTAGTAAAACATTGTACCATTGTACTTCAACGGAAGCTGAGTTATGCGTATTATATTATAGTTCATTGATAGGAAAATGCGACCCCGAATTAGCAGGGAGAAAGCCCAGACCGGGAGTCCAGGGGGGCGAAGCCCGGTTCGGTCACAACATCATTTTCACCAAGCTTTTTCCTCATTTCTTATAATATTCTCTCTATCATGACCTTCAAACAACAATTATAGCGACGTCGCGACGCTCGAAAGAATTCACAAAATCTCATTTAGTTTGCCTCTGTTTCATGAGTTGAACTCAAGTTGTCTCCATCGGAACAGACGTAATCTGGCTTTTAATTAACTTGTTATTCTCTGAGCCATTGATTCGAAGATGTGTTAATCGTTATTATTACAAAAAGAAACTCGAGACCTTGCAGAACATCGGAAAACACCGATGTTTGGATTTTTGTGTTTCTCACTTCGATCATTTCTCATTCCAAACTCACGTTATTTTTCTGGCTAATGGATTCGATTAATCTGGAAACAACATTGGGTGAAAACTACCTCAGACCCCATCCCATACCTAACCAACTTTTAAAAAAGAGTCTTTGACAGCACACATGCAGCATGACCGTATAAACGAATGATCATAATTTTGCCTCTTTTTTTATGTCAATTTTGTTGGAAATTGCCACCCGCGTATATTAGTGTGGATAATGGAAGTCTGTAGCTATTTAAACTGTATGCCCGGAAACTTCACAGTTTTTATTCGATTTTGTTGACAATTCGAAAGTAATCTAAATGCAACATGACATTGTTACTTATTGTTATCATATGAGCAATTTTTTGTAATTTTTCGGATTTTATGCAAACTGTTTCTGTTCCCAAAAATTTTTCATTTTTTTAATTCATAGGTAAACTTGTAATAATGATCTCCTGTACAAACCAATTTTACGGTTAGTAATACTGGTTTTTCTGTTTTTGTCGATTTTACAAACATTTTAATGGAATGCAGGTACATTTTGTGCAAAAAGTTCTGAATGTCTTTGTTTACACTTGATAGGGCCTTACTGATTAATATTCTGCCAAAAAATATGTGTATAAATTAAACGATTTTAAGCCACATATGACAATTTTTCTACTGTATTTTTGGTTTATTATTTCCAATATGAGCCTATGTGATCGTATAGCAAAAAATTTGTATAACTCCCCATCAAACTTTGTCACTTTACGTTTCAAGGTGCGTAGAATCCAAGTTTGAAATGGTAATAAATTGTTTTGTTTATCAACTATATTAAAAAGCGTAAAATTGTGAGATTCCGCTGCTGTAATGGATTGAACCCATTTGTGAGGTCCGAAGCTCCGAGTTCCGATACTAAATATAGGTACTATAAGCGGCGTTTAATAATTATGGACCAGAGATCTACGTAGAAGGGCTGTCTAATACATAAATAATAAACCTTTGTGTAACAATTTGCAGCGTTTTTCTACTGTATTTTGTTTCCTGTATAAACATTCACTCTGAAAATTAAGAGACCTATGTGGGGCAGGGCTTGAAGTGTAATGGAAGTGATCTCATATGATTTCCGCTTACGACGGAGCTGTTCCAAGGGGTTTGTAACTTTTACTCAGCATTACTTTATCGTGCTCAAAAAATGCTATCCAACTAACTCATTCCTTCTTTTGAAACAATCAATTTACTGGTGAAAGTACGGAGTGTTATCTCAGTTATAAGGAGAAATATCGTCTGGAATGACACGTACATATCTGTGTATAGGTTCATACAGTTACGTAAAAAAGTTAAAACTTTCAATCATGCAGCATGGCCCTTTGAGAGAGTTTTAATAAATTATATTTAAGTTAAATTGCTTTGAAATTGAGAACTTTCTGTGCGAAAAAACTATCAGCTTTATGGGAAAACTATTTTTCGAAATAAAATTCTGATCTACACGAAATCTTTACTATTTTTCACAGTATTTTTAAATATTTAATCACGTTTTATTGAAAATTAATTACCTTTATCAGCAAAATTTTGAGTAAACATTTTTCAATATTCTATTTATAGCTTATAGTTGATGAACATTTTCCAAGTAACGGTAGCAGTAGTAGTAACTTTATTCCCTAGTAGTAGTAAATATGTCAATTTAAAATTTTTCGTTTTCCATTCGAAGCCCTTTTTAGCAAATTTTCAAAGAACAAATGAGCTCTTTACCTAAGTAGATGGTTTCAAAATTTAAAAACGCTGCAAATTATTTCACAAAGGTTTATTATTTTTTCAATTGAGTATGATCGTAGTTTTAGTTGGCTAGCGTACGTCATAAGGCCCGTCCAGACTCCTCGGCGTGTCCTACTTCGAGTTGCCACAACCTATACTTCTATAATTATATACGCATGTTTATATTTCTCGATTTGAGCTCCTATCTATTCAAATAGTTATTGCCTTAATAATATCATTATCTAAGTACGTACGAAAAGTCGAGAGGATATGTTATTAAATATGCGTAGGAAAAGCTTTGGTATTAACACACAAATATGACCTTGAAAAAAACATATTCATGCCTCGAACGAACGCCGGCGCTGTACCCACCACAAGCCGCGGCGCCGGCGCCTCCTCTCACTCCACCCCCCTCTCTCCACCCACCGTGACCCCCTGCCAAGCGTGCCAGGCGTGCGCGCGTCGAAAAAGACATTTTTTGCCCGTTTTTGGCCCATAGCATCTATGCGAGTAAAGCGATCGGGATGGTTAAACGTTAGGACCAACTAGACCCCGAATGGAGTCTATGTGCGAAAGAACGGGTTTTTTAAGTCAATTCTTAGGCCTTTTATGGCCCGGACGGCGGACGGCGGACGGCGAACGGCGGACGGCGGACGGACATTTCAAATTTGGATTCTACGTACCTTGAAACGTAAAGTGACAAAGTTTGAGGGGGGGTTATAAAAATTTTTTGCTACACGATCACATAGGCTTATTATTGGAAATAATAAACCAAAAGTGGGAAGGAAGGGACGGGGACCTCCAGTAAATCCGTGTCATACATCAAAGAACTCAATTCTACATTTTAAAGGTATATATATATACCTATATATATATATATATATATATATATATATATATATATATATATATACCTATATATATATATATATAGGGTGTATTTTCAGACGAAAACTCCATTAAAATACGGCGTAAAAAAATTCATTACAATGCAGAAAAATCCGTCTTGGCAAAAGACAGGTTGAGTTTGTTTTCAAGCCCGATCGCTCCAGAATTTCAGGTTTTAATTGACAATTTAGTGTCCCAAGAGTTGCCAAAAAGAATTTTTTTTTTTTTTTTTTTTTTTACAATAGGGCATGTGGGGTGCCACAGACAAAGTATTTTTTTAGCACTGGGTCGATAAATGAGTGAAAAAATCTTCTTTTTTTTAAAGTGGAAATCGGCCATAATTGACCAAATTTTCGAGTTCGGCTGCGTGTCCTAAAATTTACTTTGCGATCTTGTCACATGGCTGTTCCCTCAGTTTTATTCACAACGTTTCTTTGAAAAATCGCTCTATTAGCCATGCTGCATGACTGAGTAGTTTTGTTTTAAATGAGAGGAATTCACTGACCTTAAAAAGTGCTGTTTGTTTACCTTTCTTTTAGAATGCTCAATTTTTTATCTCAGTCCTAAGGAAAGTTAACGTCTGGAGTAGCACACACACACGCGCTCGCGCGATCGCAAATATATATGCATATAAATGAAAAAGTTCCAATCATGCAGCATGATCGTATGAGCGAATTTTCGTAAATTATCGTATTGTATAATGTTAAATTGTTTAGAAATTTTAGCTTTTTGAGAGCAAGGAAATCGTTTATTATTAATTTTATAGCAAAAAACGTGTTTCAAATAATAATCAGAGTATTCAAATAGAGGTTTTGCAGTTTTTTTTTTCGATTTTTTAGCAAATTTTAATGAATTTGAAGTACATTTATCAGCATACTTTTGTACATAAATTTTTGGATGTTCACTTATTTAGTTGATGAACTAAATAACTAAATATTCTACCAAAAAATATAAATTTAAGGATTTTTAGCCGTTTTAGTTATTTTTAGTGATTTTTTTAGTACATTTTTTGAAATTTGACCAATTTAATGTGCTCAAAAAGTGCTGGCCAACGAACTCATCCTTGCATGAAGCTTAATTTTTTGGCGCAAGAAAGAAATTTTCATCTCAATCCTAAGAAATGATAATAGTTTCAGAATGCCTCAAAACGGATTTACATGAAGAAATTGTTGAGAATTTCAGCTTTGAATCGTTTTTAACCCATTGACCCAAATATGTTAATTTTCTTCTAAATTTCACTAAAAACTCTTAGTATCGTTTCAAAATGACTCTAAACGGATTTGCATGAAGGAATTCAAAAAATTTAACTTTTAGAAATTTTGGCACCATTATCTTCAATAACTAGCTAAAACATTTTCGACTTATTGTGACCGAATTGTTGATTATTGTGGGGGATGGTTAATAGGTAGTTTCCCTGTGCGTGTGTTGTGTTCTCTAGATGAATGGTAGGGGGAGAGGGGGAGAGGAATGGATGGGGATGCGGGTAGAGGGTCGATGGTGCAGGGGGTGAGGTGACCTTGAGGTCATCAACCCCCGCGCCTATTTGCGATCCCCCTGAGTTCCGAGGCCTTCGCAACTTTCCATGCCAAGTCATCATTTGCCCTGAGGGAAATGGGAGTGGAAACTGGAATTTCTTTTAATGCGATTTCCTCGTTTTCCCTTCGCACGTCATCCGCGGCGTACGGCGCGTATTGCGACGAATAAGAAATTGACAACCTTCACAAAATTATTAAAAGTTTACCAAAAGTTATGTGATGATGAAGCTATGAACTTTTGAGCTTCGCTGCTGATATCACTATTAATTTTCTATGTACATTGGTATTTTGTAGTAGGTGCATACCCCCAAAAACACGCGTACAAAAGATAACAAGCCACAGAATGCATGATTATTTATTTTAATAATATGGGCAAACCCATTTCGACATGAAAAACTAAAAAAAAAATTAATGAATAAAAAATCTAAGGTAAATAATGCAATAAAAGGAAAAGAATTGATTGATGATATCATTTTGAGCCTTACCAATAGTCGGAGCACCATCTCCTTGTACATTGCTAATGGGACGCCCCCCGGCCGAGCCGCCTTGGGGTGACTAAATAAGTCTACTGCCTACATGTTTAATCTGCAGCCGACATTTCTGATTCATTTTCTCTTCTAATTATGACAGTATATTATATTCATTCATTAATTCGTAAGGCTGCATGTATAAATGCATAAATTTGTGCTAATTTGATAGTTTAGGAGTTTTTCATTTGTATTTATTATTTTGGATTGTTTGATTTAATATCACTATTGTTATGCACTATGTGTGATGGCAAATAAAACTATATATCTATTGCATTCCTTCTCTCACTGTTTTCCACTGCGTGTGGGTGTGAGACGCATCTTGAAGTCTGAAAGACCCACACGCAGTCCAACAGTGAGAGCATGGATGCGCTGTACTTGCAGACGGTGACCCGACTATTGGCTTGGCCCAAATCGGATGAGATGGCTTGGAATCTTTTCTACTCGGAACGTCTGTTTGGGGGGATGTCACTCATTTTTGTTGGTATAGGATGAATAAGGCTGAATGGGATTGCAATTTCTTATTTACCCCTTCCCAAACTCCCCACCACGTAGCAGGTCGTAGCAGCTCGAACCTCAGAAAGGCACTTCAATAGGACAGATGTAGCCTACGTTTCAGTTTCATCGAAATCAGACGAAGGAAAGTAGATCAGATCGCTATTTCATATTTACAACTCCATCACCACCACTTGGTCGTAGCGGCTCCAAAACCCCAAAAGGCACTTTGTCAGATCAAATGTAGGCCAACGTTTCAAATTTCATCAAAATTGGTAAAGGACAACTTGTAGAAGTGGGTGTGTTAAGAATCTGGTGAGGCGCGAAAACAAGAAAGTTCGAAAACGTGCATTTTGACTCCTCGTTTTAGATTACATAGAATCTACGTGCCGTTGCAAATCTAACACCAGGCTACTCAGTGTCAGGGGCATGCTCCTTCTGGGATATGCAACGAAATCAAGTTTGAGTCGACAGATTGAAGTTGGGAGGTGGCCAGTGTTGGGCCGAAGTTCTACTTTGTTACTTTTCTTGGGGCGTCTCTTCAATGCAATAGCGAAAAGTCACTTTTTTGAAGGCTAGGCAAAGCGAGACTAACGTCTCGCTAAACTTGGACTGAATAGGTAATGATTGTTCATCATATAAAAAGAAAAACTCTGTTATTGCAAATGATTGCGTGCAAGTACAAGTCCGCAACACAGCGAAACATTTTCATGTCGCTTCGTGGGCACATTTTCTTGTTTCTGGTTTTCTCCCTTTCAGATGACTTCGCATGTTATTTCTCCCCAAGTTTTCAAAACTGCAAATTACACATTGCATTTTTTGGAAAAGCTCTCCTGATGATTCATTATTCGAAAAAAAAATTAGAAAAATGTAAGACTATCCCTCATCGTAGTGCGACAGTTTTTACCTCCTAAATATTACATATATAGATCATAGCGTTCATTTCTGTCCGCAAAGGTGGCGTTGGAAGCACTTTGCTCTTTTAAGCATTTCTGAACAAATAAATCGATTTTACCCATACTTTCAGTCATAATATTATGTGGAACTATTCAGTATTATCTCAAAAGGTATTCAATGAAGAATAGATATTAAAAATTAAACAAATCTAATAGTTAAGCCTCATAACCCCCCCCTCCATTACCAGTTTTACACTTTTTGGTAAATTTTATTACAGGAAACGCTTCATGACAAAATCATCGTCCCACCACTTGTAAGGTTGAATAGGGTAATGATTTAAAAATGTTTCTTTTTTTCTCCTTTTTTTTATAACATCATTTATTACAGTATTAATGTATTTCATTATGCCGATAAGGTATGATGAAATTAGCCTCAGAAGTCCCTCAGTTTATCAGTGCGCCTCCATACTTTGTGTTCGTATTCTAGATGTGCCAAAGGAGCTTTATTTCAAGTTTCGGCACCATACGTCAATTACGAAAGAAATTTTCCTCAGAGGTCTTTCATCTGATAAATGCGCCTTCACACCTGGTATTTTAGATGCCCCAAGGTGCTTCATTCCAAATTTCAGCACCGTGGGTCAATTAGGAAAGAAATTATCCTCAGGGTTCTCTTAAAATATCAAGCGATTTTGTAGCCGCTTTTGTTCAACAACATTTTACTATCGATCTGCGTAATACAATTTTGAAAGCGAGTCGCGTAACTTAATTTTCGAAAAATAATGAAACCAAAGACAAGTGCGTCAGCAGGTAAACTTCCTTTGAATGCTTCTTTGCACCATATATGGCGCGCAAGTATTCAGTTCCATCAAGACCGATCTGTCATGCTGGTTTTGCCTAACTGATCGACATAAGACTCGGCTCTTAGTCCTTATTTCTTATTTAGTATGGATGGAAGATATGATATAATTATTGTAGCTACCTATTCACGAATGTGTATTACATATTTTGATTTTTACATAGAGAGATGGAGGCCTGAAAGGCTCCATGACAATATAACTTAGTGTGTTAGCGTGGAGGTAATGACAGCGGATGATCATGCTGAGAACCATCAAACTTCAATTTTGATGATTTCTTTAAAGATATTAACGAAAGTGGGACATCCGAAACTTCGTGAACAAGAAATTCGAATATTCAAGATCAATCATGTATACAACGAACAAAGCTGCGAATCGCTTTAGCCTTAGCAAATAATACGGACGCACCTCTTTGTTCCACCTTTCAACCGCGATTTTAGCGTTTCTTCTTTTTTTGGTTTATTATTTCCAATAATAAGCCTATGTGATCGTATAGCAAAAAATTTTTATAACCCCCCCTCAAACTTTGTCACTTTACGTTTCAAGGTGCGTAGAATCCAAATTTGAAATGTCCGTCCGCCGTCCACCGTCCGCCGTCCGGGCCATAAAAGGCCTTAGAATTGACTTAAAAAATCTGTTCTTTCGCACATAGACTCCACTTAGGGTCTAGTTGGTCCTAACTTCTCGCCAGCTCGATCGCTCCACTCTCATGGGTGCTATGAGCCAAAAATAGGTGAAAAAGTGTCTTTTTTTTTTTTTTTTTTGTATATTTCAAGTTGTATAGAAATTGGAGATTTATGAGTGAAAAGAAAATGTTAGCTATTAATTTTATGGAAAAAAAAGTATTCTAAATGATACTCTTCTATTCAAAAAGAGATTTTTGATTTTAGGCAATTTTTTGCAATTTTATAGATTTTTTAAAACAAAATTTAATGAAGTTCAAGTTTTTAGCATAATTTCGTACATAAATTTTTGAACGTTCTATTTCATAGTTGATAAACTTTATTTGACCAATCTTATGCTAAAAAATATCAATTTAACAATTCTTAGCCATTTTCAGTGATTTTGTCAGCACATTTTTTGAAATTTGACCAATTAGATGATATCAATATACAGTATAGGTAACACTTTTATGTGTTGGAAAGATGACTTGGTAATAAATTGTTTTGTTTATCAACTATATTAAAAAGCGTAAAATTGTGAGATTCCGCTGCTGTAATGGATTGAACCCACTTGTGAGGTCCGAAGCTCCGAGTTCCGATACTAAATATACTATAAGCGGCGTTTAATAATTATGGACCAGAGATCTACGTAGAAGGGCTGTCTAATACATAAATAATAAACCTTTGTGTAATAATTTGCAGCGTTTATAACAATTTAGCTTGTGTAACAAATCTACTATTGACGTGGTTATTCCATTCTCAGTCATTTACGTTCCCATTTAAAAACCTACCCTCGTTCGTATGACCGTAATTACTGCTGTCGAATATGATCACCCATGGACTTCCAAGAGTATCCATAACCGTGCACACAAGTAAATATAACTTTGGTGTACCCCACAGGAACTGATTTACTCTACCGCTAGTGAGAAAACCGAAGGACACGGAATGTGGTGCGATGAACCCCTCATGCCAAGACGACCAACTCCATGGTAGTTTTCCTGCGCCATGAAAGAGTTGCAGGTATGACCGCGAATTTATTTGTCGGCTCTCATTTTAGCAAAGACTAGCTGGTTCACCCGTGCGTTATACAGGTTGACTTCAATATATACACAATCCCCCCCTTCACCCATCACATTTTGGGACACCACTATGGATCTGATTCAAAAAAAGTCCTTACTTAAAGTACTTACTTATAAATTACCTATTAGGACCAAACTACTGAGATCAGCCAACACTCCTTCTCCACAAACACCCCCGATATTTTAGATTAAAAATATTCTTGATAGGTAACCTAAAAGAACGTTCAGACTAATCCAATTTCATTCGTCTGAACAACAGGTCACCTGTTTATTCGGTGATGACCAAATTATTCCATTTAACCACCCCCTTCCCCCTCCCTTTTTATTCCTTACCATTTACTCCTTCTTATGGTTGAGGCTAGAGAAAATTTTAGTAGCCTGTGATTAAGGTTGACGTAATCTAAACATATTTGCCCAATCAGATCCCCAATATGTTCAGTGATGTCAAAGATACCCCCTTCCAAACCCCCTCCCCCAAAAACACCCCTATGGTTTAGATTGAAAAACTTGAAGTAGTCTGGATTCAAGTAAGAGTATTTCAAACATTTCTTACCAATCAACTCCAGTTTATTTAGTGATGTCCAAGATAACCCTAATTGTAACCCCCCCCCCCCCCCCCCCCACCCAAAACCCTAATGGTCGGGTTTGAAAATTTCAAATACCTAGTTTGATCCAAGTTGGAGTAACATATTTCAACAATCATATTTCCAGTTTATTTACTGATGTCCATAATACTACTCCATTTCTTTCCCATCCTCTCCCAAAACACCCCTTATGGGTTAGATTTGGAAAATTTTAAGTAGCCTGTGGTTCAAGTTAGAGTAATCCAAAAATATTCCCCCACTCAGATCCCCGGTTTGTTCAGTGATGATAAAGATACCCCATCCCCATATCCCAATTGTGGGGATTTTACTTTTGAAGTACAGAGTATTTTTTGCTTTTCACGCGAATTTCCCATACTTTTTTACATTGTAGCAGTCACGCCATGCGTAACTCTTACATCTTATTATGGTTCGGTTTCCCTTGGATTGAGGATCGTATAAAAATGAAAAGAATATGAGACTGTTAGTGATAAAGATAAGGGAAGATATGAACTTCCCATCTTGATCTTGATCGGTATGATCAATAAGGCCAAGAACGTTTAATTAAATTACGAGTTGAAAAAAATGGGGTTAATAAGTGGTGGGTTGAAACGTTCACATCAACCAACAAGTTTTTCTTAGCACCCATCAAATAACTCCCGTTTTGATTGCTATAAGAATATGAAAAATATCACACATAGATCACAGGCATAATAAAATATTAAAATATCAGAGGCATAGGTTAGAATATTCTTTCTAGTCACAACGAACCGGCGCTCCCGTCCCACAAGCTTTGGCGTATTATCCCTTTTCAGCTAAAACGAGCTCTGAGGATAAATAATGATTTCATGATTATTTTTTCTGCTTGGCTACTTGAACCAACTCTAGCTTCGCCGTTCATACAGATAATTATCGTTAAAGAATGCTCCCAATGAGCGACTTTGAATTCCATTAGTTGTCAAAGAACTCATACTCGAAGCTCAGCCAGCATTCCAGGAAAGCAACGGCTATCTGGAAATATGTAATTTTCTTAAAACAAACTCCAAAAGCCCATGTACATTGTATATAAGATCTTAGAAATCATCATATAAATCTTATAAATTACTAGAGGCCTGTTAGGGCTTGGAAAGCCCTAATCTAGTCCGTATGACAGTAAAACCTAACAGGAACTCAGCACATTATAGTAACGATATAAGTCCTACCAATTCGCGGGGTTATGTGGACCTGGGCAAAGCTAAGGCGATGTTATCAAATGATTAAAAAAGAGGAAATACCGATCAAAATGTAAGTAATGTAATAAAATAAATATCACCAGTTGAGGTGGTCCTCGCCACTATGAGACTAAACAAAAAGTTGAATCGGGGAATTCAGAATTTGGGCATGGTGGGATGATGGCGTAAGTCTATCTCGAGTCTTCTTCGTTTCTTTGTAAGTGTTCGCGTCCGTGTCTTCTATCTCCTTCTTTATGTCGTTGATTATATCTTGATCGGTAGTACTCGTAGATGTCGAACTGGTGTTGAGTTGTGTGTAGGAGATGCTACAGCTGTCTTCGTCCTGATGTGTCTGGTACCACTACAGCAAAGCTCGTGCTTGTTCTGTGTCTGGATTAATTTCGAGTGTTGTGAGCCGAACGCGGTAGATACATTTCTAAAGTGCCTAATAGTATAGGTAGGTACCTTTGCATGGTTTGACCTGTCCTCCGCCTTGCCAAGAAGTGCGAAACACCCTTCCTCTCTTCGGTGGTCTTCCATTCATGTTTTGCAATAAACTTGGGGCCGCGTTGCTTTTCTCGGCGTCCAGACAAAAACAAATCGGACCGCCTAGATACACGATCAAGATAAGCACAGAGACTAACGGCGACACTTAGGGCCGTCTAACACTGAAATCAGTCCGCTAAGTTCTTCACAATTTTAAAGATCGTTCAGAAATAACTATCCTTGATGTTCGTAACTACACTACGTTTCTTACTTACCGTGGCAACTATTGTTACTGCCACAGCCTAATAAGCAGAGAGTCTCCCTATCAAATTTCAACTTCCTACAGTGAACAGGAAAGAATTTAGCTCACTCAGCTGATCAAAAAAGACCCCATCACTTCACTCCTCTCTTAATGTCCCAGAGAGTCTACCTATCAAATTTCCTTTCTACAGTGAACAGGAAAGAATTTAGCTCATTCAGCTGATCAGAAAAGACCCCATCACTTCACTCGTCTCTTAATGTCCCAGAGAGTCTACCTATCAAATTTCAACTTTCTACAGTGAACAGGAAAGAATTTAGCTCACTCAGCTGATCAGAAAAGAATTCGAATGAGCGGTCTAACACAAAAATCGGACCGCGAAGTTCTTCACAATTTCAAAGACCGTTCGGAATTTTATATATAATTCCGAACGGTCTTTGAAATTGTGAAGAACTTCGCGGTCCGATAATTATAAATGGTTAATAGTTATTAATAGTTATAAATAGTTGGATTTCCATTGAATAGTTTGAGGAACAGTCTTGGACGTTTAACAATGGTAGACATGGGAGGCCAAAAAAGGCTTTAAATGTTTTTCCGACTTCTGAATTCTAGTTCTTGAATTCTGATAGATACCCACGAACTTTCATGCCCATGTGTTTTTCCCCTCTTTTTATTTCTTTATGTTCACGTTTTCGAAAATCAATAAGTCTTTTCTAATATCTCCAAGCCTACGATGCGTACTGGGGGTCATAATTGTTTAATGAAGATGGTAGATATACTTGTGGATCCTATGGAATGAGAATTTTCTTTACTTAGCTTTGTTTTATTGCAAGGGGGATAAACATTTAATTAAGAGAAGTGTTGAGGATTTGTATTATATTCCTCTTTTATTTTCCTGAAATCCCCTATTTACATTAACGTTCCTTCTTCAACGTATTTATGGTTTTTAATTATTGATGACAAAAGGGCTGTGTTCTTTGTCTCTTACTAAATAAAAGGAAATCGTAATTATGTTTTTAATTATTGTTAAAAAATAATTTTTTGTTGTTGCCAACTTTGGAAAGATCACTCCTCAGAGCCCAAGCATAAATAAATTTAGAAAAATCTTGGTTTTTCACCACGATACTGTATTAGATGATTTTTTGGAGTTTTCGCTAGTGTTATGTTTAACCCAAGGAATTACATTTAATTCTAGATTACTGGCACTGTGTAACATACGTAATATGGTGCTGATGCACATAAACAATGAATTCCGTCATGATCAGTATTAACCTTTCGCTGGGTATTTTTTCCAGCATTTACTTGTCAATAATCACATCCATTAAACAAAGAGGGCTATAAGTTACCATCCCAAATGGTATAATGCAGTACTCCTACACACGTATTACTTAAGAGCTACTTGAGAAACTCGAAACGAAGGACGGGGACCAATTTGACTACACCGAACTTCGCACATCAACATGTTATAAAAGTGGGTATTTTGCAGTAGGATCAAGCGTGATATTGTGGTTATACTCCACACCCTCGAGGCCGAGTCATGATGACTGTTCTGGTGTTGTTGGTTTATCCAAGGTATCAAAAGTGTGAACGGATAATCCATAGTTGCAAATCAAGTAGGTATCACGTAATCAGGTGACATCCGGGCAGGTAGCTCTATAATATCAAGGCCTCTTTCAGTGATCCATAAAAATACCTACGCACAAGCACAGTCGGTAGTAGAAACAGTTTCGTATAGTGCCTCCAGATTGTCTCGTCCTTTGAGTCATTACAGTGTACAGTCTACTCACTTGTGTCCTGCTAGAAATCAAGATGCACGCAGTTTGTTATGGTGACACCTCGGCACCGTAACGTTTGAACACAATTTTATACAGATTCGACGAACGTCAATCGTACAGCAGCAAACGAGTTATGAGAATGAGAGTGGGTGGTGTGGAGGAGGAGGAGAGACCTCAATGGGGTCGAGGACCGGCAAATAAATTACGAGTTAATAAAACTCTTGTTAGGAGGCGGTGGGTTAAAACGTCCACCCCCAAAACTACCCCTTACCATTTCGTATGGCCCCCGTTAAATGGGCTGTGACGGTGAGGGGGTGGGGAAATCTCACACCACAGTCCGCGGGAAGATTCCCCCAAAAAGTCTCGAGGGTGGGTGCTCCACACCCCGAAAATCTCTCCTTTCAGCCCAGCCCGACCACCCCAAATCTCCCCCTTGTCAAAACCAACATCCCGAATACTCACGAAAATCCTGTATTTTCTTGGATAAACTCTTCTTTTTTATCAGCCCTGTTCAAAGTTTTTCTTTTCTTTTTTTCTTTACAAAGTAATGTTTTTGTAAATAATAAATACGGTGTCGGAGCGGGTGGCGAAGGGACGCGCATGCGGGGTGGCAGATCAATAACCGTGACCCAGTAAGAGAGGGCTCCTCATTCACAAGCCTTACCAACAGAAAATCATTACTGGTCTCTCTCTTGGCCTACTACCCAGCCGTACTCCATAGACTACCTATTGATTCTGCCCTTCGGACTAACCTTTAAAACCGAATTATGCTGACGCCTCTCGCGGTATCAGGTGTTGATGATAATAATGAATATTGTGGATCGATCAATGCCTGCAATGGTTGAATAATATTCAAGTAACATTTGCAAAACCATAGTACACATTTAAGTATAATCAATCAAACAGAAACTGGGTGTTAGAGCCTAAATATAACGCTTATTTATAACAATGATTATGTTAAGCAGGACTCGTGTCCCCACAGAATTTTATTGCAGAAAATTATAAAACGTTATTTATCAATAACCGCCTTCAAAGGAAGTATTCTTGTCTTATATTATTACCAGGAAACCCCGTTGCCTAAAATACAATGGGAGCTGAATGAGGACACCTTAATAGAAAAAGCCGTTTAAGTTTTTATCATCGTAGGAATAATAAAGAAGGAATTAGGCTCAGAGCCTTATCATCTGATCATGGTGGCTATGTGCATTGTTATTGTAACCCAGCTGTTCCAAAGAGGCTCCCTTTCAAATTGCAGAGTATTATTCAGATAGAAATTAGCTTCAAAGTTTGCTCAATTGATGAGTGTAGTGCCTTCATGAAATACCTTTTCATTTTAAACCTGCCTATATCTATTTAAAAAAATTAAGTAGCTTTTGGCTTTCGAATCCTGCGATTTTTAAGACTTCCTTTTCTTCGGCATTATGCTCCTCATGATGCACTATTCACCCAAGTACAAAGTTTTGAACATTTACACCCTATACACACACTATTATCGCACTGCCAATCAAAATAAATAGTGTCAATTCACTCTTAATCTGCAGGAATATTCTGCGCCCAAAAATCCCCACCAAAATTACCCAACTTTTCGTAGAAAAGGGAGTATTACAGCCGTCGGCACGGCGGCGGCGGCATTCGGGGATGGAGATGCATTTTCTTTGCGTTTCGGAGGGTTAGAACACGTTTACAAAAGTCACTCATTTTCAGATTTCTTTTCATATATATATATTCCGATTTGGATCAAATTTTGATATGTTGTATTAACATGTCGGAACTTGTGCCTCGCTGACTTTGGTCGGGATCCGCTGACCACTCGCCGTAACATCAATCGTAATGATGGCAAAATCGTGCTCAAATCTCTCCTATTCACTGTAGGACGTCCAACTTTGATGAGCTGAGATTTGATTGTAATCCCGGGCAGTCACGTCTAAAAGCACAGATAGTGCAGGTCCTACAAGCGAAGCTCCCAGGGCCAAGCCCCTAGTCTCATAGCTCCAGCCATTTGCAATCGCGACTGTCTCAAAATGTTCGCGGTACTCCTCCCATGGAATCGCACCGTCATACTTTTGAGGTTTAAAAGTGCCCCTTATAACGAGATTCGGAGGAATCCCTTGTTGAGGAATCCCTTCATCATTAGTGGCCCGAGGGTCCGGACGAATCTCCACGGGGGCCTGCGCAGCGTGCACACGCAAACCGTCTTCTAATTCTTGGCGGATCACCACTTGGAACTCGCGAAACAAAGCCCTTACTTCCGCCATCATATCCGCACGGAGAGCGTCTCCTTGTTCAATGACCGGAGGTGACAAAACGACCGGATCGGCTCCCACTTCAACGCCCCCGCCGATTGGTGCAGGCTCATCGCCGTCTGCATTCTGCATGTTCGCGTGCGGCCCGACACTCCCGGTCACACCATCCTCCACGATTGGTTCTGCGGGTACAAGCAACCGACCACTACGCAAACGGAAACCGTCCTCAGGATTCATTGTAGAGGAATCGTTCTTTCGCCAAAAAATCAAGCATTTCAAAAGAAAGGATGAGTTCATTGGACAACAGTTTTTGAGCACATTAAATTGGTCAAATTTCAAAAACTGTACTCAAAAAATGTCTAAAAATGGCTAAAAACGGCTAAAAATGGTTAAATGTATATTTTTTTGTAGAATATTGCTCAAATAAAGTTTACTGATTATAAAATAGACAATTATGCTGAAAAATGTACTTAAAATTCATCAAAATTTGCTGACTGCCAAAAAAGCTAAAAATTCAGAACCTCTATTTGAATAGCAGGTTATTATTTAGAATACGCCGATTTCCTTGCACTCAAAAATCTCAAATTTCAAACAATCAATCGATAATTTAATAATGATGGCATGAATGGAAAAGGGTGTAGAACACGTTTATAATACTACTAATTCATTTTCAGATTTCTTATCATATATATATAATTTAATTATGTACACTATTTTGTGCTCACTACTCCTCCAAAACGGTTTGTCCGATTTGGATCAAATTTTGATATGCTGTATCAACATGTTGAAACTTGTGCCTCGCTGACTTTGGTCAGGATCCGCTGACCACTCGCCGTAACATCAATCGTAATGATGGCAAAATCGTGCTCAAATCTCTCCTATTCACTGTAGGACGTCCAAATTTGATAGGAAGCCTCTCTGGGACAAGAAACAAGCAAAGTGAGGGGCGCCATCCTGATCAGCTGGGTGAGCTAGAATCTCTCCTGCACACCGTAGGACGTTGAAAATTGATAGGGAGCTTCTCTGGGACTACAAGAGACAAGCAAAGTGAGGGGCTTCATCCTGATCAACTGAGTGAGCTAAAATCTCTTCTGTTCACCGAAGGACGTTGAAAATTGATAGGGAGCTTCTCTGGGAAAACTAGAGACGATTGCTTACAGGCTCCATCCTGATCAGCTGAGTGTTCTAAAAGTTAAGTTGTCTGTCTGATTACAACGAAATTTGATACAGAGCCTCTCTGGGACATCAAGAGACGGATGAAATGTTGGGCTCCACCCTGAGCTGCAGCTGACTGATTCGAAAAGTTGGTTCTGCTAACGCAAGCTGCATGGTTTTTTTTTTTTTACTTTCCATTGTTTTGTATAACAGTAACCAAAAACGATGTTCGAGGCCTTTCCCACCCCCTAAAAGGCTTCAATCAAGCTTACTATCCTCCTCTATAATATTATGTTAATTGACTGAAAACAAATAGCCATGAAACTAGAATGAGTGTGATGAAAGATTCCTCTTTTTGTGTGTCTGGCAAGTATTAAGACGTTCAGAATATCAATGTTTGAAGATCTGACTTTTTCAACTTAAACTGAATGGTTCCGCCCCCAAAAATCGTTCAGGTATCTTTGATTGTAATAGTAAGTTCTTCCCGCCTGATCCTATTCCAATGCCATTAACGTGTAAAGTAGTTCCGCATATCAGGATTTTCCTTACCAACGAACTTGTTTATCGGGGCAACGACGCCAGGGAAGTATAAGTTGACGAAGCAGGAGGAGGTTCGGAGGATTTACTATAGTCTAAATGTGATCCGGAACTTTTCGATCATTTTGCAAAAACCCTCATCAAAATCGGTCAAGGCGTTTGGGCGTGAATTTTCCTTACACAGGCAGACAGAAAGACATACTTCTCTCTTTTATACAGGAGGATTACGAACTTGTTTGTATCTGTCGCCTATTACTCCGTTCTGCTCCATATGCTCATCATACTGGGAACGCATGGTCTGCAATCAGTCGATGTTATAGGGGAGCGTTTAGAGTATTATCCGCAAGATCCTAGAAAAATGCCATAAAAATCGATCCTTTGATTCCAGAGTTTCTGCAAATATTTAGCGATTAAAGTGAATCGCTATGAAAAACGGCGTTTTGGAGAGATCGAAATCGTGAGGGGCTAGAGGAAGCACTGATAGCCATTGAGATGAGTCTCCCTCAACAATCCTCTTTATGGAGCGCTGTGACGTAAGGGGAAGGGCTGCAATAGCTTCCTCGCTTAATCCACGGCAAATTTCCTTCCGCACCTTCCGTTCCATTTCTAAAATTTGCCCCACATGGTCGCCCATTTTCAGATGCAATAGCCCATTCTTGGAGATCGGTTGCCCGCCTTGAGGTTTGGATCGAAGAAGAAAGTTTCGGTTCTTGAACATGTCGTTGGGTCGTCCAGTGAACCCCACCGTATTTCACTGAAAGATCAACCAACGCGTATTCTCCTGGCTACACCTCACTGCCCAAATAATGGATGTCAGAACGTTTTGGATAGCATCTCTTAGGGGTATGTATATATCGTCACATACAGGAACAGCTCTTTGAACAAAGTCCCACTCTCTCTGAAGAGATTTGGTGAATGTTATACACACAACCTGGGGGCTATCTTTTGCACATTCAGCAAACTTTTTGAGTTCACAAAAGCTCAGCTAACTCTGGAGCTCACAAAATTCTGATTGGCTTCAGGAGGACACAACATGCCTCCCAGAAATTTATGGGAACCTTCTACCTCAATGGAAAATCCACCAAAAATGTTCTAAGCCTCTTCTTCCTTTCCCTCTGTGTTTTGAACTCGTGCAAAGAAACAACAACACTTCCTAATTTTGTGCATACGCGCTGTGTACGGAGGGCTAATTTCACGTTTTTTTTTTTCTCCAATTAACTGGATTTTTCTAGCACTGAAACTGAAATGGGATTACTCAGTTACGAACTAAACAATTTAAAAATTGCTCGTATCTAATAGACGCTGAATATAATTGTCTACAAATTTTTGCAGCACGAAAGTCGTTCGGAATTAGATTCATCCGAGAAAAGTTGGAAAGTACCTATGTTGAAAAACGTACATTTTGGGGGTTATTTCACGAAAACCCTCGTTAAAGAGCTAGTTTGGGTATAGAGACGAGGGGCATTTTCTGAATCAGCGTAAAATTTCCTTTAAGGGGGGGGATTTTGTCCCACTAGGTCGCTCATTCGTCCTGGTGTGTGTCGTTTCAATACTCCGGGGGAAAAAGACCTGAGTGATGGGTCAGTTCATCGTCTATTTAGGTCATTAAACTCCAGGCCATTTTAACCGGTTCGAACCCATCACCCTTTCGGTTGAAAAACAGAAAAACACCATTAGGAATTAAGGGAGATTCCAGCCCGTTTAATGTTGTCAGAAGTGAGTACAATACAAATCGATGATATGTTATTACCACGGTTAGGGGGGGGAGTTGCACACTCCCGAATCGGAACAAGTATCTTCTCGGGTACGACCCCAGGTGTAATAAACTTAATTGAATTAATGCTTCACTCATTCACCAGTGTTTCTTCCGAGTATAACGATAATGGGATTGTGTTATCTATGGAGAAATCAGATTACTGATTATTGAAAGAGATTATTGAGGCGTGAGAGAGGACGGGGGAGGGGGAAGAAAGAGAATATTACATAATCAAAAATAAATTAAGTTCATGTTAATTTGAGTGATTGAGGATAATAAAGTAATCAGTAAGTTTGCAAAAGTACTTATTGTTTATTTATAAATAGCAACAAAAATTATGTATTTTTAATATCTCAAAAAAGGTTTGAGGTTCAATGATTCCAATTTACTCCTATTCCAAAGATGTGCCCACCGCTTATTTTTATTTTTATTTTTTATTTATTTTTTTATTTTTTATTTTATTTTTTTAATTATTATTTTAAAAAATTCACTAATACTCTGTACTTGTTGGAATGCTTTGAATTTCGCTCCAGAATTTATGGAATGTGAAAAAAAAACATGAGGAAATTGAGCGTTTCGGTGAATTCTATCTACATATTTATACATTCAAACTACTAGCACTGATAAAGTTACTTTGGTATAAATATATAGAGGCGTGAAGCAGAATCATGATTTGTTAAACCTTTCCGTTTTTTCAAGTTTTCAAGATAATTTGTGCAATCAAGTATAATTTTGTATATCTTATAACATTATGTGAATAAATAAGAAAACTAATGATATGAGAAGGTACAGTTTAATATGAGGGATGTATGATGATAACACATGGCCTCAATAGCATACCGTAAAATATAAATGACAATAAATAGACAAAACTTTCAGCAGTTAGAAAAATGTCTAATATACTGATTTCACAACTCTCTATTATTTACAGGTTACCGCATCTTAAACCATAAAATCAGTACGTAGTTAATTAGATCTACTTAAATAAGGCCTCCGGTATATTATATCATTATGTCCTCATTCATCAAATGAACAGTTTTAATCAAATCTACTCTTATGGAAATAAACATTTTATTACGTAAGTCATGTTGCTGACGTATATAATTGATTTCATAATTTCTCTATTCACATTTTCATAGCAGCCACCACTCAATTCCAAAGTATAAAGTGTTATATAAAAATCGTGCGTATGAGTTTTCTTTACTAAAAATCAATAAATAAAATCAAATAAATAAGGTAGGTATTACGTTATTCTTACTATTAATCATAAAATTAATATCGAATAACTTTGGAAAAAAAGAAAACATTGTACCTAGTGTTGCGATTTTTCTACTTAGCAAAAAAATCCTAAAGAAAAAGGAGATTTTTTCCCCTTTTTAGCGCATTTTCTTTTAAAAAAGGAAAAATGATCTATTGTGTTCACTTTATCCGTTTATGTATGTTTGTCCTCTAAAAATTGTTTTAAATGCCACTTCCCGACGTTAGATTTTGATGAAACTTGGTATCGAAGTAATCTGTAATATGGTGAGGGTATCAATGTATCAGGGGCCGCCTCCAAACTGAGGATGGACTCCAAAGCCATTTTTTCTCCAATTCGGCGCAGGAACTGAAATTTGAGAGGGAGGCTCAAGGGAGAATGCTGAAGACGCATAAGAGGTAATCGATCAGTTGAGTGAGATCAAAAGCCATTTTGTCTCCTATTCAACGCAGGAAGAATCTATTTCAAGCGGATCT
Source organism: Adelphocoris suturalis (assembly GCA_030762985.1). Lineage (NCBI taxonomy): Eukaryota > Metazoa > Arthropoda > Insecta > Hemiptera > Miridae > Adelphocoris > Adelphocoris suturalis. The sequence goes on along the minus strand of CM061041.1, from coordinate 116,805,994 downwards.
CCTTACAAGAAAATTTTCTATCATATGACTCACTTCGTGAGCACTGATATACTTGTTTATTATTTATGTGAGTTTATAAGATCATTCGGATTTGGAAATCTTTGTTCCCTAGTTCACGGAACCAAACCATTTAGTGGAGAGACAAGAAGCTAGAATACAGCTTCAGCCAATATGGAGACGATTTCATGCAACGACGATATTAGGGATTCAACGATTCGCCGACGACCTCCGACGTCGAATCGTAAAAATGCGTGTCTATTGTAGTTTTTTGAAATGCCGAATTCAATCGATCAGCGCTGTTCAAAACTTAATCTTCATTCTAAATAAAAATATGGACCAACTACTACCAATCTTTAGCTTGAAAATTTTGTATTTATCCTTGTACCTACATCATAAGCGTAGGTGTAATTTGGATATCGGGTTTTCCTTTTTTGGCTATGACACATTGTGCTCTTATCCTCCACACGTTTTACGTCCTATGCAAGCATATTTGAAATATGTGCAGTATACGTATACACAAATTGAAATGATTTTTGGTTTCTGCTACATATGGAACACACTCGTTTTAATAGGTAACTCATATCTTTTCCTCTATTTTACTTTTGCTTCCTCACTACCGAAGGTATGGAAGCTTTGTGTTCGTGGTTGTAGTCGAAAAAATGTTTGCCCTTCAAAATCAAAATTTCCCCTTGCTTTATGCGTTTCAGAACGTGCTGATCAATTTTGGTTCCGTGTCTGTCTGTCTGTCTGATGTCTGTATGTCTAATCTGTGGTAAATCCTTGTCACGCCCAAAACTATACCAGATTGTTGTCCGATTCCAATGAAATGTTCAGAGATTGTGCGGATTAGCTCTTAAACGGCCCCTATGATTTTCGATGCCATTGAATCAACAGTAGACTGTGCGCTTGCGCAAACTAAATTACTTATAACGTCGATTTCTTATCATCCGTTTGTCCGATTTCTTTCAAACTCATGAGGTTGTTGGGTACAGGGTGATGCTCTTTGTATTTTATCGAGTTTGCTTGAATAATTGGTAATTACTACGTATGCGAAAAACCAGTGTTGGATGAAAATCTGCGTCTAATGAATCGATTTTATTGAAATTTTCAATTCTTGTGTTACCCTTTAGACATTCCCGCTCATGCAAACATGAATTACATCCCTAATTTCCATACTAGCGCGTATACAATTGAATAAGATACTGTTATATTTTGCATTCAACCATTTCGACTGAGACGTTGTTCTTCAACTAATTCTATACGTCCATGTTACAATGTGAGAGGAAGCTATACTGCCCACCCAACTTGGCAGACGTTTTAAATCTAGAGGACGTTGCCACCCATCTGGAACCAGTTGGGAACTAGTTTTAAAGAATAAATGTTTCTTATCCCTCCCATAGAAACTCGTGACAAAGTTCTTGGAAAAATAACTTCCCTAAAGTTAAATAATGATCTGTTAATGAAGATATGAACATTAAGCCATGGGTTTTAAAATTATGACGTCAATTGATTATTAACAGCTCTTTTTATTAGCTAGTAAAGTCCATTTATTAATGATTGTCAAGTCTTTGTAGGATGAACATTTGATTTCACAGGAGAGGGTAAAGGCCCGTTGGTCCAACTGCGGATGACAAGAGAAATTTAGTGCCCTCTCTTTATCTTTGCCTTACCACTCCCCAACTTCTGCGTCTGTCACGAATGATCAAAGCCACCGGCAGGAAATCTTCTACGCTATAGAGACAAATGGGAGGAGTAGGTGTTCTGAGTGGAACAAAGTTGTTCTGACGACGGAGACAGCGTGTTCGGAGAGCGAGACTGGATGAGGAAGATTTGTTCAAAAAAGAGTCAGTTGGGAAGAGCGTTCTAAAAAGACCGGTGGGAGGGCGAGAGAGGCTGTTCTGAAGGGCTTTGGATTATGTTGAGGAACATGCCGCAGAATTAGCACTTCACAAGAGACATCCTGTGACCGAGCCCACCCCTTTAGTGTTTGATACCGGCCCGAAATTGGTTTTGGAGCGTAACAACTCCAAAGTGTATGCGAGGAAGTTGCTATGATCATCTTGTCGTAAAACTCACTGTGCAGCATTAAGTATCTCTATAGCTACTCTCACAGGCCCCATGCTAAATGGCCATGGAGCTTTATTAAGTCATGAATCCATGAATCGATTTCAGATCTGGCTTTTCCAGTACCACTAATTTCTGGCGCCATCTCAATCAGGGTTCTGCACTTCCCGATGTAAAGCGTGTTCTAGTTTCAGCATCCGAGTCCGGTGAAAACTTTTCCGATACCGTATGAAGTTTTCAACGCTTGTCACCAGAGTTTTATTCAACCTGAAACCTTGAAATTCTTTCCATTCGTCTGTAACTTCACGTTTTTAACCTCAAATCAATGCAATACCAACCCGTAGAGTCAATGATTCGGTCCATATAGAAGCCGAAGCCGGATACTACTCTAACTTATCATTCATAACCTTGACTTCATAAAACAAGGCTCGAGCATAGAACATCTCTATCCTATCAGTGACCTCGTCCGTACTAAATAATTTTCATTTTAGCAAAAACTTTGTGACTATAAAGATTCTAAATTCGAACACTGCTGGCAACCAGTTGTAAAGTGACTTTTGATACTTTCCACCGAAAATTTGGTTTGATGCCATACAAATTCCCAGCAAACCCAACATTTTCAAGCATCTCAGTGTCATTAACGATACTTGTGTGCCTCGCTCGAATTTCGGTTGTCAAACACGAAGTAGTACATATCTGATAGTTGGCTGATAGAGAGGCAGTAGGCAACTGAGGCGAACTTGTCTTTGCATGGGGTATATACCTAATGAAAATATAAGGGCATCGACTTATACTCAAGCTACTTGAGGTTCGTGAAAGTTCAGTCCTGACTAAGGCAATTTAGTACTTTTCTGTTGTACCTTAATAATAATGCTATAAGAGAATCTGGATGAATAGAATGCGTCTTTGGTTCCCACTCCATCGCAACGAAGAAACTGCTTATCGATGATGAAGGTTTCACATTTCAAGGAACTTCGGTATTTTCTATGCTGCATTTCAAATTAATCAATAGTGTTTCAAGTACTGAAAACAACTCAAAAGTGAATTTTTCATTCTTCTACTTGGCAGTGATGGTTCACTCATATAACGAGACCTTCATACCATACTGGCATCATGATCAGAATGCCAAGGTATGGATTCTGCAGGACCTGTACAGAACTCAAGTTTACTATACTTCGATTCAATTTGTTCCTTCCCGAACTTACCGGAGCAGAATCGGGAATGTCTCACTTGTTTGTTTAAGTTACTGGGATTATTTTCTAGTTGATCCACTATATTTTTCGTGAGTAGCTGGTTACTTTACAAGATTCAAAAATATCCATTGTACATTTTAGGCACCGAGAGTGACTGTAGAATTTAACCAATTTTTTAATACAATTCACTGTGGCATTTTTATCATGAAAGGATCATTTGGGCTGGAAAAATCTACGGGTGTTTTTGGTTTCAGAGGCAAAAAAAAAAAAAAAAAATCCTTCTCTGTAGAGACGATGTTTTCCCTCACGATAGGCCAAAATCGGTTGACTGCAGTTGAATGTGCACGGTCACATTCGAATTAACAAACTAAGATGATCTATTTCAATCGAAAAAAAAAGATAATAACAAAATAATAAATAATAGTCTAAATTATCTCCTTTTCACCATAGAAGGTTGTCATTTTATAGGTATCATTTCTGGGACAATAAGACACTAATGCAATGGCAGGTATGACGGGCTACATTCCCATCAGCTGAGTGGGCTGATTCTAATATTTTTTGGTTGCTTTGAAGAAAACGAGTTTTTTTCGAATTAGGTATGATCGTGATACTTTTGTTCTTCTACCGGTGAAGAACGATCCATAAACAATAATCGGACGTAAAAGCATTCACTGGTCGTTTTTCAAAAGTTGGAGTGTGACAAGGAAACTAGCTGCCAGAAAAATTTAAGGGAATCGGCAAGCAGCAACAACAGAAAATCAGATAGTCGGAAAATGGGGATCTTCAAACTATTTAAAAAGTATTTGCATTAAAATTGATGGGTGCTGCGCACAGAAAGTGCAAACATTTAAAAGCAATTCGACACCTAATTTGAAGCATTAAAAGAAAATACGGTCAAATGTAATGGAGAATGGAGCTTTTAATTAGGAATTTATGCATCCTAAAAAGGAAAACAACATCAATATCATTGGGGAGATCAATCTTTTTGAGGGATTAATCTTTTTTCTTCTCTTTGGTAGATCAAAAAAGTTCAATATTGAAAATAATAAACCGAAAAGCAATCATAATAATGGGCGCAACATGACGGTTTCCGAGACATGACGTTTGGCTGTGGTGTAGTGGAATGAGGGGAGACCCTGGATTGGTAGGTATAGGTAGGTCACCTTGGCCTTATCGATCAAGTTGCCTCGGGTGTGACTGACCGCCTCCGTGTCTTTTAGCTTTATTAGCTTCTTCTTATCATCCGTTTTCCCTGGCCCCTTTAGCCTCTTTTTAGGATGAATGACGGGAGTCAGAGGATTAAAAGATGTCGCGAGACGACATTAGGGGGGAGAATAATGGATGTCATTGCCCACTGTGTTGCTGACACAACGGAAGAAGGGGTTATATTAATGAGATTTTTTCTTTTGTTTTGATACATCGGAGATTATTGAACGAGCTTTCTTAATGCGATGAGAGACTTTGATGAGATACAACCAAAAATATCTGGTGAGATACTTACCTTCCCGGAATGTTTTAATTAAAGTAAATTTGGTGTCTGAAAATAAAATATAGGTACGTTTTGATGGTAGATTGAAGAGCGAAAGAGAGGTTAGACATTAATAGAAAATTACGTCACCATAGAAAATTAAATAGTCAGTTTGTGTTTAATTGGCAAATAAGTATTAAATAGTTGAAGCAGTAATAGTAGTCTTGTCTATAACTATCGTGACAGGGGGGACTGAGTGGCAATCGCATCACTGATGTCATGATTTTCCATCCTTAATGAAATGAAACTGAAATGAATGTCAGATCAAATCATTTGGGATTGGTGTGCCATATTGGTGTTTGGGAACAATATAGGAAATGAAGATATTCAATTCAAACAAAACTCCGAGGAAAATATCGCTGGAAATGTTAGGAAAATTCCATGAAGTCGTCACAATTCCTGTATAGTAAGACGAAATTGGCTGAAGAATCAGGGGATGCATTGAAAACACAAACCATGGGGGTTGTCATAGAGGTGTTCGAAAAAGCAGCACTAACGTTGCCCAACAAATGCGTACAATTTTAAAGGTACGTCAAAACAAGTAGAAATTTCAACATAGTCGATAAAACAAAAATATATACTTACTGGTCTCTAGAAAACGATTTGACCGACCACTGGCAACGAACGGATCAATAGAAGAAAGCACACAGACTGATGCCAACTATAAGAAGAAGTAACAAAAGGAATTTAAAAAAACTAGACGTGTCAATATTAGTTATTACAATTAACAATCAGGGTCACTTTTATTTAATTACAATCAAAAAGGGGTTATTAGTTAATAACAATCAAAACAGAGCCAGAGAGCAAAAAATGTACATAGTACATACATAAGAGAGAGTGACGTAGGCTAGGTTGACATCGGGTCTAATCATCTCAATAATTTCTGCCGAAGTTCATTTCTACCAAAATTGAACTACAGCGCTGAAATTTGAAACTGAGCCTCTTGAACAGGAAGGGTAAAGTAATTAAATTATGCTGAACCACCTTTATCAGATGAGTGAGCTGTGAGGTTAATTTTATTCCAAATCGACCAACGACTCCAATTCCCTCTGTGACAGATATAATATAATTTCATCCGTGGAACCACCATGATCAAGGTAATAACACGCCGGGTATCAGAGCATCGGATAAAATTATCTTGAAATGTAAGCGAACTATTTCATTAGTATAATGATAAAGTTTATAGCCGTGAGGATTACCAATTTTTACTAGTTAGCATGTGACCTATTTAGGTATCAAATTCAGCTTGTCCAAAATAACGAATTGTTCGTAAAAATTTGCAATCAGTAGGTATAACCGATCTTGTATTTTGAACAATTTCTTTTTCAATTCTTCTCACACAGTTTAACTGAAAAAATAAAATAATAATAATAATATATGTATAAATAGGTAAGAGTCTTCTCGAGTCTTTCCACCAAACTGTGGAATCATTAGTATAATTATGAATAGTTTATTGTCGTGAGGATTATTAATTTAAATTTCAGCATTTAACCGATTTAGGTATCGAATTTAGCTTGCCCCAAAAAATCGTTCGTCAAAATTTGTAATCATTATAACCCGTTTTGTATATCCGAGTTTATATTTTTGCAACTTTTTTCAGACAGTTAAACTGAAGAAAAAAATGAAATATAATACAATATTTATAAAGAAGTACGCGAAACAAATGAAATCCAACAAACAAATGACTTCCTCATGTCTTTCCCATCAGCTGAGTACGCGGCATTGCCCCAAGGCCGTGAACGGCTGATATTTTTAATGCGTTTCCGATGGTTGGAAATCCATTCTAATAGTGATATATACACACCTAATTATTTTTACAACCAAATAACCATCTAATTTTACTGTACAAATCAATAATGAACTGCGAGACATTGTTTAACTCCTAGTTTTATATTTAGCTCGCATTTCGGCAGATTGTATCAACGTGTTCGTCAACAACCGTGTGGTTGTCATCTATTGAAAATTCCAATCCTAAGGTTAGTCATAGGCACAGATTGCCATTTAGATAAATAAACAGGAAACAACTATCTTCAAATTAATATGCTTGAACTGAAGATGCAATCATAGAATGTATCATCGAGTTCTGACTGCGGTCTTCCACAAAATGAAATTCAGGTCAGTACCAGCCGATAAGTCGGGCACTGATAAATCGCAGAGAACACTCGTAATGCGTAGTTGAGCCCATAGTGCACTGGACAGTGGTTGGACCGTCGAAAGGACGGGGAGGTTCTGCCGGTGCTATCCACTAAGGTCAAACTATAGTGGGAACTCCGTAGTTTGGAGTGAAATGACGGGTTGGTTGCGCTCAGCAGTGATAACGTCACTCTGCTCTGGTGACAACAGATAGCACAACCCTCCTTTTCTCTGGGATACAAAACGTTCGAACAGCCGTGAAAACCGCCAGCCACAACATTGCAAAAAAAGGAGATTTTTTCTCATGGATTGAGTTTCCTAGCAGAGAGATAGCAGGGGGTTCCAATGTCGAATTTGTGTTTTCTCACATATTGCTCAACTGGGAAACAGCTGCATGTGTGAGCACTGGATACCTTTATATTTTAAACGAAACTAGTTCTAAACGCTGCAATTATTACACAATGGTTTATTATTTCTGTGATAGCCCTTCTACGCAGATCATTGGTCAATAATTATTAAACCCCGTATGTAATGTATGATCAGAACCTGGCGCATCGTGCCTCCGAGAAGGGTTCACACTTTTACAGTTCCAAGACCCCGCAATTTTACGCTTCACAGTAAAGATGTTTAAAAAACGGAAAAATGATGCTTGATGTAATTTACGTTAGCGCATGCGCAGAATGGAGCAATAATTTGAGAAAAATCAAATTGATAGGATACAATCTACAGCCTAACCCACAAAGTCCCAGAAAATGTAATTAGAATCTGATGAAAATTAGACCTTGTTCTAGGAGTTCACTTTTGCGCATGTGCAGAAGCTAATAATGATGCAATCAGGTGGAAATTAACATGGAATAACTAAACCATTGTCCCTCAACTATGCATCAAATTTGAGCGGGATTTTACAACCAGGGCGTAAAAAAATTATGCTTAAGGGAATTTACGTTTGCACATGCGCAAACCGGAATAATGATTTGAGAAGTATGGAATTAATAGTGGACCATTCACAGCCTAACCCGCACATCCCCTGAAAATTTCATCAAATTCAGATGAAAACTGTTGAAATTAGGCTCTTTTAAAAAAGAATATATATTCGCACATGGGCAATAGTTAATAATAATAGGATTATGTTGAAATTGCTAGGGAATTCTCAAATTAACCTCTTCCACCTACCCTCCAAATTTGAGCGAGATCGGACAACGGGGGCGCGAGAAAATGATGGTTGATGGAATTTACGTTTGCGCATGCGCCGAGTGAAGTATTGATTTGGGAACAGCGAAATTCATAGGGGAGGATCTTCACCCTAACCCGCACATACCATGAAAATTTCATATGAACCGGTTGAATATTGTGGCAATTAAGTTATTATTTTCAGTAAGTATAATTTGTGAGTATTAACAAAATTTGTTTTCTGTTCTAGGTAAGTTCAGACGATCCCTTGTTACCCTCAGCGATCAGTAAGTTCTACCCTCGTAGTAGTAATAATTACAAACAGATTATTGTTTTAGTGATATTTTAACCATAATTAAAAGGTGATATCAAATTCGTGAGAGTATAATTACCTTCATCTGCAATCAACAATTTTTTTTTTTTTTTTTTTTTTTTTAAGGATGAGGATTATGTTGGAATGCTGATAAGAATACTCCTCCATACCTATATCTTCATTATCAACTTTTTTTTTAGAAATTATTTTAGTTATGTAAGTCTGATGAAAATAGCTTAGAAGACTATCCAGATTCAAGTCCCTTGATATCATTGTTATAACATTTTATTATTTCAGGAAGTTTTCTATCTCAATAACTGAAGAATGTTATTGCCTCTGGCCTTTTGAAGAAAGCATTCTCTTCCTTCTCTTCGTGTTCTTTTAGGAAACACTCCTTATAATTCTTACTCATGTTGAGAGCATGCTGATTACGCTCATTGTATGGTCACGTGACAATTATTAGTGAAGTAGCAAAACCATTTAGTATTGTTAGAGGTAGGTACCAACTTTACCATTAATAATTGATGAGATGTTTTCTGAGCTGGACAGGCCCCTTCACTATTTTTTATCTTATCAACTTTTTAATAATAGGGTATTACACCCGTTGGTACTGCTATATTATGGGGCGGGCTTGAGTTTAATGAATAAATGAAATTATATATACAACATTTTGTGTCAACTACTCCTAATCCACTCGTCCGATGTAGCACCATATTCATGATGCCTTGTAGTAGGTACAACTTCTGAAGTCGTGCTAATTGTACAGATGGAAATGGCCCGAAAGCTACAGAACCTCTGGATTTAATAAATCTGTGGACGATGCCGAGTTTCTGAAGTATAAGAATACCTAGGCTTACTCGTCAACGACTAGGTGTAAGACTATTAATCAGAAACGATTACAAGCTTAAGAAAACCGGCTTAAGAAAGGCTTGAATCAACTGACGAATTGAAGGGGGCTTAGGTCAATACCCAATCAATACCCATCTAACCGCATGTTGTTTAGCCTAATCTCGCCTAAATTATGTTAATGACGAGCAACGCGATATGTTTCGATGACAACCACAGTAGAACATGAAAACGTCTGCCATGTTAGGTGGGCAGAAAAACTTCCTCACATATTGCAACATGGACGTATAGAATTAGTTGAAGAACAAAGTACGAGTCGAAATGACTGATAAGTCGACGTGTAAGGAAATAATTTTTGCGCATGCGCACATACTACTATTAATCCCTCGGTACTGAAATTTATAGGGGAACGCTTAAGAGCTAAACCGTTCAATCCTGAGAATTTCATAGAAATTGGTCCATTAGTCTCGGAGTTTTGTCTGTCTCAATTAATTTTAGTTTTGCGCATGTGTTGTATTATTACTTCACCAATCGCGATATAATTCACAGGGAATTTTCCTGGAACATATACTTATCAACTTCCCTAATTCGATCGAAATTGGACCAACAGATGATAAGAAATCGACGTTATAATATATTAACGTTTGCGCATGCACACTGATTACTATTTATGTGACGGCAATGAAAGTTATAGGGGACCGTCTATAATCTATCCTGCACAATCCCTAAAAATGTCATCAAAATCGTTTCATCAGACTCGGAGTTTTGCCTGTGTCAATCCATATTAGTTTTGCGCATGCTCAATGGTTATTACTCTACCAATCGCAATATAATCTACAGAGCATTTTTCTAGAACATATACCCAATTACCATCTCAGTAAGAACGAAATCGGACCAACAGATAATGAGAAATATACTCATATTTTTTGAAAAATTCACGTTTGCGCATGCGCACAAGTTGATGTTGGTTCGACGGCATTGAAAATCATAGGAAGCTGTCTAAGAGCTAATCCGCACAATCCCTTAAAATTTCTTCGCAATCCATGGTATAGTTTTGGGCGTGGCAAGGATTTACCACAGATAGACAGACACGGAACAAAAATTGATCAGCAAACTCTGAAACGCAAAAAGCAAGTGTAAATTTCGATTTTGGAGGACAAAAGTTTTTTCGACTTCAATTACGAACACAAAGCTTCCCTACTCTCAGTAGTGCGGAAGCAAAATACTTTCTAGGAATAGAGAATTTCAATGAGAATTCTTTCACGCCTTCACTATCCCAGTTTTAATTTGCGCTGATTTCTGATATCAGAATCTAAATGAAATTTCTTGGGAAAATTGCTCGAATTTTAGATTGCATTATTGTCATACGCTGAAATTGTGAGGAAATGTAATAGTGAAGGTAAAGGAGTTAGGTCATGTTACTTTTGAAATCATCCTTGAAAACTTTAGTTATTGCATGACATCCACCATCGTTTAGTGTTCCCTTTGATCTAAACGCATCACCTTGACCTCGCCTTTGAGCAGCGCTCGCAGCTAGTTTTCGCATTTCCCCGATCCTGTCGAGAGTGGCCGTGTCACATTTCTTGCTCAATACAAAAACCAGTTGTTTTTACGTTTTCCAATGTAGTTGTCGATTAAATGTTGGTGAATGGTGAAGTCATGTATAGGGTCAATTCAACTGCTCACTTCTATATCACCAAGGAGTACATACAATATATTCAGTTTCAACCAGCCGTTTTAAAACAATTCCGAATAGAGAGAAGAAGGAGAAATTTTTCGGAGCCAACCTTTGGCAAGCAGGCAACCATACAAATAATGTTGCCTTTTCTTTGCTATAATTTTCTCCTTGAACGTAAAAAACGATGGTACACGTTGATGGTAAGGCAAGATATAAATCTATGCAAGAGCAAATACCATCATTACCACCATCGTTCAGAGAGAATGTTTGTGAACGCTGAAATTCTGGACTCATCATCTAACAGCTCAGATGTCACGGTACAATAAAATCACTACCTAAAGGCTCTTGTGTGAAGGTAAAACCATCTTCTCATAGAGGCTTCATAATCTGAGTCTCAAGGAGTCAGAGCCATGATTTTGTCTCTTATAGAAGATTCGCATATTATACACGGGCTTATTATAATCTTGTTTACCTGTGTTTCACGTTGTATTGCCTAAAGTGAAGATATTTACATTATAGATCTATCTCGCTCACGTATTTCCTTCAGAGTTAGGTTTTCTAACTTTTGAATCGCACTTGAAAACTTCACTTTCGATATTGCTTGTTATTCTTCACCGTTTAGCGTTCCCTATGGACAAAACGCTTCACAACGACCTCGCCCTTTACCAGTGCTCCCGGTTCATTTTTGAAAATCCTCTTAGCTACCGATGGTGAGGGGGGGGGGGGGTGACGGCCCCGCTAATGATGGAGAGGTAGGTAAGAGTCGAGGGGGACATACTAAAAGCCTTTCTGAGCACTTAGTAGATGAAGTTACTTTTGGCGGGAGTCTCGGCAACCAGCCCAGGCGTTAATTAACAGCGTCGGCTACAGCGTCTCGGCTACAGCGCCAGCCTCCCAAGACGAGAAGCGCTCAGAGGAAAAACCCGTCTTCTTTCACCCCCGCAACGAGCTATCTAGGACGCTTTTTGTAGCCATTGATATCAAAAGCCTTGGCGTTTTCTCCTAACTACTTTCACTGGTTTCCTTGGATAATGGTGGAAAGCTTGTATAGTAAGACAATGAGAGAAAACAACAATTTCTTACTTAGAGGTTTATTATTCTCGTTATTCATTTATTCAACAGAAACAAGGATATAGTGATTGATGATATAAAAACGTATAGGTAGTTCAACAATAAAAAACAGGATCAAGCGAGAATTCAATTTCATATAAAATGAAGTTGTTATTTTAAATGCTGTTATTATTAGATCAACACTCAGAAGGTGAGTCACATGATATCGCATTTTCTTGTATGGATATCCGTGTGAAATAGACGCTAGATAGGGGGATCACTCAGCCGATCGATGACCTCTCACGCGTCTTCAGTATTCTCCCTTGAGCTTCCCTCTCAAATTTCAGCTTCCTGCATCGAATAGTCGACAAAATGGCTTTGGAGCTCACTCAGCTGATCAATGACTTCTCAATTGTCTTCAGAAATTTCCCTTGAGCCTCCCTCTCAAATTTTAGCTTCCTGCGTTTAATAGGAGACTAAATGGCTTAGGAACTCAATCACCTGATCAGTGACCTCTCATTCATCTTCAGCATTCTCCCTTGAGCCTCCCTCTCAAATTTCAGCTTCCTGCGTCGAATAGTTGACAAAATGGCTTTGGAGCTCACTCAGCTGATCAATGACCTCTCATTCGCCAGAGACCTCTGATACAACTTTATTCTCGCCATGTTACAGATTACATCCATACCAAGTTTCATCAAAATCGGACGTCGGGAAGTCGCATTCAAAACGATTTAACATCAACGGACAAAGTTAACACAATAGCTCATTTGTCTTCTTTTTTTAAAAAGAAAATGTGCTAAAAAATAAAGTAAGCAACCATCACAAGCCCCAAGTATCACAGGCTTCATCAGCTGACCTCCTAAGGGAGGATTAAAGTTTGTTCCGATGATTTTGCTTAAAGCTATTTATTTCCTCACCCCCTTGAGTGAATAGGGGTGAAATGTTACAGTTGTGTAGTTAACAAGCATCAACTCAGATAAGGAATCAAGGCGAACACTGCGGCCGAGTTCAATAAACAACAAATGGGGTTCAAGAAACATTATCAAGTCCAGGGCCAACACTTGAAGGCCAGGTTATTTTCTGTAGAGAATTATAAATTAAGATACATACAAAAATTGAACTTAGTGAAAGAACAAAATGTAATAAATAAATTTATGAACAAATTAATCGCGGAAAACAAAACAGTGGTGAACCGGTTGTTGACGAGCCGATGACGTACCTAGTTAATGGATTGAAACTTCCATCAGTTACAGAACATTGAGAGTGATACAGCCTTTCCTGAATCCGACGAATAGTATTGTTGTGGGGATAAATAAATAAGTTCGCTCTCATAACTAGGTTTTTGAAGCTGATCACTAGACTTTTTTTATCAAACCAATTCATATGGTAAACGCGTAAATAAATTTTAAAACAATGTGATTAATAATGAGAACAAGAAAATTTATAAACAGCCGAAAACGGGATAAAGAATGCGCGGGAAATCGAAGATAAATTCAAATATGGAAACATTCTCATGTTTATACTGAAAACATTCTTTGCGCATGTCCTGAACCAACCGTTCTGAAGAAAACCCAAAACCGATAGAACGGTTTCGGAACGGTTCGGGATTGTCTGTCCGAACGGCCAAAAAGGGGCGTAGCCTAGGTAGAACGGCTCCGAACCGTTCAGAATGGTCTGTCCGAACCTTCAATTGCTAGTCCCGCACTCGACTCCATCTTTATAACTGCAACCGTTCACACAAGAATTAGTGTAGGAGCCCTGGTTAATGCGCTTTGTTCATAAAGGCATTTTCCCCACAATGCAGTTACGTTCAAGACGAAACGACCTATGACCTTTCTGTTCAAGTGGAAATTTTATCAGAGGTGCCATTCGAACAACTAGAGAATTCAGTCGAAAACCCGCCTATCCAACGAAGCACCACATTCATGCTCATTTCTCCGAACAAACTTTTCAGTTCACATAAATCCGCCTTACGCCGTCTCAACTTTTGCCCAACTTCCTTCGGATTCCACGGTGATGTCGTGTGGAAACTTTTCGTAGAAACAAAAAAAAAGTTTGGCGTGAAACTGTGGATGGTACGGCGCGAAACTGTGGAAGGAAGGCGCGAAAACGGCCCTTAGACCGTTCAGCTCTTTAGAGCCTCCAGTTCAGAGCTCTAAAGAGGATCATGGCCGTCGTTAAACGCCTGGCGACGGGCGAAAAAGTGACTCGGCGAAAGTAGTGTTTGTTCGTTAAGAAGAACAAATTGTCTTTCGGGTTCGCTGGTGCGGTTGGTTTTAATGGCTGCCGAGAAACAACTGGGGAAGGAGATAACAGGACAAGCCATCTGAATGTTCCTATAAGGTTGGTAGGCGGATTCTCCCTGGACCTTAAATGTTTTCCTTCGCAATGTTTCGACTAGAGATAGTTGCGGGATATTGTTTCTTTCCAGTCTCTCTTTTTATACGATATCCTACGCATCAGTAACGTAATGAGCAACTTTCATAATTTCCCATATTCGATCTCAAATTTTTATTCTGCATTCTTGAAAATTTCCGACTACTAATTTTCAGCTAATACGAGTAGAAACTCCTAATGGTGCGGAGAAAAACTAATGAAAGTACCAGTAAAACGACGCACAGTGGGCCAGGAACCGGTTCTAACGGGACAAAAATATTTTATGAGCAATTTTTATAGGAAATTTAGCGCTGATTCCGAGTATACCCCTTGTTGCTACACCTAAATTAGCTTCTTCGAAGAAAAATGAAGCTATTGCAAAAGCTCGGAAAATTTTTAAATCAAAAATTTTGAAAAATTTCTTCATTGAAATCCGTTTTGAGGCATTCTAAAACGAATCCTAGAGTTTAACGCTTTTCCATATATACATGCATACATATACATATATATATGCGTGTGTGTGTCATTCCAGACACGATAACTCTCCTTCGGATTGAGATCAAAATTCCGTTCTTGCGCCAAAAAAATGAAGCTTTCCAAAAGGAAGGATGAGTTTGTTGGCCAGCACTTTTTGAGCATATTAAATTGGTAAAATTTCAAAAAATGTGCTAAAAAAAAAAAAAAATCACTAAAAATAGCTAAAAACTGCTAAAAATTGTTATATTTATATTGTTTAGCAGAATATTGCTTAAATAAAGTTTATTAAGTAGAAAATAGTACATTTAAAAATGTATGTACAAAATTATGCTGAAAATGTACTTAAATTCCAATAAAATTTGCTTAAAAATCGATAAAAACTGCAACAAAAACTAAAAAGCCAAAACCACTTTTTGAATAGCAGATTATTATTTAGAATAAATTGTTTGTCATAAAATTAATAGTTAACGATTTCCTTGCATTCAAAAAGCTTAAATTTCAAAACAATAACATTATACAATACGAAAATTTACGAAAATTCGCTCATACGATCATGCTGCATGACTGGAACTTTTTATTCCATTAAACTCATAAACCTTCCATGATCATTTTCTTGTTAATGTGTGTTAGTTTGAATTTTAAGTTTCTTAACAATGATTGGTTTTTTGAAGTAAAAAATGTGAACTAAAATAAATTTGAATAATAGCCAACTCGGGCCTTTCCATAAGGAAAACCTCTCTTTATAGGGCATCACATTTTGTTTTCAAGTGAATGAATGACGTATATGAATGAATATAAATGAAAGTACAGTGTATTTCGAAAACGCTTCTGCAGGGTTTTGCTATCGTCGTTACTACCTCGTCTACTTAACCAAATATTATCGGAAGAGAAGGAAATAATAATGGAGCTAATAATTTATCTTTCAACACGTTAATTCTGACGTCAAAGGTCTCAGCCCGGGGCCAGTTGAGGTTTGATTAAGTTTACGCTGAAAAGTTTTGTGTCCAAGAATCATGGAAATTGTGTCCATGTTGAACGAAACGGTGGCTCCTCAGGGCATGAAATCATAACTTAAACAACAGCAACTGCGACTTCTGAACTAATTCTTATCCTGATAAATTGATTTCTTATTTCTTTCAAGTTCAGACAAAGAATTTTCAACATGAAAGACCTTTAAATGAGAGATAGTAAAGCCAAGAGTAAATATATATATATATATATATATATATTGAAGCGTCGAAAAGTGAAGTGAAGTGAAATGTAACAGAAATAACAGTTCTATTCTCTTGAAGGCCTGAGTAGTAGACCTCCCAGAAATAGAGGGTGTCAGTACAGGAAATTCGTTTGTAGGAAGATGCTAGTACATAGAAGGGCTGCGACTCAGAAAACTATGGGAATCTCATTAGATAAGAAGTAAATACGAACGCGTCTCAATAAAAAACCCATATGATCGGAATATCAAACTTGGGATACGTACCTAATGTTACAGCCAGTCCATGTTCTCTTATTAAAACAGATAGTTCTGAGGCTGCCTTAATGGTCAAATTTTCAATGAATTTTTCGCCCCCAGTACATTTTATGGTGGATACGGGAATTGCAATCACTTTAATAGACGTGAAATTATTTAAATCACTATTTCCAAATGCCCCTCTTCAGGAGAATGAAATGTTAGTATACTCTGCAGCTTCCACGTCCATTTTCATTTCTGGATCTTCAATGTAAATTTACACAACTGGGATTTTTTGAAAGCTGGGATTTTGGTTCGATTTTTTGTTGCCAAATCATTATACCCCTCTGCTATTCTTGGCAGAAATGTTCTATCTATTATTAATCCTAATAATCAGGCCAAATGGCTAAATACCTTACTCCAAAATCACGCAACTTTGGCAATTTCTAGGGTTCCTCATGAATTTTTCGAGAAATTCAATTCAATCTCAAAGATAATGATTGCCCCCATTTTCGATTACGAGGTTCACATTCACTTAAAACCCGATGCAAAACCTATTTTTTTCAAAAACCTTACTCACTGCCTTTCGCCTTAAGGGATACAGTTAAAAATGAATTAATTAGGGATTATTATATAGAAAAATTAGGGATTATATATATCCAGTTTCTTCATCCTCATGGGCTGGCTATATCACCTACCAAGGTAGTAATTAATTTACGCTTGATGATTCAAAGAATTTTGACAACCCCGGTTTTCATCTTGCTGTCGTGGATAATTCGTTTCCTTGTGACCCGCAGTCGACATTGTTTTCACTTGAAAAACATTGGAAATTATCAAACAATACAAGTTGCAGAGCCGCCCATAGGAGCTTTATGGTCTCTGATGTCTTGGTAACTAAGTTACTGCTAGCTGAAATTTGAAAATCCGTTTCATACTTGTTTGGTATTGATGACCAAAGACCATCTTGAGTGCGGGGAAATTTTAAATGTTGCTTCTTGGTTAAAACAATCATCAGACTAAAGTCAATTGGGAAGGTGGTTGTGTGTGTTATGAACATTCATTTACTCTAGTGACCTGTGGCCGACTTTGAAACCCAATGTTTAACTTAAATGTTCGAAATCAATTAATAATACATTATTTGTGTACTTAAAATACGGAAATTGGAGGCTCCATATATTGGCAGCACAATGATAATCATCCGTTAACCTCTTGACACACCGACATTCGGGTATAACTAAGCTAATCGGCTTTGGTAATCGGTACGTCAAGTTTTCAGATTAATTTAATCAGCAGTGGATGTTGGTGAAAGAAATTGTTCTAAATGTCGAATTAAGCTCAAACATAATGCCACGTTAACGCTAATTGTTGGTTAACTCAAACGGTGAATTTCTCCTTTAATCCTCTGTTAGTTTACGTTTGAAGACAATGATTCCGGTGCCGCGGGACTGACTTTACAATATTCGGGTCAAAAATTACTAGTTGGCTAGGGATGTAATTTCGGCTCACTTTCAATCGTCCCCAAGGGGTAAAATCCGGGGGTTGCAATTTATAAAATCATTATCTTTATTGAAACTTTCCGGTTTTCTCCGTTTAATTTAGATAGAACCAACTTAATGAATCGAATAAAATCATATGTAACATTGTACGATGATCCGTTCGAATTCCATGAAAGTCGACAATACGAGTGTGAATCTCAAAGAGAGTTTGGCGAGGAGTTGGGTGAACTTCTGCTGATTTGGCTCGGTCGTATTTTTATTTCTCATTACAATTGTCTGTGTCTTATTATATACTAGCCGCTCCGGCTCGCTACGCTCGCCTCCACGTCCAGCCGGGGGGCAAGCCCCCCGGACCCCCCATTAAGTTGCTCGCTTCGCTCGCAACGTGTGGCATGTAGGGAATATTGCTCGCTTCGCTCGCAAAGTCTGGCATGTAGGATATGTTGCTCGCTTCGCTCGCAAAGTCTGGCATGTAAAAAATGTTGCTCGCTTCGCTCGCAAAGTATGGCATTTGGGGGATGTTGCTCGGTTCGCTCGCAAACGGTAGATCTCTAAGGGTAGGTTTAACTTCTGTAGGGGATGCTGCTCGCTTCGCTCGCAAACGGTAGATCTCTAAGGGTAGGTTTAACTTCTGTAGGGGATGCTGCTCGCTTCGCTCACTTGAGGAAGTTATACTGCCCACCCAACTTGGCAGACGTTTT
Organism: Adelphocoris suturalis; assembly: GCA_030762985.1. Classification (NCBI taxonomy): domain Eukaryota; kingdom Metazoa; phylum Arthropoda; class Insecta; order Hemiptera; family Miridae; genus Adelphocoris; species Adelphocoris suturalis. The sequence goes on along the minus strand of CM061041.1, from coordinate 116,787,522 downwards.
TTTCAGTTGGGAATTATTACAAACAATTTAAATCTTATAAAACTACGTGGAACCACGAAAAGTTTATTCGGGGATGTTGCTCGCTTCGCTCGCAAGGTATACCTGTATATGTGTAGGACAAAGTCCGTATTTATTATTTGAAATGGCTCTCGCTTCGCTCGCAAGGTAGGTACCTATGTAGGCATACCTGCTCGCCTCGCAACGTTGTGACATCGAACCCTTCATGTCAATTCTTGAGCCTTCTCTCGTCCACGGCAGAATCATTTTAATCGCTTTGCTCGCTTCCGCTCGCAATTTGACCGACTGCCCGTCACTTTTTTCGATATCCGATTTCGGATTCAGATTCGGCGGACCCAAAGCTGTATTTCGCCCGCGAAAACCGTTCCGAAAAACGTACCTTTATGGGGTATATTTTAATCGGAAAAAACCAAGTTTTTCGGCGGACTTTTCGAGAAAACTGTAGGGGATGCTGCTCGCTTCGCTCGCTTGAGGAAGTTATACTGCCCACCCAACTTGGCAGACGTTTTTTTCTGTTGGGAATTCTTACAAACAAATTAAATCTTATAAAACTACGTGGAACCACAAAAAGTTTATTAGGGAATGCTGCTCGCTTCGCTCGCTTGAGGAAGTTATACTGCCCACCCAACTTGGCAGACGTTTTTTTCTGTTGGAAATTCTTACAAACAAATTAAATCTTATAAAACTACGTGGAACCACGAAAAGTTTATTAGGGAATGTTGCTCGCTTCGCTCGCAGGGTAGTTTTAACTTCTGTAGGGGATGTTGCTCGCTCCGCTCGCTTGAGGAAGTTATACTGCCCACCCAACTTGGCAGACGTCTTTTTCTGTTGGAAATTCTTACAAACAATATAAATCTTATATAACTACGTGGAACCACGAAAATTTTATTAGGGGATGTTGCTCGCTTCGCTCGCAGGGTAGTTTTAACTTCTGTAGGGGATGTTGCTCGCTCCGCTCGCTTGAGGAAGTTATACTGCCCACCCAACTTGGCAGACGTCTTTTTCTGTTGGAAATTCTTACAAACAAATCAAATCTTATATAACTACGTGGAACCACGATAATTTTATTAGGGGATGTTGCTCGCTTCGCTCGCAAGGTATACCTGTATATCCTTGAGGAAGTTATACTGCCCACCCAACTTGGCAGACGTTTTTTTCAGTTGGGAATTCTTACAAACAAATCAAATCTTATAAAACTAAGTGGAACCACGAAAAGTTTATTCGGGGATGTTGCTCGCTTCGCTCGCAAGGTATTGCTGTATATTTGTAGGAAAAAATCCGAATTTATTCTGTTGAAATGGCTCTCGCTTCGCTCGCAAGGTACCTGCTCGCAACACCCAAACACCGAAACCTGTACCTGAGTTATTGAACCCCAAAGACCTCTGTCTTCCCAGAGCCTTCTCGCAAACACGGCAAAATTAATTTCTGATGTTAAACGCTTCTCCTCGCTTCCGCTCGTGATTTGACCAACTTAACGTCACTTTTTTCGATATCCGATTTCGGATTCAGATTCGGCGGACCCAAAGCTGTATTTCGCCCGCGAAAACCGTTCCGAAAAACGTACCTTTACGGGGTATATTTTAATGGGAAAAAACGTGGTTTTTCGTCGGACTTTTTGAGAAAACGGGTCCGTACTCTCGCATTTTTTTGACGCATTTCCCGATACTTTTTTCGTGATCCGATCTCGCCGTCGTCTTCCTCGTAGGAAAACCTACGAAACCGGTATTTTTCCGGAATTTTCAACGGCCGTTTAGAGGGGTAGGGAAAGCGGGGAAGTGGAAAAAGCGCACATTAATTCTTACTTCGACCCCCCTCTCGCCATACTGCCCATGGTTCGGCTGGGATTAGACAATTTTAAATTCGCTCGTTCCACCTTTCGGAAAATCCCAAGAAGATCCCCCCACTCGTAGACTCCCCCCTCTCAGCCGTTTGGCCGTGCATAGACACGACAGACAGACAAACAAACGGAGTTTCATTCTTATTAATAGTATAGATTACGTAGAGCAGTGATCTCTGCAGAATGGTTATCCAATACAGAGATAATAAACCTTTGTTTATACTCATTTAAAGCGTTTTTCCAACGAATCTGATAATTGGGGTACCTTCTCCCCCTCTCACCATGCCACGATTCGGCCGGAAACCATTCTCTAGCCTATATACCTTACTCAAGCTTGGCAATAACTGTAACATCCATCCTCTGATGCTAATCTAAAGCAGTGGAAGGGAGGATTATGGTGATGCAAAGTCAACACCCAGTTCTCTCTCCTCCATCAACCGATTTCGCTATCACGGTTCGGCATGTTGCGATAAATGTTTGCTCAGCGGTTTCAGCTGCGCCAAGGGCCGCTTTCCTCTGTTAAAACCTTCCACTCATTGGGGCTACGTTCAAAATGCTACAATATCCCACTCCATGGAAATTAGAAAAATTAATCACGGTCACATGATAAGTAATATGTATAATTTAGAGTTAGCAGCTTTTTCGACGATCACATTTTCCATTTTTCGCTGATCTTATTTTGATTGCATATCTATCTTATCTATCTTCCGTCTTAATCAAATTAAGGTTAATAATGAACAACTTCTTTCAGAACGGGCTCGACGTATAATGTTGTTTATTGAGATATTAAAATGTAAAATTCTAAATAAATGCTTTGAGAAAAAATTAGATATCTGATCTGACTTAAACGTGAAGATGGCAAGGATATGTGCCCAATGACATGAGGATATGAGATAAAATTATTTTTAGCATGGAACATGCTTCATCCATACTTCGGCCTATCTGCCCAAAAGCGTTACGTTTTGTGTTGCGAAAATGCGACCCCAAAGTAACGGTCATATGATTTTCCGCTGGCTACGCACCAACGTTCCTAGAGAAATAGTCTGTGGATTATAATTACATAATAAAATGATAATAATAAAGGTACATACATGCTTAATTCTGACTTCGAAAACGTTTCTATAGAAAGGTTGATTGTTCCTCTAATATAACAGTATAAGACAAGAATTATACTTCTATTTATTTATTGGTAATAAAGTTTTATAATTTTCTGCAATAAAATTATGTAAAGACCCGAGTCATGCTTTACATAATCATTTTTATATAAGCGTTATAAGTGAGTTCCATGTTTTTTAATTTGAGCCGTAGGCGCTAAGCAGAAAGATTTGAGGTATCCAGGGAGGCGTGAAGGCCCAAGTTTAAGTTACAGAAATGCCGAATTTGATTTGCTCGTTGATTTTCGTCGCTTAGTTTCTTCGGTTCCTGACATTCCATATTTTTGCTGGAAAGCTGAAACTGTATATTCTACGCCATCTTCTGTGTTCAAGCTCCTTAGCTTTGGGCGGGTTCCTCCAGCCTTAATCCAACAGCTCGTACGACTGAAAACTAGATTTTCGCACGTAACTATCCATGAATAGGTTTTGCTCCACTTTTCAGCAACTACTATGACTGTTTGTTTGAGAAACTTGTGAAATTCTCTGTGGTGAGGGAGCCATCATAGGACCAGACGAGGAGTGTGAATGATCCTCTAACGTCTTTTGTGGCTCTATCACACTTTGCGTGCTTGCTTGATGCTGCATTTTAGGAAAAAATAGACAAATCACGGTGATCATAAGAGACAACGTTTCTTCATTTGGACAGTTCAATCTAACAAGACATTACAAGAAAAGGCTTTTTTTTCCTTAAATTGGGTTTTTATTAATCTCCAACGTTTCTCCCCAGGAATTAGGGCTTCTTCAGGAAGATAAAATTCAAAATATCAAATTCGAAATTTGTAAAATAAATACTTATCGTTTTCTTTTTGTGATGCAAAATCGAATTCAAAGTTATCAATTATGGAAAAACGTTGTTACCTACATAAACTAAAACAAATTTAAATATGGTTTTCTTAAACTGATAATTTTGAATTCGATTTGTATCACAAAAAGAAAAAATTAAGTATTTATTTTACAAATTTTGAATTTGATATTTTGAATTTCATCTTCTGAAGAAGCCCAAGTTCCTAGGGAGAAACGTTGGAGATTAATAAAAAAAAAATTTTATGGACAGAAAGGCCTTGCTTGTAAATTCTTGCCATTGGAGACAATGTGGACGTTTACCACACGGTTAACAAAAATTGCTTGCTTTTCCCTATGCCACACTCCGCGCCCATTTGGATTTGCACTATAGGCTCTGATCTGGAAAAAAATGGGGTCTATTGTCACCCCATTTCCGTTCATGTTCGAAATTTTGGCAGAGGTGTCTGACATGATTTTATCTCGTTTTGCAAGGCCCCTCTTCCATTAAAAAATTGACAAGCTATTGGTTGAAAACTTCTATATCTTCAATATCTGCAAAAACATTGATTCCATTGAACGAAATTTAATAATATTAATTATAATAACGGCATTCCAAATTACTACACCTGAATTCTCGGTGAATTTCGTTGGTCCTCCAACACCAATAGATTGAGGGAGATACCAACCTGTTCTTCGGGCAAATCTTTCCAGCAAATATTCTGCTGATACAATCATGAGACATAGATGTGTGAATCATGGTGAGGACGAAAGACAAAAGTCAAAATTGTTGTTTCGTTGCATTACAAAATCAAAAATGGGAGATTTTGCCATTTTTGTCTACTGACACTACATTGACATCAGTGAACGCAGTCTTTTTAGTATTTTTGTTAGTATTATTTATTTATTTGATTTATTATCGTAATGCTTTTTATTTAATAAATTTCTTTTAAGCATATTTATTTTCCGAAAATTTATAAATTAAAAAAAAAAATGTTTAAATGATGAAAAATGAAAGTGTGCATGTGTCTATAGATAAAAGCATATACAGCATACGTACATCACAAAGGGTTTGCGGTGTTGTATGGTAATTCGCTGGTCTATACATAAGTTACTCTCTAGTTTGCACATGGAAAGGAGCTGATTATTCAGATTTCTCCTTGGGAAAATCCCTGCTCGACCTAACTACGCTCTCGGTGCGAGATCAACCTATTTACCTACTGACCTCATTCGCGCGGGAGTGAATAGGAAAAGGCGAGGCAGCGGTTTCCGAGCAGAAAGGCTTCGAGTATAAAGAGCTACTTCTCGAGGCTCAAAAATGGAGGTTTTCAAATGAAATGATTTCTGATTGAAAATCCAAACGGTTTGGCTTTCTCTCTTGCGAGGAAAAACAAATGTTTTTTCTTTCCGACTCTGATCTTGATACACTGGCGAGGAAAGTTGGAGATGAGCTTACCTTTGAACGAAAGACCTCGTATTGACAGGCATCATGTTTTCTTTTTAGTATTTCCCCCTCCCCCCTCCTTTCTCCTGTGTCAACGTCTTGCTTGGATGAATGAAAGTTATGTATTCAACGTGAACAAAGATTTCTGTAACTTTCTCAAATAGGTCTGGAATCAAACTCCTTATTTTAATTACGAATCGAAAGAATGTACGTAGGTATCAATCTATTCCATCAATCGCCCTAAACGTCTGCACAATTCGGCACACTGTTGGTGCAGAACATTCCGATCCAAAGCAACTGCTTGAAAATATTGGTGTCAAATTTCTCCTAATGAAAGGGTTGAAATAGTCATTAAGAATTTTGGCCCAAAAACAACCGATAAAATACATACTAATGAAAGGCAGAATAACAACTTGGCACTCCACGCCAAGTCGGACCCCCTAAAGCTCCATTTTCTGTTTATACCTATGTAAATGTAAACTCGAATTTCATTTTCGATTTTCCTTTCTCCTATTTCTCTGAATGCGTGAATATGTGTGAAATCTTAATTTCTGGTTCTAGATTTTCTACCCACTGATCATCAGAACGATCGCTTGATATCAGAATTCTTTAGTAGCTCAGCGATCGATCGCTATTGATTGAAGAAACATTTGCATAACAGGTTGGAGAAATAATCCTATCTCCTCTTGTGTGCATCTGTATTTCATTATCTTGTAATTGGAACAAAGGTGTTCCAAAAGGGGCTCCTATTAGAATTGCTGCACCTTAGGTTGATTATGAGTGAAATTTAGCACAGAATTCCGACAGCTTGTCAATGCACAGTTTTGTATAATGGCAAATGACGAACTTATATTTCCCTAACAACAGGTCGGTTGTATGTGGATAGCAACGGAAAACTCGGAGACGCAATCTCGTAACGTTTCCGGTATTTAGTTCAAAGCTAAGCATATTTCATGTTATTATAATCATTATCTAAGCGCCACTTTCACCAACAACTTATGTAAAATAATCTCTAGGATCAAACCTTGGCGTCTTTCACCAACCCAAAACTCGTTTGGAACAACGGAGATCCCTCAACGGAGTTTAGGACACACTGTCCATTAAAAAGTTGGACTCTTTGAAGCCTGGACAATGAATCCGCCGCAACGACACCAACCACCTGTTATCGTCCGGCTTCCATTTAAATAATCAAATAATAATATACTTCTGATATTTGCGGACCGAATTGGGAAATTTTGTATGATATCTAACCGAGAGTTTCAGTTAGGTATCCAAGCCGAGCGCACGTATATTTGCGAGCTCCGTATTAAGTATTGATTTCGCAGGATTGTATTGCGTATTTCGTTTCAGTTTTTTATGGTTGCTCTTTAATTAACTCTCAGCAATAACAATTTTCATAAATTTTTAACGGGTAGATCTCTGGAAAAAGGTCATTTTTGCGAGTTTACTTGGTGATTTGTTGTTTACCGAAGGGAAAGAATATTCCTCTCGACCAAAGACCGTATTCCTTAGTCAGCAGCACTCGAAGAGCCGACCGGTGTCACGTCAAATAATTTACCTAACTACGAGAATGTCGACCTCCGAGATGCAACAGGTAATTCAATGCCTTGACGTAATCACAGCCAAACTTCAGAACTGCATTTGAAGGAACGTACAATAGTTTTGGATTCACGGTTGCATGCTCTGTCGCAAGAAATTGCCAACAGCCTCTTGCTCGTCGAAAAAATAATAAATGGATTGACAGAATAGAGGAAAATCTAGCATTATCTGAAAACAAATAATACCAAACAGAACCGGCACACGGACAAGAGAAACGATCTTATTCTTCATAACGTGCTAGAAGGGAAAGAAAACATGAATATTCTCAAGGGAAAGGTGATGATCATTTTTAAAACGGAATTAAATTGCGTTCTTGAGGATTATGAAGTTATAGATGTAAGTCGTTTAGGCACCATCCAACCTTCTAGAAGTAGAACATTTCACATTAATTTCGCTAATAATTTCTCTAATTCTTAAGTACTCCAGAACATTTACAAGTTCAAGGCATCCCAATTTAATACATCCAAGATCTACGACAGATGAGCACGAATTTAGGAAGCATCTCTTGCCCAAGTTGTTTCAAGCAAGAAAAGGCGGAAAGCATGCCGTTTTGATTGGAGATGAATTATTGGTTGATGGAAAAAAACTTATCATTCACTATGGACGAAGTGCGTTGGAAGATTCTACATCTATTGTGTCAGAAGTGGAGACTAATCTGAATACTCCTCCTCCAACCCAACATTTCCAGAAAACAGGGCAAGAAGAAGATGAAAAACAAAATCTACAACAGATGGGAACGAACATCAACACCGCTTTGCAAATTTTTGCTATGACTCGGGATTATTGTTGAAATTTGGCAGTGGAGTGTAGATATTGATTATGATCTATGTTAACTATGCAGTGCTCATTTATTATAGGTAAATTATGTAGATCTATATAAGTAATTATTTGAAACATCATACGTAAAAGTCTAACATTGTTCGTCGACGAAGAAATGAAGGCAAGATATCATGAGCTATTTTTAATATGTAATTAAGGAACTCCTTGTAATACCTACGGGTTAAACAATAAAATTGAAATGAATTGTATGATTTTTAATCAATATTGTTGTGAATCTATAAGGGCATACTATTCATCATCTTATCTTAATGTGCCACGATCCTAATCATCACATGATTTACACGATTTTCCTCTCATCCGTGTGCTTCGCTACTTAACGGTATAGTGTATGTAATGAGGCTGTTTCTAATTCAATCTAAAAGCTCGTTGTATTGTTCTATTGTACGTCGTATAGTAATAATTAACCTGGATAATATTAATGACGAACGAGGTTTGTTCTTCATTATGTTAAGTGACGAAATGCCAGGAATTGTATCAAGAGGAGTGGGCATGTTGAATATTAGCGAACTTTCTGGAGAGATAACTACCTACTATCAACGAATACCTACCACAAAAATATTAGGTACGTACCTACCAAGTTGTTGCACTAGTTTTCAAACAATTATTATTTATTTAAAATGCTCACTCGTTTGAATTTAATTTTTATTATTTACCGAGTTACTAGGAACCTACGGGTTCGGGGTCGGTTTCTTAGTATTTTTCACGCTGAATCGAATGGTAATACTTGCAGATCTCTCCAATTCCGTTGTAACCGAGTTTCCCACATTTTTAGTTTATTTGGTGAGCTCAATTGTACATGTTTTTAGGGTTAAAACCACTAAGGGATTAACTGCAAAATCATGTGCCACACATGGGGTCTACTGCCATATTTACTTATTATGTTGGATTTCAGGGTTTGGTCAGAAATAATATGCAAAAACAAATACTGTAAACTGGTTGGCTTTAAGAAGGCTGTTTGAACGTTCAGAAGACATCAGAATAATTCTCATAGCCGAGATTTTATTTTTCTTTTTTTTTAGAGCTGAATCTTAGCGGAGCTTTTGAAAAAACTTCCAAATAAGTGGCAAAATCAATAAAAAGCGAAAAAATACACCGAGGAAATATTGTATTTGAGAACTTTTTCGGCATGAATGTCTATGTTAAGAGTATCTGAAACGAGAGGAAAACGGTGAGGTCAAATAAAAAACCTGAGAGTAAGTAGGTACGTGTGTTAAATGTAAAGTGAGTTTTGTACGCAGAAAACACTCTTTTCGAGTTTTGCACCTATGTTGATGTACATTGCAATCATTTTTCTCTAGTTACTGAATTCTGCATTATAATCCCAAGCTGGAAATAAAATCAAATTGATTTAAACCTCACCTTGGATTTGGGTTTTTTTTGCCGAGTCTGGACCATACCTCGATATGGGATCCTTATTATGCCGTCCACAAATATCAAATTGAGCGTGTTCAAAATAAATTCCTGCGGTATATTGCATTTAAGCTTGGAATATCTTCGGAGAACGTGGACTATCCATCACTCCTCAGGACCTGCAGACTCCAACCCCTGGAAGTGCAGCGTGGCATGACTGACCTGTCATTTCTCCACAAGCTTGTAAACGACGGTATCGACTGTCCTCCGTTGCTGGCGGAAATTCGTCTCTCCATCCCTCGCATCTCAAGTCGTCAGCCTGAAATTTTCCACGTCCCTTTCTCTCGGACAAACTATCTTCTAAATCGACCACTGCACCACATCCCCCGTTCTGCAAACCTCTTCGTAAATGTTTACCCAGATTTTGACTTTTTCAATAGTCCCTTGTCGTCTCTGAAATCTCTAGTGCTCTCTTCCCTTTCTTTTTTGACTATTATCTCCATATTGCTCTACTGACTTCATAAGTTAAATTACTGTTATATTATTGTTGTTTCTGGTAAAATTGTTCTTTTTCTTGTTGTTTTTCTTAAACGTGTAAATTCTTGTGTACATTGAATCGCTACTTTTATTATGCTGTTGTAAACTCTGCTTGCCCGTTAATAAATAAATATATACCTAGTGGAACGGTTTGTCCGTCCATAAAAATAATGAACCTTTGCGTAATAATTTGCAACGTATTTTGAGTATAAATACGGTACTAGGGCAAGTGATGAAAACGAGTACTGATGAGGTGCTGGATACGACTGTAAGCGTTAGACGGTTTGAGGGGGGGAAGGGGGCAATCAAAGGCGAACATAAAGTGAATGGTATGTATTGCTCGGGAGCAGCGGGCGAAGGATCCAGCGTGTAAGCTGTGGCGGAGGAGCAACGGCGAGGACGGCGGGAGGGGGGCGGCCGTACTGATATCGACTACAGTGACGTCACAGCAGTATGGCCTCGTCTGACGTCACGCCCCGCCCGACCCGCCACCCCCTTTTCTGACCTCTTCCACTTCCTCGGCTCCGCTTCCATGATTAGATGACTCGCTCTGTGCATTACCGCAGCGGTATTTCCTTTCATTGTCAAACCTCTCACCCCCCACTTCCACCCTGGCGGTCTATTTTCCCCTTGATGGACAACATTCGTTTTCCTTTTTTTGTTTGAGCTCGCAAAACATCGAATTATTCATTCCTCCGCTAGGAACAGTAAACATAATTTTTACCCTTCTCTTGGTATTTACCGAGCCATGGGCTGAAAATTCATCCGATAGTAGAATATGAATATTTGCCACCCACACCCTGAAGTGTAAGTACGAAATAAGACCCTTACCAACGAAATCGTAAAAAAATCCATTTCAATAACAAATCGGATTCAGTTATTCACATTGTACTTATATGGAGGGAAAATCTCTCCTTTTGTGAATCTGTATTATCTTGTAATTGTACAAAGGTGTCCCAAAGAGGCTCCATTTCAAATTTCAGCACCAAAGGTCAATTCGAAAAGAAATTAGATTTAGAAGTTGTAACAGATATTGAAAACTGTTATGGTGATTCGTTCAAAGGAACGGCGTGCCCGTCCCCGCTTGCCCGGTCCGCTTGCTTTTAATCGTTGTTGAACCTTCAGAACGGTGAGTCTACCTCTCTCTTACATTTTGCGTTAATGGCAATAATAATATATAAACTCCTATCGTTTATACCAGGGGTGCTCAAACGGTCGATCGCGATCGACCAGTCGATCGCGAGTGCTTTTTGAATAGATCTCGAGAAGAAAAAAATTTTTAATAAGTAGGTAACTAAACTACAAAAATTTATTACGTAATAACACTGCTTGCGGCAAAAGGCGGCTTTATCAAAGGAACGCGCGGTACTTGTCAAAGAAAAGCCGATATGACAGACACTGCCCAGCTGTGTATTTTTATTCGGATGGTATTCAATGACATGTTGGCTAAGGAAGAATTTTTGACAATCATTCCTCTGAAGGGGAAGATCCGTGGCGAAGATATATATGACGTTTTCATCAATTTTGTAAAAATCTACAAGCTATCAATATATAAATTAGTGTGCATTACAACCGATGGAGCACCAGCAATGACTGGAAACAAGAACGGTTTTGTGGCATTTTGTCGAGCTAATGAAGAATTCCTTTCATTTTTTTCATTCCATTGCATTATACATCAACAAGTTTTGTGTTCAAAAGTTTTAAACACGGAGGAAATTATGGGCATTGCAACAAAAATTGTGAATTCCATCCGTGCACGTAGCTTGCAACGGCGGCTCTTTAAGTTGCAGTTGGAAGATAGGGAGTCAGCTGAACACACTGATTTAGTTCTTCACACGGACGTCAGGTGGTTGAGTCGCGGAAAATTCCTAGAAAGGTTTCAAGAATTATTGCCCGAAATAACAGCTTTTCTAGACGAAAGAGGTGATGACACTGAGATGTTGAAAAACGAAAAATGGCTGACTAATTTGGCATTTTTGACTGACATCACAATGCACTTAAACACCATTAACTTGGAGCTTCAAGGTAAAGGAAAAACTATTATTGAGATGATTAGCGCAGTAAACGCATTCAAAAGTAAATTGCAACTTATGATAAAGATCAACTGAAAAGAAAGGATCTGAAACATTTTCCGTCTTTGAAAGCAAGGATTCCTCAGTTGAATTATGATACGTATGAGGCTGAATTATCAAATATTTTGGGACAATTCGAAATGCGTTTTTATTATTGCAGTAAATTGGAAATATAGCATCATTTATGAGTTATCCTTTTTCATGTAAAAACATTGAGGAATTAGCTACTGAAGTAGCAAGTCAGTTTAATATGAACTCATGTTCTGTTGAAAATGAGTTGGTGCAGATTATATCAGATATATACATCTCAAAGCTACAGCATCTGATACAAATTTCTGGTGTTTTATATCTGAAGATAAATATCCGAATCTAAGGCAAATCGCCCTTCAACTGACGGCAATGTTTGGGTCAACTTACTTGTGCGAGTCTGCATTTTCTGAAATGAAGATAATTAAGTCAAAATATCGCAATCGACTAACTGACGATCATATGTCATCATGCTTGCGATTGGCACACAGTGGTTACGCACCATCTTATGAAAAGTATGCTGAGGACATGCAGTGCCACGCTTCAACATCCAAAGTCACTCCTTAGTTGAGTTTAACACCATATGTAACTCTTTTGTTTTGTAACAACGAATAAACTCGCAATTTTGAATAGCTAGGAGTTTTTTCATTGATATTGTAGAGAAGAACTTAAGTAAACCTAACCCAAACCTTGACTAAAATAATGTAAATTGTGCGGAAAGCTAATATCTATATATGCTACGGTACACCCTACCTAGGTAGGTAGGGTGTATCGTGTATGTACGACAACCCTGCATCACACATACTTGCAGCCTCTCAGAGTCGATCGTAAGTAGTCTAAAAATATTGAGGTAGATCGCCAGCAGTTCAAGTTTGAGCACCCCTGGTTTATACTAATACCTAATCCATTGCTATCCCGCATACCTCTCTCTCCTGCGGTATCTCTTTCATCTTTAAAAGAAGTGAATATAAGAAACTAATCAACCGACAGGCTAGATAGAAAAAAAACCCTTATTACCTTTCTTTTGGAGCGACATGAAGAAAAGCGTAATAAATTACCCCAGTGATTGAAATCTTGTTCTAATTATTTTACCTGAATCCTAAAATTACATCGAAAGATTGAAATATACTACAGAAATCCAAGAATTGTGATCACGACAATCGGAAGATTGTCATAAAGTTCAGTAGCCTCCGTACCAGGTAATTGGTTATTGGGTGTCCCAAAGAGGGCCAGTTTCAAATTTCAGAAACGCAGGTTCGAATCAAATCACTTGGCCTTAGGGGTATCTAAGCTGATCAGTACGCCGCCTCCACACCTTGTAATTGGTTGAAAGGTGTCACAACGGGGCTTCGTTACACATTGTTGCACCTAAATCAATTAGGAATGAAATTGGCCTCAATTGTCCGGCAGCTGACCACTGTACTTTCGTACCTCGTAATTATTAGATTTTGCCTCAACAAGGAGGCTCAATTAAAATTTCAGAACCTTAGGTCGGTTAGAAAAGGAATTGTTCTCGTGGGGTCCATTACGTGATCTGTTTACCTTTGTACCTTGTAATTGGTTTCAAGTTGTTCCAAAGGGGCTCCTATTCGAATTCCACAGAATTTCAACAGCTTGTCGATGCACGGTTTTGTATGGTGGCAAATGACGAACTTACCCCCCCCCTCCCCCCCCTAATAACAGTTGTGTATTTGGGTAGCACCGGAAAACTCAGTGAAGCAATCTCGTAATGTTTTTGAGTTTTTAGCTCAAAGGTATGCGTATTTCATGTCATAATCAATTATAATAATTAGCAGTACCTGTAGCTTCCTCACTTTTGTTCATAGACTTGGAAATTTAGTTGTCCCATCTATGAACAGCAAGAAGGAGATAACCAAACAGAATTCATCCGAATCAGCAGAAATTCAGAATAGTCTGAAAATCTCTTTGCAATTCTCTATCGTGTTGGTCATTTTTAGAAAAAAAATGGTGAGGATGACCTATTCATTTTGATCGGGGATAGATAATAAGCTAATCGATCTGCAGTGCTGATGTTGAATGGAGCGCCTTTGGGACATCTGGAATACAATTGCATGGTGCGGAGGGGCATTTATCAGCTGAGAGACCCCTGCTACTAACTTATTTCCTAATCGACCTGCGGTGCTGAAATTCGGAATGAAGCGCCTTTGGAACTTCTTGGAAACGATTACAAGGTACTTGGGACCTTATCAGATGAGGGACTCCAAAGGCTAATTTCTTCCATAATCTACCTACTGTTCTGAAATTGGGAATATTTTGCCATGATAGCGGCGACAATCTTCATTCCTGAATGACATTTCCATATGGAGTCATGAAAGTGTCTCACTGTGTTGCGGACGCGGACATGTACGCAAGCGGTTTGTGCAAATTATGTAACTAATGAGGGTTTTTAGAAAGGTTCAATATGTGGAGGAGATATCTGTTAAATAGGAAAAATTTAGCAATAGGTCTCGGTAAAAGCTTGATCCACGCTAAAATGTTGTCTAGTTTTGTTTTTAGTTAGCAACGTTTCTAGGTAATAACTGCAAATGCTTGTCAATTGTTTGGTCTTGGACACACAAATTTTCACCTGACCCGCAGCCCAAAAACATATCAATGCTAGTATCGGCAATCATAATTATCTCTGCCCTGGGTACCGTTTCCCATCCTCACGCACCTATAATGACTGAGCTGTGGGACTCCTGAGGTGAGAACAAAGCAGTAGGCCCAGAGACATCTTCTCTGTTTCGGGCTAGCAACCAGTCTGGTCTTAATACAGGGACGCTGTCTATAGCTGCTTTTCCAGTAAATGGTACCACTGGCGCGGGGAGCCCCAGGCTACAGGTGCATAGACTTTGTAAAAGCACCAACTGCCTGCTCCTCAGTTGAAGTTGGATTCGCGGGGTCAGTAGTTTCATCTTTCCTAATATGCAGTCCATTCTACAGATGTGGGGTCCGCGGGGAAGTGGGAGTTGACTCGCGGGGGTGGGTCTCTTCCCGCGGACCCCGGCATTTGGAGTTTTGCGGATATCCGAAATCGAGTGGGCACCAACCAACATAATTGATAATAGAGAGTTTTTGGCGACTTCAACTTAACGTCACCCGTTACCGTAGTCTTGAGGGAGCAAATGAAGATGCTAACTTGGAACCGGGAGAACGTTTGCCTTAATTTTGATGGCACCGGGGCAACGCGATATTTCCCCCCCAGCTGTCTTATTGTACTGGTTCTAATCAATTTCTTCATTTCGATATGAAACGCCGACTTTCAATCCTGAATTCGAATTTAATGTTATTTTCAGTACAAATACGGGGTTTCCAATTCCTAAACAGGGCATGGACTTAATGCAAAGATAGAAAGCCTCAAGTGTGGAACAACGCGGTTTAGTTGCACTCATAGGTCATTAGTCGTTACGAACTTCATGTTTTTGGGTTTTCCATTGGGTATGAACAACAAGTATGAAAAAGTATTTATCTCTACGACAATGAACCAGGACTTTACCTGATAAATCATCAGTGGAGGCAGCACTTCACACAGTGTTCACGAGAAAATAGCTGAGAGATCAGGCAAACTAAGAACCATACTGCGAAGAAGTAGTGTCTTAAAACTCAGTTTTCTCATTTAAAATATGTGAAATAATAGTAGAAACAAGGCTCTAACATATAGCCTGTGCGCAAAAGAACGGATTTTTTCAATCGATTTGAAGGCTAGTAAATCTAGACAGCGGAGGCGGACTTCAGATGGCACATTCGGTCTCTTACTTGAAACGTAAAATAACCAAGTTTGAGGGGTTTTCAAAACCTACCCACTACATCAACATAATTAGTTGGTAATGAGGCATTGGAAAAGAAAAACTATTATTATTTACTTCAACAGTATTCGAGTAATTAAGGTGCCCAGCAGTGTTACATTTACAGGAAGGTTAGGTCTTGTGCCTTTAGTTCCCCAAACAGGTGCGTTAAATGAGACGTACAACGTTGCTAACGTCCCCTCAAGGTCACGTACTCTTGGGTACGTTAGGGTGACGTTAAGGGTACGTTAGTGGTCACCAAAAACTCTCTAATGACACTTGCCTCGACCGGTTGGTTAAGACGGGTACTTGGCGTTTGTCAAGGACATTGACTGCGTGAACACTCTTCTCTCAGGAGGATCTGCTTGCCACAGGACTCCCAAACACGACTTCCATTCGCTGGAAGGAGATATTCGGTTCCTCTGCCATGGTAGCGCAGTTCGATAAAATCCTCCTCCAAACATTGACGGAAAAAATGGTACGAATGCTTCGTCGGTTATTTCGCCAAGAACTGAGCTCCTTGTTTACTAGTGAGGATGGTAATCGTCCGCATTGTAAACGTGCAGGGCTTATAACCTCTAGCTGAATGATATTTAAATTATTGAATTATTTTACGCAGTGGAATGAAAAAACTTTGGCTATTCGGAACGCTGTGAATATTGTATTTGACAACAAAGCAACAGCATACGATTCTCAATGTTTCAACTAATGTATGAAAATCATATACAATAGATATAAATTTGTGGAGTGAGGTGACTCACATTTGATAATTGTAAGTACCCAATTGATGTAATTTGATAATTTGTTACGACTACATAATATGCCAGCTTTTTACCGTTGGACAGATAGTAAACGCGAAATCCTTGAAACGAGAAAATAAAGAATACAAAGAATTTAGATGAAATTTTCGAGGTTAAAACCACAAAATGGTGTTTAGGTAACCCCTTTCGTCCTTTTAACATTGAGAAGAGTTAGCTCTCATTACAAACTATGATCGTGTTTAAAACTCATTCACCAATCCTAAACCACATTCTCCATTTAAACAGCAGTTGAAGTGTTCAGTGATTTTTAGCTCATTTTCTTAGGGAAAAAAATGCACTATTGTATTCACTTTGTCCGTTTATGTATGTATAATTGTGTATCCTCGCAAAAGGGCTTTAACTCGATTACTCGAGAACGGTTGGGCCGAATTTGACGGGATGGGTCGCAAAATGATCAGCTTTTCATTCAAAATAAAGTAATTGCAAAATCCTTCTTCATTGATAATCAGCTGCGTGACCTGATTTCGTGATGCAAAAAACCTAATTTCTATGCTAGTCATCCTCAAACTTGTAACGGAGCCTCTGTAAACCAAGTAGGGTGGAATTCTAACTAGCCGAACCACCCCAATCAACTTGATGAGCTATCAATGCTAATTTCTGTGCTATTTATCCTAAAAAGTTGAAATTTAAAACAGAACCTCAGTGAGACATGTAGGATAGCACTTTAACTTGCCAAACCACCCCAATCAGCTCAGAGGACTCTTGCCTAACGCTAATTTCTATGCAATTTGTCCTACGACGCTGAAATTTAGAACAGAATCTCTGTGAGACATTTAAAATAGAATTATAGCTTTCCGAACCACCCCGATCAGCTGAGTGAGCTTTCAACACTAATTTCTAAGCTATTTTAAGCTATACCATGCTACGAAGCTGAAATTTGGAACGAAGTCTCTATGCGACAGGTAGAATATGATTTTCACTTGCCAAACCACCTCAATCAGCTGATAGAACCCTTAACGCTGATTTCTATGCAATTTGTCTTACGACGCTGAAATTGGGAACGGAACCTCAGTGACATAGGATAGAATTTCAACTCGCCAAACCACCTCAATCAGCTGAGTGAACTCTTAACGCTAATTTCTATGCAATTTATCTTACGACGCTGAAATTCGGAAAGGAACCTCTGTGAGATAGATGGAATATGATTTTTACTTGCCGAACCACCCGAATCAGCTGAGTGAAAACACTGCTACATTCATGCGTTGGGTCCCCCCGAAAATTCTTATTTCGTCAATCCTTGTGAAACAATAATCTACTTAAAAGAAACTCCGGTTAACGTGTGAATATCATTTAAATCTGGTTTCATACCTTTGGCCCTAATTTGCTGTACATGTGAAACAACTTTTTATGGAATTCTGGACACAATATTGTACTATAATAAAAACAAAATATATGTGCGCTCGAAGTTTAGCGATGATAAGTCAAACAGCGTTATGAAGCTAACCAAGCTAATTGAAATTTGACGTGAGAAAAATAATTTGAACTGCATGTTTCCTTCCTCGTGAGCAACGGAGATATTCATCTTTCGCGCTTATTCGTGCACACAATGAAGTAATGCCGTAGTGCAATGCAGTTAATGGCTTCTTTCCGCCAGTGAAAACCGCATAACCAAAAAAATAAAATTACCATCACCTTATTTGGTGGCTTTTTTTAACCAATATTTGATACACAATTTAATTGGCAATCATATATTCTAGACGAATCAATACTTCTAATATATAGATGCTGATATTTAGATGATGCATTAATGCTGGAAATCACGCCATTGCAGCAGGATGATTCGGATCTCTCTACATCGCAATTCCATGATGGTTTATCCCTCAGATGTGAGAACGAGCCGAGGGAATTACCAAGTCATTGTGATGGATGTTGAACGCAAGAACCTTTGCCAAGCTTTAAACTGCAAAATGAGCGGGCTGATTAAACTAGGACATGGCCAAATACCTAGGGGACTAGAGTGCGAAAATGGCCAGTCTAGCCTGGAACTCCGTTAGAACTAGCCTGTCATGAAGGAAAATGTTGACGGAACCCCGAGACTGGTCGCCTACATCAAGATTCATGGCGTATGCACTAAGGGGTACCCAGCCCCGGTCCGTCATCGCGCAGAACGCTGCAAAGAATAAGCAAGAATCGTTTGCAGCAGCCACGTATTGCAGGTGGCGCTCGTTGCGACTAACTTCTGTACAAGTTGCTGTTTTATCAGGAAAATTGGATCCTTAACCAATTGGATGATAAATTGATAACCAACACATCAAGCGGTTGGTTTCGTGCTAGGAACTTTCAAGGAGCTTCTTATTTCATTTCGTAGTTACCTACATATCGAATTTCGCAGTCTCTTATCAAATTTCGTATTTCCTTATCAAATGTCGTCACGTTATCACATAATCGCTATGTATAAATTTATATTTTCATCGTAATTAGAATAATATAGAAGTTCCTTTTTTTTTTTTTTTGGAATTAAAGACTAATATTTGAAAAATCCGGGTACCGATCTCGTTCACACATTCAAACGTTCACATATAGGTATGTGTTCAGATATGTTCTAGACCCACAAATAGGGAAATTTAAATAGAGAATTAATGTCCATAAAATTTCTCAATATCACATTGAGAACTACAAATGTAATATCATGCCGTTTCATAATTTATCAAAAACAATATAGGTAATAATATATCAAACACAAACTAATTCAAATTCTATACATGTATCTCGAATAGGATGTCGAAAATAATACAACTTAGGTTGTAAAGTCAAGGATGGTAGAAGAGGGTCGGCGGGAGGGGGGGGGGGGGGGTGAACATCGTAGGGATTCTATTCTGTGATGGTGAAGCTGAAAATGCGCTGGTAATTCAATTTTACTTATAAACCTGCAGCTGGTACAGAAATTAGCCGCACTAAGCGCCACCTGCAATAGGTGGCTGCGGCGAACGATTCCTACAATAAGCACCTTAAGTACGACACTGTTGCAGAAGACCTGAGAGGGTCCTTCATTCCCCGTGTTTTTCCTTGCGACGGTGCCCTGCATAGAGAGTACGATATATTTCTCAAACGAATGGCCGAGGTACTATTGAAAATGATCAGTAAATTGTTGCAAGACCTTTTCGTTATACAAAATGCAACACGCAAACGCAACACATTTTCATTACACATTAACATTTCATTTACGGTAGGAGATGCCAAGGCTAAAACACATTCTGTGTTAATAAAACAACTAGTTCCATTTCTACAGGTAAACAAGTTAAATATAAAACTCAACATCTTTGAAATGGAAATTACATCGAAATTATATCCGTTTTTCGAGCATCGTAGTTTTTTAGGGGATTTTTACTATGTTCGCACGTTTTCTAATTCACACTTATGTTGACATTCATTTTTCTTGCCGAAGGTTTCTTTTCTTTCTATAGGTGGAGTGAACGAATGGAAATACAGCGATACGGGTCGTCTCATTCGATTCATTGAAATGCAATCTATCAATATCAAACAAGAAGAAATGCTATTCTTACTTCCAAAGTTTTCAAGATCCCGATTTTTCCCGATTCAATCCTACCCTTTAGGGTTGATCAAAATAACTAATTTTTTCAGTACTCTGGACAAAAATCTGTAGGCTGCATACAACGGTCGTAAGGGTGTTTTCTATTCGTGTTTCTGATTCAACCATCTTGATCCTATTGTGCCGACCAGGCGAAGTCTCTACTAGAGGAGGAGGATATGAGAAACGTATGGGATACTGATTATGGGCATTAAGAAAAATAATTACGCTGAGTTCCTATCTAGGTTGGCAACGTCACATTTTGCCCAAGGTGCTCGTCTAGCTCTTGCTTCGTCGCATAATGAGGCGCCACGCAATGAAAAATCATTAATCGGACAATGTGCCGGCTACCTTTCCTCGCCGATGTCACTATACGCCTAGCGCCTTTTATCCCAAGTGAAATCAGCCGCTTCCTCATTCGGCCGGGTCACTTTGAACCGCATTGGCTACAAATTCGACAGCTCCAAGCTCTGTCCCTTATGTATCAGAAACCCCCGATTTCTCCTCCGTTCTTGTGCTATATTTTAAAACGAGCGACAGCGGTTTCTCAGGGCATACACCTTTGATGACAGAGTCCGACAAATTTTGAAGTTCTCTCAACCAACAATCATTCACAAAGTACCTATATATCTATATTAACTTCCTATGTATGTTCTTTCTTTCGAATTCGATTCTCTTTTCACTATTTTGGAATGTTTTCTTCTTGTCGTTGATCTGATTGAAGCTGCGTGAGTTGAATGGAGAACCAGATATTGTCACATTCGTCAAGAAAGGTAGAATCCGGTGGATTGGACATGTTCAGAGGATGGATCATAATCGAGTCCTCGAATCTTACTTTATGGATATCCAGGTGGCACTAGGAGACGAGGCAGGCCGCGAATGCGGTGGATCGACGATGTGGAGGCTGATCTTCGTTGCCATGGAGTCAGAAGGTGGCGCAGAGCCACATTGGATCGGGATGAGTGGCGGAGGGTTACTGAAGAGGACCAGGATCTGTAGAGGACTGTTGAGCCAAAGGAGAGAGAGAGAGAGAGAGAGAGGGAGATTACAAAATTTCATTATTGAAAACCACACACTAGGAGTGTTAAACTTCAGGAATCGTATCAGAATGCTTCAACATGGATTTCCATGAAAATAAAATGGCGGAAAATTCATTGTTTTCAAATCCAACTCCATTGCGAATATCTTCATTTACTCCGAAACTTTGCTAAATATACCAATACTACCCTTGAAAGTTTGAATGATTTCACTGCATATAAAGCGTATTTCAAGATATATTTACTGATGCTTTGAAAATTTTAGAATCGATGAATAGGTGGGTTGAATTGGGCAATCTTTTACCATGTTCTACCTTGTTAAGCGAAAAGGCCGCTGGTAGGTAATGCAGCTACATAACACAAGCAGCCAGCACAGCCGGAAGCTGTGCGTATTTGGAGTTTATGATGAATTTCTCCAACGGGTTCGATACCCTCGTCTGCATTCGCGGCAAGCGGCCACCGGCCTATCTGCCTATGAAAACAACACAGGTTCGCACTTTCCGAGCTATCGATTCCCCCGGCGGCGCCGCTGCTGACTCACGCGGGCTTGTCGTCGTGACCACTTCTTAATAAATTTATAACGCGGAGCGCAGAAAGACAGAAGAATCGCGAACTAAAATAAATGAAAACACAATCGTTGGTTTCACTACCCCCAAATGAAATGCTCTAATCCCAGGACGGTGGTCCTCGATCGGATTTGACCTCAAAGTACTTACCTTTCAAATTTTCTTTCGGAATATGATTTTGGAATATGTTAGGATTATAATTCAGCAAAAACTGAAATCAAACATTGAGCCGTTTTTTTTTTTTTTTTTTTTTTTTTTTTTTTAATTCAGTTTTTGAATTTGTAATTGATACTTTAATCATGAAAATACGCTATAATCGCCAAAATTCAGAATAAATTATTATTTATGTGCCATTAAATTTTAACATTTTACATATATGCAGAGAATTATATTCGCAGCTCTTAATAAACGTTGTCCGTACTCAGAATTGATTCGCGATACTATATATATATATTTGGCCCACGTCGCAGAAAAATCATGTGGCACGGTCTCCATAGCCTGTTCACTGTAAAAGCCCAGGCCATTTCCGTGTTTGGTGCAAAATTCTTCCACACGAAAGAAAACCGTCTGAGATTTTGGAGTGACAGGAATATCTAAAGATAAATATGATGCTTTGAATTCATTGATGTATTCAATGAATTTTGGATCCAGCCTGACTGAGAAAGATGCTTTGAGAGCTTCATTGAAATTCTGGAAAGCATCAACGTATTTTAAACAACCCATGCTACAGTTTGAATGCAACAAACCAAGTTTCTGTAGCAAAATGCGGCAGCTATTTCCTTTGAACGAATTCGTTGATGCTTTCCAGAAGTTCAATAAAGTTGTCAAAGCATCTTTCTCAGTCAGGCTGGATCCAAAATTCATTGAATACATCAATGAATTCAAAGCATCATATTTATCTTTTGGATATTCCAGTCACTCCAAAAGTTCACACGGTTTCCTTTCAGATGGAACAATTTTGTACCAAACACGGAAATGGCCTCAGCTTTTACAGTGAACAGGCTATGGAGGCCGTGCATCATGATTTTTTTGCGACGTGGGCCAAATATAAAGTATCGCAAATCAATTCTGAGTATGGACAACGTTTATTAAGAGCTGTATGCGAATGTATAATTCTCTGCATATGTAAAATGTTAAAATGCCATTATTTTATTTTCTATTCAATTTAGATATATATTTTATGTTAAAATTTATATAATGAATCATTATAAACTCACACACAAGCGTACACATAAACACACACGCACATACTACACGCATACTCACAGGCATTTATTAAGAGCTTCATGCAAATATAATCATTATTTTGTTCAATAAAATGTTGTTATTTTTGTTTTTCTACGATGCTGTTGGCTTACAAAAACTCGTCACACGGTATGCAAAGTGCCAGGAACGACTCGGCGACTATGTGGAAAAATAGTTCAGGTCTGCAGCTTTCCAACCATGTAATTTTTTTGATTTTTTCAAAAATAGGGAAACTTACTTTTGGGATGACCCTCGTACTTATATTTGATCACAAAATAGGTCGTAACTATGAAACTAGATGAAGATTCTATTGTATAATGACATATAAATAATTTTTTTTTTTTTCTGAATTTTGGCTATTATAGCGTATTTTCATGATTAAAGTATCAATTAAAAATTCAAAAACTGAATTTAAAAAAAACGGCTCAATGTTTGATTTCAGTTTTTGCTGATAATCCTAACATATTCCTAAATCATATTTCGAAAGGAAATTTGAAGGGCAAGCACTTTGAGGTCAAATCCGATCGAGGACCACCGTGCCAGATGACCCTGAGAGCAATTTTTGTAACGATTTTCGATCAATTTTGGTTTATTCATCAATTAAAATGTTTTGTACACTAGCTGTACCTGCTCGCTCGCCCACGAAGTGGCTAACGATTATCGTGGAACGATAACTAAGGGAGTTACACTTTCCTAGCAACGGAAGGGTTGTAAGTGGAAATCATTAGAAGACTCCGCGCTACTTTCGTGTCATATTTTCATAACGCTTTTTCCTGTCGTTTTCGGAGTGGGGACCCATGGCTAAAGCATGTGCATGCTAAAAACGGACGGTAGACCTACGGTTCCTCAGTCAGATCATTTAATCATGATCAACAGGATGTTTCCATTTTTTCCGACCGTCACGTCACGGCGAAAATATTGATTTTCTATTGATTTTCACGTACAATCAATGCGTTAATAGGGAAGTGTAACTCCCTTAGTTTTCATAGCAGGAAAATCATTCGCCACTTTTTGGAATGCTCTCATTGTATCACTACATCTCAAGATCCCTAAGCCTCTGCATTGTCAAGAAAAGCTTATTTATTACGCTAAGTTATAAACTAATATTGCTATGTAACCATAATGAACTAATAATGTGTAAAATTAATCATTATTAAATGATCTGGCTGTAGAATGATCAATTTTACAAGCGGTTGCAATCATGTTCACAATGTCAATTATTAAGAATGATGATGATCACCTATGTGTAAACAATTATTCAAATAACCAAGCGCATAACTCAGCTTGTTGGCCACACACTTCGCAGTAGTTAACATAATATGATTGGATAAATCAAAAGCTTTCGAACGAATGGCAACGAATTTTGTGGGATGAAAAATGACGAAGTACCATTTCCCTAGCAACGACTCGGTTGTAAGTGGAAATCGTCATAAATTGGTGACCGTGACGTAACGGTCGAAAAATCGAAATGTCCTGTTAATCACTATTAAATGATAAAATGTCTTTAGCAATTCGAAGTTTACGTTTTAACTATGAACAGAATCACAAAAGGTCATCTATTGAAAACAATAGACCAATAATGCACGAACATTGTATAATATTAATCTCAATATCATTTTTTTACTTTGAAATAGATTTAAGACAAATAGGTTGGGCTCCAATCGTTGAATTCGCTTCAAAGACATACCACAGTTGTCCAGAATTCAAATCTAGCCGGACAAAAAGCATGTTACCAACTTGGAAATAACTGCAAAGCCAGGTTCCAGCATGCATCCACAAAGGTCTAGACTAGTACAGACAGCCCTTGTTATCGAGGTTAGTGATCATATTGCCCTTATCTGGCCTCATAAAGAATTGCAAATCCTCGTATCTTTCGATGCAGTCTGCATTCATCGTTCAACAAGAGATCACTGAAACCCTTTTGAAGCCGTCTGAGCCCCTTGCTTGTCATGATTTGTTTAATTAGAGGTAAGTCGTGTATGATGCCATTTTCAAAATCTCAGGTCTCATAAGCTATCGAGATTTTTACACGTGTTTATGCCTTTAAAGTATATACCTTTAGTGGCACCTCTTGGTACTTTCTTTTGAGACCATGGACGTTTTGGTGTGAACCCCAAGATTCCCATAAAACAAGAAAAGTTTTCACGAATTTGCATGTAATGGAGGTGTGGGTTTTTTCGCAGATGGTCCGGAAATCGCATTTACGCAAAAAACTCTTTTGTTTGTCTTGAATTCACACGGGAATTTTGCATATACGGTAGTAAAGTAAAGTTGTAGAGAAATAAATGTTGCATCAAATGTGACCACCGCCAGCTCTTTAACTCTTTTCCTCGATTTATGGCGATTTTTCAAAGTTCTCGTGACCGACCACTCACTACCCACTTCCTTGGAAATCCTCAACAAGTGAGTGATGGATCACAAAAACTTTGGGAAATCGCCAAAAATCAAAGAATCGAGTTAGAGAGCTGGCGATGGGCTCATTCGATGCACAATTTTTTCCTCTACAACTTTTCTATAAGTACAAACCAAATTTAGGTCATGTCCAATGGTCAAAAAGTGAGGAAAATTGTCAAAAATCTATTTGTCGGAAGAAGAAGCTATTTTAGTTTCAGTTTTTAATCTCGATATCATTGCTTACTTAAAAATAGATTTAAGACAAATAGGCTGGGCTCCAACCGTTAAAGTCGCTTTAAGGACGTCTCTCTGAAGCTAGGTAATATTAGCAAGGATTCGCATATTATAGGAAGGACGCCCTATTGAAATAGGTGTCGTGACGTGACGTGACGGTCGGAAAATGGAAATGTCCTGTTAATCATTATTAAATGATGATTACAAAACAATATCTCAAAAAAAAAATTCACAGAAACATTTCGTTCATCTCAGTCGCGAATTGGAGTTACGATTCCGTTTCCCCTACTTCCAGTCTGGATACGGATAATCCATTGTGTCCAACACTTCTGCGGTCATAGGCAACAAAAGATGAGAAAAACTGCTGGACTTGACCCCCGGTTGCTTTCCGCTTTGAGCCTTTGGCTAAAATGCTAAAACATGGAACATGCTTTCTTCCCTCTAATTCGTAAATGCAAATAAATTTAAAACTTCGACATAAATGTTTTACTAATCGAAGTTAGAAGGAAGTACCTAGGGAGGTAATTTTCTGTTACGGTGCGCGTCTACAATTACTATAACCAAGATTAACTTCTCAACCAAGTGACAACAAAACAAGCGGTATTTACTATATCAATTTATAACATAAATAAATATAAAACTACGACATGAATAGAAGAACAAGTACGAAAGAAATGCGTGATAAATCGAGCTTTCCAACGAATGGAGAACGATCGTTGTCCGTTGAAAACTACAGAAGGCTGGGCTAGGCTAGGTTGTACGTGAAAATCATTTAAAAATTTCGTGACACTTCCGCGTAACGTTTGCGGGCAGTTAGCTCAAGGTTAAAGCATGTTCCATGCTAAAAGGTAAGGTCATTGTTTACGTGCTGCGCTCTACCTCGAGCTTCTCTTGTTCGGAGCCCTATTGAGCCAGTGGTAACTTCTACGCACGCGCAAATGCTATACAAATATCACACTAACATATCGGACTCCGAGAGCTGGAACGGCCCCTTGACGGAGGTAGCCTATTGATGGACGAGACCCCCTTTTGATCCACAATTGCGGAGCGTATGACCTTGACCCCTGATGCTCGGCGCCCCAGTTTATTCGCCGCTCCTACTCCGCAGACTCTTAGCTTCCTCTTCCGACACTCCTTTCCTCTTCTGTACGTCATGTGCGGTATAAAACATTTCCCCTTCATGTTTAGTAAATCCTCCCTTCCTCGCTGTTTCTTAAATTGACCCCCTCCACGTCTTCCTATCTGGGCCGGTCTCCAGGCGACGACCCTCTTTGCCACTCACCACTGATGACCCATTGCCCTAGTTGTCTCCCCCTCCGTTCTTCTCGCCACTTATATTCTCTCCTCCTTGTCTTGAATCCACCCCTGGTTCACGACACAGTCCGACATTTAGCGCGGTTGTATAAATCTTCAATCAATCTTCAACTTAGCTGCAGAATAGTTTTTCAGAGACTACCACTACCATAAAGATAAATCATGGATGCTGTAGTACGTAATAAGCAATGCTAATCTATTATAAAGATAACAAACTATGGCCCATATTCTCGTGACGTCACGCCTGGAGTAGGTTTGAGTTTCTTCCAAGGTCCGCCGTGACGTTGTAGATGTTACTAGATCTCAACTCAACCAAACTATTTTGGTTTATTATTTCCAATAATAAGCCTATGTGATCGTATAGCAAAAAATTTTGATAACCCCCCCTCAAACTTTGTCACTTTACGTTTCAAGGTGCGTAGAATCCAAATTTGAAATGTCTGTCCGCCGTTCGCCGTCCGGGCCATAAAAGGCCTTAGAATTGACTTAAAAAATCTGTTCTATCGCACATAGACTCCACTTGGGGTCTAGTTGGTCCTAACTTCTCGCCAGCTCGATCGCTCCACACCCATGGGTGCTATGAGCCAAAAATAGGTGAAAAAGTGTCTTTTTTTGTATATTTCAAGTTGTATAGAAATTGGAGATTTATGAGTGAAAAGAAAATGTTAGCTATTAATTTTATGAAAAAAAAAAGAAAAAGTATTCTAAATTATACTCTTCTATTCAAAAAGAGTTTTTGGATTTTTGGCTATTTTTTGCAATTTTATAGATTTTTTAAAACAAAATTAATGGAGTTCAAGTTTTTAGCATAATTTCGTACATAAATTGTTGAATGTTCTATTTCATAGTTGATAAACTTTATTTGACCAATCTTATGCTAAAAAATATCAATTTAACGATTCTTAGCCATTTTCAGTGATTTTGTCAGCACATTTTTTGAAATTTGACCAATTAAATGATATCAATATACAGTATAGGTAACACTTTTATGTGTTGGAAAGATGACTTGGTAATAAATTGTTTCGTTTATCAACTATATTAAAAAGCGTAAAATTGTGAGATTCCGCTGCTGTAATGGATTGAACCCAATTGTGAGGTCCGAAGCTCCGAGTTCCGATACTAAATATAGGTACTATAAGCGGCGTTTAATAATTATGGACCAGAGATCTACGTAGAAGGGCTGTCTAATACATAAATAATAAACCTTTGTGTAATCATTTGCAGCGTTTTTCAGTAGAAGTTTACCGTCATATGTCAACCTAATACGTTGTTGTAATGACATTTTTCAACAGTTTTGTTTTGCGAAGATTGTTTTCAAATCAACTAAATGGTCGCAGTAATCATGCCTGCCAGCGCGATTATTGGTTGTAGACAACGATATCGATCTAGTGGTGAACGAATTTTTATTTGGACTAGAGACTAACTATTATGATTAATCAGTGAATAAATAATCTGAAAAATAATGCAGAAAATTATATTGAAAATTCCTCAGATCTCTGTACTGCAGTGTAGGTACATAGCCATTGCTCAGGCTGTTTCTTCAGCGTTTCAGACATGTTCTTATAACTCTAACTGAGGCAGCTTTACTTGTTTTATTGAATGAATGAAAGGATAGATTTGGTAGTTTGTTGAAGTTAACAAGGCAGGTTGGTGCTCCACCAGCATACGAAACTACGTAGGTACGTACAGCCTACCGAATTCGCTGTTGGTTAAAAGTACACTAAGTAGGTAGGTTGTTGCTCTGTCAATGAATACAACTGCTTATCAACAAGTTGGTCGAATATCGAATCAGAAAATGTGCAAATGAATTATAAACCAGCTGTAAGGAAAAAACCTTGAAATTCATTCTTCATATTGTCGGTTCAATTGTCAGTGAAATTATTACGCGAGTTTTACAGTTACGCAAATTTGAGGGACAAAAAAAGTTGATTAAGTAGGTACCTACTTCAATTTTTGTCTATGGAAGTACATGATGAATAACAAGTAATAATATACGGAAAGTAGGTAGTGCATACCTACCTCTCTAGGTACTTACCTTTCCAAAGGCGATACCTACCTAATATTCCCTTCTGACAGAGCTCTCATGGCACGTCCTTTCACATGACCACTTTCAAAGGACTCTTAAAGATTTTTGGTTTCTTAATTGATTCAAAGAACGGTTCTGAAAACTGGATAATCCACAAAATTTTCGCGGCTGATATCTGGAACTTCTTACACTTGTTTGTCAACTTCACAACACAAATTCCAATGCTATCTCGACTGTACAAATTAATCTTGCGTTCACAACGTTTCAGGTCATTGCCGGATTTCAGCTTCATATAATTTGCATAAAATTTATTACCTGGAATAATAAAATATACTGAACTAGAAAATAGGTAAATACTGAACCATACGATAAGTAGGCATGTAGGTGGTGACTCCAAATGGCTCTTTTTCGTATAGTTTACTCGTCACCATGACAACAATGTGAATAATTCGACTTCGCCGTGCCTCGATCTAAGGATGCGCTAGTGTAGATGTCTCGAGAATATCACCCTGTGGGTGATGAAGGGCCTTTCTGTCCTTGAATTGGTTATTTATTATTCGTTTCTTCCCAGGGACTGAGGCTTCTTCAGGGAGACAAAATTCAAAATTTGAAATAAATACTTATCTTTATTTTGTAATAAAAAATCGAATTCAGAGTTATCAGTTTAAGAAAATCAAATTCAAAATTATCTAAGTTTATGTAGGTACCAATGTTTTTCCCTATGTTTTACTTAGTACACTTGTGATGGTAATCATAAATTTTGAGCCCTCAATCAAATACGAGTAAATTTTTCTCATGTTTTGAGTGGCTTTTCGGAAGTTAATTGAATTTGGATTTTTCTATCTTAACCATTTCTAAAAATATTTTTTTCTGCAAATGAGATTCTCTTCCTACAATTTGGAGATTTTCGACGTCCACAGTATGTCCTAAAGTTCTGGAATGGGCGACCAACGCGTGTGTCGTATCTTGCTGTCGTAAATCCGATTCATTTTTTATAAAACTTGAGCAACATTTTCTCGTATTTCGATGAGGTCCTGTAAATTTATAATTACCATCACCAGTGGACTAGGCAAAACATGTAGAAAAACATTGTTACCTACATAAACTTTAAAAAAATTAAATTTGATTTTCTTAAACTGAACTCTGGATTTGATTTTTTATCACAAAAGAGAAAACGATTAGTATTTATTTTACAAATTTTGAATTTTGTCCCCCTGAAGAAGCCCCAGTTCCTGGGGAGAAACGTTGGAGAGTAATAAAACCGATCCGAGGACAGAAATGCCTTTTTTATAGAGTCTTGTTATAATTTGAACTGTCCAAATAAAGAAACATTGATAGCAAACTATATCCACCATCTGATAATCAATATATTTGTCCAATGATATAATCATGATATCATCATATTATCCCCTAGTCTATACTACTAACAGACTTGAACTTAGATGCGAGTAGATCAAGGAAACAAGTGATAACAAGCAAGATCGAAGTATCTAATTGAAACGAATGAATTTATTAACTAGGTACATTAAGTTGAATGGAAAATATGAAATGTTCAATGTTGAATTGACACACTAAAGAAGGTACTCAGCTCTGGGCTTTGACGTTCTGGGTCTTCCAAAGACGACTGCCAATATTGTACAATGGGTACAATGGTACAATGGGTCAAACCGTACAATGGGTGATGTGTCAGAGCGCAATGTTCGGCCCGTCAGGCCACAATGGTCGGCCTGTCTGGCCGCAATGGTCAGCCTGTCTGGCCACAATGGCGGGGGTTGGCTTGCTGGGGCTGGCCCCCTAGTCTATACCACTAACGGACTTGAGCATAGTTGCGAGTAGATCAAGGAAACAAGAGACTGCAAGCAGGATCAAAGTATCTAATTGAAAAAAATGAATTTATTAACTAGGTACATTAAGTTGAATGGTAAATATGGAATGTTCAATGTTGAATCGACGACACTAAAGAAGGTACTCGGCTTTTAGCTTTGACGTTCTGAGTCTACCAAAGAAGACTGTGAATATTGTACCGAACTCCAAGCTTCTCGTGGCCGGATCCTCCTGGATGATGTCTTGTAAAACTGGTCAGAATCTTGAAATGGGAATAGAATAACCAATTTAGAGAGCAGGTTGCTCTTTATTGACTCTATGGCGCATGTAGTGCTGAATATCTCGTATATCCTTCCGAGGACAAATTGTATACGTGAAATAGGGTAAGGAAAGTATAAGAAAATGATTCAAAAGGAGGGATCTAGAACGAGTATTATGCCATGAGCCATGGTGAGTTAGTTAGAATTAAATTTCCTTTTCTTTAAAAACATTTTCAAAAGCGATCGTCTCTTGCTTCTAACAGCCGTGGGCGAGTAGGAGTACATATTTTCTGATTTAGGTAGGTACTCAACTTATCCATCCAACAGCCACATTCAACGAAAACTGTAGGTAGGTACCCGTTATCACGTTCACCCCCTGCTTCTCCTCCATACTCGTCACCTTGGTCAAATGTCCATGTAGGTATTGTGAGATCGTCACAATAGTCAACTACACTTATGGCTCCCGCTGCTCACTGCTAAGAGTATGATGAACACTTAAACGAGTCTGTTGAACTAAGAATTGCCATTTCCATCCCATCACCCACTTACATACACATAAACCCCACCGTTTATTTTATTCTTAGCCTGGCTAGATCCGCCTTACCGTCCCAGTCATATCATGGTATTCTCATTAAAAGCCTTTCAACGTGATCGCCGTTGACTAATTGCATTCTTTATGAAACTCCCCACCTCATTATTCACCAACTGACGCGACACGGTTCCCAAGAATACCCTCTCCGAGCTGTTTGACCTTTGCTACAAATAGTAAAAACTGACCTTTCCAAGCTTCCTAGGAAAGAATATAGAAACACCGTCGTTCGGGAACTTTCAAATCAGCAACCAAAATAGCTCAGCTGATAATTGAGCTTTCGAATTAGCTGAAAGACAAACATTTGACGTCCGGCCCAACTCAGTTTGAAACTAAACCGCTGTGTCCCAAATTTAGCACTCAAATCATTAATGTTGAAAACCATCTACCTATGCTCCAGGTACAGTCGCGCCCATGATTGAGCTGCACTGAATGTGATTTTTTTTTAATTCAATGTTTTAAGCCGCATTGCAACCAGAAGGATTGTTACGGCATTGAACAAGGTGTGAAATCGATTCAACTGGCAAACGGGAGGGTGGAAATTGAGGGGTACATTCCTACACGGGATTGAAAAAAAATAAAATGAAATTATGAATTGGCTAAGGCTAAATCATGAATAGGCTATATAGGTACAAGTTATTATAATATAGGATCAGCAAAGTGAAATAAAAGTATGATTACATACTGGTTGTAAACGTTAGGGGTGGACCACCAGCCAGGAATCGATTTTAGAGCTCATTTCTGATCGAAAGTTTCTCGCAGAAATTTCTGTTTAAACGCTTAGTTTCCAAGTAATTCAATATTTAAGATTTTTTTCGTGTTTTCGACTTTTTGTCTCTAAAATGATCATAACTCCCTTAATTTCCCGTGCAAATTCAAATTGGAGAATACCGTTGGAAAGAATATTAAATTTCGTATAAGATAAGTATCAGATAAATGCCTGAACTTTTTTAAGAATTAATGTTGGAGACATAAAAGAGCCCCCTGAAAAGAAAATTTTACCTAATTTGGGAAATCTTGAGTTTTTAATCGGTTTTTGACCTTGGAGGACCAATATTTTTTCAAGGTGCAGGAACGTTAAAAACTGTTGCAGGACCTAAACCATTCCAACGGTGTAGCCAATTTTACTTTTACTTTGCCAATTAGGGGAGAAAACCATGTTTTAATGTTGAAAAACATTGTTTTTTCAATGAAATCGAGGGCTTTCTTGAAAAATGACCTACCTACTATAAAAATGCGAGTTTAGAGAAGGTTTCTACGTATTTTTTTACGCTGAATCAAATAGTAACACTTGCAGATCCCTAGCCTCGTTATAATCAAGGTTTACACTTTAACTCACGGATTTGAGTTCATTTGGTATGATGAATTTTATGTGTTTTTACGGGTGAAACTAGTTAGCTTTTCAAGTGTAAAGCGCGCGTGTAAATTGGCTTTGTGTGTGTGTGTGTGCTTTTTTGTGTGGGTTCGGCTTTTAATTCTTAAAAACAGGTTAGGCATCTATCTGATAGGAAATTCCATGTTCTTTCCAACGGTGTCCTCTAATTTGAATTTTCACAGCAAATGAAGGGATTTATGATCGTTTTAGTGACAAAAGGCCGAATACATGAAAAAAATTTTAAAAATTGAACTACCCGGAAACTAAGCGTTTAAAAAGAAATCTCTACGAGAAACTTTCGATCAGAAATGAGCACTAGAATCGATCCCTGGTCGGTGTTCACCCTTAACGTTTACACCCTGTATACATACACGTTAGTTGGTTGGCTTTTCTACTGAACTATATTGACAAATTTCAAAGATATAAGGGTGGAAGAGCAGTTTGATATTTTTAATGATTCTTAGTCGAATATAAAAGGAAAAATAATTTAGTGCTGGGATTGAGCTTCTATACATGTTGTTGTCTTGATATCGTGTCACCATAAAGGAGTTACTCAATGGTTGATGTGTGTCACCAGTTTTAACTATTCTCGTCAGAATTTCGTGATTATTTTACCGTGTAACACGGTTTTACCAAAACCTAAATGTAAAAAATGTCTAAAATATTCTCGAGAAAAAACGAGACTAAAGCAGCGGTGGATCTAATTCCTATGCTATTTAACAGCTGAAGCTGAAAGTTGAAATTTAGAACCCTTGGAACGTCAAGGAACGAATCATGAAGTCTAGAGCCCCCCTGATCAGTTGAGTGAGATCCGGAGCTAAGTTCTTTGCTATTCGAGACTGAGGTAGCAGCGGATCCAATTTCTTATTTGCTATTCAACCTATGAAGCTGAAATTTGCAAGAGATCCCTTGTGACGTCTAGAAACGAATCATTAAGTCTAGAGCCCCCCAGGTCAGCTGAGTAAGATCCGGGATACATTTCTTTGCTATTCAACCTATGAAGTTGAAATTTGAAATGGAGGCCTCTTGGCCATTCTCATGATGTCTGGAGCCACCCAGATAAGCTGAGTGAGATCCTAGTGAGCTAGGGGGGTTAGTTAACTTATGAAGCTGAAAGTCCAAACCGAATGACACCACTCGGAGCAATATAGGACCAACCATTGATGCTCCTCAAAGGCTTACTGTGTTGACAACAAAAAATAATCACCAACACAATTGACAATGATCTCAGTCTCAATGAGTCAGATGAAGGAGTTACAATGATTTCAGCTGATTCGGATAAATCTTATTCGGCTATTAGGGATTCACCCTTTTGGGTAATCGGAACTGATGCCGAGATTGAGGGCATATCCTCTGCCGATGTGTGATTTTGCACCAGAGTTTTGGAAAATTTGATCTTGTATAGTATCAAAAGGTATTTTCGATTTTTGGAATCTTCATATCTAGAAGCGTAAGATAATTAATGGAAAGGGGAGGGGGGGGTTAAACTTTGTAATTTTTGAAAATAATAAACCAAAAACCATTATAAGCCATTAGGACGTTAGTAATTTCTCACACGAAATTGAATTGAATTGAATTGAAAGTGATCTAAAAACAAATCATGAGAAAGTATCTACACTACATGCAAATAGATTGGTACATGGATATGTCTTAGTTTTCCCTTGAGAAATATCAATTCCTTATCTCAAATTAAAAATGTCTCAATTAAATTAGCCCGGTGAGCTGATCAGAAAAGACCCAATTAATTCAATTGTCTTTCAAGTGTTCCAGAGAGTCTCCCCATCAAATCTCAACTTCCTAGGATGAACAGGAGAGAATTAAGCTCACTCAGCTGATTGGGAAAGAATCGTTCATTTCAATCGTCACTTGAATTCAGCTTCAGAGGTTAAATACGATAGAAATGATCATCTTTAGGAGCCCCTTATAGCTGATCAGAGGTCTATGCATCGTCTAGTTCCTACTGCTTAGAAGTACCTACTACTCAATATTATACCTACCATGTACCTAGTGCATTCTTTTCATATTATTGTTACTTAGCAATATTAGTTTATAACTTAGCGAAATAAATCAGCTTTCCTTGACACTACAATGGCTTAGGTTGTGATGAAATGAGAGCATTCCAAAAAATGGCGATACTCCCG
Source organism: Adelphocoris suturalis (assembly GCA_030762985.1). Taxonomy (NCBI): domain Eukaryota; kingdom Metazoa; phylum Arthropoda; class Insecta; order Hemiptera; family Miridae; genus Adelphocoris; species Adelphocoris suturalis. The sequence continues at coordinate 116,752,724 of CM061041.1, read as the reverse complement.
CAATGAACGCATTCATTCGCTAGTAACGCATTGGCTGTACGTGAAAATCAATTGAAATAGAAATTTCATGTTGGAAATCGTTTGAAGAAACTTATGCATTCATGTTTCTGCCAAACGAAAATTTTGTTTATCTATAGTCCGATCAAATTAGTTTAGGAATGTAGCGAGGTGCGTAAGGAGGGGAAATTGGTAGCTTGAGATGTGTACATTTTTCACGTAAATCAGGAGCTTTCCAACGAGTGGCGAACGATTTCTGTGCGATCAAAATTGCCGAAGTTACATTTCCCTACCGACGGGTTGGTTGTACGTGAAAATCGACCGAAATAGAAGCGTTGCGTTATTTTTGTGTTTCACACTTAGTTTTCACACAGTTTCACAATTAGACCCCCCACGCCTTAAGGCCCCTCAACACAATGGCCCATGACACGCAAGCCTAGACCACATAGCGCACTGCCGATTGTGTGGACGCAAAATGACCTAGAAAAAACTCTCAATGTCCGGTCCGTGGGGAGTCGTGCGGGCAATCGCCACCTTAGCGATTTTTCTAGAAAGATCAAAGGGGACCACCATGGGTCCACAGCCCCCTCCCACACTTATTCGAACATACACATCCACTCATTTACTTCACTCATAATTTCCCAGTCCGTTTTGAGTTGAGAACCTTTATCCTTTCGTGCGAATCTATTTCACGCAAGCCTTTTCTGTGTTGCAGACGTCAATAGTCTTGTTTTGTGTTTTCATTTGTTCGTTGGTATCGTGTTTGATTCAGGTTTTACGTTCATTCTTTTGACATTGAAAATGTCTTAGTCGACGGGTCAACTGGAAATTTTGTTACGGAAATTTCGTTGCGCAAAGAAAAAAACGCCACTCGACCTATAAACAAGTTAGGCGTTGTTTTCTTTTGATTTTCACGTAGAACCAAGCCGTTGCTGGAGAAATGAAACTTCTTTATTTTTCATCGGACAAAAATCGTTCTCCACTCGTCGGAAAGCACTCGATTTATCACGCATTTCTTTCGTACTTGTTCTTCTATTCATATCGTAGTTTTATATTTATTTATGTTATAAATGGATACAGTAAAAAATGCCGCTTGTTTTGTTGTCACTTGGATGAGAAGTTAACCTTGGTTATAGTAATTGTAGACGCGCACCATAACAGAAAATTACCTACCTGTGAATTCATATTCGTGGAAGAATTGGGCATCGTCGAGACGGGCTTACAGCAAATTCAGTAATTGTGTGTCAATAATTATTTTATGTTTTCTAATTGTTATTTTATTTAAAACAATAAAAAAACATTGAAATTACTGAGACATTTTCAATGCTCATAGCTCTTCTCTCATAAGAGAGAAAGCACGAGCGGAATGCTGCGGTTTGAATATCGATTTATGTTCAATAGATCTTCAATTTATTGTGTTCTAAGAATACACTTTAGGCTAAATGTCTCTTGAAAAGAAAAAAATGTACCTATACACATGATTTCCAAAATTCAACTTAGAGGAAACAACCTGCTGTTTTTTCCCAACGAGAACAATGAGAATTTGCCCAAGGACCTTTGGATACCTCGATCACTCCTTTATCTTCCGCTTGTTTCACCTAATCCTCTACTTTCTTGAGTCGATGGAGGGGCAACCAACATAGAGCTAGACATATTGGAAGATCAGGTTCTACTCTGATATGGTTTTCAAGAACTTTTATACAACCAAGGTCTGAATCGTTTCTGGCAAAGATGGCAGTGAATTTATGGTGCAGTTTTCTTATTTCCCGTCATGTAGTAATGATTAATTTATGCGATCATATATATATATTTATATATATTTAACATTATTTTATTAAATTATACCAAAAGGAACCAAGCATCAGGAACCCCATAGATATTTCTCGTAAAGATAAGAACAAAATGGCAACGCATTTTTTCATTCTTTTTGCCACTGATTCATATTGAAATTTAAACTTCAGGTTTGTTTATGCGCTTATATTATTATATGTGCTTCCATTACAATAAAAAATTAGGCTCAAATAAACACACTTTGCATATTTCCGAATGTGAAAATTACATATTCATAGTTACATTCTTGATTGGTGTTACGGTGTTCAGTAAAAGTAGATATAGGTACCTAGGTACCTGTTCATTTTTGCAAGATTATTTTGGACACGTATTGCAAATCCTAAAAATCTATGGATATGAACTTGATTAATATTAATATTTGTGTATGAAATGCAAAGGGTTTCAGCTGGTTTTAAAGAGGATAGATTCATTGTATTCATTTATTTAAATCAATCGTAATCATTTACCACCAACGCAAGGTGATAAACGAAGTTCGGAGCTCCCAGTTTTCTCAGATAAATTGTTGATATGTACCTACGGATTCTTAGAGTAAAAAGAGTGTTCATTTTTAAATGTGAAATATAAAAAAAATCCGAATGCATCATGATTGTATGAACTAATTTTCGTAAATTGTCGTGTTATATTGTTAATGTTGAATTTTTTTGAAACTTAGGTACTTTGGGTGCAAAGAAGTTGCTAAATTTAAATTTCCTAGCAATAGAATTTGTTCTAAAAATATTCTCCTTGTTCAAACAACGATTTTGGTAAGTATTTTATTTTTCTACCGATTTTTTAAGCACATATTAATCCAAACCATCCACCATCTTGTATTCCACCATCTCTTCTTGACTAGGTAAGTAGCTACCTAGTTGTTTTTTTCACTACCAAAGCTGTATGCGTGGTAGAAAACAACCAGAGAAAAAGCCACAGCAGTTAATAGGTATTTCCCCATTCATCAAATTATACTCCAGAAGCCCAGAATTACAAAACAAAATGAAAGTGTATAGGAGAACGAAGTAGGCAAGGTAGCGCAGAGCTATACAGTTCGGCCAGCCCCAGCCTTGCGCCAGTGCCGATGCGAGGCAAATTTACTCAGCCGGCACAGGCCAATTGTGTAAAAGGCCCTTTAGACATATCCATGTCGAAAACAGAAAACTCAAAATTGTGCAAAATTCTAAGATTGATTTAAATTCCCATTAGTTGAGATTTAATTTTTTTCCCCCTCACAATTAGCTCAAATATCAGAAAAAACTATTTTGTTACACAATTTTGTGTCAATCAGGTCATACCGCTTCACTTATTTGAAGTTGGCAACTTTTTTAGGACAAAGAGAGACAGGTCGAGTGATCGTACTTTTTTATGAAGCCCCTCCGTCTCATTATTCACCATAGCTGACGTGTCAAGTTCCCCAAAATATCCCCTACTCTGTGCACCGGGTTTGACCTTTGCAATATAGGAACTGACCTTTGCATAAGTCCGAAAGAAAGAACGTCCCCCCTCGCTCACCTACCTTCGTCGTCCGTCAGGTAGATTATTCGAAAACGATCGATTGATGACGCTTGAACTGGATCGACGACCGGTTCATGTGACGCAAATCGTTATGTTTGTTGTTGTTCCTGAGTCGATATCCCCAAACGTGTGGGTAGCTACGGTTTCTTCCCTTGCTAAAAACGATCCGCATCGGGCGTAGGAGAAAGAAGTCCGAATTATTTATGGAAGACGTAACGAGGTAAATATTCGAATATAATACAGCTTGATATCTCAATTTCTGAACCAACGACAACAAAATTGGTTCTGAGTATTTGCTCAACTTTACCTAAATGTCACCAAATTTTGAAATGTACTATAACAGCACATTCTCATTCAACGTGAAACCAGATTATCAACATTAATTTCCAAAAAGTCATTCTGTTGATAACTTTAAAATCCATCCTTCTTATTCTCTGTTAATACTATGATACGAGGATCATCTGTTTATTTGATATTAGAAAAAGCCACAGTTCCTTTGAGCCTGACGGCTAAAATTAAAAAACATGAATATGCTTTAGCCATACACGACTCACTCCTCGTCGATTCTCTGAACCCGACCCCCCATCGGCCTCTGAACTCTGTTTATCATTCTGCCATCAATCCTAAAACATGGAATCATGTTTTAGCTCCTCGCTCTCACTTTATTATAGAAATGATCACGACCATTGAGCTCTTGTGAGATGATGATCTCCTAATAGAAACTCGCGAGTAAACATTCACTTTATTATAGAAATGATCAAGACGATTGAGCTCTTGTGAGATGATGATCTCCTAATAGAAACTCGCGAGTGAACATTCATTTTATTATAGAAAGAGGCTACATACAAAATTACAGCTTCCTATAGTGTAAAGTATAGAAATTACCTATTAAAATAATTTAACCACCGCTTCACAAATCTCGCAATATTCGGATCACCTGCTATGAATCACATAATCGAAACACCAGCTCAATAAAATTAATCATCAGAAATTAACAAGCGGTTGCAATCATGTTCACAATCTCAATAATTGAGAATGATCACCTGTGTGTAAACAATTATTCATATAACCATGCTCATAACTCAGCTTGTTGGCCACGCACTTCGCAGTAGTTAATATAGTATGGTTGGATGAATCGAGAGCTTTCGAACGAATGGTCAACGAATTTTGTGGGATGAAAAACGACGAAGTATCATATCCCTAGCAACGACTCGGTTGTAAGCGGAAATCATCACAATTATTGGCGCTACTTTCGTTGCACTCTCGTGGGACATTTTTCGGTAGTTAGGTCACGGCTAAAGCATATTCATGCTAAAAGTATGGGAGGGCCCGAATGCAACCATATAAGCATAGCAATTAAAAGCGGTACATAAATTAGCCAAGTTTTGTGCTATACCTAGTTGTTTTTCATAGATGTGTTGGCTTTACTTTTATGTATGTTTGAATTGTATTTAGTAACCAACTGCGACTGCCAGACCACTGGTTCTTTATCCAAGGCCATGAGAACTACAAATTTAATGGGTTCGTAGCTTTACGTTTTGACATTTTATGTCTTTACTTTGGCATATAAACGAAAAAAATGTTAACAAAAAGCGTTTAAAAAAGTGTTAAAATAAGCGTTTAAAAAAAACGTTACGGTTGGTTTTCTGATGATTTTCGCTTACAACCGAGTCGTTGCTAGGGAAATGGTACTTCGTCGTTTTTCATTCCACAAAAATCGTTTACCATTCGTTCGAAAGCTCGATTTATCCAACTATACTATGTTAGCTAGGTACTGGGAAGTGCATGGCAAACAAGCTGAGTTATGAGCATGGTTATTTGAATAATTGTGTACACTCTGGTGATAATTCTCAATAACTGATATTGTGAACATGATTGCAACCGCTTGTTAATTTCTGATGATTTCATTGAGCTGGTGTTTCGATTATTTGATTCATAGCAGGTGATCCGAATATTGCGAGAACGGTTTGATTTGTGAAGCGGTGGTTAAATCATTTTAATAGGTAATTTCTATACTTTACACTCTAGGAAGCTGTAATTTCGTATGTAGCCTCTCTAGGACATTTACTTGACGATGCCCAGGGTCCGGATCAGATGAGTGGCTCTTAAAGGTAATGTCTATGCTTTACACTCTAGGAAGCTCTAATTTCGTGTGTAGCCTCTTTAGGACATTCACTTGACGATGCCCAGGGTCCGGATCAGATGAGTGGCTCTTAGAGCTTGCATACCAGTCTGCGACACATACGAATCTGCAACTAAAGACATAAAATGTCCCAATGTGTTGCAGACTCGTATGCAAGCGTTTCGTCTTTACGTTTGTTTTGCCTCCTCACTACCGAAGTTTACGATGATGAATGGTCTAAGATACAGTTTTCGCATGGGACATGCTTTTTTTATTTTATCAACCTTTTCAGTTAAATATCGATGTTGTTGGCTCTTAAGCCAATGGTTTTTACAGCATTAGCTTCCATAGATTTTTTTTCCCGTCAACTTTGAAATACAAAAACTCGGAATTGTTTGAAGTGAATTTCCATGATTTAGAAAGTTAAAAAAAATAGATATGAGAAACCTTTGTGTAATGATTTGCATATTTTTCTACCAAAACCCAAAGGATCGAAACACTGTGCCTCCTAATGAATTAGTAACGATTTATTCAAAATTATTACGTATCCCACCAGCATGACGTCATCCTCTATCGGGAAAAACGACCCTTTTTCCCCCGACGTCTAAATTTAAGGAGAAGGGCGGCCTTACATCAAAACGGTCAGGAGTTAATTGGGACTTAACTGTGAAAAAGGGTTGAGAAGGGAAGAAGGCGTGCCAATAATTGGCGATAGAGCTGGTGACGGTATTCAAGAGGGGGATTCTATCATAAATATGTGGCGGGGTCTCAGTTTACCATTAGAGGGAGCTTTTCCCCCCTTGGGCTGACAAATGGCAGGGAGGCCCCTGGGGTACTTTCAAATGTGCTGATAAATGTGTGCCCAGAGTTGTTGCTCCGCCCCCAATAACATCCCTCCGGTCGTTCGAAGGGTTTCGATTCACTCCTCCAATGACGTCAGAAGATCACCAGTTGCCGAAAACTGTGTTTTATGGGATTATCCAGTGACAACCACGAGGTAGTTTCCACCTTCATTAAATACCCAACTGTAAATTGGAATATATATAATTTGTTGAAATATGTTTTGAATACCCTACAATTACTTGCATATATATATATATATATATATATATATATATATATATATATATATATATATATATGCTGACGACGCTGACACAGCGAAATATTCTCTCAATTTTGTAAGTTTATTTAAGTGTTTCCTATCTTTTTCCAACCTTCTGTAACTCCTCAAAATAATATTACACGCGAGTGTTTTCATTTTTCATCACAACTATATATATATATATATATATATATATATATATATATATATATATATATATATATATGAAGGGGTGAAAGTCAAAGTGGTGTAAGTCAAGTAATCATCATCTTGAGAAACAAAAGGCTTTATTGCAAGTGATATAATAAATTATGGAAGCATGTTAAATCGCCCAACGCTATTTTATCGTTATTATGATGTCTGACTTGAAGTTGTGGAGGTGAGATTGATCTAACCATAGCAATGTTCTCACTGGTAATGGTATTAAATGACTTACACCATTATGAAAGTAAACAGTTAGGATCCTTGATGACTTAGGTTGGCAAAAAACAAAAAATAGGCAATAGAACTTGAACTTTATCAGACAAAAAACTTTCACAAACTATAGAAATGAATATTAGGAAATAATTTTAAGCTCTCAAGGGTCTTCCATTTCTTCAACAAACTCCAAAGGACCCTCGTCCTCCGCTTCTTCTTCTGCGTTTTCTGTAGATAAATTTAGAAAAAACTCATGGTGAATGGGAGGAATGAATTTCAGGAGCTCAATCATTCTCATCTGTAAAAGCAAACAAGCACAGATTTTACTTCTTCTCACTACATTCTTACCTATCACAGATCGCCAAGATAATGTATCTCCATAAAATACTCCAATTTGATTTCATTAGTCCATTATTTCGTTAGTCAATTCATTACAAAACAAGTTCAATCAATGTCTATAGAAAGCTCAGAATAAGCGCACAGAAATAAAGTAACTAGGTACGTAAGCAAAATGTTTGGAAATAAAATAAAATTGTGTGGGTACTAACCTTCACTTTCCGAATCCGATTCACTGGGAATGTAATCATCGCTGCTTCCTATGTTCTCAACAGGATCATCATCACTATCACTAAATTCGGATGCCATAGTAACAAAAAAACAAAGAGTTTACACAAGTACGTAGTATACTGAGAGACCACATGGAAAACTCCAAACGGGAACAAGTTAACAGCCAAAGTGGTGCAAGTCAGACTTGCGCCAGTATCACTGATAACGGATCAGCTGTTTCGTTTCCTTGCGTGCATTGTGCTGCACTCTGTTGGCACAGAAGACAAGTTATGGCTTCACTTTTTCTTTCCACTGATTACCATGAGTAGTTCGAGAATATTCCGATAGTCACACATTGGTCAAAAACTGACTTACACCACTTTGACTTTCACCCCTTCATATATATATATATATATATATATATATATATATATATATATATATATATATATATATATATATATTTACATACATATGAAAAAGGGTTAACCTCTAGGATTCGTTTCAGAATGTCTCAAAACGGATTTCAATGAAGAAATTATTCAAAAATTTGTATTTAAAAATTTTCCGAGCCATTTCAATAGCTTCATTCTCTACGAAAATTCGATAAAAGCATTAAAACTTAGGAATTGTTTCAGAATGCCTCAAAAAGGATTTACATGAAGAGATTGTTGAGAATTTCAGCTTTGAATCGTTTTAACCCATTGACTGACCTGATTCATTATAGATCTGGAGGAATACAATTAGGAATTTTGGGCTAAAAATGAAAGATTTTTAAGGGCATCAAATCTAACGTAGAAGTCTATAGAACTTCGTTTCGGACCAACAGAATATCTCTTTGTCTGTATAAAATACAAACTGACGTTCAACGATTTTTATTCATAGTTACATACATCATACAAATGACACGATGCAATAACCAAACTTTTTTGTTTCAGGTGAGTACTTACTGGACGGAAGCGGACAAACCGACTGAATAATGGTAAAAGTTGACTAAAATATTCGATTGAAATTAGCTACTCTATCATTAACGATTTGACAGAAGTGGCGTCCTAATTGTAGCTAAATTATGATACTTAAACGTAAATTTTAATGTTCGGCTTGCTTAAACTGATATTATTGTAATATTAGCAGTATTGTTTATTTGACATAAAAATTGAACAAACTGATTGAGAAAAGTAAATATTTGTATGCATTAAAGTCATTAGAAAAACCGCTGCAAATTATTATACAAAGGTTTATTATTTCTATATTAGATAGGCCTTCTACACAGAACACTGGTCTGTAATTATTAAACTCCGTTAGTACTTAGTATATTTATTATAGTAACTTGGGGCTTTGTGCTTCGCAATTGGGTTCACTGCATTACAGCACCAGGACCCTACAATTTTACGCTTTATAGTCAAGTTGAGGGACAAAATGATCTATGATTAAGTCATCTTCCAACCAAGTAGAAGGGCTGCATACACTGCATATTGTTTTGAAACTATATTTGTTCTTTGCACATTAATTACAAATAATGTATTTCAGTAGATTGATTAGAGAAGATAGCCGTTCAACGTACAGCGTTGCGGGTGGTTTTAAACGATTCTTTGGGATTATATTTGTCATTGACTAGCAAAACAAGGAGAAATTAATATAATTTAATTAATCATAAACACACATCATTCTCCTCTATAAAGATAACAAGAGCTGAAATCTAAGTGTAATAGTAGATACATATCATAGGTATAAATCGACATCGACCGAGGCACCCACGAATTGAAATTAATGAGATAAAATTTTTCACTGATTATCTGTAGGTGATAAAAGTTTTGATAAACTCAATAATAAAAATAAAAAATAAACCTTTGTGTAAAAAGAAACATCTTGAAAGTGACCAGGAAGAAAAAATTTGTGCTGCCGCCGCTGGGACACAAACAGGATCACCAGGTGGTATGGGAAGAAAAACCGGGCAGAGCTGGAAAGCATATTCAAAAACTCAGTAAAACTTATGTAGAATAATCCACGCATAGAGATAGAAATTCTCTCTACATTCCAATAAATAATATTTCTTCAATTTAAAGTGGTTGTTGCGATACATTTTTGAATAACGTGTTTTGAATACATTTTTGAGCACCGATGATTTCAACCTAGTAGGTAGGTAACTTTATTCATTTCTATACGATAAAGTGAACGTATCACATACAGCCAGAAGATTGGATAATTACTTACTACATAATAATTGCTATCCATCATCTGTAAACCACAAAAAGCGCACAACTTCAATGGATTAGAGATCGGTATATAGCTAAATCGAGCTCGACGAACCTGGGTTAAATTTTAGCTCGTAATCCCCAAATGTCAATACTTGGATTTATGATTTACGTTTGTACTTAATTAGACAATCAACAGCTCAAAATACTATAATCCCTTTGTGGTTTGTGTTTTCTCTAAATACTTACTAATTAGTTGAGATATTTTGGGAGCTTTAATAAATTACCATTTACGTACCTAATTAATATACTAGGTAGCAGGAAACATTCGAATCAGTAAATACCTGGTAACTGAGAATTTAGATATTACATATCTACGTCTAGAACATGAACCTAGGAGGGGAATGGACCGGCCCGCCCCATTTTATGCCACCCCCTGCCTCGCCCATCGCCGCGTGCCGAATTGAGTTGTGCTGCATGGCGCTGAGGGGGTCGAAGTGGCAGCGACGAGGTTTGGCCTAGCGCAGCGGTTAATGGAGGGGGTGGGGGCTCCTAGGGCACTAACTTAAAGTTATCTTCTATATTCCTACATTTTTTTTTTTTTTTTTTTTTTTTTTTTTTTTTTTAATTTCAGAAGCGATAGAGAGTTACTTCTAACGGAAAAACGGACAAGACTAATGTAACGATTGCTTCGGATGGGATGCAGGATATTAGAAATAATGACTCCAAGAAGTCTTAGATGAAAATGGTATCTTTAAGTGGCCCTCTTGGCTCTTTTGTAGGTGCTGGCCTGGTGTAAGAGTGACAAGATTCCACGGGTCCGGGTGTATACTACACCCCTCCCCCCTTTATAAGATTTTTTAGCCGCGAATTACATGAGTGCGAAAAAATCTGGTGTAATTTTTGCTGACTGTTTTACGATATTGACGGATTGTTAGCAATGCCCGGTTTACAATTGGAACGGGTCGTAGGGGCGTGTTGAGTAGAGAACAAGTGTGTGCAGAAGAGGAGTGTGGTGCAGCAGAGGAGGTGTGCTGCAGGAGGGGGAGCCGGACCCGTGGAAGTGTAAGCCAAGAGGACAACTGTGAAAGAAAGAGCTATTTAGTAGCTGGAAATGATGTGAATTTTGCAAAGTACAAAGCAGAGTTTGCTTCAGGTTGGTTACATGGTTATTGCAATGTTGATATTGTAGAATGTCACATAAAAAGTCTTTTTTTTTTCCATTATCACTTAGAAGTCATTATATGAAAAAGTTATTGAATGAGAGAGGCATGGCGTAAAGAGAAGGTGTGGTAGTAGGTCCTCTCGTAGACAAAGATCTTGCTGTCAACGGAGGATCGTTGTCTGGGGCGTAAGGCAGAGAATTGACGACTTTAGTGGTTTTGGTGATGCTGAGAGCGGATGCGCTTCGTTGGTAGCTAAGATATGTCGGTGTGTTCTCGTGTGTTGAGGTTGTCGTGATGACACTGGGAATAGTGTCTGTTGCAGGAGGCTGAAGCGAGCCTGTTCGGCGGTGGTGGGCTGTGGTCACGTGCTCACAGTTATTATTAGGTGAGATGGCCAGTGGAGCTTTATTACGCCTATGGTTGTGTGTAGTACAGAATGACGGAGCTTAGAGAGTCCGGTGTGTGACAGTTGAAAGTCCTGAAGCTCTTGAAGCAAAGAGTAGGACGGGGAGTCAATTAAGGACGTCTGGAAGGGGGTAATACACCTATTGTTCAGCGTGTTGGAGGGTGACGGAGCCCTTTGTAGATTAGAGAGTCCCGGAGACGGTGAAGACCGTACGGTGTTATGCAGTCGACTGAGGACGTCTGGAAGGCGGGAGTACGAAGTGAGTCTCGTATATGATGGTCCTGGAGCTCTTGAGGTAAAGAGGAGGACGGAGTGTCTTCTGAGGACGTCTGAAAAGTGGGTGAGCAAAGTTGTATCCTGAAAAGATGGGGGTTATGCCTGGCGCAGGGTGTACGGTGATTTCGTGCCAAAGAAGCCCAACGGAAGTGATACCAGCAGAGTTCGGACGTTGATTGACGAACTTGGTGTCAGGCACGGGCTTTACCGTCGATTAGACCGTGCAGAGCTGTTTTCCGAAGGCTGATTAAGTGTCCTGGCGCAGGGTGGTAGACAATTACAGGCCTCAGAACCCCATCGGAAGTGATACCAACAGTATCCGGTTGAGGGAGACGGGACAGAGTACGATCTACTTCGAGACCAGGTAGGTAGAGTAGCCATGTGTCTCGAAAATTGTCGAGGAGGCGAAGTTAGAAATCTTGGAGAAGCCGGAGGCGTGAAATTAGATGCCTGTGGTTTGACTGATTGTGAGGAGTGAGAAGGTGGTGTTACTGCGGAGATATCCTGCATGGATGAAGCATCATTATCAGAGGAAGTAGTGTTGACTAGTGTAGCTCACTGGTTGGCTAGAGGCAGAAGACGTTCCGCAGTTTGTGCCAGTTTTGTGATGTCTGTCTCGGAGGATGAGCCTACTAAGAGACGAACAGAGTCAGGGAGTACACGCAGAAACAGTAAAATGGAGGGTGTTCCTGTAGGTAGAAGTCTACGCATATTTCTAGCGTAGGCAGAGGGAGTAGAGTCATCTAGTAAACCTGCAGAGAGAAGTTTTACTAGATCGGAGCCATCTGTTGGTTCTTAGGCCACTCGTAGCCGGGAGCAGAGAGTTGTGTAGGGTGAAGTGCTAGTCGGGTCGATATCTATACCATTTTCAGCTGATTTTGAGTACTATGCGAGGAAAGCTCGACGAAACTTGGCTGCTCTCGTCGTGAGCACAGGCGAGTTCGAGTTTTTTTAGCCATACAGACGTGTGGGCTGAATCAAACGGAGGAAGCTTGACTGGAGTGGATGTCTCCTCGTTTGCCATTCTGTGTGTGCAAACAGTTGTGCCTGAAACAGACGGGGTACGGGCTATGGTTTCGACTTAGTAAATTGCCAATGAGTAATTATTCAGTCAATCCACAGCGGGAAGGCTCTAACAGACCTTAATGAGCGGAGGACGGTCGTAGACCGGTCAACTGTCAAGGATGGGGCAGCTATCCCTCGGAAGTGAGCTTTAACGCTCACACAGCTTATCTGACTTCCTCCCAATCACGTTCAATGGTCCCTAAGAGGCTGTGCGGCAAATTTCAGCACTCTAAGCTGTACAGTAAAGAAGTTATCTTTATTGCTCATCGCCAGCTGATCTAACTTCATCGCAATCACTTCCAGCGGCCCCCATGAGGCTGTGTACCAAATTCCAGGTCTCTAGGATGTACAAAGAGAAAAGTTATGTACATTGCACTCCCAGCTGATCTGGCTACCTCACGATCTAGTTCAGTGGTCCCCAAGATGTCGCGTACCACAATTCAGGGCTCTAGGATGTACAGAAATGAAGTAAGCTTTAACGCTCACACAGCTGATCTGACTTCCTCCTCATCACGGTCAGTGTTCCCTAAGAGACTGCGCAGGAAATTTCAGCACTCTAGGTTGTACAGTAGAGAAGTTATCGCTCATCTCCAGCTGATCCTTACAATCACTTCCAGCGGCCCCCAACAGGCTGTGTACCAAATTTCATTGCTCTAAGGATGTACGGAAAGAAGTTAGCTTCATCGCTTACATAGCTGATCTGACATTCTCTCTGTCACTCCAAGAGGCTGTGTTCCAAATTGCATGGCTCTGGTAGTCTTAAGAACTATAGTGTGATGAGAAATGACGATTTGTGACGTGACGGATTTTCGTACAGCTCAATCCGCGATGGCTTTTAGTAACGTATTTTTGGTTCCTCACTGCCGAAGGTAGGAAAGTTTTGTGTCCGTGATTGAAGTCGAAAATTTGTGTCCTCCAAAATCAAAATTTCCACTTCCTTTTTGCGTTTCAGAGCTTGCTAATCAATTTTGGTTCCGTTAAATCCTTGCCATGCCCAAAACTATACCAAGTTTTAATCGGATTGCGCTGAAATTTTCAGGGATCGTGCGGGTTAGCTCTGAGACAGTCCCCTATAATTTTCAATACCTTTCACTCAACAGTAGCCTGTACGCATAGGCAAACGTGCATTTCTCATAACGTCGATTTCTCATCATCCGTTGGTCCGATTTCGTTCAAACTCGGTAGGTAATTGGGTATATGTTCTAGAAAAATGACCGATAAATTATATATCGATCTGGTAGAGTAATAAACATAGCTCATGCGCGAAACTAATATTGATTGACACGGGCAAAACTCCGGGTCTAATGGAACAATTTTGATGAAATATTTGTTCCAGGAAAATTCCCTACGAATTATATCCCGATTGGTGGAGTAATGACTATAGCGCATGCGCAAAACTAAAATTGATCGACACAGACTAAACTCCGAGTTAATTTTCAAGGATTGTGCAGTTTAGCTCCTAGACGTTCTCTTATAAATTGCATTGCCATTGAATAATAGTAGTTTGTGCGCATGACCGTTAATTTCTGATAACGTCGTCTTATCAATCATTTCGACTCGTACCTACTCTGTTCTTCAACTAATTCTGTACGAGGTGCGACTATGTTACAATATGTGAGGATGCTATACTGCCCACCCAACTTGGCAGACGTTTTTTGTGTCACTTTTCATACTTTAGACCCCGTTTATCGTCTGACGTCCACAAAATGTATATTTCATCCACCCTAATAGGTTCTGATTTTCCACAAAATCCTTCAGCTGTGGATGAGAGGTTCGGAAGTTGATCACCCGTTATAAGATATTCTATTTGTGAAAAAGTTATTTTCGGCTTAGCAGCCCCGTAAGGACCGTCTGGGAAATGGCGTGAGAGAGCCGCATCATTGTTTCTATTACTTTTACGGACAATAGGAAGGCGGAATGTGTCAGGAGGTCGAGCCGTGTTGTTGATACTCTCCTCGGAATGGGAACTGAGAGGGCGAAGGGGGCGGCGTTCTGACGACGAGGGTGTTCTGACGACGAGGGTGTTTTGGAGGGGCGGCCGCCTGTTCTGGCCGTCCATTCAACCTGGATCGACCTGCCCCTTCCTTCCATCGATATCAACTACGCAATGGTCGCTGCATCTTTCACGCCGCCCACTTCCTTCTTTACCTGTGACAACCCGTCCGCCCTCACCTGTCCCGTGACAACCCCTCTCTCCGCTACTCCAGTTTTTTTGTAAGGTTTCACAACAATAGAAGCCTCGATTTGCCTTCGATCGAACATGGAAAAGCTTTAACTTTGTGAGGCGACACCCTTCGCGTTTTTAACGCGAATACGGGAGAATGGGGGGGAGGGGGGTTATCTGTCCCTCGCTATTAGTAGAAGAACTTGATTGTCCACTGTTTTTTAGAAATAGAAATACTTTATTGTCAACATACAACAAAAGGTCAACAGGAGAAAAAAACAAGCAATATTTGCATAAAAACAGACAATAAATAGTCAATATCTCTCAACACTTCCCTGGAGAATACCAGCTCCCACAAGCAACTTCTTTTGTGCTGTACGGTGCCAGGGCAATCAGCCTATCCTTTATTTTCTTCTGAAATACAGCAGGGATTTCAGAGCAGCCGGCAGATCATTAAACATCTTTATTCCCACAGAGTCTGGATTATATTACTGAACCATAGCCAGCAGACAACTTTGAGTAGGAAGCAGATCCTGGTCCCTTGTTTCATATCGGTGATTGTCCCCCAGGCGTGGAAAATCTTCCAAGTTGATCTTAACTCTGATTAAAATTGCCTGGATAAAAAGCGCAGGAAGAGTCATCAGCTCCTAATTCCTGAAAAGATCTCTGCACTGAGCGTAGAAGGTCCCTTTCAAAATCCGATTTGCATATTTTTGCAGCCTGAACAATTTCATGGCGCTGCTCCAGTTTCCCCATAGAATGACTCCATATCTAAGATGGGATTCGAACATACTGTAATGTGCAGCAAGAAGAACAGAAGGAGACACTATAAAAGACAGCCGTCGTAACAAGTTCATCGTAACTGTTCATCTAATCTACGTGAAATACGACCAACAATTTATTAAAAAAGGTAAAAATCTATATCCCTATGTAACTATGTATCTATTCGTCTCTTTAGGTAGGTATGAGGTGTATCTAAGGGTATAATTGCTTTCCAGTCTACCCTATAAGCAGCGGAAGCCATGCTTAAACTTTTGGGAGATGAACTCCTCCCCCCATCAAAATTTCTACTCACATTTTACGTTAACTTTGTTCATGTCTGTCTCTGTATGTCTGTCTGCTTCTGTCCGTGTGTCGACAAATCCTTGCAAGACAAATAAGTTGTACAGTTTTCATTCGATTTGGACGAAATTTTCAGGGAATGGGCGGGTTATGGTCCTCCCTCAATGCTCACAAAACAGTACTCCACTCTAATTATGTGCAAACGTAAATTACGAGTACACCAATTATAATTTTCTCATGTTGTGGTGGTCTGAACTTGCTAAAATTTAGAGGTTAGTTTGGACAAGACGACCAATTCATGCCATATAAGTTTCAACAGAATCGTCTCATTAGTAGCCGCAGCGCATGCGCAACAACTCTTCAGTTTTCATTCGATATCGATAAAATTGTCTTCTGGGATTGAGCGGGTTAGGCTGTAGATGGTTCCCAAAGAACTCCATCGCTCCCGACTTGGTAGCTTTCGCACATCCATCAAGCGTTATTTTCTCATTGTCTGATTGACCGATTTTGCACAAAATCTCTAGGAAACCTTCGAATACATGAATAGATTCATGTTATGGATATGAGGAAGCTGTTGTATCGTTGAAAACTCATCCAAAGTAAACACAATATTGATTAATAACACAAACTCTACTCCGATAGATAAGAGAATGGGACTAGGAATTCCCCTTCTTTTTTAGCTGTAGCGAGGCTACAGCTGTACAGGCTGTAGCGACCTCTTCTTGGTCACTTTTCATGAGTTCCAACTTAAGAAGTAAGTTGCCCAATTAAGCCAGGCCCTCAGTTTCCATCTGGTCTCACTTGCGTTACGTCGTACTATCACTGACCTGCTACCAGCTCCCGTGTTCCCTCTTTTTTTCCCAATCGTTTCTATAAACGCACCTTGCCTCATTGTTTTTCATCGGACTACTCATTTTAGTTACTGAATTAGTTTTGTCAATTTTCTGCACTAATTTAGTTGTTCACCCGTGCGTTGCACAGGTTGATATGAATATACACAAGCCCCCCTTCACCAATTACGTTTTGGGACACCCCTATGGATCTGGAATTTCAAGTAGTCTGTGATTTAAGTTAGAATACTCTAAATGTATTCGAAAACTTAGACCCCCAGTCGGTTTAGACCCCCAGTCGGTTCGAAACGCTTTAACTCCCCCACCCTCTCCCCCTCTATTGTAGGTCAGATTTGAAAAAAGTAGTCGTTGGCTTGAATTAGAGTAATCCAAACATATTCGACAATCAAATCCCCAGTTTGTTCAGTGATCACAGATACCCCTTCCCCCTTCCCCTCCCCTAAAACACAAAATTTCAAGTAGCCTGTGATTTGAGTTAGAATAATGCAAACATATTTGCCCAATCAGATCCTCAGTTCGTTCAGTAGTGTCCAAGATACCCCATTTCACCCCTCCCCCCTCTCTAAACCCCCCCGGCTCAAATTTAAAAAACTTCAAATAGCCTATAATTAAAGTTGGACTGATACAGAAAAAGGAGTACGTGACGCAACTGGCTTCAGCAAGAATACGATCTTTCGGATGTTGGATGAAGGGAAAAGGGGTACTTTCCAAATTAAATACCGCTTGAATATCATTGGTTCCTATTCCTTGGTTCCTATTTTTCTTTTTTCTGAATAAAGTATTCATACATTATGGGTATGCGTTGATTGGGACCTTTACATTCCCCTGTCGTCTAAAAAAGGCGGGTAAGAGAAGTTTCCATCATTTGGAACGGAATTATTCCCTCTCAATGGGAATCCTGTTTCCATCATTGTGCAGATTAGTGCAGTAAGGGCCGTTCGAAGGAGAGGGGTACATCTTCCGTTTCGTCAACCTTGTCCCATTCTCATATCTCTCGCACTATAGTTGCACTATAGATTCATTTATTTTTCGAAATAATGCTATATAGGTAGGGTGGCCAGAAGTCTGGCTGTTTACTCATCTTCCAAGCGTTTGGCCGGATTAGTTAAATTTCGAGAATCTTCCTGCTTTTCCTTTTAGATGGCTGATTTGTTCTAATTTTGAATATTTATGCAAAAATATTACTGTTCCAGAAACCGTTTGACTGAAGACTAAATAACTTTTTCAAAAGGTTCAAATGTTGATATTGCCGCAATTCTATTGCAGTCAATCTGAATGGCTCATTTCTAGCTCCGGAGTCCCCGGCCAACAGAATCATCGTATCCGTCGCTCTGATTTCATAATTTCATCATCTTTGACCAAAGATTGGTAGGAATTTTCTGTCATTGTCTCGACTGAACTAGAACTAAAATAGAACAAATCCTCTTTTTTCGGTTCTCAGTAAGCACCAGCCTTGTTCTCAGGTCGGCTCATACAATTAAATTTTTTTTTTTAATTTTTTTTTTTAATTTTTAAATTCAAGCTTTTAAATTTCTTTAATGTATAACCCGGGGAATCAACAACCGGCCGAAAAAATTTTGCAGGCTTCAAAAAACAAATATCCTTGTTTCCGGTAGGGATGAAATGATAATGAATGTAGGGTTTTCTCAATTTTTAAGGTATGATTTGTAACCCACGCAATCAGTTAGCTTGTTAGATTACCTATAATGTGTGTTTACAATAATCTATGATTGCTTCTTTGTTATTGTTTTTCAAGGTAAACTCAGAAATGAAATATTCGTAGTTTTATAAAAATATCCATTTTTTTCATTACTGATCCTTTTGTAGCAAGTATGTATAATATTCATTGACAGTTGGATGTCCGGCTTTTTCCCTAAATGTCTGGGTTTTTCGTGATAAAATGTCTGATATTTGAAAGCAACCCTATTTATCTACGTCACATGTTGTCGTTATGGAAACACCACATGGGTTAAGAAACATGAAAGAGTCCTGCACTAGTCTCTCTATCACTCGACGGTTAGGTGATATGGATAGTATGGAGGGCAACTCCATCATTTGCCAATCGCCTACTGCTCCTTCTCTTGATCTTAGCTAGTCAGAATGCTTGCGCTTTTCCTCTCCTCCTAGGATAACTAAATATGAATAATCATCCGACCTCTCCTTCTGGTCGCAGTTTAAACTAAGCAGTCAGTAGGTAATAGTTTTCCCAAAACAGCAAGGAAGGGACACAGCCAGCGGTTTTCTTTTTTAAATATTAACTCAACTGGAACGCCTTCTTGCTTACCAACGTGAAAACGAGCCTTAAAAATTCGAATCAACCTTTCAACTAATCCGTTGGTTCTGGGGCGCTATGGTACTCCAGTCGTTGTCCTTACAAAATTCTTTGAATTTAAGTGAAAGGAACTGTGGTTCAGAGGCCACAGTAACAAACTTAACAACCAACAAATTAAACAGTAGATGCATTTTGTTGCCCGTTCCCTTTTGATATTATTACATATTATTATAAGTGTGAGGTCTATTATTATAATACCTATATACCTACTATCTACAGGGTTTAACAATTAGAGAAAATGATCTTTGTATAAGGGCTATCTAATACAGAAATAATAAACCTTTGAATAATAATTTGCAGCGTTTTTCAAATGTTTGGGAACTTGATCTCAATCACGATTATAGAACAATGCTCTGTTCCCTGTTACTTCCTTCTCTTCTCCTCCTGTCTTGAGGTAGAAGCTGTCTGCTTCATCCGTGTCCACAGCGACTGGATGCCACCCCAGACCTAAACTCACAGGAGCAGGCAAGTGAAGCCAGTTCACTACAATGTATATATACTCTGTCCAAACAGCTGAGGGGAAAATGTATTCTTCGCATGACTAAAGTGTACAGTGGAGATCAATCAAAATCAATTCTTCTCTATTCAGCTGACTAAATCAGAAAGGAGGGGTAAGCATAGGTCTCGTAGGTAGGAGGGGAAATCTTCAAGACCCAAAGGATATTGAATCTCGTATGATACAGTGCTCTCCTGGTTATGTAGTGTTCAAACCCTCTACAACCTTACCTTCGTCTTCCCAGGTTGGAATTCAGCTGGAAACTGTAACCCATTATATCAGGCCGAGTCCTAGAAATTTGTTTAGCCTAGAAAAGTATAGTGCAGTCCTAGAAAAGCCATGTCTTTCACTTTATTTCACTCCCTACCTTGTACGATCTCTTTCTTGAGGATCTCTACAGCCTAATTGTTCCCATGCAATAATTTGCACCAACTCTAGCCTACCACCCAGGTTGGAATTCAGCTTGAAACTGTATAACGCATTATATCAGGCCGAGTCCTAGAAATCTGTTTAGCCTAGAAAAGTATAGTGCAGTCCTAGAAAAGCCATGTCCTTCAATTTCTTTCACTCTCTACCTTGTACGGTATTTTTCTCGAGGATCTCTTCAGCAAATTTAGTTACGACAGTCTAATATCGTTCCCGTGCAATCATTTTGGCTATTACGTACAAACTCTAGATTCTCATCGTGAAATGATACATCCAGAGCTTCTTACGGCCATTTATTCCTAGAGTTCATTGCTAGCATACGAAGAAAGTACGCAGCACGTCATCAACTGCTTCCTGGTAGTGTGGACATTGTGGAAAATTTACTTTTCCCACAGCCACCATCGTTCTACCTGAACTGCGTACAATATGATTGATTGATAGATAACATGCTTTATTAGTTGATAATCTGAACATAATAATAATAATAGCATCATACGGTTTCGGTAATGCTTCCGTGAACCGGGAGTTGGCCTATTTTTTCTACCACATAGCAGTACATAGTTGATAACTTTTAACGGAGAGGATACTAAGCAATCATTAATGATAATTACAGGTTGTTACCTAATAATTCACATTTAGCAAATAAATAAATCTAAAAACAAATTTATAAATTCACAAACATTCCCATTTTACAAATTAATCTGAATTACCTATTATCAAGGTTTATTGAACGTCTGTATGGAATGCACACCATCTATCAATATATCTTTCTATAGCATTTACAGATTTAATTCAACCTTTTACAGATTTATTTCAACCTTTTACAAATTCATTTAAACCTTTTACAAATTCAATTCAACTTTTTACAAATTCAATTCAACCTTTTACAAATTCAATTCAACCTTTTACAAATTCATTTCAACTCTCCACCGGAAGGGGTGGATATGGAAAGTAGCTGATTGATTAGGAGGAAAGTTATAAGTAGTAGGCTACATGAGGTGGGTAAGTAGGTAGGTAGTATGTACGTAGCTACCTACTTACCCACCTCATGTAGCCTACTACTTATAACTTTCCTCCTAATCAATCAGCTACTTTCCATATCCACCCCTTCCGGTGGAGAGTTGAAATGAATTTGTAAAAGGTTGAATTGAATTTGTAAAAGGTTGAATTGAATTTGTAAAAAGTTGAATTGAATTTGTAAAAGGTTTAAATGAATTTGTAAAAGGTTGAAATAAATCTGTAAAAGGTTGAAATAAATCTGTAAAAGGTTGAATTAAATCTGTAAATGCTATATATTTCCTATTCCCGATTTAAAATTTTCTTCAGTTATTTTCAAGTTCTAGCTTTTTCTATTAAATATTTGGTAAAATCTTAACCTAATAAAATAATTATACCTACAAATCTTACATATATATGAGCGAGAAGGTATTACTAGACGCTTTAAATTGAAGCATTAATAGAAATATGCTATATGAATAATAATACATAATGTAGTAATTCGTGGCTTTTTACATATTGCGGTAATATAAATTTATACCCCATCCCATCATCTCCTTTTATTAAAATCGTGATTTAACTTCTACTAAACTGAATTCTCTAAAGGGCAATTACCTAATTCAGTTCAGTTAGTGGCACCTCCGACGTCAGATCTCTCGTCCGTATTTTGTTGTCGCCGAATACGATCCTCGGGCTTCAATATCAGATCGCTCCTAAGGTCGTGATGATTAATAGAGTGACTTGTGAAGTGTTATCCATCCTTAACCAATAAGTATATTCTTAAGCTCGTTTGTCATTTTAGTTTTCTCTGAGAACGTTTAAAAACTTGTACACGACTCGACAGCGGTTAAAACAACTCATGATACAAGGTACCAATCAGTAATTACATTAGTTTTTTATAAGCAGTATTGAATTTGAGTTATCAAAAATATCACTTCACAATCAATTATCCTATTATGATACTGATATATTTTTCAGGCCGATTCAGCATCGGTTCACCAACAATACCACTCAGTAACTGTTAACCTTGAGAGATCAAAACAAAACAATTCATCAAAACAATTTGTGTCAAAATATAAAGATCAATGATTTTTTCCAATTAGATTATAGCACCATATTTTTGCTGTCGCACAATTTTCTACAACTCCCAATTTACCTACTCTTTACAACGCTAAATAAATTTTTTTGCACAAAATAATACAGTTGTACTTGTATATTGATGAACCACTGGCTCCGTTCAGTAATGTAACACTGCTTCGTGAGATTAAACTTTCTACTGTTCAGGCTCATAGCATTATTCTTTCAATTAAGTTGTTCGTTCACCTCTCTATTGCTTCAATTATTCAAATGTGATTTCATTTTACATTGAATTTTTATTTTTCAAACTATGCGTTCCCTGGGACAATGTTGTGTATCTAAACAATAGCCGCAGAGCCCGCAAATCGAGTGAACACTCAGATCAGCTGTTCATTGCTAATCATTTAATTTGTGGTCAGTTTTGAGTCTACTAATACATTCACCAAACATTACTCAGTTTGGATGGGGGAGAGCGTAATAACTCGTATATGTGCTCCAAATCCCTCATCCGGTTTTGACTAAACTGGAAATTTCTGGAACATTGTTATGATATTTCCGATGGGCATCAAGCCGATGAGTTGTCTTAAATATCTATAGATTTCATTACATCCGGATGGGTGGTAATCGAGGACAACCGAGGACAACCGTTATGAAATCCCCAATCAAAGACATATCCATGTAACATGGTATCTGCTTGTAAAGCAGATAGTGGAACTTCTTTTTTCAACAACAAAAATGGATCAAGTAGGTTTTGGAATCAAACTCTTCATTTAATGCGAATGCAACCAAATTAAATCAATTTTGTTGGATGATTTAATTTAATATTTGGCACTTGGACTGATGAATTGTTTTTCATTGCAGGTTAGCGGCGGCGCAAGAGGCAGCGGCGGCGCGTGGGAGTCGTGACTACAAGGGGAGCCAGGCGGCGACCATGGGCCCTCCCCCATCTGGTGGCCCCAACCAAAAGGGTCCTACCTCTCTCTTCATACTAACTGAAGAGAATCCCCTACGCCGCTATACACGCTTCATCATCGAGTGGCCATATCCTTTACATACGAATTATGATTCAGAATCAACTTCAGATTCAGATTATTGAGATGAGTTGTTTCATGTATAATAGATTAATACAGGGAAATTGGGAATTTTTAGCGACAAAATTTGTCCTTCGATGAAACTTTGGTTATAACTTCTTTTTAGCAGTAGAATTTTATATCTGATGAGTCTCCAGAGATTAGAGTGGTGGTCCATGGTTTTACAGAAGGGGGATTGAGGGAAAATGTCAAAAATCATCACTTTACGAAAAAAGTCGAGTGAGGGGTCTTTCTCAAAGCAGTTTCCCAAACTCATTAATTCTCATTAACTAACACGTAATATAGTTCGTTGTTGAATGGACCCCCTATCTGTCCTACCCAACCCTTCCGTGCACCATATTTTCAACCCACCCCCGACCTCCAATCCGAAATATCCATCCATAATTATTATTATCACTATTATACAATGAGACATTGACATAATAGTTTTTCATGATCTTAAATTATGTCGAAACTTAAACTAGATCTTGAGTTTTTTTTTAACACTTGGGTTTTTATTTGGATTCTGACAGTCATTAATGAGCGTTACCAACGTATTCATTTTATATTTTTAAATGAAAATAGATTCCATTCTAAGAAATTTTATACTATCCGCACTCTCCTACGTTGAGTAGTTTTCATTCTATGATGTTTCAAAGTTCGCACTGGTGACGCCCGACTGGTAGGCAGGGGGTTCCTGCCCAGACGAGAGGGGTGCTTTGACGTCACCAGTGTGCGAAACTTTGAAAAATCATAGAAAGAAAACTATTCATCGTAGGAAAGTAAGGTTGATGCTTCAAACTTCTCAGGTTGGAATCTTTCGATTTAAAAATACTTACAATACCTTTTTCGCACCCATGGGTAACGCTCATTTGGATTTTAGGAAACCGCGTTTTAGCTAATTGGGTTTTTTTACTACGTTTCCTAGTTAATCGTTAATCTTAAGCATTTATTCTACTAGATAGGAAAAATCATTTTTCATCAAACTTTTATTATTTAATATCCCAGGCTAGTCCACGAACCCCCCAAGATAGGTTTGCCACCACACTTAGATTTGACCACACTTTGGAAAACACTGATCTAGAGTACCTACATGGAAATGAGAGCTCGGCATTGAAGAGAGCCATTCCTCAGCCAACGAATTGAAGGAAGTTGATAGCTTTGAAGTTACTTTTTTGAATTTAAGTATCTGACACAGTAAACAGTAGTTGAAAACTGACCAGCAGAGCAAATTACAAATACATATCAAACTTTTAAGTTTCTTCCATAATGTGAGAAACAAAAGATCATGGATATGTTTTTCCTATATTGCTGGGTATCTGCTTCATCTTACCGTCAAATAGTCCGAGGAAACAGAAATACGCCTCTCAAGCCCGTTGACGGGATAATTTCAAGCATCTTAATTTAAAACATATTATGGTTGTTTACAGGCCAAGTTGATTGCGTATTTTATGTAATAAGGATTAAGAGAAGGGGGAATTCGACAGCGTGATGTTTTCAAGTAAACTGAGAGCTTTGTAACGAGTGGTAACGATTTTTGTGGGATAAAAACAAAAACAGAGTTACACTTCCCTAGCAACGGAGCGGTTGTAGGTTGAAGACTTCGGGTGTTACACTTTTCGGTGTGAAAAAAATAAAAAGGACACAATTTTTAGGTTGTTGGCCTCTCACTGTAAAGGACGTATTCATATCAAAAACTATCGCAGTAGAATAATGACTATTGGAGTTTTTCAAATAAATGTCTATGATACAGGTGAGAAGCTATAATCCGTTTTACTCCTGTTAAATTGATAGTGGGTAAGCACCTGGTGCTCTTGAGAGACAAAAAGTTCCAAAACTATTTTGTTTTACATAGTGAATAGTTTAGTCTTGTCTTGTTTATTTTGAAAGATATTGGAGCAAAAATATGTAAACGAGAGAGACTAGGCACGCCAGGAAATGGCTAGGTATAGGTGCCCGCAGTTCAGGCCGTACGCCTGACATTGATTCATTCATCCAATTCCTGACATCCGCAGGCCTGAGCACATTGACATTGACCGCCCCGACCCTAAAAGCCTAACCTACCCGGGTATAGGCGCGAGCGTATAAATGAGCATTAACCCCCCCACATTGGCGGTTTTACACTTGAAGGTTATCATAATTCAGCTGGACTCTAATTTTCCTGCCCTCCTGTACAGTTTCTATATGGTGAATCTCAAATATCTTTGGTGTACAGGAACTTCTGATTTATATTAATGTCTTTGAGAATCATAACTGTCGGTACTTTGAAAATCGTTTCAAAGTACATCATTTAAAATGCCTAATTATCAAGTATTCACATTAAGTATTAGGAAATTTCATCAGTTTTATTTTAATCCACCAACTATGATCATGACGAAAGCGTTCCAGAAAAGTGCAATATGAAGGTATCGAATAATAGAAGTGGACGAAACACCAGTGGTACAGTTAAATTACGTCCTAGAAAAAGGATCTCATCCCAGTTTACTCTCCCAGTAACATGATTTTACTTTCTTCAAATCCGTTTTTTCACCAAAACATTTAGATTTTCGAGCTGAAAATTTATAGTCCGGAGTTTTAAGGCTCAGGATTCAATTCCTTGGCCCAACATATTAAAATTCCGACAAAAATATATCAGCCCATTGCGCAGTTCTCTCAGTTTTAAGTGTCCGTAAAGGTTTATTTTTCACAGATGAATTGTGCAGTTTTTTTGCATAGATCTTTTTGTTCCAAGGTAAGAACAAACTGTGTTGTAAAATCGACGGTTTTGATTTGTAACTCTAAAATCTAAAGTAAATATATATTTGGTCTAAATAATGGGGGGGGGGGGGGGGTCCTTTCTTGGGTCTACATTCGGAGAAAAGCTTTATAGATCCAGGACATAGTAACGATCTTTTTCGGATTATATTGATTTATTACTGAATGTTGAATCAAAATCGGACACTGCAAAGTAGATTCCTTTTACATACTGATTTCTTAATTCAGCAGTATAGTAGATCCTCTAACTTTGAGAAGGTGTATGACTGGCACCAAGCTCTTTTACGAAGAGACTTAAAATAATTGTAGCAGACTTTCCCAAAGGTTTTTAGAAACCGAATTTGGTTCTATTGTGCATTGTTGGCAACAGCAACTTTCTAGAAACAAGACAATATCAACAAGTGATGGTGACCCTCTCTCCCTGTTTTCTTACTGTCCCCCAAAATTCTGCCGCAGTCCTTTTAACCTCAACCTCTCCACAAAGGTATGAACTGTTTAGGGCTGACTATCTTCATAGTGAATGCAATTCATGGTTATTAATATTCCAACAGTTCGAACCAGTCAATAGTAACAGCACGTGTATTTTTACATGCAGTACAAATGTACAACTATTTTCCTTAATAAACTTTTCGATGTTTACTCCGTTTGAATACGCAGTTTTACTCACCATCATAGCCAACTGCGTGGTCCTGGCATTAGAAGAGCATTTGCCAGAAGGGGACAAGACCACGCTGGCTAAAAAACTCGTAAGTCACAAAAGGATATTTTATTTTTACCGTTCTCTCCATATTTCCCACCCATTTATCGGTGTTGCTCTATCTAGGTTAACTTCATCATATTTCCTGAATTTATAACCCATTTTAAAATGTGCGGTCATAAGGTAAAAGTACTAGCAGTCAACACATAAGAGTTATTAACTAAATAATGAAAACTGTTAAGCAATATTTACATTTTTTACTGTTTTCTTCTCTGTCGCTCTCGATCATTTTCTACATACATCATCGCAATCGAATCTCTGCCGCTCTATCTTGAAACCCTGTTTGTTTTCCCATTGACATACATGGTCACCTGTAGGATTGAAATGGCCACACAGGCGTCTATCCATTTTTCTCCCACTCCCTGAAGTCATCCTTTTCTAATTTTGCCTTATTACTAACTAATAATATAGACAGGTGGAGTGACATTGAATAGGAATAATATAATTGTTGCATGTTGCAATAAATTTACTTCATCTTCTTTATCCCCTCAGCTGTATGTCCTCAACATAGCCCTCCCGTAATCACGCCAGTAGTGCCAGCACTCCAAATCGCCTCTTAGCTGAGTGCTCATCTCATTGATTTTAGCAATCCCCTTACAACCTCAAAACTGGTTTGGAAAACAAATAAATATCTGAACAATACATTTCTTAGTAACAATAAAATTACTATAAAATGAATTCCAGGTCATGATAATCACGAATACATCGATGCGGACCATTCGGCTCGGGTAGGCTCAGGATGACAGTTCTTGGGCCCCTTCCTTTCCGAAAATGCCGGCAAATCAAAAATTAAAACATGAATCACACAGAGTCTAAATATTCTCTGGAATGGAGAAACCGTCAAGTATAGACAGACTAGAATGCTTGTCACATCCTTCGACACTAAACAAGCAAACAACAAAACAAGCAGATACTCATAACTATGATAGGGATCCTCACTGGTCATTATGATTTTCGTAGGGTGTTAAGTATCAAAGATAACTTAGCTTAGATAAGCTTTCACCAATGTGCCTTTGCGGTTTGAAGAAAATTCCTCTGAGCACTTTCTTAGCTCAGTGCAACCGTTACTAGAGATCCAGAGCGGAGGCATTTGGACACTACATTACTGGACGTGCTTCTATCAGAGATACTAAGTGGAAGAGAATCCAAAGATTTGCCGATCCAACCGAAAGATTTACGTGTGAAGACTTGAGTTCGGGGTAACCGGTGGAATCCTCTTCTAAAGGGTCTCAACACGAGGGTACAAGCCGCTATGCCTGAAACTCTTTTCCAAAGGAAATCCTGAGAATTGAAGTGAAGGTCTAGAGTTACAACTATTACAAACTGAAATTCCAAGCTTCCCAATATTCTAATGAGCTGAGGTCGAATTTGTATTGTTGAAGGCGTACCTTTGACAACCATTACAGACCTGAAGTACTGAACACCTAACTGCCCCTCTGCGGTACGCTGGCAATTGCATTTCTGCACATGTTGGCTTCAACGCTACACCCCTCTTTCATGAAAAATTCGATAAATGCAATCAAATTCAATTCAATGCAATACAAATGTAACAAATACAATCCTTTTCGGCTTCAAAATGGGTTTTCCTTGCGGCTTTTGGCAGTAATTGTAATATTTATAACAGTAATAGGGAATTGTAATAGTACTTGGTTTTGCACTTTCGATCATGCATCTTAAAAGGAATTTTAAAAAAATAAAGGGGGGGGGGGGGTTCTGTTGCCTGCAAGTTCATCTCCATACAGGGTGATTTTGTTCTTAGATTACTGTTAAATTACAATATTTTTTACTTTTAAAAGTGAGCACGAGTGTCAATTACAATAACCCTGATTTTTTTCACTTACTTTCAGAGGTCAGCACCTCCTTACATTGTAAAAACCTCAAAGTCTATCACCTAGTCAAATTTGGGTAAAGGAAAACTAAGGTGTACATTTTTCTCCAATTGTCAAGGAAACTAAAGATTAATTGTCTAACAATAACAGTAACTCTTACGTTAAAATCAAATTTTAACTATTCAAACATGAGATAATCTAGTTGTATTGAATTTCCCGTCATGATTTTCTTATTGTAAATGAGGTTGATCTGAGCTCAGAAAAATGATTTCATCATCTCTCTCTTGTTTTGTGTTTTCAGGAACAAACGGAGGCCTATTTCCTGGGCATTTTCTGTGTAGAGGCGTCCCTGAAAATTTTAGCATTAGGTTTTGTACTTCATCGCGGCTCATACCTTAGGAATATTTGGAACATCATGGATTTTTTTGTAGTAGTTACAGGGTAAGTACACATTTTCCCTACGACCCATTTGGTATTACCGTTACATTTTTCATAGAACTGTAAACATTTTGACCCTATTTTATTTAGAATTTTTCTATTTTTTCTCGTACCTATTATCTATTTATTAAGAAAAACGCCCAAAAAATTCGTACATATATGTGATTTTTGGTTTTTGTGTTCCGTTCGAGAGTGAGGGACTGACTTTTGTTGTTGATTTGTGTTTTTAAAAACACACAATATCCAGAAAACAAGTGATTTGTTTTTGAGCAGGTTATCATTATAATAGTTGAGCCTGTCTATAT
This sequence comes from Adelphocoris suturalis, assembly GCA_030762985.1. NCBI lineage: Eukaryota > Metazoa > Arthropoda > Insecta > Hemiptera > Miridae > Adelphocoris > Adelphocoris suturalis. Next base: position 116,723,533 of record CM061041.1, on the reverse strand, counting down.
TCAGTAGTTGATGTAAATGTTTAGGTCTATGACAATATTCGCAGAGTCGAATGTGGATGTGGACTTAAGGATGCTGCGGTCCTTCAGAGTTTTGAGGCCACTCAAACTCGTCTCTCGTATTCCAAGTAAGGACCACCTCGGATCCCACCTCAAGGAATGACCGCCTTTTGTCGTTTTATTTTATTTCTATTACATTTCATTTATTAATTTGTCTTTTTCTCGTTTATTTCATTGAAATGTTTTTTTGTTGTAACCAGAATAGTTAGGCTCGGAGTTTCCGACGTTTTTATAGTGAAGTTTAGACCCTTTTCTTCGAAATTAGAGATAGCGTTCTTTTATTTGTTTTATTTTTTATTTGATTACATCTTGTAGTGAGTTTAGTAGGCGGCAGGTCGCAGCACTGCTCACAGTACCACCCTGCGAAGATCACCTTCATCATTAAACCTGCTAATTCGATACCTATTGCCCATACATCTTGATAACACATTCGTTCCTAACAAATCAACATACGAGTCTTCCCCCGAATTCACATAATTGCTATAAATCTTGGCCGATACATAAATGTTTCCATCTGTTAGCTTGAAACCTTGGATGGTGTTTTGGGGAATACAAACTTTTGCTCTACGCGCTCACTTTTATGGCCTCCTAGTCAATCAATTTCAACTTCAAAGATGCAAACCAACATCGTTCACAAACTACAAAAAATGAAAGCTTTTACAGTATTCTACAGACGATTTAGGTAAATACAAACTCGATTTGAGGGCAGAAAGGCTTTTGACACTAGATATAGCAAATTTGCAATTGACATATTCAGGGTTCCAGATGAAATTTCCTAACAAGTTCTTCCAGCTTAGGCGGAATCCGAACACTGTTTTCACCATCGGAGTTTCATTTCTGATCTTCATCATACAGGTTAATGACCGAGAACCGTTCAGAAAAAATTCAATTTACTAGGATTTATCTACAAGCACAAACCCCCCTGCAAACTCTGCGTCAATCATCGTTGGAGTTCCTCGTTGTTTGAAAATATCGTTGAGTTTTGACCCTTGCTTAATCGAGGATGTAAAGCTCTTTAAGGTAGTAGTTGGCAACTTTATCTATTCAAATAGAGCTATCAAGGGTAGTCCGTTGCATTCCTTAACCAGTAAAGCCCCTTCACACATCAATTTCTTCATAAAATTTCTCCCAAAAATCTGAAAATCAAAATGGGTTTCAAGTAAAAGATTTCTTCTTTGATTGCTCAAGATTTTATGTACATTGTAGCAAGCATCCGGTCTATTATAATAGAAACGCGTATGCCATGCGCATATCTGGTTACATCATAGCCATGGGAGCAATCCTAAATCTATCCATCTATCTTAAATGTTACCTACCTACATTTTGGCCGGTTTATTGAAATTTCAGATCTCGTAAATAACTCATCATTGGTCATCACAAAATAATTTCACACGAAAGAATCATTAAAAATAGTAAACATTATCACTCTCTATCATCAATATTGCCTTCATGCTTACAGTATTTACCATTATATCACCCTCTGCATTTCGATTCCCTTGGAGTTTTGTGTATCAACCCTTCCAGACGCTATAATATGCTCATAAGTCTCTCCTTTTTTCAATGTCCTTCGTCATTTTAGATGTTGATTGATTTTTATAAACCCAAGTCGTCTTCATCTAGTTAATCAGCAGTTTCACCACCACTTTTCTGGATTTGCCGACACTAGTGGTTTTGGACTTTCAACACCTATCGATTCATCATTATCTGCTGATGGCTACGCTTCCGTGACCTCGCAAAGGACCCTTATCAGTGGGAAATTAAAAATTCCAGCTTATTTGATAGTTTGAAACCCGCCATTCCTTTTCCGCCCTTTTGAAATGAGTATTCCGTCACATCAGCGTATTCAAGTATTCCGACGTTGTTTTGGGTCATTCCTCTCATATTTTGAACAAAAACAAAGAGTAGAAAGCTACAGTATCTTTTAGGTGAATTCTACCAGGTTGTGTGCGTGCGAGTGTGCTATAGAATAGACGTTTTTCTCAGCTACGTTTTGTTTCCTAGAATAGATTTCATTAGCTTAGTTAAAATATCAGATTCACTGAACGTTGGACTCGCTGATATAAATACCTACCAAGAAAGACATTTTTGAACTTTACTTGGATTGTCAGATAATGGATATTTTACGACATAACCTCCCCTAAATTGAAAACTTTCTAGCTGACAGAGTACCTAGTTGATGTTCAAATGTGATAAATACCATCCCTTTATGAATCGAATCGTTGCAATGACTCTCAAGTACCTAAATAATGGACAAAATCGAAGTGAAATCTTCTTTTTAATTCTTTATTGTTCAAAATTAACTTGCAATGTCATACTTTTATTGTCGAATAAACGTTTGATAAATGACATCAGGGTCTGAAAATCCCTATCATAGATGACAAACAAATTCGTTTGATAAAAAAAACGAGATTGTCCAATTCCACAAGAATTTAAATCATCTGATGATAATTATTACTAAACTAATATTGAGAAAATAGATTCAAAGTTGTATTTTAAAGAAAAGTCAGTTATATCTAGTTAAACTTTAGAAATTCCATTGACTTTGTCCTCTCAATAAAGAAATTTTACCAAAAACCTTACTTCAAGAAAGTATTAGCAAAAAAGTTGAAAATTAAAATAAATTATTCAAATACGTTTACTTAATTTTCAAAAAACAATACATATTTCAAAATTAGTTTTCAATTAGAGTTGCTGTGTAATCTCAAAACGATTTATCGATTTCAATCAGACCTTGCCTAAATAAAACCAATTATACATTTGGAGTAAAATTTCAATAGTGCACCACAGTGATGATTGTATTTGTAATAAATCACAGCGTCTCATTCAAAACTATCATTAAGAATATTCTCAATGTAGAATCACCAATTATGTCTTAAAGTAGGTTCGGCAATAACAAAATTATACTCGAAATTTGACTGAGTCTAACTAAGAATCGAATCCATTTTAAAATTATAACCAAAAACGATCCGTGGGCTAGATCCTTTCGACAGTTGCGACTGTACGAACAAACTGAGAAACGCAGGATACACCAGACGAAAGGAAAACCTAGAAGGACCAGAATAGATTTTTTTGTTATCGTTTTTCTCACAACAAAATGTATAGTCTTTAGTTGTAGAAATTCAACAGTAGTTTAGCGTTTGTAAAGTAGTTGATAGAATGTTGGTTCCACAGGTTTATCACTCTTATCCCCACAAACGAATTAGATATGGATCTCCGCACTTTGAGGGCTATTCGGGTACTGCGGCCACTCAAACTTGTGTCCGGCATCCCAAGTAAGTCAAACCCCCCATTGATGGACGAAATTTTTGTTTTGATTTTTTAAAAATTATATCAATTTTTTTTGTAAAGACACGAGAGTCCTTTTTGAAACTATACAAAATCACACACACATTCTAATGTGATTTCCCCGAAATGCTAGGGTTCTTATGGAGTTAAAGGGTTTTAATGGAGATTTCCTAAATCAGATATTAATTTATGATAACAATATCGCAATGGGCAATCTTACCTGTTCTATTTTATTCAAGAGATGAGAGATCTCAACGAGAGCTTTTCGAAACATTGCCATATGAAAGGTATAGGATGATTAGGATTGGCGAAAACACTTATGTATAGAAACCTGAGCGACGTCATAAAGCCTTACCCTGCGTTCGTCAGTTGGAGAACCTCACGCCGTTCACCTATGGCGTTAAGTCATTTTCTTTCAAAACATTTGGAGTTTTGAGCTGAAAATTTGCAGCCGGGGTTTTCAAGAGCGCTAAACTGAAATCCGAAGTCGAAAATGAAAAAATCCAAAACACGAAAGTTGTTCATTGAAATAGATTGGATATGGTAATAGAAATTGAACGTTTTTATTGTTCGACTTGAAGAATAACGCCCAAAGTCTACTCTGTGATGTTACAAACTATATTATCTTCCGTGGAATTAAAAAGCCAATTTGAGAAGGCACTTGAATATTGTGTTTAGTTTAACATTCAAACCGCTTGTTCTGGGGTGTTTTATAACTGCCGATGACCCTTGACAAATTGACGAGGTCTTGAAGTCTTGAAGGGGCCCAAACCGGTAAAATGATAAATTAACAAGGTCGATAAAATAAACAACACTACTTAATTATGTTCAGACAAAATAGAACAAAATTTAAAGGCATCATCGCAGTGAATTAAAATTGTATTCATTTAAACGTTAGCCCTCAATAAAAAACGGAAGTTAAAGAAGAACGTAATCTAATTCCAAAAAAATAAAAAGTTATAATGTTAGATAGATTTTGACGGTTAGGTCATCATCAGTAACAAACAATAACAATAGTTTCCACAACTTCGTCGCGAGTGATTTAGTTCGTCAGCCTTCCTTATTTCGGGCATAGAACTCAAAACTCATACCTTTGTGCACTTGCGTGAGTTAAAAACGCGCACAATTAGCACCAATTATTTTTCCCCCTAATAAGAACGCCCGTGTTCGAGAGGGGATCTTGATTTTATGCTAAATTTCATATATAAATTATTCATTACTCGAATTTTTAAATGAGCAAATAAATGAAAACACAAATACACAAATCATGCGCAAAATCCAAAGAATACATGATATATAAAGGAGGCAAACACATTAAAGAAGACTTATACATGATTTAAAAGCAACAATTTACAAAGCTGTGATTTCGCTTTATTTACCACCCAATGATGGATGAAAGGAGGGGAATTTTTAAAATAATTTCTTACAGTTAGGTATAGTGCAACAGTATTCTTATATGAATGATATCAGAAGGTCAATTTTGATGCTATACTTTCTGTAGATGCTCTATTAAGAATCTTAGCATTTCACATAGCCACAATCGAAAAATTGCGAAATGGGTAATTTTAAATTTCCCCTCGTTACCTGAGCAAACTTGACACTAGCGTTAATATTACATTCAAGAAATTCGTTAAAACGGCCGTTTCCGTGTCCGTTTAAAATATGTCGGTAGTTGTGCCCCGATAAATAAAGTGAATCTGTATTGTAATCAGAGGATGTCATGAGAGGGAATGGAGGGTAGGCGACAAGCGGTACGTTGGCGTTAACCCTGTTGGGAGGACTCACCCTTATTTTTCCCCATATATGGTAAGAAATAAAGGTGGGATCTCTCACGGTCAACTTTGCGCTGCCGTGTGCTGTTCATCGTATATCCAAAAATCCATTTCTCATTTATTTTCGACTCCAATGCTAGCTGGTTTTTCATAGTCGTGATCTGATTCTAACTACACGAATATCTCATAGTCCTTGTTGTTGGTGGATAACAGCAAAAGTTACTTAAAAAGACGAAAAACAAAAGATTTTTAAAATCGAAAGTTTCTCAATTGTTTCAAATCCGAATTTGAAATCAATTCCTCGGTATCAACTTCAAAACCTTGAAACACACACATTTCTTTCACATAAATTCGCGAATAGATGGTTCCAATTTCGTTTAAAATCAAACAGTACACGATTTCCCTTTACAGTAAACCGCTTATGTGGGCTGTAAATTCTGATATATAGAATTTTTTATTATATTCACTATATTATAAGCATCGCATAGACCCTTCTAGTTTAGAAAACTAGTCAAATTTTTTCACAAGTACACAATCCTGTTTTTTAGTAGAAGTTATCATGCTTTCTATGAACACTAGTATATAGCGTTTGACGTAGGCAGTTAAAAGCATTTGATTTTTGGTTTAACATAATTGTTTTACGACTGTAGGGTTCTTGAATATGATTACTGGAGAGGGGGTGTAGGGTGATCGATTAGCAATAACTTAAATTAGAAGTTATTAATATGTATAAATATGAATACTTCACAGGGGCTTACCCTTAATAATTTATGTTTTTGTTTATTTATTTTTATTCCTTGAAATATGCGGATGCATCGACCACCCTTCCTCCCTTTTCAGGTTGCTTCTGAAAATAATATTTCTTACTTGAGAACAATTTTTTTTTTTTTTTTTTTACCTGCAATTCCGCACATTAAACAGTTTAGAGTCGAATATATCGTGTCAATATTATATGAAGTAACGATCATTGAAGTTGATTTTCACTTAATTTTATTTCAATGGTAGGCGATCCGAATTCACGATACTTACCTTGTTTATATTGTTATAAACGTTTTCAAATTTTTGAAAGGATTTAGTGTGAAGACTCCAATAGAATTACCAAAGTCTGTAAAAAAGTAGTAAAAATCTAGGAATATAGGATTGCCATTCAAAATTAGCCTAAGTAATCTCTCAATAATAGCTTTAAAAGTGGAAGAATGTAGAAAGGATTTCTTAGACTGACTCAAATCCTTGAATACATATGAAATATACAATGGTGAATCCATGAACGTTGAATTTAAGGGGCAATTGTCATTTCGCTATTTCCCTTTCGAATGTTCCATGAGAAAAATAACACCTGTTTGTTTATGGCCATTGAATAAGTTATAATGGCAGTTTAAAATTTACTATATTATAAAATCTGCAGGAAAGGAGGGTGGTATCTACCTGCTCGCACCAACTATACGCCATTTAGATAATGTTGCAGACAACCAAAGCTGAAGCCATTGTTCATAATAAATATTCCAATGGTTTTCCAATTTTCCAAATTCTCTAAAAAAGCAAGAATTTTTAGAGTAGGTAGCTTAAAATTTTTTCAGATTCGCAAAATCTTAATGAATAACCTATATTTGAAATTTTCTGGAAAGAGAGAAATTTTAGAAAATAAGGAGAAAAACACTAAAAATGGTTGTTATTAAAAAATTCACATATTGAAACCAATGAAAACCAAAAATAGATCAAACTGAGGAGTCTAGGTATAGTTCGAAAATTACAGCAGAGTTCAAGTGTTTAAAATCGCACACTGCAGAGAATCATCAAAGAAAACTGTTTCGAATTTCATCACAATTAAGACCCAAAAATTAACGACATTATAGTAGGTACTTCATATTGCTACATTTTATTTTCGTTCAGACCGATTTTATGCTGCTTATTGAAAGAGTTTTGTTTAGATATAGGTTGCCAATAAATGTCTTAATTTTTTTTAACTTTTAAATACAATTTGTTCGGTATATAAGTGGTGTTTTCTAATGCTTTGTTTTTGTCTGTTGCGAACTCACTCTCGGCTCCTAGGTCTACAGGTTGTGTTGAAGTCTATAATCAAGGCAATGGCCCCATTGCTCCAGATCGGTCTGCTCGTGTTGTTTGCCATTGTGATATTCGCCATTATTGGGCTGGAGTTCTACTCGGGAGCGCTGCACAAGACTTGTTATGACCTGGAGGATTTGAGGCAGATTGTCCTTGAGGGGGATGCGGCCACGCCCTGTAATACAGATAATAAGACTGAGGCTCCAGCGGGTAAGAAAAATTTAAAAAGTCATATCAGCACATTTTAAATACCTATCAAAATGTCACTAATAAGTTTTTTTGTATATTCATTCATGTGCGGTCGGCAGACTACATTATTAGGATATAGGTATAAACATTCAGTAGGTAGGTACAATGAAAGTGAAGGAACAATACTAACCCAAATGGTAAGTGCATTCAGATACAGATAACTGACAGCTACTGATTCATGAAAGAGTGGTCATTGAATGCGACAACAGTCCAAGGTATCCCCAGTGACATTGCTACACACTTGCGCACTCCAAAAACTAGCATTGATGACCAAATTACGCTCCTTGGCCATACGAACAAGTGGCTATTTAGTTTTATAGTTTTCAAGAAAATTGAATGGGTCTGATTAGATCGTCGGTTAAATTGTGGGGCATCAACGAAATAGAAGGTGATACAGTTGATACCCGCTCTCGTGACCAGAAGCAACAACCCCAAGAGGAAGGCTCCCAGAGTGTCGAGTCTGTCAGTCTTAGCAGATGCAGATGATCAGTCGTCTCCTTAGGACTCAATAGCTTGAAAATGAAATCTCGTAGATAAACATTCTGGACAAGATCAACCTGTCTCTTATAGACACTACGGTCTGGCACCAAACAATGACAGCAAATTTAAGGATGTGTCTGACTAGTGAGCTATACGAAGCTACCAATTTAAGGATACTGGAGGATCCCGTGTTGGGCAAAACCCAAAATATTCATGGATTTAGGAGCCCGTTCTACCACGGAGGATCATGAATTAATTCAGAGTTAATGCAGTTATGTCACTGCGTTTTTGAAGTATAACTCCCAAGTCGGGAATAACCCCCTATGGTGAACGTGCCCTTAATGTCACAACATGCTCAGAGAAGTAGGACACCCAGGTCACGCAACATCACCTATATCTACTCCCACAACTTACATCTATTTGCATTATATCAAAAAGTGGAAATTGACCATTTTAATCTCCCTCACCTCCGCCCCCTCCCACCCTTCCTTCACCTTCTCCTATTCAGGATTGGGAATATGAGTGTACATATTACCTAATAGATTTAAACTATCTGCTTAAAATCTATACCTTTAAATATATTTCCTAGTTTTCATCAAGTAGTGCAGCGATATGCTAACAATATCCTATTTACCCCCTCCTCTTCACTGCTAACCAAAATAGCATTAGGTAAATTTAAGTTGAACAATCCGAATATATTACTCAGTCACATCACAAAGTTCCATGAACTAACCGCCGTGAAAAGAGATTAATTGTAAGATCATAAAATCAAAGAAACGTGAAAATGGGGAGTACCTACCTACCAAGCAATTCGTTTCCAAATAGCAAGAAACGGAAAATTAAAGCAAATTTTCCTGACTCTGTTCTACCTACCAATACTGAAACAGACTTTAAGACTTTCATTTTATTATTATAAAGATCCTATTGTAAACTTATTGCTGTTACTTTCGTTTTCCAGGTGCATATGTTTGCGATTCCAACGTATCGTTGTGCCTAGAGGAGTGGGAAGGTCCCAATAACGGGATAACTTCATTTGACAATATTGGGTTTGCTATGCTGACGGTTTTCCAATGTATCACAATGGAAGGCTGGACAGCAATCTTGTATTGGGTAAGTGATTTCTTCGTAGTATTTTTCATCTTCTGCAAATTACTCCCCTTTCTTAATATGTATTTAGATTTCATTTTGTCACTTACGATTGAAAGAGTTAAGATGTGATAATAAGCGTTGAGCATCCGCACTAACTTGTCGAACGTTTCATTCCATTCTGGCCCTTAGGGAGAGCGATTCGGAGAAATTAATTGGAATGGGGCTAAACGGAAGACCGATTTTCAACCAATTTGAGGGGCTCAAATGAGTGTTACGCACGGATTCATTTTATATTTTTAAATGAAAATAGATTCCATTCAAAAATATTTGACAACATCCACATTCTCCTACGATGATTTTGAGTTCGCTGAAACGGTGACGTCACACAGGTGGGGCAGGGGGCCCCAACCAGTACACGAAGCACTGAAAAAATCATAGAAAGAAAACTACTGATAGTAGTCGCGTGCTGTTAATGCCAAACGTCTAAGGATGGAATGTTCTCCAATTAAAACTAGTGAGCTCCGTAAACTAAGTGTAATTTTTCACGCCCACGGGTACCTAACGCATCTTTAAGATCGGATTCGGGCTTTAATAAAGGAGAATAGAAAATATTGGTAATGGAGGAACGGATAGTTTATTGACATATATCAAATAGCTTTTATGCGGCGTTATTTTATTTAAATATTCGATTATAGGTATCTAACGATAGGCTAAGCCCGTTGTTGGAGAACAGTTGGCTAAGAAAGAAATTTTGTCAGGCAAAATCTCTTTCCATTTAGCCACTATTGAAGAACGAAGTGAGTCTTCACTTTAACTCGGCTTTGTCAGATTTTGTGCGTGCGTGAGTGTACCGCGCTACAGGCCACAATTTTGGAGCTATCTACTTGAAATTTGGTAGGTAGACTCAGTAGGTAGTAATCAGACACCCGGAACTATGTATTGATTTTGGTGACGGTACGACGACAAGTTCCTGTCGTCAAATCAACCGGAAATCGAGTTTGGTACCGTTTTCAATAGTTTTCACCTTACAGAATCGACTGAAACCACTATAAAAGCTTTAGAAGTAGTCCTTGCCGTCAATACGACGTCATCGTATCATAACTTACGTACAATCTATCGAGTTTGATAACCTGGTGAACGATGTATATAAATTAGTTGTGTGCTTCTGACAGTGGAAAAGTACATTTGTTTACGTACATCTGTTTTATAATATAAAAACCTTGACTAAATCAAATAACTTATTGAACGTCGTTCTGCGAAACACCGATACCATTTTTATTATCATTTTTCACGCACACGAAGTATGTTCACATGTGTGGGATATTTAACTTCCTTAAGATGCTATCCTGCAATGTGATAGGTACTGATTGGAACACGTATTATAAACTTATTTCATTATATAAGATATGAAATTAATTAGAATCATAGTAATGGAGGTATATTTATGTTTCAGATGAATGATGCGATAGGTAGCTCATTTAATTGGCTTTATTTTGTTCCCCTCATCGTGTTGGGTTCGTTCTTCATGCTCAATTTAGTCCTTGGTGTTCTTAGTGGGTAAGTCAACTAAATTTTCACCTTTACTGGTATTTTTCATTTCAAAATTAATCTTTTTTATGGTTTCTACATGGTTTTTATCCCCTAATAAATCAACGTAGGGACTAATATGTGTGATTTTACCAAGGTTAAATGTCTAGTACGAAGAAATAGCACATGCGTAGGGCAGTATTAATGTACTAAATCCTCCAGTGGGTGGGTTTCAGTGAATTTTCAAATGAGAGGAATCGAGTAGAGAGGAAGACAGCTTTTCATAAAAGACGAAACAAACTGATGTTCACACGCGCCTTAAATTTTTACCTGTCGTGGATTTGTCAAGCAGGTATTGCTGGAGTAATGTTTTCATATTGAAATTCATTCACCGTCCGATGTCCCGCCTTCACACCTTCCGAAGTAAAACATAGTGTTTTGTAGATATCATGTAATAACGAATCGTTGGCTTGAGAAATATGTCCAGTAGATTACATAATACCTACCCGAGTAGCCGCACGGCTTTGAGAGTTAGACTCTTTAAGGGAATCAAAACATTAAGGGTTGACATTGGGTGTTGTTAAGGGGAAGTTTTAATCGGGTACCTTTAAGATGTGTACTAACGTTTTGGACAATTACCATTATTCCTTAACACCTTGATGAAGTAGGTATGTTCACATGTGTGAGATATGTAACTTCCTTAAGCTGCTATTCCGTAATGAGATTATCCGATAATTTAGACACAAAACCACTATTAAACAAGTGCCAATTGCTTTATAATAGTAATACATTACTAAAATATAATACTAACATATTAGCAGATTCACGAGTGAATCATCTAGAAGTGTTTTCATGCGGTATTTATTCAACAAGCAAACTTAGGTTAGAGGTTTTGATTTTCAAGTACTTATAATATTCATGTACATATAACCTATATAAATAGTTTTGACCTCTGAACAAATTCAGTACCTAATTACTATAAAAATAAAAATAAAACGAAAAAACCATGGCCATATGATACAAAGCTTTTTTTCTTATTTTCATCTAAATAATGGCTCCGTTTCCCGATCTACCATGTAGAATCTTTAGGAATTTTGAAAATGGAAGTTGAAAAAAAAAAGAGGGAGGTATACCAAATTTCAATCGTACTGTTTGGAAACTGATTTTTAAAAAGTTCAAGTTTTGTAACTTTTATAGCCGTAAATCTCAGTCCGTTCACTCTAGTTGATAGGGCTAGATGCTGATCCAACGTCACCTCCATGTTTGTTCCTCTGATTCTTCAGATATAGAGATCATCTCATTATGAGATATTTTATAACAAGAAAACTAGAAATTCTTTTAATTTATTCAACATCGATTTTCACCGGCTGGTAGGGTATCAATGACTAATACGTATGATGAGTACATTTGATATCCATAAATGATAAAAATCATTTCTTGTAGATGAGTGATTCTAATACGAGTAATTTAGTCTTTGACCTTTGACCTTGAAGTCTTCGTTCCTTATGAATTAATAGAGTCAAAATATTGAATGAAGTTGTCGCTTTGCTAAGCTTTACCAAGCTGAACGAAGCTAGGGGCACTAGGTACATTCAAGATAAAACCTCAGAAATAACCTTTTTCTGCCTAATTTTCTTTCCTGAAGTGAAATTTTAATGTTTGAAGCAGTTTCCTATTTTCCCGCATTGTGATATACGTGAAAGAGCGTACGACATTATACTATACGTATAAATATATTATTACAAAACACCATCCGATATATTGTAAAATAATTAGTATAAGAACATTATGACATAAATTAAAATAATCATAAAACTACTATAAACCACCAAAGTCAAACTGCGATTTCCATCAGTAAATCAATATTTTGATTTACTGTCCAGCTACTTATTGCTCAAGATTGTGATGGCGTTCCTTTTGAGATAGATACGACTACACCAGTAGATCCCCCCCAATTATGTAAAATACAGGACGATATTAAAACATTTAAAAATTACTTTAATTTTTCAATATAGTTATGGAAATAACATTGAATTAATTTGAAGAGGTTCCATAGTCCCCACCGCTTAATTACTGATTGTTGATAGTCACTCAACGCTGACAGTAGTTTCGTAAAGCTCTGTATGAGGTGTAATTCATGACGTCAATATTATTCAAGGCTTAAAACCTATTGAAATTACCGTAGTTACAAGTATGACGTCAATATTATTTGGAGTCTATTTAAAATCGAGTGCAAAGTTGTATTTTTGATCCCTTTACACATGTAGTGTAGGTATTAAATTAATAATAATATTCCCAACTATATTTTTGTACTTTAGGTGGTAGGTTTAACTTTGTTCAGCTTATTGGACTTAATCATGATCAACATCATACTATTCTTTATAAGTATCAGTACCTACTTAGCGTTTGTACTACCCCGTATTTTGTGTATTTCATTGGTTCCGCCCCACCCCAGAGAGTTTGCGAAGGAGAGAGAAAAGGTGGAAAACCGACAGACTTTTCTGAAGTTAAGGAGGCAACATCAGTTAGAGCGAGAGCTCAACGGTTACGTTGAGTGGATTTGTAAAGCAGGTTTGTACCCTCTATTTACGTAACGCACCTACGTAACTCATAATTTCTCACTCCTTATTTCGCCCTATATTTTTAAAATGCTGCATCTTTCGTTTGTCATTTCGATTTAAGTAAAATTCATTGTTGTACTGAATTAACCTACATCAATTCTACTCACTGTCACTAACTTCATTCCGTTCTATGTTTTTGTAGAGGAAGTCATCCTTGCGGAAGAAAGGACGACAGAAGAAGAGAAAATGCACATAATAGAAGGTAAGCAGTGTACTGATTCTTGAGGGGCTAAAACCCAAATCTAACTATAGTCATAAATCATAAGCATTTACAAGTTTGAACGCCGTAAAATCAAAGGGAAGTTTTACTGTATTGCAGAAAACATAAATAATCAGTCATTATCATTTGGCACTCAACGTATGTGTTCTCAGCATGCTTTACTCACTGAACCCATGAAAAGAAAAGTGTCGACTCATCAAACTTTTCAATTATTTACCTTGTTTAATAACACTACAAAATTTAAGGGTGGTCTTGCATATCGGGCCGGAGCTTGTAGGTTTCTAACGTTATTTGATGTGCTGAATCTAAGGTCCAATTTTTTCCTTTTTTTTTCTTCTTTTTTCCCTTTCAGTATTTTCTTTTTTTTTCGCAGATGTGGGAAAATCCAGTTTTTGTCATTTTTTTTCTGCACATTTCATGAGCTAATAATAAAAAATTAGGCCTGGGAACATCTGCCTGGATCTGCAACTTGTAGAGGACATTCCTCCGCATCGTAAGATTCCAACCATGCGATTTTAGATCTGAAAATAACGACGGTGCGATTTAATTTGTCATACATTACAAAATCATGACCCCCGTCGAAATCAGGTACACCTATCAGTTCATCTTGTCTATTATTCTTTGGAAATCAATGCCAGCTGTGTATGCTCAGACCAACCAAATATATATCTATCGAACTGTTATGTAGGCTGCTCAAGTCGATTGGATGAAGAGGATAACAATAGTGAGCTCTGTGATTTCTAATGTTTGCTTACGTAGATTAGGTATGAGGTGGCCAATCTTGGCCTATAGGCTCAAAATACCTATTTTTGATCTTTGTATCTGTTGTATTTGTATTGTAATTGTATCGTTGTATCTATCAAGATGCGTAGATTCCAAAACTGCAATGTCCGTCCGCCGTCCGGGTCATAAAAGGCCTTTAACTTGATGAAACTAATCACGTGGAGATGGATCCATATTAGAAAATACCCTTTCGCATATGAACTTCACTTGGGTTCTAGTTGGTCCTAGAATCTAGCCAGCCCGATCGCTTCACGCGCATCAACGCTATGAGCCAAAAATGGGCCAACAACGGGTTTTTTTTCCTCATCCTTAGGTTTTAGCGAATTTTCGTAGAAAATTGAGCTAATGGAATGGCTCAATGCCCTTGTTGCTCTGGCCTTGTTAAGCCTGTATTCTCCACAGGTGAAACAAAATATATTTGGGCTGTTCACATAGTTTTTACGAAATTACGACATCCTCAAAAACAATGCATTAACTTAAAAAGCGGCAAAAGGATACAATATGAATCGGTGAAGTGTTCTGTTGCAAATGAGGTCCACCAGCCTCCCACTACCAACTCCCTCCCATGTTCCTCCTCGATCATGAATTGACAAGACAAGAGCAACAAGGGCGAAAGGTGGCATGAAGAAGGCAGATACGAAGATCAAAACTAGCTATTTTGTGTCTATAGACCGAAAGCTGCCACCTAGCTACGTAAGCAAACCTTAGAAAACACAGAGCACACTGTTTTTATCCTATTCATCCAATCGACCTGAGCAGCCTACATAACATCTAGATAGGTGCCTATATATTTGGTTGGTCTGAGCATGCATAGTGTGCATTGGTTCCCAAAGTACCCCCAGACAGGATGAGCTGATAGTTATACCCGGTTTCGTCGAGGGTTGCGATTTCGTTATGTCTGACAAAATGAATCGCACCGCCGCTATTTTCAGACCTAAAAACGCGTGGTTGGTCTCATCCGAGGCGGAGAAATGTCCTCTACAATATGCAGATCCGAAATAATTTTTCCAGGCTTGATTTATATTATTGGTTCATGAAATGTGCAGAAAAATATGACAAAAAACTGGGATTATTCCCACACTTTTCGCGAGTTTTTTGAGAAAACGGAGGGTTGGAATTAGTGCAATAAAAAAATTGAGGTGATTTCGTAATCAGTGAAAAAATGCACGTAAGTTTGGCACCTTTTGAAGGCATTTAATCTGTGTGTTCGATGAAAAATCCTGAAAAGTTTGTGCACAGAAAGAGTGAAAACATGCTCTGTATATACCATGAAAAAACGAGCAAAACAAAAAAACAACGGACCTCGGATTCGAATTTAGCATATCAAATAACGTATGAAACCGGCAAGCTCCGGCTGGATGCAAGAACACCCCTAAATGTTGTAAAGTAGTGTAATCTTTCCATTCACTTACCTATTACACAAACATGGGTTCGAATCTCTCTTAGGGAAGGTTTTTGTTGATCCACTAAACCCTATTACATTTAGAGCACGGTTTCCCACTACATCCCACCTTTCTTTACCGTTGTAAAACATCTTTTACTTCATAATCTAAACTGTAGGTACTCCAAACCGGATTTTGAACTTGCTGAAAGATACTGTACAGCTAATATCTACCTACTACTGATAATACTAATATTACTGATATTGTTACCTTTTACAGCAAGGAGAAGAGCGGCGGCGAAAAGAAAAAAATTAAAATCCCTTGGAAAAAGTAAAAGCACCGATACAGAAGAAGAGGAGGGAGAGGAAGAGGGAGAAGATGGTATGCACCGTATCAGTTTCTCCTAATTAACAACATTTAGACATCTATTCCAAGTTATAGTGATCGAAATTTTCATATTCTTTCTTCATACGTTTTTCCAACTCCTAATTAGATATAGAGCAACTTAAATTTTAATCGATAGGTTTACTGATAGCTTCATTTTATGAAGACTAGTAGTTCAGGATCAGTGCATTCTCATTTTTACAAATTTTCGCCCATCTTCCGTCGTCAGTTTTTCTTCTCGACTGATATTTTTTTGAGAGTTTTTCTTTACCTGCATCCGATTTTTCATCTCAAGACATTTTTCAACATTCAATGTTCGTTTTTAACCCCATCAAGCACACAATACTCACTGCTGATCATTGGTTATGTTATTATGTTATTCCATCAGCATAGGAAGAAATCAATAGTTGTCCTATTTTCATGATGCTTTTTTTTAATTTTTTTGTTCATTCTGGCGTTTTTTCTGTTCAGTTTACTACACCCATAGGATACAACATTAAAAATTCTGTTTCAGTGCCTGTAAAGAAAGACAAGAAAGGTATGAGGTGTGGATAATGTGATGAATTCTCTGTAGTAATTTTTATTATTTCGCCAAATTGAGTTGATGACTATTTCATTTTAAACCGTAGTTAGCTGTTTTTACCAAGCTCATTTAATCAAATATAGTTTTGTTATATGGCGACATTTTTTGAAATATTGCGAGCATGAGGAATCAAGTAAAATGTTATCCATCGACTTAGTCAATGTACATATAGTGTACTAGTAGAATTTTACAGACCTTGACATTTAAAAGGAAGAATATATACGTAGATGATAGAGTTGAATATTTGGAATAGAGATTACCTTTGTCACTTTTGTTTGATCTTTTATTAAAGTCGTCGTAATTATTGAATTTTAAGAAATGATTATTTCAACGCGGATGGGGTGTATTGGTACTGGAATGCGATTGGGTAGATTTGAGAGTAATGCAGTAGGCTATCAGGTCGATTTCAAAAGCTATACCGTTTTGTTGGGATTTATCAAACATAACATAAATGAACATAAAGTTTTGCTATAAAATATCATAGCGATGTATAAGATTCAGTTATGTATTTCGAAAATTCACGTTCATCTCCCCTAATTGAGCGCAAATTGGAATAAAGCCATTGTAAAACGAATGTTCTTAAAATCTGTAAAATGGATTACACTCCTAGCTTTAAATGTATTTTTTCGCTGGATTTTTAGGTATACTTACTTTGCACAGGTTGATGAATTTCAATTTTGTACAGTTTTGAAGAAACATTAATGAATTTGGTTGACTCAGAAACGTTTATAGCTTGCTTTTCACTAAAAATAGTCCTCTTAAATAATTTCGTATATCAAGTAATCAAAAACAATACATTACCAAAATGAAATAGGTTGCGTGCTGAAATGAAATCGGATTAGAATCACAAATAGAACACCGCATCTATATAGTGGATTGAAATACTTGAAAATAGTCTACAAAAAAAGTTTCTAAAAAATAAATCAAAGATAATAAGTAATTTCGAAAATATTTTGAAATTAGAAATAGGGAACTACCAACCAGAAACTAGAAGGTTTTAAGTTTGCTATACCCAGTAAATTAGATTCTCTGGTACAGTTTCTTAGACACAATATTGAGATCCAGCATAGAAAAATCAAAATTGTTCAGAAAAGACATATATTTTCTGAAATGTTATAATTTGTTTCGAAGATCTACCCTGTCACCCTTCGTCCCAACATTTCCCCCATCAATTTTATCCGAAAGAGCTCCTGCATTTATTCGTTAGACTCACAGTCACATCCATAGACCGTTCTGTTTCTAGCCTTGTTTGACTACACTATTAGATTGTGTTTAATGTAAATAAACTTATGGAAGTATTGTTGTCTGCTTGGATATTGAAAAGAATCTGTCGAAAATCTTAATTTTTAGTCTGGTAGACTAGTTAGTTATCACATTTTGGTAGTAATTGCCTGACGATCGTTTTAAGAAATCACTACCCCCTGTCCTACATGATAACCTATAGTTAAATCAACACAGGTGATAACAAATACCAGTACCCACATGAAAACAAAAATCAGTAAACCAAAGGTTAAGAGGAATCGGTACTTACCATTATTAACATTTTACTTCAATGATTCTGCTGACAATGTAACGCTCGTTTTCTTGTTGCTATACGCAAAACTGCTTATTAATTTAATTTTATATGTCGATTTTCTTTCCGATTCGTTGATACTAATTTGATATCAAGCAACAATTCGAATGAGCCCAACCGACTATTGAAATTGCAGTCGGTGCTTAATATGCAGCAAACATGATGCGGAGAGTGCAGCAGAGTGGCATTTTTGTCTTTTTCATGCTTTGAACGCCCGCGGTGTTAATGGAGTGTGTTGCGTAACCTATTCGCTGATATTTTCTCGCAAAATCCGCTCTTCATGATTATTTGTACAAATGTATTTGTAAAACAGTTTTCGTTGGTTCATGCTGATGCAACGTTGATGTGTGAAGAAGTGGCATGCTTAAGAATTGCCTATATAACATATTGACGACTTTTACATGATAGTTCAAACCTTTATTCTAAGAAGTAATATTGTTGAATGGCAAATGACAGGAACTTAATCTAGAACAAACTGGAATAAGGGAAGGGGCGGGGGGGGGGGGGGTTGAGGGTTTAAGTTTATATTACTTTGATTGATATTATAACTAGAAGACTATTCGAAATATTAAACAAAATTATTAGCGTACCATTGTAAATCGAAAACCTAAAAAGTTTCAATTTATTTATACTAAAACAAACTTGTTTGAAAACAGAATTCCAAACAGCATAGCAACGAAGGTATTGCATTAGCAAACTGAATTAAACCTTTAGCAAACTGAATTAAACTTTTAGCAAACTGAATTAACCTTTTCACAATTAGAATTAACCCTTTCGCAATTAGAATTAACCCTTTCGCAATTAGAATTAAACCTTTCGCAATTACAATTAAACATTTCACAAACTAAACTAAACCTGCTTGACTGATAGTCAATCAGTTTTTCGCTGAATCAGATATGGAGGTAAAGTTTTGGCCACCCTACTCACCCATGCTCAATCCTGTTGAAAAAGCATTTTCAAAAATAAAAAACGAAGCAAGGAAGATTCTGGCTCAACGAGGTGAACATAATTTTCCGGATGTCATTGCGAGGAGCGTGTCTACTGTAAGTGCTCAAGACTGTTCAAACTACGTAATGGACATGTACCTCGTACTTCCTGCCGCAGCTTCATGCCAACCCCTCCACTGACCTTCCCCTTTCTTGATTTTCTGTTTATTAACAACTTATTAAATTGTTTGTTTATTGCGATAAGTTTAGTTCAGTTTGTGAAATGTTTAATTCTAATTGCGAAAGGTTTAATTCTAATTGCGAAAAGTTTAATTCAGTTTGCGAAAGGTTTAATTCTAATTGCGAAAGGTTTAATTCAGTTTGCGAAAGGTTTAATTCTAATTGCGAAAGGTTTAATTCTAATTGTGAAAAGGTTAATTCAGTTTGCTAAAAGTTTGATTCAGTTTGCTAAAGGTTTAATTCAGTTTGCTAATGCTATATAAATAGTCTAAAACTTCAATCCCGTCAAGTTCATCGCTTATTAGAAAAGTTGCTCGAATGATAGGACGGAAATTTAAAAATAGGCGCGATTGGGGCGTTGCATTGTACAGTACCAATTGCTAGTTAAGGTACGAAATGTTGGTAATAAAACTAAGTAATTCGCAAATTGAATTAAACCTTTCACAAATAGAATTAACCCTATTCCAAATTAAACCTGTGGAAAAAATTGAACTATTGCAAAATATTGTTGTTTTCAATAATGCAAACTTTCGTGTTTTCGCACATTTCAATTTTTAGAACCCCTACTGTTCATCGTGATTTTGGGTTTATTATTTTCAATAATAAAACTTTGTTTTTTGCAAACTGCAATTTAAATTACGAAACTGAACTGAAATCAACTGTTCAGCTATAGTAATCAAGTATCTAGCAGGAATGGTTTAGCGTTAAGTTCTTGCCACCTTACTCTCCAATAGCCAATCCCGTGAGAAGCATTTTTCGAAATCGTAGAAATAACAAAGGTCTGGAGCGTGGTGATAAATGTTCATGAATTGCAAGAAGCGTCTACTCGATACCATAAGCCAGCCTATACCTACATTATTTTTTCAAATTTATATATAAAAAATCATCTCCTTTTGATATATTCATTAATTTATTTTTATTATTTATTAAGTATTAATTAATATTTTTATTGATTATAAATTTTTATTGGTTGAGTGTGCGTACGTTGACAGTTTTTAGTTGAAAATTTTCACCTTCGCTAACCTCATCTCTTTTCCGAAAAATATCACGTTCTTTACCTAGGTACACATAATTAAATTATTTCTCTCGGAACGCTACCAAATGTCTTTCGCCTTTACCTATTGCAAAGCAGTTTTCAATCAAAGGACTATTATTTCTTCTAAAACAATGATTATAGTGGTACAGATGGTGAGTGATCAGTTTCCAAAAGATTCACCAAGTACTCAGTTTTCAAAAAGTTCAATTTTAATTGGGAAAGCCTTACTCCTATTTGCGAAAGGTTTAATTCAGTCTTGTGAAAGGGTTAAAATTCTATTCGAGAATGGTGCCATAAGGTTTAATTTCGAGCAAAATTCACCCGATTTGCAATTGATTGTGATTTCCTGATTTAAGGAGATAACTTATATTTCTTGGGGTCAATGTGAAATTCGTGTCGAACTAGGCAAATTATATTGGTTCTCAATCTTCCCCTAAAAGCAACTGCCATCTTCGGCCTCGGGTCCAGGACTAAAAAAATACACCAAATATGCCACAGTTTGCCTGTTTTGTACAAGTAGTTTTATACCGCAAAGAGTGCTGCGGTAAATATTTCATTCCATAGTCATATTTCATTCACTCCCATGGATATTGTAGGTTATGACACTAAGGGTCATCACCCTCAACATGAACAAAACCAATCCAAAAGCGTTCTAACAAACATCACTTATTATCTGAAGGGGGTTTCATCAGAGAAATGTAAACCAGCAGATGGGTGCTTCTGGTTGCCGGTTACAGAGTTCTTGGTCAAGAAAACAGTGAAATTACAATTGCGCTATGCTCTTCGACTGGCTGATTCCATTTTGAAAACTTACCCTTCTGGGTAGACTGTTCCAAATTACTGTGTTGAACAAAAATATTACGCTCTTGGGACTATAGCAACATGACCAGTGGCTATTGAAGGATTACATGAAGTATGCACTGCTTAAGTTCGTAAATACAAACGCTGAATCTGGAGAAATTCAACTACAAAACCTTTTAAGCTCATGAATTCAAAAAGATCGGCACTTCTAGCTGCCCTTTCTTCATCATTTCTATCACGAAGCCGGTTTCACACGTACGCTTTTAAGAAATAAGAAGTGGAACGGATTTTTTTTCCCCCAAGTTATCACTCAAATACAAAACTTGTCCAATACAATACACAACAGTTTAATTGAAAAAAAAAAAAAAAAAAAGAAAAAGAAGATCCCAATCAGCTGGATTAGTTTGAAACATTTAATTTAAATCATTTTAAGGAAGTCATTTCATTCGGGAGAATAACTATCGTTTTATAACCAACTTTTTATAGTCTGACACTTATTAAGACAAATAAAATAAAATTCGCTAAAAAGGTGGCATTATGTAAAAGATTGGCATATTCGGGAGAGAGGGGAGGGAGGAATTGGCGGGGATTTGATATCTCACTAAAATGAAATACCAATAAATACATATATGTAAATAGGTATTTCATTTTAGGTATATATTCTAATGATCAATATTAAAATGTCCGACTACGCTGTGTCTACCAACTTTAAATGTAGGTTTATTTACCACAACTATTGATGTCATAATGTTCTTTTATTTATGCGAATTTCATTTGTGTTTCAGGTTTTTCTCGAGCTTCCTATTTAGGTAAAAAAGTAAAAAACAAGGGGGCCTGCGTCTCATTTTGGAGAGCCGAAAAGAGGTTTAGGTAAGAACAGAATTTATAAATATTAATAATTTCAATAAAAAGATTTAACCATTGAATTTACTCAAGAGCAGAACACTGAAAATCAAAACCCATCGGTCTGGCCTCCTCAAATTGAATTATACGAAACTTGAATCTAATGCATAATATGGGCCATACTACTTCTTACCCTTCACCCATTTCCACGCATACTTATCTGCCAATGAACAGGTATTTGATTAAAAATTTAATTCATTGTACGCGGAATTATTATATGCCCAAAACAAAAGATTGTTAAGTTAGGTGAGGCATGTTTTCCCTGACATGAAAGTTTGAATAATTCAGGATGATTTAAATCATATTGATTTATATTATTGAATTTCATAAGTTGAAGAAACTATAGGGGGTATTGGGCCATTTGGTCTCGAAAAATTGACGTTGATATAGTAGGTACGTAGATACCATCAATCTCAAAGACAACTCAGCATCCGCGAGCGGTGGAATTCAAGATGAAACCAACTAAAATAAGAGCCTATCTTTCTTTGAAAAACGGGTGAAAATTTATTCATTGGATGAGATTTCGTGATACACATTCATGATCGCTACTATTGCTTTGCCCTCAAGCAGGCAAGAAGTTTCTACTACTGCAATTCATCCTTCAGTAATTTTAATTTTGATCTTGATATCCTCATTATCATGATCCTATTTGGAAGATTTTCATATGCGCTCGTCAGATAAACTAAACTTCTGGTCTACAAACGAACTTACAGCATACTCAAACTAATTAATTCGCAACTCCTTTTATGATGTCATCAAAAGGAGCTCAGCCATACAGGAAGTATTGATGTAGTAGTGTGTAAGGCAACCCCCACGATCAAGAAGAGTTGATCGGCAGCCGTGTGATCAAAAACACAAGGAAAATGTATGAGCCCTTTTTCTGCCACAGTAGGTATCTAAAATGTTTGGCAATGACATCATACCTTTAGCAGTTGTGCTTTTGCCGTTTCGTCTGACTTCAGCGTAATGATCATTGATGAGACATTTTCACCAACATAAACAGCATGACACAATTTTTTGACATGAAAATATCTTTTGGCTGACCACTATTTTAAAATTTTGTGCGACAGAAGAATATCACTATGTTTTCATGTACAATATATGAAACTGAAATTTGACCTGAAACATCCCAGGGACTGCTGGGTTGTAATAGTACACTGATCAAAAGAGATCGCTCGGGAAATCACGTGCAACGAAGTATTTGACCTCAGTTAATGATAAGTGTTCAAGTTCAATTAAAGGTGTTTTCCTTCAAATACTTTACGGAATCCCTATTCAAGGCTTTTTCTTCCAAATATCTATGATAGTTCAGAAAAAACATGAATTAGAAAAACGATCTCTGTCAAATTTATTATAAATACTAATATTGTATAGTTTCACCGTTCCATTGGTTTCTGATATTTTATTAATTATGTAAATATTTTCATGTTTCAGGTTTTGGATCCGTCATGTAGTCAAAGCACAATGGTTTTATTGGTTTGTCATTGTGCTTGTATTCTTCAACACAGTGTGTGTTGCAGTTGAGCACTACGGACAGCCTCAATTTTTAACTAATTTTCTGTGTAAGTTCAATCAACTGTTAGAAAATATTTGTTTTACCTGAAATTTGTAAACTGTTACGTATGTTTTCAATAGCTGTAACGTTTATAAGGTCCCGGTTCCGAGGTGTCCAGGTTCCGATTTTATTGAAACATTGTAGGTGAAACTGTAAAATTGATAGAAATAGTTGTATTGAATATTTAGTCGCACAAAGTATGCATCATGAATAATGATTAGTCGTGAAGTTTTGAGAATAATAAAACTTTATAATTAAACCATCCGTGAATCGTGCCGAGATAATTATGGAATCGAAACGTCTTGCTACTTTTTCCTTCAAAACTCTCTCACAAATAATTATATATTTACCGACTACTCACGATTACTAAAATTTGAATAAATAAAACAAATCCGTCAGGTACCTGTACACGAATAGAAGGAATCATGACACTTGCAGCACAAATGCTTTGAAAATCATAGGCACCTACCTACATTGTTATGTACTTACCTCCGGTATTACTTTTGTTAGCCCCTACAAGGTATTTACCCGTAAAAAGTAGTTTCAAAAGAACAATGTAAAACTTTAATAAAAAGCCTATCTGTTCTTTTAATAAAAGGCCTATCTGTGTTTTTACTTTCCTTAAGGTTTCTACCCAGGAACTGGGGCTTCTTCAGGGTGATACTGAAAAATCAAATTTAACACAGACAGGTCTCTTAATTAATTTAAACTGTCCAAATCGAGATAAGCTTCAAAAGAACAATGAAATTAACTTTTTTACTAACAGAAGTTAAAGTTATAAGGTACCTATACCTGAATAATTGTTTTTACCTGAACTTTCTTTGATGATCACAGTTTAAGCCTCATAATAACTCAAAGTTAGGAATGTAAACTACAGATTCCAAAAACAGTGATTCCTAAGTAATATAGGTATTCATACATTTTTAATGATCCTTTTTATGATGTGAGGTATTCATAAAGGTTTTGTATACCTACTTACAACTGCGGCAGCGAATATAATTTGCTCAATACTGAGCTCAATGTTTCCACTCAAGTAGTCTGTTCTAAGATTCAGACTATACACTTTTTCACAACAAATGACCATCATATTGGAAGTACGGTAGTTAGTTCCTGTCATATTCAATATTAAATAGTGGATATCTACTGATAATCATATTTCACGGTATGTGTAAAAATTTGGTACTAAATCATAAATTTTGAACTAATAGGTTTTTCTTTTTCCATTAGATTTTGCGGAATACGGATTTCTGGGCGTTTTCATGTTGGAAATGGTGGTGAAAATGTACGCCCTCGGCCCGCGCATCTACTTCGAATCCGCCTTCAACCGCTTCGACTGCGTCGTCATTAGCGGTTCAATATTCGAAGTTGTGTGGTCGGAACTTAAATCAGGCTCGTTCGGCCTGTCCGTGTTAAGAGCTCTTCGCTTGCTAAGGATATTTAAAGTGACTAAGTAAGTGATCGAGTGCACAGCGGTGAGCTCAAGTGTTAGGAAGTGTTTTATAGAGTGTCGACGCGATTTAGTTTAGCTAAGTGACCAATATTGTTACGCTAGTACGTAACCAATAGTAGTACAGAGGTTCAACTCAATAGTCCCCGTATTCAAATTTCGTAAACGGATTAATTTGAAACCCTTTGGAGCGTCCGCTTATTCCACACACTGAAATTGCTCTATGTACCTACGTTAGAGGATGGATTAAAAAGTTCCAGTCATGCAGCATGATCGTGTGAGCG
Organism: Adelphocoris suturalis; assembly: GCA_030762985.1. Classification (NCBI taxonomy): domain Eukaryota; kingdom Metazoa; phylum Arthropoda; class Insecta; order Hemiptera; family Miridae; genus Adelphocoris; species Adelphocoris suturalis. The sequence goes on along the minus strand of CM061041.1, from coordinate 116,698,272 downwards.
AATTTTAGTAGATTATCGTATTATATTATGTTAAGCACTTTGTTTTAAAATTTGAACATTTTGAGTGCAAAGAAATTATTAACCACCAATTTTGTGGAAAATGAACTCGTTCTAAATAATATATTATACGATTCAAAACAGATTTTAGATGTTTAGCAATTTTCAGTTTTTTAATCGATTTGTCAGTAAATACTAATGCAATTTAAGTACGTTCATCAATATAATTTTGTGAATAATCTTTTTAATGTTCTAGTGTTCATCGTAGATAATCTCCTTTTTGCTATGATCCTGATGAAAATATAAATTTAACGATTTTTAGACAATTTTAGTCATTTTTAGTGATTTTTTAGCACATTTTTTGAAATTTGACCAATTTAATGTGCTCAAAAAGGTTTGGCCAACGAACTCATCCTTTCGTTTGGAAAGCTTGATTTTTTTGGCGCAAGAACGGAATTTTTATCTCAATCCAAAGGAGAGTTATCGTCTGGAATGACATATATATATATACATATATATATATATATATATATATATATATATATATATATATATATATATATATATATATGAAAAAGCGATACACTCTAGGATTCCTTTCAGAATGTCTCAACGGATTTCAATGAAGAAATTTTTCGACAATTATTGGATCCATTGCAATAGCTTCATTTTCAAAGAAAATTCGCTAAATGAAAAAATGCCAAATTGATTGTAACACATACCTAATATCCAGGCATCCTTAACAAGTAATATACATCGTTGTCATGTGTTAATAAAGGGAATTTCAATTTAGGTATAGGTTTGATCAATAAATAAAATGCAGGCACAAAACCTGAAGAAATGATGAATAGATACACAACTTATCGTAGGTACCTACCTAATTACCTTGAATGTTAGGGCTGGGTGTTGGAGGATTTAAAGGTTATTTATAAAACAACAAAATTCAGTGGGGGCCATCTTGAACTCAATCCCTGAGAATTTCATCGCAATCGGATGACAACTGTAGAATTCACGTAAAACTATAGTTAAAAGTATTTAACGTTCGTACCTGCTAAGAGGCTACTATTGATACGGCGTCGATAAAACTCAAAGGATCATCTTAATCTTTAATAATCTTGGTTCCTAACCTACACAATTCCTCAAAATTTCATCATAATCGGACTATAACGTTTTCTAATGGTTTTGCTTTTTAAAGGATTACTGGAACATGAATAGAATCAAAACCAAAATTGTTCAGTAAGGTCTAAAATGTTAAATGCGAGTGGGCTTTTTGACATTTTCTTTCCACCTACTGAAAATTATCTTCTTGCAATCCTTGTTAGACTCGGAAGCGAAATGCATAGTAAGTAGGGAAGGAACTACGATAGTGCTCCCCATCAAAAAATAGTCTTCCTACAAATGATCTCAATTCGTTCGGTTTCAGTGAGAAAAATATTTCCCACTTTTCATCATCATTCGACGAAGAGTGAAGACGAATTCATGCAAAATGTTTTCGATTAGTTTTCACGTGTTACCGTACGTTCCAAAGGGTTATCAACTCCTGTAAACCTATTTCTGGTATGATTCCCATAATTGTGAAATGGAGCTATGATAGTATGCCAATGTCACTACTGCCTATAGTGTAATGACTCTGTGTAGAAACCTTCACAATAAGTGCAATTCACTGTACACGTATACACATACCAAACCATCAATAATAATCTGTTTAAATGCTTACGACGATATGAAGCACAATGGAGTAGCTCCATTTCCAACCAATGAATAATGTCAAATACTTGTTTTTCCTGTTTATGAGAAATTCCAGAAGTTTGATTGTAAGAAACACTTTTTCATAGATCGTAACTATATATGTTTGTAAAAATTGTGTATTTATAAGCACAGTTACACCTACATAAGTAGACCTTTTGATGTAAATTCTTACAAAGAGTTGATATCCTAGTTATCAGTAGGAACCTATTGTTAACACTACCAATGTTGTGTTAATTCAATATGTAATCTAACGTTCAATTTTTTAAGGTCTCGTACCTACCTACTCGTAAGAAATACAAAAAAGCTTGATTAATTGACGTTCGATAATCCAAATGATTACATTTTTGCAAAAATAAATAACCAAGTTAATAGGTACATAGGTATAAGATCAACATTTTGTACCTACCTACCAAAAATAATCTGCCTATGTTCGATTAACCGAACAAATTCACTGAAATATGAACCCATGGAAACTCTCTGAATGTGCCTTCCTAGGTTAAATAACGAGTAATAGTACTTATCTAAACGGACCGGATTTTTAGACATAATTTTTGCGTTTTCAACAGGAAGTGCCAAAGGACAGAAGTTATGTAATTATCCTAAAAATATACTGGGTCTAAACTGAACACTCAGTGTATGAATCAGAAATGTTATTTACTTTCGATTCATTTTCAGTGTACATTATCAGTGTTAAATTGAAATTAGGTACCTACTTAACCTAATTTACATTCTCAAAATAGTTTATATTTAGTTCGTAAATACCTTTAGTTACCATGTAATTACATCAGCAGGCTCTTTGCTCCTTGATTTCCCCGAACCATGTCGATTAATCGAACTTTTACTGTAATAAGTAATAATTTTTCAATATTTTTGAAAAAGTGAATTTGCCAGTCAGTCAAGCTTCTGTAAGTTTTGTCAGTTTTTGGTCACAAAACTCGAACTGGAAAGTTCCTGGTTATTACCAATTGCTTATTACAACTGTTTTGTTCCTCATTTTCAGATATTGGTCTTCGCTAAGAAATCTTGTGATATCCCTTTTAAACTCGATGCGTTCCATCATCTCTTTGCTATTCCTCCTCTTCCTGTTTATTCTTATATTCGCGTTGCTCGGCATGCAGCTTTTTGGAGGCCAGTTCAATTTTTCGGACGGGACCCCTCCCACTAATTTCAACACCTTCCCCATCGCCCTACTAACAGTCTTCCAAGTGAGTGTTTATTCCTCCGTCATCAATATAGCTGTTTTTTTTTTGTTTTTTTTGTTTTTTTTTTCCTTCCTATTACTTCACAATAACCTAACTACGAACGAATTTTCTAGTTAACCTGTAATCATCGTGTTGTAAACAAATAACTTGAAGCGTACACAAAAATATTATTTTTGTTAAAATATTATTCTACCTAAAACCATCTGATTGATTACTATTCATTATTATTCTGCCATAGGACGGCTCTTTATTGCGCATTCATTCTCGTTTTTAATTGTGAAGGAATTGCGAGAAATTATTCTTACTTATTACATGTATACCTACTGGTAGCAGCTGAGGCAATAACTTACAAAACAGTTATTTAGTGCAAGTCAGACTTCAAATAGTAATTTGATTCCTTGCAAAAATACTAGTACCTACCTATAAAAATTGGTATAATGCAACCTCCTTATGCTTTTCAACTAGGTAGGTATTCTGTAGCTAATGATGCTGTTTCCTGCCTTGAAACAGATTCTGACTGGGGAGGACTGGAATGAAGTGATGTATCAAGGAATTCAATCACAGGGTGGCCCTAAACAGGGAGGAATGATATACGCCCTTTACTTTATAGTTCTCGTCTTATTCGGTAACTACACTCTGCTCAATGTGTTTTTGGCTATCGCTGTTGATAACCTCGCCAACGCTCAGGAACTTACTGCAGCCGAAGAAGAGCAAGAAGAAGAGGATAAGGAGGTTAGTTGTACTTTATTATGAATCACAAAGAGAATTCAATAATATATTCATAATTTTCCTCTAATATTTCACGCCCCACGTTTTGCAATAAGTAATGTAATGTGTTAAGTTACATTCAAATTATATGTAACCTCATAAATGATTCGCATTCGACGGGACCGACTCGATTTATCACTTTCACTCGACTGGACCGGGTCGAACATCATCCCTTGAGGCTTTTATCAAAGCTCCCTATCTCATTCTAGCTAATTAAACAACTTCATATATTATTTTAATACCCCATGCCAACAAACATATCAACTTTGATTCTTATTGGACTTTGTACGTATCAAGCATATTCGAGTTCTTACTGAATTGTTCATCGATTTGCAGAAGCAAGCATTAGAGTTGGAGAAAGAAATGGAAACACTTCAGGGAGGAGATGGAAGCACACCCAAACTGGATTCTGATCCATCTTCTGGATTGTAAGTACATTTTAGTTTACTTATATTTTAATCACCCTCTAAAAATTCTTTCGTACACGAAGGTACGTCGATTAAAGGAAAAAAATTCGTCATTTCACCATACATCCCTTTTTTTACTTAAATACTGCGCCATCATTCGGTTCAAAATTACATATCAGCAAACGTAGAGCCTGGAATCTCGACATCACTTTCAAATTTCAAGGGAACTTTTGTCTTAATACTACCTCTAAAACCTTCATCAGAGAGAATGTTAAGTAAAATTTACTTTTATACTGATCGAATGAGACCAACCGGGTCGCTATACTGTCATAAATTCCCACCTTATATAAGAGTTGTTGTGAACAGACGTTTTATAGCAGAAAATGTTAAGCGGCCATTTTGAGGAACTGTAGGTATCATACTGTTTGATTCAATTAAGAACTGTTCAACTCAGTGCATTTTCGTCATATAACTTAGCAAATGCTCCTCTTTTCCAATTCACTATTAACCCACGATATATCAATCTTGATGTACCAATCGTGCGGTTTCGGAATTGCATCGTTCGAGTTAATTTTGGTTTCTAAATAATTTTTTTAATTACTTTTTTTTAATAATGATTTTATTGTTTACGTCATTCTCTGGCAGAACACTCGTTATCCCTTATAAATCTGTCGCTCTGCGTTTAGGTAGTAGGTACATAGAGTCTGCAGGTCGAAGTAACAGATCAAGGTAGGCCAGTCATCTGTGAATGTTATCACCTAATAAACCATTGTGTAAAAATTTGCTCCGCCTTTTATTTTTATACACGTGTGAGTATATAAAGAGAAGATTAAGAGAAGTATTAAGAGAATTTCAGCGTTACAAACTTACAATTTTGTACATTTTGAGAAGATAAATAGGTAGTTACATCATGAAATTAAAATCTTGACTTAGAATTATTTCAATGTTACTTTCAAAGTGACCTCACATTTTTCCCCCGGGTTATTTCAGTAAAAGCAAATCGAAGCAAGATGACGATGAGAAGAAGGCAGACACAGATGATGAAACCGGGCCCAAACCAATGCTGCCATATTCATCTATGTTCATTTTAAGTCCCACTAATCCGTGAGTAAAATACTAGCATTAATTTATTTCCTAATATAATCTTTCTGGTTATCCATTTCGAAGTGTTCATAAAAAGTTAATTTTATTTATCATATGAGAAATTAATGAAGAATGGCAATTTTCAAAAGTCTTCCCTTGTCGAGGCGCCTACTTTTATTAGCTGGTATTAAAGAAGTACCTAGGGTCTTGAAACGTGTAAGTATAGCCACCTATCATCGGTTAACTATTGATTGGCATTCACAAGCAAGCAAATGAAAAAATGCTTAAATGAGGCGTTCAAGATAAAATTAACGGCTTTTGAGATTTTAAAACTATTGACAAGAGAAATATTCTCTCACCACAGTTGAAGCTTATTTGAATACTAACCTTTACCGCTCACTATGTATATCACATTTGACTTCCCCAAATTCAAGCATCTCTGTTTTAACCACTTTTTAATGTGCAGCTAATGAGTTTTTTGAATCCTCACCGATTGAGTTTGATCAATGATTTTAAATGTGGATACAGCTAGAATTCGGGCTTCTGTTGTGTGAATATTGTAAGTGTCACTTACGTAGTAGCTCAGGCATTAGAAGTAGACAGTAGTTCTTGAAATTCCTGTTTTTTGTAGAATTCAACGTTTGGCATTCACGCAAGCTTAAATGTTTGTTGTTTCTGATTTGTTTTGCAGGCTCCGTTCGGCGGCTCACTGGGTTGTTAATCTTCGGTATTTTGATTTTTTTATAATGGTAGTAATTTCTTTGAGTAGCATCGCACTTGCTGCAGAAGACCCCGTCGTTGAGCAGTCCACTCGCAACATCGTTCTCAACTACTTCGATTACGCCTTTACGGGAGTTTTCACGATAGAAATGATACTAAAGGTACCTCAATATATTCACAATACGTGTTATTCGACGAATGAGACCTAAGACCAAGGAAGGCATGTAGGATATTTAACGGAATGGGTAAGGAGATCACTTCCCCGGTAGAGAAATGGGTAGTAGGTATCTTGATGATTTTATCCAAACAAACGCACATTAGGTAGGTACCTACCAGAGGGAGAGACAGGAGGAGGAAAGACTAGTTTATTGATGGGCTGGACGGCCTTCCGCTTATTCATACATGAGTATATTAAAATATTATAGCTGAATTGCGTGGAAGATAAACTGTCCACGGTAATGATGAAAGCACATTCAGAATAACATTCATTCAGAGACTATGTAACACTATCGTTCAATTGAATAGTGAGGATGTCCCAGAGTCTCTATCCCATCATTGAATCCATGTTCCTACCATATAATAAAGAGGTCTTCAAGAAGAGCAGAACTTGAAAAATGTATCACTGTCTGTACACTGGCTGTCAGCTAACTCTGACTTGGGATAGTGCCTTAAGTAGATGCTTGCTAGGATTTTTGGGCAAGGGGAGGAGTGAGGCATTTCTAAAGTACCTACCTACATACATACGCCATTCATTAACTATTGGACAAAAAAAACCTTGCGCCAAATGGCTAAAGCGTGATGAGCATAGAATAAATTTGTCACCTCCATTTCACATTTTAGCTTCATAGGTTGAATAGCAAATAAACTAGCTATGGAGATAAAAAGGCAATGGTAACACTAGCCTTTTTATGTATGTTGCTGTTAAGTGTCATTAGTTTGTGTCATTGTAATGGGTCATTTTTCGGCGTTGTTATGTGCCGTTGTTCGGCAAAGTCTCCGTCAAAACGTATTCTACGTTAAAATAACACCTCTCAAAACCAGGTTTTGGAAATGGTTTACACTCTTCTCCTAAGCTATCCCAAGTTGGGGTTATCAGGCGCTAAGTGTACATACAAATACTATTTCATAGTGTGTATATTAGTTCAAAAAATAGCAGGAATCACTTGGGAGGTACCTTAAGGGTCATTTTTTATCGGGTTTTCTCCGTCGCTTGCCTACTGTATTCTGCATTTCCGCAATATACATTAAGTTGATCACGAGCTTTTTCTGTCATTTTAACTCTATTCTAAAAATAAGAATACAGATGACGATGAAAAAGATTTTCAATAGTGGATAAATTCAAAATCTACTCTGTCTATTCTATTAAAGAAAACTTTCTCCAAATATTTGATTGTTTATTTCAGATATTGGACATGGGTGTTATATTACATCCAGGCTCTTATTTGAGAGAATTCTGGAACATAATGGACGCCGTTGTCGTGATATGCGCCGCAGTGTCGCTAGGATTTGAGCTCAGGTGAGTAAAATATATCAGTACTGAGTTGCAAAAATGTTAAAATTTTCAAATCCGTCTCATTTTGAATCTTACTCATGGCGTTACACAGCTCTGCAAGGAACAGCACTGTTCAGATATTGTCACCGAAGAAAAAGTCTAAATGGAAGCATAAACAATATTAATTTTGAAAATATGATGTTATGATAGATATTATTGAACTTTAAAAACTTTCCACAATAACACATCTGGTTTGATACATGTTCATGCCATTTTGCAACTAACACTACTCCTGACTACACTTGGCTATTCACGTCTCCATTAACGCAGGTTCTTTCCTGCATCCCTTGTACTGAACTGGTGGCCCATCGCATGCATGCACTTTTGGGCATTTCTCATGGAATTCTAGAGAATAATTGTGTCATATCTCGACAACTAGAGAGTGACAACTTGATACACATTGGGACACTATGTATCTGCAGAGTAGCTAATTAGGTACCTATCCATAAAGTAGGTACCTACTTTCCTAATGAGCTATAATCTCGAAAACTGACTAGATACCGACAAAAAATACAATATTCAGTAAATAAGCACTCTAAAGTGATTAAAATACCTAGTGCTGACTATGAAGAGGCAACTTAAACTTGAACAAGGGAAGGCAACAGATAAAAAATAGAATGTCTTGAGAATGTGAAGTCTTCCATGTGAATGTGAACAGCAGTTAAGAAAGTTAAATAATTACCTACCTGGTTTAGAAGACATAGAAATGAGTGTGAAAAAAATTAAAATTAAAATGTCCACTCGCATGTTGCGTTTTAAATCATTATGAGCAAGTTTGATTTCTGACAGTCATTCTGCGTGTCCACCTTGGGGTATGGATATGCACCACACTTTCACTATTTGAATTCGACAGGTAACCCTCGAATTTGGAAAGTAGCTGAGGACGTATCTTTATATGGTCTATGGCCTATGAACTATGAATTGAAATTTAATCAATGCTATACAAGCACATGACATCAATAGAAGTCTGCCAATCCTAAGAGGGCCAATTATTATATATTTTATGATAGGTACCGTAAAAGATACACGCATAACAATCATGTACCTACAAATCCAAACCCAAAGTATCAGGAACCTGATTTGCCATACCTGCTAATTTAATTGATCATTTAAATGGTTCTGCAATCAATCTGGTGTTAAGCAAAAAGATTGAGAAAAGAATCATAATTGGTTCGATTTGCCGTCAGCCATTTTCACATCATTTGTAGTTAGGAAAGCTGGGTAATACTAAATAGGTACTCGTCTACTATTATTCTGAAACATTTCATCTCATCAAGTTCATCCAAGTTGCGCTATAAATGGTCTACTGCATTTCAAAAATTGATAGTGCCTATTATACCGAAGTTTAAATAATTATAGAATTTACGAGAACCGCTTGCTACCTTGGACCTGGGAGAAATCCGAGAACCTACCTAAAAGTAATTGAAAACTAATTATATTATTAGGTACTTCTAAAGTTTAAATCAAAATACATGGTCGCAGGAAGTCAGAGGTTATTTCCATATCGGATAAAAGGAATGAGTAGGTGGAAAATAAATTCATCCGATCAATATCTCCTGCAAATAGGTATATTATTCTTAATTGCAACAAAGCCTTCATAAATAAGGACCATTACAGTTATTGTAATCATTAAAAATAAGAACAATAAAAAAATGAAAACATGGGGTAAAAACTAAATAAAATCTCGCGTCACTCAATTAAAAGAATTTACAAAACAAAAATTAAAGCAGCTTATGAATACAGGTAGATAAGTGAATGTTCATTGCTAGCCTTTCATCAACGACTGCAGAACACCATATTTCCTTTCTGTTTTGAAATGGGTAGGTAAGTAACTCCTCCACTAAATAATTGCTCTTCAGAGGTTGTTTACATTTCCAAATTTTTCGCGACCATGAGATTAGACCGTTAACTTGACCGATTAGGTATCAAAAACCTTCTTTTTACGTGATTTGTACTTCTGATAGTATGCACACAAAAATCAAAGGCCATTCATATGGGTAGCTGCGCCAGGATTTCGTCTACATATCTACATCGGAGAACACCTGTGTTGTGTAATACAAGCGCCAAAGGACATATAGATAATTATATGCCATTTGCAACAGCTATTGATTTACGGGGAGCACATATTCCTATTCAAAAGGTTATCTTGTGTCTTCGTTTACAGCTGACGTAGTGCTCAGTTATATCACAATGTGTATGAAAATTCCTGTTTCCTTTTTTTTTTAAAGAAAAGATAAAGAAAATCCCGCGGGTCCATTAAGGTAGGTGGGACAGTTTTAGGCGACGCAATGCTTGGGCTAAGCAGCCAAATTGTAAGCAAGCATCTTTTTTACGCTTTGCCAAAGCTCGAAATAATATTGATAAGGTATTTATTGGGTGCCACTTGTTTTTTTGGCTACACTCTTCAATATTTGCTTTTTCAAAAAACGGGATTGAGCCACAGAGAAGTAGTGCGTATGCAAAATATTTCCAACCTGATAAAATGTACATATTTTAATTATTATTCAATCTAAAAACAATATTTTTTTTCTTCATTTTTTCAAAATATTTCTATTGTATATAAATGCTACACGTTTAATATAACTATATATAAATTATCGGTTGACCCAGACATGATAAAGTGGTGTAAAAACCATCTCATTCCTGGAAATTCAGACATTTCATAATTGTATCTTAGATTGAAACGGCTATTGAAAAAAAAAAAAAAAAGTTTCAGACATGCAGCACGATGAGCGAATTTTTATAATTTGTCTCATTATATTTATGATCAATTGGCTTGAAATTTGAGCTGTTCGTCTAAATTGTTGATTATTAAATTATGACGAAAAGTACAGTTTTTGTAAATAATACCGTGCTGTGCAAAATTGTAGAATTTTAAACAATTCATAGCAGTTTTTATAGATTTTTTAGAACATTTTAATGACATTTAAGTAGGAACATTTTCAGTACAATGTTGTGCATACATTTATAAATGTTCTGAGTTCACATTTTTGATAAACTTTTTCAAAGTAATATTATGCTATAAAATATAAATTTACCATTTTAAAACTTCTTCGGTTGCCAATTGTGCTAATTTTTTAGCACATTTATTTAAAATTTGAGTTCAAAAAGTGCTGTCTAACGGTCGCATCTGTTCTTTTAGAATGATTTATGATGTTAATGATGATTTTTTCGCGAAATAAAGGATGTGTTATCTCATTCTAAGTAGATATTGATATCGTCTTGTAAGACACAAGCATACATCACTAATATTAAGTTTTAAACTCAAGGAATCGTTTCACAATGCCTCAAAATCGATTTCCATAAAATAAAATGTTGAGAAATTTAGTTTTATAATTTTTTTGAGCCATGGCAGCTAAAAGCTGAATATTTGCAAAATCGTTGAGATGGGGTTCATTTCAAGCTGATTCTGATTTATCACATTTTAGACATTCAATTTCTTGTGTCTTCAGTTGACTTTTACAGACAAACCATATGGTGTAGGCAAGTAGAATATGAGCAATATTTACAGAAATCTCACAAAATCTAACAGTACTTCTTAATAACATTTTAATTCTGCAATATATAAACTCAAAAGCTTGGGAAAACATTTTTCGTTGCTCAACCCTTAAGTTTTTGAAAACGATCACTGTATGTAGATATCAACACTAAATCAATTTGTGACATGTGGCATGCATTTATAAAGAACCTTCCCACAAGTGCAAACGCTCTCAAATACAGGGTGTCTCAACTCAAGTTCCCGTAACTTCAGGGATCGATTCTACAGCTCAAGAGCTACAAAAAGTGTCACCTAGATTTTTTTTTTTTTTAGAGACATCGTTTCCGAGTTATTCACAATTGAAGATTTTTTTCGTGTTCTCGCCCTTACATCACGTAATCGGCCATAACTCCCTTTCATATAAAGTAAATTCAAATCTGAGGAAAACCGTTGGAAAGAGCATCAAATTTCCAATCTCCCTAACGTATTTGAATTCTGTTTACAGTAAATCACGTTGGTGAAAAAATGAACTAAACACAAAATTTCTCGCTTTTAGAAAATTACTGTTTCTTTTAAGGCGCGTTAAGTATTACAACAAAATTGTAAAAAACCGTACGCGTTGCAGAAAAAAACTTGCCCGAATTCTCATTTTTCCAACGGTATAATCAATTTTTATTTTTATTATTTTATGCCCTGTGAAATCGAGGGTTTAGGAGAAAATTACCCCTTAAGAAGACACGAGTTTGGGCCCGGTTTCCAAGTATTTTTTCACGCTGCTAACAAGTTTTACCCCTAAAACTACATAAAATTGAGCATGACAAATAAACATAAAACTAGCTAGTTGAAGTTTAAAACTCGGTTGTAACGGAGTTGAAGAGATCTGCGAGTGTTACCAGTCGATTCAGCGTGAAAAAATACTTAGAAACCGGGCCCAAACTCGTATTTTCTTAGGGGGCCATTTTTCACAAAAACCCTCGATTTCATAGAAAAAACCACTTCAACATACAAACATACTTTTCTCCCCAATTAGCAAAAATAAATAAAATAAAATAATAATAATATTGATTATACCGTTGGAAAGCTGAGATCATGGAAAAATTTTTTCAGCAACGCGAACAGTTTTTTACAATTTTGTTTGAATACTTAACGTACCATTAAAAAACAATAATTTTCAAAAAGGGAGAAATTTTCGCGTTTAGCCCATTTTTTGCCTACTGTAAAAAAAATTCAAATACTTTGGGGAGATAGAACATTTTATATTCTTTCCAACGGTGTCCTCAGATTAGAATTTACTTGATATGGAAGGGAGTTATAGCCGATTTTGTGATGTAAGGTCGAAAACACGAAAAAAATCTTAAATCGTGAATAACTCGGAAACGAAGCCTCTAATAAAAATTTTTTAATACACACTTTTTGTAGTTCTTGAGCTGTAGAATCGATCCCTGAAGTTATGGGAACTTAAGTTGAGACACCCTGTATATTCACGGTCGTATTACTAATTCTACTGCGGCAACTATATTTTCTGTAGACCAAAACACGTGTAGGAATCCAACACGGAATGGTAGCAGGGAAAAATGCAACTGGAATCTTTTATTTTCGAGCTTGGTGCAAATCTGTAAATGTTCATGAGAATGGCTGAGATGTTATTCGCCATTCAATGGACATAGCAGAACATCATGGGTCCTCAAACAATCGTTTTAGGAACAATATATGAGGAACTGTATTGAAATGTGAATTTCTTCCACATTATTCACAGCACTTTTTTAGGGATTGTTTGACAATTTATGATAAGAATGAAACACACATATCATACGTTCATAATCCCCACCATTATCCACTTAAAATATTTTTAGTATCCTACTTTTTTTGCCACATGAAAATTTTTGCTGGTATCTGCACTTTGTATAACTATCTTTTGAAGACACGTCTGCCGATTTTTAATGGCTGTTCAAACATTTTATGATGAATGGAATCAAACGCATTAATTAAATACCTACTTATTTTGGTTTAACGCTTTGGTCATTTCCAGTTTTTCTATTTTTGTAGTTTGTCTCCCGTTCAATCAGAACGGTTTTGGATTTTGCTATTGGTTTTAATTTTTTTTCTTAATTAAATTATTAATGGTAAATTACAAACATAGTAGCATATTACTCCATATATTTCCACATCGCAAGATTTATTTCATAGCTTTGCAGTTCCTACTTGCTTTCATAGCCACACATCTATAACTATACATATATACTTTTTTCAGGAATTTTTCTGTTTTTCGCTTTTTTTCTACACAACAGTACATACATTATTTTTAATATTGGAAAGATAAACCAGTTTAACACCCTTTTCAGAGTTCACGAGGGTGCTACTGATTTAGGCTCGCTAAACGAGGAAGTTTATGTTGATGTATTCTCACTTTTTTTTAATCAAATGAAATAATAAGTAGTATTTACTCAAGTATCTTTGTTCTATTGCAAACTAGAAATCGAAATTTCGGTAACAACATCGACAGTCATGATTTATAACATTCACTAATCATCAATAATTATTGACCTTAAAAAGGCGATGATAGGTACTCTACTTTTATAATATATTGTATTACTGTAATGTTTGTGATCTAGTTTGTATATTAGAATAATACATTTTCCAAGTTGGAGGAATAAAAATACTGCAACGTAGGTTCTTCAAATAATTCTGAATGTGCTCGCTTGAAACGGTGTTGAACTATTTTCTAATTGAGGTAATCAGATTTGTTTTCTAACCAAAGCCAAACAAATCGCCACTATAACACCCTTCTGCAAATTGCTGATGTTATTCTTTTAAGTAGAGACGTACTTATATAATACATCAGTCGATTCGTGTCGATGATGATAATCACATGGTGTAATTTAAGTGGATTTTATCAATGTGATATTGCTTCTAGCTAATTTTTCCCTTCCACCCATATCACCATTTTTTTTTCGTAACAAGTTAGATCAAAGCAGCTAATTTATAAAAAATTTAATTTTCACTATTAACTCAAAGTTGGCGGGATCGTCCACAGGAAAGCTATTTTCATAGTAGACAAAGGCTCATACTAAAACAAATAGGTAATTGAGCACCTACCGTTTTGTCATGATTACACATCCATCATTGCTTCCATTTTTGTTGAGGGTAGAGAAATTTTACAGGCTTCTCTGATAATGTGGTTTAATGCATATGCTGAGCGCTTTTGCCGAGTATGATTGATGAACTGTATTATGTTTAAGTATAAATTTTGGGTTCCTCCTTGAACATCCTAGTCATGACCAGTTATATTTGGTGATGTTACTAGAGTCAATTACGTTAAAATCGAGGGAAATGCAATATTTATGTGGAGAGACACACATAGTCTGAAAGTTGAACCTCTTGGTCTTGACCTTTTATGTTTGGTATTGTTTACTGGGGTCAATTTTGTACTTAAATTGAGAAATATTCAAATTTTGTGGGGAGAGATGCACATTGTCTGAACTGATAAACTTTTACTGAAGAGGCCATATATCGGCGAAAGCGGTCAGCATACGCATTAAACCACATTATCAGAGAAGACTGTAAAATTTCTCTACCCAGAACATCCAAGGGTTAATGAACGATGTTCCCAAACTAATTAATGAGACATTTTTTATGAGGCGAATTGACAAATTGGTTCCTAGTTAAGACTTACATCCAGGCCTTGAAAATTTAATTTAAAATTACCCATTACAAACTACTTAAGCAGTAGTAAGTAGCATCCAGGTAACATTTCCTAGGTTTCTACCGAGAGACTTTTCATGGTTAGAACTCTCTCAAAAATCGAGAAATATCTTGTAGTCTGCACCTTTCAACTTATAGCAAATTAGACACGGTCCTAAATCACATAATTGAACCTCTTGGTGTAAACCGCATTACCTTTTTAGTTGACTGATGAAGAAATACTTGTTGGAATCCCCTACTTGTTTTCACATAAATCTACAATGCGTGCAAAAATCACTGCTTGATTTGATTTAGAAACTAATGTAATTCTCTGAGTTATACCACCTCATCATGAATACGTAGAAGATCTGTCATCGTATATTGGTAATAGATTAATCATTTTAGCACAATTTTAACTTGGCCAGCAATTTGGACCTAAATGCCATTATGTTCTAGTTATATATGCCTATTTCCATTACATCCGACTCATACGTTTTCTTCGTCCGATTCTGTTTCAGTGGGAGTCAGGCTGGTCCACAATCACTGTCCACCATCAAATCCTTGCGAGTACTACGAGTTCTACGTCCCCTTAAAACAATTAAACGAGTACCTAAGCTTAAGGCAGTGTTTGACTGTGTTGTAAATTCTTTAAAAAATGTTGTAAATATCCTTATTGTGTACATACTGTTTCAATTTATTTTTGCTGTAATTGCCGTCCAACTATTCAATGGCAAATTTTTCTTCTGCACTGATGAAAGCAAGTTCACCGAAAGTGAATGCCAGTAAGTTTACATATTTCTATACATGCACGTCAATATTTTCAAACTTATAAAAACCTGATATTGAATTTCAGAATTTATTATTTTATGTTGCATCGATTGATATCCTTTCTATAATTAAACCTATAGAAGCACATTAAACATTTTTTAACCCGACCAAAACACATATTTTCAGATTACGATACATATTTTCATTTCATTTCACTTTTTCAGTGGAGAATTTTTTGTATTTGATGGTGACAATCCGTTGCCAAGAGCGGAGAAACGAATGTGGAAACCGAGATGCTTCCATTACGATAATGTTGCAGCAGCAATGTTGACGTTATTTGCTGTACAAACCGGTGAAGGTTGGCCTCAGTGAGTAACCCTAACCGAATCACATTTCTTTTCTTTTTTTAAGAATTATATTCAAGTACAAATTTATGTTTTTAATGAAGTTTTGAACGAAACTAAACGAATTTCTTCTGGTATGTTCTGCTTGAGAATTTATCATTGAAAGCAGACAAATTAATTCAACATATCAATAAAATAATAATAAACATTTGACAGGCGATTTAGAGCGTTTGATCTTTAATAAATGTTGTCCTTAATTTCTTTTCAGGGTTTTACAAAACTCAATGGCGGCCACTTACGAAGATATGGGTCCAATTCAAAATTTCCGTATAGAAATGTCCATCTTTTATATAGTGTACTTTGTAGTTTTTCCATTCTTCTTCGTTAACATATTCGTGGCTTTGATTATCATTACATTTCAAGAACAAGGTGAAGCCGAACTGCAAGACGGAGAAATCGACAAAAATCAAGTAAGTAGTATAATGTAGTTGAGGAATACGAAATTACATAATGAAAAACGGGATCTATCCATTTAAATCACACCTTCAAAAACCACCTACTTGTTTACGGACATGTACCCATTGAGGAAAACACTGGATATTTATTAACAATTTGGATATGGGTTTTGTAAGTGGCCACAATAACCGTTTATAACAAAAATGTTGAGCTAGTTTAATATTTTTACATTCAAATTGTAGTTTCTAACAAGGGGTCCACGGTATGTGAAAAAATCAACTAGAAAAAACTGTAAGTGGGGAGCATAAATTATATCATTATTAAAATGTCTTGCACATTGTTGTATTCAGGAAAGTTCCTGCGGATCGATTAAATTGGCCTCGGGCCCTGACTCTAATATTTAATCCCTCTCAAGCCAGACTTAAACATCAATATTCCCTGATGTAGCATCTTGCACTACCTCAATCACCGAGTCAAAAACACTGTGACACTGACCTCACTCAGCAGCACCAGTGGCCTACTACAGTTTCACCCCATTGTTCATCCAATCCCAATTCAGTGAAGACTGCTGATATTAAACTCATGTTCAGCGAAAACTCCCACAGTCAAAGAGATTTGATTACATTGGCCTCGGTAGCGCAGTTGTCAAAGGCGTAGTCTTTAAGAAACTTCTCTCTCAAAGAAGGTTCAAGAGGCAAGAGTTCAAATTTTTCGAGGTATCAAATTTTTTAGGCCGTTACATTTCACAGATCAGTAGGACCCAGAATTAAGTGTAAAACCCCTCTCGAGCCAGCAGCCTGCAGTTTCAATCCGCTGTCTGTCCAATTCAGCCGAACAATTTCCGCAGTAGGTTTGATTAAATTGGCCTCGGTAGCGCAGTTGGCAAAGCGACGTCTTTGAAGAGCTTTCCTCTCAAAGGACGAAAGACATGTTCGAACACTTTGAGATATAGAACATTTTTGGGCTGTTACATAATCACACATTCTGGATTAAGTTTGCCACATTTCCCTTAGTTACAAGTTATCTGGGATTTTGGTACTGGTAGCACGGGAGAGACTGGTCTCACGTGAATTTCCTTCTTACAATTTATTAAGAAAAATATCCTGACAGTAAAAACAGAATCTACTATGCACAGCGAACTCCTCATGTTACAATTGAGTGAACTTATTACGTTATTTGAAATAACAAACCTCTTAAATTTTTTAAAATTCACTAGGTATATTCGTTGTTTTCTATTTCAGAAATCTTGCATTGACTTTACCATTGGAGCAAGGCCTCTCGAACGATATATGCCAAACAAAAGAAATAGTTTTAAATATAAAATTTGGAGAATCGTCGTCTCCACGCCGTTTGAATATTTTATTATGATGCTTATCGTTTTCAATACTTTACTGCTCATGATGAAGGTACGTACTTCATATTATCCTTTCTATATTTTCCTATTACATTGTTGGCTACCTACTTGAATTTAAAACAATTTCTTCGGGAGTCAAATTCTATTTACAACATATTGGAAAAATCCCAAACTTTACTCATTGAATTTAAACTTGAAAAGTTTTGGTAAGTTGATACAATTGAAAACATACATGTTATAAAATTACATTGCATTTTTTCAATACATGTAACACGAATATTTGAAAATTAAAGGCTTACGACATGAATGCAAACAAACAATCTCAGGTAACATTTTATTATGGTTATAATCAGGTTGTTGGACATATTTATGTATTGAATCAATTTCAAAACGCTATACCACAATTTTATATTAATACGATGAAATTTTTACATTTCTTATGCACAGAACAGACTTAACTCGCACGTGCACACATTATGATCATTTCATTACTTTTCATTTAGTTATTCTAAAGAAGGGATGATTTAAGAACTATTTTTCCAAACCGAGATGGGGCCAACAGGAGATTTCCAAAGACACAACATCTTATATTATCACAAATCATTACCCTTCATTTCAGATATCATTGGTCTTAGAGTCTATCAGTTATTATTGAAAATTCCTGAATTTAACTGTAGTTGAACTAAGAGTCGTAAAAATTCCATCAGATAATTTTAATTTTATTCATTTGAGTTTCCCTTTTTCTGCCTACCTAGCACACATTTTTCTGCATCAAAAGAAGCACAAGATTTTTTTGCATGCATCCTCATTGTAAAACGAAACCGTTTCATTTATTTATTTATATTATTTCCCATTGAAATTGTGCTAGTTTTTATGTTTATCTAGCTTTGTATTAAAAACTTGGTTTAAAAAATCAAGTAGACGTGTTTTGAAAAATATTCCCAAATCCTGGCATTGCATGCCCAATATGTATTTTTTTATTTGTTGAAGAAATGTTTTTCGATTATTTTTATGTTATATCCCAACTACTTTATGAAATTTTCATGTTTTATCTGTATTTTGAAAAAGCATGATACTGTTGAAATTTGTATACCAACTCTAATGACTTTTTTTATATACTATTTTTCAAGTAAAGATAGGAAATTTTAGTTTCAGTTTGTTTTTTGTCGGTAAAAAGTGAAAACGAATCAAGAACTCACTTATCTAATAATGTGGTATTTTGAATATGTGTTGATTCGAAAGGAATTCGTCGATTCGAAAAGGAATCGTCCTTAAGGAATCGAATTAACATTAATACTATGCGTTTTCCCAATCTAAACCATCCATAATAATACAAAATAAATTAGATCAGCTTTTGAAAACGGTAACGTGAGACAATTAGACCAAGACATAATTTTCATTATAACGCACGTCACCCAGTGAAACATGCATTTAGATAGGGACCTATGCGACTATAAATATCATGAAAGGTTGGGAATAAACATTATATGTAAGAGTTGATATAATGCAAAACTAAAAATGCTTGTACATTCTAATAACAAGTGAGCAAAGTACCTCATTGAGCTTCACATACAAAGAAGGGTGGTAGAACAAGTCCCTTTACAGAACAAACAAATAAATTGTCTTTTTTACACGCTGAGTTTACACTATTGATGCATGATGTCTCAGTATCATTATTTTTTATTTAATAGGCACTGGGATTTCTGCTAAGCACAACCTTTTTTTTACACAATTGTTTTCTAGCATGGCTTAATTGGGGGAATGGTGAATATATCTAGTTGAAACATACTAGTTTGCTTGTTAAGGTGCTCACAATAGTTCGACATCAAGTGAGTAGACAGCTATGGTTCTACAATTTGATGAAATTATTCCACTTTAATTCCTATTCACCAAAAAGAAAAATCGTACCACTTGCGAGTTTATCTAAACAGAAACCATTAATCAATCAATATTTCCCTAATTTTCCGGGAAAATCTAAATTCAAGTATTTATCGAAATGTTATAATTTATTGCCTTCAATAGTATCTACCTATTGAAGCCCATACAAAAATTAATTTCAATCCAAGTTTTCTTTCTTAAAATACCTGAGTACCTACCTACTTCCCTGAAGTCAACCATATGGAAGTAACATATGTATCAGGAAAGGAGCACTTTCAAGCAAACCATTATTTTCAACTAGTCTATTGATACTCTTGTAACAATTATTGAAAATTTATTTGATTGTCCAATCCATTAATGTGTACTTTGTTTGGTACCTACCTACCTATTCGGTTCCGTTTGTCGAAAAGTGTTGATTGGTTTTTGTTCATCACGATTTATTTCTGTACCTTCAAGTAGATTTATATTGGATCTTGTGTGTATCTTGTCTGTCCTTTTTTTGAAAAACAATTTATGATGCCTATAGAACTACTTGAAAATAATCAAACTTTTATGTAGGACGTTTCATTAGTAGGGAGAAAGAACCCTTAATTTCCGTAACCAGTGATATTGTTTCTCATAACCAAACGATTTATTTATAATTTTTGAATTCTTTTGTTTTGTTTTGGGCGCCACTCTTTGTGTAGTATCACAAGCAGGGCTCAGTATACAAGAAAACCCTTAACTACATGAACATGGGATTCACGGGCATGTTTACCGTTGAATGTATTCTCAAGATATTGGCGTTCGGAGTGCGGGTAAGCATCGATCAACCCAAAGAAACAGGAAAAACCCTGTTGCCCCGTCTTCGTGCTCTGTCCATCGCTGCGCACATATTTCAATTTATTCAATTTAAAATCGTTAGGTATTAGTTTTGTCTTTTCTTTTCTCCAGTTTCTTGGTATTGAAAATCGAAACTATTGTAAATATATTTCGGGTGTGTCGCAAAAGGAGCTCGGAATGGTGGGACACTGAGGCTAACAAGTTACCCTGGAAGTCTAAATTTCTCTTTCAACACTGGCAGCAGTAGTAATGGGCTGGTTATTGTTCTTTTTTATTTGTGAATTGGAGATCGATAGCGATTCACACAGGATTGTTCATTACATGGTCTCTGACTGAAAAATAGGCCACTGATACTCAGGGGCTTTAAATATTAGCCAACGTGTGGAAGTGAGAACCGAAAGTCCCTAGTTTCTTCCCAATTTGTGACTTAGTTCTATATTTTCATCTCTTAGCTATTTAAGGCCTAATGTTCATTTGTAGAAACATATTATACATTAGGTAGGTCCTTAAAGTAATACTTCGGTACTGAAAGAGCGTTTCTGTGTTGAAAAGAGAAGATTATCATTAAACACATTGGGATTCAAATTTCAATTTCAGAGAACTGCTCAACGGAATGCTGGTAGTTTACCGTCGATGAACTGACTTAGCAAATGGTTGTTTTCAATAGGTTGCCTGGAATAATGATGCCCGCATAATCCTTAATGACTCACTCAAAACTTGACTGTTAATTGTTCCTTCTGCTTTTTACCTGTATCGAAAACACATGGACTTCCATATCAGTGGTACTGCATTGACGTATGCCACGTATGATTAACAAAGGGAGTACCGAAGTGGTAGAGATACTTTAACGAAATACATAAATGTTCCATGAAAATATAGCGAAGAGAAGCTTATGTTGTGAAGGAAGCAAAGATCAGATACAGTCCTCCAAGTCAAGAAGGTTGGTGTACTCATCATACTTTTTTCTACAACACAAAGTCTTCTAATCCAATCCAAGCTTTAGAAGAACCTAAAGAAGTGTATCAAGAAGAATCATAAACCAGTCTGTTTAAAACAATCTATTTTCCTAAGACATCACATATACATTTTAGGGGTATTTTCTAAGGAAGCGCAGAGAACTCAAATTGTTTTTGGAAATGCTCCTATCTGCCGTCGTAGAATTAGACCATTTTAGGGATGCCGAAAAGTTCTCAATGGGTTGGGTTGTTGCCCCGATCTTCAAATGAAGAAGAATACCTAGCATTAGAGCGGTACCTACAGTTCAAAATAGACAGCATCAATAGCCTAAACGGTGGGTAGGTAGCAGCTTAAATAGCTAGACCTGAGCATTAAAGTGATGATCTGGCAACCAATCAAAATGAACCACTCCAATGTATTACAACACCTCTTGCTCACTACAGAAAGAAGTAATCCCTCATTGTTTACTCAAAGGTACAAGCTAGGAACATGACAAGTTGTGGTGGCCCTAGTTTGGAAATACGTTTATTTTCCAAGCCTTAGTGACCAAGTGCGTTTTTGTAATACCTAGCTGCTAACATAAACTAGGTACTGGAATTTATTTCTATTTCTTCTTCTTATTTATTAACTTGTAGGTTTCACAAATCAGTAACCCGTATAAGCTTTTCTAATTTGGACAAACCATTGAGAGAGTTCATGTAACTGCCCAACTCTCTAGTAGCTGGTTTACACTAAAAACAACTATTTGTACGAACACCTAGAAACACATTTAACATTGAACTTCCACACCAGCATCTTGCATGCCACATTAGAAACCAAAATTTTCCAACAAACTATTAGTAACACTCATAATTACAAACCACGACTCATCCGTCACAAATCAATCACTCCTCCATCCGAGCGACTTTTGACAAGGTTTTAAGTGGGAACCTCATAGCCCAAATGGAAACATCCCCTTCTCCAACGATAAGCGATGGACAGCTCCACGAAAACGTATTAATTAATTTAAGGTTCTCGAAGTAAAATAAGCTCTACTCATATTTAAAACTGTGAACTGCCTTTCCTATCTTGTTTTACTCGAAAGCACTTTTCAGGATTTCCCAATCTTTTAAGTACACAAGAGTATTATTAAAAGGTAAGGGTTATTGGTTTCTGCTCTTTAAAATGATTGAAATCCAGTAATTTGAATTAATCTTGAATTTACGTAATAGTTTACTTTTTTATATTCACCTAACCTTATATACATAGTGCGTAGCACAAAACTTATGTTATTTTAGACTAATGGTTGGCTGTGTCACGTAAAATGATACTCCTGCGCCTCGAAAACGATGCCCGTTATTTTATGGAAATGAATAAACATAAACTAATAAAAATAATAAAATAATAATAATCTAATTTCTAATAGAATGGTTTGATGCTATGACGCCTGAATTGTGCATGGAGTAGTTTTATACGCATGCTGCTGCACCAACACTGCAATTTAATTTCTTCTTTGCTTGATGTATCCTTGTAAAAATGTGGAGCCACTAGTCGAAAGGATGTTTTTCTGAATCGTGTCATATCTCCAACACCCGATTTTGTTGTCTTTTCCTTCATACCTGATCCCAGATGACCCTTTTCCATCTGTTTAAAAACGATAATAAGGGATTCTACGATGAGCATATACCTACTTTTTGTTCTAACTTGGTTTTCTATTTCATTTTTCCCCACAGAAAGATCATCAACTGCACACATTTATTTAATTTTTACGGTACGTTACTTTTTTTTGGGTCATGAATTCGGAACAAAATTATCGACATCTCTCCTTTGGCCCCATTTTTTCGAATTTTCATTTTTATAATTTTGTGAGCTATGTATTAAATGCGATGATATTTTTATATGAGCAAATCAACTAACTAATTTACTTTTTCAACTTAATTTTGCTACATTTCTTTTATAAATTTTGACAGTAAGTAAGCAATTTTATCTTTTTGTATTTATAATAAATTCAAATTGGATTTTTCTGTTTTGAGTAAACCTAGATAAAATTGCCTTACGAAAATTGAGCTGGGAGAAATTCCATAACGCATCTTCCATCCCCTTCCTGTGATACATAGGAAAAAAGAACAAAGTCTCTATATGAATTGCACACTTACTGACAGTTAATAGTATAGGAAAAAATGGTAGTTGAGAGTGTAAACAGTGATCAAACCAGATGGTGT
Source organism: Adelphocoris suturalis (assembly GCA_030762985.1). NCBI lineage: Eukaryota > Metazoa > Arthropoda > Insecta > Hemiptera > Miridae > Adelphocoris > Adelphocoris suturalis. The sequence continues at coordinate 116,674,855 of CM061041.1, read as the reverse complement.
ATATTAGTGTGTTAATATTTTAGGTACATAGGTAGGTACCTAATTAGTTTACATCACATTCCATAGATGATGATTTCTTAGATTAGGTACCACTATTGGATTCCTGATACCAATGTTCATGTGGCTTGCTACAAATATATAGTTAACATGGTAAGCACTAGACCATGTGCTAGATCGTCGTGCTCAAAATGGCATATTTATATACCTTATGTATACGAAAACAAGGAAATATAGATAAACTAAACCTCATACACACAGGAAATTCTTCATCTTGAGAGTCGACATAGTTAAAACTACTAAACACCTAATCTAATTTAATCTCTTATCTCTTTAATAGGTATCTAGAGTGTTTGTGTTTGAATGCTCTAATTTTGTAAATCTGTAGATGTAACAGTTACAGTGTTTTACGAACAAAGATTTCTGAAAATTCAATCGTGTCATATCTCTTTTCTGAACATTGAACGTCTGACCACATAAAAGCCCTTCTCTTTCATCATTCATTTTAAATAACTCATAAATGTACATCAAACCACTTAGGTTGGTATTGGAGTAGTTGATGGTTCGCAAAATCTCATTTCGAAGTTTTGTTGAGGCCTGTATTCGAAAAAGCATTTTATATTATTTAATTTAGACTGTTATTGACGTGAGTAATGAAGTAAAACTCTTGAATAGTAGAATGTAATCGTGTTTGTTGTAATCTAGAGTGTCTTTGACCTATGTCTATGATTATTTGGTTGAAGTACCTGGATGACTTACTACTTTGTTGATCCTTTGTATTGAGTAGGTATAATTCACTAAGGGGACATGTTACAACATCCACTCGTAACTGCTTGGTTTATTTTTACCATCAAACCAAGTGACCATTCCATAAAAAAAATTTAACAAACTTCAACTCAAGAACTGGAGCATTAAGCCAGAATAACACAGAGTAACCTACTCAAAACCTTACCTGCAAAGCTAGGTATTTCCAAAAGGCCTGTGATTGAACATCAGAACATGGCAAATAATTGTAACCATAAGGTCTTTACGTAGATGCCTCCCTAGTTCCATTACTACTGTTAAGTGGAAAAGGGAACACTGTTCGAAAATTCCGAAGGAGGATAGATGATACGTTATGGGACATTCAATCGCAGCATTTTGAGTAAATTCCAATTAAGGCAGTTTCAAGCAAACATGAGAAGCCACCACTTCAGGTTGGTCGCCAATCGCAAGAAGGGGTTGGCTAGTTGAAACAGGCTGTAGGTGTAATGGTAATCTGTTGTGTGATTTGGCAGTATCGTGAAGCGCCAGCTCTCCTAGAAGACATTCTTCAAATCATGAACTTGGTCTTCACGTCTCTGTTCCTTATTGAGTGCATTTTGAAACTCATCGCGTTTGGATTTAAGGTGAACCATACCTAGACATCACTTTTTTTAATACATTAGAATACAATATACTTTTGAATAAATATTTTCCACTTATTAATGAACAAAATTATAATCTAGTGGAACTTCTATCAACACATTGTGCATGAAATAAAATATCAATGTTTACTTGATTTTATACAAAATTTTTAATTGCATATGGCGCCATTTTATTTTTTTAAGCACATCTTTCGCATTACTAGAAGCAAAACATAGCGCTGAATAAGCTCATAAATCGACCGAAAATGATATTACTAATTACACAAGCTTCGAGCGCTTATTAAAGACACTGATATCTAACACATATGCTTCCTAGTATTTGAAATAACATTGAACATCAATAATACGCAGGGTTAACCAATGGGAACTTTTTGAAAAAGGCTGTAGTTTTAGATTAATGTCGTAGTTGATTGCTGCTTACTAACACTTTTAATTATGCTGCTAACCTGGAGGTAGGGTTAAGAGCTTTGGCCGATATTGAATTGTGTGGTTGACTTTAAAAAAGGAATCCTTCAAAAGAATCGTCCATATACATCCATAAATATCCATATTTGAATCATCCACTCCATCCCTAAGCAATCACGGTAAAAACATTTGAGTTCAAGCCTCGTTATGAAGTGAATTGGTCTTACGTTCACCCAGATGATTAGGAAGGTTCTCACGGTTTTACACGGAACCAGAGGTTCAGAATTGGTTCTGATCAATGATGGGGGTAGGTACTAACCTCAACATTGATGGTGTGCCTACTCGGAAAAACGCCCCTTGTGTATTTAGGTAGGAAAAAATCCCCCTTTGTATTTAGGTCGAAAAAACTCCCCCTTTGTAGCCCTACAATTGTTAATAGTTACAAAGCTGTCCCACTTCAAAATTCATCTTCTTCAGCATCGTAGGCTGAAAAGAAAGAATCCTCAAACCTCCCATGGTGGCTCCATACTCCGCCATTATCACCCATTCATCTGTAACCCGCTGTGGTGGTCAGAAACTATATACTTTTATAGAACTGATATAATTCTTTCAAATCAAATCTCTTGAAGTGGGAGCAGTTATTGCCTATCATTTAATACATCTTCGTTAGTTTCATTTCGAATTCTAGCTTCGTGGGTAAAGTTGGAATAAAATTACCCTCAGACTCACATATTTTGACGTTTTTCAGAAGACTGGCCATTATATGGAGCAAGTGGTAGGGTTTAGATGTCCCTAGAGTCAGTCGTAAGATAAAACAGTTCTTTCAAATTGAAGTTTTTGAAAATACAACCGTTAAATTTTGACCCCTTGTTGAGAAAATGGAAACAGAAACAGAGCACATCGTTGGTTCATTTGTGGTTTTTTTGGTAACAACGATTTCTATGCAATTCGGCTGAGTACATTATTCAAAAACGTTTGCTGGGCAGTATAACGTTCTGTTATACCTACTTTTAACATGGTTATGTAAGATCTGTAGGGAACAAGATGAGACAAATTGTTAACAATGACTAATCCACCTACAAGTTAATCACAGTGGACCTCTCGTACAGCGATACTAATGGTCTAAATAAATCAGAGGTCTCCAAACTTTCCGGCTTTAAGGTCATAGGTTCCTACTGATTACTCCAGTTCTTTCCAAGGACCGACATCTACCCATGAACTTCGAGCAGTGATCGAAATGCTTTTGATTGAAAAACATCTTAATACATTCCACATAATAGTAAGTTATCTGTGTTATTTTGTCCAACTTATTACAGCAACAATAGCAAAAAACCACTAGCTGTCGCGGGCCAGTTTGATGAAAGTTTGGAGACTACTGGTCTAAATAAGTTGAAACGTCATGAATTAACCGCCCAATTTGTGAAAATGTCATCAAAATTAACCAACAAAATTGGACCGCTGACAATAAATTTTACTTTCAAGTTGCTTGAGGCCAAAGCTGATCAAAACACAACATATTTTTTAACCACCTCCGACCATCTTCCGAAAAGCCTCTAATTTTGAGAAAATTTGGGCCATTATATAGTGTGAAATACCTATTTCATTCATTTTGACGATGAAATTCATAGAAAACCTTCTCAGAGCGAATATGAACGACCCCTGAAAGCTTCATAAAAATTGGCAGAATGGTTTCGCCGTTTTTCTGCCAACAATGTTTACTTTTGTTCATTGGTAGCCATTGAAGGTAAAAGTATAAAGAAATTACGAGACAATCATAATAAATTCATTTTTCCGCCCTCCACACGCTACTAATGGTTCGGGGATGATGAAAATGAAAAAAAAACCCCTAACAATGCCCGAAAATTTCGAAAAAATTGGCCAAGTAGTTTCGGTTTTTGGTCTCTGCCAACAATTTTTACGCATAAGAAGGTATCTACCATATTTGATCTAATCACGATTAAAGACAGAGGCATCAGCAAGAACCGGATTCACGCCAATAGATAGGAGGAAATTGTTGGTGTTTCAGAAAATTGGTTCTCATTTCTCCAAGATCTTACGCTCCTAGCAGCCAACAGCCACGAAACTCAAAAGGACTTAAGCCGGTTTCACATGGAGCGGTATGAGCGTACAACCGGAAAGACGGAAGCCGAAAAATCCAGTGGAGGGGGCGGTGGAATGCGGCACGTTGTTCACATGAAACGGCACCTTGGTGAACGGAATCATAACATTCCTACTGAAACCCTCTCTGATCTGAAACCTCTACTTGAGGTTATCAATATTCCTGTCCAATGAGCTTGCGCAATTCTCGACGGCAAGCGGCGACGGTATACAAATTTCTACCGCTGACCTCCTACCGCCCATACCGTCAACATGGCAGCCACCATCTTCAACTATTGTCCCAACAGCCAATCACATTGCGTTCCGTCTTTCCGTCTCCGGACATACCGCTCCATGTGAAATCGGCTTTATTCCCAAATCCCTGAACTTTTCATCCGATTTCATATTTCACAAATTTATTTCAATAACTGTTCATAAATCAAAGATTTAATGTTTAGTTAATTAAATAAGGAAATACCACCCATATTAAAAATAATAATATTAATACTTATAAAAAAAGGAGTAACCATATAAACTATATAATTAGACTAAAAAGGATAAGTTCGCACTTTTAAAAAATAATTGAACAGGTACCATCAGAAACCCATAAAACCAACCTTATTAGGACCTTTACTCGTTTGAATAAATCTTATATCCTTACACTCTCTTAAAATCACAAAATCAATAGAAATCAAAATCAATAAAAATTAATATACTTGGAATTTAATGGTTAAATTTAATATTACTAAAATAAAAGGGGTATTAAAATAATATTTACGACGAAGATTATGTATTTAGGAAAAAAACACAACATGATACATTATTTAATCATGGGATACCCAGATAATTTATGATTAAATTTTATATTATTAAATAAATGGGGTTCTTAAAATATTTATTGCGAAAAAAAACATAATCTATTATATAAATGAGTAATTTCAGCACCTTCACGCTCAAACTCATGGACGGATTTGAACGGGTTTTTTGCAAAATGATCGGGTTGGCACGGGGAAGGTTTGTTCAAAAGAAAATGTTTAAAAAACGTCCAACCAGATCAGCTGACTTATCTAAATTCTCTCTTATTTACCCTAGGAATTTGAAATTTGATAGGGTGCCTCTCTGGGACATCGAGAAATGAACAAAATGATGGACTCTTTCCTCATCAGCTGATTGAGCTGAATTCGCTCCTTTTCACTATAGGAATGTGAAATTTGACAGGGAGCATCACTAAGACATTATGAGACGAATGCAATGACGAGTTCCAAATAGATCAGCTGACTAAGCTTAAGTAAATTTTTAAGCATAATTTTGTGCATAAGACAAGACTTTGTGTATAAGATTGTTGATGAACATCTGTAGACTAAAGATCTGCTAAACAATATATATATTATACTTAATTTTAACGACTTTAAGCCGTTTTAGTTATTTTCAGAGATTTCTTAGCATATTTTTCAATGTGCTCAAAAAGTGCTGAAGTTGTAGTGAAAAGAGTGCTAAAGTAGTGATAAAGTTGCTTATCATAATTTAATAGTGCACACTAAGAGTACAAGTTTTAAAATAAGTTGACAAGAATATAATTCAAATTATTCACGAAAATTCGACATCGCGCATAACTGACACTTTTTTCCAACGCGTTCCGGGACATAATCAACTTAAAGAAACTTTCCAACTAACAGGGGAGAAATAGTAAAACGTTCCACTAGTAGTGCCAGAATAGTAACTTTGGTACAAGACGCTCAGAAGCCCAGAGTGAAAGGGTTTTACACCCCGGAATACAGAGGACCACGGTTTGCGGATAGAGGGATGGCTATTAGATATTATGGTTAGCAATAAATAAGCTTATCAGTCGAATAATATTACTAGATTTTTGTCTGGTTAAAGAAGGATAATTTTCAACCAAAATGAAGGGGAAAAAATAGAGTGGATTATGACCATCCTGTTTCCGCTTTTGAGGCGACGAGCTTGTTTACTCTAGGTAGGAGATCAGGGGGTTGTGGGATTAGTCGGCTGCATATTCAGTGTAATGGTAATTTTATCAGGGTTCAGCCAAGGGTAGAAACAAAACCTCGACTCATTTCTACACCACCTTTATTCTTTGTGCTACGTTTCAGGTCACACTTTTGGCCCATCCTCAGGTATAACCTATAACAGTAGGTACCCCCTCATAAAATCCATAAATCTACAACCCAGAATAAATCTAAATAGGAGGGGGAAAAAATAATTTTAAGTAAACATCTATTCTACAATCAGAACACTGTCACATCTCAATAATCCCAGAGTAAAAAGATACCTGATATCATCCAATTTGGACCAAGCCAATTGTCGGATCACCGTCTTCTAGTAGGTAGTACCTACCGTGCATACATTTTCTCACTGTTTTTTGGCTGCGTTTGGGAGTGAGACACGTCTTCAACGGCTTGGCCGATTTTCCCCAATTACAAAATAAACATCATTGCTGTTCTCCAAATGTGGTGGGGGAACTCATTCAAACAGGAATCCCTGATTTTTATTTAATTTCTATATAAGGAACAAACTTACGACCACTGCATATTGCAGTGTATTACGAACACTGTATTACGACCACTGTCTACTATTGCAGAGCTATAAAACTTTTAACCAGTACGATGTAGGTCACATAGTTTCATACCTTTCCAATTCCATTTTATGAAATTACTTCCATTCCACTGTGAGTGCCATTCTGTTGAAATTATATCATACAATGTAATTTGCATTAGGTACCTGTAACTATACTTCTACTGATGCATTGCCGAAGCTACTAATGGAAGCGCGCTGTACTATATTTCAGTCTTGGTGATATGTGTGAATCCACCAACACACTTACCAGTATGGTTGTGAGATAGGCGAAAATCGGCCAAGCAGTTGAAGAAGCTTCTCACTCCTAACTACTAGACTCCCAACTAGGAGACGGGGATTCGACTATTGGCATGGTCTGAATTAGATTATATCAGGCATTTTGTAGCTTGGAATATTTTTTATGCAGAGCGTCTGGAGGGGGGGATCACACATTTATGGTGGTCTAGAAGGAAAAGGTTGGAATGTACAGGCTGCTCAGGATGGAGTTAGTCATTTCATTCGACTTTTGTTGTTCAAAAGACGCTCCCTGTTAAATTTAATTTCCTAAGGTTCAGGAGAGAGCCCCTCAGTTTGTTCGCCTCTTGATGTCCCAGCGGGGTTTCCTGGGAGAATGGGTAGGCCACTTTGTGACAAGATTGGATCATAAAAATGCTCCTAGCCCTTGATGATGTGGTTTGGCAGTGGCGAGTGAGTGCTGCCACTTCAAATAGACACTATCAGTCAGGGGGAATGGCAACCTTAGGTGATACTCCTACAGAGAAGTTTTCTGGTCCTCCAGGCAGGGAGTTAAACGAAGGACCAACTCTGCTCCGCTTAAAAACCATACAGTAATAAAATCTCAGCAGAAAAACAGAAAAAAAAACAGACAGATTTTAAAGGTAGCAGTCACAACCGAGAATATCGGCATTTACAAAACCGTGTCACATGGAACATGAGCAGTCTTTCTAAGCAGGAGCGAATCCGACATTGAAACAAATGAAAATGAAGACAAATTAAAAAAATAGAATAAAAGAGGACGCTAGAGGCCGTTCTGCCAAGGGAAGAATAGCTATAATTATATATGTTTTCGTGAAACAGAAGTTAATGAAAAGCTGTCTAATTCCACAAAATATAAAGCTGAAATGTTACGTCTTCATAGCGAGTGGTCATGAGTGTCTTCAAATTTCTAAATTTGTACAGAAGAGAAACATATTTCTTCAAATAATATTTGTTCTATTCTCAATTTCTAATTCAGTGCCACACCACAACGAAACAATTGTATAAACCAATCTACCAACAGATCAAGTAGGTCATCCCAAACCTGTACATTTCAAAATCGAAAAAAACCTTGCGCCTAAATACTAAAGAGTGTTGAGCATAGAATACGTTTTTCACCTTCAATTCAAATTTCATCTGCATAGATTGAAGAACAAAGAAATTAGCTCCGGAGATCACAAGGCAATGGTAATACTAACCTTCTTGTGAGTGTCGTTGTTACGTGTCATCTTTTCGTTGGTACAAGTCATTGTTTTCTGTCGTTGTTAGATGACAATTTTCGGCAAGAAGGAATCTGTAAAAAAAAGTAATCTACGTTTAAAACGGCATTCCCAATAATGAATGCCAAACAGTACCTATAGAGAATACAATAAATAATCTAATGTCTTCAACTATTCAACCGTCAACTAACTTGAAGAGGGGCAGATGGAGAAATGAAAGCCAATGCAGAGAACAAGAAAGCAGATACAGAGGAGAAGGAAGTGTGTCACTAGCTGTGCTGGCAAGAAAATCGACAGATACCTCGACAGAATTTTCACTCATGCCTTTCTCTGTGAGAAGCCCAGAAAAATACAGTAGCTTTTAACCACTCGGCTACCAGGAGAAAAATACCAGCCCTCTTTGCTGAATCGGGGTCGGACGAATGAAAGGGTAAAACTGTTAACTCAGCAGCTGCTCGCTGGAATAAATCTCAGTCTAGCATTGCCAGAGAGGGTGGAAGTGAAGGTGCACCATCAGGGAATGTGATTTTCACGTACTGAAGTTTGGTACTAGAGACTGCGCCAAGTATTAAGGCCCAAAAACTATATGTACGTCAACAGATTCAAACTCATACGTTTTCCTGAGAGCATCCTGAAAAAATACTGCTACAGAAGAAGACTGTGGAAGTTCCCCTGAACTAACACAAAAGCCGGTCATACATGATGGATCTATTTGGTTTGAAGCCGTCAGCACGAGTTCATTTCACCCCTGGTCCAATCTCGATAGTCCCACATGGCAGAGCCGGAGCCAGTCCATTTCCATTATAGAGGTCGGATAGGACAATTATTTCCACCTGACCACGATCTCAGCAGAACGAATTAATAAATTGCTTGAAAAACTGAAATTGGCATATTTTCCCCCCCAGTTTTCACTATAGAAACTATATTTCATCAGTCGAGTGAACTCAAACAGATCTGGGACCTGTTTCAATCGATTCAGCATAAAAAATTACATGAAAAGCGATACTCCACATGCAAAACTGTAAATGTACAGATGTAAACATTAGTCGCTAAACGATCACAAGGCTTATTGTTCAGAAATAGTAAACCAAAAAGAAACATGGAAAACATTCCCAGTTTGTTTCTTTTGTGCTACTTTGGACAGTATTAAATGGCTGAGTGAACCCACTACTAAACAATCGCACCTTTCTTTGTTCTGTTTCGGATGGAGGCAAGTTTATTATTTTATAAAACCGTTTCCTTAATGGCAATGGGACAAACTGACTTGAATTACTCCAAAAATGCATCAAGAACTTTTTTAATCTTGATGTTGTTGCGGTAATCTAGATGAGTCACATACCACAAACAGGCGTGTTCGGGATGTTTCTCAATGACCTCCAGGACAAATTCCCCTCCACTATCGTTTCTCACGAACGATCTGAACACTTTGCAAGTCTGATTGAATACTGAATGAGTTTGGACGCGAGAACACTAGACAGCAGAGCCAGCAGTTAGCCAAAGTCCGTTCGGACTCAAGATTCCACACACATGGGAAGTAGGTACAAACTGCAGTTCGGCTCCATGGATTTTCACTCGTCCATAAGCATGATTTTGACTCGTTCATAAATCCAGACATTTTCCCTGAGCCCCATCGAGCTACTAGAATTTTCCAGTGTATGGGCGAGATAGGATCGGCATAGGGCCGTTAGGCATGTTGGATCCATCGAGTTTGACAACTGCAATGTTCAGGGAAACTAATTAGGGCTTTGATTAATTGGTAGCCTAGAGGTTAAAGGCGGCGACCTTTTTCTGGACTCCTCCCAGGAAAAGGCATCAGTTTGAATTCTATTGAACTACCTATAATATTTAGATCGTTACAACATTTTACACCTCAGTCGAGAGGTTCCTCAACATCTTTTCACCCAACGAGCAATGATTTTCATGTTGACTCAGACTTCTAGACAATTCCAAAATAAGCATTGCCTGGCTTGATGTTAAGTTTAAAACACCATAGTATTGAGATTTCCACATTACAAAGCAACAGATTCTGCAAGTAAATTTATTGGCGTTAAATAAAAACAATCGTGGAAGTACTGTCATATAACTTTAAGCTGAATCATTCAAAAGAGCAAGCTCAGACAGACATTAATATAAAATCCTACAAGTAACATAAAGGAAGACAAATTGTAGTTCTCGACCTAAGCCAAATCCCGAAGGTCAATCCACCATCATCAACTGATCAACTTTTAACATGGAATAGAAGCCATGACATTGAGAGGGGAACAAACATGAGTCGTGGCCTTTGAAGGATTCCAATATTAAGTCATTAGTCAGCTCTTTCGGACCCAAATCTCTAATCCCTGACCTCAGACTGTTATTATAAAGTAGAAATAAACATAGCTAAAGCAGGGTTTGCATGTCATGAAAACTTTGCTATTTTCTTCAATTCTGAAAAGAAATGAAAATTGTTACTACTTCGATGAATGATTTTTTTCCTGCTGAAATCACGTTATTTTCAACATTGAAATAACAATAAGAATTTGGCAATAATTTGCATCGTAATTTTACAATAGCACACTTTTTAGAGTAGATGTTGATACTCTAACTGCTAATTAGAATTTGAAAAAAGGAGCGTATTTTGGCAGTGCGGCTGACATGGTAAGAATAAAAAGGGCAGTTCATAATGTAATTTTAATGTATTTGCAGCAATCGTGAACTTATTACTGGTTTTTATGTTGTGTTCAGTTATTAAATATTGATTTTTAATGTATGAAAATTAGTTTTCTAAAGCATTAGAAATAGGACTGCTGAAGCGACTAGAATAGATTTTTTTTCAAATACTCTTTTAAGCTTCTTTTTTTTCGTTTTTCGTATTGAAGTACCTACTTATAGTTCTAGAATATTTCCGGCCATATTTTCACTTACAACATCTAATGCCAGTTTGGATTTACAGAACTTTTTCAAAGATCCCTGGAACACTTTCGACTTCATCACGGTCATCGGAAGTATAGTAGACGCTTTGGTTCTTGAATTTGTTGTAAGTATTGCTGAATTTTTTCATCCTTTATTTCTATCATGCGATCGTTGTTTGAGAGTAGCTGCCACAATATTCATAGCGTAATACACATTTTGTCCAGAACAAAAACCTAGACAACGTACTTCCATATTAATTCATTTACACGTACTAATCTTCCTTCGAATCCTGGGTTGAAAATATTAAGAACCAGTATGGTCAAAACTAAATTACAGCAACTCCTCTTACAAGTAGGGCGCTCCGCTAGTTCTGGTAAAGTATGATTAAAACCATTCTTTAAAAAACATAATCAAATCTAAAATCAAATACCTTAATAAACAATAGCAAAAACCCTTTATTGTGACTCGAAAGTTTTGGATTGATATTTAAACTCTAAGAATTGAGAAGTGCACACCATTTGCCTAATCATTATACTAATGAAAAGTCTGGTGAAATACGATCTAATACATAGGTCATTTAAAGATTTCAGATTCTCAATAGTACAGGTGTGGGGAAACATAGCACTTGAATGTTTTACGAGAAAATTCTCTTTTGGCGATCCTTGCTCAACATTTGGAGAGGGGAGACCCATGTTGGGGGAGGTCAGTTTGACCATTCTGCATTATTTGGCATAAAAGAATGAACAGGAACAAATAGGTGCCGGAAACATGAAAATTTGGTCAAAAATTAATAGTGTCTATACCTTTTCAGAAGTTTAAACATGTATCTACTTATCAGGCATTTAATCCAACTTTCCAAGTAGTGTGGTGCTTAATTACAATCATAAGTCGGCTACCTCGGCCGAGTTGGTGACAAATAATATTTACGGACATTACTGGACACAGTAGTTTTATGATAGAATCCGAGAGCAGGCCTTCGATGAATCTAAGAAAATTAATTGCTACATCAGAAAATGAGATTATTTTGGACAATCTTGCGAGAAATTGCACATTAAAGTTCCTTAATATTGAACTGTTCAATTGTAACCAGTTAATGTACAATTTCATTCAGCATACATTTTATTCGAACAACATTATTGGTCGTATTGGACAATATTGAACATCCTGCGACTTCCAATATAGGTTTCTCCTGTCTAAAACTGAGTCAAAAGAGGATTTATCTCGACAAAAATTAAGTATCCACAATTATTTATCTCACAAACACCGCTTTCTGTCCTTGTTCTACCTATAGTACTAGTCACATTTTTCTGAAGTATTTATTTTCATCTAAAGTGCGCTGCAATTGGCTGTAACGTGAGTGTTGAATTCTAAGAGTGAAGCCCAAGTTTTGTGTCATCCCAAACTTTGGGAAACCCTGATAACCAGCCGTAATGTTTGTACAACCCTGCCACGACACCTTACAACACTGGTTTGAATGACTTTGTACAGAATGGTCCTTGAAAATCATTCACTATATCTCCTGTCTTACTCTACACAGTCGGTAAGGTGGTGAGGCACGAGATTTTATGATTTTCATAGCCAGCTTATGAGCCGTCTACATACATACATAAATGTACTAACCATTGCAACAATATAAAAACTACCTATTATTACCATTTACGTAGAACAAATACCAGACCCTATTTATTCTTTGGATACAACAAACTTCTCAGGTTGAGGCTTCAGTATCATATAAAGTTTCTACCAACAACTTACTATCTTACCAAACAATCCCAGCCTAATTGTTTCATACAAAATCCCAAATATAACAATATTAAGATGAGAGGGATTTTAAAGAAAACTTCAAGAATGATCATGAATAAAAAGTGAAGTACATTTTCAAAAGGTTTTCCAAGAGGAGGGATCTTTAGAAGAAGTCAATAAGCCGGAAAAGATGGTTCTTCGAGTCATTTTCAATAGTACTGTAACACCTCTAGACTGAACTAAGGCAGAGAGAGCCCAGCAAGCTAAATGATGCAGAAGCTGATGCCTGGAAGCTACTCATTCAGCTAACTATCCAGGAGCAATTCAGGGAAGATTCAATTTTTCTTGTGAGGTTAAGAAGGATTCAGAGTTTTTCAATTTATGAAAAATAAGAATTCAGTGTGGATCCAGTATCCTTGTGATGAGATTCTTCGTGGTTAACCGCCACTGAATATTCCGGTCAAGGCCAGATTCTTGGGTGGGGGTATTTAATAATTCTAAGTCCAAGGTACAGAGTTGGAAATCCGTAGTTAGGTATCAAGGCGAACAAAGATTGAATTACTTGAAGAACAAATACATTTAAAAAACAAACCCGATTGGCGTTTCTTGACCCAATTACAAATATCGAAGATTTGTGTCCATAAATAATACATGTTAACTCGCGCCTTGGAAGTTCTGCATCTGCTATGCCCTTAATGGAATGCACAGTAGGATGAGAAGCATACCTCTACCAACTTGAGGCTTGAAGTTATGAAAAATGTATATTTCAACGAAATAAAGAGTTGCATGATTGATCGATTTCAACTGTTAGGTCATCATCACTTATTGTTTATCACTGATGATGACGCAACAGTCGAAATCGATCTAACATTGTAACTCTTAATTTCGTAGAAATATACATTTTTCATCAACTTCCGTTTTCTTCATTGAAATGGGTTGAACTACAATGCGAAAGATCGAGTTCGTTTTTAGTTCTTTAATGACTGTCAAAATTGAAATCTCAGATTGGGAAGTCTTCTTGCTCTTTACAAAGTAGGTGTTCTTCTTCACCAAAGTCATTAGAAAATTATAATCTTAATCTTCATGTATTTTTCTATCCAGAATCTTTCATCAGTGTAACTTCTTCATTTTAGAATCAGCATATGAATTTGAATATAATTAGTAACCTAGTAACCAAATTTAATTAATATTAAGAGAAAAAATCTCCAGATTTGTGTTGTCCGTGAGTGATCATGATCGTAGATTGTAATTTAATTATAAAGAGAGGGGAAGGATAGATGTATTGTACAACATTATGTTACCTAACTAGATGTGAGACGCAGATAAGCAATCTTGACAATGGCCTCTCTTGATTCCTAAACTAAAAGAGCTAATCGGAGTTGGGAGAAGGTCACACTAACCCCTAGCGACATTTCTGATTCAGGTTCATCACTCTGGGGTAATTTTAGGTCTTTTGTTTCTTGTCGTATCCCCACACTTCCTTGAAGAAGTGATACACGCATGACGTCAATAGAGTTTTGTCTACCTGGGAATGCCTCGTACTTGAAAACAAGTCTTGGGTTCTATTTAGAACTGTGAGATTGAAATTCACAACAGTGGACATGACAACCCCCCCTCTCTCTTTAGTTATAACACAATTATTCTTCATCATAAAAAAATATTGGAAACCCCCATTGTAGTAAAGGTCAGTTTCTCTAGTATTGACAAAACATAGAGCGTGGAGTGGATCAAAAGGTGCTTAAAGTGCCCAAACAAAAAGAAGGGGGCTTATACTAAATTTTCTCTTATATCAGTTTCTGCCCACTTCCTACTCTTGTAGTTCATGCATTTATAGATAGAAATTCAATTATTTTTATATTTTTTGTAAAAACAAGAGAAAATGGGCCCTTAATAATGCCATTGATCAAAAACAATAGTGTTACAAACACTGCGAGGTAAGTGATGAGTCAGATATTAACATTGATCGTAAGTTAAGGGATTGAGATGCGATAAAATTAGTAATACTTGTACTATCAACTTACCTTCGGGAAAATCGATTGAGATTATATTTAGGTGATTGGGGGAAGAGATTGTTTACTGGCAGCAGCACTGCGCCTGCTGAGTTCAGAACTAGTTCAAGAGAGAAACTAGAGCTTCTCATGTTATAATGTAAACCGCGATGGAGGCGATTGCCCGCAATGCTCCGCACGGACCAGCCATCGTCGGTTTTTCCAAGGTCATTTCGTGTCCACACAATCGGCAGTGGGCGATGTGGTCTAGGTTTAAGTAGTATCGGCCGTTGTGTAGAGGGGCCTTTACCTGAATCAATTCCTGCGACGATGGTGGTATGTTGCTGCGTCCGCCTTGCCTCCCCTGATGACCAAGGTCCCTGGATGCAGCTTTCAGGAGGGGGTTCCTGGCTACAGACCGTTCAGGCCTTTCTCGGATTGTTAATTATCTTGATTCCAGACGAAGACGCTTTTGCAGTGGGTGGCTCGGGGCGCAGATTAGAGAGTGGTTGATGCAGCTTATACATGATTACAGCCATCTTTGAGGCATCTTGTGTGCGCCGAACCTACCCCTCAGCTTTCCCATCAAATAAATAGGTGGGGCTAATTTTAGAACATGCGGCTAGCTGTTTATATTTACCTTTAAAGGACGTGGTAACTCTAGATTTTCTTGGCATTGTTGTTCTGTAAAAACCCGCACACAGTAAGGACGATGTATCCCATAAAACGTCAAACATATTGTCCGGCACATCAGGGCTCTCGAGGTCCTTTTTATCGGTGAGGAAAGACATGGCCTGTCCGATTCCGAAAAAAAAGAGAGAAATAACTCTGAGTTACAGCAATAGATGAGTCCGCCTTTTTAATAGGGGAATACTACGTCTTTGATCACCTCATCTAATTTTGGGGGT
The DNA here is from genome assembly GCA_030762985.1 of Adelphocoris suturalis. Classification (NCBI taxonomy): domain Eukaryota; kingdom Metazoa; phylum Arthropoda; class Insecta; order Hemiptera; family Miridae; genus Adelphocoris; species Adelphocoris suturalis. The sequence goes on along the minus strand of CM061041.1, from coordinate 116,659,349 downwards.
GCGAGGGAAGGGTATATTAAGGGTCATATTTCTCAATGATACGTTTGTGAAACTCGAATTCAAGGTCCCGGCGCATTTGCGACTCCCAGGTTGTTACAATATGGGGATGGATAACTACTTGCTGAGGGGTTACTTGCTTTGCCTGATCAACGATCTTCCGAAGATTCTTGGGCAATGGTGGAACCTCGTTCAGGTTCAATTCGGGGCTGTTCCGATTGGAAACAGGTCCATAGCTCGTAGAAAAATCGGAATTTTCTCCGTCCGAAAAACCTCCAAATTTATTTGAGGACGACTCAGAGCCAGCGTCCTGATCGGACTCCATATCGGAAATAGGCTGACACTCCATCTGGCTGTCTCTTGGAAGCTCAACATGCTGTGGTCATTTGATCGGAATTAGTACGTATACGTTTCTCCCGATTCGTGGGAGAAACATTGTCCCTAACCCTTAGGGAAGTGTACGCACTCGAGAACGCACTTCTGTGCGATCCTCATTGCCGCGAATCATTGGAATTACCGTCTTTTGTATGCTATGAAACATTATAGCGTGGCCAATATTATAGGCGTGAGAAGCTTTAGTTTTTCTCTTAAACTAGTTCTGAACTCTGCAGGCGGAGCGCTGCTGACAGTAAACAATCTCTTCCGGAGATTACCGTAATATAATTAGTTATTCTAATACTATCGCAGCTCAACTTCTTAACTTTCGATCAAAGTTTACATCTGTGTCACCAGTCATACAAGTTGCCTACCTACCTTTTTCGATTCTGGTAATATCTAATTAGTTACTCCAATACTATCTCATCTCAACACACGTTACCTTCCTACCTATTTTCATTCAAGTAATACCTAAACTAGAGAACTTGATCTTTACAATGGGATTTTTCAATATTTTTATGATGAAGAATAATGGAGTTATAAATATTGGAAAATGGGGTTTTATTAAAGAACACCCCTGAGGAATGAGGTAGATATCTTACTATAGCGCTTTCATAAGATAGTATGAACCTTTGTTGATCTCACTCTTCAGGAGATCCCTCCTCCAACAAAACTTTAAAGCATCACTTACAATTTTCATCAAATTATATTTTCAAAAGTTACTTGAGAAATTATATTTACAAGTTTATTTTATAATATCCATCAAGTGAATTAATATTGACGGAACAAAATTTTCAAGGAGTATTTGGGAGATTGGAACAAATTTCTTAAAACAAGCAACAACTTATTCATCAACATTCCACATTCGTCACCTTAATGTTTGCATGCTCCTTATACTCCGTTCGGCTTGCAGTTTCAACATTTTGTCGATGAGAAAACCGATATTTCTCTACCTATCCCCTTTACAAAAACTCTCCCCTATGCCGATTTTCCATTCAAACCCCGATCTGGTTGCGACTCCAAAATACCAGCCCCCCCCCCCCCCCCCCCCCCCCCCGGTTCACTATAAAGAACTTGACACACAATTGAACCTTGATTACACACTATGTACCTATCTTGATTAATCGCCATATCCCTTATCTCTGCTAGATCGTGTACAACAATCGGGATTATACAGCGTTTAAAAAAGCAGGATACCACCAAGAATACTGAGTAGTATAATTCGTTAATTTGTCCTTCATTTCTGTTCTGAGTCAACTATGGTTAAAAAGCCTTTTTACCTAAAAAATGAAGAAAAAAAATTCTAAGTCAAACTTTCCACTCAAATTTTGCGTTTTAGAACCTTTCACGTGAATTTAATTGAGTAATTACCTGTCTGTTTTCTCAACTCACAAGTCGATCTATCTTTATCGACATCGATGGAAATGTCAGTGATTGTAAAGAATTAGGCCTTAAATGATCCTTTAAGCATTTCATCGCATTTAGGTAAATAGTACACAACCTCTGTGAATGTTTGAACGTGCCTTGCGACTTGGTCATAGTATCTATAACTTTAATTCGGTTTTGGTGAAATTCTTGGACTTTTTTCTGGGTAGGCTTCAAAAATAATCCCTGAAAATGCCACCGTATTTGAACCACTCGGTAAATGGTAGATACTCAGTATGCACTCATCTCAAATTCATGATACACATATAACTCCTAAAAAGTTCCCATTTGGAAGAAATGTTCAGGAATAACTTGGGTTTGTGTTTCTTAGTGGTTAACTCTGAAACCCAAATAACATAGACCTTGCTGTCTTCGCTAGAAAAAGAAGAGTCCCTCCCATAGAGTCGCTTACTCAACAGGACAGAACTCAACAGTTAAAGAGCAGAACGAGATATTACCTTAATACCTAAATAGTATCTTGGATAGAAAATTATGGAAACTAGACACTGAGTGTTATAGAAGAAAACTTGAAACAGCCTCTTCTGTGTCAATAGAGACGTTGGTATAACATGGGGATAGATATTCACGAACAAGAACAAAACCATAAAATTAATAAAGGTTCTTACTGGCCATTTTAGATTTAAGAGGAGCCTTTTCTGATTTTCTTGGAGCCTCCCCATTCTGCGAGTGCAGAGATGGGGAAGATACAACCGATGACTTCTTTAGAAATTGAGATATATTTCAGAGATCTAGTTAGGAAAAAGATTAAGATATTTGTTAACTTGAGCATCAAATTTCAGAGAAATAGAGTGTCTGTAGAATCCCCAACTATTCAAAGGGATCTTTCTCAGGGAATCTAGGCCCTAGAACTTCCTTTCTACGGAAGCCCCATGCAGTAAGTTCAGACAGACCTGTAAATTAGGCCTGATTGTTCTATAAACGTTTCTCACCCTCCTCGTTCTTTGTAAGATAAGACAGGAAGTCAGTAACAATAGGAGCAGTGTTCTTGGTTATATCCTGTTATCTACAACGCTCGAATCTTGTAGGATTTTTCTTATGTAATCTTCTTTATTCCATAGGCAGAAATATATTCTATACAGTGGGTAACTACCACTTATAATGGTCATATAGTAATCTGATCAACTGCTTATTGTGATTAGATTTCCTAATTAACGATTCTGTTTCAAAAATTGCGTACAAAAAATATCTATAAAATATTAAAATACATAAAAATAAAAAGTACCTAATATCTCATTAGTTGCTTGTTTATTCAATTGAATATAAAACGCGTTATTTAGCAGATTGATTTCATTTTGTATTTGTCCCAAAGAAGTTTCAACAGATAGGTAGATACCTACTTCTTAGTAAAAACTAACGTCAAATTAAATTTTAGAACGAGTTGAAATTTTAGTGTCTACCCGTACATGATGTAGGTGAATAATTGATGTAAATGAATCATTTTATCTTATTTTGAAGATAAATTTCGGGTATATTTCAGTGGTAGGTACCTATCTATTTGATGTGATCAAACCTGATTCTCCGCATGATCACAATAAGCAATAGGTACATACCCACTGTATTTTTATACAGTATGGCTTTGGGCACTGACAACTTTTTCAACTCTTGTGTACTCATCCACAGCTCATTTTAACAGACCCAGTGTTTCGAGAAAAACTGGAGTCTAGCCAAAAGTTGAATGAAATGACTGAGGGTAGTTCTCGCAAGAGTCGACATAGCCAAATAACAAGTTTAACAACCAGTGCGGGGCTAACTAGAAGTTCCTCCCTCTACTACTTATATGTCAATAAATGAGCGAATATTACAACAGTAGTGACGATTTTAGCTAAAATTAGGCTTACTTACATCACTTAATAGTGACTGTTGTATTACTAAGTAAATATTGATGGTTCATACTTGGTTTTCTCATAGAACTTACTCATTATCATTAACTTTAGCTCTCTAATGAAATGAATGCTAGGAATAATGTACAGTTAGGATGTTATTTCGTAGAACATTAGTAGTTTATGGGATTTACACTAGGTACAGAAATATTATTAAAACTAAAAATATGCATTTTAGGACGTCACTTAAATTGGGTAGCTATTTCTGACATATATTTCAGCAACTTCAATCATTTTTACTCAGCATATCTCACATTCCCATCGTAATTTTCTTTTAACCCTTTGCGGTCGAAAGTTGAATTCCGATCGTGTCCACAAGGACGGGACCCGGTCAGGGACCGGCATTATGCATGTACCTAACAGGACGGCTTATTACACGCCATTATATCTTTCAAGGACGATAAGCTTTTTGCAATAGGTCACCTAAAAACGGTACATCACGTTTGAAGACATATTCATCAAATAAAAGCACATATTACCTATTATTATTATTTTTTTTTTTTTATTGTAATCATTTCCCCAGAACAAAAAATATGAAAAATTTTGGACGACGTTATTCTTTATTTATTTAGAGTGTCATGTTTGAGATGGGAATATGATGAGCAATGTATTTTTTCCTTCCTTCACCATGAAGGAAAAAATACATTTTTCTAAAAACAAATTTATTTTTCAAGTGAAAATCATATTTTACATCATGATTCACATGTCTAGAAACAGTTATCAGTGAGAAAATAATGATAAAAAGTCGTCAAGTAGTAACCAGTCACAGAAAGGTTTCTCATATTCCTTCCCAATGGGTTCATTTTATCAATAAAGTGCTGCGATCTATTGTCAAAAGCTTCAGTAAAACCTACTGAATTGCCCCCAATATTTAAAAAATACCAAGCTACCACCGGGTTTCGTCTGTGAAGACAAGAAAGGGCGCCGAGCAGTGACCGGCATTCGACCCCTACGAGGTAACAAGGTCGCCGAGCAGGGACCGGCATTCGTCCTGTGAGACATCCCTCTCTCAAAATGTTCCGTCCTAATGCGGATATTGCCTTGCCGGGTCCTGACCGGGTTTCGTCCGGAAAGGGTTAATATGGGGCATGGGTTTGTCAAGCTACAGTTACGAAAAAACGAGACCGAACGCCCAGACCAGAATCAGGTTTCATACGTGTTTTTAGGTTATCTGACATAGAGGAACAACCAAGGTCCAAGTAAAGGATACATTAAATATTTTTGAACTGGAGCCAACTATGTCCTAAGAATTTTTAGATCAGCCGAACTCCCCTACAACATTTAGCTTTATTGCTATCATTTTTCAAAGTATTGTTACACTCCAGGAAAATAACTGGCTTCATAGCTCAGATCGTTGTTGGAGTGTTGCAACTACGGAAAATTTCCCATACTTGTAACAACGGAGTTCGAACTCCTGTCGAGGTATCACATATTTTTGGGTGGTTACAGTGGCGCAGTCAACATAGGACCCGAAATCATACGAAACAATAATTAATTGAAATCCCTCTCGAGCCAAAAGACTGTAAACATCACATTTTCTGTCATTAGCACCTTTCACGTCCTCACTCACTTGAGTCAAAACATACCGTGACCATGACCTCGCAGGACTGCTGACTCGTTCCAGCGAGCATCTGCTGAGCCAGTGGCCTGCAGTTTCACACTTCGTCATTCGTCCGCCCCAAACCAGCCGAGACGGCTGGTATTTGACTCCGGGGAAACGTTACGCTCCAGGAAAATAACTCTCACAGTCAAAGAGGTTTGATCACCCTGGCCTCATAGCTCAGATCGTTGGAGTGTTGCAACTATAGGAAACTTCCCGTACTTGGAACGACGGGAGTTCGAACTCCTGGCGAGGTATCAAATATTTTTGGGCGGTTACAGTAGGTATCACCTTTTCCAAAGTTGAAACGTTGCCCTCGCCCGGGGAGACGTATTAATCCTTGAGTATTAATCCTACTCCTCCAATGGCCCATGGTAGCACTATCTACATTGAGACACTCTGCCTAAGGTTCTTCCCGTATCAACTCAATTCTTTTTATCAGATCATTATCTAGCCAAAGTTATTTTCTATCAACAATTAGTTTTATTAAGTAAAGTATAAATTTGTTTGAAGGATAGATGTTAGGTGTTTGGAGGTCTGTCTATAAAATTCGAAAATGAAAAACTTTCTGAATATAAAATATTCTAAATCAATCTATCAAGTAAAATATATTCAGTTGGTCGGGTCGATGAGTGATTTCATTGTTTGGTGGTAGGTGGTCTCGGTGCTCGCATCTCAAGAATAGAAGAACAACATTCTGAATCAATCATTCCAGTAAAACAGATCACTTGTAAGTGTAGATCAGACCCAAAGGTGGAATTGGTGAGGGGGGGGGGGGGATCCCTAGCGACTTTGAACTCAAGACTTTTGCGTAGAAGAAAGAAGTAGTTCTACTGCTACTATAGGAGTAGCACTAGATTGACATTAATTAGACGAGTGGCAACCTCACTAAATGAGTTAATTGAAGGGGGGAGGGGATATGTCGTTCCCCCAATGTGGTCCAATATTACCAAACCTAGAAAAATCATAGCAATGACAATAATTGTTACACGAGAGCATGGTTGATGTCAAAGTTCTTGGGATACAGTCGACTTTCATTTTGATTTTTTCTACGAGTTGACAAATTATGGTATGCATTTTTAATTGGACTCCATGTATCGAGACTGAACCCCATATATTGCTCATTTTATCAAACATTTTTCTAATTAAGGATTTGTTTCACAATAGAAACAGCCCTTCAATCGATATTGTCATGTAATCTGTTACAACACTCATCCGCATTATCATAAAAAGGTTCAGGGCTGTATTTTGAACACTTTTCCCTCTTTGAACTTCTTTCCGGATTTCTTCATAGTAGTTTTGATTGTAATTAGGGGCCTGCATCGAATTCTGATTATACAAATTGTGATGTATTACCTCATTACGGACTATATATTGGCTCAAGCCAACCGAATGGCGTTTACAGAACATAATTCGTTCCTCCCTCTTATGAGTAGATCAACATTTGAAACTTGTACGTTTCGAGAAGTTATTCAGCAACGAGTTTAGGAACTTAGATGGAGTCACTAACTAACCACTAATGGTTCACCATTACCATTAATGGTTCACACCTTTTGTGAACCTGGATGGTAGCTCAAATAGCTAAAAATTATTTTATACTTAAGATATATGAAAAACAAAATTCTCATTTTTCAATTTTCAAATATGAGACTAGGTAGGTATTTACAGAAAGGATTTCCCAAGAAGATGCAACTGACAATGAACTGCGACTGCCATACTTATGTATATAAAGGTAAAATACGTTAGGGGTGAGCTCTGGATTCACTGCTCTCTCCACGTCACTGGGGAGATAGTGATGGCGTCATAGGGTCACTGTCAACTAAACCTGTATTTCTGAGTTGAACCGATGAGTTTCTTTACGACCTAATCATGATTATTATGTGATTATTAGCTGTATCGAGATAGAGCAACAAACCCCTATTTAAGTTATTAGTGCGAATTCAAACTGAAGCACTATTCCTCGATGGCTTGGCTTGAGCAATCTACTTACTTGCTAAAATATAAACCTAGTGCCAGTCGTTATTGAGCATAGCTTGGTGTCACCCAACTGGGGAAAAACCATGGGTATTTAACACTCAATCATTGTTTTGAGCTTCAGATACTACATTCGTACCTCCTTGTCTCATGCTATCTCTACTTCCTTTTGGAAATTTGTATATACTTTTGTTTGAATTGACAAAAATCTACATTTTATGGATTGATTTGGCTTTTACAGGCACAGTATACTGAAATGGTAAGTTTAAACCTATTCTCGCTGTTTTCCTTTTGTGCAGTGTTTTCGGTTTTTCATTAATGCGGTGTATAACACAAGAGGTTATCAGACCCATGTTGTAAGTGTTCTCGCTTCTCGGGACCACAAGCTTTATAGCAGTAGCGAGCGGGAAAGCTAGCTTCCGCATGATGCCAACAACGCCAAGTCATATGGCAAAATATGTTGTCGGGTCGCCATTGATGCTACTATGTTCTCAGAGTATTTGCTAGATAGCAGAGCAAATTGCTAGAAATAGGAATCTTGCATGATCCTGATCTATAATATTAGAAGCGATTTGCTCTCTAGAAGATTGTAAGCCAATGTAATTGTTATTTCGCTACAAATATTCCTTTGAGTATCATTAACCACGGCATTTCATTACTCATGGCTTTATACTTCGTTTCTGTAATAATAATGGCATTTAAAATAAACGAAGGATTCTCCGTTATCACTAGTTTTCCTTCTAATTTTATCCTATGCCTTTTGGGCACATAGGAGGTATCTTCCATGATTTTTGTGTATAACGTAAAGTGTAGTTAACTCACAAACTACCTAACAAAAAAGGCAAACCTCGCTTTCTGTAGGTTATGAATTTCAATTTTAAATCCATAAACCCACTATGGAATTTCGAATTTCAATGCTTATAAGAAAAACAGGTTCTTCACTCCATCCATTATGCAGGGTCAATGTAAACTAGACCTATTAAAGAAGATCTATATTAGTGCTAACATGAAGCTCCCATAAACTGAATGCTGTCAAAAACTTGAAATAGACCACGATATCCTTTTTATGAACACATCATCATTGTTTAATGATCCCCAATTTCGATAATTCCAAAAAGGAACGTCCAACCTTCCAAGCCAATAAAGAATTTCTATAATCCTCTTGGCATAATCAAGATCTATCAGGATAGTTAGAAAGTCGACTTCCTTTAGTATCACAGTTACAAGGAAATAGTGATGAGGCAAGTTTGATAAGTGAATGTTTTCTTCAATTTCACACTGGGGTACCCTGTGTTACGATCTGATTTAGGTAGTTACTCGTTTATTCTATAGTTTTATAGGTAGGCACCTAGTTACAAAATCTTACGCTAAATTGACCTCGAAGAATCCACTTGGATTTCAACCTCCTAGATGTCGTGGTTGCTAGTGCGCATGCGCCTGAACTTTGTCTTATGTGGGATTAGTATATCAATAGTCTCGTGGACAGGGAAAGCTATGCGCTACATCGTGGTAGACAGTATTAATATATATATATTTATAGTTACTATTTTGAATTTCTAGGTATTACAGCATTTACTTTTAGTAAGGTAGTATTTTTGTACAAGCACGAAAAGTATCAATAGTGTAACTCCCTACATTATAATGAGGGAGGGCAATACATAAACCAGTTGAAAAAGCTTAGTATCATAATAGATTTATCCATCATGACTACTCCTGGCTTGCTTCATTATATTGAAACTTAAAACGAGTGGAACCTTTCACTAGTTATTCTGAATTATGAGTAACATAGTTGAATAGTTAGTTAAACATAGATTGATAGCACTATTCTACTTAAATGGATAGTATTTATTTTGGTAAGAAGGTACTAACTGTTGTTTATCGTCCAAGGTGATCAGCTAAAAGAAAATTCTACTTACATGTAGACCAGTTACCGATCAGGTTATGTCTTGTCATTGAATTTATCCTTAGAAGTGTACCTATTGAGAGAAGTAGAGCACACAACCTGAAAAAATTGAAACGAATAAAATTTATATTTTGCAATGAGGTGAAAATAAGTCAATAAAGTATAAGGGACTGAGTAATGAGCAGCTCTTGGGATTCTGGTCTTATTTTATTTTATTTTTTTTTATTATTATCTTTTTTTTTTTTTTTTAAGTTATTTATTTTTTCTTCTTCTCAGTTACTCAGTCAGGGGTACCTAATAATTTTGGAGCATTTCCAATTAGCTTGATTTGTAACACAAACGGTAAGTTCTAGATCAATAAGTTCCAACTATTGTGACTCGGATCCTTTCGAATCTATCCATAGTTGACAATTCGTAAATGTGTTCTGTGGTATAGTACGAAGATACTGTACGTCCACTGCACCAGTAAGAGGGTCACATTCGAGTACACCTTTCAAGGTATTCACTGATTTTCCAATCATTCAGTTAGTCAGTTCTATCAATATGATCAACTGGACCCTTTGCACGATTGTCCAGTCTGCATCCAGGCACGGTGATACCAAGACTAACACACACATAGTCTCCATTTTCACACCACATAAATACAGTTCGTGCCAGGAAACCGTATAGCCCGATGAGGCTCTCGTCTCGTCTCTTAATCCCCCCCGTCGTGAGAGGGAGGTACGCCACCATACAGGGGTCTATCAACTGCCTGGCTTTACTTTCTAGCCATCGGCCCCCCATTATTTCCAGGGAGATCTAGAATGGCGAGAAACCAACTAGGCACCCCCACGAATCCGGCCTCAACCGGGTGGCAGGCTAGACCAGCTTCCCAGCGAGAACACTGGGAGGAGCTGAAAGCCCCCCCACCTGGACCTGGAGCCCATGGTACCAATATGGGTAAACCCGTTAAAGGCCAAAAAATGTTCACTGGCCCAGTGACAAAGAAGAAGACTTCCCACCCTGGCTGTGGTGACTAAAGCACCTACATACAGCTTTGGAATTCATTTCTTATCACTTCCTCCTCTCATACAATCACAACTAACATACTTATCTAACTACCTGCTTAGATCGCCTTGCCAGGCTGGGGTCATCCAGAGATCACTACGGACCAGCCCCAGCACTAGCCATTACACGTTACGTAATGCGTGCGAAGCAAACACCAACACCTGGGCCATCAAAAATCTAACAGAGATGTGGAGAAGATAGGTTGATAGATAAAGACAATACAAGCTGTGAATATCCGGTGACGATAAAAAATCGTTCAGACCTAGAACACAAATGAGACAAATAATCGAGGTTCCCACAGGGCATTTCAGCTTCAAGAGAACCCTATTTCTTGTGTCTAAGGTACCTACCCTCTCTACTATGCAAATGTGGAAATGGAGAAGACACAACTGAACACTTTTTGTGTAACTGTAATAGATTCTGGAGATCTAAGCAAGAGGCCCTAGGAATTTACATAATCAAAAGGGCCAAACTTAAAGACCTAGACTGGAAAAAGATAACGAATTCCATTGTGTTAATCAACAAATTTAGGGACAGCGCAGTCGTAGAATCCACAAAATAATAAGGGCCCCATTCTGAGGGAATATAAGCCATCAGGCCTGGGATTTCTTCCTAAGGAAGCCCTATGCAATCAGTCACTCAGTCAAGTAGTTTAGCTTGTGCGATGATGAGTGGTATTTTTCAAATACATAGTAAATTTTACTTATTTTCCATGGCAGTAGACTAATCACGCTTCAATCATGACTCAACTTTTTTCCCCCTTCTTTTTATTTATTCGTATGTTATTTTCAATGAGTGATCTATTGCTTATTTTATTTATTATTAAATTTTATTAATTTTTTGTGAAAAACGTTCCTAATGAAAACTTGGGCTGATTCAATTGGAATATGCGCAGTTATTGTAACACAAAGACAGTATAAGGTCAGAAATCCCTTCAGCTGGTGGGAAAATTCCTATATCTCCAGAATCCTACAACCTCTTGAGATTCTACAGCTCTTATCTATTCGATTGCTTCCCATCAATTCATAACGTTTTAAATGATAATTATTTTTTCGTAAAGTGCTGATTACGATAGACATTAGAAAAGTAGGTAATAGGGTGACTGAGACACCGCAAATTTTAATTTTGTGTCATTGCCACGGACCGTAGGTATCTATTATTGGTCATTAGTGTACGACGTATCATAGTGGTCATTAAGTAACGTGCAACCTACTAAAATACATAGTGGGAGTATGGGAAGACTGACTGTGAAATGCGATTAATGAGAAAATGCGGGTAAATAGGGGAAATAGGTACCTGGTAAAAGTGATGATTCATTTATTCAACACTAATTAGGATGTTTTTGAGTTGGGTAGAAATCCAAAAAAAAAAAAAAAAAACGCTTAGCAGATTGTGTTCCTGTTTGTCTCTATCTTTCAATTAAGCCAATTTGAATATAGGTACTCTGAAACTGGAGATGCCAGGCTTACAGTCTTTCTATCCCATACTACTAGTCGACAGGATTGTGACTGTTTCAATCATTCATCCATTGATTACGACTTCCGAATTTAACGAGATTGAGTTCCTCCAACATTATAAACAAAACATCAAGTCCATTCGAAAAAATTAATCGAAGATGTTTCAAAGTTCCACCCTCGAGTAGGCATTTTAATCAGGTTACAAGATTAGGAACATTTGTGGAAGCTAGGTAGATGCTCACAAGGTCTATACTGTAACCATCTGAATTGGATTATGATGTGTATAAATACAAAATGCTGTTCTTGAATGAATAAGATAGTGAAACCTGTATGAAACGTGAAATTGTTATTGTGAATGTTTTGTTTGGTGTTCTCATGGAAGGATCGTGGTGTTTGAACCGTGCATGGTTATGTTATACACTCCATGGTTACCAACATGGCATTACAGCTACTTTGGATTCCATTTTTAAATTGCAGATCACAAATTTTCATATAACTAGTTATCTAAAAATTGAAAATGTATAAAAACTTCAATGTTCAAGAAATAAACTGGGTGGATTTTTTTGTGAAGCCGGTAACAACTCAAAAATTACTATAGATACAGGTGACATTAAGTTGTTCATCTGCACATACTTCTACACTAGAGTGGAGGTGTTGAAAAGCAATTGTAACTATAACCTCTTGGCCAGTCCGAAATGGCCTTGTCATAGTCTCCATTACCATCCTTTTCTTCTCCAACAGCACAACAATAAAGAATGCATGGCGTCACTGGACTCCGGTCTTTAAATCACACACCATCAACTGCTTCCACTCTGACCAAAAAAATAGTACTTACAAAAGTACAGTACCGCTGAAATTTTGTGAAATTAGCTCATTTATTGTATCGATAAAAAATCTTGAAAATGCCTCAGGTTAGAATGCAGAATTTTTCAGCAGACGAGAATGAATTTCATTGTGTCCAGCATAAGCCTGATTAGTTAATGTATTATTTTCAACCAGGGCAATAAAATCTCGCCGTAATTTTTATGTTGTTTGTAAATCAGCTATGGATGAGTACTGGGAGACATCTATGAGTTGATTACACATTCAATTCGTCCTGAAGTGTTTCTTTGCCGAATAATTAAATCACTAAAAGTTGTATTTCTTTTTATTCTAAATTGGGGATTGCGATTCTATTTTTGCTTGCAGGAGAATTCGTTCAACGTGGGCTTTTTAAGGCTGTTCAGGGCGGCTCGTCTAATCAAACTCCTAAGACAGGGCTATACAATACGAATCTTATTGTGGACCTTCGTACAGTCTTTTAAAGTAAGTAAAGCTCATAGATTACCAATCTCTGATCTTCATAAAATTCTACTCCATAGGTACCTTTCGCGTAAGGAATACACCACAGTCTTGAGCAGTAATAGCATCACAAGGTGCTAATAGCATAGCCCAAGTTTTTGGCACCTAGGTACTATTTGATTTTGATATTTTTTATATAGAATTAAAAGGTGGTACCTATGGAATATTGGGCCATCCTACTACGGTTTAGACCCTTCCATAAATTTAAACAAATTTTCTGGTACTGAATCGGCAATTATGATTAATTTCTTAAAATGCATGTTCCCAAGCCAAGAAGGCATCTTGTGCCCCCTTGAGACGCAAAAAATTAGCAAATTTGATGCCAATTATAACCAACTCACTACACTAGTGATGAATGAGTTGATCGGGTTCCCCTTAGGTAAATTTATCAAAAATATTTTCAAACAATGGACCATTAGTGTTGTTGAGATAAACCTCAAACTTGTCTGAGAAACATTGAGAAAATAAGATGATGCTGGAACAGAAACAGAATTACAGGAATTTGTCCCACCCTTTGGGCCACAGCCCCTGTTGCACTGTGCCACAACACTGTTCATTGTTCAACGACTTCTCTTTAACCCCTTGTCTCTATGGCCCAGTCTCAACACATTTCTTGGACACTATAACCATATTTATGGCATATGAACATGGGATTCCAGCTCACTCTAGTAGCATATTATGGAACCAAAACGTCTATTTGACAGTGATAGCTGTTTCTAGTAAGCCCAACCCTCCCTCTCTTTAGTATGACCCCAGCATACTTGCTTAGAGTTTTGACATGGGAAGATGGGAGTGGCAACGTCAGCTCACTCTAGTAGCGTATTGTGGAACCAAACAGTCTAGTGGAAAGAATAGAAAGCTGTTTTTAAGTAAGCCCCACCCTCACACTCTTCAGTATGACACCCAACATAATTGTAAACTCAACATACCTGTGGGAAAGTTTGAGTAGAATTCTAATAGGTCGAAGTAGAAGATTGTTAACTTAGGCAGCTATCGTGCTCTTACTGTGTTGTGGTAAATTTCAAAGAAATAATTCGAAAAACCCCGTGTGCAAGTTTTTTCATACTGAGGTGAAAAAAGTAGGTACACAGTTTATTTTTAATCGTTCCATGTAAGTGCTTTCAGCAAATCTGTGCTCAATACAAATGAGCTAACTTCTAGTACAGAAATAATATGTTAAGGCATCTAATGTGTGTCATCGGATTGATTGAATGTGGACAGATTGATTGTAGGTATACGCAAGCTATATATATTTTTCTGATTATTTATATTTATTTGTCCCATTCTATTTATTTATTATTTTTAATATAGGCATGTAAAGAATACGCAGATCATGAAAATTATGATTTCATACACATATTTTATGAATCTGTAGATTCAATTCTTACAATGATGATTAGAGTGTTATTCTGAAGTTATTATTATGAGAAGACTGTTATTCCATTTGATTGAACGATGATTATTATTAGAAGTATTGATGCTGTTTCAATGTTATTTATGTTTGAATCATGTAAACATGTTTCTTTATTAAGAAAACGTATTTCTCATTTTAGGCCTTGCCGTACGTCTGTTTGCTGATCGCTATGCTGTTTTTCATTTACGCCATTATTGGGATGCAGGTATGGGATTCAGTGATAGCACTTTTTCAATAAGTTTCTATGATTACGAAACTCACTTTAATGAGGACCCAGGGTTACTAGGTACCTTTCTTTATGTCCTGAAAAACATCGATCATTTTGAAGATCAAGCTAAATACTTACTGTTATCTGTTCATTATCATAAGCTTTGTTCCAAGCACAGTAAATGGATTCTTTAGATTCTCAACTCGAAATGAGTGCCCACATCTTTTCAAACTGGTTCAAGTTCAGAAACCCATCCCAGATGAGTTCGAAAATTTTCTTGAAGTTGGTTTGGGGAGTTTCAGAACCCGAAACGGAGGGAAAACGATGCGAAAAATTAGTTTGCCAACTCCACTCGCCTGGAACACAGCTTTCCTGTGCAATGAGTTCTGCGCAATGAGTTCATAACTCGCCCTACTTGGAACAAAGCTATACTTTTAACATAATAAGTGTAGATGGGTAAGGTTCCAACAAGGTCGCTACTACAAAATCATAGTATATTATAAAATACGAAATTTGAATACAAATTTCAAGTCTCAAATAAATACTTTGGACATTTTTGAACAATTTATTTTTAATATCTGAAATAACCTTTTTGGAAACCCAACCATCAATATTGTAGCTTGATTACACTTATATGTATAATGATGAGCATGGAGTAAAGTTGGGGAACGTAAATTCCCCTCCCGACTTTTGCACTGTTCTTTTTTACCAAAAGGTAAATGATAAAATATTCAGTGTAGTCAATGTTTCTTAATTTGTCAGATTCTAAACTATTTTCAATATAAAATTGTTTTTGTACCATTACACAAAACAGAGAGGGGTGATAATTTTTCACATATTTGCCACAAGCCGGATTGCACTTTATAGTGCACTCTGTAGTAAAATACAATTCAGTTCTTATCGTTCTATCATCAAATTTCCAACTATCATCAATCATAGAGGTATTTTTCTAGCTCTTGTTTCTCTCCTGGGGGAAACAAAACGTGCAATTTAAACTTGCATGCCATAATGTCAATTTTACCAATTTTGTAAACTGCCAGTTGAATAAAAAATACATTCTATTCCCCAATAGAAATAATCTAGGGCAAATTCTGAAGAAAGCGCTGAAGTGGACCTTAGCTTAGCAGAGAAAAAACGGGAAAGCCATTTCAAAGAATTAATATATTAAGACTGGTACATGATTTTCAGATAGAAAGAGTTCAGGCCCTGGAAGTTAATAGGGTACCGGTTCAAAGTGTGCTCTACACGGGCTTCCCGCGTTCTACCGCCCGCTCTACATATCTATAATAATAATACCCGTTTATTGCCAAAGTACATCATAGAGGACAATGATAGAGCAACAAGTCAAAAAAATAAAGTCTATATCACTATAAAAATAATAACAAAGCCAGGAACAAGTGAAAAACAAAGTAAAAGTTAACAATCAATGTCAAATGTGCCTGATGTCAAAAAAGTGGCGAACTTCATATAGCTCCTTCTCCACCAAAAACATCCTCATCGCATTGCGAAAGCAGGAGGTGGGAGAGTTCAAGTAAATCGAGGTAATATGCTGAACATGCTGAATGAAGTGGTTAACGGTGGTGATCACAAAGTATTCAGTGCTCTTCTTGAAAAATTGAAGGTTGTGTGATGGCACTCGCAGGAGGGACTTTCCATGTCTCGTTGCATGGGTGTGGTTGAACTGGACTAGTTGGAAATCAGATCGATGTTTTTTGAAATAGAGCAGAGCTTCCAGAACGGCAATCGAGGGCAGCGTTAGTAGCCCAGCAGACTTGAACTGACCTCTACAAGAAGAGTTAGGAGGCAATCCCAGCAGTATACGGACTGCTCTCTTCTGGAGAGTGAAAACTGCCGCCATATTGTGAGGATTGGCCCACGAGAGGATGCCAGATTTCGCTCTAGCGAGGAACAGACCGTGATAGGCCACAAGCACTACATCCTTGGATGTCACGGAACGTAGTTTGCGGAGGACAAAGCACACAGAACTTAGTTTGGATCTAAGGGCAGCCAGGTGTTCGTGGAAGTTTAGGTTAGAGTCAATGACGACACCTAGAAATTTAGTTGAGTTAACTAGCTCAACCTCGGCAGCTCCTAAGGTAATAGAAGGATGGTATGTGGGACCCTGAGCTTTGAACATAAGCCAGTTGGTTTTGTCCTCATTGAGCAACAAATTATTTGTAGTGATCCATTGCTTAAGGGTGTCAAATTTTAGTTGGACAAGGTCTATACATTGCTCACTGCTGTTGGCCGTCACTAAGAAATTTGTGTCGTCAGCAAAATTTACTACACATGTGTGATTGTCTTTGAGAATGTCTGGTAGGTCATTGATAATTATCAAGAAGAGAGTTGGAGCAAGCAGGGTTCCTTGCGGAACTGATCTATCTTGGTGCGCTCTACAGATCTTGCTCTACATCGATAAGAAAGGCTGCCCTTCTAAACATATGTGACAAGATTTTTCCTGTCATCAAACTTGATAGCTTCCCTTCATAATACCATTCAGTGTTTCAGTCAACTCGTGGTGACGAACGGGTCTTTTTCCATTTTAACATGTGAAGGTGGTAGCGCGCACACTGAACTAGATGGAGACTCGTATAGCACACATTGAACCGGCACTGATAACAGTGCGTCAATGATCTAACTCGGAAATAAATGCTACGTATACCCTGAAACAATGAGTTTCTATAAAAGGATTTTAATTATTGTAGAATACTTTATACTGCAGACTTTTTTTCTCTCTCAAAATAACCAAGCCCACAGTGATCTAGTACGTCTGATAGTATTGATTCTTTGGATTGCGCGAGAATACAAAGAGGTTCCTTCTGACAATCCAATGGCTTATAGCCATTTAAGCCAATGAAAACATTGATCTAAAACTTTAGTTTAGAAAGTTTAAGTATTATTATTATTATTATTATTATACTTAATTTATTGCACATCATGTGTAACTGAAAGGAAGTTGGTGATCAGAAGTTTACGACAGTACCTACCTCTAGTTCAACCTAACTCCTATCTGAAACTTCTTAATGCGATTCTTCTTAATAAATCAGTTCAATATTATTGGCTAACACTTACACAACTTTCCCCTCTGGAATTCGAAAAAATACTAAATAGTCTCAAGAAACCATTTACAACCAACTAAAACTGGGTAAAAGGGCAGTCGTTTTTAGACATAATGGTTGTTTTTCTTTAGTTCTTATCTTTTAATCTTTAATTTTAATTGAGTAAACGTGAAAACCAAATGGAAAAGAAAAGATGATTGTGTGATGTCAAGTGTTCACGAGTTATTCAATTATTTTCTGCATGGGGTCTTTCAAGGTATTCGGAAACATGAAGTTTATCCCCGAACAATCTATCAATCGGCACAACAACTTTCAAACCTTCTTCGGTGCCCTGTTGCTCCTCTTTCGGTGAGTCACCGAAGGGCGGACAAAAAGTCCTCCACTCGCCCTCGCGGTACTCTAGTACGGAAGAGGCACATGATCCTGGGAGATGAGCTCATTGATTAATTAACTTCAATACATTTGAAGCGGTACCTATTACAATTCGTTTGCATCATATGTGTAATAGTAGGTGGGTACCTAATAACGTACCTCGTCATTGAGTGTCTCTGTTTCTGTCATCAGTTTCACGTTTTCATTAGGTAAAAAATTACAATACAACCTTAAAAGAGAGTACATCAGCTGGAACAATTAAAATATTACTCCCATTCCTAAAATCCCAAACTAAAAAATACCTATGTACCTACTGATTTAAATTCATGAGACATTTCAACTTGTATCTATTAGAAATAATTTGGCAATCACTCAAACGTATCTAGTTTTTAAAATTCAATCTTGAAATACGCAATATAAACGAGTAC
The DNA here is from genome assembly GCA_030762985.1 of Adelphocoris suturalis. Taxonomy (NCBI): domain Eukaryota; kingdom Metazoa; phylum Arthropoda; class Insecta; order Hemiptera; family Miridae; genus Adelphocoris; species Adelphocoris suturalis. Next base: position 116,640,848 of record CM061041.1, on the reverse strand, counting down.
ATATTTTTGGAAACAAACCAATTTTGTTTAATTCTCAAATCAATTGAATGAAAATAAGTTTTTTTCAAGAATTCTGTTACATTTATCCGTACAGTGAATCACAGTGAATTGACAGCGCTTTAAGCAGATCATCATAAGTAATGATCCGGTACCTATTATCTCTAGTTAAATCAAATTTTTTTTTTTTAGAAAGTGACTTAAATTTGAAAATATTTCTATTATAGGCACGATAGGTACTTGTGTCAAATTATTTAGAATTTAGAGTAGGTTCCGTGTCATTCTGGTTAATATTATCATCTATGAGAAGGAGCATCGGAAGAAATCACAGTTGATGGATATGTAGTACCTACCGACGTGCGATGTTTAACGTGCAGTTATACATTGCAGAACGAATTTCAGTATGACCGAAAATGAATTTGTATAAATGAAGTGTCTGTTAAAATAAAAATATTATAATCCTAGTTTTTTGGTAGATGATTGATTAGAAATAATTGTACAATGCTTACACAGGTTGGTCAAGTTAGTACCTGCCTAGGGTGAATAAATAGTGGTTGGTACAGGATTGGAGAGTGAATTCTCCTTTATAATGAGTTAGGCCCACCATCGTACTAGAGTACCATTTCGAGGGTGACTGAGGGTGAAGTCATTTAGTGCCTGTTTGGTGTCAACATTTAGTTTAGATGTAGGCATTTGTTTTTAGGTGTGTATTGCTGTATATTGAACCCGACCAAATTCTATATTTTGACAAGAAATATTTGAAAATCGACCGATTTTTCCCATGCGTATTTGATGGAAAGATACTGTCAAAATATATTATTTGCTCTCCCTCATCACACGCTTTACGGTTATTGTGAAGCTTTGGATTTGAGTGAGTCAACATGTGGATTTTTACTAGCGAACTACCAAACGAGGCCAAAGTTAATCTACTCCAACTCAATTGTTTATATTGTAATTATTTTATTTATTTTTTATATTGGTTGGGACTTAGAGAATTTAACAATTTGGTCACACATTTTTAAACAAATTTCAAAAAATATGTAAGTCCTTATTAACCTAACTATATTTATCCAACTCTTGAGAATTTAAGTACCTACCTATATATTACATAATGCATAAATGCCGTACCATGTGAACCTTGCTTTACACTATCAAAACACTAAAAATCTGGTTTGGTTTAGAACGATTAGTTAAATCGTAATAGGGAATTTAACAAAAAGGAGATTTGTTTGGGAAAAGAAGTCGATCAAAAAGCATTGTATATTAAAGTACCCAGAGAAATACCCTAAAAAGACCATTTAAACAAAACTAATGAACCAGTAAATCTAACTTAATTATTTGAATGAATTCTTCGTTGTTTTGTTGTTTGACCCAAATTAGTGCAATACTTAAAGTAGGAAGTACACATGTCAAATCATAGGTATTCCTTTTAAATTAGTTCACCCATCTTCGTCACAACCATCACTTTAATTATTTCTCATAGTCCCTACCAAGTCAACTTTATCAAAGTAAATTATTAAATTATGTTCAGATTTGTAATGGTAAAAACCACATGTTGACCGTAAATAAGTCACATGAGGGTAGATTTTTGGACATGTATTTTTGGTGTGTAGTGCTCACTATATCTTTTTATTGTAGTTTACTGTTGCCTTTTTCTGCCCTTTCTTTCTTTTATTTCTATTTTTATGTTTTTTCATTATTTTGTGTTGTGTGTAATTAAGAGAAACAAATTTTTTTGTTTTTTGACTAACTCAAACTATTTCTCCCCCTCTCTCGATCCAAATCCTGTGTGTGCCTGCTACCATCATAGGTGTTTGGTAACATTGCTCTCGACCCTGAAACATCAATCACACGTCATAACAACTTTCGCAACTTTATTCAAGGTCTCATGCTTCTCTTCAGGTAATAAGAAATGTTGAAATAATATTACTTTTTCAATTTCATTTTCATTTTCTCTTTTTATCGCTCATTTGAAACTCAGAGAGTCTCAACACTTAATGCATCCCAAAAACTTAAAACCTTGAAATTAGTAATTGTTGAGGCTTTTAGTCAGTTAATCAAATCTCTCAACAATTTTCTAGAATAACACTAATTTCATATTAGATTCTTTAGAAAGCGAAACTTGCAATCATTGCTTGGGCTTTATAAATACAGTTTTCAGCTTGCGTTTATTTGTTATCTACTTTTTTATTTTTTTCAAATAACGCTGATGGTATTCATACTGAAAATTCAAAAAGCATGAATATAAATAGGGATTGATGAAAAGAACGTAGGTAAATTACAATCCATTGCAATAAGCTTTAGATGGGTAGTCATTATCGCTTATTGGGCTGATAATTTCGCGCATGTACAATACACCAGATAGGTATCAACACATTTTTTGTTCGATTTTTTCAACGAACGTTCATGGAATTTACATTGAATGATTACTGGATTAAGCATTGAATGAATCCATACTAACTGTATCTTAGTCAGTTTAGGTTTTGAAAGAATATTGGAATTTCGGATAATGAATTAAGCCATAATATCATAATATCGTCAAGATAGAAAAAAAGGGAGGACATTGAGATTAACTAGAAATCTTTGGGTGAGCAAAAACAAAATTTTAAAGGAAATATTTTGAACTTCTCGGCATAGGTACTTTGAAAATCATTAGTTCTCATAACGTTACTGATGTTTAGATGCCTTTCTGTCAATCAAAACCGTTTTTAATAAGGTCATAGGAATTTCTTTAGAACATTAGACTGCAGATTCGAAAAGTGAAACTTTATTATTCGTAGACTAATCCTTAATTTATACCTACCGTAATAATTTTCATCTTCATGATCTCTAGTTCATTCGGATTTCATTATCCACCAGCCACTAATCTCTCAACCAATCTCACAACCGCATTCGCGCATCTTTATTGCCATTATCTTCAACATGGTACCTGTTAGAACCTAACAGTACCTATCACCTTTGACACCTTCAAATCGTTTTAAATTATTCACTTGAGACAGTAGTAGTTCAGCACAGTGTGGTTCACTTAATCCAATAGTTCACTTATCACTCATTTTAACACAAACAAAACTGCATCACACTAGACAACTATATTATCAGTTTTCCTGTACGGAAGACTTGGGTATGTACATAGGTACACTACGTTTCACCATCAAAGTATAACATTGCTTATCATTCGAGTTGTTAGATGGTTTAGTTTGGTACACGGTTTGGTAGATGCTTCAATTCTTTCGTTTCTATCTTTTTGTACAACAAGTTTTGGTTCAATGCAAGCATGTTGTCGTAGCTCAGATTATTACACTTCTTTAATTTTGTACAACAATGACATTGTTCAGTATAATATTAGTTGCGTTAGCTAGGCATTGAATATGAGTAACATAACATGACTATTAGACTTACCAAGAATCACTCAGCAAGAGCAGGTAAACATTTTTCAAAACCTAGTATCTCATTTTTTAGAAAACCAAATAAAGAATTAAGGTGGGGGAAAAAGTCAATCTCATTAGGCACTTAAACTGACTTATTTCAATAGGCAGTTAACCTCCTTGCTCAGTGATTAATAAAAACCTCACTAAAACTGTGCTCTTGATTTTCCGATCTGTCGATTCTCTTGTTTCGTTACATGGAAACAGTATCAAAACAAAGCCATTCGTCTTCATTATTTTTTTATGGAAGGTGAACGAAGAAAAATTGCCATAGATAAAAAAGGTAACTATAAAAATTAAAGGTTACCAAGAATGGAGCTGCTCTCACGCTACTGGAAGACTAACTAAGAAAGCGACACCTACCACAAGAAACAACATTTTTCGACAACCCCCCCCCCCCCCCCCCCTTCCAACATCTTTGAGAATCGCTGGAATGTTTAAAAAAAATGAATAAAAATTGTTGATTTAAAAAAAAAAAAAAAAAAGGTTACCAAGAATTGCATTCCCATTTTTAAATCTGAAGAATTACTACCTACCTACCTACCTATAAGTACCTGTAACTATATTATTTAGGTATTGTTAGAATATTTGTATATTTCTGGCTGCATAGAACATACTTGAGTTTTAGATAACACATCAAAAACCTGAAAAAATTATATCTGTTACACAATGCCCACCATCGTTCCAGCATTTTGATGCAAGTAAGACCAAACTTATTTTATTTCTATCTAAAGATGAGCATCACATTGCTCGTTAAAATTGCGTAACATTCAACTTTATGAGCAAATTTTTCCAAGTTCTATTCTTTATTCACCAAAAATACCAACTTTAATGACATCAGAAATTTTCAATAGAAAATCCAACTCCTCAAGACCAACCTCCAACCTCTCAATACATCTTGGATCATAGGCTAATACAATAGGGCTGATTGAAGGCGGTTCACCTAGTTTGAAGTTTTAAATAACGAGATTATTAAGTAATATTGGAGTCCAGTAGATTTACCTAAAACTGAAGCCCAATTAAATTGACCCAATGAGAGTCAATGAGCGACTGGCGCTTGCCAATAGTGGCGCTGGCCCCGATACCAGCTACTTTACGCCTTGAGGGTACCATTGGTAATTTCATCAAACCCAACATGGTAAATATGATTAATAATACTTGTAAGAACAAACGTCAGCCAAATCCGGTGGACAATAAACATTCCTCAGTTACCAGCTGTGTTGAAAGAAGAATTTTCGAGGTGCCCCCATTGTTTGCTCCTCACTAAGTTTTATTGGAACACTTTTGGAAACTAATAAACGCGTTAGCAGTTGTACACACTGTCGATTCGCAAACAAATTGAACGCGTCTGATCTAAAAAGTATTTTGAAAGAGAAGGGAACGTGATTGTTCGCAGCACCATACAAACTTGATGAACTTACAGCTCCACAAACCTACGCAATCCACTGGATAACGTAGACGTAGACGTTTCTAGATTTTTTCTGTCAATTTATATAGTACTTGCTGTAGTATCGACAAACAAACAATCAACAAATATAGATATGTATTCCATATTTGTATGGGAATACTATATTTTACTTGATTTCCAACAAATGGGCAATATACCGGGATTTCATTTATTTTTCTTTATATTTTCCTTGAAAGTACACATAAAATCTCGTTGAGAAACGCAGCAGTCAATTTACAATTTGTTTTGAAAGTTGTGGAAATGTGAACAGAGCGCGGGAACGATGAGACGTCTCCATGACTCTTCGGCTCCTGTAGCTCCACGACGCTGAACCTGTTGCCAGTGCTTCAAATGGCATATGGCAGTAGTTATTACTCAAGCTGTCCACATTTCCACAGATCGCTGTCGATTTCCTAATTTCCAAAACAACATTGTAAAATAACTACTGCGTTTATGAATGATATTGAATGTGTAATTGATACCTATCTAAAATCAAGTCGTCCCCGTTCATGTGAAGCAGAAATACTTCTCCTTAGTTGAAGCAGGTGTACCCAAAATAATAATAAACATAATATGTATTCAATTAAAAAATTGTAATATTTTTAAACTGTATTTGTTCAAGATACTACGATTATATAGTATTGTAGACGAAAATTACTTTAAACGCTACATTAATTCGTCTGGCCCCACTAGTGTCAGCGAAGCCTAGATCAGGTGTTACTGTGATCCAATCCCGTGCAACCATTCACAATCACAGTACAGTACAGAGTAGGTATCTGATCTAAACCCTCCGTGAAAATCAACATCGGATGTGTCACTCCGATTCGAAAATGAACATGCTCACTCCCACGCACACTCTGCCCCTGAACATCCTCAGTGAATACAAAAGCGATGTTTGGTTTGTGGGTGGCTCGCCAATGTCTACCCAGCTTAAACTACCTCCTTCCTCAATAGAAATATCGATCAGAGGCCAATATCCGATTTAGAAAAAATGAATTAGTCTCATTCAACATAAAATAAATAAAAACAGCTAACAACGCTAGACCGGTTTCAGGACATCATCACTAACAAACAGGTGGTGCATACCGAACCTTTCAATTAGTTTTTTGATGATTCATTAATAAAGAATGATAAGAAACTGAATAAAAGAGCCAAGAAGAACCTATATTGTAGAAATAGTAAAATGGGTACTAACAGCCAGTCAACAGCAAATGTTCAATTCTCAAAATTATACTAGATAATAAAAATGCATAAATGGAAGAAAAATTCAGTGGATCACACATCATCTTCCTCTGATGAACTGGATATTGAATCGGTTTTGTTGCATCATCAGGGTTAACATGTGTCTTCACTTATGCGGTGTTTCCGATTTCGGATGGCATGAATGGTGAAGTTTTCATGATGCGAAGTGTTTGATAGGGAAAAAGAAAAAAGTTATGAACCTAGGTGATTCAATTCGAACTCCTGCCTTTTCCTCGCTGGTGCCCAGAAAAAGACCACTCGGTTACACAGGCCAATTGATCCACGACTGTGGGACATCCCCAGGTCATTTCCCTGGAGTCAAATATAAGGCAACCTTGGCTGAATTGGGGTCGAACAAATGATTGGAAGGAATTTAAAAATATAAGAAAGTTAAGAAATATTCCGCCACCTTTATCCCCCAGATACCAAGACCAACTAATCAAACCTCTTCAACTGCGAGTTTCCCTGAACATAACGTTTCCTGGAGTCAAATATCAGCTGTTGGGCGAATGAAAAGGTTAAACTGCTGGTTGTGGGCTCAGCATTTGCTATCTGAAAGAAGTCTCAGTCAAGCAAGGTCATTGCCACGTTGAGTTTTGACTCAGTGAGTGAGGAAGTGAGTATGTTGAGTCAAAAAATGTGATGCTCACAGTCTGGCTCGAGAGAGACTATGCATTCAAGTTGGGTCCTACTGAATGTGACAATGTTAATCTCCACAAATGAAAATATACCTTAACAGAATTCGAACTCATGCCTTTCCCTGGGAGAATGAGAAAGACCAATCGGCTGCCAAGGCCAATTATTCATACCTTCAACTGTGGAAGTTTTCCCTGAACGTAAAACAGATAAGTCAATGAAACAGAGTTCATGAATAGTTTTCTTTCAATGATTTTTCAAAGTTTGGGCCCTTCTGTCTTTCGCCAGATGTTAAAGTCCAAAAATGATTCATAACTATACCGAATTTGAACGCATGCCTTTTCCTGAGGGGAGCCCTGAAAAAGACTACCGACTTTAACCACTTGGCTACCCAGGCCAATTAATCAAACCTCTCTATCAGCAAGAGTTTCCCTGAATGTAAGAGGGGTGCTACCAAATCGTTCACCACTTTTCTGTATTAGGTACCTGCCTGCTTAATGGCCTTCAGAAAATGTTTTTATCTTTCGACAAGAAAATTGTTTGACTCAAGGCATAGGTCCCGTGATGTTACCATGCTGGTTTCTCCATTGAAACTACACAGGAAAACTTAGCAAGGTTACAATGAACGACCTGTACCTAAGTACACCTAGGTGTACAGATCTAACCATTAATAAATTAAATCCGTATTTCCAAGTTTCAGATACATCGTTTTATAAAAAAAGCATTTCTTCGTTCACCTTTCATTACTCAAGACGTAGGACAGCCCAAAAGTTGAACTAGAAAAAGGGGTTTTAGAGTCTATTCATGATTTTATTAGTGGTACTTCTTTCACACTTACTAGTAGTCTACAATTCCACGTTAAATAAACTTTTAAATTCTACATTTAGATGTGCCATTAAAAATTTCAAAAATTCCTTATACTAAATACATGCCTCTGACGACTTTTCTGTGCGCTAATATAAAGGTGTGCAACGGGTGAGAACTGGCCTTCGATAATGTTATCCTGTGTGAAGAACCGTCCCTGCGACCCGAGGAACAAAGTGGGAAACGAATGCGGGTCCAGCCTTGCCTACGCTTATTTCGTATCGTTCATCTTTTTCTGTTCTTTTCTTGTAAGTATGGCTTCAAAATTTTTCTGTTTGTACAATATATAGCTTTATTAATGATTGAGTTCCATACACTTCCATATTATTATCTAGCTCACATCTATAATCTCACGATATAGGAGAAAACTGTGCTGTTGCCCCTGTTCAATTTTACTAAAGGATAGAGAGTCTAGAATTCCTGTTTACGCAATACTAGTGTACTTTTTGGTTACATTTGCCACCAACTATTTCATCACCACAAGCGGCTTGTTCCATTTTAGAAATATTTTAGAGAACTAAAACTAACTAATTCACTGGCGACGAAGTTGTGGTAACCCATTTCAAAACGGAAGTTGGGGAAAAAACTTTGTCTATTTCCACGAAAAATAAAGAGTTACAATGTTATATCGATTTCGACGGTTAGGCCATCATCAGTAACAAGCAATAACTGAAGACACATAAGAAAGGACACAGCTTTTATAGGAGGACATCAGGAGGATTTCAGGGAAAATAAGTGTAAGTCTACATTTGCGAAACATCATAAGGAATCCAACATAGTTACAATTTTGATTTGACAGATATACAGTTTGTAGAATTTCTTCATTTTTGTCCAAAGGGAGGTATGTTGAATGTACTAGAAAAATTCGAAATGATCAAAAGTGATAGATCTGGTAACTGTTTGGTTTAAATGAGGATACACCTCAATATTTCTATAAGGTTCTACAATATTTTCCACCTTTCACTTCATCTGATTAGCTATAATCCCCCTTCACTTTTTTTGCACTTGATTGGTTGTACCTCCTGCTCCTTTCCTTTCTCTTGACCAATGGGATTCAATCTCCCTTCACCTGTGACTATAAAAGCTGTGTTCTTTCTAACGAGTCTTCAGTTATTGTTTGTTACTGATGATGACCTAACCGTCGAAATCGATTTATCATTGCAACTCTTTATTTTTCGTAGAAATATACAACGTTTTTTCATTAACTTCCGTTTTGATATTTTAGGGGTTTGGTAACATAAAGAAATTGAAATTGAATCATGTTCTCACAGACTCTCTCTCCTCAATATTTCACTTACATGTCTAGAAACTATTGTGAAGAGGGCTAGTTCCTATCCAATACTTTGCCAACTAACCTGTAATTTGTGAAGAGTCAGTTTTGCTCTAACGTTTCTTCGTCAATATAACTGTGAAAAAGTAGTGCTCTATTATTTTTATTTATTTATTTTATTTTATTTTATTTTTTTTTTTTTCATGTGGAAGTGCATTTCCATTTTTTATGGTTTCATATTGATGCAAGTAATACCTAGTGGGTGCTTATCTATACAATTAGAATTCAATTTAGAGTCATAAAAATGTGGACTAGTACTCAACCACTGTGCGTACAACAAGACAACAACAGCTTCTGTCTGTTGTGTAATTACGGCAATCTGGTAAAGTGTCTAATTTTAGGATGCGGACAGTCCACCCCAAGAGTGCTTCTCCAATAAGATCCACCTCACCCCTCTGATTGGCACTGGCCAATCAGCAGACCAAATGGATTCCAAAAGGATGTCCATTCTATGTAACATAATTCCTTTCATTACTCGGTACTTTTAACTCCCTTCTTGATTTAGATATAGGTACCTTTGTTGGTAACAATATACAGGAATCAGAAAATCTATGCAAGATCAGGTAGGTTCCTGAAAATGAATTCTGCCTTTTCTATGAGGCCATAACCTGGATATTATCAATGCAGATACAACCATGTTCAGTTATGTTTTATCTTTCAGATGTTGAATCTTTTCGTTGCTGTCATTATGGATAACTTTGATTATTTAACACGAGACTCGTCCATTTTGGGTGCCCACCATTTGGATGAGTTTGTTAGGATATGGGCAGAATACGATCCAAATGCAACGTAAGTGCCTATCTATCTTTTATGCGAATTATGAACATGTGAATTTATATGAATTATAAACTTCATATGGAACCAACTGTCAGTTGACAGTAAAATTGTTTGCATTTTGGCAATTTAATTATTGTACTTAAGTGAAAAGATTGTATTTGTGAATTATGAAAGTTTACTGAATTCAAATACCTTTGGATGCAATAATTTTCCAGTGACATGTACTAAAAAAATATATATATATTTCCATTGTGCTTCAAATACTAGATTATAAACTTCAAGTAAATTCACATTGATGATTGACAATATCCTAAATTACTATATTATCTAAATTATTAAATTATCTAAATTACTAAATTACAATATCCTATAATACAATAGAGAAAAAGGGGGAAAAAACAGGTAAAACGTGGAATCTCAATACATGCATTTGTCTCCATTTCCAGGGGTAAAATACATTATACGGAAATGTATGACATGCTGAAGAACATCGACCCTCCGCTGGGTTTTGGCAACAAATGTCCCAATCGGTTAGCGTACAAAAAGCTGATTCGGATGAACATGCCCGTCGATTCAGATGGCAAAGTGAACTTCACCACGACCTTATTTGCACTAATCCGCGAAAATCTCAGTATTAAAATGAGGAGCGGTAAGTAACACTTCTTACTATGTTCTATTCAGTCAGCAAGAACCATTACAAGCATTGGCAACCATGAATGGGTTGTTACATATTTTTTTAAAAGATAGTATCAAAATAATAACTTGAAGTACCATGCCAGAAATAACAAATCAGTAAATGTGTGATCCATGTTGATGATGATGGTGGTTACATTGTTTCAAACTCAATAGCGGAAGAAATGGACCAAGCAGATGAGGAACTCCGTGACACAGTGAGGAGCATTTGGCCATTGCAAGCAAAGAAGATGCTCGATCTTCTAATACCACAGTCCGAGGGTAATAACCTTTGCATTTCTATATATTTAAATTTTTTTGTAAGTAAATGACCTAATTTTATGGAGTAACTTAATAATCATTAGCCAGTTAAGTTTCAGCTTTTTAGGCATCACATTTGCCTGAGAAATTTACAATTTATATGAGTTATTACTTAGACTCAGAATATCATACGACACAATACTGAAGTTACGTACCTAGTAAAATGATAAAAGCTATGCCTAAATATGGTACGGACTGGTATAGGTTCCTAAGATCCCAGGCTGCAGTCCCTCTATCCTATGCATTATCTGTCAGAACTGGAGTTTTAGTATTTAGTGAAATAACTGTCAAGGTCCTAATAGATCAAGGTCTAGACGACAAGATTCTAATTTTCAGACATACTGAGGTGTTGCAGTAATGATGCAACTGTAACCGGCTCAACGAAATCTTGCTCAGAGCAATATGCTGCTTAGTAAATCAATGCTGTGTTTTTTAATAATATTGTTATAGTTGAGAAAACAATTGCCACTCTGCAAAATAACGAAGTATATCTTGCAAACCGACGCTGACGCGTTAGCTTAAACACTTTGTCCCTGCTATTACTGTCAAAGTTACAGTCCTAACAGTAGAGCAGGGAATGGCCGAATATCGCTGGATCGTCATACCTACATGTTTTCTTTCACAATTCCAGATGACGGGAAAGAATTGAACAATGATATATGAGTGGGGCGTAAAGTGGTGGGTTTATTGCTAGCCAAATAATAGGATAGAGGGTGAGAGGGGGAAGTGACCTCAGCTTGGAAGTGACTAGTGCAGGGAGAAGTGTTTCCTCGGTATAAATGGCTCATGGTTCGTCCACTCAAAGAAATCCGTTTGTAGGTAGGTAATGATTTGATTGAACGCATCCGTCTCTCACTCACCAGGCATGTACAATGTACCGATTCTTAAACAGATCAATTTGAATAGAAGGATATAAACGGATATCAGAGAAAGGATATAAACGGGTCCATGAACCAGTTTCTCTTTCAAATCAATATTAAGTCGAGGTACCGCGTATTACGTTCACAGTATCCTCAAACAACAGCACCCGTTTTACAGTTTCAGTGACCGTTCTCTCAAGTGATCCATTTGGGAATTTATTGTTGACACAGTGACTAGGCAGCAAGAGGGAGAATGCCAAATGATACATCACAGCACCAATATTAAACTAGGCCAGTAAGCTATTTCCCATAGGTTAAGTATACATTGATAAGACAAACACATTTTATTTTTGCAGGAAAGGGGAAGCTGACAGTCGGAAAAATCTACGCAGGTCTTCTCATTCTCGAGTGCTGGCGAACGACGCGATTCGGACAAATCGAGTCGACAGCAGCTCCAGTGAGTGACCACCTACAAAACCACCAACAAAGCGACACATGGCATAACATTATACTTTTCTTAATTTCATCTACCTCCATTCACCCGCACTTTTTAACATACCATCTTCTTCATTGTCGTTTACATATTCTGTGGTAAATCGAAGTATTCCCTCTTTGTTCTTACATTCTGAGAGAAAACACCTTACATGTGTACATCCCTTGTGATCTACTGTTGTATTACTTTCGGAACAGTAATTTAGTAATCTTTCCATTTGTCCCTCTATCGATATTTGTGTCTTCTTCCTCTTGGAACACATACCACAACTCACCATCTTTCTATATTTAAAATACACCAAAATGTACTCTTGAAGCATTATTCAAACAACAACATTCAAATTGAAGCTATGAATAGCACATCTTCTTGATTGGTTGAGTTTTCTTTTCTTCCATTCGTTTTAATTTTTCTATTGTTGATTGTGATTGATGTTTGTACTTCTTGATATCGAACAAAATAATGGCTGAACGTTTTTAAAAAGAGCTTCAGATTTTGCCTGGATGTATCACCGAATCTGATTCGTTTGTTGTATCAAACACTTGACATGCATTTGCCAACAATCTTTCACTTCAATGAAAAAAACGAACCAATTGAGCTAAATTTCCAAATGTTCGCCATAACAATCTTCGAACTAACGTGTCGAATAGGAAAACCCCCGGCTTGAAACTTTTAATATCAAGATGGGCAAATAGAGCTTGGTAAATTTTTGCGTTTTCTACATAGGTCAACCTATTATTTTGAGTTTAAAGTATTTAGGGACTTAACAGATCATACACTCAGGTCCTACCCTTATCACGTGATCTTCATAGATAGCGTAGATGAATATATTTTATTTTATATGCCCTTTTTTCATTAGGAATCGATAGCGTTCACCAAAGCAGATCTTAGAATTTATTGCTCTTCTTTTCCCTTTTTACGTAAGACTTAGAAACCAACTTAAAGTAGTTTCACTAAAAGGACTTCCCAGTGGTACCAGAGAGTTTTCTGTGTAAGTATTTTTGTGTGGGGCTTGATTGCTGTGTTATTCAAAGCATGCTTAAGGAAGTTGACCCTTTTTTGACTCGGATCGATAATGCAGAACCGTTTGGGACTGTAACAAAATAAATGCAAGCTAGAAAAAGTTTCATATCCAACATTAAGGTAGGTTCGTTTTGCAGGGCAGGTAACAATTGCCAACTTTCTAGTTAGCGACAATGCAATGTTTCAAATTGGAGGCTTGACTAATTAACAACACTAGAAGCCATGTAGTCTAGAGCTTCGTTCTCAGTACACGTTATGACAGTTCTCGGACTCATAAGAACTGGGACGGGAAATCCCGGGGTGTTCCGGAACTTGTAGAACCACTTCTGCACTACGAACCATTTCAGAACTTGGAAGTGGAATAACCTGTATATTTGTTTGTAACCTCACTCAACTCATGTTACCTTCTGGTGCTCCTTTTCAGCATATTTTTACTGCCTGTGAATATATTACTTATTATCCCCGTGAATATTACTCAACTATTACCCTACGGCAATTTAAAAAAATAATAAATAAAATTCCACAATAACTGAGGAGTATTCTCGAAAAAAGTTGAGTTTCGTAGATGTAGACGAGATCCAACTATAACTCCAATCTCGTCCTCATCGTCTACAAACCATGAAACACCAGCGTCGAAACTATCGCTTTCTGAACTTGACGAGCTAGTTGACATTTTGATCATAGAATAGGTACTTATACTAACGTATAGAGACCACAGTATGATTTTGATGAAGAAGAAGAGAGTTGTTTACTCCACGAGATCCGAAAAATTGTGAAATGCGCATGCGTTAACAATGTCCTTGCGTTCGAGTTCTGACAGTTCTGAAGAAAAAAAAATGGGGACTGTCAGAACCGTTCGGAACTGGGTTGGCAAAACACTGCGAACGCCGAACTCGGCGTTCTTGGCGTTTCGGAACTGGGCGTTCTGGCACTGCGAACGACAACACTCGACTGCGCTTGCCCACAACCGTTCCGAACTGGCAGAATGCACACTGAGAACGATGCTTAGAAGACTCCCGTTCTTGAGTTTCCCTCTAGAAAAATAGGATTTAAAGTTTTGCCAAGGTACAATACAATATACAAGATACAACTGTTGACCAGTACAGCGACTTACAGAGGTACCATACTGACTGTCTTTTCTCTCCTATATCCTAAAACACGTGGTCATTCAGGTCTCTGTGCATCTTGAACTGAAAAATTAAAGGACATATAGGGAGAGCACAGAGCACCAACTTGTACTATTCCGTTAGAATGAAGCCCCTTTACTCTAGTTCTAACTCAAAGAAGCTCACCATCATAAGTATAGGTAACAGTAATTCAAAGCAAACGGTATAAAATGAACGAATCTCTACCTATGTTGTCTGATTGCATTTATCGAAATCCTGAAAGTTGGCTTTGGAGAGCCACTGTAAAACAAACAAAAAATAATAGCATTCAAGTCCAGTTCGTATATCGAATCTCAAGGAATGGCAGGTAGCTTGAACGTGACCAATTCAGAAGAAAAGGTAGAGCTAGAGGTATAAAAACCTGTCAGACTTGAACGTCCCAGACATGGTGTTAGAGGACCCCAAGTAACGCCAATGTGTTTCTGCTTACAGGGATTCGGTCAACAAAGCCCCGCCAACCCGACAGAGGCGGTAGTATTTCCAAATATGCAATTTCTTTATTTTTCTCGATTACTAACAAATTTTTCTTTCCTCGTAGAAGACTTTGTTGCGTTTCAGTACTTTCTTTTTTGATTTGTTATTTCTATTCAAGCGCTTCAATTAGAAACAAATTCTGCAGCACCTGAGTATGAATCAGACAGTGTTCCGATATTCTAGAGAAATCGTTTTTGTCAAAAAACGATAAGTGTGTGTCTACACTATAAAAGTTGTTATTGTCGGCAATTTGCACACCACCACCGAATAAATTGTGGTCGTCTTCACTTTTTATCTATGCGAGGAAGCCGGAAAAATTTAGCAATCGCCCAGATTTATAACTGGAAACTACCTCCAATCCCACAGTTTTGTCTGATTCATAACGACGTGAAAAATGAACTTATGAATGCCTCAAAGCTAATTTGCATATTATAATTTGAAAACTGCATATATTACTATATCATTATGTTTTTTAAAACAAACAAAAAATTTTTTTTCCTCAATATTTTCGATAGTTTTATTACTTTTTAACTTTAATTTTCTCTCAAGCCACGCACAATATTATTTTATTTTTTTAACTTCTAAATTTCCTTAGTTTTAGACCATTTTTAAGTAGTTATTTGAGAATGCTAATATCGAAAAACATCAACAGTAAATTTAGCATGAGCTCAGGAAGGATATATTTCCTATTTCCCAAAGTATTAGGATAAAAAAAACTTAAAAACAAAAAAAAAACAGCTGGAAGCTTCAATTTAAGCATGTAATTAGTATTTGACTATAAGTAATTAAAATATTTTGATCTAGCCCCTGAGAATAATCGGTTCAAAAATGAATTTTCATATTTATCTGGATCCTGTATTTTTTCAACTTCGTCGAATCTCTTAAGCTTTAGTTTCTTGCACATGCATGAAACATTATGTTAATGTAATTGCATACAATATGTGAATGAATGTTTCTTGAGGAAAAACAATAGGTTTTTTTGCATGTCTGCACATTGCACAATTTTTTTAGACGATCATTTTTGGTTCACATTTTCTTTTAAATAATATTCATTTAAAACCGGGTTTAATTTTGTATTTTTTTCGAGTTAAAGTTTTGGTTGAATTAAATTTTAATTTATTTCTCTGAAATTAAAAATCAGATCTGTAAATTATTTAAAATAATATAAATTGGTAAAAATGGGAGTTTTTGTTTTGTAGTTTTTAATAATAACTATGACAACACAAACAAATTTTTGGGTTAATTAGCTGGAGGGCGTTAGGTTTCTAGGTAAAGTAGTCAAAGACAACAGAAGCTTCGTGCCTGTGTATAAAAGGGTAGATTCAGATACCTATAGGATTTTCACAGGTGACGGCAGCGAAGAAGTAAAGCATATTATAGTAATAACTCTTTCACTTATCTCGCGATTAAGCTGTTTTCAGGATCAGGTGCTAATAGGTTTCACAGGTTTAGGAAACTGTTCGCGCAACATTTTCGTTACCAGTTTTACTGAGAAAATATCTTGCAGAAAGAAGCGAGATTGGTAAGCAGCTCGATTTATTCCTCCACCTTGACTCCTTCTAACTCCCACAGGTTTCACTGTCCTATTGTTAAAATTTCTTAAATCCACAAATTAATTTCTTGAGCCTGTAGAACGCAATAATTATATCACAGCATAGTTATACGTAGTAAATATGTTGTGATAAATACCATGAAGCGCCTTTACAGTAGGGTAACTGTTACCCAAAATATAGCTAAATACACGTCACTAATACAAACACAAACCGCAATTAAATAAGATCTAAATGTGTCTCTCACCAATGTAAATATTCTTGGAGGCCTCTTGTATAAAATCTTAGTTTACAAAAAATAATTAATTAAAAAAAGTTGTAAATGATAGCCACACAATTACTTACAACACATCTACATTTAGAAACTAAACTTCAACTCGGCCATAATGCCCTCCTTGAAATTTTAACATTGATTCTAAGACTTTCAGAATCTATTGTAAATATTGGGGACATCTAGTACCAGTGGTGCTAATAAAAACTAAATTTGGGTTTTTGGGCTCGAACTTCAAAGTTGAGTTTGTATGCAAAAATGCTTACTGGCATTAAACTTCAGTCAAGAGGGACAGTTTGTTAGAAGATACACGTTTGATGGAGTTTTCAATATTCAAGCTCCTATTCAAGTGAAAAAACTTTCACATCTCTATTGGTAAAACTAACTGTAGTTCATAAATTGTCACCTATAGAATTAATTGGGTCCCACCTGATAATATAGGTAATAAACCAAAAGGTTTCAATTGAAGTGAAATCATTGTAATTGTGCAATTGTACTCATTACACAAATAATAACGTGTAGGTACCTGTGTAATATTTAAAAGGACTGTGAAACCTTCCTACTCATCTGCTAACCTAATTTCTCCTTGCTAACCCCCTTTAAGGCTTTCAATATTTTATTCGTTCCTAGATAGCCGGCCAAATTATTGTTTCCTTACCCATGCTACTTCTGAACTACGCCTGAAGGTGCAAAATGAAAAGAAAAAAATGCATGACTTGTTTTTCTGGCTTGAGCCATAGTTTGTTTGCTCCGGCAGCGCTCCTCGTTTTTTAACTGCCTCCTGGACGTAGCGGCTGGGAATTGGGCCAACGGCCGCCACGAGGATGATGAGGCGAGCTGCCTGCTCTCCAGACGGAACACTCTCCGCTCAAAGTAAGTTGATAACCAACACATCTCATAATATAATGAAAGTGTTGTAAGCCTCTAGGATTGCAGCAATTATGGTTACAAAAGTTTGGTTGGTTGGTCTTCGGAAATGATCTGAATTTAAATGAGTTGTCTTTTATAGTCACTCTACCCACCCCTGGGATTTGGGATTCAATTCTCATTATTAAGACATGTGAAATATTTTAGAGTTACAAACTAAAATTTCTTACAGTGAAGTTTTTTTCATTTATTTTATTATTATTTTTATTTATTCATTTTTTTCTTGTGTATTAAAATTCCTCTTTTTGGATTTGCATCACAAGTTTTAATGAGGAATCATAATATTACAGTCACATCATGCACCTTGATAAATTAAATGTACATACATATGTAATCAGCTGAGCTGTACATCAGCGAAGTTTGAACATTGGTACATACAGACCATAGGCTCTCCAGAAAACGTCTTCACAAAAGCTAACCTCTGATAATTACTGATTACATGTCCATAGTTCATTTCGAATTATTTATATTTTGAAAACCTTGAACTTGCTGCATACGGCTTACATCACTTGTGGATAAGTTATTATTAATACCTAGTACTATATTGACTGTAGGGGACATTTTAGGAGAGTGGGTCAAATATAAAAGAGAATTTATTTTTCTGATTGTTTTATTGCGATATAAAACATATTTTGTAGAATTATTATTTTTCCTCATAACGACCTAGTTTCGTACCTCATTTTCCCCAGCATTTTGGGAGCTTTGTGATCCCGTCATCATAGAAGGAGTAGGCGGGTATGAAGTCAATGAGGGTACCCTTATATTTTTAAATGAGAGCAGTTGAAATACGTTGAAAAAATACAGACACACACTCACTATCTAAGATAACCAGTTTTATTTTAACGGTTTTTTAAAGTTTTGTGCAAGAAGCTACGCAATAACACCCTTCCTGCCTGAGGGGGAACCCCCAAACTTTGAAAAATCATAAAACTAAACCACTCATTGTTTGAAAGTACGGGCGGTGTCAAAATTCTCAGAAGAAATCTACTTTCATTTAAAAATAGTACCAAAATGTAAATTTTTCAGACCGATGGATAATCCTCATTGAGGATGTAACGGCCCAAAAATATTTGATAACTCGACAGGAGTTCGAACTCGCATCGTTACAACTACGGGAAATTTCCCAAAGTTGCAAGAGAGCTATTTTTCTGGAGCGTAACATTTCCCGGGAGTCAAATACCAGCCGTCTCAGCTGGTTTGGGGTCGGACAAATGACGAAGTGAAACTGCAGGCCGCTGGCTCAACAGATGCTCGCTGGAACAAGTCAGCAATTGAGCGAGGTCATTGTCACGGTGTGTTTTGACTCAAGTGAGTGAGGAAGTGAAAGGTGCTAACGACAGAAAATGTGATGTTATAGTCTTTTAGCTCGAGAGGGATTTAATTAATTATTGTTTCGTATGATTTCGGGTCCTATATCAACTGCGCCACTGTAACGGCCCATAAGTATTTGATACCTCAACAGGAGTTCGAACTCGCATCGTTACAACCACGGAAAATTTCCCGAAGTTGCAACACTCCAACGATCAGAGCTATGAGGCCAGGGTTATCAAATCTCTTTGACTGTGAGAGTTATTTTCCTAGAGAGTAACAAGGACAAATGATACCACAGCAGTATCATAATCAAAACGTTAACCTCCCAATGCTTCGATGACTGGGCCAAACATGTATAAATCACATAGAGAAAGGTTAGGGCTGTGGGGAGGATGTTCAAGAGTCTCCCAGAAGTGCGGGTGCCACTTGTACGCCGTTCTATCTAACAGTTCTGAGTAACAGTTGTTGGGAACTGTTACCGAGAACTGCTTTCAACTCAACTCCCTGGAGTGAAAAAGGCCTTAATCCTCCACAGAGAAATTCTCCTTTATATTTTTTCCACTCTTATAGTATAAGGTTTAGTTCGGATATCAACAAAGAAAAATCTGGTTTGATCAAGTTCATGACTGACAATCAGTTCATTTGTTCTGTTAAACAAGATGATTTCATTTGCTACCATTTCCAATTCTATTTATATTACACTCTATTTTAAGCCTTGTTTGTTTTCAAGAAAACCTAAATTAAAACATACCTATCAAAACTATATTGAAACATCTTGTTGGACTTTTATGCTAGTCAATATGACAAGTTAGATTAATCATTGAAAGCAATTCCTTGATCAACTTGTATAGATATTGTTCATTTTTGTTTGTTACAGGTCTAAAAAGGTGAAGGGGTTATTACTAAATGGTGACGTTAAATGTTGTGACGTAACAAGTTAAGATGAGCAAAATAGAAGAATAATTCCATAGTCATTCTGGATAGATTCTAGACACGATCTTCTAGTTCTGAATTGTACTCTAGGATGATAATTTACATGTACGATAGAGAGGAGATGAAAAAAACCCTAACGACTTACCGTACTAGTGTTGTATTAAGTATTCTGCGTTGTCGAAATTAGTCACAACCGAATTAAATTCGGAAAATACGTTCATGTATTTTATGTAATTTTGTTGTTAGATGGTTCTTTTTTTATAGCCTGAATTTTAGTTATAGGAAGCGTAATTTTGAATGTAAGTAGACAACGAAAATACAGAAATAGTTCATAGGGATAGAATTTTCTCATCATTGTTGAAAGCAAGTCTAGATTGTGCCCGTCGTAGTTACTGAAACAAGTTTCCACGAACAATTACAACATTCACTGGAGCATAGAGCATCCAACACTAAAACTGTTAGGTTTTCTTCGCTTTTTAAAAATACAAATAGATTCAGTTAAAATTTAGTTACAACCTTACGAAGGCTGATCATGCCAAAGTTCTTTTAGGCTTATACCAAACCGTAGCTACGATGTAGGGTGTCACAGTAAATACTTGTTCCCCTATTTTGTTCAAGATAAAAAATTCTCTGTCCAATAACATTTGTGATGTCCTCTTATATTTGAACAAACTAAAACGTTCTGGCCCGAAATTGCGAGTGTATATAATGAAAAATATTCCTTTTTAATTATTATAATAATTATTTATACATTTTTTTAAATTAATTTATTCTTTGTTGACGAAGTAACACTATCTTCTCTATTAAGACTTTGTTTGCGTAAATCATCAGTAATCTTTCATCAATTTTCTCCTGAATTTAACAGAAAAATGTGATTTTTCACATCCAAGCTTATACACATTTAACTCTCTCGCAATTACAGTGTTGACACCCAACTTGAATCCAAGTAAAAAATTAATAAAATAAAATAAATAATCAAAATGTAGAATATTTTTGGACTTATTTTTAAATCTTGAGAAATATAGGGAACACAGTGGAAGTATGAGCTGGGATACCCTACACATATATTTAGGCTGCATGTTGCATGCATTAGTGGTCGCATGGTACATTTAAAATACTTTTCAAATCTTATTTCATCCTTCCATTTCTAAACACCGTTTCAAAACCAAATTCAAATTTCGTGTTCTGCATACTTTTACACAGTTTTTATACATGTATATAACGATAAAGCACTGTCCGCTAGGATAATGAATTCCTAAAATGCATACTAATTGTATTTATCATGCATACTTTTTCTAATTGCGCATTATTTATTTTTGCTTAGAATAAAAGTTTTAGTAAAATGCAATTAAAATCAACGTTATCATTTCTAATGTATTTTTATGCAGTGGATATCATCAGCTACTCAAATATTTATATGTAGATGTGATTAGAGAAAAAATCGAACTGTGTTGAACCAAGGAACCTAATTAACTTTATATATGTAAAACTACACATCAATTTACCAATGAGTACAGTAGACTTAGGATCAACCGGCCACCCATTTTGGTTTCTTTACCCCCCCCCCCCCCCCCCCCCCCCCGGTAGTCTTCATTTCACTCTCCACGACCCTCCCGAAAGGTTGGAAGAAAAAACAGCATTTCTGTTTCCCGTATCTTGGTGTTGCACGGCATTCCAGAAAGTAATGAGAAGGAAATCGTTCCTTTTTTCTTTGAGTCTCATGCCGGTGAATAAAAATAAAAATAACTAAAATCATTCGCCCTTCGTTCACTTTCTAGGAACTACTTTTGCCCCACGTTATGTACCTGCATGCGGGGGCAAACATACTTTATCAGGGATCTAGGTACCCCCCCCCCCCCCCCCGAGGTGCAATGGGGGCCTAAATCCTCGATAAAAAGGTAGAGGAGGTTGACAGTATCCCGTCAGAGAGATACCACTCCTACTAATAGCATTAATGAGCTATGTTCGGAGTAGATTGGATATCCAGGATCTGGATCACCCATCCAACGCCAAACTCAGCTTCTCAAAAACACGAGGAAAGGCGTGCGACCCCGTTGTTCACCAACAGGGCGACGACAGCGCATTCTCTGAGATCCCGACGGGAACTCTGTCACAACTTGGAACACGGAGCAAAGGAAAATTATTTCCCTGATTTGTTACCGGTTCTGTTTAGCCGTATTTTATCAGTAAATGGTATAATTTTTACTATGTAAATAAATAAATAGTTACTTGTTTACAAACTGTACACTGCGGGTACTCTATTATTAATCAAGTACTTATATGTTAAACTATGTTAAACAGTAGTTAATTTTTCTCGCAAAAATTCTTGCACATCGGATTAACCGGCAAAAGTACCAACCGGTCTGGCTCGGGTCCCCAAGCTGATAGGTTAAGAGAGAGTCTGCATTACGAGAGTGCATTATTTCAATTTGTATTGAGGTTTGCTAAATAGATTCATGCCAAATCAATATAAAGACAAAAACAAACATTACTTATATTAGGTAATACAGAAAAGTGAACTTTCCACTCCGTAACCAACTTTTGATTTAAAAAAAAAATACATGAACTACCTAAGTAATTTTGAAAAACGAAACACAAATACCTAGGAAGGCTAGATTTTCATAATTTATAGATTTGTTGGCTTTTACTCACTTAATTATATTCGGTAGGGAGACGGTACTTGAATCACAGAAACTCTGAACACAGTCAATACGCATCAAGTTCAAGGACAACGTATATTCAAAGACTTCTGCTGAAACATGATAGTGAATCTCTATGACTAACTCATGTTCACAAAGCTGGTAGAGTGTAGGTAATATTTCACACATGTTGGTGCAATTTCACATTTGTGCACATTGTATAAATCAATGGTCTGATAAGTTGAGCTGAAGGTTGTGTTCAAATAAGTCAATCAGATAGACCCCCCTTGGTTTCATTATTAGTAATGAGCTAGCTGATGATAGCCACTGAAAATATAATAGCATTATTTGTAGAACGACTAATAGAAGGGTTGTTTCCATGTTGGGGCAACAGCAAATGGACCTCCAAGACGTCGTGATTCCGTCTAGGAGGCCG
The DNA here is from genome assembly GCA_030762985.1 of Adelphocoris suturalis. NCBI lineage: Eukaryota > Metazoa > Arthropoda > Insecta > Hemiptera > Miridae > Adelphocoris > Adelphocoris suturalis. Next base: position 116,618,057 of record CM061041.1, on the reverse strand, counting down.
TCAGTGGAATCGTTGCACGACAAACACCTCCATCCGACTGCCAGCTATCGAGGCCAGCAGCACAGACCTCGATCGCGCTCCCCCAGCATACGGTAAGCATCTCACTTTGATACCTATGATGATACGAGAATTTCAGAAACACAGATCCTCAGTTCCCACATGGCTTAAACCCTTAGCATACATATGTATTCATTCAAGTTAGTATGAGAATTCCTTCAAATAGGTATCTTTGGTACACAATTACAGATACATATTTCAAATGTATAGGTGTGTCCTGATGGGTTTTTATATGTTTTACCTATAAAATTCTGAATTCAAACGCTCCTTGCCTCGCTAGGAGAGCTGCTCTCAAAAGCCCCATTGGATCATTCAACAGAGACATTTTTTCCCATCTCTGTTTTTCCCAATATTCGGCATCATATGTATTCTACAAAAAATAGAAGCGATCCCGAGAGGCACTGGAGTGGAAGTCACCACTTTCTGTTAAGAGGATAATACTCCCTTGAAATACATCCTGCAATAGGTAGTAAAAGGGGCAGCATAGTTCCCTATATCAAAGTTAAGACTAATGCTACCTTAATGCTAGATGGCATCACAAGTAAACGAGTAAAGTCAAAAGTAGAAACGATTTCCCTGCTTACACTATTACAAATCTTTTAGTATCTTAAATAATACATTGTTTAATACGTTCAAGCTTAGCCCTTCAACTACTCCTGTTCTTAGAATTTGTGGTGAAGTCCTCCCTTCCCTCAGGTGAAGGAAGGTTCTCCGCTACACCTGTAACCAGTTCTGATCAGATTTATTCTTAATTCTTTGGAACCGAACCCCAGACGCGCCCTAATTTTTTTAGATACTTATTATACTTATTCAGTAGCACCTCAGAGAGTCGTTTGATACATTTGGCTAGTCGAAAAAAGATGGTTACTATATTCCGACTACTTTTTCAAACACTTTTCTCATAGCGAGGATTAAATGGTACCTACTAAATGGTCCCATAAGATTGTTCAGGGACCTGTGACAATGAAAGCTTATTGGTTTATTCAATCCTTCGGTGCTCCAGCCAGGTTTGACATTACTAACACTCAGGTATACAGGAGATGATTTCCGTTCTAATGTAGTCGTAGGATTGGGTCTATAGCATTTTGTGAATACATTTTGCTCTGTTTTCTTTATCAATTAATAATTGTCCATTTAATGGTAGAGGGATTTAGGATTCTGAATTTCAGCAACCCTCCACTGCGACACAAAGAACCTATTGTGGATTATAACTAACCATAAATGTTGAGTATGCACTGTGCTATTATCACCTCTGCACCTATTAACTAATGAGGTACCGCTAGAAAGTTCTGGTTTTATCCATCACAAGTGTTTTAGCCTTCGCCTTGAATTATTGCATTGGACCATGTAGGAACAGCCATTCGATTAATAGAAAATTGGAAACATCAAAAATAACTTGCTTTTTCGAAATAATGGAATCACTGAATTATTTCACCTTACAGCTTTTTCGTTCTTTTCTGAAACCCTGGTATTTGAATGCCTTTAAAACGTAACAGATTACATAAATATTCTTGATTCCACACAATTTCAACATATTCTAAACTGATGAGTGCAAAAATAAATCTTGTAGTTCATTATTAAATACAATCAGCAAATTACTGCACATCAGTTTATTGATTTTTGTTATGGCAACTTTCCACGTAAGTATATCGATTATTTTTCTGTGATTAATTTATTAAATAATTAAAATATAACGTTTTACAAGTTTCTTTTTTGTGACTGAAGTATAAAAAATATACAGTGACTTTCAATGAGTTAAAACAAGAAAACTAAACTACCTTCACTCAAACCGATCGAATTAGCTAATGTTGCACACTTTTTTTGTTTACCCCTTTATATCCTTTTTATCCATTTCCTAATTTACATGAATTCTAAATTTATTTGTTATTTTCAGTTCATAGATTATGATTTCAAGTTTGCAAGAGCTGCACGCATTCACGCATTGCGTTATCTTCGTTTCTTTTCATTTCCTTGTGTTTTACGTAGTTACCTAACTGTTGATTTTATTTGTAATTGCATTTTCATAATGGCTGATTTTCAGTCAGTGTTTTTGCTGTTTAATTTCATATGTGTTTTTTAATTTGTTAAATTAAATTTTGTTCTGTTTTGTTTCGTTTAATAACACAACCGCTGTTATTATTCCCTCTCTTACCTTCTCGTTTTGACGCTAAGTAGCACAGAAGAGGCACTGTATTGCAATCAAAGGTATCAATTTCGGCACAAACGCAAGAAGTTCTTTCCTACCTGATCCGACGTCTATTTCCAATCATCTCCCTAATGATCCATGGTTTTTGAAAACTAAATAGGATATGAAAAATCCAAACACACAGTGTTTTTTGTGCAATACCGAGGAGTACAACCCAGAGGTTTTCAAACCAGACCAATTTTGCGAACTAAAAATGTTAGCACACCTTTTGTGGTCATTCGGCATAGCACAAAACATTGATAAACAACGGCACAATAAAAAACTAAATGTTATCATAACAAAACAAACGCGTTGTTTGAACATACACGTTTGAGTGAGAACATACAGGAGCAGAAGAGTGGGTGGTAGGTGATCATACTGGAACATCAGTTCGCAACTCAACTTTCAGTCCAGCACATGAGATGACTTGGCGATTTTTTCTCTTCTGATTTATGTTAGGAAGTCCTAGATGGTGGGAAAGTGGATGACACGGACTTTGGCGAATTTTCCAGAACTAGGTGGAAAAATCCAAGTTTTCAGGAGATTTCAAGAGATTTGATTTCTCAAATGCAGGTGAGAATTCCAAGTTTTCAAGACCAACAACGGTTTCCGCATATTTGTGTACAAACCCCATTTTCGCCACTCATTCTACGGAAATCTAGATTTCAGGGAACCAAAACTGTTGCCATGTTCGTCGACTGCACACAACCGTCTTGAAATTTTTACTAGACATTTGGCACTATGTCAGAAAGATGAGGTGAAAATTCCATAACGATTGAGAGGGTTTGGTGAAGTAGGGAACACTACTGTAGCACCTGAAAACGGGATTTCTTTATATGCTCTCGAGTGGCAAAGAAGTGGCGAAAGGCAAAAACGGTTGGTGGTTTTGAATACAAAAATCTCAGTAACCTACATAATCCGTTGCTGTCAAGTTGTCACTTGGGGTTGTTCCTAAGTAAATTATCATGCCACTCATCAATACGGTACTCCTTAACGTCCATTGCGAAGTTTTCACCTTCATCTGTATCTGGCAAACGCGACGGAGTGATAATGACGATTTCGTCGAGAAAACCAAAAACAGTTGTTCTAACACGCCTTCATGCCCCCTTGTAAGCAGGTTAAAAGGTGACAAATACTCAAGTTTTCCGATTTTATACTGTGATGTGAAAAATAAGTGATATAAAAATCTCGATGTTTCAACTTGAATTTTTACACCTAGATGGGACAAATTAAGCAGGCAACTGTGCGGCGTCGGGTAGGGCTTATTACATAGGGAGGAGGCGGGGCGCTCTATGCCCTAGTTTGTCTAGTTTATCGTCTGTGTATCGGCAAGTATTAGGTTTAGAGAAATTACTTGGTCTCAAATTGTCAACATTTGAATTTTTCACAAATTTTGTCACATAAAATATCGTCGTAAAGAGATTATTTCTCACAGAATTTGCCTCCAATGTTGAAAAACATAAGCAATTTGAGGCTCTAAACAGGCCTGAGTAAACAGACTTAAATAAACCTTGAAAATTAATGGATGAAAAACAATCTGAAAGCGTTTCCACCTACTTATGTAGCTGGTATGGTAGGTATTTAACGGAGGCAAGTAGGTAGGTACTTACTACTGCTTTAGACTTCACTTGAACAAAGGGTCGGGTTTTTACGATTTTTTGGTATGTTGTTAAGACCATGAGAAGTAAAGACCCAATTTTGCGTATTCCGAATACGTGCGAGTTAAGCTATAGCTAAAAACATAAATTTTCGCACTTTTTTCAGTCTTTTTGATTTTATGCTAAAACAAAGTTTGTTGGCGAGAAAACGTACATTTTGATAAATTTAAGAGAGTTAAATTCTGAATTTAAAAAAATACACGAATTTGAAATTTCAATAAGTAGTGCAGTCGAAATTGCTAGTAAAAAAAACTTGGTTTTCATTTAGGGAAATTTGTTCGCTTAAAGACCAAAGACCAAAGAGCTCAAAAGCGCTCCAGTCTCTTAAATACCTAAATTATCAAAATTCGTAAAACGTCATCTAATTCTGTATCTAATGGGTACCAAAACTTGGAAATTTGGTCTAGTTTTAGCGTAATAAAGACGAAAAATTCAAAATTGTCACCATACTTCTCCTCCTTCCTTCACTACACCTGAGGTGATTTGTCTAAGTGAGGTTCATTTTGGAATGGCTACTCCATTTTAAACGGAATTTAATTGTATTATCCTGAATAATATTACGGTCGGTTTCAATTAAATTAATACGAATAAAATACCAATGTCCTTAGAAAACTATCAGGCCAATCTGGGAAACATGAAACATACAAATACGAGTATAATCAATAACTATTTATTAATAATAATAATGTAATGAAGATATTTAAAATAAGGTAATAATGTAATATTGATTGTAATAATGAACCATTTGAGGACTCCTGACGAAATACTCGTTTAAACTAACCCTGCCTGTGGGTATCCAGAAGAAATATTCGTTCGCAAGCAGCTGGTTCCTCAGGACTCCAGAAGAATAATTCTTCCGACGACGTTTGCAAATAAGGGAGGGCAACACTCACCCTGCTCTCACTGTTTGCACTTCCTACCGACAACTGTTTTATCAACAGTGGAATGGTATTTGCATTTGACAACCAGCTGTCTGTATCTAAGTTCAACTGAATTTCGCTGTAGGGGATGCCAGACAAGTTCAAGCAGTTGATGAATCCTTTACTGTACGTGCAGGTCCCAGCGCACTCTCTTTTATACCCACGTGATATTTGAATCTTTGATAATAGAAGGTGATGCCATTAACGTACGTTCCGTCATCACTAGCATGTCGAATACCTAAGTACTCCACTAATCACTTGCTAATGCCTACGGATCCTCTGAAAGGTAGGAAAATGATAATTTTACAATTGCCACTAGGGAAAATAACCCTTTAGATTTAATATCTGTGGTGTCGAGCTGTTGAGCCATACTCAACCGTTATCCAGCACCAGTCAATAGGTTTAACCGCATGTCATAACTATTTTCGGACAGCATGGTATGTCCTCATCATGACATAGGAGGCAACCTGGCTGATATTCTCCAATACAGTTTTGTTGTCAAATTATCAGGATAAGGGTCAAGAAACGAATAAAAGTCCTTATCGCCGAGCTTTCGGTTTATATAAAACCATCTTCAGGGCTCAAGGATCTTTCACAGTGTCATAATATAGGACACGGTCACGGATTTAGAAGTCAAAATTGTCATAACAAAAACAAGAAATGGTTGCAGTTGAGGCTGACTAGGGTTGGCACGTGAATAGGACTTTAAAAAAAAAAAAAAAAAAAAAAAAAAAAAAAAAAAAAAAACGAAAAACTAGAGGCTAAAATTTAAAAATACTTTGAAAAATACTGCTGGCAGGCATAAATAGAGCCCCAGCAGGCATATAGAGAGATAATCTCTTTCTCTACTTGTTCCTGGAATACAGTTTTGGTTGAAGCTTTCAAAGCTCGTATCCGCCACCGCCAAAGGATTCTCCTTCCCGTTCTCATAACATGCATTATGGAGGATCTTAAGGTCAGTATGTGTGAAGAACACCACTGTATTTTGTGCAGTCACTTGCACTAACAGAATCTCCTCACCACACTTTTGTGGAGATATCACACAGTCCAAAAATAGTTGCTGGATGAGATAAACCCGACAGACAGGGGCTATAACAATTGAGCATGGCCTAACACCCGAGGCGCTCAACAAATATCCTTATATTATGTGGGTATAAGTGAGAGTGCACTGGGACCTGAAGTTTTAAAAAGACTAGCTTCAAATGCTCCACTCTCTGCATCAGCTCATTGGCGATAGCTGCATGAACTGGCCTTGAGTCACCCACAGCGAATTTGAGTTACATAAAGGTGTAGTCAAGGACGAGATAATTATCCAGACATGCGGATGTAGTTGAAAAGGGGGAGGCAGTAGCATTCCCTACCAAGTGAAGGAGACTGGTGTACGAATATTAGTTATTACAGTCGGTATTACATAATAATAATAATAAACCATATTTTACTCGTAGTTACTTATCTTTATTACAAATTTCTACAGCATTCATGTTTAGAGTTTTTCATTTGGAGTAACTGCTCAGAGACTGGAGCGCTCAGAGTCATAACCTGAAAATTTTCCAAAATGGAAAAAATGGTCGTTTTTTGACAAGTAATTACGGCTACACTACGTATTCAAATTTCAATCTTGAATAGGTTGTTCGACGCAGAATTTAACTCACATTTAGCAGATAACATTATGATTTTTCATGATAATAAATATGGTGTGTCTGGGAGGAAGAAAAATTTCTGTAAAATTGGCCTAACAGGAAGAGAACATAGGCAAACAGTAGGTAGGTACTTCCATTTCTTCGCATTCTCAAATTGGCATACCATCATTAAATACATACCTAGCATGTGAATCTTCAAACGCTTTCAATTTGTTTTACATCGTTTATGGAACTTCAGCCATCAGTTAATACTGAAGTTTATTGTAAGTAACGTTTTTAAACTTTGGAGCTAAATTTTGTGAGAAAAAATACACTTTATAATGATATTTTAAAAGACAAAATTTGAATTAAAAAAAACAATGAGCCCAACTGCATTTCTGTAAACCTGATTCTAGCCAAGATACCCAAGGTACAGACAATAAACAAGGCGCAGTACGGCATCAAGCGCCCCAACTTCCTCACCATGAAATGTGCCTCCCCCAAAGCCGGCATCTACGTTATGACTATTTTCTTCTATACTTTCAAAATACTAAGACATGAATAGTCACAATATATTGGAAAACTGAAGTAGCTTTATTTTCCAGTCTGGTAAACCAAAAAGCCCTTGGAAGGGAACAACATTTTTGACTTTCAACAATATCCTGTGTACCTGTGCAGTACACTTGTTACATTCAACAAAAATGTTACAATCAAAGAGGTTTGATTAAGGGCCAGGGGTACACAACCAGTTTAAACCTCACTCAACGTTTACTCTGCGTTTAAACGGATAATGTAGTTTATGCCAGGTTTACAAGCTCTGTTCAAAGTTGAACGGGCGTCAAGGGCCGTTTAAACTCAGTTCTATGGGAAAATTAGTCTAGCGAGTTTTATTATTGAAGAAAGGTAGAAAAGTCCAGAAGATATCTCAGATGAACAATGGATTGTGAAATAGATGGAGGTGTGTTCAAGGCAGCCGCGTATCTTCCAGGAAGGCCCAAATCATTTCGGAAATGGACTGAATAGGTACTGTTTGATTCTAGAACTGTTAGTTCAAATTTCATTGACTTTGCTGCCTTGTTAACAGCATCCGTTAACACTGATCACAACATCAGAAACCAACACTCAACACCATTCAACAGGTTATTATCAAACGATGCCCAAAATCAGCGGTTTGCTACATGGAACTATAACTAGGCTCGTAGTTCCATGAGTTTATGCTGCCTTTTTATCTTCATCTTCTCTTCCTTTGACGTTTAAACTCCAGTTTTCTAAACCAAAGTGATAAGAGCTTGTACACACGCCAAACGCGATCAGCAGGTTAAACCAAGTTTCAAAAGTAAACGAAGTTTGGCTATGTTTCAGCTTAAACCCTGACTTGAACCCCTGGGCCTAAATGGTCTCGATAGCCGAGTGATTTAGATAGCGACTTTTTCCTGGAGGAAAGGCGTATAAGTTGAAATTCTGCCTAGGTATCTATATAACTTTCAATAGCACAGCTGGTCGTAACAGGCTGTTGTAAAAGAGTTGCGTGATAAGCTGAAAGTAGCCAAATCCCACAAGAAGTATTCATGGTCCATTACGAAAATCGGATAATCGAATTCGCCTACATGTGATGGTGTTATGAAGCTCCCCTCAAAACGCGTTCCTTGCGGGAAAAGCCAAATCAGTGCAGGTTACTTCCTAACCACGTTATTAATAACTATATCATTATTTCTAAAATTATAAACATAAAACTTATCATTCAATAAACTTAAAACTCGAGAATTTAAACAACTTTCTTTGAACAACGAGAACGACAATCATGTCTCATTGATAAGGATGTTTTGCTAAGCAGCTGATAGGATCGTTGCTACCTACTGTTCAGATCCAACGTCAAAACTATGGGACCATAAGTAGGTACCCCTAATTATACCTCATCTCCATATACCTACCGGATGTAATTTCTAGGGGATGAATCACTTTAAAGTAAAGATAACCCTATTTTTACTCATAAACTGCAACTGATATTCATCCTTTTTAGGTAGCATGGAATACGATAAGCGTCAAGAGGTTTCTCTTCTTAAGCTAACCGGAAAATGTAGTAAAGCAAATAAAGGTTGTTGACTGACTAAGATCAGCAACAGGTAGGTAGTTACACCCTCGGCCATTAGTCTTTCATGCCATCAGTTCAACTATTAACCTCCATTCACCTACTAATGTCTGCTAGGTAGCTGTCTCGCTAGGCAACTGTCTCGGACGGAGTAGTACATTGGGGCAAGAGCTCCAAAAGAAACAGTGATAAATAAACATTAGTTGTGCGACTAAAATTAGATTTATGGAGTAGATTGAACTTAAAAAAATAGGGGTAGTGATAAAAAAAATAGTAAAAGGGTTAACGTAATCCAGAACATTCCATTCACAAGAAACAGAAAAGCTATGTACCTACTGCTACATATAAAGAAACTTCTGCAGTCACAGAGGTTTAATTAATTGGACTCGGTAGCCAAATGGCGTAGAAGGCGATCTTCTTAATGGCTTCTCTCAGGGAAAGGAGGAGTGCGAATTCTGTCGAGGTACCTATGCATAATTTTTGGTTTCACGAACTAAATTTTATAACATAATCCCTCTCGATTCAGACTGTCAAAATCATTTTTCTGATGGAGCATCTTTCATTTCCCCACTCACTCAGTCAAAACACACCATGACAATGACCTCACTCCGCTGAGACTTCTTTCAGCAAGAAACTGCTGGGCCTGCAGTTTCACATCATCATTCGTCAGACCCCAAGCAAGGGCAGCTGATATTTGACTCCAGGGAAATGTTACGGATAGGGAAACACCCACTGTCGAAAAGATTTGATTAATTATTCACCTCAATTGCCAAGAGCTATAGAAGGCGTTTTTTTCTGGGCTTCTCTCAAAGAAAGGCAATAGTTCAAATTCTGCCAAGGTATCTACAATGGGGAATTTTCATGTTTTATATTTGCTCTATAGAAAGATCCAAGCGAGAACTTTGTAATAAGGTGCTTTATGATGGCTCTCATTTGCACGATGACGTCAAGACCACCACCCACCTGGGGAACTCTCAGCTCCCTGGCAGAGCTACGTCACTTAATCTTCATACCCGTTTATTGGCCAAACTAAAAGGTCTTTTGAGCTGAAAATTGGTATTACTGGGTTTTCAATGCGCTGAATCCTAATCTGAGGTCGAAAGTGGGAAATTCCAACACATGAAAGTTCCCCATTTCGGGCCGTACCACTACTACATGCCCTTTTCTCTGACCAGATTTTGACTGTCAGGAAACCTCTGTAAGCCTAATGTATGAATCAAAATTAACAGAGCTTGAAATTTTTGCTCTTTATACTGCCGGCAAGTGTTTCAGATGTTTACCTTCTGGTTCCGCAAATATAATCAAATGGGATATAAATGGTTTGAATGAATTTTACTAGGTACTTGATAAGTACCCACTAATTCTGTAGCGGGCACGCAATCTCAGCCCCTAAAGTGGTTAGAGGAGTGACCCCACATTCTGCAAATTCAATTTTAGTTCTATAACTACCTACTAGATGTACTTATCTAATAATCTCATACAATCCTAACTCGTGAACGGTTAAGAATTACTAAATTACATCAAGGGACAACGTGAAGAATCCGACGGAAAACTGAGCTTTAAGCTGTTTCTTTGAAACTTTATAATCAAGATAAACTTTCCACACTTCAGAAAGCCCTTCAGATTGTGTTCCGCCAGATAATCCCCATCCTTTTACAACACTACATCATTGAGGGGTCAGTTCGAATTTTTAAAAATTCTTCAAATTAGGTAGGTACTCTAAAAAAACAATTTATATTTTAACTTATCAATTTTTCCCAAGTGTAGATAATGATTGAAAATCCTATTTCAACCGCTACAATACTTCTATACGTTAAATAATAAACACAGGGCACATTTTTTTCGAGGTGACAGTGATTCAACGAGCTCTTCACTTTTGTTGATGTTGTTCCTGTCTTTATTTCGTTTTTCCATAGCCACCACATTATCAAGCTGATTGTAGTGTTCCGTACTATCGAATGCCTCCCCGAGATGATACATTATCAAGATGATTTATCTACAATCTTCCAAAACGCAGAGGCAGTTCAAAAAGCTCATGGAGGACGGATCCTACTCTTCCCCCAAGGATCGCTGGTATTAGATAGTTGTGATGGCCTATCAGAGTGGTTCGTATTCCTGTTCACATCCACTTACGACTCTTTGCAGATAAGCCCATAAACTTTTGAGAGATTCAGTGAATGCCATACACGTTGCCTGAGGACTCTCAGGGGCACAAAGGGCAAAAACTGAAACAAGAGCCACCCATTTTCCCACTTCTCCCCACAAAATTTTTGCTTGATTCTGGTGTACCAACAAAACCCCCAAGGATTCCACATTTATCTTTGTGCTCCATCTTCTTTATCAGGTTTCAAAACCAAGTAGCTGAAGTCCGGCTCTGGAAAATATCACACTTTGGGTCCTTCCCATACCAGGGCCAATCTTGGATTTTTTCCAACTTCCCTGCACAAAATTGTCTCCAAACCAGTTCTGATGCCAGTGTGTTCCGTTTAGCTTTCAGATTAGAGAAAGTGTTCCAACGACATATATCAACAAGCTGAGCGGGTCCCCCAGTGTTTTCCCTTCTTGACTAAGTAGTTCTGCCTCACTCTGTCAGAACTTAGTTGAGAATCCTCTTTATACATTGAAAATGAAGTGCTTGCAACGAAGCCACAAGATTCTCAAATTCCAAATAATCAGTGGACCATTAAGTTGGTTATGTCGTTTGCTGCGTCCATTCACAAAATTGTTTTACATCCCTAATCCACTTCAAACATATTGGTGTAGTGAGAATCACGCATTTCACCCCAGCCTTTACACCTCCACACATTTTGTCTGCTCTAAATTTTTCACGCTAGTCTGTTTTACATTCTACATGCAGGTCTTCCTCAGTTAACATCTATAAACCTCCCTCACTTATGGGACGCACACCAACCTTTTGACCACCCCCTGTCGACCTAACAAGATTCATTCCATTATTTCCACTCCTCCATACCATTTGCCATGAATCTTACCAGGTTCAGGACTGAGTTCTGTACTGTACTGTACGCTATTATAGTGGGGCAATATTGCCATTGCTTGCCATTTGTTCCACTTGGTCCAGCGCTCCCTTTCTGGTGATTTGATGATTTTCCTATGCAATCTGCGGTAACATTCATTCACATCAACCAATAAGTAAAGTTCATCTAAAAGGAAGAAGTATGCAGTTCACGCGCTGATTTCGTCAGCGTGTCGGCCTTCAGAGTATAGAAACCCTTGAAAATGACCTGCAATTTTTGGTTTATTTATTTTTTAACACCGGAAAAAACTAATTTTTAACCCTCCTAGATTTTTTGGTTTACAATTAAAGATATATAGATTCCAACAATAAAACTAATTAATAATAATAAATGAATTCGTTTGTCGCTGCCCTGAGACTTTTTCACCAACCAAAACTGATCCAAAATGATCATATTTAACTCCAAAGGTGGAACTTTTTATGACTATCCCAAAAACTTTCGAAAGGGAAGGGTGGTATTTGTTTGATTGTAATAATTTCATGAATCGAATGAGAATACCTGGAAAACTGTAAATTCCTCTGTTCACATCCAAAGAGTGTTTAGTGAATTGTGAATGACAAAGATACTTTCAGAGACAGGGACAGAATACAGCAGCTGATTCCTCGATCCCATTTCAATCTCCCCGATTTAACAGTTCATGACGATTGAAAATCCTAACCCCCCCCCCCCCCCCCCCCCCCCAAAAAAAAAGAAATATGGAATGATATTGTCTCGAGTTCATCAATAAACTAATAACCGAAAAATATGAACCAGAATAATGAACAGAAAATAACAGTGATGCATGTGGGAGGTTCGTTATGTGCAGCGAGACACCCATGATTGGACGGGTTTGATTAATTGGCCTTGGTAGCTTAGTGGTTTGGATGGTGATCTTTCCCAGAGCTTCTCTCTGGGAAATATACAAGTTCAAGTTACACTAAGATATTCATATTTTTAACTCACCACAGCTGGTAATAGTGGGGTAGTTCTAGTATCTAATAAATACCCTACCTTCTCGAGTGTCACTGAAAAAATCACATTCCTGGACTTAACAATGCCACTTCCGCATTTTCATAGTTAAAACATACTAAGATAATGACCTTGCTTGACCAGACTCTCTCTGAGGAGCAACTGCTGACCCTACAGTTAAATCCTGGCATTGTCCGACTCTAAATTCAGCCATGAACAATTGATATTTGACCAGGAGATGTTAGGTGCAGGGACATTCCCTTAGTCCAAGAAGGTTGACTAATTAGACTCGATGGCTGCACAACCTTCCTTGGAGCTTTTCACAGAGAGCAGGTATCCATTTCAATTCTGCCAAGCTATCGACAATATTTTACCAACACAGGTGGTTATTGGTTTATCTGCCCAAAAAAAGAACATTTATGTTATAATTTGCAACTTTTTTCAGTAGCTTAGTGGTTTGAAGTAAGTGTACACCAAAAATGTACATACAGTTTATGGACAGACAGTGGTGGAGGATATTCGTTGTCGAGGATATTCTAAATTGTCCTGCCTTCGCCCAGAAAACTTTCCCTAGCTGATTTTTGTAATTTCTGTTTTCCTACAGAAGGGCCCGTTCGCCCGCGGATGTTGGTCGCAGCCCGTCCCCTCGAAGGATGTACCCCCACCATCCCCACCACGACATTGGATTCAGCGATACAGTGTCCAATGTCGTGGAGATCGTCAAGCACGAGCATTCGCATGCGAGGCGGTACCCCCACATACACGGTAAGTCAGACATTACACAAGATACCAATATTTTCTTCGTGTGTTTGTTTGGAGAGGTTCCCTGCATTAATAGGTAGCCTATTCGGAGTTGTGGTACACCTGTATGTTGATTGTAAGTAAGTAGTTACTGTTAGAAATGGGAGATTGGTGGAATTCTACTTAATGCAAAGGAACAGTAGACTGTACCTAGTCAGTGGTTATAATTGAACGACGAATATCATCATATCAGTACATTATGCTCCATTTAGGATAGGAAGATTTGGGAAATTTAAAGGATTGATTTAGCCAGTAATGAAAAAAAAAAAAAAATTATATATAAACATAGTTTTCGTACCTTGAGAAGGAGGAGTATTGTCATTAGCAGATCAAGTGTTGGAAGCACGCTATCAATGTAAGAACATCATCAGGTCTTTGACAGATAAACAGAACTTACCACGGCAGCCAACCTGAATATAAACCAAATTTCAGAATTAAAAACTGAAAAGCCGCAGTAAACACATACAAGTACAATAGAGAAAATATACTATTCAGGCTCGACACTAAATTTTTTTTATTACGTCAACCATTTTAATGAACCGGAAAATTGATGAACTGAGGGAAGGGGAAGAATACCAGTAAATCTTTTACTCCTACAACAAAAAGGTTATGGTCACTATTCAATGAACGTAATCGATCGAAAATTGACACTTCTAGACATCTTAGTCGCATTTGCAAATGAAAACAAGATCCACTCGATCAGCATGACTATATGAGCGACTTTTCATAATTTTACGCACCAATTATATTTGTCTCTTTTTTTGTATGCACAATAAATGGTTAACCATCAAATTAAGTACTAATTTTGTTCTTCAAAAATACGTACATTCTACTATACAAACCAATTATAGAATATTTTTGCAGTTTTCGTCGATTTTTAGACACAGTTTATTGGAATTCAAGTGACTTCACTCAGTATTTTTGCTGTTGAGCACAGTTTGAAATCGTCCACAAATTTCTGGATGAACTATTTCATATTTTATCACTTTAAGTAATAGTCTGTTAAAAAATAAAACATTAAACTATTTAATCCGTTTTGGACTTTTTTGGAAATTTAAGCACTTTATTGTGCTCAAAAGTGCTGTCCAATTCATTCATCTTTTCTGTTGAAATAGTCTTTTTTTTTGGCAAAAGTTCGGATTTCTTTCCCCCCCCCTGGTGAACTCCAGGAATCGTTTTAAAAAGCCTTAAAACTGGTTCTCATGAAGAAAATTTTAGTTTTACAATTTTTGGAGGCTTAACAATTAGAAAATTTGCTAATCCAGGAGGTAGATAACCCTACAAGCAACTTTCACGAATATTTTTTCAAATATCAGGGACTTTCAGTGAAGAACTAGTCCAAATATTGATTTCAATAATTTGTCCAAAAATAAGTCAGCCCATTAAAGCAGACGTTCTAACGTTATGGATTTTGACGTGAGTATACTTTGATCCTACGAGAGCGTTACGTAGATAGATCCATCCTAATTCAAGAATTCAGAATCAAATTGTATTATTTCGTAGATTCGGAACATGAGATCTACATGCTGATATGGCAAGGATATGCCGTCGAGTAAAAAAATAATTTTTAACAATGTGATATCTTCACTACATAAGGAGTAAATAATCAAGGGATTAAAATAAAATATTCATGAATCTACTTTAGTTAGTTTCACCAAGGGTTGGTATTTACATTTCGATTCTCAAATTGAAAACTGATACCACTAGGTGTCAATACAAAAATTAACCGAACTTTATCAATTCCTTTAGCACTAGTTACCACCATTAAGTGTATAGCACCAAACTAGAGATTTCTCAGATGCACATATCCCTCCTAACAATGTGACATTGGATTAGTAGAACACAATGTTTTGATGGTAGCTGAATAGCACTACACTGCAATGTTCTAGGAAACTCACATTCGCAAATCACACCCACTCCACCACCCAGTGTCATGAATCACCGAAAATCACACCAAACGCTATCACTTAACACCTAGCATGATCGAAAAGATGAGCGACACGCATGAACCTGCTATTTGATAACGAGTTCTAAATAAAAATGTGTTGATTAATTCAAGAGAAGATATTGGTAAACTAGGGTTCCTATGTATAATTAGTTTCTGTAAGAGTATGTAGCAATGTAAACTGAGCAGGAAAGTGAGAAGAGAGGGGAGGAGAGATTTATGAATCTATAAGACATGTGGAATGATCTATGCAGTTTCACAGAACGGCTCAAAATGATTGGTAACAAAGGTTTAAGGCTAATAGCTAAACAGAAAAGGTAAGTTTTACTTTGACAGTTTTGCCCAAAGAAAAAATAGGTATGTCCAATTGATCTTGGTTTTCGTAAATTTGATTGGTCTTTTGTGGAGGTGTGAGAGAAAGGGTGTCAGCTGTATAAAAAAAAGCTGTGAAATCCAAAGCCATTTAATAAAAAATATTAAATTGCGGCATTCCTCACTTCCTTTTTTGCTCAAACCCGCTAGGAAATCACTGTTTCTTATTCTAACTTAAGGTAGGGTGGGGGGCACCATTAACCGTTTTTGAATGCAAAGGCTCTGAAACTCGTTTCAAAAGGAAATTTTCAAATTTATTCATTTATTTTACTTATTTTATTTATTGTATTGTATTTATATAATATTATATATTATATATATATATATATATATTTATTTATTTATTTATTTATTTATTTATTTTAGAAGTTAGCTTGATTATCTGGCTTTGAATCGTAACCGTTTTCTTAGTAGAAAATTTAATAGGAAAATAATGACAAATTTCTAAGTGGTCGCTGTCCATCAAAAATGATAGGAGCCGTGGAGTCCAATCATCAGTTGATAATGCCATAAGGATGGTCTAAAACGGTGTCTCAAATTTAAAGATGATTTTTCAGGTTTTCCCTCTTTACGAGTCAGCTCAAAAGTTCACTCTTACAACATATATATTTATGTATAGGGATAATTGTTATGTGCAAAATGGTTAAAATCCAACAACAATGGGCTAAATATTGAATTATAGTGATTTACCAGTTTAATATTGATTACTTCTCGATTATGGCATAGGTACCATAGGCTACTACTGGACTATGGTACCTCTCTTACACACCAAACTAATCGTAGTAAGGGGAGAACGTTAGGTAGGTACCAATTAACGACAAATGATTTTGTTCATTGGATGCGGAGTTATGTTTATTCGGTAGGTGCCAACCAACTGCTAACCAACAGTAGGTGCATTCAAGATTGAGTTCATATATGGGGTAAAAGAGTACAAGTACCTCTGACTTTATACGTATACATTGATGTTATTTTAGTACTAGGACATCAATATCATAGAAACATTCCCATCTCTGAATTTAATGTCTTTCAAAATGTGATAGATATTTAAATTAACTTAGTTTGACATTATGGCGAAGAGTACCTGCCTAGGTATTCATAGAAACTTTATAGATCACAGACTATTAATGAGTGACTTGGCATCTTATATACGACAATAAATAGCAATTGAATTCACGATCATAGTATTGATTTTAATCATACAAACGAACTAAATAAAAACATGGCAAAATTTTGAATTCACTACCGAAAATGACGAATCCATGTCAAAAGTATGAGCTGAAACGGTTGATTTTCGAAACCAGTAAGACAAAACACTTTCAGATCAGAGGTATTGCCCGTGTCGAGACCATCACGTACCTGTCTACATGGGAGCAGCTAACATGTATGATAGTAAGTAGTCCAAAAAACATAGAAAGATTTTGCTTTTACTGGTTCGAAAATTAATTTTTAATTTTTCTTTGCATGCTTTGCTTCAAAAACACAACTATTTTATAAAATTCCTTTCGAGTAAATCGTCAGAAAAAACTAACATTACATCATCCTAATTTTTTCTCCAAGACTTCATTATTTTTTTTTTATACGTAGGTATTCGTACCTGTCTCCTTAAAAGCCTTTATAATGGATTGTTTCAATGATGATTTCCCTAGATTCTTCTTTCGCACATTAGGACCTTTCAAGGTTATATGGGAAGTGGATAGTATTACCTACACAAGTCTCTATGCATGTTGCATGGTCTCACTTTTCTATATTTATTTTATAAAAAGCATTTACAAAATGAAAGGGTATGAATGAGTTTGTAAAACCTTGAAAAAGAAGGGCAATTTCAGTTTCTAGGGAAATTTGTTATTTATTAGAAATTAAATTACTCAATACCAATTGTACCTATGCGAAACGAAACAAGAAAAATTAATTTCAGGTCATGAAGTTAGTAGGTTGAGGTTATTCCCCAGATACCGCTTTTCCGTTCAATGTGAACGACAGTTTCTAGCTTTCTGGCTTACGTGCATTCCATCCAAAACTAAAGCACAATAACTGAAAGTCATGTGATGCGTTAATTTCAACAGTTCGTTTTCTACTGAGAATGACTCAAGGGATTACTGACTCTCCACATCACTTGTTAAGTTTGGCATAATACAAATTGATGAGGAGTAGAAAGGGCACGTGTTAATTTAATTTCAAAGTGTGATAGGATGAATTAGTATGTTGAAGGCATTGACTGCATCTATTAGAATACATCCTCACTTCCTCGGTTAGTGGCAACTCAAACTCCACCGATGACACCCACTAGTGTCCCTGTATACAGTTTTAGATGTGGCATCAATTCCTCAGATACTACTAGATAATAATATCCATGATTTGACAGATGGAATTGGACGCAGAATAAACAATTTAAACGACTGACAATTATATCTTTTTCACCCAGTTACCACGTAGCTACAGCACTTAACTTGGCTTCTTCTCCCCATTTCCCGCCAATATCACACGTTTAATACCCATAATACTTTGCTCTCTTTATCTTTTTATTTAAGAGAGCAAAAAATTAATTTTGCACGACAGTTCCTCACTCCATCCATCAATGAGTTCCAAGCCAGTGAGACCACTGTCTATGACAATCAATTGCTATGGTCACCATATCTAAAAATCATGTCCTATCGGAAAGTTTATGTCAGTTTCACATAGGCAAGCATTTGCAAACAGTAAGTTGTCCTTATAGTGTGGCTTGTGGAGAAGTTTCAATATCCATGAACTTTCCTTGTCTCATTTCTGTTTTACGTTCTGGGAAAACTCCCACGGTTTAAACGATCGGCCTCTGCAGCCAAGTGGACAAAAGTGACGGTCTGGTGCAATTTCTCAGGGAAAGGCATGTTAGAATTCTGTGAAGGTATACTATAATTTTTGAGCTTCAACATTCGGCGCAGTCAGAAGGGTCCAAACTTGAATACATAAAGGTCTATTCACACATATCCGCAACATGCCAGCACCGTTGTTTTCCGTGATTCGAAGCCTTCAGTGGCGTCCGTGATGAAATTTTCACTGACATTCACACACTACCCTGTCTTTCAGCGTCAGTTCTTTTCATGCCGTCCATTTTCTCAGATTGTTCTGTTCGGTGCTCTGCATCCTTCTCAGACTGTTGAGACGGTTGATATTAGACTTAGGGAAATGTTAAATTCAGGGAAACAGAGGTTTGAGTAAACAGCCTCAGCAGCCAAGTGAAGGTGGCAGTCTTTCTCGTGCTCTCAGGGAAATTAATGAGTTTTATTTTCCATTTTTCAGATATCTCATGTGGATAGATAAAATCGTTGAGATACAGAAACAGTTAGCACAAAACGAAACTTTAGGTTAATAATGAAAAATCAGATTTCAATGAAAACTTGATAGACAAGAATCCTCTTGACATCTACAAACAAAATCCCTCGGAAATTACTTTGCTGGATGGTGCCAACTTTTGGTTGTTAGAAAAAATTAAGTAGTATCATACGGGATTATCAAATAAGCATACAGGAACAAATAGGTTCCTAACTCATTCGTTCTGGAACACAAGTAAAACTGTGTCTAGACTATATTAGACTTTGTAACATCTATCGGAAGTGAGGACATGAAACAGGCTTACATGACAGTTCTCATTTTCCCCAAGATTTTACATGGAGAGCTAACAAGTTTGAGACACAGAAACGGAAGCCCAAAACTAGAACCAGATCAAAATTAGACCATCCTCACTACTGAGAGTCCTAAAAATTGTTAAACTACGATACCCATTTCAAAAAACGTAATTCTCCTGAGACGCAAGAGCAACGCCTTCAAGAATTAATTAAGTTGAACATTTCCATCACAGAGACAGACTGGAACAAATAGGTCCCTACTTATACACCAAACCCATCTGCTTTGAAATACAGGAACAGCACTGTCTAGATTACATTGGGTAGTTCTTTAAATTAATTAGAAAGTAAGAATAAATTATCTAATATTTTTGACAAAATATACAAATAGGGTCACATACAGCCGAGAGAAACAACAAACTGTACAAAACTATTGAAGGAAAGAATAAAAATGAAGAGAAATTCAGTATCAATCAGGCCAAAGATTTGTGAATTTATATTTTCTCAAGTAGATATGTAGGATTTAGGTGCTGTGTGAATGAAAAGAGCATGGAATCGAGAATGTATGCAATCCTATATTTTTTTAGAATTGCTTCAGAATCGTGATTTCAAAAAGAGAGGGAAGAATAAGAACTTCTAGGCGAAGTAGTGCCGTCAATGCACCAGGATTGCTATGGATAATTAGTTCGGTGTACATTGGGGTTGATAAATCCGAAATGGTAGGCTAAGCCAATAACCTCTATCAACGGTAGGTAAGTGTTCATTGGGGGTTACATTTAAATAATCAAACTCACCACAAAACTCTATTTTCAGCAACAAATCTAATTTTTCAACTTTTTCATAGCGAATAATGAACATGACGTTGGTGTTTTTCATGGATACTTCAACTTTACTTCAAGGACTAGATTTAGGTAACATCACAGTCGTTATCAACTATGAGTTACAGAGCGTGCAATTGATGATTCCATTGTAAGTGGCAAAACACTGTAAAAAGAAGAAAATATTGAAAAGACTATAGCTGAATGTCATATTCCTGATAACTTTCAAGCCGAGACGTTGAAAAAGAATTTGTTTGTGTGACATCGCTTGCAATTATGTAGGTAACATTGGAAACCAAGGACATATTCATAGTTTTGCCCAACGACTTGTGATTCCTTTATTATTAGTTGTTCAAAGTTGTTGATTATCAAAAACCAATCTTTTGAGAAAACACCTGAGAACGCAAAACGAATGCTTCTCAGAACTCAGCTTAGGGAATATGGGTTGTCCTTACAGGACAGGCTCCTCGCACTCGAGGACCCCGCATCTCTCGCCAAAAAACCCAGCACCAAGTACCACGAAATGTACTCGAAAGCTGTTGGGTACTTTTCGGAAGCTCTGATCACTCAAAAGTGGATCGAGACTCTACCCATTCTGACAAAACCTACCGAAAATACTCAGCGATCGGTACAAGAAAGTACCGTTCCAACCTCCGACACAGAGAGTTCGGAAAACGAATAACTGCCAGTGTATCTGAGCCTATACGCCGGCAGTCTACTGTGTATAAAAGGCTCTTTTTCAAGTGCAAACTAAATGGCACTGAATTTCTCATTGACACGGGAGCAGAAGTGAACATTCTGCCCCACAATGTCACAAAAAAATTGGGCTTGAAAATTCTTAAGTCCAACGTTCAGCTCACAGCAGCTAACGGAGCCCCTATAGACACACTAGGGCGAGCTGACACAACAATTAACATCGGCCTCGGGGACATGACCACCGAGTTTATGATCACGAAAGTTGATCTAGCGATCCTAGGTATTCCATTCCTCGAGTCTTGGGATATCGGAATACGGGTCAAACACAAGTACATTTATAAAGATAAAATGAAGTGCTATGCCGATCAAAATATAGCTGTCATGAACAAAAAGTTCACTGACGAACAAATAGCAGCTACTAATCGTGACAATTCAACCAGAGGACGTGCAAATCACGGAGGACGAAAACATTCGCTCTATCATTGACAAATACAATGATAAAATGAGCAAAAAACTTTTGACAAAATGCTTTCAGAAGGCATAATTGCACCATCGGATTCCGAATGGGCATCCCCGTTACACTGTGTGCCATTGGAGAATCACCGGCGACTTCCGTTTCCTCAACATTCCGATGCACCCAGATGACGCTCATAAAACTGCAATTATTACACCTTTCGGTCTTTATGAGTTTAAGAAAATGAGCATGGGTTTGGCCGGAGCGGCTCAAACATGGCAAAGATACATGGACAGCATCATGCGAAAATTTGATTTCGCATTTGTATACCTAGATGACATCCTGGTGGCTTCTAAAAATTATAACGAACACATGAACCACCTCAGACAAATTTTTGACAAACTAGGGGAACACGGACTTCGAGTAGGTTTTGATAAATGCATTTTTTCAAAACCTACCGTCGATTTCCTAGGTTTCACTATCTCGAAGGAAGGGATAATTCCTAAACGAGATAAAATAGAAGCCATAGAACAATTTCCTAGGCCAGTAGACGTACGAAGTCTGCGCAGATTCCTAGGTATGTGTGGTTTCTACCGAGCATGCTCAAGCAAATTCGCTCACACGGCACAACCTCTGTATGACTCCATTCAGTCAAACAAAAAAAATGACAGAACACCTATCGAATGGACGTCAGAGAGAGAAAAAGCTTTCAACAGCTTAAAACAAGCAATGATCTCACCCACACCCTACGGCAGAGTGGAGATTAGTCTGTGACGCATCCGACACACACATCGGAGCGGCACTAGAACAAGAAATTACAGACAAACATGGCTCGAAATCGTACCAACCATTGGGATTTTTCAGTAAAGAAATTCCAGAACAATGGAAGAACAAAGCATCGTTCGACAAAGAAATGTTTGCCGTTTACCAAGCGTGCATTCACTGGCACAACGACTTGGACGGCAGATCTTTCCATATTTGTTCAGATCACAAGCCTCTGCTAGGCACGATGCTTAAGAAAAATGCACATTTTTCTAAAATGAGATTAAGATGGCTAACATACATCTCTCAAATGACGAGTGACATTCGTCATATTTCCGGAGAGAGCAACGTCGTCGCCGACGCACTCTCCAGACCCTTCGATCCGGTTGAAATTCAAACGAAATAGATTTCAACCCAGACGGACGAGGGTCCACCCATAGCCGAAATTTCGAAAATTACGGCTGCAATAGAATGCAATCTTCTACTGCACATTTCAAATTCACAAATTCGTTCTCCCCCTACCGCGGAGGACAAATTGAAACTCACACGAGTTGAATTCTCTCAAGGAGAAATTTGGTGTAACCTAGACCTAGGACACCCTAGACCTTATATTCCAAACGAAATAAGGGAAGAAATAATAAGCCAAATTCACAATTTGGGACACCCAGGTATACACTCTACAGTGTATAAAGTTAAACAAAGATATTTTTGGCACGGACTCCGTGCAGATGTCTCAAACTGGGTCCGAGCGTGCGAAACTTGCCAACGAGCAAAAATCACGCGCTCCGTGAAGCTCCCTTACTCCGAATTTGAAACGGCAAACAAATTTTCACACGTACACGTTGATATTACCGGACCCTTACCTTTAGCTAAAGGAGGGAAACGTTACATTTTGATGATGGTTGATAGAGCAACGGGTTGGCTAGAGGCAGTCCCTCTTAACAACATCGAAACAACCACAATAACAAACGCCTTTATCAATATTTGGGTAGCTTCAAAGGGCGTACCTAAATACATCACAAGTGATCAAGGCACTCAATTTGAATATCTGTTCAATTCCATTATGGAAAGTAAAACATACTCACACGTTACCATACAAACCATGAATGTCATATTCCTGATAACTTTCAAGCCGAGACGTTGAAAAAGAATTTGTTTGTGTGACATCGCTTGCAATTATGTAGGTAACATTGGAAACCAAGGACATATTCATAGTTTTGCCCAACGACTTGTGATTCCTTTATTATTAGTTGTTCAAAGTTGTTGTTCCTTAGCAGAGGAGAACCTACCGGCTCCGCTCGGCCCGCTCCCGCCTTTCCCAGAGAGGTAGTGTGGACAAGGCCCCGGCCTTTCCAGCCACCAGCTCCACCAGCCACTACCTACAGCTCCACCCGCTCACCAGCTCCCAGCGATACCACGCAAGTGGATCAGCTCGGACGACGTGCCCGTGCCTCGGTGGGAGGGATGAGCACTGCGGGGTGGTCGGAGCCGAGCACATCTCGAGCACCTCCGCAACAGCCCAGCCGCGGCCGCGGTCCAAACCCTCGCGGGTTTGGCTCCCGTCGGCAGAGCTCGGGCCGGCCACGTCGAAACCGACGAGGCCGGGGCGCACCACAGTAGCGGGACGCGATGCCTGCACCTCCGCCTCCGCCCCAACTGGCGAGGTTCTCCTACGGAGAATTCCGGGTAGACCTCCCAGTTCTCCCCCATCGGCGTCGTCTAACACGACGTCTTGGGGGGGCCCCTGTGGTGAAATCCACCACCTCTTTTCAACAGCCCTTTTCAGGGCTACCAAAAAGAGGTAGGCACAACACAAAAATATTTATAAGACGTCGACAATTCTCTCTCAAAAGTGATAAAGAAACTGGGCGAGAGAGATGAGACAAACATCTCGAAACAAGTCGCCTTGAATGAGAAACCTCAAACAGGAAAACTCCGTTCAGCCACCCCCGGGGACCCCGTCACAGCGACGGACGCAGGGAAACCACCTCGAAAGACTAACTCAGCTATCATATGCACAGATACTGAGAAAACCCTGTGCGAACCAATGAGATTGCACAGTCGAATTTATGAAATTAAGCGGACCAACCAGGAGGCGGCAGGAGGCGGTCACCTCCCTATAAATACCCCGCTGGGAGCCCTCCGAAATTCATTCCACTCTCCGCTCTCGACGACGACACCTCTGAAGTACGAAGAATTCTACACGCTCTACGCTGACGAACCTTCTGCATTACGAGTTCATCTCAAGAACGGCTTCCTACTGCTTTCTACAAGCCAGACCTTCTCTCCACACAGAATCCTGCTCATTGCCCAACGTAGTTCATCTGTCAGGACGCCACCCGGTACAGCTATTGATATTCTCTTTAGCTCGTACGCCCGAGGGACGTTCCGAGCCGTGTCGCCCGGGTTTCGTAGCATTAAGCTCGTAACCGACCGCTGTGGGCACGCCATTCAGCTCCTCCGCTCTAATTTACCGTCTAAGGAAGCCTTTTTCAAGGCTACGAGGTAGGACCCTGACTCAAGCGAGTCCTATTAAAAATACTTTAAAATTCAAAATAACCTTTTTGCTATTATGTAGAATCAAAATTCGACCTTATTGCATACATATTACAGGTAAAGTCTATACATTCTTTTCTGGAATAGGAAATAGAATGGCATAATATTACTGTCGAAAAGAAGTTTGATATTTTATCGGCCAACACATATTGAGGGAACACTCAGGTTCCAGGTGTGTGCTATACCAATATAAAAAAATCCTACCTAGATATAGAAATTAATAATGGTACCAATAATTTATTCGTTTCAAGTATGGCCAAATCACTCAACAAAAAACATTGCCTTAATCAAAAGATGTACATTTAAAAATAAATATTTTTAATATTTTTATTATATTATTTGATGGTATAAACATTTATATTTTTTGTCCCTTAGATAAATTAAATTTTTACTATGGATCATGCAGTCTCTCAAATTTACTCCTGGCATTTCTCTCTAAAATGTAGAGAGTATATATGTAGGACAAAAAAATGTTCTACGAAAATTCGCTGAAATAAAATGAAATAAATACAGATAATAACACTAGAAATTATACAGCCACGCTAACATTCGTAAATAGTTCCAAAGTGCGTTCACATAACAAAAAGTTGAAAGAAAAAGAAAAAACAAAACAAATACCTGCAAAGATTAAAAAATCAAAGCGCGTATTGAGAATGAATCATTCAACTTTTCTGATTATTAGGTGTTAAATTCATTTTGGTAGGTGAAATACGAACTTTACAAAGTTGGACACTCAAAATAATGAGTTCAAGAGAGATTTGAACTTGACTGACGTTGAGATCGAGTATTTTAACGAACACTCATTGGCAACAATGTTATTAGCTGAAACTTCTACATATATGTTGTGCAACAGAGAGGATATTTATCAATTGAACCATTGCCATTTATCTTTTTATGAATTAAGTCATCTAGTATCTAGCATGATAAAGGGAATTGGACGGTGATAGTGAGAGTGGCTGTTGCAGGGTCGTGGTCAGCGTCACCGAGCCCAGCGAGGTCGCCAAGTCCGACAGGGCGATACCACGGCGATCACCACCACCACCATCACCACGTCGACCCTCGGAGGATGGGCGGATACGGGACGACGAGTCTGGAGCAGCGGTCACGCTCCCCTTCGCCCCGTCCTCACCCTCACAGGCATACTCAGCACAGCTACCCGGTAAGTGCTGAAATGAGTGTCTCATAGATTAGGGCTCCCCAAACTTTTATGTTGGTGGAACCCATTTTCAGGTGATAATTCACAGTGAACCACCTACCTACATTCGTTAATTTAGAGAGATGGATCATTCAAAACGATTTACTTCTAGATATGAACAAAACAAAGTGCGTATAGTTCAGACCTCGAAATGTTAGTGTATAGACTCCCTCCATAGTTGGCGATGGCGAAAACATATAGACTCCCTCCATAGTTGGTGATGGCGAAAACATTTCATTTTCATCCTCTGCCAATTTCTTGAGTGTTCAGGTCGACGAGCATCTTACTTTGACCTCACATATCAAAGATATACAATCAAGACTAAGCAACTTGTGCTTTGGGATTTGTAAGATTCGGCCTCTCGTGTCCAAAGAAATTCTTGTTACAACGTACCACGCATTGTTTCTATCAAGGGCCTGGTAGGGCGTCTGGTAGGGCGTCTACTATTCTGGGCTTCAAAAACCAATTTATGGAGTAAATCTTCAAGATCCAAAAACGTGCCCTCAGAATACTAGTGGGAATTCATCCAATGGCATTGTGCCGTGTTGTTATGTTCAAGGAAAACTTCCACACTCAAAGAAGTTAGATTGAATCGGCCTCATAGTTCACCTTATTGGAGCTCAGTACTTAAGAGCTATTTCTCCATTGTAATGAAGGACACGAGTTCAAACTCTGTCGAGGCATCAAATATTTTTGGGCCGTAACAATGGTTCGTTCTGAAGAGAGGGTGTTCTTCTCTCCCTCCATAAAGCCCTTTGTTCTATTATTTTAAGAGTGGGTCTGTTCATTAACTCCAAGATCAGCCCTGAACATGACACGAGATTTGGCACTGCACTGCTCAGAGTACCTTAGCAACATCTCGAATTTTTTAGACGGAGCTTTCAATACAATACAGTTGTTATTAACAACTATTATATTCAGCACCTCACCCGCTACATTAGCCCACCACTACATTGTAAAGAATTTATAACTGATATCTTAATCTCTTTAATTGATATATTGTAGGAATTTTATTGTATATCTGAATATTTTAATTGTAAACTATTTATTTAAGATAAACATATGTACCTACACGGGGTTCCAACAACAGGACTTGGCGAAAGAACAGGGAAAACTTTTCAAATCTCAGCTTTCCGAAGGAAATTTGAAACTGGATTGGTCTTTCCCCTATGACGAATATTGTTCCTACTTGTTGACGAAAATCGTCATGTGATTGTTCCATTGATGTAGATTTTACAGCAGGGATACAATAACAACTCATAAACTATTTGAAAACAATCGGTGAAATCAAGTAGATTCACAAATAATGTATTTGGCGTCAGAAAACTGAACTACATCCTGGAATAATTGAACTGCTTAGTAAACGGAGAGGGGGGGGGGGGGGGTATTCCTCGAGCCATCTAAAAGCATGAAAGGTAATCATAATGAAGGATGATGTAGGTAATCATGAAAGAGGAACAATGGAACTCGCTCTCACAAGTTTTGAATGTAGACAACAGCTAAAATATCACCAGGAGAATCCAACAGATAGTCGTTATTATTGCAATGGATAAAGACGTCATATGGCTGTCTAAATACATACTTACCTTCATATCAAATAACTGAAGATACTTCCACCGTTTAATAGTGGTAGTACATAACAATAAAAACTATTCCAAAAAACTTAAAACGAAGATCTAATTTTACTAGTTCAGAAAAATTAATTTCAATTTCAAATAATGAAATAGGATGCACACCCTCCCTCTTTTCTCAAAGACCTTAGTAAATTATAAATGTATTAAAATCGTGACAGTACAGAAATAGTCCTCGAGTTTATTTCGAATTGGTTTGTAGTCAACACTTTTTTAAAAGTAGATGGTGTAAGTTGACGAAGGAAGTTGAAGAACTGCATCACTTAGTTAATGGTTGAAGAACTGTTTCTTTTTAATGGAAGTAAATTGACATTTTAAAAGATCTTCCAGAATGGTCATCAGGTCATCTCTGGAAATGGTCTTCGGTTTCAAACTATTGACAGTTTTGTGAAATTTTTTTCAGGTTTTGGTGACGAGAAGAGGGGTAGGGCGTAGGCTGCCACCGACTCCGAACAAGCCAAGCACCCTCCAGCTGACACCCGCATCTATCAACTTCCCCAAACTGAACGCTTCGCCCACACGCAATTACCCGGGCCCGATGAGCTTTGAGCAAGCTGTGGCGATCGGTCGGGGAGGCCGCCTCCTCCCATCCCCCGTTCCCAATGGATACAAACCCCCTCAGCCCTGCGAGAGGCACTCCGACTCCGATGACGATGACTGGTGCTAGCCTTTGCTATCTGCCAGCCCGCAACAGGTCAGTAGCTACCGCTTACTGTATAAAGGCCGTGTGAGGTATAGTAGTTCACTATATTTATTGCCTACAAACATATATTCAGGGTTTCATTGCGTAATCTCTGTCAAGCCTGGCCATGGCACTTTTTCAAGTGCTAAAATGCGTGCCCAATCTTCAGAAGGAGGCTGATATTTTCCTTGAAGATATATGCTTGTAAAGATATAGATATACGCTTGTAAACAATATTATTTGTCAGTTGTTTAAGGTCTGGATAATTTAATTACGGGTGATGAAGATGAGGTGGGGTTTAAACTACCTCTACTCCATAAGAAGAATGGACGCACTCGATTAGGAGTATGGTATCTATGATATCGAGGCTCTGGCGGAAGAGCTGGAAAGCGCGCTACTCGCCTCATACAACAATCATACCTTGACAACAACTGGGCCCTCACCAATCCAGGTTTCCTGGTGGAATACGGAACTAGAAGCTGTCAAACGTGAAACTGGCAAACTGTACAACAGAGCCAAAAAGACCGGCAACTGGGATGATTACAAGACCAAATTAGCTGAATATAGGAAACTTATCAGAAAAGCAAAAAGGGAAGCATGGAGGAGGTTCTGTGAAGAGGTAGAAAGTGCCTCTGAATGCGCCAGACCCCAGCAAATCCTTGCCAAAGATCCTATCAATCCAGAGCCTGTGATGTGGGCTATCAACTCATTTGACCCTTATAAATCACTTGGCCCTGACGGCATCATCCCAAAACTTCTACAAGAGGGGGGGGGGGATGTCGTTAGGACCTGGGTGTTCTCTTTAGGGCGTGCCTGGCAACAGGCACGACCCCCGGAAGATGGAGTCAAGCAAGAGTCATATTTTTGCCAAATCCAGGGAAACCTTGGTACAACCAGGCAAAAGCATTTAGACCCATCTGTCTGACATCCTTCAATTTGAAGGTGTTGGAAAACTTGTCGATAGACACTTGAGGGAAACCTCCTTAATAGAGAGGCCCATACACCCCAATCAATTTGCCTATCAACAAGGCAAATCCTGTGAAGCCGCATTGCACCACCTAGTCACCAGGGTGGAAACTGTGCTGGCCGACAAGAAATTTGCAATAGGAATATTTTTGGACATAGAGGGGGCATTTGATTCAACCACAGTTACCTCCATTATAAGGGCACAATATAAACAACACCATATGTAGGTGGATAAAAACTATGCTTATGAGTAGAACAGTAAAAGCTGAGCTCCTTGGGGAATGTGGCGGTGGGCTGCCCACAGGGGGGGGGGGGGGTACTCTCCCCACTGTTGTGGAATCTCGTTGTGGACTCTCCTCTACTTGAATGACTCAACACACTCGGCTTTTACGCTCAAGGCTATGCCGACGATGTGGACATCCTGATTAGGGGACCATTCGTTGGAGTAGTCTCAGATCTGGCTCAGTCAGCTCTGAAAGTGGTGGAGGATTGGTGTGGCATTGAGGGCCTAAATGTAAACCCCAACAAAACCACACTTGTAACCTTTCCCAGAAAAAGAGATTTGAGGGGCCTTTCAGAACCTCTTCTCTTTAATTCAAGGGTGCCCTTTCAACGTGAGGTTAAATATCTGGGTGTATACCTGGATACAAAACTCACCTGGAATAAACACCTAGGACACATTGCAAACAGATGCAAAGGAGCCCTCATGTGCGCCAAGCGTACATGTGGGGAAAGTATGGGGGCTACAACCGCGAATGGTCTTGTGGATATACACCACCATTGTTAGACCCATAATAACATACTGTTGTGTTGTATGGTGGCACAAGGCAGGTCAGGTGGGAGCTCGACAAACTCTCACCAGCATCCAGCGACTGGCTGTCTAACCATCACCGGAGCAATGCATGGTACACCCACAGCAACCATGGAGGTTCTACTGGGCCTACCTCCAGTGGATATCTTCAGAAAAGGAGAGGCCGTGATGGCCTCCCTGAGGCTGAAATGGAATGGCTCTTGGCGCCCCTCACCGAGGTCATACCAATATATTGGAATTGATACAAGAACCACTACTCGACATGGTGGCCGATATCATGCCCAAAACTCTCTCCCAACCCCATCTCTACAAGTCAACCATCACAAGAGAGGGGCTATGAGAGAACAAATGCTGCTCCAAGGACATCATCTGGTTCACAGATGGGTCAAAAATGGAAGCAGGAACTGGCACAGGAATACACGGGGCCAAACCCAGGTGGAACACCTCGTTTCCACTTGGGCAACACACCTCTGTATTCCAGGCAGAAATTGTGGCAATCGAGGCAGCAGCTGCGGAGAGTCTTAGGAGGGGGCATAAAAAAGCCCACGTCCGCATCCTTTCTCACAGTCAAGCGTCAATAAAAGCACTAACGGCTCCAACCATCTCGTCCCGAGTGGTATGGTGCTGCATGCAAACCCTCAACAACCTAGCCAAACACAACTGGGTTCGCCTGGAGTGGGTGCCGGGGCATAGAGGCATTATTGGTAACGAAAAGGCTGACAGGCTCGCGAGAAGGGGCTCCCAAACCCCATTTGTGGGTCTGAGCCAGCAGTCGGTTTACCAAAAAC
Organism: Adelphocoris suturalis; assembly: GCA_030762985.1. NCBI lineage: Eukaryota > Metazoa > Arthropoda > Insecta > Hemiptera > Miridae > Adelphocoris > Adelphocoris suturalis. Next base: position 116,587,470 of record CM061041.1, on the reverse strand, counting down.
TACCTTCAGAAGAACCATCAACACGTGGGTCAACCAACAAACCGCTAAAAGATGGTCCAATATTGAAGGACACGCCCAAAGTAAACTTATGGTGGCTGAACCTAACACCAAAATTACTGAAGGGCTATTTAAGAAAAACCGTAGGGAACTAAAAACAATGGTTGGCCTTTGCACCCCTACGATTTCACCTACATCATATAGGGGTCACACAAAACTCAACCCTGTGCAGACTATTGAGGAGACGGCATCCTACATAATCTACGAGTGCCCTGCACTCACCCATCGCAGACTTGAACTCTTTGGGGCCCCAACCCCGATGAGCTCTATTCAGAGCGAACAATTAATCAAGAGCCTCCAAACCCTTATCAGAGGTTGAGTCTCTTCGATTAAACGAAAAAAAAAAAAAAAAAATGCTCAGGAAAGTACAACAAGACAAAAGGCTTCCGTGCTGGGGGCTCAAAACCCCCGCCCTGAAAGTTTTTCCATCTACATCTACATCTTTTCAAGTGCTAAAATGCGTGCCCAATCTTCAGGAGGAGGCTGATATTTTCCTTGAAGATATATGCTTGTAAAGATATAGATATACGCTTGTAAACAATATTATTTGTCAGTTGTTTAAGGTTAGGATAATTTAATTACGGGTGATGGAGAGGAGGGGGGGGGGGGGTTAAAACTCCCTCTACTCCATAAGAAGAATGGACGCACCCGATTAGGAGTATGGACAATATCATTGCATATATCCATGAAAATAAGTAAATAAAATAATGGAAAAAATAAATAAATGTTTCGTAACAGATCAGGCAGCGTACTATTTCAGAATAAATCGATAGCATTCACTGATTTTCAACCTATTTCTTGGTCGTTGGTTGTGATTTAAAAAAAGATCCTCTCCTTTCTCCTACTACCTTTCAATGTTTACTTCCCCTCACGTTCCATTTCCCCACCCACTCGCCTACCTTTCTTTCACCTGCTTCTCGTGAAGATGGGTAGAAGGAAATTGAGGAATATCCACCCCATGTCCTGCCTAGTGTGCGAAAAAGCATGGGATGAGACGCCGAGTAAAGTAGGGACGAGACATGTGCCACCATCCAGCATCCCGCACCCTACCCGCAGAATTTCCCGTCCTGCTCCAGCCTGTGCGAGAAACTTTAACCATTCACTTTAGGTATGTTCGCTGAGGCGGTTTGAAGTGACTATCAAACCATTTCAAACTCGAGGAGACTGGTCAAGTGTGCATGCGCGACTTCTGCCAGCTTTCAAATTGATTTCAAACCAGTTGGGTACTGGAGTCCATACATTTTATAATTGAATGTTTGAGCAAAACATTCAGAGGTGTGAAACAGTGGCAAAAACAGAGGCTAAAATAAGAATGATTCCATTGGCTGCTTTGAGTTTGGAATGGAGGGAGCAAACAGTCAGAAAGTGGCCAGCTGGAAAAAGCTCTGACTGATTTGACGACCAGCAACCGGCTGGAAATCGGTTTGAAAACCTCTGAGAACAGACTGTGTGACCAAGGGTGGGAAGCGCTCTAATGGCCAGAGAACTCAGCAAACGCCTCAAGTGGTTGCAAACTGGATTTGTGGCTTCAGTGAACAAACCTCTCAGCAACTTTCTCCTTCTGTGTAAATATTAATGAATGATATTATTCTGTGTAAAATGAAGCATTAAATCAAAAATTGTACTTGATACAGTTTTTCCTAAATTTTCTTTTCGTTACAGTGAGAATCATGGGCTGGCCGATGTCTCTGAGCACGGTCCATTGGTACCAACCAGGCTTCGACGCCTACACTACTGCCACGTTCTAACTTCCCCCTCAAGTGCTTTACACAGTGATTGAGTTTCATTTCTTTTTTTATTTCTCTGTGATAATACTATTATAATATTAAAGTATAAAAACATGACAAAAAACACTTTTATCTAGGACATTATTCGAAAAAAGTGATATTGTGAAAACAAATTGTGTAAAAAAGATGAAAAAACAGTGTTGCAAACACAAAACGAAATAAACACGCTGTGGTGCTCTTACCTAATCTGGACTTTTGAAAAAGACAGTAGGTTTCAGTAGTAGACTTAAAAAACTAGATTAATACCTTATAAACGGGCGGCGTGTATCGGTGCGGCAAATGACAAAACCCATTTTATAACTTTTTTCTCTCCACTTTTTTTTTGGGAGAAAGAAAAGAAAACTGTAGATTTTCTTATAAATAATTATACATAAATATATATATTTTGTTTTCGATTTCAAATATTTTTTGCCTGCTATTATGTTTTTTGTCTAAATACTGTACAAATATGTTTAACTATGTTTTGTGTCTGATTTCCAAAGGGTACTTTATTGCTGTTTTTTCTTAGATTTAAAACAAAAAATTATAAATAAAAATCTACTTTTTGCTAAATATATCGTTGAAAAAAGATTTAGCCCCCAATACGCGGTGAGGGGTGAAAAAATGAAAAAAAAAACCAAAAAACAAAAAAAAACTTCACTTTAATACTTCATTATTATATAATCGTGGAAAAAAGATGCCTTAATAACTATCGTATTATCTGATGTTTGTTTTGATTTTTATTTGTTGACAGACAAAATTGTACCATAACCATCAGCAAACAAAACAAAAATCAAATTTTTTATACTGATGACTGATTGTAAGAGACTGCATTCTTTACAATCTGTAATTTATGCATAATATTATAGCGAAAAATATTGAGAAGAAAAGAAGAATATACATTGGTTTTATCACGATTTTTCTCACAGCTTAGTCTGTCCATGTAGGCCAGTCATTTTAGGCTTTTTGTAAGATGGAAAATGTAGAAATAATTTCAACTTCAGTTTTTCCTATGTATCGGCCTAGGGCTTGCATGAGAATAGATGACTCTGAGTGTTCAGTTTATAGTTTTCCTGAAAATCATAAGCGCCGAATTGTTATAAGATTCACGATTGTATTTTCGTTCGTATAAAATTCAATCCGTATTTACTAACAGCAAATTCATGAAACAGAAAGTTGACTCTATGTTAAATTACGTAATTAACTATTCAGAATTCGAAATCATTGTGATAGGGCAAAGTATGCAATTAAGGGATTAAGCACATTCACAAAATGAAAGTGCTTCAATTTATTTTGCATTATTCATTAACATGGTCAGGTTTAGGTACCTACCTTCCTCCCTAGTCAACATGGCCACCCAACGTCTAGCGGGAAGAAATTGGCAGGTGTATCATAACCAACTAATAAAAGGTTAATTAGTTATACATATGCACCTAGGGTTATCTTTCAATTTGTCAAAATCTTAAAAGATAGACGATTTAAAAAAAAAAAAAAAAAATAGAAACAATTCAGTATAATATTCAATCATTATTTTTTAATCAATAAATTTTTTTTAGCGATTGATTGGCCAAATTTAGTTTGAAAAGTGGTCGTTTATAAATTATTTTCAAGATTTTAATCCAAGCTTTATTCAGCAGGTACGAACAGAAATATCAAGATAATAATACTATTAAACTGCTATCCCATAATCGCTTACTATACCCTACCGATTAGTTTCAACTAATGTGTATCATTTTTGTATTAAGCGGGAGTAGTACAGTCCAACCTCGATAAATTGAGCTGAAAGTGGTACTAGATTTACTCGTACTAAGAAACGAGGTTTCGAGTCCAAATTGACCACAGTGAATTTTCTACTTGTGTGTTCACTTCAAATTATTGAGGTTTGTCGGTATCTGAATATTTCAAACTACTGGAGCAATTCATGAATCAAATACATCGTAACCCGAATTTTGTTATTATGTTCAACAATGCCCAATACAATTCGAGTACAAATTATAGCCTATTTCATATAATGAAAGTGACCAAAAAATAATCATTTTAATAAAATTGTTGTTTTAAAATACCAAAACATTGTTCAATAAACTATAATTTTTTCAGCGAATTTTCGAAAAAATTAAATCTATTGCAATGGTTCTAAAAATTTTGATTACCAAATTTCCCAAAACTTTCTTCATGGATATCCGTTTTGAAGCATTATGAAACAATTTTTAGAGTTAAATGCTTTTTCATATATATATATATATATATATATATATATATATATATATATATATATATATACATATATATATATAAATTTCATGGAATTATGCGTCATTTCACATGACATCTTTACTTAGAATTGAGATTAAAAAATCCGTTCGGTCGCCGAAAAATAACCATTCCAAAAAAGTAGGAGTTCGTTGAATAACACTTTCCAACTATAATGATCTCGAATTTCAAAAAATATATGTACTTAGAAAAACTAACGTGGCAACAGACGGCTTAAAATCGTTAAAGTTGATTTTTTAACGGATTTTATTGCTCAGAAAAAGTTAAGCAATCTATAAATTACAACATCCAGAACTTTGTTCTAAAAATTGTACAGTAAAATGTACCGAAATTTCATTAAAATGTGATAATAAATCGATAAAAACAGCAAAAAATTAAATGTCCTGTAATTGGTTAGTAGAACAGAATATTATTTAGATGACGTTTTTATCCATAAATATGGTTAACATTTTTTTCCCCACAACAGGCTCACAGGCTCAAATTTTAAGAATATGAATTTCAGCCTGTAAGCCTGCTGTGATCATTATATAAGTAATATTACATAATGCAAAAAAAAAACACGAAAATTCGCTCATATGGCCATGCTGCATGATTGGAACTTTTTTTTATTAATATAATTTATTCGTAAATACATTTGAGTGAGTTGAAATGTGGGCCTTGTATCAAAATTGAAAACTATGCACGATTCTACGAAATTGAACACTCAGAAGCAAATGTACCTACTTCAATGTGATCACTTTTCTGGGTTTGTTCCTCCTATTCACAACTAACATGACTGGTCTATAAAAAACTATTTGAATATTGAAAAAAGTAAAGCATTATTAAAAAATTTAAAAATAGAAAAAGAAAAAAATCGATTTCTTTGGTCAGGCTTGATATACTTTATAAAATAATATTAAATACTATGAAAGAGATACTTTTCTAAAACTATAATACATTAAAAAGGAAAAATTTAACAATTTTGCCAATTCCATTCGTATACCTAGTAGGTATTTGTAAATATGTTGTATGTGATGGTGGACATAATATATTATTTTTATTGAAATTCATCAGTCTTAAGCTGAGCATAACTACCAATCAATTTTGTATACTTGTAAATAGTACCTACTTACACAACTGTGCACTGTGCAGTTCCTTAAGTTTTTGTATTTTACGAAAAAAAACATCATTTTTTAGAAAAAAATACCCTTTGCTGTTCAAGCCAAAAGAATTTTTCAGCAGCCTAACATTTTACTATTGAGAAAAAAACATTTTAAAAGAAAACTCAAATTTTCAAAAGTACGACTAGAAAAAAATAAACAATGGTTTGTAGTAATAAACTTAAGACTGGCACCATAATTCTTCATTCCCTTTCATTAGTTTTTTGTACTTCATTTGAATAGATTCTTACTGAAGTTTAAACTTTTTATTACATTTATAAATGCAATTGTATATTAATGGGCAATCGCTTGCCACTGCCATAACGAAAGGACCTAAACAATTATATTAAAATATGGACAAAAAATTAGCCATGTAATATTAAATGATTATTCCATGCTTCAACGGTATATGTAATTATGTAATCGTACATGGTATTCGTTTTTTGTAAGCCAGTATGCGAGGAGAACGAATGTTTTGGGAGTCACACAAAAAAGGAGAAGATTAAACTGCGTTGTTTATAAATTAAAAAATCTGAGGTGATGTGTATAGTTTTTTATATTTACCAAAAGAATGTATTTAAAAACAATAAAATGAAAAAAAATATACCGGAATGTATGGTGAACTTAAAACGCTCTATAGCGTTAGCTATGAATGATCTTGTTAATGAATGAAGTTTTTAAAACGTAAAATAAATTAATTAAAAAAGCAGAACAAAAAAACGACAAAAACACAAAAAATACAAAAAAAACTAGTGGCGATTTTTACTTGTATATAGACTTTTTTTGAAATCCACTTGTATATAAAGTCACTTGATAAATTGTGTTGAATTATGGAATCAGTCTTTTAATTCTCAAAAACTCTGAGAATGTTCATCTGTTAAAAAAACGGCACACGGACAAAAAACATGTACTGTTTACGTAGACGAAACTACCTACTTTCTAAAAGAAATATTAAACAAAAAAAAAAATACATTTTCCATTATACATATTTAAAAAATGCAGTTGGCATGCATTTTTTTTCAATCACTGTACTTCGAACGTAATTTCTGGCTTGGATGCCAAAATACTTTGAATCATAATACCTTTGAATGTATTGTAACGAGCAACTTTCAATCACAAATTAAAAAACATAGCTTTACACCCGATTAATGAAAAAAGACGTAATATTACGGAAAACTACAATACAATATAATCAGGTTGTCATTTAATTGTGAAGTTGATCAAATATTATGTACCTACTTTTCAAATTTAAAGAACTCACTATAAGCAAAGAGAGCTTGGAATACCTAACGAAAACCATGAACATGTAACAAAAAAAAACATTTGTTATTCCTTTGTATGGCTTATTCATTATTATGACATATAAGATCGAATATAAAAATTATTTTTAACATTCCTTATACGTTTGATATGATTCCTTTTCAGTTTTGATTTTCATCCACCTGAAAAGTTTTTTCCTTTTTGAGATAATTAAAACTGATAATAAAGTTTTTATAACTTAACGCTTACAAATGTATTTTGAAAGTCCTAACGCGATTTCCAGATACATATTTTAATTTTCCAGAAGAAAATTTTAAAAGAAAATGATTTTTAAGAATAGATGAGACTAGACTGTAGACATCAATAATTGGATCACAAAAAACTGTTTCAAATGGTTAAGTACCTACCACTTTAAAATTAGGTTGTATTTTACATTTTCTACAGGATGGGTCCCGAGAATAGACCAAAAAACAAATAGGCAAACTCTAGGTATTTTAAACGTACAACTATTTTATTTAAACTTTCACCAAGGTGCGCGGTTTTGTCGCATAAACACGTTCCTTAAGGTACCCCTAAAGAAAAAAATCGCAAGTCGTCAAGTCAGGTGACCTGGGGGGCCAAAGCACGTCCCCAAAACGACGTACGATGCGATTGGGGAACATCTCCCGCACCAGGGCCATTGAGGCAGTGGAAGTGTGAGGAGGGGCTCCATCTTGTTGAAACCAAACATCCACTGGGTTAACAATTCGCCTTCTTCTGTGAAACTCGGGCCTCAAAAAGTTGGTCAGCATTTCAATGTAGCGCTCAGAATTGACAGTCACGGTGATTCCTTGTTCCTCAAAAAAGAAGGGACCGATGATGACTTTCCTTGAAACGGCACACCAAACAATAACTTTAATTAGGGCTATGCAGGGGCCGTTCGTGGAGACTTTGAGGGTTTTCTGCTGCATAATACCAGCAATTTTGCCTATTAACAAAACCGTTGAGGTGAAAGTGCGCCTCATCACTCATCAACAGCACCATATCATCATTCACTTTGAACAACGAGAGCATCTCTAGTGCAAAGGTTTCAAATGTTGAACAATGGCCAACTTGTATGGATGAAACTTCTGAAACTTCTTTTTTAACGATTCGTCGAACTGACGTGCGTTTCATTTGCAGGGCCTAAGCTTGTTTGCGCACAGAACGCCCTGGGCTCTGGAGAACAGCTACTCTTGCCTTCGCCGTTCTCTAGGGTTATCACTGTTGGTGCAGGGCCAGGTGGTTTTTCGTTCGTAATTTTTCCTGTCGAGCGAAAAGCTGTGACCCATCTCATTGTTTTCCAAGTGGGAAGAACTCCGCGACGTCCAAGGTTGAGTCTGATTCTGAAAACACGCTGCACCTCAACTATCGATTCATTGTTTTTCACAAACCCGTCGTAAGCAAATACACGATGAACCACATCCCACCGATTCATGATGGTAACCATGATGGTAAGTAAACGGCATCATATAATGAGCCCTCACAGACCTTCCTACCCCTACCCTGGGCGGCACAAGGGCGCCCCACTTTTTGTCCTGTTCCCGGGGCCCACCCTGTACTACAACTAAAAACACTAAGTTCCAACTAAAATAGAGTTTATTATTTTTTACTGACTTAGAACCACACTTGATCATAACAACTGAACTAGGTTACAGACTCGAGTCAGAATGGTGGCTTTGGAAAGATTCAGTCAAAAGGTGAGCACCAATAGGGTTTGAATGAGCAACGTATATAGGACTAAGATAGAATGATGCCAGATTATGTTTTGGAAAGAAGGGAACAGTTATCTGCTGAGTTTGCGCTACAAACGAACTTTTCTTACTGAAGAGTTATTAATCTAAATTAATGATGATTAACTTGAATTTGCTGGTGTTTGTCTGAATAATGTAATAGCGACGAGGATGGGATGAAAAAAGAGTAGGAAATCTAAACATGATTCATCAGATCGTGATAGTAATGAGAATGAGCAAGCACAAGAAATATCAGAAGTATGGAGCGGTTTTCCTTCTCCTTCGATTGATGAAACGGAAAGCTGGGAGGATAATGAAAAACACCCCTCACTTCTATGCCAAACCGAAGGGCTAGGATTGGACACCCCAAGAACCGGTAATGCAAGGTGAGATCTGCTTGTTAGCTTATGAGGGTCAAGTCTATTGAATGAAGAACAGACAATTAAATGAAAAGTATATATATATATATTCTAACAACATTATAAATGTTAGCAAACGAGAAACAACTGCGTTATATTAAACGAATTCATGAACATAACAGGTTAGCCGCCATCTTCCTTATCACTCCAACGTTGATAACACCTTCTAACATTATTGTGGTCATATCCTTGAATAAAGCGCACTGGTGTGCAGAGTTGGAAAACCTGAGGAGGCAATGCCGCAAGTTGCGGAGGAGATCCGAGAGAAGAAAGACAGACTCAGATAAGAAATTATGTACGCTAAATCAAAGAAGTAGTTGGAGGAACTTCTGTGAAGACATTAAATCCACATAGGAAACGTCGAGGATATTCAGGGTCATTCAGGGTGAGACTACACCCAGACTCATTACTCGCCGGACCAGGAGGTGCTTATGCTAATGAGGGAAAACTTATGAGCAGTATACTCCATGAAGCCATACAAAGCATGTGGCATCGATGTGATATACGCAGCTTGCCTCCAAAAGGCATTCATATAAATAAAACAGCAGCTCATTCTACTCTTTAGGGGAATACTGAGACGGGACTGTATGCCTGGGATACTAATGGAGACACGGGTAATATATATCCCAAACCTAGAAGAACAGATAACACAGATCCGAAGTCACTAAGACCCATTAGTCTGTGTTCCATCTTGATTAAGATCCTAGAAAATTTAATAGATAGATATATAAGGGATACCAAACGTCCTGTGTTTTTCCTACATCCTAATCAGTATGCCTACCTATAGGGAAAATACGTAGATGGAGCACTATATAACTGTCGTATAAGCTTAGGTTTCAATTTATTATTTTATGACCTTGAATAATTGCTGCCATACAGGCATTTGTTTGTTTACAATGAAATGAATAAAATTCATTCTTTATATCGCTTAACCGAGGTTAACATCTTATTAAACTTGAGAAAACTTAGCACAATAACCTTGTGGGTAGGATAGAAAATAACGCATTCCAAAAGGGATGCGCTACAGGACTGTTCTTTGATATTGGGGTCGCCTTTGATAGCCTATCAATGGATGCAATAGATAAGGCATTACTCCGATATAGAGGTGGAGATACAAATCGCACGGTGGTGCAGAAACTATCTTACACAAAGAAATATCACGAGTACTTTAGGTAATACCAAAGTAAAATACACTGTGAGTAGAGGTACTCAGCAAGGGGGTGCAATATCACCACTCCTGTGGTGTCTAGTTGTTGATGAGCTGCTACAAGCATTATCAGATACAGGACCCTAAATCCAGTTCTTCGCTGGGACGATTGCAATTATTGGCTCTTTCTCAATCAGCTGAGTGAGCGAAATTCTCTCCTGTTACCCCAAGGAAGTTGAATGATAGACCGCAATGAAGCAGCAGTTGAGTTGACCGCAATGAAGCTAGCAATATTCCTGGCGATATTCGATAACTTCCGTAATATAAATAGTACAGTGCTCAAATTTACAGGGGTTGCTCACGTGAATTATTCGCACCTCCAGGGGGGGGGGGGGGTCCCTGGTATCACCCAATATTTACATTGAAAAATTCATATCTCCCTTCAAATTCGAAATATCGTCTCCAATTTTCAAGAGGGTCCTACAACGGATTACCCGCAACTGCATAAAATGGAACTGGGGGTAAATCACCTGCCTGAAGAGTGGGGGTAAAACATCAGTTTTCGACTAAAACAACCTGTTGCTGGGAGTTTTGGAGGTAAGTTATCGAATAAATTTTATTAGAATGGTTTTGTGCTGAGTTTTCACAGCTCCATAAGTTATCCGCACCAGAGGGATGGCGTAACTCTACTAAAATAAAACGGAAGTTAGTGAAAAACGTTGTCTATTTCCGGTGTCTATTTAACATTGTAACTCTTTATTTTTGTAGAAATGACGCGTTTTTCACTAACTTCCGTTTTGAAATGGGTTTCCACAACTTCGTCGCGAGTTTTTGACGAAAATATCTCATTTTTGACAAAAATCGTTGAAAACCCGATTGCTGGGGGTTTTTTAAAGTAGGTTATCAAGTAAATTTTGTATTCAAACATCTTTGTACTATATTTTCACAGCTCCATGAATCATCCGCACCAGGTCGGACGGAAGGTTGGGGTTAGCTCTCCTAAAATAGCTCATTTTTAACAACAACAAAAATGTTAAAAAACAGGGTGGCCCCCAAACGGAAATTTTTAATTTCCCTGACTTTTTCCTGAACGAACTTCAGATTTCCCTGACAAAAAATATCAAATTAAAAAAAAAAATTTTTCTCGTCATTTTATTGTACCTTTAATGCTTCTAAAACAAAAATCGTATAATTTAAAGAAAAAAAATAGTCTATTTATATTTAACAATTTCATTACCCTCGAAGTGCTCAAATATCATAACAATTTAACCTAAATGTAATACGATAATTTACGAAAATTCACCCGTACGATCATGCTGCATGACTTTTTATTTAATATTTTATGGTCTCTCAATTTGTGATCTGAAGCTATTTGTTGAAGTAGAAATTTTAATCACTTCAGTTTAATTTATTTTCCTTACATGGATTTCTTAGCTCTGGGGATAATTCAAAATTTTCGTCCGACAGCAAAAAATGTCACGCTTTTTTTCATCAACTAACAATTGCTGCCAGAGAGAGTTTAACTTCCTGATTTCCCATCCCACAAAAATCGTTCGTTGGAAAGCTGCTCTGTGAATTTAAAACATATGACTCCACATTCCAATGGGCCAATTTCCCCCTCCTTAACCCTCCTGAGAAGTCCTAGCATATGTATAAAAACTAGTTTCGGGACTCTTACTGAATCAATCCACTACTCTGCTGGGTTTTTTCTCCTTAGTTCAATAATCTATTGATTTTTCTCACAAATGGTTTAGTCTAGGTGAAGTAGTTACCAGGGAAGTAGTTACCAATGGCGTATCCACTCACTTTTTATGTGCGTGTAGCGTTGTTACTTTTGAACAGTTTAACCACAACTCTTGATAATTGTTTTTGTCATTCGTATAACTCACCTATGAAATAATATGTACCTATTATGATAAAGTACCTACGCTATTGAAGTTTGATTGTTTAGGAGTTATAATTTACCTAAAAACGCTTTAAATTACTACACCAAGTTTTCATTTAGCCCTTTCAGTCCCGAATTATTTGTAGTGAACAGAAAATTCTCAAATTTTGCACGCGATTTACTATTGGTCTAAGTAAGCTCTGGTAGAAATTTCATGACCCTAGTACCATTGGTTCAAAAGATGTACCATTACAGTATAGTGCACAATGAGACTCAAGTGGTGCTGTGCACAATTTCGAATGTACAGTGTACTGCACAATGCCACTCAAGCGATGCTATCTATCCAACCTGGATTTTAACAAAAATTCATAGCAGTTTCAAATTCGAACATAATTGAGGAGCTGACATGGAAAAGCAGTTAAGTCCAAAAATCAAATTTCATAGGAACCCCCTTTGAATTCTTATCAGATTTGTTGGACATAATCTCTTCTCCATACAAAGGTCACACATTTATTCACGGTGCGATTTAGCAAGGGCGGGAGGACTAAGGCTTTTCCCACGCCGTTGGCGTGACTATTTACTTGCACTTCGACGACAAAATTTTTTCTTTCGATTTTTGGACATAACTGCTTTCCCATGTCAGCTCCTCAATTATTGAAAAATGAAACTATAAAACTAAAAATAATACCCTTGATCAAGAAATAAGGCAGGGCGAGTAAAGTAAAGACTCTTTTGTACTTGGAAATCACAGAAACACATTGTATCACAAAATTATTTCAGTCTCAATCCCCAAATTTCAAGTCAAACGACTAGCAAAAAATGCCATTCAAAAAAATTCATGGCTTCACATGCATGCGGCAAATTATAAACAGCACCAAAAACTGGCTGGTAGTACCTAGGTAGGTACACGAAAATCGCGAATTTATTTGATGACTGGCTTATTCATCGTGAACTGCTCTCCTATGATGTCGTTTCTTGGTATTATCGTGCCAAAATTGTTTCCAACCAACGTTCTCCAACATCCACAGGGGTGCTGCTTGACAAAATCTACACCCGTAATCATTCCCAATAATGTCTAATTGCCGAAATCGGCATTATCCCCGCCGAGGTTTCGACGGTCTTCTCATATTTTTGGATTCAGAACATCACGATCCACATCGCTCTGGTGCTATTGTACGGGGTGCGACAGAGAGGACGGATGGTTTTAAAAAAATCATAAAATAGTTAATTTTTATTCAAAAACAAATTTATTGATGCAACCAGTTTTGCAAGGAAATAGCATTTGAGACAGTCAAGTGTGAAAAATCACATCAGGCATGTGGTGGCCGAAATTGTTGATGCAGTGCTGGAGGCGTTCTTGAAAGTTCGCGTAGACTCTCTCCAACATAATGCTACGTCGAAATGATCACAGCCAGAGCATCAATGGACGATATTCGCCCTCTCTTCCCTGGTCGTCTTATTTCCAGGTTTAACGATGTTCATTGGCCTCCTCGGTCCCCAGATTTATCCATATGCGATTTTTTCTTATGGACACCTCAAGGCTTAGAGTATACGAGAACAAGCCCCGAACTCTGGACGAATTGAAGGACGCAATTCGCGTGGAAGTCGCCCAAGTTGAGAGAGCTATGTTGGAGAGAACGCCCAAGAACGCCTCCAGCACTGCATCAACAATTTCGGCCACCACATGCCTGATGTGATTTTTCACACTTGACTGTCTCGAATGCTATTTCCTTGCGAACCTGATTGCATCAATAAATTTGTTTTTGAGTAAAAATTAACTATTTTATGATTTTTTTAAAACCATCCGTCCTCTCTGCCGCACCCTGTACAACCTACTGTACACTACATTTGAACGCGTGGCAGCGATCCACGTTGCTCTGGTGCTATTGTACAACCTACTGTACACTACGTTTGAACACTTGGCACAACTTCATTTCGCAAATTACCAACTTGATTTTAGCTTCTATAGTAACTAAAGGACGTCTGCAATCAATACCAAGCATAAAAGAGCTGATGGATCGTATTTATATTGCATAAAAAACCAAAAATTGTGGTGCTTGCCTGTATCTTCCATGACAGGCGGGTAGAGAACGGAATTAATCAGCAAAAAAGGCTTTAGTTTACATTATGTGGAACTTAAAGTCACGCTACCGTCGTTGTTAGGGGGTTATAGTTGCTGTTGAACAGAAATTATGGCCCTAAAACGGCTCTGGTTATGGAAAACAAAGTGAGAAGGTCATGTACAGTGGACTGCACAAAAAGACTGAAAGGGTTAACAAATTCCCTGACATTTGGTGGTTTTGCAAAATTCCCTGACTTTTCCCAACGCGAAGAATTCCCTGTCAATTCCCAAGGTATTCCTGACTTTTCCAGTTAGGGGCCACCCTGAAAAACCTATTACTGGGGGTTTTTGAGGAAGGTTATTGAGTAAATTGTACTTGAATATCTGTCTACTATGTATTCAGAACTATGTATTCCAGATAATTATTCATGGAGCTGTGAAAATATAGTGCAAAGATATTTGATAACCTACCTTGAAAACCCCCAACAATAGGTTTTTCAACGATTTTTTGTCAAAAATGAGCTATTTTAGAAGAGTTATTGCCACACATCCGTCCAATCTGGAGCGGATAATTCATGGAGCTGTGAAAATATGGTGCAAAGACATTCGAATACAATTCATTCGATAACCTACCTCGAAAACTCCCAGCAATAGGTTGTTCAAGTCAAAAATTGATGTATTACCCCCACTCTTCAAGCAGATGATTTACCCCCAGTTCCATTTTATGCAGTTGCGGGGTAATTGTTTACTATTACTTTGTCACCTCTAACTTTTTCAGTATGAAGACATTTGTAATATTTATGCTAAAGTAAACAATTACCCAATCGTCTCCTAATGTCCCAGGGAGTTTCCCTGTCAAATTTCAACTTCCTAGGATGAACAGGAGAGGTATTAGCTCACTCAACTGATTAGGGAAGAACCAATAACTGCAATCGTCTCTTTAGGGTCCAAGAGAGTATCCCTATCAAATACCGCAATGAAGCTAGCGATATTCCTGTCAATATTCGTTAACTTTCCTTAATATAAATAGTACAGTGTTCAAATTTTTAGGAGGTGCTCACGTGAATTATCCGCACCTGTAGTGGAGGGGGGGGGGTAAAAACGGGGGGACGGAAGAGGGAGGGGGGTGGAGGGGCGGCGGAGTCGGAAAGATTGTTCACATGAAGCCACCTTGGTGAACGGAATCATAACCTTCCTACTGAAAGCTTCTCTGATCTGAAACCTCTGCGGTTATCAACATTCCTGTCCAATGAGCTTGCGTGGAAACGGTATAAAAATGTCTGCCGTCGTCCGCTGTCCGCCCATTCTGACAACATGGCAGCCACCATCCTCAAGCCAATCAGATGGCATCACATCCTTCAGTCTTTCCACTTTCCGCGCTCGTTCCGCTCAATGTGAAACTAGCTTAAGACGTATTTACTTATGTCGGTAATTGTTTACTATTACTTTGTCACCTCTAACTTTTTCAGTATTTAGATATATTATCAGCAATGGACTACCAACGACAGATAAACATGTTTGAAGGGCCGGAACAACCAGATATTGCTAGTTACATGGGGTCAAAGTACAGGTCTTATCAAAGTTCCGTCATGAAGCGGTTTCTTGCAGTCAGTTCTGATGGCGTCGTGTTCCGGTCTCTAGCAGAATTCATGTTTAGAAGAATTTATCCAGATTATAGTGGCCGTATTCACGCTCTTTTTAAAGCGATAGGACATTTGTACAACGGCGAAGACCAATCGGCACCTTCTGAACCACCTCCAGACTCCAACGCCAGTAGTTCATCTGAAGACGACTTCTAAAGTAAGTATCTTACTTTTTTACTTTTCCGGGCCTCAATAAATATAAATCCTTTATTTACAAGCATAAATATTACAAATGTCTTCATACTGAAAAAGTTAGAGGTGACAAAGTAATAGTAAACAATTACCCAGAAATAATAAGCCTTTGTGTAATTATTTGCATCGTTTTATTTAATGGTCACCACATCTCAACCAGAATGGTCATTAGCGGCACAATTTATATAACATGTTATATATATAACATGTTGTTTATGCACTAAAATGGCCCGTTCCACGACTGAGGATCATGACCTAATCCAGTTATGTCACTGCCGTTTTTATCATTTAATAATGATTAACAGGACGTTTCCATTTGTTTCGTCACGTCACTAGCGTCACGTCACGGTGGGGTTTTCTATTGGTTTTCACGTACAACCAATGCGTTTCTAGGGAAGTGTAACTCCCTTAGTTTTCATAGCAGGAAAATCGTTCGCCACCTTTTGGAATGCTCCCATTTTATCACATCTCATGGTCCCTTAGCCTCTGTGGTGTCAAGGAAAGCTGATTTATTACGCTAAGTTATAAACTAATATTGCTAAGTAACCATAATGAACTAATAATGTGTAAAATTAATCATTATTAATTGATCTGACTGTAGAACCGTAGGTCTACCGTCCGTTTTTGAGGTAAAACTCCCGAGTCGGGATCAACCCCCTACGGAACGAGCCCTAAGGAGTTACATACTACTCACCTTCAACCAGCTATATTTCCCCTGACTATGTCGTTGTCCACAAGCACCAACCCCCTTATAACTTAGCATTTACATACCTACCGAGGCGAGCGCTTTGGACGTAAGGGTTTCATCATCAGGCCGTCGAGACAGTGCTTAATAAACTGTACTATGCGGCTCCAATTTTATTTCCTAAGTTTAGGTAAAAGTGTTAAGAAAGATAATCAGATGGACAAACGTATAAACTTGAAAACCAACAATGTAATAAATCTTTATCTCTTAACATCTAACATTATGATAAGGTTGATAACATATATAAACCATCCCACTTCGCAATCTAGGGAAAGCACTGAAAGCGCTAATGAATGGATTGAAATGTACCTATCATGTAGGATTGACGCTACAACTATGAAGGACTGATCTAAAAAAAGTATAAATTTCATATTCGCATTTATTGTCGAAGAGGTTTGGAGTTTTGTTGAGTGCGGTCCCTGCCCCACCTTACTATATAGGTAGCACAATATTTTGATTTCTGTGAAACACACGATTTTCTCCCCTCTCAATCTTACTTGCTTCTCCGTGGAGCACACATAGAGGGATCCCCCACTCTTCTTTTCTGCCATCGAATACTCTCGATACTATCGATTCAGCCTCCCAACACATCGATTTGATTTTGATATAAAACGATCTTCTGAACGCCAAAATTGAAAAAGTTCCAGTCAAGCAGCATGATTGTATGAACGAATTTTCTCAAATTACCTATTGTATTGTGATACAATAAATTGTATCGGAATTTGAGTAGAAAGAGATTGTTAAAACCAGCAACAAACTGAATAAAATTCGGCGATTCAAAAAATATTTTTTGCAGTTTCTATAGATTTTTCAGCAAATATTAATTAAATTTAAGTACGTTTTCAGCATAATTTTGTGCAACCATTTTTTTATGTCCTAGATGATCGTTGGCAATTTCGTTTTGACTAAAACTCTGCTAACATTTTTAGAAAATTTATAAAACATTGAAAATTAAAATTCCTTCTGACATCATATCAAGTTAGTGGCTAACTGATAAACGTTTAGGATAAATATGTAGAATAATTTACAGAGCACTAAAGCGCACTGATTAGCTGAGGAACCAATAAGCCTAATTTTTTGCTTCCTCACTAACTAAGGTAGAGAATCTTTGTGTTCTTGATTGAAGTCGAAAAAAATTTGCCCTCCAAAATCAAAATTTCCACTTGATTTTTGCGTTTCAGAGCTTGGTGATCAATTTTGGTTCAGTGTCTGTCTGTGGTAAATCCTTGTCACGGCCTAAGCTATACCAAGTCTCAGTTCGATTCCGATGGAATTTTCAGGGATTGTGCGGGTTAGCATCTAGACGGTCCCTTATACTTTCATTGCCGTCACATAAATAGCAGTATGTGCGCACGCGCAAACGCTAATTCATTTTAATATCGATTTCTTATCATCTATTAAGATTTCTTCAAACTCGGGGAGTAGATAGATATAGGTAGTTGTCAAGCTATTAGTCACACTCTTGATATCGAACGTGGATGATTCGAGACAAACCTACTTAAGTTAGCCTCTCAACCCCTTAACTTTCGATCAAGGTGTACCTACATCTGCTTCATCAGACAGATCTGTATTGTATTACCCCGATGTTTGGGAGTGGGGGGCAGTAATAATGCTTTTCGCCAGACAAAAACTTTACTGGGATGTTTCAAATGATAACAGTAAAAAAGGAAGTGTTGAACAGTCCAAATCGCATTTGCAAGATGAGAAAAATGATGTTTTGAGTGGAAGAAATCTCAGGTGATAATGGGGTTGAAAACAGTTGTTTTGGAATGGCATTGAGCTGACAGAAATAAGAGAGAAAAAATTGTACATGTATTGAATAAAAACGTACGTTTTTATTCCTCAACAAGACTAATATAGCCAACAGTCTTTAATAATTTTAAATAGGAACTTTCCCAATATAATTTTTAGGTATGTGCCTCCTTACGCTTGCTTTACCGCACAGTTTTTTTTCCGCAGTGATAGCGCACCATTCCACGGGCGTGGTTGAGAGTGTCTTTCTTCAAATTGAAATTGTCTCGAGAGTATTCGATGGCAGAAAAGAAGAGTGGGGGATCCCTCTATGTGTGCTCCACGGAGAAGCAAGTCTTCTACTACACATTCAGTCCTACAACTCCCCGAGTTGGAGCAACTCCGCTGCAATCTGCCTTATGTTGAACATTCTGAATGTGAAAGAAGAGATCCTCCAATTGTTTCGGTCTGTGTTTGGGGCAAAACCTTGAAGCGTTCTTTATTAGGCGCCTTGCACTCTTGTTTAAAGAGAAGTGCAAGTGGAATCCTGGTGTCTCGGCACTCATTACCAACTGCCTAGATATTCTCCAAGTACTATGAATCGTGAGTAAATAAGTAATCCATACTGTATATATATAATAGATTATACCTAATCATAAAATATGAAAAAAAGTAAATATTGCTTAGTATTCAACTTGAACAGTCAATGGTGTTGGTAAATTGAGAGCGGTCTGTTGTAGGCCATCGTGCAGCTGTCAGTTGGCTCCTTGGGTCAGCCCTTAGGGTTTTTCATTTGGTAGATTTTTCCTACTACCGTTTGTTCCCTTGTTTATTCGTGAATAATTGACCGACTTACTGCAATAGTATAGGAATTCCGATATAACTCAGCCAATAGGGACCTGGGAGAGTGTTCTGTAACTTATGGAGATATACTGCCGAACTAATAGATCCCGTATCTGAATTTTTGGTCATAGCCATATTGAGTTAATAGCACCCCACCCCCCGTCCGGGGGGGTGGTTTCTTTTGATTTTGCTAGTCGCGAAGTCGGATCCCAACGGGAAATGCCTCAAAAACGGCCAATAATTATCGCATTAACTGGGTCGTTTTAAAAAAAATGTCCGTTTTCTCAATTTACTGTCCCAAAGATTTGAAATATGATTCTGGAGCCTATTTTCAACATATAGCAATGGGGTATGAATCAAAATGTTCTTTTTGTAAAACCAACTATCAAACATGAAGTTTTTCCAACAGTTAATAGGTTTGTAAATATCAAAAGTTTTTAAAAAATTCCAAATAGTTATGTCCCAGTGGTACTTACGATAGTTACTAAGGTTTGTAACTTTTGACTAGAAAATGTTTTTTTAGATCTGGAAAGTAATTTCTATCAGACATTAATCTATAGATAATGACTTGACAAGGTTTTTAGAATTCTGAAGACTAGAGGGCAGCTAGAAGAAAAAGCACCTTGTCCCAGGACTTTGGTCTCAATAGTTGTGTCCCAAAAGTCACGCGAGGGGTGGCGGCTGGAGAGTATTTGGAGGGGAAGTGGAGGGTCTAGCAAGTGCGTGTGACGTTCCCCTAAAGGCCGTATCACACTAGCATTTTTTCCGCATTTTTTCTGCGTTTTTAACGCAAAAACGAGAAGAGGAAGAAGTGCGTTTTTCCAAGGTCAGCTTTTTCGACCATTGCGCATCCTGGCGGAGCGTTTTTAAACTCACTTGGGAAAATTAGAACACGTTCTAATTTTTACCTTGACGCAAGAAAAATGCTAAACATAACCCTTGGGGAGGTTACAATTCAATGAAAAACCCCTAGGAGCCCTAACCTGACAGATTTAATAAAAACGCATTCCGCCAGAATGCGCTGTTTTTGCAGTTATTCCTCTTCAACATTCACTACTGAACTTGAAAAAACGCAGTTTGCCTTCTTCACGTTTCAGCGTTTAAAACGCAGAAAAAATGCGAAAAAAATGCGGCCTTGAGACAGGGGTGTCTGGAGATGGGCTGCCAGTGGCGCCGCCAGCGCGTTCTGCCGAGAGTTTTTGCAACTACCTCTTACAGCGTTCCTTCCTACCTACCTACTATCTCTGTCCGGCCGAACCATTCTCGATTCTAACCACAGGTTTGGTTCTATTTGTCCAACTAATTGCTTTTTACTATAAGGATAGATTTAGGGTATTTTTCGTTCTTGAGTTGCGAGTTTTTGAGGATCCAAAACCTCCTATACACATGATTCAGATCAATTTTCCAAATAATCCATATTCTACTAAAAGGTCTGATTTAGGATATATTTTAAGATATATATTGTGGTACTGAAACTGTGAAGTTCAGCTCTGAAAGTGCGAAAATTGTGAAATAATGAATTTTTGAAGATACATAGGTATTAAATGAACCTAGGAGGGAAATGGACTGGGTATTGAAGAGTTGACACATCCCAAGTATGACACTAATTATTTGTGGTTCTATAAAATTGGGGGCAGTAGTGAAGTTTTGCCTAGTGAAAAACCTTGCTACCGCCCCCTCTTTCAAAACAGCAGGATAATACAATAAAGATCTGTCTGATGAAGCAGATATTCGCTATCGAAAGTTAAGGGGTTGAGAATCAGAAACTTGATTAGGTACCTATGGCTGGACTCCTTCCCGTCCGATTTCAAGCAATTCTGGGAACCACCCTCCCCCCCACCCGTGATCTATTTATGCAACTAACCTATATTTTACCAAAACGATTGATTTAGGATATTATTCTATTTTTGAGATCCAGACCACCAAAGAATACAAATCATTAAGATCAATTTATCCTAAATCAGTCCTGATCCAAAATCTTCTTTTAATGAGCACATTATTATTTAGAATAAGTTTTCTTTGCAATGAATTGGTAGTTTGCAATTTGATTACAATCACAGTGCTAAAAAATTCTAAACAATTCAACGTAATTAAACGAAAATTCGATCATACGATCATGCTGCATGACAGGAAATTTTTGTTTTAAAGTTTGTCTTATTCATTGCATTTTTAAAGGATATCAGTGATTCAGTATGGGTACTGATATGACAGAAAATGAAAAAAAAAAAAAAGTGTCGCGAAAAATTCCTTGACCCCCAGCCAAAAGACATATCCATGTCAAAAGAAAATATCAACAAAATATTTTATTTCAACATTTTACGAATAAATTGAGCATTTGAACTTAGTTTTATTAATCTAAATATAAAATTAATATGAGTAGGTATTCATAAAGACTGAGTGCCGGTGGGAACGAACCGCTGCGCTCTACTGGGCTGCTCGAGAGCGCATGGCACAATTGCCGTAACCGCGCCGTGGCATAGTTAAAAAAAAGAAAAAAAGACAAAGTTGAAAAAATTTCTCCCTTGATGGGAAAAACAAAAGATCATGGATATGTCTAGTACCTACTGCTTACCAGTTGGTACCTACTACTCAATTGTATACCAACCATGTAGTGCCTTCTTTTCACAAGATTATTCCATTATGGTGACAAAACAATATTAGTTTTTAACTTAGAGTAATAAATCAGCATTCCTTGACACTACAATGGCTTAGAGGTCATGAAATGTCGTGGTAAAATGAGAGCATTCCAAAAAGTGGCGAACGATTTTCCTACTATGAAAACTATGGGAGTTACTCTTCCCTAGTAACGCCTTGGTTGTACGTGAAAATCAATAGGAAATGTACCGTTCGGGAAAGAAGTGTCGGTCGGGAAAAAAGTGTCGCGAAAAATTCCTTGACCCCCAGCCAAAAGACATATCCATGTCAAAAAGTAAATTAAAAATAGTGGTTATTCGAAATCAATCCTTCTATTAAAATATAGATTAGTTGGATATAGAGATCGGAGTTTAGTTTAAAAGTATATTTCGCAGGTTGAAATTAATAAAAAGTTTATTGGTTCCGGTTTGGAATCGAACCCGACACCTTCTGAACTGTAGTCGGAAGCATTAGCCACTCGGCTACGGAGAACCTTCGCCAATGCTCCTAACTAAAGTACCGTCATTGCCGGGCGTTAATTGGGGGGAGTTCGGCCGGACAGTGATAGTAGGTAGGTAGGAAGTAAGGAACGCTGTAAGAGGTAGTTGCAAAAACTCTCGGCAGAACGCGCTGGCGGCTCCACTGGCAGTCCGTCTCCAGACACTCCTGTTCCCCTAACGCCCTTAGTTGAGTGCCACGTGCTCTGCAGCATCTTTGGTGTCCAAGGATTTTTCACCTTCATCACAATGGTAAGTGGTTTAATTCAAGGTCCCCATAGTTACTATGAATTCTCTAGGGAAACGTTAGTTTGTAAACATCATTTATTGATTAATTTATACGCCTAAAATCTATATTTTTGCATATGTTAACCAATCTTTTTGACATTTTATGTCTTTTCTATGGCACATAAATGAAAAAGCGTCACGCGGAGAGCGTTACGCGGAGATTCCCTAATGATCCCACGATTCTGAGATTTGGTATGTAGCCCCTTGAGGGACTTCTGAACACAACTGACCGATCCCAGATCAGCTGAGTGGCTCTAGAATCCAGTTTTTTCCCTAATGATCCCACGATTCTGAGATTTGGTATGTGGGCCCTTGAGGGACTTCTGAACACAACTGACCAATCCCAGATCAGCTGAGTGGCTCTAGAAGCCAGTTTTTCCCCTAATGATCCCACGATTCTGAGATTTGGTATGTGGGCCCTTGAGGGACTTCTGAACACAACTGACCGATCCCAGATCAGCTGAGTGGCTCTAGAATCCAGTTTTTTCTTTAATGATCCCACGATTCTGAGATTTGGTATGTGGGCCCTTGAGGGACTTCTGAACACAAGTGACCGATCCCAGATCAGCTGAGTGGATCTAGAATCCAGTTTTTTCTTTAATGATCCCACGATTCTGAGATTTGGTATGTGGGCACTTGAGGGACTTCTGAACACAGCTGACCGATCCCAGATCAGCTGAGTGGCTCTAGAATACAATACGGGGTTTTATAGGAAGGGGAAAGGGGGCGCAAAGACATAAAATGTCTCTCGTGGTTGCGTACTTGTACGAAAGCTGTATCCACCGTATGAGTTTCAAGAGGTTCTAACACCAAGTTCAGAGTACATACGTTTCAAAGTTTGACTACACAATGAGGCAAATTAAATCAATTAGTTTTTTTTTCTTTCTTACCGAGTTTTCCAACTGACCGAAGAAGTTCGATGGCCCATGGTGCGAAGGCCTTGGTCACCGCGGTGTACCGTACCTATGGAGCGTTGGTAGGTGTTTTTTTATGAGATTGGAGGAGTGTAGCCTTGTTCGAAGTTGAAATGTCCAGATAGTTATGATAACTATGGTGACGACTAATTTTGTTCTGTTTTGCAGGGTGTGATACCAAGCAGTTGATGCACAGTTTGAGTAACTGAGTGCTGTGCCAATATTGCACTGTACTCATCCGGAGAAAACACCAGTACTTTCGGGCTCCATGGCGTCCTCCAAAGATCTGGCAAGGATGCTGTAGATTTATCCTCAGAATACTTTCAGAAGATCGGTCACTGTTGTCACCTGATTCAATGTTACGATGGACGAACATTTTGACAGTTTTCGGATGGTTTTAGTTTTAGTTCCTCTACAACTACTAGTAGTCTCTTATGAAGGAGTTTTTCAAATAGTTTTGAAAGTAAAGGTAGGAGTGAAATAGGCCTGTAGGACTAACTCATTTGCCGGTTTGCCTGGCTTGGGACTCATGATTACTTCTGCTATTTTCCATAACTGAGGGACGTAACGAAATTTAATGGCACTATTTATGATTTTCGTTAACTTGACTATGGTCTTTCGGGGAAGATATTTCAGGATTAAACCAGTGATCCAGTCATATCCCAGTGCTTTTTTTGGGTTAATCTCCTTCTGAATTGTTCTTTGTTCTTCTTTGACAGTGACAAATGGAATGGAAATAGGAAGGTTATGATTCCGTTCACCAAGTTGACCGCTACAATCTTTCTGACTCCGCCGCCTCTCCACTGGTTTTTCTGTCTTTCCACTTTCTGCTCGTTCCGCTCCATGTGAAATCAACTTAATATTCCAGCAAAACGCGGGCAAAACAACAGTAGTAAACTAACCTAAAGTGTTAAGTTGCAGGCATTACTGCCAGAACCGTCATGGTTCAACGATTTTGGCAGCAAAATGAATACAAAGTTATCTCTTCGGGGGACGTGTCATTGGGTTGATGTACCTAGAATGTGTATATCTAGGACCTAGGAAAGATGGAGCAATGCTAATTGTTTCTGAAACGATTCAGCTCGCAGGTATGGTCAAACGGGAGGAGTGTTGCAGCTTTTCTCTCTCTATGAGTTACGGAGTGAAACCATTGTGAATGTCGAATAACTGAAAGGAACTAGGTAGGTCAACTTTGTGTCTCTGTAGCAAACAATATGGAATGATATGAGAACCAATTTCAGTGCATCAGTGATTGAAACTCGTGTAGTTTAAGAGAAAAATTATGCAAGGGTAAATATACTTCAAATCAAAGTGTTACAATAGTAAGTAATGCAGGAAGGTTGGAAATACGTGCCATTGAAGTGGGTCAACGAAATGAAAAGTGATACGAAAAGTGAAGTTGAACTATGTGAGTCGAATGACGTTTATAAATGGCGTAGGGTGCAACATTGGATTGCGTAAAGCATGCTTGATGCTGTAATGGTTTCTTAGAGTAAGGTTCGACTGAATAATGGATTATATGGTCAACTGGCCTTAGAAACAACAAGCATGTACAATATATAAGATACAGTTCGCATGAGGCGATGTGGAAGACGTCCCTTACGAAATAATCAATATTCCTGCATAAATCATCAACAAGAAGCCAAGAAGCAGTAAAAATCATATCGTTATTGCAGATCAGTATATGAATAATATACTATGGAAAGCAAGGTTTTGTCAACAATATAAAAATGGGGCTCTGAACATGAGAAGCTCGAGGTAGAGCACAGCACGTAAACAAGGACCTTACAGATTTGCAGTTCTTTTGTTGTCCAGAAGGGCAGTTATGAAGAACGCAATTTGTTTTTTGCCGTTTTTGTTTGTGTGTTTCTTTATTTTAATAATTTATTTAATTGTAGTATAATTCTCAT
Organism: Adelphocoris suturalis; assembly: GCA_030762985.1. NCBI lineage: Eukaryota > Metazoa > Arthropoda > Insecta > Hemiptera > Miridae > Adelphocoris > Adelphocoris suturalis. Next base: position 116,562,316 of record CM061041.1, on the reverse strand, counting down.
TTTTGACCAGTAAGGTGGCTGGGGGAACTTGTAGAGTGAAAAGGGGCAACACAAGATATCAATAAGGGGAAAGTCATGTCATTAATGGCAAATTACACGATTGGTTTGAATCGTACCTTACGAACCGTATTCAGTGTGTGAAAATTCTAAATTCAGTCTCTAGCCCAATAGATGTGACTTCAGGGGTGCCCCAAGGGTCACATCTAGCTCCACTACTGTTTAACCTTTTTATAAATGACCTGCCTTCCTGTATCCACAATTCCAACGTGTTATTATTTGCTGACGATGCGAAAATTTACCGCATTGTTAAAAATATTAATGACTGTTTTCTTCTTCAAGATGATCTTGAATCACTGTACCAATGAACCTGTAATAATAATCTTGGCCTTAATTTAGACAAATGCAATATCCTTAGAATTACTCACTCCAACTCACCTGTAAACTTTTTCTATTCACTTAATGGCTCCATACTTGCTTCGGTCGAGTCAACAAGGGATCTCGGTATCACTCTGTCTGCATCATTTACTTTCTCGTTACACCTTGAAATAATTATTTCTAAAGCCAATAAAATGTTGGGTTTCATAAGCAGAAACTCTAAGCACTTCTCTGTCGACACTCTCAAAGTATTATACTGTGCCTTTGTGCGATCTGGCTTAGAGTATGGAGCCTTGATTTGGGATCCCTATTACATAACGTACATAGACAGACTAGAGAAAGTACAACGAAAATTTTTGCGATTAGTAGCTTTTAAAAAACGAATTCCTGTTGCTGATATCAGGTATGAGGAACTCTCAACGTCCTTGAAATTAGGATCCTTAGACGGACGACGTATAAAAATCGATTTAGTCTTTTTATACAAACTCATCAATAACCTTGTCGACACTCCTGATTTATTATCTTCCATAAACTTTCATGCACCCTCCAAAATAACCCGCAACGTAAGACCATTTACTCTAGAGTTCCACAGAACAAATTATGGGAAATTTTCCCCTATCAACAGACTCATGTCTCATGCAAATAATTATCCTTCGATAGATTTTTTTGGTCCCAATCTTTCCACCTTCAAATCACAACTCGATAACTTCTTCATATTTATAACCTTTGACCATTTTTTACCTTGTACCAATATCCATCCGTATTAATCATGAATTTCATATTGTTTATTATTTTCTTTTAATATTCCTCCGCAATACTCTTGTATTTGATATTGTTTATTATTCTCCTTTGAATAAATTACATTTTATCCTTTAGAAGTTCACTCGTATGTTAGCATATACTATATTGTATAATCTTATTCACTAATTTAAAAACATTATTCAGAAACTGTTATATACTTTTTATACTGTTTATAAACTGGATGTATTTCCGTAATAAAGATTTATTATTATTATTATTATTATATTATTATGTTGACCACCAAGTACCCTAAGTCCTTTGCAGCATACCACTTCTTGTTAGTTCGGAGACCCATTCTGTCCCTGGTTTAGTTTAACCAATAGAATCAAATTCAATAGAAGGGTTGAAGCTTCTATAATAATCAGATGCCCATCCAAATTATTCGAAGTAATATGGTTCTTTGAACTGTTTCAGACACTTCCAATGGCAAGTGGCCGTTATAAGATCAAATTGAAGGCCCAATCCATACTGTATGATATCACCACCCAACGTCGACTCCATTTAGCACTGATACCAGTAGTTAAGAAAGTGCTTCAACGGATGGAAACTTATGAATATTATTTCTCCTATTACGGAAGGTACAGAGTGGTGTGCACCCATTGTGGTGGTTGCAAAGAAAGGCGGGTGTCATTTCGTCTATGTATCGGCAACACAGAGAAGGGTGAAAGCAACACTCCACCATTTTGAGGGTGAAAGAGCTTGAGCATGATGCTAGTGCGATGGTGAGCTTTCGAACTACTTTGTAACCATCCGCAGCCCAATGACCCTCCGCCATCTTCTCCATTTCCCCAAACTAAATGTTTCCAACGAATTTCAAAATTTAAGGCGATATGTTCTCTGTTTAAGCTTGAGCGTACTGAAGAAGCGTTAAAAAGTTGTCTAGTCCTGAGAATTATTCAAAAATTGATTTTTCCCTAAAAATATTTTGAAGATTATCCTCTTCCTCTGCTGGACGTATTTTTATTCAGTTTCCATTTTTAAACCGTTTTCGATTGCGTTCAAATTGTGGTGGTACTTGGGTACAAATCTCGGGTATGGCATTCTATGAATTTTGTTCGGTTAGTAGTTGCAGCATTAGTTGTATGAGTAAATGCATATTAGCATGTATGCACATAATATAACTAATCTATTTTGCATTCAATCATTTTTACTCCTACTTTGTTATCCACTTAATTCTATTTGTTCTTGTTATGATTAGTGGGGAAGCTATTCTGAGTAAGCTAGACATTTTTTCGAGGGGCTTGGTGCTGTATGGAAAGAATAATAATTTCACGAATTTGAGATAAGTTTGGTTTCAATCCACTTTTTCGTGTGTTCAATATGCATTCAAATGTATGTTATGGCCATATTGTAAAAGAAAATTTTACGTTACAATAGTAACCTCATTTTTTAATTTAAAGTGAGGGGGGGGGGGGGGTATGGCTGTTTTCAGTCTCAAGGTGGGAAATAATCTTAAATTTGAAAATACTAGAAAACACCCTTCACAAAAATAATCTGTTAGTTAGCAAATTACTTGTAGAATCGATCCCCAGAAGGTTCATGATGATATATTGATTATTATTAATTTTTTTAAGGTGCAGCTGGTGGCTTGATCAAAGAAACGAAGAAGGACGAGATGTTGACATTTTTCATCAAGCTCATTAATATGACGCAACATATGATGGATGACATTCTCCCCGACCTTCTCCTACAATTGGATGAAGCGACCATTGAATTGATTGTCCGTCATTGTGAGGAATTCGATGTGAGTTTGCACGTATTCCAAAAGCTTTGTCGTGTCATTGCTAAAAAAAATATTTCATCTGCCATTAACGAACTCCGTAGCAAAAACATTGAGCAGAATGAATTAGTTCCAAATACTCGTGCTTGTAGTTTGAATGATTATCATGCAGGATATAATGGATCTTCATTGGAAACACCAACTGAACAAAGTTTTGAGTCTTCTGGTTCAGCACTTGTCAACTCTAAAGATGAATTGAATAATGATGATGATGACTATGCGTGGAAGCTTCTAATCACTGAAGCTATGAATTGCTTTGATTTAAAGAAAGAAATCCGAGATTTTTACTATTGTGGACTGTGTAATGCGCGCGGTGTGACTAAAACCATGTGGGACCAACACGTCAAAGGAAAGAAGCATGTCTCTCGGTGCAACCTTGTTGCGCACATTAATATGCACTGTGAAACCTGTGGTTTTCATATTCTCAGTGATACAGAGCATATTTCTGTGATACTCGAGTCTCAAGAACACCATATGATCGATGAGAAGATCGAAAGAGAGAAGTGTACTTCTGAAACAAGCGAACCAGCTCAGAAGTCAGTTGATCTAATCCCTCCTAAACTTAAACCTTCAGATCCAGCTGTTGTCAACTCTAAAGATGAATTGAATAATGATGATGATGATAACTATGCCTGGAAGCTTCTAATCACTGAAGCTATGAATGGTTTTGATTTAAAGAAAGGAATCCGAGATTTTTACTATTGTGGACTGTGTAATACGCGCTTTGTGACTAAAACCATGTGGGACCAACACGTCAAAGGAAAGAAGCATGTCTCTCGGTGCAACCGTGTTATGCACAATAATATGCACTGTGAAACCTGTGGTTTTCATATTCTCAGTGATACAGAGCATATTTCTCTGATACTCGAGTCTCCAGAACACCATATGATCGATGAGAAGATCGAAAGAGAGAAGTGTGCTTCTGAAACAAGCAAACCAGCTCAGAAGTCAGTTGAACTAATCCCTCCTAAACTTAAACCTTCTGATTCAGCTGTTGTCAATTCTAAAAAGGAATTGAATGACGATGACGATGACTGCATCTGGAAGGATCTAATCACTAAAGCCATGAATGGTTTTGATTTAAAGAAAGAAACCTCAGACTTTTATTACTGTGTAATGTTCGCTGTCTGGTTAAAAACATCTGGGACAAACACATTGAAGGAAAGAGGCATGCATCTCGGTGCAACCGTGTTGTGTACAATAATATGCGCTGTGAAACCTGTGGCCTCAATATTCTCAGTGATGGAGAGCACATTTCTCTGATAGTAGAGTCTCCTGAACATCATATGATTGATGAGAAGATCGCTAGAGAGAAATCTGTTTGTGGAACTACTTACTAGATATATATGGGGCTTAATAATGATTATAGACCAATGATCTGCGTAGATGGACTATCTAATACAGAAATAATAAACCTTTGTGTAATAATTTGCATCGTTTTATTTAATGGTCACCACACCTCAACCAGAAGGGTCATTAGTGGCACAATTTATATATATAACATGTTATATATAGCAATAAAAAAAATATATATATATATATATATATATATATATATTAGAGATGAGTCGATACCAAAATTTATCGATTCCCGATACCGATACCTAAAAAATCGATTCTCGATACCGATACCATTGGCGCATAATACCTAACTTACCTGTAGGTGAAAAACAAAAATTCCTCTTGAACTAGTAATATATTCAAATTTTTTGTACAACATATAACTTATACTCACAAAAATTGATCCCAATATATTTGCAAATGAGGTAATTTTTAAATAAAAACAAAACATGGATAATAAAACCTTTATTCTCCATCTGTTCTACTTAAGGTTTTTGTTTAAAAAGACCAACATTTTAATTCTGCCTGGGTCCAGACGATTTCTCTTCTGGTCGCAGATGTCCAGGGTGACGTATGCAAAAGAACTACTGCTTATTAGAGGTGTGCGAAGTTGTGTAAAACAAGTTAAGCAGACTGACTTGGTTTTTTAGTTTTTCGTCGGTAACTGTAAGGTATTTCCAAATAAGACTGGCTCTAGGCTTTTATACTTGGAAAACATAGCTTTGTCTAATGCTTCTGTTGTCACAAACAAAATAACATAAGCCTACTTGTAAACAAAGTTATAATTGTAAGTTGTGTTTTGGACAATTCATGTTTCGCAACTGCTAACTTCACACAACGGTTGCACGGTATAACCATCTTCGTTGTTAGATGGTTGCAATAGTACCGTATATAATAAAACGCCCATCACCGGGCGGTATCGGCTTTAGGCGATCGATTCTCGATACCGATACCAATGCCTAATAATCGGTGGTATCGGGAATCGACTCATCCCTTATATATATGTGGGATCCTGACCCTCCGAAAGTTACCTGAGATTGAAGGACTCTCTGCGGGGAGGCGCCACCATCGCCATATAGAAAACGGGAACGACGCAATAGAGAAGGATCAGTTAGAGTGAAGGCATTTTGTTATACCTATCGTCCTCTTGTTATTCAATACAGTCATTATTCAAACAGTGAATTTACTTAAACCTTAAACAACCATGTCCCAAGAAGATGACTTCCCTATTTTGGAGCCTCCCGAGGAATACTGTACATATATATATATATATATATATATATATATATATATATATATATATATATATATATATATATATATATATATATATATATATATATATATATATATATATATATATATATATATATACATAACATGTTATTTATGCACTAAAAGGGCCCGTTCCACGACGGAGGATCATGAACTAATCCAGTTATGTCACTGCCGTTTTTGAGGTATAACTACCGAGTCGGGATGAATCCCCTATGGTGGAACGCGCCCTAAGGATTTAACATACTACTCACCTTCAACCAGCTATATTTTCCCTGACTAGTTTTCCACAAGCAACAACATCATAACTTAGCATTTCCATACCTAGGCGAGCGCTTTGGATGTAAGGGTTTCATCATCAGGCCGTCGAGACAGTACTTGATAAACTGTACTGTGCGGCTCCAATTTTATTACCTAGGTATAGGTAAAAGTGTTAGGAAAGATAAATAGATGGACCAACTTGAAAACTAACAACATAACAAATTGTAAACATCAACATCATGATAAGGTTGATAACATATATAAACTATCTCATTTCGCAATCTACGGAAAGCTATGGAAGCGCTAACGAATGGGTTAAAATGTATCATGTAGGTATGACGCTACAATTATGAAGGACTAATCTAAAAATAGTATACATTTCATATTTGTATTTATTGACGAAGAGGGTTAGAGTTTTGTTGAGTGCGGTCATTGCCCCACCTTCTATATAGATAGCACAATATTTTGATTTCTGTGAAACACACGATTTTCTCCCTCTCAATCATTGGGGTTAACCACTAGAGTAACACGAAGTCCCTAACAGAGAAGAAACCTAAGACTTGCAAGGTTGGGTTCGGCAACGTCGACTGTGCTGCATCCAATGGTTTACTCTCGAAAACATGAAAGAAGAGCGAAATTCAAAGGTCCAGTAAGTATGTAGTAGATTCTACTCACCTTCCACCTTTGAGTATTAATAAGATGGAGGGCTATTAGTGATGTTTCAGTCAGTCAAACCATACGTGCCACTACTGTCGTTTGGTCTAGGAATTGACCAGGGGCACAATGGCCGAACACTGATCAGCTGATGTGAGATGTGGTGAATGAATGGGGATTGTATACCTACCTACATATTATTTCTTATTTAAGATTTACACCCTAATTATGCATCGTACATGTGCACCGCTATTTTACACCGTTAATATTTCATATTTTTTACACCAGCATGGTGATACGCTATTTAGCGTGCAGGAGCTTAGGGATGTCTCTGAATCTGCTTTATGAAGTTAGGATAAAAACTCGCACATTGGTGGGGGTTTTCCCTGAAATGTGTGTGTATGATTTTGGCTTCACTTTGAATCATCTACGAGGTGTTATATTTACCTAAGGGTATAAATTTGAAAATAATAATAACTTCTGATATAATATATATCTGATATAATAATAATTATTCAACTACTTTCGTAGTTCTTATAGTTAAGAGACATGAGGGAAAGATGACGAGGAAGGTATGTAAGACATAATAGGATTACTTATTTAAAAAACAATTAAATAGGAGGCACCAAGATTTGGGTATGGGAACCAAAGTATGTACATACTAACATATAGATAGTTACGTCTACACACATAAATTAATACTAAAATGTAACAATAATAAGTAATATCAAACAAAACTTAAATTACAATAAACTGCTTTGTCATTTGAATTTGAAGAAAGCGTAGCGGGGGCGGTCAATTGCAAAGCCAACTCGACAGTAGGGGCACGTATGCCTTGACAGGGAAACAGCCTTGAATTCAGAGCAATAGCTCTCCAACTTATTAATACTCAAAGCCATCCACCACATTTCACTTGCGCCTTATGCTGTTGAGCGTAGAGTATTTATTTCATTTTTTTAGAAGGTACATAGGTAAATGAAGAGAGAAATGAATGAAATTTGCTACACCTAGCACAGAAGATATTTTAGCTCACTCAACTGATTTAGATGCAACTCATCCTTCCATTGGTCTCTTGAGGTTACAGAGAGGTTGCATACCAAATAAAGCCTTCCTAATGGGCTCAGAATGTGTGCTCACTCAGTGGATCAGGATGACGCTTATCACTGCATTTGTCTATTGATGTCTCAAAGATGCTGCTTATCCTATTTCGCCTTCTTGGGGTGTTCATGAATGAGTTTAGCTCACTCAGTTAATTTAGATGGAGATCGTCATTTCCTTCCTCTCTTGATGTCCCAGAGAGGCTCCCTACCAAACATCAGCTTCTTAGGGTGAACAAGGGAGATTAGGTACGACATAATTTGCAAATTACCAGCCCACCCAACATGGTGTCTCCCGAGGCTACTTGTGCATTTCTGTCCATTTCTAAAGGGTGACAAGGATCACTCCTCCTGCGAGAAAACACCAAGGGGGCCGCCCCCAGGCCACATCAAAACATTCATTCGACAGTCATTAAAATGAATTACATTCACCCCAACACAATCAAACCCTAAACCTAACATCACAGACATATAAAAATATCAATTGACGCAAGTCGGAGTAGTACCTACTTAGAAACGAAAATTCCTCTGCTGCGAAATAAATCTAAATACCTACTAACAGATAAATAAATGAATGTATATAACTTTTTTTTCCAAGTACCTATGTACATTAGTGGCGAAATAAAGACCATCAAAGGAGTAAAGTAATTTGTTGACTTGCTACTTTTTTATAGCATTACGAAAATTGGTGAATAGGGGCATCAAAAGAAATGGTTGTCGTAGTAGTAAGTCGGTAGGTAGTAATTAATGAGTACCTGCCTACCTATTGAAGTCCCATTTTTAAAGGAATAAGAGAAATCCATCTTCCTTATTCAACTATAAGACTTTAACCATGGTGTAGATGCAGTAGCTAAACCATCCGTAAGTGTATTTTAGATGATCCCAGAGATCGCAAAAAAATGGGCTTCAAACTGAGGGAAAAATCAAGTAAGCAGCACTCGAATTTATTACCAACAGATTCCTTGACTTCGTCCAGATATGTGTTAGGATGGTGCAAAGAACTTGAGGATGGTGGCACTGGCATACTTTTGGTCTGGGGAGGCATGTGAAGGCAAACGGAGAAAGCTGAGTGGAGAAAGTTCTATCTAATTGGCAGAAATTAGGGGATTAACATTGGTAATGGAATACACCCTACCAATCCAACTCACTCCAATATTTTGATAATAAATGAATCAAGATCAGTAATCACAGCTTTGAAAAACACGACAATGGGCACAACAAAAGAAACCCCTACCCCATTTAATCTACTTGAGGGAAAATATTATCAAATTAAAGAAATCATGAACGAATTCCAAAATAATTTTGAATCCCAGCCATATGGGGTTGGAACACAACAAGACCGCTGATCACTGGGCAACCCTAGCCACAGGACTTGATCTAGTGCATGGAAGTGAGTAAACTTCGAGGGTTGATGCAATGCGAAGCTTCAGGAGGAGCATATTGGGGATGTGGGGTGAGGATTAGGCCCAATTCACACATAAGATGTGGAAAGAAGAAGCAGAGGCAAGGTGAGAGGTATGCCGCTTCAAAGCCTGTTCCATGTGAACTTATGGCCCAACGTCGCCATAAGAGGTGAGGATCGGGCCCTCGCCCTCTAAACTCTTATACACCTCTCGAGTCAGTTTGGAGAAGCCTGCCTTGTGGGCATCTCCCAGAATAATCACAGTGATCCAGATTTTAATGGAAACTTTCTGGATACACGTTTTGCTCTCTCATGATGTAAAATATCCCATTCCTGTTTTATTTTTATTTTTTCCTGGCCACAAAGGTGGCAAAACTTTCTATTGAGTATCAACGTTTGGAAGCAACACAAGACTCTACCTCAACACTCTAGTCTTCCGTGAACATTTTACACCCGTGCACTTCAACATCTGCCTAATTCGCACTTCCAACGTCACACCTATACCTCTTCTCCACTTATTTTGTGTGAATTAAACTCACTGGTGTGATGAAGCGCCTGAACCGCGCCTTTGCTTGTCACCTCCCGTGTAAACAGGTTGTCGCAGCTGGATCATTGACCTGAGATATGATAAGAAATCCTAACAAAGAACTGTGGTTCAAGGGCTTCAATAACTAAACATACGAGATCGCACAAGCGAACAGAATACTGATAGGAAAGGAGAACCCAAAATGGTACAAATACACCAACAACCAAACCATCACCATATGTGATAGTTGTGACAGAACAATGTCTTCAAATGAGGGTATTGGCGATGTGCGACATTTGATAGTGAACTGTGGAGCACGTTTTTGCTGGTGGACGGGCTGCTGGGTGATGAGTCGGAGGCGGATAGATGAGATAACTGGAGAGGGCAAAGGAGGACCGAGGGTTGATGATTGAGGAAAATAGGGGAAGCTGGGATAGGTATATGGTTAAAAATGCGGTAGATTGACTGGAGGGGAAGAAAAGAAGGACTGGAAGAAAGAAATGGCAGGAAAAAGAAGTACCTATAAACATTTATTTTTACAAGTGACATTCAAACCTGTAGATAAAAAATATATTCTACCAGCCAACTTATTTTTATGATGTTATGGACACAAAAATGTGTCCAACATAACAAGAGGACAGCTAAGCAGAGAACAAACAACCAATCAACTTACGATGTTAGCGCTACCTGTGAGACAGCGCCGTAACGTCATTCTTTTCCTCAACTCACCAATCCATCCTCAACCCACCCAACTTTCATCTACTCCAACTCTACTCTGTGATCTACCTGCTACAGTCTTACAAATCCTTAGTTGTAGCAACTCCGCTGCAATCTGTCTTATGTTGAATATTGTGAATGTGAAAAAATAGATCCTCCAATTGTTTTGGTTTGTGTTTGGGGCAACACCTTGAAGCGTTCTTTATTAGGCGCCTTGCATTCTTGTTCAAAGAGAAGTGCAAGTGGAATCCTGGTGTCTCGGCACTCATTACCAACTGCCTAGATATCCTCCAAGTACTATGAATCGTGAGTAAATAAGTAATCCATACTGTATATTTATTATAGATTATACCTAATCATAAAATATGAAAAAAAGTAAATAGGGTAAATGCACCAGTAGCTGACAGGTGCACCAATACCTGACATCCTCCACGAAAATCGGAATAATAAGGTGTCAGGGCCTCCTACACCTATATTTCAAACATTAGCAGCATCTGTAGGTATTTCTTTCTTTATTAGTTGACAGAACTACGTCAGTTCTGACGGGAATCATAACCTAATGTCAATACGTAGTCGGCAACTTCTTCTCAGTTTGTCAAGTGCTCCAGAACCAGACACCTACGAACAAGGACTCGGAGGTGAGCTTTTGTCTCTGCTGCTTTTGTACTTCATTTTATTCCAAAACGTTTGTGTTATTTCTATTACTGAGTGATTGTAGATTGTGTTTAATATATTTTTGAACCTATTTTGCGATAGAGTTTATAATTTTAATGGGTGTCAGCTACTGGGTCCTTAAAATGGCCTTTTCACTAGTAGCTGACAGGCCTGTCAGCCACTGGAACATCACATAATTTTCTTCAAACACTCATAGACTTATCTTATATTTATCCCTAGTTACATGAGTCACACCACTGAACGTTATTTTCAATGCAGATTTTACTTTTCAGTAGCTGACAGGGGTGTCAGGTACTAGAACAGACCATGTCAGCAATTGGGACAACACCCAGCCTCTGGGTTTTTTTTTTTTGGTTCCAGACGGTTCCCTAAGGCTCACAAAGCCAACGAAATTCTCCAATATTCCCTTTATTCCTGAAACTCCTCTTAATGACTTCCCAAGCCCTTTCAAATAGGCACTGCCCTGGCCTGAGCCTCCTAAAAAGAAATCTGAAGAAAAAGTTACCCAGGCTTTGTAATTTCCTATGCTTGGAAAGAGTATCATACATAGAAGGAATAGAAGAAAACAGAAGACGAAGAAAATAAAAGTAAGAGAGCTGAGGAAAGATTAAGAAAGAAGCAAGAAAAAGAAGAGTTACTGAGAAAAGTCGAAGAGAAAGAAAGCCAGAGAAATCTTGTTATCCCAGAGAGGCTCCATTTCAATTCGCAACGTCCTACGGTGAACAGGAGGGATTTTAGCTCACACAGCTGATCAGGATGGTGCTCCTTACTTTGCTCGTCTCTTGTTGCCCCAGAGAGGCTCTCTGTCAAATGTTGACGTCCCAAAGGTAAATAGGAGAGAATTTAGATCACTCAGCTGATCAGGTTAGCGCTCCTCACTTTGCTCGTATCTTTTTGTCCCAGAGAGGCTCCCTAAAGAATTTCGACGTCTTACGGTAAATAGGAGAGATTTGAGCACGATTTTGCCATCATTATGATTGATATCACGGCGCAAATCCAAGTCAGCGAGGCACAAGTTCCAACATGGTACCCAATATATCACATCAAAATTTGATCCAAATCGGACCATCGGTTTCGGAGGAGTAGTGAGCACAAAATTTTGTCCATAAACACACACACACACACATATATTTATGTATAAATCTGAAAATGAATTACATTGCAATCGTGTTCTACTCCCTCTGAAACGCAAAGAAAATGCATCCCCACCCCCAACTGCACCCGTACCGACAGCTGTAATACCCCCTTTTTTACGAAAAGTTGGGTAAAAGTGAGAATATACCTCGAGTCCGTGACAGTAATTGGATAACTATAGAGAATAAATTACCTCCTCCATTCGTTTTTGGAAAAGGTTTAAATGTGAGGTACCAGTTTTCTAAATCCGTTACTAATGTTCCTTTTTAAACTAGCTCCTTCCTTATTTTGCTGAGTGAGCCACTTTTAATTTTAGACAATTTTCATTTCAATTTCATTCGATACATCCATTGAGTGAATACCTAAATACTTGAGTAAGTTAAATCACCTATTTGCCATTACTTACTGACAATTTTTATGATTTTGAGTCCTTATTTTGTCCTTAGTTTCCTATTTTGGATGAACCTAAGGTAGAGCTTAATGTGATAGGAAAGAAACACAAGTTCCTACTATCATAATAATTGTAATGTACCTAAATTCTATACCTGCTCACGTTTTAAAATAAAGAAATTCGAAATTTCGAACATTTACTTTCAATATTTTCCTCCCTGTCAGCCATAGGAACATTCGCACTTCGACAGTGTCAGCTTTAGGTGCATTGGAACTTTTCACGGAATTCGCTATTATTTTCACTCTGACTCAAGATTTCTTACTTTTTAAGGGCTAGTTAGCAAGCTGGAAACATTTTCTATCAAATGAAAACAAGAAAGATTCAAGAAAATAATTTTTAAAGTTGTAGCATCGCAACATTCCGAGAAAATTTCTTAAGGGTGTCAGCTACTGGTGCGTTTACCCTATTGCTTAGTATTCAACTTGAACAGTCAATACAATGGTGTTGGTAAATTGAGAGCGGTCTGTTGTAGGCCATCGTGCAGCTGTCAGTTGGCTCCTTGGGTCAGCCCTTAGGGTTTTTCATTAGGTAGATTTTTCCTACTACCGTTTGTTCCCTTGTTTATTCGTGAATAATTGACCGACTTACTGCAATAATATAGGAATTCCGATATAACTCAGCCAATAGGGACCTGGGAGGGTGTTCTGTAACTTAAGGAGATATACCTACTGCCTGCCGAACTAAAGCCTAGTACGCACTGGGATTCATTGTTCGGACTCTTTGTTGCAGACGCTCGGATTCATGTCTCAGATTCTTTGCCCCGCGGCATTGTCGATCTGTAAATCGTGTACGGATCTAGTTTTAACCTGAGCCATGTCGAACGAGGTCGCGCTTTGCTCTACGGAGTAAAAGAAAATGCTACTAAAAAAAAAGCCACCGCGTTGGTGGATGCGTGGACCCTTCATTAACACTCGGTTTTTTTTAACGGTTTTTGACGTGGATATGTCTTTTGGCTGGGGGTCAAAGAATTTTTCGCGACACTTTTTTTTCTCCACACAAAATGCAACGCTCCGGCACTTTTTCTATTGATTTTGACATGGATATGTCTTTTGGCTGGGGGTCAAGGAATTTTTCGCGACACTTTTTTTCCCGACCGGCACATTTTCTACTGATTTTCACGTACAACCAAGGCGTTACTAGGGAAGAGTAACTCCCATAGTTTTCATAGTAGGAAAATCGTTCGCCACTTTTTGGAATGCTCTCATTTTACCACGACATTTCATGACCTCTAAGCCACTGTAGTGTCAAGGAATGCTGATTTATTACTCTAAGTTAAAAACTAATATTGTTTTGTAACCATAATGGCATAATCTTGTGAAAAGAAGGCACTACATGATTGGTATACAATTGAGTAGTAGGTACCAACTGGTAAGCAGTAGGTACCAGACATATCCATGATTTTTTGTTTTTCCCATCAAGGGAGAAATTAAAATGCTTGATTTATAAGTGAAATTCCATTAAAAACCTGATAATTTTGATTCTCCACACAAAATGCAATGCTCCTTTCATTGTCACTTGACTGTGGGTGCGAGGACGGGTAGTTTCTCGCAGCACATTCGAATATGAGGTTATAGTGAAAAGGGTGGTTTTTTATGCCTATGCCTTGACCCAAAACCTCAAAGAGCATTTTACCTACAACCAATGCGTTACTAGCGAAATGTAACTAGCTCAGTGAAGTTAGCAACGGTCCATGATTCCATTAGGTAATTTTGGTCGAATTGCGTCCAAATTTCACACATACACTCAGCACCCAGACTGGCACCTCCGAATGAGGTCGGGCACGGCGTACCTACCCCTGGGTCGGCTGTGGAGGCGGTATTACGCACTTCCCGCGAACATGCAGCAAAAATAATTATCAGAATCGGTTTCAGCACCCTGAAAAACCCCTATGGCACTATTTTCGTATTTACTCGCAGTTCGGGAGAGTGGGAAAACGGGGGCGGGAGTGGGGGCGGTTATGAGGACTTCCTATGAACATGCATATATCTATAATCTATATACATTCATCTATAATCTATATATATCTATAATCTATATATAACCTACATACATATATCTATAATCTGTGTTGATTCTGTTCACTTAAATGAAGGCGTACATTTTTCGAATTTATTGCAGGGGCACGAACAAGCGGACTAATAGCATGATAGCGTCATACCTCCAGCAAAGGTCCGTGTATTTCCGTTAATATTGGTCGAATTGAGTCCAAATTTCGCACATACACTCAGCACCCAGACTCGCACCTCCGAATGAGGTGGGGCACGGCGTACCTACCTTGGGGGCGGCTGTGGAGGTGGCTGGGGGCGGTATAACGCACTTGCCCGTGGATGTGCCGCTAAAATAACTATCAGAATCAGATTCAGCACCCTAAAAAACCCCTATGGCACTATTTTCGTATTTACTGGCAGTTTGGAAGAAGGGGAAATTTTGGCATATTTAACCGACGGGGCACGAACAAGCGGACTAATAGCATAATGGTTAGGGATGGTTAGGGATTCATCAAAATGTGTTTTAGTCGGTAAATTAAGTCTCTGAATCCGTATTTCAAATCCATTTTGTTCTACGACGTTTAGTTCTTCGGATCGCAATTTCTCCCTTAAAACTCACATGAAGTTTGACGAAAATGCATTAAAGTATGTATTTTGAGTCGCTGAATCCGATTTTGAAATCCGTTTTGGGCTAAGACGCTTCATTTGCCGAGTATCCAAAATTTCATGAATTTCGTAAAAATCTCCCCAAAATGCCCTTGGAAATTGTCTATAATTCACCAAATTTGGTATCCTTATATTTTTCGATGCTCTGAGTCCAAATTTGAAGTCCATTTTGCTCTCAGAAGCTGCGTTCGCTAGATTCCACAATTTCATGAAAATTCAAAAAGTAATTCTTTACGCCATTTTTGCAGAGTTTTTGAAGGGTACATACAAAATTTGGAGGCACCAGCTTACATAGGTGCTTCGGATTAGTTTACAAAAGAATCCGACCATCCGAGAAGTAATGCTGGTTAAGTATACCTGAGAGATTGGTCTTGAGATGTATAGGTGTGTTACCCATAACATTGCTAGCACACCATAAGTGAAGCAACACGAAGGCGATATGTAATATACATATATATATATATATATATATATATATATATATATATATATATATATATGCATTTATATATATATATATATATATATATATATATATATATATTTATCTTTTGTCACAGATGTGCAGTGAAAATTAAAACACAAATAAAGATGAAACTCACAATTGTTGTTAATATTTCGGCGATTGCCTTTTTCAAAATGAAGAGTAGAGTGATGACCTCTCTTGGCGCTCTGCAGATTGGCCAAGAGAGGCATTGGCCAATCTGCAGAGCGCCAAGAGAGGTCATCACTCTACTCCAGGGGCGGCCGGTGAGGGGGGGCATCGGGACATTGCCCCAGTACATTTGGGAAAAAAGTAACAAACTGGAACGAAGACTTTACAAACAAAACTCATCGTTTCAAATTAGAACGAAAAGCGGTCTGTAGCTCCATGCTGTGGCTCCAAGGTGGATGCTAGAAGGAATAGGTTTACGCTCCATCCAAGGAGGTTTAAGATCCATCTACCAGTGAAAAAGTACGTAGATTGCCATAATATCACTCTATCAAGAGAGAAATTTCGTCAATTCAGGTTAGACTGTGATGGGAAATAAAGGGCAAGAAACGGGAAATAAAGGGCAAGGAACGGGAAAAAGAGGTCATAACGGGAAATTTCTGATAATTTTCGGGGCCATGCCCCAGGCAGGGTTTCCACTTTTCTAAAGACCGTAGAATGACATTTACGTTATGAGTGGCTTCCACTAGAGGAGTTTCGGTTTGTTCCATTAGCCAAACTGATTTCTTCTGGTCACTCCATGCTAAGAGTTCCCTGTTGAGAATGTTCATAGTTGGTAGTAATGTTTTGTTGTCTCTGCTGGTAATTTATGATGTTTTTTAAGTTCCTTCGGGCATGTGGTTGTTTCCAAGAATTTACTCTAAAGTAAAGTCCGTATTATAGCGTTGTGTTATAAGTACCTATTTTTATTCAGTCCTAAGTTGTTGAATACGTCTTTTGTAATAAAGTCCTTTGTATTGTCGGTCGAGTTGGAGTGCGTTGTTTTATGTGTAGAGCTACATAACCCTTTTCCGTCGGTAGTTACGAACGTTAGTTACAAAAAGAAATTTTGGCATTTTGGCAATGAAGAAGAAGCAACGATCACTTTGAATAGAATTCGCACCGAAGGACGAGTTTAGTCAGGTAGTTACTGATTTTGACATTTTTGACATTTTCATGTCTTTGCTTTGGCAAATAAACTGAAAAATCCTCACAAAAACTTGCTCCCGCTACTTACCAATAAATAAAATAGACTCACTGTGTTGAGTAGAGAAAAATCAACTGTTTTCTTTATGTCTTTGCTATGGCACATAAACTTAAAAAACACGTCACGGAAAATTGCTCACGAAAATATTTTGATGATTTCCGCTTACAACCGAGTCGTTGCTAGGGAAATGGTACTTCGTCGTTTTTCATCCCACAAAATTCGTTGACCATTCGTTCGAAAGCTCTCGATTTATCCAACCATATTATGTTAACTACTGCGAAGTGCGTGGCCAACAAGCTGAGTTATGAGCAAGGTTATTTGAATAATTGTGTACACTCAGGTGATCATTCTCAATAATCGATATTGTGAACATGATTGCAACCGCTTGTTAATTTCTGATGTTTTCATAGAGCTGGGGTTTCGATGATTTGATTCATAGCACGTGATCCAAATATTGCGTGAACGGTTTGATCTGAGAAGCGGTGGTTAAATCATTTTAATAGTTAATTTCTATGCTTTACACTCTAGGAAGCTGTAATTTCTTATGTAGCCTCTTTAGGACATTTACTTGACGATGCCCAGGGTCCGGATCAGATGAGTGGCTCTTGAAGCTAATTTCTATGTTTTACACTCTAGGAACCTGCAATTTCGTATGTAGTCTCTTTAGCACATTTACGTGACGATGCCCAGGGTCCAGATCAGCTGAGTGGCTCTTAGAGCTTGCATACGAGTCTGCGGGGGGGTAGGTGATGTAGCCTGGCTCGAATTCAATAAAGTACCCACGGGTGTCGGAACATGTGGAATTTTGTGTTGATTTACTGGAGACCCTCCGGTTAACTGACTTTCGTGTACTGCCGGAGGGTCCCATCAGCACAGGGGGAGCCCGACTGCTGCCTACTTACTAGCGCACTAGTTCACTACCCCCACGAGTCCAACCTCATTGGAACAACACGATCGCGAATTCAATTAAGTACCCACGGGTGGGCGGTTTCTCTTATGGCCCATTTAATTGATCTGTACGCCCCGCCGTGCAATGCATGGATGAGATCTGCCTAGTAATAAATACAATAAGAAAACACACATGAAAATGTCCCAATGTGTTGCAGACTCGTATGCAAGCATTTGTAATATGTAATGGCCTCTACGAAGACCAGGTTGGAAAGTTTCTTTTGATTATTTAGTTGATATTTCTTCTTCATGTCCAATAACATCAAAAAACGGCTAGTGTGTAGGACAGTATTCACCTGGCTCTACAATACTTTGTAACCCTTGTTTGATGTTCAACCTATTGACGCTACCGCCATTACAGCGAAGTTCCAGGTCTTAGAAAATAAGTATGAAGAGCTTACTTCCTTGAATGAGTTAATAAGTGAGGAACTTTGTAGAATATTGATCATTCTGGATATGTTGCATTAAAGAAAAAGGTTATACATAAATGAGTGGTGGTTTTGGGGTTAGAAAACATTTCTATAACCTTTAGAAATATCCGATTTTTAATTGACGTATGACGTCACATTCTATCATTTCATCATAATTTAATTCGAGTTCCTTAATATTCCTTCAGAATTATTTCTCCTAAGTAGTTCACTAGTGCAATACAATCGAAGCCTTGATAATTTATAGTACTTTTAATAATAATATAGTCCATTCTAAAAATTTTAGATACTTAGTAAGTCGGTACTTATAAGATAGTATTTTTAATTCAATTTATTTATCTAATTAATTTATATTTAATCTATCAGTAATATTTAACGATAATGATTGATTATTATTTAGTAGCCATATTCTTTCATAACAGTTGCCCAAGGCATGGCATGACCCAAGTGGGATTTATGTATCATGTGTTTAGGTCAAAGTTAATTCACACTGAAAACAAAACAAATGGAAGAAAAACCTCAATGCTCTTCTTGACTGTCAAATAGGTAAATATTTTTGTGCCCCACTCCTTTTGCAGACCACCGGCTGCCACTGCTCTACTCTTCATTTTGAAAAAGGCAATCGCCGAAATATTAACACAATTGTGAGTTTCATCTTTATTTGTGTTTTAATTTTCACTGCACATCTGTGCCAGAAGATATTCTGTTCTTATAGAACTGTTTCATATATACTTACTTTGGATAGTTGTCACAGGTGTCGTAGGGTAGGCTATTATTTTTTCCTCCTTCTAGACGTTGGATAGGTATGAAATTGCTAGCACACCTTCAGTGAAATAACACGAGGGCGATGAGTAATATATAATTTTATTTATTTATGTAATACATATATTATTAGCAAGGGGTAGGTATGCCGTGCCCGACTCCCGATTCCTACCAATTACAAACGTTGAGTAGATATTAAATTGCTAGAAATCCTTCATTGCAGCAATACTAAGGTTATAATTTATTTCCCAACCTTCAGGGAAGACCACAAAGTAATAAATTACGGCAAAAAAAGTACACAGTTTTCTCAGAGATTCAAGGTGAAAGATTTTAGTGATCCAATTATGTACTTTAGATAGTTACAACACGGTTAACACCAGTGCATCACAGGAAAACAAAGGGTATAACAATTCAGATTATGACTTAGAGGTAAGAATAATGACGAATAAATGTTGAATTACTGTAAAATTTTATTAAGTTTCACAACATTTAATAAGTGAATAGTTTTATTCATCCCCTGACATATAGGTACTTTGCTTCGAAATCACTTAGGTAGTTATCATACCTTCCACATAGACACACGTAGGCAATAATTAATTATATAACTTCCAGGTAAGTAAGCTTAGAGACGACCAGAGAAGAAAGAGTATATTATCAGATATGATAGGTGAAGAATTTTAGTCATCCACTAGGGTTGCTATTACAAAAGAAAATCTATAATACGGATCGATATGAAATTACAACAATACCTGAATTGAAGATACTCGCATGTGGGTTTTTTGGGGAACTGATTCCGATTCTGATAGTTATTTTAGCGGCACATCCACGGGAAGTGCGTTTGACCGCCCCCAGCCTTCTCCACAGCCGCCCCCGAGGTAGGTACGCCGTGCCCGACCTCATCCGGAGGTGCGAGTCTAGGTGCTGAGTGTATGTGCGAAATTTGGACTCAATTCGACCAATATTAACGGTAATACACGGACCGTTGCTGGAGGTATGACGCAATCATGCTATTAGTCCGCTTGTTCGTGCCCCTGCAATAAAATCGAAAAACGTACGCCTTAATCTAAGTGAACAGAATCAACACAGATTATAGATATATGTATGTAGTAGATTTCTGACGGTTGGTATTGCGTCATGTTCATAGGAAGTCTTCTTAACCGCCCCCACTCGCGCCCCCGTTTTCCCACTCGCCCGAACTGCGAGTAAATCCGAAAATAGTGCCATAGGGGTGCTGAATTCGATTCTGATAGTTATTTCAGCGGCACATCCACGAGAAGTGCGTAATAGCCGCCCCCAGCCGCCCCCGAGGTAGGTACGCCGTGCCCGATCTCATTCAGAGGTGCGAGTCTGGGTGCTGAGTGTATGTGCAAAATTTGGACTCAATTCGACCAATATTAACGGAATTATGGACCGTTGCTGGAGGTATGACGCTATCATCCTATTAGTCCGCTTGTTCGTGCCCCTGCAATAAATTCGAAACGTACGCCTTCATCTAAGTGAACAGAATCAACACAGATTATAGATATTCTTATGTAGGTTATACATAGATTATAGATATATATATAGATAATAGATGAATGAATATAGATGATAGATATATGTATGTTCATAGGAAGTCCTCAAAACCGCCCCCAGCCGCGCCCACTCTCGCCCCCGTTTTCCGACTCACCTGAACTACGAGTTAATACGAAAATAGTGCCATAGGGGTTTTTTAGGGTGCTGAATCCGATTCTGATAGTTATTTTAGCGGCACATCCACGGGAAGTGCGTACCGCCCCCAGCCGCCTCCACAGCCGCCCCCGAGGTAGGTACGCCGTGCCCGACCTCATTCGGAGGTGCGAGTCTGGGTGCTGAGTGTATGTGCGAAATTTGGACTCAATTCGACCAATATTAACGGAAATCCGGACCGTTGCTGGAGGTATGACGCTATCATGCTATTAGTCCGCTTGTTCGTGCCCCTCCAGTCTAATATGCCAAAATTTCCCCTTCTCCCAAAATGCGAGTAAATACGAAAATAGTGCCATAGGGTTTTTTTAGGGTGCCGAATCAGCCTCCACAGCCGCCCCCGAGGTAAGTACGCCGTGCCCGACCTCATTCGGAGGTGAGAGTCTGAGTGCTGAGTGTATGTGCGAAATTTGGACTCAATTTGACCTAGATTAACGGAATTATGGACCGTTGCTGAAAACCGTTGCTAACTTCACTGAGCTAATGTAACTCCCTTAGTTTTCATACAGGGAAAATCGTTCGCCACTTTTTAGAATGCTCTCTTTCTTATCACATCTCGTGATCCCTAAGCCATTGTTGGGTCAAGGAAAGCTGATTTATTACGCTATGCAACGCTCCGGCACTTTAGATTATTATTAACTCGAAAAGTGAAGGCTAGGTAGAAATCAATGAGATACTACCGCAATGTACTTCTTTCCCAACATCCCAACAGAGTGGAAAGTAATGTCCATTTTTACGTTCCCAACATCCCAACAGAGTGGAAAGTAATGTCCACTTTTAGTTTCCCAACATCCCAACAGAGTGGAAAGTAATGTCCATTTTTACTTTCCCAACATCCCAACAGAGTGTAAAGTAACGTCTACAACTTTGTCATATCCATTATCTATTGTTTGTCCCCTCAAGGGAGAAATTTATATATCGGTTTCCTATGATTTCCCTCAGGATGATACTGTTTTTTTCCATATCGTGAGGCCATTATCATCTTTTGTGGAGGGGCCACTAAGCTGCTGCACCCTGCAGGACATCATAGACAAGGGGGGAAGAGGTTCCGAGAGTGTCTAGAATAGAGATGAGAGTGTGTGTAACCTGAACTGAAGCAAACTGTTTAGAAGACTAGAAGAAGAAGGCAAAAAATTATTACATGATGTTTTATTATATCTGCATTAGACAGCCCATCTGCGCCAACCACTAAGAAGGGTGTAATGGTGCTTCATGGGTCAATTCTAGAGCTCATTTCTGATCGAAATTACTTGTTAGGGATTTATTTTAATGCTTTGTTTTTCTGAGTAATTTCATTTTTAAGATATGTTTTCTACCTTCAAACGACCATAACTCCACTTGAGATCACTGTAAAATAAAAAATATGACCACCGTTGAAAACAGCGTTAATTAGATAATCCAGCTATTTGATGTCAAATTGATTTTATAAGACGACTTAATAAGTTAGTAAAAAGTTCCAGTCATGCAGCATGATCGTATGAGCGGATTTTCGTAAATTATCTTAGTATATTTTGTTAAATTGTTTTGAAAATTTAGGATTTTAACTAGGAAGAAATGTTCACTACCGATTTTGTGGCAAATAAACTTGTCCTAAATCATTTTCGGCAATTCAAAAAATGTTTTAGCGAATTTTTCAAAAAAAATTGAGCTATTTTGGATTTTTAGCTTTTTTTTTTTTTAAGTTTTTATCTATTTCTGACAAATATTAATGAAATGAAAAGTACCTACTTTTTTCAGCACAAATTTATTGTTTTTCTGGTTTATTGTTAATAAAGTTCTTTTCACTAAAATTCTGCTTAAAAAAATTAACAATTTTCACCCGTTTTTAGCTACAAGCATTACAAAGATAACTACAAAGCGATAACAAGGAAGATACACCGGTGAGAGGCCCACTTTGTTCGATATCCACGTACGCACTGACTCAATGTTGCGCAACATTGTGTAAAGAATCCCATTCCGTATGGGACTCAAAAAATACTAAAACGCAACACACGAGATGCAAGACTCAATGTCGCGGAGCGTCTCGGATGCAAGAAAATGAGTCCGAGCTCCAAGACAAAGAGTCCGAACAAAGAATCCCAGTGCGTACTAGGCTTAATAGATCCCGTATCTGAATTTTTGGTCATAGCCATATTGAGTTAATAGCACCCCACTTCCCCGTTCTGGGGGGTGGTTTCTTTCGATTTTGCTAGTCGCGAAGTCGGATCTCAATGGGAAATGTCCCAAAAACGGCTTATAACGCCGTTCGCATTAACTACATTTTGGTTCGATTTGAAACTAATGAAAATCCCTTCTGGCCTTTTCTAGAGCAAGAACCCGCATCTGGTTGTCAGATACGATTATTTTATTAGTAATCAGGTACATACGAATTGTGACACTCTTGGAAGTCATGATAAGAATTTATTTCTTAGTATTTTAGGACTCGTGGCGTCTGATACGATTTTGGAATCAGTGGCAGATACGATTTTTCTTTCCAGTATTTTGATCATACGAATGTATTTTCTCTTGTCAGATCAGATACGGTTTTCGGAGGTTGGCAACCACTATCATTTCTCCTAGTATCCTGCATATGCGAGAAAACAGTTTTTTTTCGATACATTCGGTACTAAATTAGTGTTAGAAAAGACATATCAGTCTTATTGCAATACGAAAACTGGTTTGTACACCACATCCGAGGAAATCACCTAGTCCATATGTTCTACACTTTTTTTAATTTTCTGACCAAAATAATGTTTTTCCCGCCACACCACGAGATTCAGCGTGAAATTTCCTTTAGAATGTAAAATAGAGCTAATATCAGGAAATTTCTATTCAAAACCTAGAGACGCATTTTCCCAAAAGTAGGGTTTGGTCAGATATGGGATCTATTCTTAGTATGGCAGTATAACCAACCAACAGTGGATTACTTTTCCAGTGGACTAAAGCCGGTTTCACATGGAGCGAAACGAGAGGAAAGCGGAAGGATGGAACGCCATCTGATTGGCTGTTGGGACAACAGTTGATGAGGGTGGCTGCCATGTTGTCGGAATGGGAGGAAAGTGGACGGCAGTAGAAATTTTTATACCGCCGTTCCGTCAAGCGGAGCGCAAGCTCATTGGGCAGGAATGTTGATAACCGCAAGTAGAGGTTTCAGATCATTGAGGCTTTCAGTATGATTCCGTTCACCAAGTTGACCGCTACAATAGGTTTGTTCGCAGTGACCATCAACTGGTAAGAAATGGTTGGAAACGCGTTTGGGGCGTTCGCAGTGTCCATTTGAGGAAATCTATGACTGTATAGCATCCATAGTGGTCCGTTCGCAGTGACCACTAAACCAGTTTGAAACGCGTTGTGGATCGGTTAGACCGGTCAGAGAAATTTCTGCTGACCGATCTGACGGTTTGTCCCCCACCACACCGCTACTCGAAGTAGCCAATCAAATCATTCCACTGTGAGATGTAGGGTAGCGGGAGCTCAGCAAGCTGAGAGATGATAAGCCAGCCGAACGAGATGAGAAAGCTGTCGGACATCTGCATGACGTGCACTGTTCACTAAGTTCTACCTTTGCATTTACCCTCGTTTTAATTCTACGGTTATTTATTGAAAGTTTCCTACTAGTTGTGTGATATGGAAAATCTTATTGGTGAGAACGAGGTAGAATGGGAATCTTCGTCTGAATAGCAACAAAATCAAACAGTAAAATGTTATTACTTAATCTCAACTGAAGAGTTATTTGTAAAGTATTAACATTAAAAATTAAGAACGACGGTCGACTTCGAGATCGATTTAAATTCTTCCCGCGAGATAAACACCACATTCTCCCACAAAATCATCAGCTGGAGGCAAGAAAAGATTGAGCATGGATTTCTTATTCCTGTTGGAAGGTTTGTTCCCAATGAATATTTTTCATTTTTCAACCTGTTTGTTGTCTTGCAGGCCATCTCTTTACGGTTCAGGTTCTTTATTCTTTATACATGAAATGTTCACCTATTCAAAGAATGGCGCGAGCCCACCAAGCAGGTTACAGCTGTTGGAGGCTATGCAACGGTTAACTTTAGTCAAACCCGTTCGCAGTGCGGATTTGGTTACAAATGGTTTGAAATTAGGTGTCGGTCACGCATGCGCACTAAGCCAATCACAAACCTGGTAGTCAACGGTTGGTAACCATTTCTAACCGGCACTGCGAACAAAGCTAATCTTTCTGACTCCGCCCCCCCTCCACTGGTTTTTCTGTCTTTCCGCTTTCTGCTCGTTCCACTCCATGTGAAATCAACTTAATATTCTGGCAAAACGCGGGCATAACAACAGTAGTAAACTAACCTAAAGTGTTAAGTTGCAGGCATTACTGCCAGAACCGTCATGGTTCAACGATTTTGGCAGCAAAATGAATACAAAGTTCTTCATTTTTTTCACTTCAACATTAAGGACCACAAATCTAACAGATTTAATTTATATTCAATACATGAATAATAAAAAATATAACTCAATGAATTACAGAGTGATGTAGGACAAGGAAATACCAAAATCTCAGAGTAAATACACTTAATCTCATATGGAAATCTTCTCACTACCTTCTTGGGTGGTCTTGAGATAAACTAAGTAGTAAAGATATCTCATATCAACTGAGCTTAGTCCATAAAGTTAATTTATTTTAGTACAATATTGTTGAACATTGTTAAGAGTTCATAGGCCAATGGTAACTTCTCTACAAAATCATTTTCACTCAACCCTTGTCACATTGACATCAAGACGTGGGTTGACATTGCTGTTGTCTTGTAGACGTAGAGTAGAACTGGGACCTAGAGAAGGCAATAGGATTGTTTCCTCTGTTGTACCAAACAGGATCAGCTCAAGTTGCCCTTGCGCAGTGAACAAGGAGTAAGATAAAGGCGTTACCACACTCCCCCAGTTCATTTCAGAGCAACATAACTGGTGTTTCCACTGCCCAAGGAACATGATCTAGACATGAACATTCTGCCCCGCCAGAAGACCAAGTAGGATTGTTTCCACTGCTGCTCCGGAGCAGGTTCAGTTCAGAGCAAGTTTGTGCAGAGCAAGGACACCTCTATTGCTGTTCAGTTCAGATGGTAGTGGAATTGCAAGGGACATGTTTGGGGCAGTAACCATGGATGCACGAAGATCCGTGAAAATGGAGTCACATTAGCGGAACTATCCTCCAAACCCCTGCCCTCCATTGTCCAACCTTCTACTGTTGTTCTGTGTAAGGTGAGTTTGAAAAAGGATGTATTGGGTTATCCAAAGAGAGCATGCATGGAAGAAGCTGCACCTGGCCTTCTGGCAAGGCAGAAAGTTCATGTTCGGATGATATTCCTTTGGCAGTATAAACACCGGTTATCTTGCACTGAATATGTTCTGGGAGGCTGCGATAACGCCTTTTTCTTACTCCTTCTTTCCCTAAGCACAACTTGACCTGAACCTTTTCGGTACAGCAGTGGAAACAATCCTAGTGCAGCTTGCTTCGTGCATGCGCTCTTTGGAACTTCGGATAACCTGATATGTCCTTCCTCAAACTTCTATAACCTTACACAGAATAACAACAGAAGTTCGGACGTCAGAGGGAACGAAAACAAGCTTTTGTTTGCTAAACCTAGTGCAGCTTGCTTCGTGCATGCGCTCTTTGGAACTTCGGATAACCTGATATGTCCTTCCTCAAACTTCTATAACCTTACACGATACAACAGGAGAAGTTCGGACTTCAGAGGGAACGAAAACAAGCTTTTGTTTGCTAAAGTTCCTCTAACGTGTCATGAATCTTTGTGTATACTTCGGTTACTGCCCCAAACATTTCCTCGAGTGTTTCCACTGCCATATGAACTAAATAGCCATGGAAGTACCCATGCTCTGAACTGGCTCTACACTGTACCCGGTACAGCCGTGGAAACAAACCTAATGGGGTAAGCCGGATTCTAATTGCGATCGCAGAGAACCTAGCAATAAGGAGGTAGGTAGGTGAGCATTTGGTGTCAAATCGAACCCCCCAGCATCGATGTAGCTGTTACCTAATCAAACTGCCAATATCGCTCTGAACTCACTTCAGTGACAATATCCAGTCTTGAGAACATGATGGAAGTCGTCATTTCGTATCTTCTAACCTATTTTGTTGTTTTTAAAAAAGCAATTTTCATTGCTACTACAACCCTATACCTGGAATGTTCCTATTGTTAACCTACCTATTTCTTTGTGAAATGAAGTGAACCACTACCTATACATTAAAATTGTTACCATAATAGGAATCAAAATGGTCGTTACATTCTGTCACAGATCAATGGAACGAGATAATATGCACTCTTTTGAATTATTGAAATCTTTCGACAACACCACAAACGAAAATAAATGCTTGAAACATCGAAATAATCACAAGGAGTAATCGATAGAGGGAAAAATGAACAGATGGTGGTTCGCTTCATTTCACAATCAAATCGCTATAGGTCGACCAGAGATGTTCTGCGTTCTGAGGGCTGCGGCAGAGAAGTGAACTATTCGTTGAAGCAATTTTTAGAAGACAAGCCTGTTAGGTAAAATTATCGCGAAGAGAAATTTCGTATTTGAGGGTTGGCTGCTCTGCTTTCAGTGAATCCGCGAGAGCTATTTCGAGTTTTCGTATAATTTCGTGGCAACTATTTTCTACTTCCTATGTGCTAGGTCAGTTTCCATTGCAGGAGTGAGGCTATGGAATTCCCTTCCAGTTTCGGTGCGGTGTGCTTCCTCCTCCCTTGGTTCGTTAAGGTCTGCTGTTGTGCGCCACTTCCTCACTGAGCATTAAACTCCTTCCTCTTTCTACTTTCGATATCTATCCCTCTCACTCTTCATATCTCCCTATCTTCCCTTCTTCTCTTTCTCTCTTCCCCTTAATTGTCAGTATTTTATTACATTTGAAAATTCTAGTTTTTTCTTCTTTTTTTAATATATTTTTATCCCGTACTTATGTCTACTAATTTTCCCATGTATATATTTCTTCATGAATTATCTTCCTTTAATCTAAGTTGCCCTTCAGGCTTTAAATTTAGATGCCCTTCTGGCATTAGTTTTAATTTATATTGTTCCTTGTTTTGTATACTTTATCGCCTATTCTGACAAACTTGGCATGCGAGGTGGGACATATGTCCTATGTGCCAATAAATTAAATTACAAAATTAAATTACAATTTGTGGGGTAGTTGGCTTTGAGGAATACATCCTAGAGTTGTTGAGGGTGAGAATGAGAGATCAGCTTCTCGTATTAGGTACTTTATTAGCTAAGCGCTTTCGCCTATTGGCCTCGTCAGAGCTCTATATAAGTCTTTTTATTGTTATCATTGGTTGGGGGACCCATCCTCTTGTCATAGTTTTAAATTTGTTGCTGCTGTACCTTTTAACATGTTGTTGAAGGTAGGGGGGTTTAATTTTAATTTTTAAATTAATAAAAGATGCCAAATGTTAGAGCAAGCACTTATCATTTTATTATTTTACTTATTTTAAATAATGATAAGTGCTTGCTCTAACATTTTGCATCTTTTATTAATTTTAAAACTAAAATTAACCCCCCCCCCCCCCTACCTTCAACAACATGTTAAAAGGTACAGCAGCAACAAATTTAAAGCTATGACAAGAGGATGGGTCCTCCTAACCAATGATAACAATAAAAAGACTTTGTCTTACTGGGACCCTTTTCTCCTCTTACTTCCCGTAATTCATTCTTCCTTCATTATTTTAACGTTTTATTTTGCTAGTTTTATCTTCTTTAATTTCATCTGTTCGTTATGAACAACATCCCTAAAACAGAACGTTCTTCATCCTCTCACCTCGGAAAAACACTTCGGCAGCAAGCTCGGGAAATTGTTTACAATGTTGCCAAGTACTTTTCCCAAAAGTCAACTGAAGATCATTCTAAGGTGAATATTTCTCACATGACGGGTGATGCGACGAGAATTTCGGCTTGAACAACAGTTAGTTCCATAATAAGTGAAGGCAGGCGGATGATGGAGAAAACTGGCCAGACTTCCTTCAGAAGGTTCAATATTCAATAAAGGTAGGAAGTAGTAATGAAATTTACTTATCATTTCAGTTAATGTGTCAGCTATGTGTACATTAATTAAATAAATTATTGGTTCACTGGTGCCTAAGTGATTATTAGAAAAAAGGAGCAAGAGTTGTTGCATTACCTTCCGGGAAGGCCGTGCACCACGATACATACCTAAGTACGCTAAACAAGTAAAGAGATGTTTTTCCCTCCTCACATTCTGGAAAGGTCGTGCGGCCTACTGTAAGAGAGAGTCTACTGTATAGAAAAAATTAAGAAGCAGGAACGCAATTTACGCATAATTTCATTTATAAACAAAAGTTTGGTTTCGAGGGCAGATGCTCCTGCAGAAGAACGGAGGGAAATAGAGACACTCGTGAGGGAAAAAAAATTTGAAAAAATATCGTACCCGCCAACAGTTTTTATGATAGGAGATAAGTAGTTCCTTTTTCTCCAGCAGAATTCGCCCTCGGAATGCAGACCATCTCTGGTCGACCTATAGGTAGGTACACTATATGGACAAACTTACTATTGTTGAAGATTCATGGTGCAGGGTTGTAATAGCAATGAAAATCACTTTTGAAATAGACGATGGTGATCAATTTGGTAGATGATATTCGTACGAAATAATTGACGGTGCAGTAAGGTTCGAGGTGTTTGTAGGTTCAAAAACTGTAGCTGAATGAACAGAAGTCTAGTAACGAAACAGGAAAGTAGTCCACCCCAATCTTTAATATATTAGTTTTGAAAAGTGTATATTTGAATAATCCTCAGAACTAGACAACTTTCAAACATTTTAAAACCTCAGGTTAGTTGAACAGACAAGATATCGCCACAAATTTTAAAATTCGTAGGAAACATTCAATTTGGGGAAATGGAGAAGATGATGGAGGTCGGTTGGGCGGCCGATGGTTACAAAGTACTTAGTTCTAAAGCTCACCATCACTCACTGTCGTGCTAGCTTTGAGTTCAAACTCTTCGACCATCATAATTATGGGAGTTGCAGTGACCTGCTTGAGATTGTGAAAATGAGGTTATGGATAATGATTAGTTACTCCTTCAAGGGAGAGAGGCGATTAAACTGTAGGCAGCTACACCCATAGGACATCTTGAAGGTTGAATAAACCTTCAGGAATATACCCAGCTGCAGTATTTTCGAGAATTGAGAAGAAGGAACTACTATTCATCTCAAGATCAAACGAGTAGGAGTCTAGTCATCTAGTCATACTCAAGTTATCGCCTCTCAACCCGTTAACTGAACCTGTAAAAATAAACCTTTGCAATTGACCGAGTAAAATAAAAAGAAAAAAAAAATCTTGCCCCTTCCCACCCTCAAATTTTGTTGGTTTACGTTAAAATACGTAGAATCCAAAAATCGGATAAATGAAATCTGTCCGTACTCCCTCCAAAGCTTTTCTCCTGAACTACTGGACTAAGGTTTAAAACTTGAGTCAAAAATCACTAATTATTGGGGTCTAGTTGGTCCTTGAAGGTCGGCACCAATTTCGGTCAACCCTAATGGTCAACCTTTAAGGGTGAAATTAAAGGGGAGAAATTAAAAAAAAAAAAAAAAAAATCGAGATCTTGAGATCAGTTTGTGGATACCTAGGTCATTGTCAATATACCTTGATCAGTGGGGCTTGTAAAGTGGAGATGTTTTATTTAATTCCGTTAATGTTGTTAGCCGAATATAAAATAGTACAACTGTATAGAAGTAATGAAGTTAGTGGTGGATGGTAGCTGGCCTTGTGATATGAGAAAAGTGGTAGAGGCGGTATGTTCCCGTACAAAGGTCAAGTAAGGTCCTAGGATGGTATGAAATTAGTGACTCTAAATAGGTAATACTGTTTATAGACTTGCTTCTCCGTAGAGCCCACATCGAGGGATCCCCCACTCTTCTTTTCTGCCATCGAATACTCTCGATACTATCGATCCAGCCTCCCAACACATCGATTTGATTTTGAAATAAAACGACCTTCTGAGCGCCAAAATTGAAAAAGTTCCAGTCAGGCAGCATGATTGTATGAACGAATTTCCTCAAATTACCTATTGTATTGTGATATGTTAAATTATATCGGAATTTGAGTACAAAGAGATTGTTAAAACCAGCAACAAACTGAATAAAATTCGGCAATTCAAAAAATATTTTTTGCAGTTTCTATAGATTTTTCAGCAAACATTAATTAAATTTAAGTACGTTTTCATTTTTTACCATTCCATTAACCATTTTTTTATGTCCTAGATGATCGTTGGCAATTTCGTTTTGACTAAAACTCTGCTAACATTTTTAGAAAATAAAAGTTGGGCATGTAGATCAGAATGATGTGTATTGTTTGGTGGTCTGGATGCTCGCAAGCTCGCATCTCAAGAAGACATAACATCAAGTAGTCAATCCCTTAGTAAAAATGCAGATTAGTTGGGCATGTAGATCAGAATGATGTGTATAGTTTGGTGGTCTGGATGCTCGCAAGCTCGCATCTCAAAAAGACATAACATCAAGTAGTCAATCACTTAGTAAAAATGCAGATTAGTTGGGCATGTAGATCAGAATTATGTGTATAGTTTGGTGATCTGGATGCTCACAAGCTCGCATCTTAAAACTACATAACATCAAGTAGTCAATCCCTTAGTGAATATTCAAATCAGTTGTACATGCAGGTCAGAATGACGTTTTAGAAGTACATTTCGAGAGTTTTACGAGCAAAAAAAAATACACCAGTTAGCCAGTTTTGAACCCACGACGTTAGTCTCACGAGACCGTTATCATATCAATTGAGCTACACTTCAACTATCGTACATGGAGACAATCACAATACTTCACTATTCAGTAGGAGGGAGATAAAATTGGGAGACTAGCGCCGCTGCGCGGCGGAGGAGGGAACCGATTCTATCCCCTCCCTTTTCAGAACTTCTGACTGCATCGATGTGTTGGGAGGCTGGATCGATAGTATCGAGAGTATTCGATGGCAGAAAAGAAGAGTGGGGGATCCCTCGATGTGGGCTCTACGGAGAAGCAAGTCTGTTTCTAGCAGGTAAAAAGTGTGTGTGTGTGTGTGTGTGTGTCGTTTCGTGTCCCCTGAAAACATGGGCTAGACATCAATGGCCTTACTGTGGTGTCTCTTTGGGGGACTTGTCATCGAGTTGATGTACCTAGAATGTGTATATCTAGGACCTAGGGAAGATGGAGCAATGCTAATTGTTTCTGAAACGAGTCAGCTCGCAGGTATGGTCAAACGGGGTGGAGTGTTGCAGCTGTTCTCTCTCTATGAGTTACGGAGTGAAACCATTGTGAATGTCGAATAACTGAAAGGAATTAGGTAGGTCAACTTTGTGTCTCTGTAGCAAACAATATGGAATGATATGAAAACCAATTGCAGTGCATCAGTGATTGAAACTCGTGCAGTTCGAGAGAAAAATTATGCAAGGGTAAATATACTTAAAATCAAAGTGTTAAATAGTAAGTAATGCAGGAAGGTTGGAAATACGTGCCATTGAAGTGGGTCTACGAAATGAAAAGTGATACGAAAAGTGAAGTTGAACTGTGTGAGTCGAATGGCGTTTCCAAATGGCGTAGGGAGGGTGCAACATTGGATTGTGTAAAGCATGCTTGATGCTGTAATGGTTTCTTAGAGTAAGGTTCGACTGAATAATGGATTATATGGTCAACTGGCCTTAGAAACAACAAGCATGTACAATATATAAGATACAGTTCGCATGAGGCGATGTGGCGATGTCCCTTAGGAAATAATCAATATTCCTGCATAAATCATCAACAAGAAGCCAAGAAGCAGTAGAAATCATATCGTTATTACAGATCAGTATATGACTAATATACTATGGAAAGCAAGGTTTTGTCAACAATATAAAAAATGGGGCTCTGAACATGAGAAGCTCGAGGTAGAGCACAGCACGTAAACAAGGACCTTTCAGATTTGCAGTTCTTTTGTTGTCCAGAAGGGCAGTTGTGAAGAACATAAGTTGTTTTTGTTTTTTGCCGTTTTTGTTTGTGTATTTCTTTATTTTAATAATTTATTTAATTGTAATATAATTCTCATTTTTGACCAGTAAGGTGGCTGGGGGGAACGAATTGTAGAGTGAAAAGGGGCAACACAAGATATCAATAAGGGGAAAGTCATGTTGACCACCAAGTACCTTAAGTCCTTCGCAGCATACCACTTCTTGTTAGTTCGGAGACCCATTCTGTCCCTAGTTTAGTTTAACCAATAGAATCAAATTCAATAGAAGGGTTGAAGCTTCTATAATAATCAGATGCCCATCCAAATTATTCGAAGTAAATGGTTCTTTGAACTGTTTCAGACACTTCCAATGGCAAGTGGCCGTTATAAGATCAAATTGAAGGCCCAATCCATACTGTATGATATCACCGTCGACTCTACTTAGCACTGATACCAGTAGTTAAGAAAGTGCTTCAACAGATGGAAACTTATGAATATTATTTCTCCTATTACGGAAGGTACAGAGTGGTGTGCACCCATTGTGGTGGTTGCAAAGAAAGGCGGGTGTCATTTCGTCTATGCGTCGGCAACACAGAGAAGGGTGCTGCCCTCCATCATTTTGAGGGTGAAAGAGCTTGAGCATGACGCTAGTGCGATGGTGAGCTTTCGAACTACTTTGTAACCATCCGCAGCCCAACCACCCTCCACCATCTTCTCCATTTCCCCAAACTAAATGTTTCCAACGAATTTCAAAATTTAAGGCGATATGTTGTCTGTTTAAGCATACTGAAGAAGCGTTAAAAAATAGTCTAGTCCTGAGAATTATTCAAAAATTGATTTTTCCCTAATAATATTTTGGAGATTTTCCTCTTCCTTTGCTGGACGTCTTTTTATTCAGTTTCCATTTTTAAACCGTTTTCGATTGCGTTCAAAGTTTGGTGGTACTTGGGTACAAATCTCGGTATGGCATTCTATGAATTTTGTTCGGTTAGTAGTTGCAGCATTAGTTGTATGAGTAAATGCATATTAGCATGTATGCACATAATATAACTGATCTATTTTGCATTTAATCATTTTTACTCCTACTTTTTATCCACTTAATTCTATTTGTTCATGTTATGATTAGTGGGGAAGCTATTCTGAGTAAGCTAGACATTTTTTCGAAGGGCTTGGTGCTGTATGGAAAAAATAATGATTTCAAGAATTTGAGATAAGTTTGGTTTCAAACCACTTTTTCGTGTGTTCAATATGCATTCAAATGTATGTTATGGCCATATTGTAAAAGAAAATTTTACGTTACATTGGTAACCTCATTTTGGTTTATTATTTTCAATAATAAGCCTATGTGATCGTATAGCAAAAAATTTTTATAACCCCCCCTCAAACTTTCTCACTTTACGTTTCAAGGTGCGTAGAATCCAAATTTGAAATGTCCGTCCGCCGTCCGCCGTCCGCCGTCCGGGCCATAAAAGGCCTAAGAATTTACTTTAAAAACCCATTCTTTCGCACATAGACTCCATTTGGGGTCTAGTTGGTCCTAACGTTTAACCATCCCGATCGCTTTACTCGCATAGATGCTATGGGCCAAAAACGGGCGAAAAAAGTGTCTTTTTGAGGCTTAGTGTTAGACGCACGCCTGGCACGCTTGGCAGGGGGTCACGGTGGGTGGTGAGGGGGCTGAGTGGGGGGTGGAGTGAGAGGAGGCACCGTGGCACCATGAGGTGGGTACAGCGTTCCTTCGAGGCATGAATACATGTTTTTTTCTAGGTCATATTTGTGTGTTAATACCAATGCTTTTCCTACGCATATTTAATAACATATCCTCTCGACTTTTCGTACATACTTAGATAATGATATTATTAAGGCAATAACTATTTGAATAGATAGGAGCTCAAATCGAGAAATATAAACATGCGTATATAATTATAGAAGTATGGGTTGTGGCAACTCGAAATAGGACACGCCGACACGCTGATTCTCGTGATTCTTATTTTGTTCCATCAAGAATTCGATTTAGTTTTGGAACGTATGACGGAGTTTGAGATTTCATAGTGAAAGGGGGTGAATGGAGGGGGTAATAGTAGTAAGTCGTGATGTTCAGACTACTCTCGTCGGATTTCCTTGATTTTTTTTTTTTTTTTTTTTTTAACTTTAATGTGTTGTTTTAAATACATGTCTTGCGTACCGGTAATTTCATCCATTACATATTCCATCCTACTAGAATAGTTGTGTACGTATTAATAGCCTGAAGATAGAAGAAAAATGGGCTATATGATAATTGCTATCCGTTATTTAGAAAACACTAATGGCGCGCAAATTTAACGATTTTAAACCTGTGGCTAAATAGAGCAAAAAGAACATGGGTTTGAAATTTGTGACCGTGTTCTTATAATTTCAGACCTGCGATTAATAATGACAGTCGGCAGCTACTATCAACTAAACTAAACTTATCAACATAACTTAAACTATCAACAGCACAAATTATTTATTTTTTGTTTTATTGATTCGTTGTGTGAGTTGAGTAAGAGTAAAAAAGTCATAATAGTGAGTAAAATAAGGCAATACTACCTAATTAGTGTAGCTATTACTGCTTTTGGTTTATTATTTTCAATAATAAGCCTATGTGATCGTATAGCAAAAAATTTTTATAACCCCCCCTCAAACTTTGTCATTTTATGTTTCAAAGTGCGTAGAATCCAAATTTGAAATGTCCGTCCGCTGTCCGGACGCACATAGACTCCACTTGGGGTCTAGTTGGTCCTAACTTCTCGCCAGCTCGATCGCTCCACACCCATGGGTGTCTTCTTAATATTTAAAAGTAATTTTTCTAACAAAAGTTTACTCATTGTATAATTTTACTTGAAACATTTCCTTCTTTTATATGCTCTTTTCTGCACTACTGGTTTTGCTGTGTGTGGTTTTTTTTTTTTTTTTTTCTTAATGTAGTTCTGTCTATTTATACTTTGCTGCGAGCGATAGGTAGTTTATATTCATGTTTTTTTTTCTAATATGGAATCAAGAATAGTTCTACGAAAGTTTGATAAATCAAAAGATTGATTTACTTGATTTCGTCATTCCAACTACATTTCCAATGAGAAACGCCCCAAAAAGAGAAATTTAGTAGGTACCTAATTGCAAACAACGGAATTGTGGTAAGAATATTAAATTTTACCTACATCCTTTATTACCAATTTCCCAAAAATGTAGAATTCAAAGATATTATTACCAATAATAATCCTTTGTGACCGTATAGCAAAACAAATTTTATAACCCCCCCCTCCCCCTCAAACCTTGTCATTTTACGTTTCAAGGTGCGTAGAATCCAAAATCTGCCAAGTCCGTCCGCCTTTCGCTGTCCGGACCATGAAAGGCATTTGAATTTACTTTAAAACCCTGTGCTGAAGTGTATGTACCAAAATCACCAAATTGTGATTCCAAATCCGAAAAATTTTCTTTTTGAATTGAGCAAGTGCGGTATCAATCTATGAATGTTGTACAAGAACATGATATGTTAAATTATTCTAATTTGCAAATAAATAAATTTTTTAAAAGTTGATAAATAACTATTTCCTTCTTACCTTCTTTCACTTTCTTTCAAGAATTATGATGGACTAATCAAAGTCCCTCAATAGACACATTACCAAATCATGCCTATTTTGTTTCCAAATTTCTTGAAAAGCTGAGTGAGAAAAGGGTAGGTAGATAATTATGGCCCCTAGCACCAGGCTATTGACTAAAAATACCTCTAGGAAGGTCCTAATATTGTTCACATCCATTCTCACTTTGATTTATTATTTCTTTGATTTTTTCCTTGATAGATTTTTCATTGTTCTCTGTGTCGCTGATCATAGGAACTGCATAATTCTCATAATACTATTCTCCCCCTTTTTTTGGTAGATGTTATTCAATTGCTTAACAATAAGTAATTTTTTATAAGTTCTTTGATAATTATTCTTCAAGTTCGAAATGGAATC
This sequence comes from Adelphocoris suturalis, assembly GCA_030762985.1. NCBI lineage: Eukaryota > Metazoa > Arthropoda > Insecta > Hemiptera > Miridae > Adelphocoris > Adelphocoris suturalis. The sequence goes on along the minus strand of CM061041.1, from coordinate 116,525,703 downwards.
TTCCAGTTGTGATATCCCTGGGGGTGAGAACGATTTTGCCAAACCTTTGCCCTCAAACCCTCCTTCTCAGGAAAAACCTCAGCAGCCTAAAAAAAAAGCTAAAAAGCTTGTAAATAAAAAGAAGCAACTAGCTGATGACAGAAGGCGGAAACAACTTGCGCGAGAAAAGCTGGAAATGCGAGAAAATGAGGCCCAGAAACGAAAGGAGATGAGAAATTTAGAGGGTGAGCAATGTCTTGAGAAGGATCGAGGAAGGAAGAAAGCTGCGCGAGAAAATCCGGAAGTGCGACAAAATGAAGCCCAAAAACGGAAGGAGTCGAGGAATTTGGAGGGTGAGCAAGGTCTTGAGAAGGATCGAGGAAGGAAGAAAGCTGCGCGAGAAAATCCGGAAGTGCGACAAAATGAAGCCCAAAAACGGAAGGAGTCGAGGGATTTGGAGGGTGAGCAAGGTCTTGAGAAGGCTCGAGTGAGGATGGAAGTTGCGCGAGAAAATCCGGAAGTGCGACACAATGAGGCCCAGAAACGAAAGGAGTCGAGGAATTTGGAGGGTGAGCAATGTCTTGAGAAGGATCGAGGAAGGAAGAAAGCTGCGCGAGAAAATCCGGAAGTGCGACAAAATGAAGCCCAAAAACGGAAGGAGTCGAGGAATTTGGAGGGTGAGCAAGGTCTTGAGAAGGATCGAGGAAGGAAGAAAGTTGCGCGAGAAAATCCGGAAGTGCGACACAATGAGGCTCAGAAACGGAAGGAGTCGAGGGATTTGGAGGGTGAGCAAGGTCTTGAGAAGGATCGAGGAAGGAAGAAAGTTGCGCGAGAAAATCCAGGAATGCGGCACAATGAGGCTCAGAAACGGAAGGAGTCGAGGGATTTGGAGGGTGAGCAAGGTCTTGAGAAGGATCGAGGAAGGAAGAAAGTTGCGCGAGAAAATCCAGGAATGCGGCACAATGAGGCTCAGAAACGGAAGGAGTCGAGGGATTTGGAGGGTGAGCAAGGTCTTGAGAAGGATCGAGGAAGGAAGAAAGTTGCGCGAGAAAATCCAGAAATGCGACACAATGAGGCCCAGAAACGGAAGGAGTCGAGGGATTTGGAAGGGGAAGCAAGTCGAGAACGAGATCGTGAGAGGAAAGCTGAAGCAAGGAGATCTGATGAAATCAAACTCACAGAAAGACAGAGAGATCGCATTCGAAAAAAGAAGGAACGAGAAAATGAAATGGTGAGATATCGAAAACAATATTTAAAGAGATTGGAAAGCAACGTAGAGAGAGGTGTAGATGCAAGGTCATCCAAACTGCAATTATGGTACATGAATACGAAGCAAATTGGCCCTGACAATGTTTGCATGTGCTGCCAGAATTTATTCTTCCCACATTCTGTGAATACATTCTCTCCAAATACGGCAATTAAAAATATTGAAAATCCGGATGATCGTAAAAAATTTTTAGATGAGGTCCGAACTTTCGATTCAAACATGGTTTGTACAACTTGCCTGAAGTACATCAAAGCTGGTATTCATCCAAAGACCACAGCTAATGAAAACTTGACTTTCCCAAAAATACCTGAGAGTGTTAAAAAGTTATCGCCTTTGGAACTTCGCATGGTGCCACCTTACATTCCATTCATGCAAATTAAATCGTTAATGCCTCACATTCTCAATGGTCAACAAAGCATTAAAGGCAGTATAGTGAATGTGCCAGTTGATGTAAATGAAATGATTGATGTCCTTCCCCGGAATTTTGACGACATGAGTACAATTCAGTTAAAATTAAAGAGACACGTTGACCATAAATCTCATTACATGTTTGAAACAATTAAACCTCAAAACGTTTGTGACGCTCTCAGCGATCTCGTCAAAACTCCTTTGTATGCAAAACACAATATTAAAATTGACGATTCTTTTCTATCAAAAGCTGTACACCAAACAGATATTAACTTTATCGTCGAGAGAGAAGATCATATAAATGAAACAGTGAGTGACTTTGATTTAAGTGATGATCTGTTTCCGGAAGACGAACTTGAGAATTTTGTTGTCAATGATGTTATGGATGACGATGTATTGGTGATTGATAGAAGGAGAAACGAGAACTTGGACTTACAAGTCATTGCTCCTGGCCAGGGGAAACGGCCAATAGCTTGGCACGTGGTTCCCGACTTGGAAGAATTGTGTTTTCCGGGGGTTTTCGGTGGGAGAAAATTTGATGCCCAAAACAAATTAAGTTACGCCCAAAGAATTAAATTTGAAGTACGTCATAGAGACCGGAGGTCTTGTACTCCGGAAAGGCTTTTTTTCATGGCAAAGAAAAAGATTGAAATGAGTGTTCTTTCAACAGCCAACATTTGCCTGAGGAAGGTGAGAAAAGATGGTCAAAATTTCAGTGTCCACGATGTTTGTCAATCAAATTTCATTTCTGATGCTATTCGACACAACGAGGGTTATAGATTTCTGAAACAGATTAGAGGGTCTCCAGCGTATTGGGAAGATAAAAAAAGAAATCTTTTCGGCATGATACGCCAAATAGGAAAGCCAACATTTTTCTTGACATTCTCTGCTGCCGAATTACACTCTCCCGAACTTTTGGTCATCTTGTACCGAATTCAGCACCACAAGTCTATTTCTATCAGAGAGGCCACAGAACTCGACGATTTCACCAAAACCAAACTGGTTAAAGATGATCCAGTCACTTGTGTAAGATACTTCGAGCAGAAGGCTAAGAACCTCATGAAAGTGCTTGAGAGTGACGCTGGCCCATTTGGTGATCATTTTGTCGTTGATAGTTACGAAAGGAGGGAATTTCAAGCTCGAGGTTCGGTGCACACTCATAATCTTCTATGGGTGAATAATCCCCCAGAGTATGACCCCTTTGATCCTTCAAAGAATAATGATCTCATTAGATTTATTGACCAACATATTACATGTAGATATGACCCTACAAATCCTTTGATGTCCGTCCAGAGGCACCGGCATTCGTTTACTTGCTACAAAGGACAAAAAAACAAAAAACATTGCCGGTTCAATTACCCATTACCAGTAATGCCTCGAACAGTCATTCTTGAGCCCTTGGGAGAGCAAGATGTTACGCCCAAGATGATCAGCGACTTGAAAAAAATCCGCACCGTCATGAATGAGTTTTTCAAAGTCAATACAAACATGTCGTGGGAGGAAATTCTCGAAAAACTTGATCTTGACGAGAATGAATATATCTTAGCGATAAGGTGTTCCTTGAAGAACGCTCAAGTTTTCTTGGTCAGGTCAAGTTTGGAAGTAGCCATTAATGCGTACAATCCCTTCATCCTCAATTTAACTGGCTATAACATGGATATTCAGTTCATTTTGAATCCCTTCGCCTGTGTTTCCTACGTGGTCAATTACATTAGCAAAGTAGAGGGGGGTCTTTCAATACTATTGAGGCAAGCCGAAAAAGATATGAGCGAGGGTAATTTGTCAGTGAAGGAGCGTTTCAGAAAAATTGGAAACTTGTTCATCAATGGTAGCATCATGTCGGCCCAAGAAGCCTGTTACCATAATCTCTCTCTTCCTTTGTCACTAATGAGTCGATCATGTGTTTTTATCAACACTTCTCCACCGGACGAGAGAGTGAGAATGTTGAAAACTGAGAAGGACTTACGAAAAGAATTGCAAGCAGATGCCGAATCAGAGGATGTGTTCATGCCAAACATTTTGGAAAAATACAGCAAGCGGTCTGTGCTCCTGGAAAAAACTTCCTTGGCTGACTTTGCTTGCAACCTTCCTCCAAAAATTAGAAACTGGACGGACGACCCAACTGAACAAAACATGGATCTCATTCCTTCTCCCCAAACCTCCAAAACTCGGATTCTGAGGTTTCGAGGGTATAAAGAGGTACAAGATCCAGCCCACTTCTACCGAGAGCAAGTACTTCTCTTTCTACCTTGGCGGAATGAGAAGTCTGACATTCTCGAGAAAGACTGTAAGCTCCTATACACTCAAAACCTGGCAGAAATTTCGGAAAATAAAGCAAAATATTTCAGTGGAATTAGCACGGAAATTCTTGACCAAGCGATTGAGCAAGTGGAGGAAGAAAGTGAACGGTTCCAACATCTTGACAGTGATGATGACGAACAGGCCGTCCCAGTTGACGTTTTTGCTCAGGGAGGGATTGAAGACCCAAAGAAGAGTGACGGTTCCAAATTCTCGTACAAAGCCCCCCCGCTACCAACCAGAGATGAGATTTTCTCTACGATACTCATCCTCAACGAAAAACAAAGAGATTTCGTAATGCATGTCTTACATTGTTTCAAGACGGGTTTACTTCCAATTAGGGCATTTTTGTCAGGATCGGCTGGAGTGGGGAAGAGTACAGTGATCAAAACGATCTATCAGCTCCTCACACATTATTTTTCTCATCAGCCGGAAACTGAAAAAGCCGACAACCCCGTCTATGTTCTCTTAACAGCTCCTTCGGGCAAAGCAGCTTTCCTTATTGGAGGAATTACGCTCCATGCGGCTTTTGCACTACCAGTGTCGCAGTATGGGGGCCAAATGCCTGAATTGTCTGAAGACATTGCCAATACAATCCGCTGCAATTTATCGCACCTGAAATTACTTATTATAGACGAGGTTTCAATGTGCGGAAGCCTTATGTTCCACCGTATTGACACACGGTTGAGGCAGATCATGGGACGGGACATATCATTCGGAGGGGTTTCAGTTTTGCTTGTGGGAGACTTGAACCAATTACCACCCGTTCTTGACAGTCCAGTGTTCAATCCAACGAAAGGAAGTGGTTTGACCAAGTTCGCTGGAACACTTGTTTGGGATGAGTTCAAGTTTTTTGAATTGACAGAAATGATGAGGCAAAAAGATGAACTGTCGTTCATTCAAGCATTGAATAATGTCGCGGTTGGAAAAATGACTAGTGAGGATATTGCTACATTCAAACGGCGGGAAGTTCAACCCGAACAAGTTCCTCAAAACGCGATCAGACTTTTTCAAAAAAATAAAGATGTTGACGACTTCAATACTGTTAAAATTCAATTAAACAAAAATCCTCCTGTTGAGTGTACAGCCGTTGACCGAATATTGATCAAATGTACCCCTCAACAAAAACAAAAATTTCTAAAGACTCTCGAAAATAAAAACAGAACCGAAGCTGGAGGACTTCATTATACATTGACCCTCAAAACCTCAATAAAGTACATGATCATTTCCAACATTGACATTGCAGATGGGCTAGTGAACGGAGCGTGTGGCATTCTTGAAAGAATAACCCCAGAGACAGATCCTCGTTATCTATGGTTCAATTTCGGAGATGAAAGGGTAGGGCAAAGTCTACGACAAAGATCTTCCCAAATCGCTACGAATTTTGGAGTGTTGGGAAAAAATTGGGTCCCCATCACTCGAAATACGGTTCTCGTCAGCCTCTCGAAGAAAATAGGATACCAAGCATCACGGACTCAGCCGAGGCCCCATTACTCCTGCCGAGGCCCTCACCATTCATAAGTCTCAGGGACAAACCTATGACAGTGTATGTTTGGATTTCACAAAAATTCGTGGAGTTCCACGCGCAATGTTGTACGTTGGGCTGAGCAGAGTTCGGCAACTCAGTGACCTCTACATCTTAGGAACATTCAAACCACCCAAGGAACCAGCTGACTCAGATCCTGTGGTTGTTGCTTTGAAGGATTTGAAAGAAAATAAGTCGCTTGTACTTTCATACCCGAAAATATTCGAGGGGGACATGATCAAAGTCATCTACCACAATTGTAGATCGCTCAAAGCAAACCTGAAGTATATTCAATGCGATCCGTGGTATTCGCAAGCGGACTTGATTATTTTTTCGGAAACAAATTTTTCCCAAAATGATTGTTTTTCTCTTGAAACATACCAAGAATTGTTTCGAAGTTGCAATGTACCTGAGAAAACAATCAAATGTCAAGGGATTCTTGTCCTTTGCAAAGGAAATTTACTGCCAGACGCAAAAATATCATACAGCAACCGGTTTTATGCCGATCAAAGTCACTTTGATATCGTGCTCATCACTGTTCAAAACATTGCTGTTATTTCTGGCTACAAATCCCCCAAGTTCCCAATGTCCACCTTCAAAGACGCTATTTCTGCGGTAGTCCAACAACTTGATCCCAACACATTGGTTATCGTACTGGGAGATTTCAACGTCGACTCATTCCTCATACAAAGCCCGATGGAAACGTTCATGAACACAATTGGTTTGAGCCGAGGACTTCTTGCAGAGATCCCCACCACTGACTTCTGCACTCAGATTGACACCATTTGGGTAAAAAATGTCCAGTACTTCGACTCAGGTACTTACGAATCTGTGTTTTCTGATCACAAACCTATTTTCGTTGGGCTTCTTCACGATTCAAAAACTACTTCCACCACTCCAACTCCCCCCAAAGATATGGAGGCAAAGAGGCAAACATTTCTAGTTCCACCCCAATCTTCAGCTCGTGCTTATTCAATCGACTCAGACTCTGATGACGACGTAGATTTCTCAGCCTTTGAAGTGACTGGTGGTTATGTGGTCACTGATTACGTTGTAAGCGAAATTCTTTCAGGACAAAAGCTCACGGATGAAACTATCAATTGTCTCTTGAATGTGATTAAAAGGAATTCTGATTTTCAACCTCAAGACGTCCTTTACTATCAAAGGGCCTCCCGTTATACACGAGTTGATCAAGACAAAGACGATATCCAAATTCTCTTTGGGTCTTTTGGAGGTGGACACTGGATAACTACATTCTATGATTCATCTTCCAGGATCGTTAAGGTTTACGATAGCTTAATGTTTGGAAGTGTCGATGAAAATCAAAAAATAATCCTCCAAACGTTGTACCCTTACATCAATGTCCCCAGAGATGTCAAGTTCGTCGAAGTAGCGCAACCACAACAGGATGCGATTCAATGTGGTGTGTTTGCAAGTGCCTGTGCTGTTTCTTTGGCTTTGCATGTTGATCCTCAAAATATTATGTTCGCCTATTACAACTCTTCAGCCACCGAACTGCGACGACATTTGCTCGATATTCTACTCACTTGTTCACTTTCTAACTTCCCCACTGATGTTGACCATGCGTGAACAGGACTGTGCTTCTTACTCAGGCTAACAGCATTCCCCCAATTTCTAGTCTAGTCACTATGCAATGGACTATATTTTATGAATTAGACATTATAGGTACTATTTTTTTCGTTGTAAAATATTCCCCATAACCCATCTGTTCTGTTTATTCCCCACCATTTTGGCTAGTTTCGCAACCCTTTTCATACTTTCCCATGACTCGTTACCGTATGTCTGCTGTTTAGTGAAAATTAATAGGTACCTATTACAGAAATTCGCCGTTCAATTTCTGTTGCGTAAATCGTTACTTTCGGTACTAAAGAACGTTCACGTTTTCATTTTATCATGCTCTCACCCTCCTCAGGCAATCGTACTCCCCCCCCCCCCCCCCTCTTACCACCATATTTTGGAACTATTGTTCACTGTTAATTGTTTAAGCACAACTTAAGCCGTTATCTAATTAGGTTTCCATGACTTTTATTTATGTTACAATAGGATTTAAGTCATGTTTTCAGTTTTTTCCGTTTTAGCTCGTTTGTTTTGAGTGTTTAGGATATGGGTACTGTTCAGTTATTCCGTGTGCAAAACTTACAAACCTGTAGAAAAAAAAAAAAAAAAAAAAAAAAAGCACGTTATCGTTGTCAACGTGTAATGCGATCTTTTCCTTGTTGGTTTTGCACCGTCGACTGCACCTGATCCCAAATCTTCAGATTGTACAATTATTTTTCGTTATTTGCTTTGTTTATTTCAATTAACATTTTTGTAATTCTATCCTTTCCTTGATTTTAAGCTAAATTTCTTGTAGATTTTCTGTCGAAAAATCAAGCTTCCTTCTTATATTTAAACCGAATAGGACTATCTTATTCGCTTTCACAATCCTACCACCCTGCATGATTTTCATCACCATTTCGTTTTTTAGTTTCTATCTATTCTCCCACTTCTATGCACAGTATAATTCATGCAGTTAAAACTCCAACCTGCTCAACCACAACTGCGCAAGCTAATATTCCACGGTTAGGATAACAATGGGCAGTAGGACTTCGCAACAGAACACTTTAGGATCAGATCATGCACGACACAGCTGCACGACCTAATAATTATTATTCTCATGTTAGGACAAAATTCACTCATCTCAAAATGCACAACTTTCAAATGAATGTTGATGGAAAAATATGAGTGGTAGGTATGATAGTGTAAGCGTAATAGGGTGGTGAACCTCCGGTTGTGAGGTAACGAGACCTAGGGAGTACCTCCTGGGTGGCGTGGAAAACTTCCTACACTTGTGTTGCTTTCGAATTTCATGTTCCTTCGAGGCATGAATATGTTTTTTTCTAGGTCATATTTGTGTGTTAATACCAATGCTTTGCCTACGCATATTTAATAACATATCCTCTCGACTTTTCGTACGTACTTAGATAATGATATTATTAAGGCAATAATTATTTGAATAGATAGTTGCTCAAATTGAGAAATGTAAACATGCGTATATAATTATAGAAGTATAGGTTGTGGCAACTCGAAATAGGACACGCCGAGGAGTCTGGACAGGCCTTATGACGTACGCAAGCCAACTAAAACTACAATCATACTCAATTGAAAAAATAATAAACCTTTGTGAAATAATTTGCAGCGTTTTTATTTCAAAGTGAGGGGTTGGGGGGGGGGGGGGGGTATGGCTGTTTTCAGTCTCAAGGTGGGAAATAATCTTAAATTTGAAAATACTAGAAAACACCCTTCACAAAAATAATCTGTTAGTTAGCAAATTAGTTGTAGAATCGATCCCCAGAAGGTTCATGAACTTTTGACACCTTGTTTACGTAGCTTTGAGCCTGTATTTATTGATTATTATTTATTTTTTCAGGTGCAGCTGGTGCCTTAATCAAAGAATCGAAGAAGGACGAGATGTTGACATTTTTCATCAAGCTTATTAATATGACGCAACATATGATGGATGACATTCTCCCCGACCTCCTCCTACAATTGGATGAAGCGACCATTGAATTGATTGTCCGTCATTGTGAGGAATTCGATGTGAGTTTGCACGTATTCCAAAAGCTTTGTCGTGTCATTGCTAAAAAAAATATTTCATCTGCTATTAACGAACTCCGTAGCAAAAACCTTGAGCAGAATGAATTAGTTCCAAATACTCGTGCTTGTAGTTTGAATGATTATCATGCAGGATATAATGGATCTTCATTGGAAACACCAATTGAACAAAGTTTTGAGTCTTCTGGTTCAGCACTTGTCAACTCTAAAGATGAATTGAATAATGATGATGATGACTATGCGTGGAAGCTTCTGATCACTGAAGCTATGAATGGTTTTGATTTAAAGAAAGGAATCCGAGATTTTTACTATTGTGGACTGTGTAATACGCGCTTTGTGACTAAAACCATGTGGGACCAACACGTCAAAGGAAAGAAGCATGTCTCTCGGTGCAACCTTGTTGTGCACAATAATATGCACTGTGAAACCTGTGGTTTTCATATTCTCAGTTATACAGAGCACATTTCTCTGATACTCGAGTCTCCAGAACACCATATGATCGATGAGAAGATCAAAAGAGAGAAGTGTGCTTCTGGAACAAGCGAACCAGCTCAAAAGTCAGTTGAACTAATTCCTCCTAAACTTAAACCTTCTGATTCAGCTGTTGTCAATTCTAAAGAGGAATTGAATGACGATGACGATGACTGCATCTGGAAGGATCTAATCACTGAAGTCATGAATGGTTTTGATTTAAGGAAAGAAACCTTAGACTTTTATTACTGTGGACTGTGTAATGTTCGCTGTCTGGTTAAAAACATCTGGGACAAACACATTAAAGGAAATAGGCATGCATCTCGGTGCAACCGTGTTGTGTACAATAATTTGCGCTGTGAAACCTGTGGCCTCAATATTTTCAGTGATAGAGAGCACATTTCTCTGATAGTAGAGTCTCCTGAACATCATATGATTGATGAGAAGATCGCTAGAGAGAAATCTGTTTGTGGAACAACTAAACCAGCTCAGAAGTCAGTTGACCCAAGTCCTCCTGAAATTGAGACTAAATCGGAAAAACAGATTGATGACAAAGCTTGTGATGAAAATGTGGTGTTTAAGGGGTTATCCATTTCTCCTAATTTCGTGCTACTTAATAAGCAAATAATCAATCGTATCGAAAACAGGAAAAAATTCACAGCCTGCTTCTGTAAGCCTTGCGACGTTATCAGTAAAACTAATCCTAGCTGGAAGGATCATTTATCTTCTCCAAAGCACGTGTCTCTTATGAAAAATAAAAAATTTAACAATGTACTGTGTGCCTGTATAAGGTGTGATTTTGGGATTCTGGCTTCCAAAGTAATAGCTATCCAATATATGTGTTACCACATTGAAAAATGCCACGATCAGTCCACTGATGATTTCATTCGGAAGAAATATATGCAACTTAAAGAAATTACTCCGAAAATCAAGGAAAAAGGTCAACACCCTGGTAGATTAATTAGATCTGGTAGTTTCAAGGGTAGCACCGAGAGCATGCATGAACCCTTTAACATTTCTGCTATGAAAATGTCTAATAAAAATGTTCTGCAGAAATTGATTACTAATAAGTTTGAAGCGGATTCAGAAATTCCTTCCTCCCAGTCATCTTCGACTTCTATAGTCAAGGCAATGGATCCCTCACAAAATTCGAGTTTGACCAAAGGTCAGGCGAGTTCAAAGAATAATCCAAAAAATAAACAAGAACGTGAAGAAAAATCTCTTCTGAAGTATATTGACGATATTAGTGCTTCATCCGGCAGAACTAGTTGGAAGGACAGTCAGGAATCTCTAAAGCGTTCTAGTGACTATTCTAACAAAAATACAGCCAGCGGCGTTCAATCACCACTCGACATGGATGTGTCGGATGAGGAGACAAGCACTGCTGTAGACATCTTCCAAAAACCCAACCCATCATCTGCACGTGGTTCCTCTGGTAAAAACAAATCTACAGTCCCTAAAAGACAACCACCTCCCCAAGGAAATTCTCAGCTCTTGGTAAGTGGTGATAATGATATAGTTGCCCCTTTCTTAGCATTGCTTCGCCAAAAAGAGATCAAATTCAAGGAAAACCCTAAATTTAAACCTTTTGCAGCTCTTTGTTTTTTATGTCCCAGCCAAATGTTCTTTGACTCTTTTGAGTGGAGTGACCACATCTCAACTCAGCTTCAACTGACTTTCAAAACGAAATCAAATGTTCGTTTTGCGATACTAATTTCTTTGGTAATGTACATGATATAAACCGAGTTATACTCCCCCACGAAGAACATTATCAGATCAACAGACTGATGTTCAAAGCCTGAAACAAATGATAATACAGCTGTTACTTTCTGATTGTTAGTCATATCTTTTTCTGGTAATCATGCTAAAAGTATCTACCAATTAATCTGAAACTGATCCTTTTTATAGAAAAACTCGCGGATTACTCTGCATGTTGCAGTTAAAGAAAAATAAATTGCCAACTAAAATATTCAAAAATGTAATAAAACATTCTACTTCTTCTTACTCTAGTATCTACTATTTGGTTTATTATTTTCAATTATGAACCTTCGTAATCGACCAAGAAAAATGAGTTTTTAACCCCCATGAAAATTTGTTGGTTTACGTTTCTGATACATAGAATCCAAAAATCGAATTAAAAACCGGCGGTGCGCGTCTCGCAAGGGGCTCCGCCTTTTGCTTCAGCTGGGGAGACCCCAGACCCCTTTTTGCTTTCACCTCGAGCCTCGGCTAAACATTGGAGGAACGTGGAACATGCTTCATTTCAAATCTTAACTTCATATTTTGAATAACAAAGAATTTGGCTCCTGCTCTTACTCAGCTGATTTGAGGGGCTCTAGACTTCATGATTAGTTTCTAGACGCCCCAAGGGTTCATCATTTCAAATTTCAGCTACATAGGTTGAATTACATCCGTCACTACTTTAGTCTAGTTTTTTCATGACAATATTTTGTGACCATATTTTGTAACATTTTTCACTTTTAGGTCCATGTAAAAGCGTATGCTTCGCAAAAATCCGTCCTTCCGCCATATAGAGCTTTCCTCTAAAATTACTAGACCAAACTAAATGAAACTTGGGTTAAAAATCACATTAGGGGTCAAGATGACCCTAGTAGCTCGGCATCAATTTTTATCAATCCCAGAGGGGTAGTATTAGCAGGCTTAACATTAAAAAATCTAGCTTTCGAAAACTTTCAAGGTAACAGTAGTGATGTTTTGCTTTTCAATGATAAATATAATCCCATAAAAGCCTGGGGATTTGTCGGTTAGGCTGTGAATAGTCCCCTATTAATTTCATATTTCTCAAATCATTACTTCATTCTTCGCGTGCGCAAACTTGAATTAATTTTTTTTTTTTTTTTTTTGAAATATTTTTTTCATGGCCTAGTCATCCAATCTCACTCAAATTCGGTGCATAGTTGGGGGACGATGATTTTATTATTCCATATTAATTTCAACATAATGGGGCCCGAACGATCAAGTTCCACCACTAGGAGCACAAGGGAGGCAGTGTCCTAAAGAAAATGGTCGTTGATATGATTTTCCCCTTGCCTGCACCTTGTGTCGCCCCAGTTCCTCTACAATTTTTTCCCCACACCACCAATCTCATCAATCCTTCCCAAAAATTAACATTATATTATTAATAAATTAATAATTAGAATAAAGAAACACATACAAACAATAAAACAGAAAAATAGAAAACGGTAGGTAGGTACCTACTGCACATGAACTACCACACTGACATCCATAGAGGTTCTCGTCAACAAAATTGGAGACATCAAACAACACAGCAACCAAACCAAATCTATTAAATGGCATGTAGGTGTTGGTACGTTATTAAGCAATTGTTAATTTAATGATTAATTTTAATAATTTATTAATGGCTATGCAATTCTTAGGCCGACCCCCAATAATTTTAGCATGAATATGCTTTAGCCGTGACCTAACTACCGAAAAATGTCCCACGAGAGTGCAACGAAAGTAGCGCCAATAATTGTGATGATTTCCGCTTACAACCGAGTCGTTGCTAGGGATATGATACTTCGTCGTTTTTCATCCCACAAAATTCGTTGACCATTCGTTCGAAAGCTCTCGATTTATCCAACCATACTATATTAACTACTGCGAAGTGCGTGGCCAACAAGCTGAGTTATGAGCATGGTTATATGAATAATTGTTTACACACAGGTGATCATTCTCAATTATTGTTATTGTGAACATGATTGCAACCGCTTGTTAATTTCTGATGATTTCATTGAGCTGGTGTTTCGATTATGTGATTCATAGCAGGTGATCCGAATATTGCGAGAACGGTTAGATTTGTGAAGCGGTGGTTAAATTATTTTAATAGGTAATTTATATACTTTACACTATAGGAAGCTGTAATTTCGTATGTAGCCTCTTTAGCCTCTTTCTATAATAAAGTGAATGTTTACTCGCGAGTTTCTATTAGGAGATCATCATCTCACAAGAGCTCAATCGTCGTGATCATTTCTATAACAAAGTGAATGTTTACTCGCGAGTTTCTATTAGGAGATCATCATCTCACAAGAGCTCAATGGTCGTGATCATTTCTATAATAAAGTGAGAGCGAGGAGCTAAAACATGATTCCATGTTTTAGGATTGATGGCAGAATGATAAACAGAGTTCAGAGGCCGATGGGGGGTCAGGTTCAGAGAATCGACGAGGAGTGAGTCGTGTACGGCTAAAGCATATTCATGTTTTTTAATTTTAGCCGTCAGGCTCAAAGGAACTGTGGCTTTTTTTTTTGTAATTATTAAAGATGATTAATTAACGATGATTTTCACGTACAACCGAGTAGTTGAGTAGTTGCTATAGATTGCGTCACAATTTCAGTGTTTTTCACGTACAACCCAGCCGTTGTTAGGAGAATGAAACTTCCGCAGTTTTCATCGCAAAAAAATCGTTCGCCACTCGTTGGAAAGCGCTTGATTTATGTGATAAATGTTCACATTTCAAGCTACCAATTTCCCTCTCCTTACGTACCTGGCTACATTCCAAAACTAAGTTGATTCAGGCTAAAAATTGCATAGCAAATTTCTATTTATTATTAGTTCGTCACTATGGTTATGTACTGCTTGTTTGATCTTGGTAACGTTGGTTTCCTAAGGGATGAAACTTTGAGAAAACAGTGGGTTGTTGCTATCCACCGGGAAAAGAATTTAGCGATTGAAAATTCGCCCTGACAATTTCATATAGGGAAGTTATACTTTTATTGGTACCTACAAAGTGAATCTTAACTTGTGAAGACCCATTTCACCATCACCTAGATTGCCAACCAACGAGTGAGACTATCATAGAATTTATAAGAACATCATTCGATTGCAATGAAATGTTCTGACATCCTCCTGTAATCTTGGGGAACAGTTGAAATGTTGCTTTTTTGAATATGTACTTGATTGAAAAATTAGAACTTACCGGTCGATGTTGTTAAGTTGAATGGAATGTGTTGTGATTGGCTACCAATCACTCTATAGTTACCTCTTGGTGGGGTTTGGTCAACCTAAACTTCATTCTCGGCCAAACTAACGTTGTTACAACTACAGGAAATTTCCCGAAGTTCCAACGCTCCAACGATCAGAGCTATGAGGCCAGGGTGATTAAACCTCTTCGACTGTGAGAGTTATTTTCTTGGAGCGTAACACCAAATTAGGGTGGCTTGCACCTCCAAACTACAGCTAAAAAGTGTAATAATTGGACACTGCCCTGTATCTGGTTGTAGCTACAGGTGGTTTATCTACCTTCTACATGGGCTTTCCGTTTTTATGCAAAAATTTAAAGTTTACATTGATAGGCTACTTACTTACCTACCTATGTCTATATATAATAATTAATTCTTTCTAGTTTATTAGCTACCCGCTTGTTCGATGTTGATCCAGAAATGCGAAATGCTGGAAAAATGTTCCATCTAGTGCAACCGACATTCCCAGGGGAGGTATGCGTCTCCTGAGTGAATTACTTGGAACGTTTTCCCCAAACTCCGTGGTTTCATGAGGCCAGTATTACCCTCCGGATGAGCCTAAATGGAAGGATCGAACAATTATTCCCACAGCAAGTTTCAAGTTTTTATCAATATTATATGCAAGTTTCATGTTATAGGAAACATCCCCGCTAATGTGACGGATCATGAGTTGTGGACGTTTTTCGGGAGGTTTGGAGCGATTGTGAATATTCAGATCCTGCCGCATGATAATACTCGTACAAAAATCCTCATCCCCAAGTGTGTATTCATAATCTTCGAAGCCCAGACCTCAGTCAAAAGGGTTTTAATGAAGTTGGTAAGCCTCTTTGGAATCTTAACTCTAACAACATCAGTTTGACAGCCAGAAAAGGGATTAACACTAGAAATTCATTCCTAGTAATAAATCAGGTTTGGAAAATTTTCTTCTCCACAATAAAATGCATTGTTCTGCCTTGTCAATAGTTATGGTCTTAAACGTTATTTTTCGATTGCTTGTTCTTCTCTTGCAGTTGCAAGACTAACTTGTTCTAAGAACTGGTTATTTTGGTAACTCGCTTCCTGGCCGAGTCGAAATTATGGTATGGTGATGTTCTAATCGCATAATAAGTACCTACGTAACAACTCGCTACTGGCTAGAGTATTCGTTCTATGTTAAGTAGGTCCCTAGGGCCATTTTTATTGATTTTTTGAAATTAGACCAATTTAATGTACTCACAATGGGCTGGCCACATCCTTTCATTTGGAAAGCTTGATTTTATGGCGCAAGAATGCGATTTTTATCTCAATCATAAGAAGAGCTATGGTCTGGAATGATATATATGAAAAAATGCTAACTTCAGGAATTTACAATGTTAAATCGGTTTTGACGGTTAGGCCATCATCAGTAAAAACAATAACTTTTAGTTCGTGCCAAAAATAGAGCTCAACACAGCTGAGATAGGTAATCCTCAATGGAGAGTCGAATTGAGACATAGACGAAAATGGTACATAGGTGTGATAACGAAACATTCAAAGTGTAAATATAAAGAGTACCTACCGCGTAAAATTGAAAATAAAAAATGCATAAACCATGTATGTTGGTCACTCCGTAATCGGATTGAATTGTACTCAAGTGAGAGTCAAATTAAGTTGTTCTAGGCAATCATGGCGCATAAAAGTGAAAATAATACATGCAGAAAATCAGTGTAATGAATCAGACACAAATGTGAAATCAAAATGTATAGGTTATGTGATGATGTGATGTTCCTGATGGTGTGTGTATGTGGTAGTGTGCAAATACTGCCTAAGGGAAGTTGGGACGCATAGTTTCTGTTCCCAACTCAGGAAGGGATGTTTAAGGTTGGAGCCGTTGTTGGAGGGCGAGATGTATTTAATAGGGAGGGTATGAAAATCCAAACTCCCTACCAATCAAATTTAATGTTGGATCTTCTTATCGCTAGGATCGTTTGTGGATCCTGTCAAGAAGCCAAGAGTAGTAGGGTCGCCAATTTAGCTGTTAAAAACGACAATGAGTTGTCAGATGACGTGGTATGGTAGTTTAATACCACACTGCGATCCCAGGTTTCCTCGTACTTTGCAGCAGGGGGTCGTAACCGAAAGACCCAAATAAAGTATTGTTTCATTAAGGGATCAGCACCCAAACCTGAGCCGGAAATTAGCAAAAGGGGTGATCTATCTACGTTGAAAGAACTGAAAGACTGGCTAGTTGAGCCCAAGATTCTCTCAAAAATTGTAATATTTTAGAAACTGGGACATTTAAATGATTCCAGCCGGAAATGTGCAAAATCTGGCCTATAGGTTATAGGTTGAACTGGGAGGTGTATTTTATCAAAGCGGCGGGAGCCAATGATTCACACATTGTGTAAACTACCTCTAGAGAGATTCCCCTTTTTGTCTTCCTCTCTGATAAAACTGC
Organism: Adelphocoris suturalis; assembly: GCA_030762985.1. Lineage (NCBI taxonomy): Eukaryota > Metazoa > Arthropoda > Insecta > Hemiptera > Miridae > Adelphocoris > Adelphocoris suturalis. The sequence goes on along the minus strand of CM061041.1, from coordinate 116,508,742 downwards.
TCCATCAATGATCGTGCCGGAATGATGGCAGGCCGTAATTCCGTATCTAGCTTGCTCGTAAACACGAAATACCAGGGTTTGGACGGCCACGCTGGAATGCTCTCATTTTCATCTCATGATCCCTAAGCTATTGTAGTGTCAAGGAAAGCTGATTTATTTCGCAAAGTTATAAACTAATATTGCTAAGTAACCGTAATGAACTAATAATGTGAAAAGAAGGCATTGATACATTGAAGGTATACTATTAAGTTGTAGGCGCTAGACGATGCATATACCTCTGATCAGCTGATGGGCTCCTAAAGCTGATGATTTCTATAGTATTCTATCTCTGAAGCTGAACTTGAGAGACGATTGAAATGATTGGCTCATTCCTACTCAGCTGAGTGACCTAAGTTATCTCCAGTTCATCCTAGGTAGTTGATATTTGATAGGGACACTAAGAGACAATTGAAATTATTGGATTTTTCAAAATCAGCTGAATGAGCTAAAGTCTCTCCTGTTACCCTTAAGAAGTTGAAATCAAAGGTGTGAAACAGTGGCAAAAACAGAGGCTAAAATAAGAATGATTCCATTGGCTGCTTTGAGTTTGGAATGGAGGGAGCAAACAGTCAGAAAGTGGCCAGCTGGAAAAAGCTCTGACTGATTTGACGACCAGCAACCGGCTGGAAATCGGTTTGAAAACCTCTGAGAACAGACTGTGACCAGGGGTGGGACGCGCTCTAATGGCCAGAGAACTCAGCGAACGCCTCAAGTGGTTGCAAACTGGATTCGTGGCTTCAGTGAACAAACGTTTCAACAACTTTCTCCTTCTGTGTAAATATTAATGGATGATACTATTCTGTGTAAAATGAAGCATTGAATAAAAAATTTTACTTGATAAAGTTTTCCAAAATTTTCTTTTCGTTACAGTGAGAATCATGGGCTGGCCGATGTATCTGAGCACGGTCCATCGGTACCAACCAGGCTTCGACGCCTACACTACTGCCGCGTTCTAACTTCCCCCTCAAGTGCTTTACACAGTGATTGAGTTTCATTTCTTTTTTTATTTCTCTGTGATAATACTATTATAATATTAAAGTATAAAAACATGACAAAAACACTTTTATCTAGGACATTATTCGAAAAAAGTGATATTGTGAAAACAAATTGTGTAAACAAAGATGAAAAAACAGTGTTGCAAACACAAAACGAAATAAACACGCTGTGGTGCCCTTACCTAATCTGGACTTTTGAAAAAGACAGTAGGTTTCAGTAGGAGACTTAAAAAACTAGATTAATACCTTATAAACGGGCGGCGTGTATCGGTGCGGCAAATGACAAAACCCATTTTATAACTTTTTTCTCTCCACTTTTTTTTTTGGGAGAAAGAAAAGAAAACTGTAGATTTTCTTATAAATAATTATACATAAATATATATATTTTGTTTTCGATTTCAAATATTTTTTGCCTGCTATTATGTTTTTTGTCTAAATACTGTACAAATATGTTTAACTATGTTTTGTGTCTGATTTCCAAAGGGTACTTTATTGCTGTTTTTTCTTAGATTTAAAACAAAAAATTATAAATAAAAATCTACTTTTTGCTAAATATATCGTTGAAAAAAGATTTAGCCCCCAATACGCGGTGAGGGGTGAAAAAATGAAAAAAAAAAAAAAAAAAAAAAAAAAAAACCACTTTAATACTAACTTCATTATTATATAATCGTGGAAAAAAGATGCCTTAATAACTATCGTATTATCTGATGTTAGTTTTGATTTTTATTTGTTGACAGACAAAATGGTACCATAACCATCAGCAAACAAAACAGAAATCAAATTTGTTATACTGATGACTGATTGTAAGAGACTGCATTCTTTACAATCTGTAATTTATGCATAATATTATAGCGAAAAATATTGAGAAGAAAAGAAGAATATACATTGGTTTTATCACGATTTTTCTCACAGCTTAGTCTGTCCATGTAGGCCAGTCATTTTAGGCTTTTTGTAAGATGGAAAGTGTAGAAATAATTTCAACTTCAGTTTTTCCTATGTATCGGCCTAGGGCTTGCATGAGAATAGATGACTCTGAGTGTTCAGTTTATAGTTTTCCTGAAAATCATAAGCGCCGAATCGTTATAAGATTCAGGATTGTATTTTCGTTCGTATAAAATTCAATCCGTATTTACTAATAGCAAATTCATGAAACAGAAAGTTGACTCTATGTTAAATTACGTAATTAACTATTCAGAATTCGAAATCATTGTGATAGGGAAAAGTATGCAATTAAGGGATTAAGCACATTCACAAAATGAAGGTGCTTCAATTTATTTTGCATTATTCATTAACATGGTCAGGTTTAGGTACCTACCTACCTCCCTCGTCAACATGGCCACCCAACGTCTATCGGGAAGAAATTGGCAGGTGTATCTTAACCAACTAATAAAAGGTTAATTAGTTATACATAAGCCCCTAGGGTTATCTATCAATTTGTCAAAATCTTAAAAGTTGGATTTTTTTTTTTTTTTTTTCAAATAAAATAGAAACAATTCAGTATAATATACAATAATTATTTTTTAATCAATAAATTTTTTTAGCGATTAATTGGCCAAATTTAGTTTGAAAAGTGGTCGTTTATAAATTATTTTTAAGATTTTAATCCAAGCTATATTCAGCAGGTACGAACAGAAATATCAAGATAATAATACTATTAAACTGCTATCCCATAATCGCATACTATACCGTACCTATTAGTTTCAACTAATGAGTATCATTTTTGTATTAAGCGGGAGGAGTACAGTCCAACCTCGATAAATTGAGCTGAAAGCGGTACTAGATTTACTCGTACTAAGAAACGAGGTTTCGAGCCCAAATTGACCACAGTGAATTTTCTACGTGTGTGTTCACTTCAAATTATTGAGGTTTGTCGGTATCCGAATATTTCAAACTACTGGAGCAATTCATGAATCAAATACATCGTAACCCGAATTTTGTTATAATGTTCAACAATGCCCAATACAATTCGAGTACAAATTATAGCATATTTCATATTATATGAAAGTGACCAAAAAATAATCATTTTACTAAAATTGTTGTTTTAAAATACCAAAACACTGTTCAATGAACTATAATTTTTTCAGCGAATTTTCGAAAAAATTAAATCTATTGCTATGGTTCTAAAAATTTTCATTACCGAATTTCCCAAAACTTTCTTCATGGATATCCGTTTTGAAGCATTATGAAACAATTTTTAGAGTTAAATGCTTTTTCATATATATATATATATATATATATATATATATATATATATATATATATATATATATATATATAATAAACTTAATTTGATATGAATTTCACAGATAAAAAGAAAAAAGAATGATTTGATATTTCGAAAATAATCTTTGTCAAAAATAGAAGTGAATAGTTTTTCTGAATAATTGGACGGGTAGTGTCTGGGAAGCCTGCAACCATGTAACCATCCATATATTATGGCTTCGCAACTTCTAATGTAGACTCAATCGTTGAGGTTGAGGCCGGGAGGCCGCATTGATCCCAGTACCCAGCGATGAGCGCGTTCGGACTGCTGCAACAATCTATCATTTGTTGGTGGTGGCATCACCTTTAAAACCTTCACTCCGAAGCATTCATTGAACGTGACTGTGGCGTCGTGGGACCTCGCATGCAGCTTCAATGGCAGTGGTCGATCCTGGTTTAAAGAAGCTCTATGGTTGTTTATTCGTAAATTCAATTGAGTGGCTTTTCCCACATAGAAGCCTCTGCTCTGATCTTCCGCACACTGTTTACAAATAAGCTGATAAACACACATCTGTGATTGACACTCTGCGGTTCCTTTACATTTGTAGGAATGAGAGGTATTTGGGGAGGTGAAGTGAGAGCCTTCTATTACTATCTCACAAATGTAAAGGAACCGCAGAGTGTCAATCACAGATGTGTGTTTATCAGCTTATTTGTAAACAGTGTGCGGAAGATCAGAGCAGAGGCTTCTATGTGGGAAAAGCCACTCAATTGAATTTACGAATAAACAACCATAGAGCTTCTTTAAACCAGGATCGACCACTGCCATTGAAGCTGCATGCGAGGTCCCACGACGCCACAGTCACGTTCAATGAATGCTTCGGAGTGAAGGTTTTAAAGGTGATGCCACCACCAACAAATGATAGATTGTTGCAGCAGTCCGAACGCGCTCATCGCTGGGTACTGGGATCAATGCGGCCTCCCGGCCTCAACCTCAACGATTGAGTCTACATTAGAAGTTGCGAAGCCATAATATATGGATGGTTACATGGTTGCAGGCTTCCAAGACACTACCCGTCCAATTATTCAGAAAAACTATTCACTTCTATTTTTGACAAAGATTATTAAGTTTATTATATACATAGTTCAGTAGAACAAGAACAATCAAATATATATATATATATATATATATATATATATATATATATATATATATATATATATATATATATATATATATATATATATATATATATATATATATATATATATATATATATATATATATATATATATATATATATATAAATGTCATGAGGGTATGCGTCATTTCACATGACATCTTTACTTAGAATTGAGATTAAAAAATCCGTTCGGTCGCCGAAAAATAACCATTTCAAAAAAGTAGGAGTTCGTTGAATAACACTTTCAGTGGCGTAGCTAAGCCATTTCTTATGGAGGGGCAACAGTCGAGGATTTCATTTTATTTTATAGTTTTGCTATTCATTTCTAGTGCTTGTTGCTGAGTATACGAAGACTCTTAATAAACTGCCAAACGTTCATATAAGTAGGTAGGTGCTCAATAGCTTTTTGTAATGATCTGAAATCACGGACGCTTTCATAATCATAAACCTACCTATAGATTATTAAAGCATAATACTACTTAGAAAAAATATTATCCAAATAACTAATAAGAACGTGAAAAATTACGATAAATACGAATAGGTACCTACCTACTTACCGATGAATTGAGGAGCACTAGGTTTATTATACAATTATTCTAGATTTACTGCATGCAAATTCATATACCTATGTGGACTTGCTGTCTTACAGGTTTATCCTCAATTGTTACTTCCGCGTAAAAATAACTTTTTCTGGACAATATCATACAATATTGTATTATATAAGCAGGTACCTACCTACGCGAAATGAAATACAGGGCATGAAACCGAGATCAAGAAACATAAAAAAATGTAAACAAACTCAAACCTGCAATATGCTAGGTTAGAATAGAAATACTGCTACACTAGATTATTTTAATCTTTTCTATTAAACAATTTCAATCACCACTGCAGGCTTCTATTTATTATTTTCTTGCTTCATTTTAACTGGGATTTTATTCGTAAATTAATGGTATAATACAACGGGAAACTGTTTTGAAATGAACAACCAAGCTTGATCAAGTAGGCAGTGAAAAGTAGGGGAAGTTCATAGGGGAATTGGTGGATACTGAACAATGGATATTTTTCTAGGGAAAAATCGCATATGGGCTCGCCCCAGAAGGTAGTGGGGAACGACTTAATTTCAGTTTGTAGTATCCACATTTCCGTTTCGTTGACTAGGTGATTTTACTATGCTCCATGGGGCTGTCCACGCCATTTTGCCCCTACACAAACGAACCTAATAAAAATGTCTTTATTAAGAGTGAATTGGCAACCAGAATCGTATAATAATAATAGTAGTTGTGTTTTACTAATTACATTCTTTAATTGAAGGTGTTAGGTACTGAAGTTGGAAGCGTAAAATGATTAATTTGGCTATATCCATACAACGAAATTCTGCATCCTCTATAATTTATGGAGGGGCTCTGCCCACCCTGCCCCTCCTCAAACTACGCCACTGAACACTTTCCATCTATAATGACCTCGAATTTCAAAAAATATATGTACTTAGAAAAACTAACGTGGCAACAGACGGCTTAAAATCGTTAAAGTTGATTTTTTAACGGATTTTATTGCTCAGAAAAGGTTAAGCAATTTATAAATTACAACATCCAGAACTTTGTGCTAAAAATTGTACAGTAAAATGAACCGAAATTTCATTAAAATGTGATAATAAATCGATAAAAACAGCAAAAAAAAATTAAATGTCCTGTAATTGGTTAGTAGAACAGAATATTGTTTAGATGAAGTTTTTATCCATAAATATGGTTAACATTTTTTTCCCCACAACAAGCTCAAATTTTAGGAATATGAATGTCAGCCTGTAAGCCTGCTGTGATCATTATATAAGTAATATTACATAATGCAAAAAAAAAAACACGAAAATTCGCTCATATGGCCATGCTGCATGATTGGAACTATGCATAATTCTACGAAATTGAACACTCGGAAGCAAATGTACCTACTTCAATGTGAGTTATGTCTTTGCTATGGCATATAAACTAGAAAAACGTCACGGAAATCGCTCACGAAAATATTCTGATGATTTCCGCTTACAACCGAGTCATTGCTAGCGAAATGGTACTTCGTCGTTTTTCATCCCAAAAAATTCGTTGACCATTCGTTCGAAAGCTCTCGATTTATCCAACCATATTATGTTAACTACTGCAAAGTGCGTGGCCAACAAGCTGAGTTATGAGCATGGTTATTTGAATAATTGTGTACACTCAGGTGATCATTCTCAATAATTGATATTGTGAACATGATTGCAACCGCTTGTTAAATTCTGATGTTACGAGTCTGCAACTAAAGACATAAAATGTCCCAATGTGTTGCAGACTCGTATGCAAGCGTTTTTATTTAAATTTTCACCAAGGTGCGCGGTTTTGTCGCATAAACACGTTCCTTAAGGTACCCCCAAAGAAAAAAATAGCAAGTCGTCAAGTCAGGTGACCTGGGGGGCCAAAGCACGTCCCCGAAACGAGGTACGATGCGATTGGGGAACATCTCCCACACCAGGGCCATTGAGGCAATGGAAGAGTAAGGAGCCCCATCTTGTTGAAACCGAACATCCACTGGGTTGACAATTCGCCTTCTGTGCAACTCGGGCCTCAAAAAGTTGGTCAGCATTTCAATGTAGCGCTCAGAATTGACAGTCACGGTGATTCCTTGTTCCTCAAAAAAGAAGGGAATGAATTTCCTTGAAACGGCACACCATACAGTAACTTTAGTTAGGGCTATGCAGGGGCCGTTCGTGGAGACTTTGAGGGTTTTCTGCTGCATAATACCGGCAATTTTGCCTATTAACAAAACCGTTGAGGTGAAAGTGCGCCTAATCAACAGCACCATATCATCATTTACTTCGAACAACGAGAGCATCTCTAGTGCAAATGAAGAACGCTGAGCGTAATCACTAGGTTTCAACTGTTGAACAATGGCCAGCTTGTAGGGATGAAAATTTAGTTCTTTTTTAATGATTCGTCGAACTGACGTGCGTTTCATTTGCAGGGCCTAAGCTTGTTTGCGCACAGAACACCCTGGGCGCTGGAGAACAGCTGCTCTTGCCTTCGCCGTTCTCTAGGGTTATCACTGTCGGTGCAGGGCCAGGTGGTTTTTTGTTCGTAATGTTTCCTGTCGAGCGAAAAGCTGTGCCCCATCTCATTGTTTTCCAAGTGGGAACAACTCCGCGACGTCCAAGGTTGATTCTGAAAGCATGCTGCACCTCAACTATCGATTCATTGTTTTTCACAAACCCGTCGTAAACGATGAACCACATCCCACCGATTCATGATGGTAACCAAACGGCATCATATAATTAGCCCTCACAGACCTTCCTACCCCTATCCTGGGCGGCGCAAGGGCGCCCCACTTTTTGTTCTGTTCCCGGGGCCCACCCTGTACTACAACTAAAAACACTAAGTTCCAACTAAAATAGAGTTTAGTATTTTTTACTGACTTAGAATTACACTTGATCATAACAACTGAACTAGGTTACAGACTCGAGCCAGAATGGTGGCTTTGAAAAGATTCAGTCAAAAGGTGAGCACCAATAGGGTTTGAATGAGCAGCGTATATGGGACTAAGATAGAATGATGCCAGATTATGTTTTGGAAAGAAGGGAACAGTTATCTGCTGAGTTTGCACTACAAACGAACTTTTCTTACTGATGAGTTATTAATCTAAATTAATGATGATTAACTTGAATTTGCTTGTGTTTGTCTGAATAATGTAATAGCGACGAGGAAGGGATAAAAAAAAAAGAGTAGGAAATCTAAACATGATTCATCAGATCGTGATAGTAATGAGAATGAGCAAGAACAAGAAATATCAGAAGTATGGAGCGGTTTTCCTTCTCCTTCGATTGATGAAACGGAAATCTGGGAGGATAATGAAAAACACCCCTCACTTCTATGCCAAATCGAAGGGCTAGGATTGGACACCCCAAGAAACGGTAATGCAAGGTGAGATCTGCTTGTTAGCTTATGAGGGTCAAGTCTATTGAATGAAGAACAGACAGTTAAATGAATAGTATATATATATATATTCTGTAACAGAGTTACCTCCTGAGAGGTCCATCAAGCTCCCGTCAGAGCACCAGAGATAGCGCTGTCGGCGTCCTGTTGATGAATCAATGGGCGCTGCGGGCTGTTCTCGATCATTTTTGGCAGCTGGTTTGGCGTTGGATGGGATCCCAGGCGACTGGGAAACTAACCTTCCCTGAACATGGCTCATTAAAAGCTATTAGTAGGGGTGGTATCTCTCTGACGGGATGCTGTTACCCTCCTCTACCTGATTCATGAGGATTTAGTCCCCCATTGCACCTCTGGGGGGGGGGGGGGGGCACCTAATTCCTTATATGGTAGCAGAGCGTGGTTAGGATTATGCACGGCTAACGCCTAGTAGTCCAATCCACTATTTTTTGGGGCGTTCATGTTTCAGAAGAAACATGGCCCGGGGTTCCAGAAGGAATTCCCATTATCACCCTTTGGTATATAAATAATTTCATTGGTCTTTGATTTATAATTTCTCTTTTATTCCCCTTTTATATTTTATATACCATATTTTCTTTCAATTTTATGCCACCTGAGTATTGCTATAATGTCAATTACCAGGTTAGTGCACAATTTAAGTCCCCTAAGTTGGGCAGATTCATTTTATATTATTTAAATTTCATGCCACCTGAGTATTGCTATATGTCAATTACCAGGTTAGTGCACAATTTAAGTCCCCATAGTTGGGCAATTTAATTTAAAGTCCCCAATGTTGGGCAAATTAATTTCTATATATATTTTGATTTCCTAAGTTATAAGTCTCCATAGTTGAGCATCCGTTTTGTCCCGATTGTTCAATGAAGATACTTCTTATGAAGCTTCATTGACAATCCAGTTTTAATTTCTATTTCCCCATCCAAAACGCCAATGCAGCTATTTATGATTGAATGAGCATTAGTTCTCAGCTATTAACTATTCCACCCAGTTAACATCCTTGATCTTCAATCAAGGATGTCTTTAAGGGGAGGAGTGTAACAGAGTTACCTCCTGAGAGGTCCATCAAGCTCCCGTCAGAGCACCAGAGATAGCGCTGTCGGCGTCCCGTTGATGAATCAATGGGCGCTGCGGGCTGTTCTCGATCATTTTTGGCAGCTGGTTTGGCGTTGGATGGAATTCCAGGTGACTGGGAAACTAACCTTCCCCGAACATGGCTCATTAAAAGTTATTAGTAGGGGTGGTATCTCTCTGACGGGATGCTGTTACCCTCCTCTACCCGATTTATGAGGATTTAGGCCCCCATTGCACCTCTGGGGGGGCACCTAAATTCCTTATAATAAGAACAACATTGTAAATGTTAGCAAACGAGAAACAACTGCGTTATATTAGACGAATTCATGAACATAACAGGTTAGCCACCATCGTCCTTATCATTCCAACGTTGATAACACCTTCTAACATTATTGTGGTCATATCCTTGAATAAAGCGCACTGGTGTGCAGAGTTGAAAAACCTGAGGACGAAATGCCTCAAGTTGCGGAGGAGATCCGAGAGAAGAAAGACAGACTCAGATAAGAAATTATGTACGCTAAATCAAAGAAGTAGTTATAGGAACTTCTGTGAAGACATTAAATCCACAGAGGAAACGTCGAGGATATTCAGGGTGAGACTGCACCCAGACTTATTACTCGCCGGACCAGGAGGTGCTTATACTAATGAGGGAAAACTTATGAGCGGTATACTCCATGAAGCCATACAAAGCATGTGGCATCGATGTGATATACGCAGCTTGCCTCCAAAAGGCATTCATATAAATAAAACAGCAGCTCATTCTACTCTTTAGGGGAATGCTGAGACGGGACTGTATGCCTGGGATACTAATGGAGATACGGGTAATATATATCCCAAACCTAGAAGAACAGATAACACAGATCCGAAGTCACTTAGACCCATTAGTCTCTGTTCCATCTTGATTAAGATCCTAGAAAATTTAATAGGTATATATATAAGGGATACCAAACGTCCTGTGTTTTTCCTAAATCCTAATCAGTATGCCTACCTATAGGGAAAATATGTAGATGGAGCACTATATAACTGTCGTATAAGCTTAGGTTTCAATTTATTATTTTATGACCTTGAATAATTGTTGCCATACAAGCATTTGTTTGTTTACAATGAAATGAATAAAATTCATTCTTTATATCGCTTAACCGAAGTTAACATCTTATTAAACTTGAGAAAACTTAGCACAATAACCTTGTGGGTAGGATAGAAAATAACGCATTCCAAAAGGGATGCGCTACAGGACTGTTCTTTGATATTGGGGTCGCCTTTGATAGCCTATCAATGGATGCAATAGATAAGGCATTACTCCGATATAGGGGTGGAGATACAAATCGGACGGTGGTGCAGAAACTATTTTACACAAAGAAATATCACGAGTACTGTAGGTAATACCAAAGTAAAATACACTGTGAGTAGAGGTACTCAGCAAGGGGGTGCAATATCACCACTCCTGTGGTGTCTAGTTGTTGATGAGCTGCTACAAGCATTATCAGATACAGGACCCTGAACCCAGTTCTTTGCTGACAATGGGGTGGTGCTCATAGAGGGAGTTGAGCGTGCTTCACTCTGGATGTACATAACTGTCTTTGTAGTTTCAGGGAAAGCTGATTTATTACGCTAAGTCAGCGGTTCCCAACCGCTGGGCCGCGGCCCACTTGTGGGCCGCAGGCAGCTCGCTACTGGGCCGTGGATGCTCGCCGGAACTAAAGAAATGATATTAAAATATTGCAAAATAAGTACGGTATTAATAAATCGGTCCTCGCGATAAAATATTAATTTAGGCATTCTCTTGGATAGTGTAAGTTTAGTGATTCAATTATTTAACAATTTATTTTTTAAATTTATTTACAAGCCGCTTGACAATTTTATAACAGAAATTTAATTAGATTGGTCAAAGTGAGTAGGTTTGACAACTGAAGGGGCACGAGCTATGTCTGGTATTCATAGGGGGTTAATCGCCAGAGTTAGGTCAGTAGCTCCCTTTGTCAAATGCACATTGCAGCATACATGAAGCTCTTGCATTTAAAGGTTTGGGCGAGTGTCTGAAAGAAACTCTTGACGATGCAGTAAAAATCGTCAACTTAATCAAAGCAAGGCCAAAAAACTCGAGACTTTTCAGTGTTTTGTGTGGTGAAATGGCAGTCAACACAAATAAATTACTTGTCTCATCACTTTTCTTTTGCTTTATGTTTTAACTTTTTATTTTTGCACTGAAAAATCACAGTAAGAAACTAAGTCTTTTCATATTTCCTTTAGGAACTAGTTCCCTCAAATTGAAGGCGAAATCCAATGGATCAGAAATCCTTTTCATGAAGAACTTAAAAAAAAAAAAAAAAAAATTAACACATCTTCAAGTGAAGAGGTCTCTTCAATTGAACTGTCTTGTGATCAGGATCTGAAATCAAGTTTTAAAATGACCCCATTGATTCCTTTTTGGATAAATGTGCGAAAAGACTATCTTGCAATTGGCAAAATTTCACTGACGCAATTGATTGGATTTTCAGCTACTTATCTGTGTGAAGAGCGTTTTCTACTTTAGTTTATTTGAAAAATAAGTATAGAAATAAGTTAAACGTGGAAAGTGACTTAAGTCTGAAATTTTCAAGTTTCGATCCTAATATTGATGCACTAGTTGGGGACAAACAATGTCAGAAATCCCATTAAGTTTGAATAGCCATGTTAATATATCTATGGATAAATAAAGGTTCTTCAGTAAAAAGTTTTTTTCCTTTTTGCTCAGTATGTTTTAATTTGATTTAATATTTGCTTAAATACCTATGGGAACATTATACATACGAGTATATATATAATCGGGGTGGGCCTCGAATTTTTTCAAAAAATATTATTGGGCCCCCAAGCTAAAAAGGTTGGGAACCGCTGCGCTAAGTTATAAGCTAATATTGCTAAGTAACTACAATTAACTAATAATGTGAACAGAAGGCACTAGGTACAGGTAAGTATACTATTTAGTAGTAGGTACTTGTAGGCAGTAGGTACTAGACGATTGCAATTATTGGCTCTTTCTCAATCAGCTGAGTGAGCGAAATTCTCTCCTGTTACCCCAAGGAAGTTGAATGATAGACCGCAATGAAGCAGCAGTTGAGTTGACCGCAATGAAGCTAGCAATATTCCTGGCGATATTCGATAACTTCCGTAAATAAAAAAATTTTATTAGAATGGTTTTGTGCTGAGTTTTCACAGCTCCATAAGTTATCCGCACCAGAGGGATGGGGTAACTCTACTAAAATAAAACGGAAGTTAGTGAAAAACGTTGTCTATTTCCACGAAAAATAAAGAGTTACAATGTTAAATCGATTTCGACGGCTAGGCCATCATCAGTAACAAACAATAACTTATTTTTGTTATTGTTTGTTACTGATGATGGCCTAACCGTCAAATAGATTTAACATTGTAACTCTTTATTTTTCGTGGAAATGGACAACGTTTTTCACTAACTTCCGTTTTGAAATGGGTTTCCACAACTTCGTCGCGAGTTTTTGACGAAAACAGCTTATTTTTGACGAAAAATCGTTGAAGACCCGATTGCTGGGGGTTTTTTAAAGTAGGTTATCAAGTGAATTTTGTATTCAAACATCTTTGTACTATATTTTCACAGCTCCACGAATCATCCGCACCAGGTCGGACGGAAGGGTGGCGTTAGCTCTCCTAAAATAGCTCATTTTTAACAACAACAAAAAAGTTAAAAAACAGGGTGGCCCCCAAACGGAAATTTTTAATTTCCCTGACTTTTTCCTGAACGAACTTCAGATTTCCCTGACAAAAAATATCAAATCAAAAAAAAAAAAAAAAAAAAAAATTTCTAGTCATTTTATTGTACCTTTAATGCTTCTAAAACCAAAATCGTATAATTTAAAGAAAAAAAATAGTCTACTTATGTTTAACAATTTCATTACCCTCGAAGTGCTCAAATACCATAACAATTTAACCTAAATGTAATACGATAATTTACGAAAACCCACCCGTACGATCATGCTGCAAGACTTTTCATTTAATATTTTATGGTCTCTCAATTTGTGATCTGAAGCTATTTGTTGAAGTAGAAATTTTAATCATTTCAGTTTAATTTATTTTCTTTACATGGATTTCTTAGCTCTGGGGATAATTCAAAATTTTCGTCCGACAGCAAAAAATGTCACGCTTTTTTTCACCAACTACCAACCGTTGCCAGAGAGAGTATAACTTCCTGATTTCCCATCCCATAAAAATCGTTCGTTGGAAAGCTGCTCTGTGAATTTAAAACACATGACTCCACATTCCAATGGGCCAATTTCTTCCTCCTTAACCCTCCTGAGAAGTCCTAGCTATAAAAACTAGTTTTGGGACTCTTACTGAATCATTCCACTACTCTGCTGGGTTTTTCCTCCTTAGTTCAATAATCTATTGATTTTTCTCACAAATGGTTTAGTCTAGGTGAAGTAGTTACCAGGGAAGCCAATGGCGTATCCATTCACTTTTTATGTGCGTGTAGCGTTGTTACTTTTGAACAGTTTAACCACAACTCTTGATAATTATTTTTGTCATTCGTACAACTCACCTATGAAATAATATGTACCTATTCTGATAAAGTACCTACGCTATTGAAGTTTGATTGTTTAGGAGTTATAATTTACCTAAAAACGCATTAAATTATAACACCAAGTTTTCATTTAGCAAATTCCCTGACATTTGGTGGTTTTGCAAAATTCCCTGACTTTTCCCAACGCGAAGAATTCCCTGTCAATTCCTAAGGTATTCCCTGACTTTTCCAGTTGGGGGCCACCCTGAAAAACCTATTGCTGGGGGTTTTTGAGGTAGGTTATTGAGTGAATTGTACTCGAATATCTGTCCACTATGTATTCAGAACTATGTATTCCAGATAATTCATGGAGCTGTGAAAATATAGTGCAAAGATATTTGAATACAATTTACTGGATAACCTTGTAACAGAGGGACCTCCTGAGAGGTCCATCAAGCTCCCGTCAGAGCACCAGAGATAGGGCCGTCGGCGTTCCGTTGATGAAACAACGCCTATTCTCAGTCTTATTGACAGCTGAGTTTGGTGTTGGATGGGTTCCCAGGTGACTGGGAAACTAACCTTCCCCCAACATGGCTCATTAAAAGCTATTAGTAGGGGTGGTATCTCTCTGACGGGATGCCTGTTACTCTCCTCTACCTTTTTATGAGGATTTAGGCCCCCATTGCACCTCTGGGGGGGGGGGGGGGGGCACCTAAATTCCTCATATGGTAGCAGAGCGTGGTTTGGATTATGCACGGCTGACGCCTAGTAGTCCAATCCACTATTTTTGGGGCGTTAATGTTTCAGAAGAAACATGGCCCGGGATTCCAGAAGGAATTCCCATTATCACCCTTTGGTATATAAATAATTTCATTGGTCTTTGACTTATAATTTCTCTTTTATTCCCCTTTTAAATTTTATATACCATATTTTTTTCAATTTTATGCCATCTGAGTATTGCTATAATGTCAATTACCAGGTTAGTGCACAATTTAAGTCCCCTAAGTTGGGTAGATTCATTTTATATTATTTAAATTTCATGCCACCTGAGTATTGCTATATGTCAATTACCAGGTTAGTGCACAATTTAAGTCCCCATAGTTGGGCAATTTAATTTAAAGTCCCCAATGATGGGCAAATTAATTTCTATATATATTTTGATTTCCTAAGGTATAAGTCTCCATAGTTGAGCATCCGTTTTGTCCCGATTGTTCAATGAATATACTTATGAAGGTTCCTTGGCAATCCTGTTTTAATTTCTATTCCCCCATCCTCAAAATGCCAATGCAGCTATTTATGATTGAATGAGCATCAGTTCTCAGCTATTAACTATTCCACCAAGTTAACATACTTGATCTTCAATCAAGTATGTCTTTAAGGGGAGGAGTGTAACAGAGTTACCTCTTGAGAGGTCCATCAAGCTCCCGTCAGAGCACCAGAGATAGCGCCGTCGGCGTTCCGTTGATGAAACAACGGGCGCCGTGGTCTATGCTCGATCTTATTGACAGCTGAGTTTGGCGTTGGATGGGTTCCCAGACTGGGAAACTAACCTTCCCCGAACATGGCTTATTAAAAGCTATTAGTAGGGGTGGTATCACTCTGACGGGATGCCTGTTACTCTCCTCTATCTTTTTATGAGGATTTAGGCCCCCATTGCACCTCTGGGGGGGGGGGGGGCACCTAAAATCCTTATAACCTACCTTGAAAACCCCCAGCAATAGGTTTTTCAACGATTTTCGTCAAAAATGAGCTATTTTAGGAGAGTTATCGCCACCCATCCGTCCGATCTGGTGCGGATAATTCATGGAGCTGTGAAAATATGTTGCAAAGACATTCGAATACGATTCATTCGATAACCTACCTCAAAAACTCCCAGCAACAGGTTGTTTGAGTAGGAAATTGATGTATTACCCCCACTCTTCAGGCAGATGATTTACCCCCAGTTCCATTTTATGCAGTTGCGGATAATACGTCTTAAGCTGGTTTCAAATGTAACGGAACGAGCGCGGAAAGCGGAAAGACGGAAGGATGTGATGCAATCTGATTGGCTTGAGGATGGTGGCTGCCATGTTGTCGGAATGGGCGGACAGCGGACGACGGCAGACATTTTTATACCGTTTCCACGCAAGCTCATTGGACAGGAATGTTGATAACCGCAGAGGTTTCAGATCAGAGAAGCTTTCAGTAGGAAGGTTATGATTCCGTTCACCAAGGTGGCTTCATGTGAACAATCTTTCCGACTCCGCCGCTCCTCCACTGGTTTTTCCGACCTTCCGTCTTTCCGCTCCATGTGAAACCAGCTTTAGGACCCCCTTGAAAATTTGAATACGATATTCCGAATGTGAAGGGAGATATGAATTTTTCAACATAAATATTGGGTGACACCCCCCCTCTATCGTCACCCCTTTTTACCTCCCCACTGCAGGTGCGGATAATTCACGTGAGCAACTCCTGAAAATTTGAGCACTGTACTATTTATATTAAGGAAAGTTATCGAATATTGACAGGAATATTGCTTGCTTCATTGCGGTATTTGATAGGGATACGCTCTTGGACACTAAAGACATTTGCAGTTATTGGTTCTTTCCAAATCAGATGAGTGAGCTAATACCTCTCCCGTTTAAACTAGGAAGTTAAGATTTAATAGGGAAACTCCCTGGGACATTAGGAGACGATTGAAATGACTGGCTCATTCCTTATGAGGAGTAAGCTAACTTCTCTCCGGTTCATCCTACGAAGTTGAAGTTGCGATATGGAGACTCTCTGGGACACTATGAGACGATTGAATTGATTGGGTCTTTTCTGATCTTTGTTATTTTGAAATTTTTCAACATTCACCTACTATAAACCGTAAAATTGTGGGGTCCTGAGCTGTAAAGGTGTGAACCCTTTTGGTAGGCACGATACGCCAAGTTTTGATCATTTACTAGATATATTTGGGGCTTAATAATGATTATAGACCAATGATCTGTGTAGATGGGCTATCTAACACAGAAATAATAAACCTTTGTGTAATAATTTGCATCGTTCTATTTAATGGTCACCACACCTCAACCAGAAGGGTCATTAGCGGCACAATTTTTATATATAACATGTTATATATAACAATTTATATGTATACATAACATGTTATTTATGCACTAAAAGGGCCCGTTCCACGACGGAGGATCATGAACTATTCCAGTTATGTCACTGCCGTTTTTGAGATAAATAACTTCCGAGTCGGGATGAATCCCCTATGGTGGAACGCGCCCTAAGGATTTAACATACTACTCACCTTCAACCAGCCATATTTCCCCTGACTAGTTTTCCACAAGCAACAACCCCCTCATAACTTAGCATTTCCATACCTAGGCGAGCGCTTTGGATGTAAGGGTTTCATCATCAGGCCGTCGAGACAGTACTTAATAAACTGTACTATGCGGCTCCAATTTTATTACCTAGTTTAGGTAAAAGTGTTAGGAAAGATAAATAGATGGACAAACGTACAAACTTGAAAACTAACAACGTAATAAATTGTAAACATCAACATCATGATAAGGTTGATAACATATATAAACCATCTCATTTCGCAATCTAGGGAAAGCTATGGAAGCGCTAACGAATGGGTTAAAATGTATCATGTAGGTATGACGCTACAATTATGAAGGACTAATCTAAAAAGAGTAAATATAAATTTCATATTTGTATTTATTGACGAAGAGGTTTAGAGTTTTGTTGAGTGCGGTCATTGCCCCACCTTACTATATAGATAGCACAATATTTTGATTTCTGTGAAACACACGATTTTCTCCCCTCGCAATCTTTGGGGTTCACCACTAGAGTAACACGAAGTCCCTAACAGAGAAGAAACCTAAGGCTTGCAAGGTTGGGTTCGGCAACGTTGACTGTGCTGCACCCAATGGTTTACCCTCGAAAACATGAAAGAAGCGCGAAATTCAAAGGGGCCCTTATCAGTCCTGCCAGTAAGTATGATGTAGTAGATTCTACTCACCTTCCACCTTTGAGTATTAATAAGATGGAGGGCTATTAGTGATGTTTCAATCAGTCAAACCATACGTGCCACTACTGTCGTTTGGTCTAGGAAGTGACCAGGGGCACAATGGCCGAACACTGATCAGCTGATGTGATATTGAGTTTGGTGAATGAATGGGGATTGTATACCTACCTACATATTATTTCTTATTTAAGATTTACACCCTAATTATGCATCGTACATGTTTGCATGCGGTGTACTATTTTACACCGTTAATATTTCATATTTTTTACACCAGCATGGTGATACGCTATTTAGCGTGCAGGAGGTTAGGGATGTCTCTGAATCTGCTTTATGAAGTTGGGATAAAAACTCGCAGATTGGTGGGGGTTTTCCCTGAAATGTGTGTGTATGATTTGGCTTCACTTTGAATTATCTACGAGGGGTTATATTTACTTAAGGGTATAAATTTGAAAATAATAATAACTTCTGATAAAATATATATCTGATATAATAATAATCATTCAACTACTTTCGTAGTTCTTATAGTTAAGAGACATGAGGGAAAGATGACGAGGAGGGTATGCAAGACATAATAGGATTACTTATTTAAAAAACAATTAAATAGGAGGCACCAAGATTTGGGTATGGGAACCAAAGTATGTACATACTAACATCTAGACAGTTACGTTTACATACATAAATTAATACTAAAATGTAACAATAATAAGTAATATCAAACAAAACTTAAATTACAATAAACTGCTTTGTCATTTGAATTTGAGCTATGATAAGAAATCCTAACAAAGAACTGTGGTTCAAGGACTTCAATAACTCAACATACGAGATCGCACAAGTGAACAGAACACTGATAGGAAAGGAGAACCTAAAATGGTACAAATACACCAACAACCAAACACCATCACCATATGTGATAGTTGTGACAGAACAATGTCTTCAAATGAGGGTATTGGCGATGTGCGACATTTGATAGTGAACTGTGGAGCACGTTTTTGCTGGTGGACGGGCTGCTGGGTGATGAGTCAGAGGCGGTGGGTGGAAGTGAGGAGGATAGATGAGATAACTGGAGAGGGCAACGGAGGACCGTGGGTTGATGATTGAGGAAAATAGGGGAAGCTGGGATAGGTACATGGTTAAAAATGCGGTAGATTGACTGGGGGGGAAGAAAAGAAGGACTGGAAGAAAGAAATGGCAGGATAAAGAAGTACCTACAAATATTTATGTTTACAAGTGACATTCAAACCTGTAGATAAAAAATATATTCAACCAGCCAACTTATTTTTATGATGTTATGGACACAAATTTGTGTCCAACATAACAAGATGACAGCTAAGCAGAGAACAAACAACCAACCAATCTACGATGTTAGCGCTACCTGTGGGACAGCGCCGTAACGTCATTCTTTTCCTCAACTCACCAAGCCTTCCTCAACCCACCCAACTTTCATCCACCTACCTACTACTACTACACATACAATCACAGAGTAGAGTTGGAGCAAACAGTCTTACAAGAAGTTAAAGAAGAGATCCTCCAATTGTTTCGGTCTGTGTTTGGGGCACGGGCAACACCTTGAAGCTTTCTTTATTAGGCGCCTTGCACTCTTGTTTAAAGAGAAGTGCAAGTGGAATCCTGGTGTCTCGGTACTCATTACCAACTGCCTAGATATCCTCCAAGTACTATGAATCGTGAGTAAATAAGTAATCCATACTGTATATATATTATAGATTATACCTAATCATAAAATATGAAAAAAAGTACCTAAATATTGCTTAGTATTCAACTTGAACAGTCAATGGTGTTGGTAAATTGAGAGCGGTCTGTTGTAGGCCATCGTGCAGCTGTCAACTGGCTCCTTGGGTGAGCCCTTAGGGTTTTTCATTAGGTAGATTTTTCCTACTACCGTTTGTTCCCTTGTTTATTCGTGAATAATTGACCGACTTACTGCAATAATATAGGAATTCAATAGGGTTGGTTTCTTTTGATTTTGCTAGTCGCGAATTCGGATCCCAACGGGAAATGCCTCAAAAACGGCTTATAATTATCGCATTAACATTTTGGTTCGATTTACTAATGAAAATCCCTTCTGGCCTTTTCTAGAGCAAAAACCCGCATCTGGTTGTCAGATACGATTATTGTATTAGTATTCAGGTACATACGAATTGTGACACACTTGGGAAGTATTTTAGGACTCGTGGCGTCTGATACGATTTCGGAATCAGTGGCAGATACGATTTTTCTTTCCAGTATTTTGATCACACGAATGTATTTTCTCTTGTCAGATCAGATACGGTTTTCGGAGGTCGGCAACCACGTTCATTTCTCCTAGTATACTGCATATACGAGAAAACAGTTTTTTTCGCTACGTAGAGCAGTAGGTACTAATTTAGTATTAGAAAAGACGTATCAGTCTTATTGCAATACGAAAACTGGTTTGTACACCACATACGAGGAAATCGCCTAGTCCATATGTTCTACACCTTTTTTAATTTTCTGACCAAAATAATGTTTTTCCCGCCACACCACGAGATTCAGCGTGAAATTTCCTTTAGAATGAGTGCTTTTTGAGCTCGAGACAACGTAAAATAGAGCTAATATCAGGAAATTTCTATTCAAAACCTAGAGACGCATTTTCCCAAAAGTAGGGTTTGGTCAGATACGGGATCTATTCTTAGTATGGCAGTATAACCAACCAACAGTGGATTACTTTTCCAGTGGACTAAAGCCGGTTTCACATAGAGCGGAATGAGAGGAAAGCAGAAGGATGGAACGCCATCTGATTGGCTGTTGGGACAACAGTTGATGAGGGTGGCTGCCATGTTGTCGGAATGGGCGGAAAGTGGACGGCAGTAGAAATTTTTATACCGCCGTTCTGTCGAGCGGAGTGCAAGCTCATTGGACAGGAATGTTGATAACCGCAAGTAGAGGTTTCAGATCATAGAGGCTTTCAGTAGGAAGGTTATGATTCCGTTCACCAAGTTGACCGCTACAATTCCGACTCCGCCGCCCCTCCACTGGTTTTTCTGTCTTTCCGCTTTCTGCTCGTTCCGCTCCATGTGAAATCAACTTAATATTCTGGCAAAACGCGGGCATAACAACAGTAGTAAACTAACCTAAAGTGTTAAGTTGCAGGCATTACTGCCAGAACCGTCATGGTTCAACGATTTTGGCAGCAAAATGAATACAAAATAATCTCTTCGGGGGACTTGTCATTGGGTTGATGTACCTAGAATGTGTATATCTAGGACCTAGGAAAGATGGAGCAATGCTAATTGTTTCTGAAACGATTCAGCTGGCAGGTATGGTCAAACGGGTGGAGTGTTGCAGCTGTTCTCTCTCTATGAGTTACGGAGTGAAACCATTGTGAATGTCGAATAACTGAAAGGAATTAGGTAGGTCAACTTTGTGTCTCTGTAGCAAACAATGTGGAATGATATGAAAACCAATTGCAGTGCATCAGTGATTGAAACTCGTGTAGTTTGAGAGAAACATTATGCAAGGGCAAATATACTTCAAATCAAAGTGTTACAATAGTAAGTAATGCAGGAAGGTTGGAAATACGTGCCATTGAAGTGGGTCAACGAAATGAAAAGTGAAGTTGAACTATGTGAGTCGAATGGTGTTCCAAATGGCGTACGGAGGGTGCAACATTGGATTGTGTAAAGCATGCTTGACGCTGTAATGGTTTCTTAGAGCAAGGTTCGACTGAATACTGAGCATGGTCAACTGGCCTTAGAAACAACAAGCATGTACAATATATAAGATACAGTTCGCATGAGGCGATGTGGAAGACGTCCCTTAGGAAATAATCAATATTCCTGCATAAATCATCAACAAGAAGCCAAGAAGCAGTAGAAATCATATCGTTATTACAGATCAGTATACGACTAATATACTATGGAAAGCAAGGTTTTGTCAACAATATAAAAATGGGGCTCTGAACATGAGGTAGAGCACAAAGGACCTGTAAACAAGGACCTTACAGATTTGCAGTTCATTTGTTGTCCAGAAGGGGAGTTGTGAAGAACATAAGTTGTTTTTGTTTTTTGCCGGTTTTGTTTTTGTTGATGTGTTTCTTTATTTTAATAATTTATTTAATTGTAATATATATTTGTTTTCTCCAAAATTTCTTTATTAGAAACATAACATAACAACTGAGCTTGGCCCATCAAGTTAGTTTACTTTAATACTATATTCGACATAGTGTAGAGTTCATTGCCCAATGGCAACTACGCTATAGGATCACTTTCTCACAAGTCTTGTCACATCACGTTACAAGGTCGAGAGGTTTCGTTCTGTCAAGACGCCGGATGACATTGCTGTTGTCTAATAGACGAAGAACTTCTGGGTTCATGTGTTCATGAAGCCGCTGCTCGTGTTTAATAGCAAAGTCCTTAACCACTTCGCTAACTGTTTCCATCTTGAGATCCCGGTGGAGGTCATCATTTCGTATGTACCAGGGAGTGTTAACAATACTCCTTAGTACCTTGTTCTGAAAGATCTTCTTGTTTGTATGATCTTAATGTTTGACTTTTTCGTGCAGCCCCAGAGCTGGATGCCATATGTCCAAGCGGGCCTTAGAATTTGCTTGTATATAAGCAATTTGTTGTGTAGGGATAGATCGGAGTACCTGCCGAGCAGCCAGTACATTTTTTTGAACTTGATATTTAATTGATCTCTTTTTTTTATGACACGCTCCTTCCATCTTAGTTTTGCATCAAGAGTCATTCCTAAATACTTTGCTTTGTATTGGTGTAAGGGATCTCACGCCCATTCAGCATGACTGGTATTTTTGTTACGTTTTTGTTTGTAAAGTTAATATGTGTAGATTTCTGTTCATTGAGTTTGAGCCGCCATTTTTTTGTCCATGTACTGACATTGTTAACAATAACTTGTAATTTCCTAGTTGCTTCCTCTACCGTATCGCCAACCGCTAACAGGGCAGTATCATCAGCAAAAGTTGCAATTGTTGTGTCGTCATCGCTGGGTACATCACGTGTAAACAGAAGATAGAGCAAGGGCCCGAGGAAGGTGCCTACGCAAACTTTTTTCCTTTCTAAGCAATTTTCAATTATATCAGTGATGCGATGCACTTGATCTATGGTAGAGTGTTTTTCCCTGAAACCAAACTGGTGATCGGGGATTAGTTCTCTCTCTTCGACAGTAACTTTCAGTCTTCGTATAAGTAATCTCTCAAACAGTTTCGAGATTACTGGTAGCAGAGATATCGGTCTATAAGAAGTTTTGTCCTTAGGGTCTTTCCCCGGTTTCAGAATCATGATAACTTCCGCCACTTTCCAGCAACGTGGTACATATTTCAGCCTCAGTGCTGCGTTGATAAGATACAGAAGCATTCGTATGCCTTCCTCTGGAAGTTTTTTAATTACATTCCCAGTAATGAGATCATACCCAGGTGCTTTGTTCGTTTTAAGGACACGAATCCCATCTTTAAGTTCACTTAGTGTAACTGGTTGTATATCTTCTAAATCCGTAGAGGGGATGATAGTCGGTAGTTCTCCATCATTCACATGGCTAGAGTTCGGGACAAATGTTTTTTCAAGGTGATCAGCAAAGACTTCTGCCTTTTCAATTGGGCTCTTTGCCCATTCCCCGTCTTCTTTTTTTAATGGGAGATACGTATTCCTTCGTCTGCTTGAGTGACTTGGTAACCTTCTAGAGTGAATAATCCGTATCTTTTTCAGGGTTTAGACTATGTATTAGCCTAAGGTGGGTTTCTTGCTTCATTTCTGAGCGTAGATTATCCAATTGATTCTTCAGTCTATTTAATTTAGTTTTATCACTTGGAGCTCTAGTAAGTTGTCACGTTCTTCTAGCTTTCCTTTTTTCCCTGATCAGCTCCCTAACTTCACGAGGGTATGATACATTAGCATCAGAATGCTCAGTCCCTTGTGGGGTACTAGCCCAAGCTGCTCGCTGGATACATTTAGTGAAATTTTCCGCTTCATCTTCAAGCTGTTCTGTATATTTAAGGGGAACAGATAGATCAGTATTAATAGCTATGTATTCCCTAAAAACATCCCAATCAGTATAACGAGTAACTAATCGTGGAGGTTTTCTTTAATTATTATTGTGTCGCTAATTGTGAGGACTATTGCGGAATGATCAGACATGAGGCTTCCACTGTCTTCGACGTAGATAAAATTACTCGATATTCCTTTGATCACGAAAAAGTCAATAAGATCTGGAGCTTTTGCTCTATCCGTGGGCCAGTACGTTGGTTTACCAGAAGAATAGAAATCACTGTGTACTTTTTTACCAGCAGAGAATAGCTCTCGGCCTTTCGTTGTGGTTAGGCGTGAGCCCCAGTAAGTATTTTTTGCATTGAAGTCACCCCTAATGACAAAATTGGGTCCCAAGCTTTTGAGTAAGGAAACGTAGTCCTCTTCTTTGAGATTATATCGTGGTGGGCAGTAGATCGCTGCTATGTTGCATTTTTTGCTATTTACCTGTACAGTTATTGAGGAGACTTGCATAAATCCTTCTTGAATTTTATGGTGTACGTAGTGCTTAATAGCACTCCTGATAAGGACAGCTGAACCCCCTCGAGGTCTTCCTGCCGGATGGTCCGCTCGGTAGCATTCATAACCATTGATTTTAATGTAGGATGACTGAACAAAATGAGTTTCAGAAACCAGGCATATATCTATTTTTTCTTGGCTCAGGAACAACTCCAGTTCTGAGGCATATTTTGCTAGTCCATTCGCATTCCAGGCAGCTATTCTAAATGTGTTTTGAATTTTCATGATTTCAACAACAATTTAGGTTTAATACTCCTTTCTAGCGTGGAAAATCTTCCAATCAACAGTCTGTTGGTGTGCTTTTGTTCATTCAACATTTCGAACATCAAAGTGAGCAATTTTTCAATAGAGGAGTTCGGAGTATTGCTGCGCACAACACTAGCGTATGACAACATATTTTTATTATTTGCACAGGCAGAACTGACTTGACTTTTAGGCTTCAATGCAGTTTTCGAAGTAGTTTTTTCGGCAGATTTCCCAGAATGGAGTTTTATTGTTTGATTTTTGATTTTTTGTAACTCCCTAGCTACTTCGCACCCCCGATAGTTTGCTGGGTGGGCATCTCCACAATTAACGCACCGAGGGTTCTCTTTTAGAGGGCAAGTGGTGGTATCGTGCTTACCAGAACACTTGACACATCTAGTTTCACGCATACAATAGCTTTTTGTGTGATTAAAACCTTGACAATTTTTGCATTGGGGAATGAGATTCGTCGTTTTCCGTAGAGGTTCAATTTTGACCCTAATGTTCATAATCTCTTTAATGTCATAGATTCGTTCTATAACCTCTGTGTTCTCGAAATTTAGAATGAAAAGAGGAAGGCCTCTCTTCACCAGCACCGATTCCCCCTTATCATTGATTTCTCTGGTTTTTTTTTTTTTTTTAGAAGATTCACTGCTTCAGTTATTTTATAGTTTTTCCTCTTAAGGTCACTAACTATCTCAGCAGCATCACACGTATGGTGCAATCCTCTTGCAACCACTCTGATGGGTCGCGTGTTTTTATCCTGATACGTGTACCACTGGAAGTCCTTCTCTTTAAGTCCAGAAGTTGAGGATCGGTACGTATCACTATCTGGTGCAAAAATTTTCCAAACGTTGTTGGATAAGGCCTTGACAGTACATTGTTGTGAGGCCACTGTTTTGATGAAATTATAGATTGTGTTATACTCTGCTACGCCAGTGACTGTAATCGGATGTGGGGGCTGAACAGTTATACTTTTAGTTTTATCTTGCTGCATAGTTTTAGTGTTGTCCACCTTCTTGTTAGACTTAGTTGTTTGCAGTTCGTCTACCTCAGGGGAGGAACCAGCCTTACGTTTTTTTATTGGTTTTCCTATTTTTTTTGAGAATCCAATTTGTTTCTCTTTCTAATTCTTCCTCGTCGGTTTCAAACTCTGTATTAGTTTGAGATTGGCAGTGACCTGAACTAGTTTTTGATTGAATTTCTTATTTTAGAGCAGAGTTCTCCAATTCAAGTTTAGTGATATTGGTCTTGGACTCACAAATGAATGCATTAATATTGGCCAAGTAGCCACATAACATTTCAATAAGTGAATACAGCTCACCTATGGAAGTCTTGATTGTCGGGTCGAGAATTTGGGCTGAGAATTCCTGGTGTTGCGAAACCTGAGCCTTTGTTTTAGAAATAATGCGTCGACCGTCAAAAGACCGCCACCGCCACTGTCCGAGTTCATCGCGCCGACGAGTACAAACCTCGCGGCACGGGAATGTTTACAATTCACTGAGCTTGTTCGATGTTTTCGCCTTGAACGTTCGCGAGAGACTAATATAATTCTCATTTTTGACCAGTAAGGTGGCTGGGGGGAACGAATTGTAGAGTGAAAAGGGGCAACACAAGATATCAATAAGGGGAAAGTTATGTCGACCACCAAGTACCTTAAGTCCTTAGCAGCATACCACTTCTTGTTAGTTCGGAGACCCATTCTGTCCCTAGTTTAGTTTAACCAATAGAATCAAATTCAATAAAAGGGTTGAAGCTTCTATAATAATCAGATGCCCATCCAAATTATTCGAAGTAAATGGTTCTTTGAACTGTTTCAGACACTTCCAATGGCAAGTGGCTGCTATAAGATCAAATTGAAGGCCCAATCCATATTGTATGATATCACCACCCAACGTCGACTCCATTTTAGCACTGATACCAGTAGTTAAGAAAGTGCTTCAACGGATGGAAACTTATGAATATTATTTCTCCTATTACGGAAGGTACAGAGTGGTGTGCACCCATTGTGGTGGTTGCAAAGAAAGGCGGGTGTAATTCCGTCTATGTGTCAGCAACACAGAGAAGGGTGCTGCCACTCCATCATTTTGAGGGTGAAAGAGCTTGAGCATGACGCTAGTGCGATGGTGAGCTTTCGAACTACTTTGTAACCATCCGCAGCCCAACCACCCTCCGCCATCTTCTCCATTTCCCCAAACTAAATGTTTCCAACGAATTTCAAAATTTAAGGCGAAATGTTGTCTGTTTAAGCATACTGAAGAAGCGTTAAAAAGTTGTCTAGTCCTGAGAATTATTCAAAAATTGATTTTTCATTAAAAATATTTTGAAGATTTTCATCTTCCTTTGCTGGACGTCTTTTTATTAAGTTTCCATTTTTAAACCGTTTTCGATTGCGTTCAAATTTTGGTGGTACTTGGGTACAAATCTCGGTATGGCATTCTATGAATTTTGTTCGGTTAGTAGTTGCAGCATTAGTTGTATGAGTAAATGCATATTAGCATGTATGCACATGATCTATCACTGATCTATTTTGAATTCAATCATTTTTACTCCTACTTTGTTATCCACTTAATTCTATTTGTTCATGTTATGATTAGTGGGGAAGCTATTCTGAGTAAGCTAGACATTTTTTCGTGTGGCTTGGTGCTGTATGGAAAGAATAATGATTTCACGAATTTGAGATAAGATTGGTTTCAATCCACTTTTTCGTGTGTTCAATATGCATTCAAATGTATGTTATGGCCATATTGTAAAAGAAAATTTTACGTTACAATGGTAACCTCATTTTTTATTTTACAGTGAGGGGGGGGGGGGGGGGGGGGGGGGGGGGGGGTATGGCTGTTTTCAGTCTCAAGGTGGGAAATAATCTTAAATTTGAAAATACTAGAAAACACCCTTCACAAAAATAATCTGTTAAGTAGTTAGCAAATTACTTGTAGAATCGATCCCCAGAAGGTTCATGAACTTTTGACACCTTGTTTACATAGCTTTGAGCCTGTATTTATTGATTATTATTCATTTTTTCAGGTGCAGCTGGTGGCTTAATCAAAGAATCGAAGAAGGACGAGATGTTGACATTTTTCATCAAGCTTATTAATATGACGCAACATATGATGGATGACATTCTCCCCGACCTTCTCCTACAATTGGATGAAGCGACCATTGAATTGATTGTCCGTCATTGTGAGGAATTCGATGTGAGTTTGCACGTATTCCAAAAGCTTTGTCGTGTCATTGCAAAAAAAAATATTTCATCTGCTATTAACGAACTCCGTAGCAAAAACCTTGAGCAGAATGAATTAGTTCCAAATACTCGTGCTTGTAATTTGAATGATTATCATGCAGGATATAATGGATCTTCATTGGAAACACCGACTGAACAAAGTTTTGAGTCTTCTGGTTCAGCACTTGTCAACTCTAAAGATGAATTGAATAATGATGATGATGACTATGCGTGGAAGCTTCTAATCACTGAAGCTATGAATGGTTTTGATTTAAAGAAAGGAATCCGAGATTTTTACTATTGTGGACTGTGTAATACGCGCTGTGTGACTAAAACCATGTGGGACCAACACGTCAAAGGAAAGAAGCATGTCTCTCGGTGCAACCTTGTTGTGCACAATAATATGCACTGTGAAACCTGTGGTTTTCATATTCTCAGTGATACAGAGCACATTTCTCTGATACTTGAGTCTCCAGAACACCATATGATCGATGAGAAGATCGAAAGAGAGAAGTGTGCTTCTGAAACAAGCGAACCAGCTCAGAAGTCAGTTGAATTAATCCCTCCTAAACTTAAACCTGCTGATTCAGCTGTTTTCAATTCTAAAGAGGAATTGAATGACGATGACGATGACTGCATCTGGAAGGATCTAATCACTGAAGCCATGAATGGTTTTGATTTAAAGAAAGAAACCTCAGACTTTTATTACTGTGGACTGTGTAATGTTCGCTGTCTGGTTAAAAACATCTGGGACAAACACATTGAAGGAAAGAGGCATGCATCTCGGTGCAACCGTGTTGTGTACAATAATATGCGCTGTGAAACCTGTGGCCTCAATATTCTCAGTGATGGAGAGCACATTTCTCTGATAGTAGAGTCTCCTGAACATCGTATGATTGATGAGAAGATCGCTAGAGAGAAATCTGTTTGTGGAACAACTAAACCAGCTCAGAAGTCAGTTGACCCAAGTCCTCCTGAAATTGAGACTAAATCGAAAAAACAGATTGATGACAAAGCCTGTGATGAAAATGTGGTGTTTAAGGGGTTATCAATTTCTCCTAATTTCGTGCTACTTAATAAGCAAATAATCAATCGTATCGAAAACAGGAAAAAATTCACAGCCTGCTTCTGTAGGCCTTGCGATGTTATCAGTAAAACTAATCCTAGCTGGATGAGTCATTTATCTTCTCCAAAGCACGTGACTCTTATGAAAAATAAAAAATTTAACAATGTACTGTGTGCTTGTTTACAGTGTGATTTTGGGATTCTGGCTTCCAAAGTAATAGCTATCCAATATATGTGTTACCACATTGAAAAATGCCACGATCAGTCCACTGATGATTTCATTCTGGAGGAATATATGCATCTTAAAGAAATTACTCCGAAAATCAAGGGAAAAGGTCAACACTCTGGTAGTTCAAGTAGATGTGGTAGTTTCAAGGGTAGCACCGAGAGCATGCATGAACCCTTTAACATTTCTGCTATGGAAATGTCTAATAAAAATGTTCTGCAGAAATTGATTACTAATAAGTTTGAAGCGGATTCAGAAATTCCTTCCTCCCAGCCATCTTCGACTTCTAAAGTCAAGGCAATGGATCCCTCACAAAATTTGAGTTTGACAAAAGGTCAGGCGAGTTCAAAGAATAATCCAAAAAATAAACAAGAACGTGAAGAAAAATCTCTTCTGAAGTATATTGACGATATTAGTGCTTCATCCGGCAGATCAAGTAGCAGAGCTAGTTGGAAGAACAGTCAGGAATCTCTAAAGCGTTCTAGTGACTACTCTTCTAACAAAAATACAGCCAGCGGCGTTCAATCACCACTCGACATGGATGTGTCGGATGAGGAGACAAGCACTGCTGTAGATGACATCTTCCAAAAACCCAACCCATCATCTGCACGTGGTTCCTCTGGTAAAAACAAATCTACAGTCCCTAAAAGACAACCACCTCCCCAAGGAAATTCTCAGCTCTTGGTAAGTGGTGATAATGATATAGTTGCCCCTTTCTTAGCTTTGCTTCGCCAAAAAGAGATCAAATTCAAGGAAAACCCTAAATTTAAACCTTTTGCGGCTCTGTGTTTTTTATGTCCCAGCCAAATGTTCTTTGACGCTTTTGAGTGGAGTGATCACATATCAACTCACGATTCAACTGACTTTCAAAACGAAATCAAATGTTCGTTTTGCGATACTAATTTCTTTGGTAATGTAGATGAGATAAATCGAGTTATACTCCCCCACGAAGAACATTATCGGATCAATAGACTGATGTTCAAAGCCTGAAACAAATGATAATACAGCTGTTACTTTCTGATTGTTAGTCATATCTTTTTCTGATAATCATGCTAAAAGTATCTACCAATGAATCTGAAACTGATCCTTTTTATAGAAAAACTCGCGGATTACCCTGAATGTTGCTGTTAAAGAAAAATAAATTGCCAACTAAAATATTCAAAAATGTACTAAAACATTCTATTTCTTCTTACTCTAGTATCTACTTTTTGGTTAATTATTTTCAATTATGAACCTTTGTAATCGACCAAGAAAAATAAGTTTTTAACCCCCATGAAAATTGTTGGTTTACGTTTCTGATACATAGAATCCAAAAATCGAATTAAAAAATGGCGGTGCGCGTCTCGCAAGGGGCTCCGCCTCTTGCTTCAGCTGGGGAGACCCCAGACCCCTTTTTGCTTTCACCTCGAGCCTCGGCTAAACATTGGAGGAACGTGGAACATGCTTCATTTCAAATTTTAACTTCATATTTTGAATAACAAAGAATTTGGCTCCTGCTCTTACTCAGCTGATTTGAGGGGCTCTAGACTTCATGATTAGTTTCTAGACGTCCCAAGGGTTCATCATTTCAAATTTCAGCTACATAGGTTGAAAAACAGAAATTACATCCGCCACTACTTTAGTCTAGTTTTTTCATGACAATATTTTGTGACCATATTTTGTAACACTTTTCACTTTTAGGTCCATGTAAAAGCGTATGCTTCGCTAAAATCCGTCTGTCCGCCTTACAGAGCTTTTCTCTAAAATTACTAGACCAAACTAAATGAAACTTGGGTTAAAAATCACATTAGGGGTCAAGATGACCCTAGTAGCTCGGCATCAATTTTTATCAATCCCAGAGGGGTAGTATTAGCAGGCTAAACATTAAAAAATCGAGCTTTCGAAAACTTTCAAGGTAACAGTAATGATGTTTTGCTTTTCAATGATAAATATAATCCCAAAAAAGCCTGGGGATTTGTGGGTTAGGCTGTGAATAGTCCCCTATTAATTTCATATTTTTCAAATCATTACTTCATTCTTCGCGTGCGCAAACTTGGATTAATTTTTTTTTTTTTGAAATATTTTTTTCATGGCCTAGTCATCCAATCACGCTCAAATTTGGTGCATAGTTGGGGGACAGTGATTTTATTATTCCATATTAATTTCGACGTAATGGGGCCCGAACGATCAAGTTCCACCACTAGGAGCACTAGGGAGGCAGTGCCCTAAAGAAAATGGTCGTTGATATGATTTTCCCCTTGCCAGCACCTTCTGTCGCCCCAGTTCCTCTACAATTTTTTTCCCTACACCACCAATCTCATCAATCGTTCCCAAAAATGAAAATTATATTATTAATAAATTAATAATTATAATAAAGAAACACATACAAACAATAAAACGGAAAAATAGAAAACGGTAGGTAGGTACCTACTACACATGAACTACCACACTGACATCCACAGAGGTTCTCGACAACAACATCGGAGACATCAAACTACACAGTAACCAAACCAAATCTATTAAATGGCATGTAGGTGTTGGTACGCTGTTAAGCAATTGTTAATTTAATGATTAATTTTAATAATTTATTTATTATTAGTTCGTCACTATGGTTATGTACTGCTTCTTTGGGTGTAGTGATCTTGGTAACGTGGGTTTGCTAAGGGATGAAACTTTGAGAAAACAGGGGGGTTGTTGCTATCCACCAGGAAAAGAATTTAGCGATTGATGAAAATTCGCCCTGACAATTTCATATAGGGAAGTTATACTACAGATAAGATCATATGTAATCGTTTTTGTACTACATAGTAAGTACAGGGACTTATTACACTATAGATACTAATGTGGGAGAGGCATACTTGCGCTTTAGTAGGTAGGTCTACCTACTTAGACGCAAGTGTTTTCAGGTGTAATAGGGTTGCCAGACATATGTACTATAATTTATAGTATCTTATTATCTTTTTGGAAAATTACTATATACCATATAAAAGAATATATAGTGTCAAATAATGCTATATTTTTGAGCTTTTGAAAAATATAACTTTATTATTGAATCCGGGGGATTTTCTACACTTGATTCCAACCACAGATTTGGATTAATTTGTCCAACTAACTATTTTTACTAAAAAGGATTGATTTTGCATATTTTTTTTTTATCCTTGAGATGCGAGTTTGTGAGCACCCAGACCATAAAACTATAGGGTGGAGGCACCGATAGTAGCCACCCCTGCCAGTAGTAGCCATCCATAAACTTTAGATTTGAAAAATAAGGATTTGGCACCATCAAGACATTCGACATTAGCACCATTTTAAAGCAGGAGATGTCAGCTGCGCATTCCAACCGTTCTCGCCATAATTAAGAAACCAGTGTGATTAACAACACGCCTTATAACACAGATGGACTGCCAGTTGATCAGATGAGCTCCTCGCCAACGGTTTTGATTAAGGACATAGTCCTTGTTTACCTAAATATTTCACTTCATTCTAGGACTTTTTGAGATAGTTTCGTTTTATTCACGTTCCTTGGTGATTTCTTGATGTATTTCAAGTTGTTTCACGTAGGATTTTAGACAATTAGGGTCATATTTGTGGGGTGGCTACTACCAGTTCTTGAAAACCTTGCGAATTTCTGTAGTAGCCATGATGTGGCCACTACTGAGTTTTCGTGTTTTTTCACATTAAACATGAAAATAAGCTAGCTTTTCATCAGGATCACAGTGATATAATTAGTTTTCCTGAAAAATTAGAGGTGGCTACTGCTAGTCCCTAACAGTGGCTACTAATAAAGATTTTGGTGGCTACTACCAGTTCATGAAAACCTAGCGAATTTCTGTAGTAGCCATGACGTGGCCACTACTGAGTTTTCGTGTTTTTTTTTCATATTCAACATAAAAATAAGCTAGATTTTTATCAGTATCACAGTGATATAATTAGTTTTCCTGAAAAATGAGTATTTCCAGTAGTAGCCGGGGGTGGCAACTTCTGGTCTCTTACAGTGGCTACTACTAAAGATCTTGGTGGCTACTACAAGCGACAGATCTTGGTTTACTTTTCTTCGATTTTCGTAAAACTAATCAACAGATTCCATTTTCAAAAATATCCATTCGATAGAGCAGACATTGGGGTAAAGGAAAAACACGGGATTGGAAGAAAGAACGAAGAAATGAAGAAATTACGTTGTAAATACCGAAACTGGGCTGCTTAAGGGTGGCTACTACTGGTGCCTCTACCCTACACATCATTCTGATATATTTTCCATCCATGTATTACTAGAAGGATTGATTTAGGATTTTTTCAATGTTTGGGATGCGACTTGCGAGCATTCAGACCGCCGAATTATACACACCACTCATATTATATATATCCAAATAAACACATGAACCAACAAATTTTATTTTGTACAAATTACAAATACTTGGACAAATCGCTCTGAAAGATGTGTATAGTTTGGTGGTATGGATACTCGAAAGCTCACATCTCAAAAATACAAAAATATCCTAAATCAATCCTTTTGGTGAAATATAGGTTAGTTGGACAAATAGATCACATTGGGGAGTTGAGGGAATTCCCCAGACTCTCGTGAGGTTGGACGGGGAGGAGTCCAGCCATACCTACTCAAGTTATCATCTTCCATCCCCTTAACTTTCAATCAAAGTGTATATCTGCTTCACCAGACAGACCTGTATTTTATTATTACTGCTGTTTGGAAGTGGGGGGGGGGGGGGGGGGGGGCTGTAATAAAGTTTGTAGATGCGAGTTCTTACATCGTAAAACCCACTTTCTCTTTGGTCCTGCTCCACTTTGACTCGGCGAGCTCATGGACGCCCTTGAGAGTAGGGTACACACGAAAACAGCTGATCCACCTTCCCCAAACATCCACTGCGTAAAACTCCAATATAGGCTCAAAACTCACTGATCTCAAGAAATTGAAAAAAATAAGCTTGAGTCTAAAAATTTGCACACCTCAGAACTTGGTTCTTTGCGCCTCACAGGAAGAGTTACATTGACGGTGTATTAATTTAAAACTACAATTGTTTTTTGCACGTAAGTAACGTACCAGTAGTTCTCAGAAGTAATTTGAAGGATTGGGAAGATGGGGCGGCATGAAATGTGGTCCACCGTGTACCTAAGCTTTACAACGGAAATTGATTTTTTTTTTTTTTGGTGGAAAATGAGTAAATTACAACTCCCTAGCAACGATTTTTTGTACGTAAAAAGAATTGTACTTCTTGTTTTAACGTACTTGTATACGGAAAACGACTTTCTGAAACGAAAAGAGGTTTTTGTTCCGTGGAAACGCTTTTTGGAATGGTAAGAGACAGTTGGCGTCAAAGTTCTTAGAGTGGAATCTTCTTCCATTTAAATATTTTTGAAGTAATTTTTTCGACCCACAGATCTTTGATCTCATTAATCTTTGTCAATAAATTTGATAATTTTTGATTGATTTATGACTTCTAAAAAGTCAGTTTTTTTCGATGAGTAGTCATAATTTAGGCATTTCTCTACTTTTGATCTTGATCCTGGGCTTCATCTTTCAATTTCAGTATTAATTTTTCCAAATAACTTGTTGAACGGAATAATTCTCTCACGATGTAACTGTGGAAATGTAACGGCCCAAAAATATTTGATACCTCGACAGGAGTTCGAACTCGTGTCCTCACAACTACGGGGAAATTTCCCCTTAGTTGCAACACTCCAACGATCTGAGCTTTGAGGCCCGAGTAATCAAACCTCTTCGACTGTGGGTTATTTTCCTTGATCATAACATTTCCCCGGAGTCAAATACCAGCCATCTTGGCTGGTGTGGGGTCGGACAAACGACGAAGTGAAATTGCTGGCCGCTAGCTCAGCAGATGCTCGCTGGAAGTCGTCCAGAAGTCGAGCAAGGTCGTTGTCACGGTGTGTTTTGACTCAAGTGTCTGGCTCAAGACGGATTTAATTAATTATTGTTTCGTATTATATTTATTATTTTATTATTATTATTTATTATTTTATTTATTATTCGTATTATTTATTATTATTACTATTTTATTCTGGTCCTACTGACTGCGCCATTGTAATGCCCAAAAATATTTAATACCTTGACAGTTCGAACTCGCATCCTTACAACTTGCTGCCGTTTTCTTCATCAACTTATTAATATTTAAATTCATCCAGTTGTTGGGATTTGGTTCCGTCGAAGTTCTATGATGAAGTTTCCATAACATTCTTCTTCTCATACAACATGGCGTTTTTGCCACGTATCCAAAGACGTTCCACAGTTTTTTTCATTGTCCTCATTGTTGATGCCGTAATTTATTTCCTTTCTATTTGCTTCTTATTGCCTCCTCATTTCCATTGTCTTCCTTCTACTGGTTTAATCCAGTTGCGCCAGTGTGCATCTTATATTTATTTATGGGGTTTGTTGGGGTTGGGGTGTATTTTCTGAGAAGAACCTCCACGTTACTTATGTACGTAATGTATTCTACATTTTAATGAAGGGTTCAAATCATGCCTGAGCCATCTCAAGGGGCGATGCAGGCCCTGAATGGGTTGCCTAGTTCTTTGTAAACTCCTCTATAAGAAGAGGCGATTGCCAGAGTTTTTGTTACTGTCTGGGTGTGTCAAATTGTCTCATAAACCAAAGAAAAGTTACCTTTTTTTCCTCTTGTTCTATCAATATGCAACATTGCCACCCTTGCCTTATTGAAACTTTTACTTTTAAGACGAGTTTTGTCGCCATCAGGCTGTGCCAGATTGAGTCATAGACCTGCAAATAAATGGGGTTTTGGAATGGTACTCCAGAGAGATAAGTTTTTGTTGAAACTCAATCGGAATGCTTGTAGAAACATATAGAAACCATTTTAATACTTTTTGTCATGATTTTATGTCACAAATATTTTATTGGTACCTACAAAGTGAATCTTGACTTTTGAAGACCCATTTCACCATCACCTAGATTGCCAACCAACGAGTGAGACTATCATAGAATTTATAAGAACATCATTCGATAGCAATGAAATGTTCTGACATCCTCCTGTAATCTTGGGGAACAGTTAAAATGGTGCTTTTTTGAATATGGACTTGATTGAAAAATTAGAACTTACCGGTCGATGTTGTTAAGTTGAATGGAATGTGTTGTGATTGGCTACCAATCACTCTATAGTTATCTCCTGGTGGGGTTTGGTTAACCTAAACTTCATTCCTGGCCAAACTAACAGAGCAGTTATTAAGGGCCGGTGAATGAATGAATGAACGAAAGAAAGATTTATTCCAGCGTAAGACAAAATAAACAAGAATGAACATCGTGGCGTGTAAAAAATAAGTGTCTTCAATAATCTAAGTGGAGGATGTACGGAATTACCCCAACACCAAGAGACAGGCTCTGTGCGGTGTGGGGGAGTAGACATTTTAAGTAGTAAATACACAATCCAACACGTGAACACGCAAATAATTCAAATTCACACAATAAATTTCATAACAATACATTTGCATACAAATACAGATAGTAAAACTTACAAAACATAAATTACTCTTCTATGTATAGATACTGCACAATGTTTTTGCAATTGTCTGGCCCCAATGAGATGAGCCAAGAGAAAATTTTTTTCTTATAGTTTAAGCGAGAGTGCTCTCCCGGTTTCTGGAGATAATTGGGTAAAACTCTAAGAATGTAGGGGAAACCATAATAAACATGACGGGATGTGGACCATAAGCGGGTGGGAGGGACCGGTATGGTGGCTTGAGTAGTTGGGCGAGTGATATATGTCGAAGTACGAGGGTAGTTGAAAAAATCAGGGTGCTTATGAAAGAAGCAGAGTGCAGATTTTAGGTATAATTGGTTAATGGTGAAAACCGGGAGCAATTTGAAGAGTTCTTGGGAAGCGAAACGACGAGGCTTTCGGGCTATCGTTTTCAGAATAGATTTCTGTATTATAGTAATGGGGTAGACCAGTGTGGGACGGGCAGAGCCCCAGACCAGAATTCCGAAGCTAAATACGCTCTGAACTATGGCCTTGTAGATCCGGATTAGATTATTTTGTGACAGGCAATTCCGCATGAGATAAAATATGTGGATAAATTTACGAGTTCTCGAAGTAAGTGCTGCAATATGGGCTTTCCATGATAGATCCTCGTCAATCACGACCCCAAGGTATCTCGTGGATTGAACGCGTTCAAGTGACGGGCATGAGCATGAAGATAGAGGGTTCGGACTGCACATATGTATCTTTAGCTTGTAGTTCTCTAGGCAGTTTCGGGTGGGTGATTTGGAGAACACCAGGTATTTGGTTTTTTTAATATTCAAACTCAATGAGTTCACACAGAGCCACCGAAAGACGTCATTGGCGTCAATGTTGGCGTTCTCAAAGACCTCGTCCCACGAATCGCCTTCGCTCAGGATGGCTGTGTCGTCAGCAAAGAGATATAGACGTCCCTTTAGATTTAATTCGTTGATTTGATTTATAAATATCAAGAAAAAAACAGCAGCAAGGGTCCCACCCTGAATTACACCGAATTCTAAGTCTGCAACATCACTATCCCGTCCGTCGATTGTCACTAATTGTTTTCTGCCTTCAAAGTAGTTGCGAACCCACTCCAGCTCAACGCTTTCAAATCCGTAATTCGGCATCAAATCCATAAGTAGGTTACGGTCGATCGAATCAAATGCCTTGGCGAGATCAAGTGTGATCAATAACCCCTTTTTCCCCCGATCGAGCAGCGAATTGACGTCTTTGGTCAAATCGTAGAGGGCTTCCTCCACTCCGATCGCCCGCCTGAAGCCGAACTGCCTATTCGAAAGGAGATTGTTTTTCTCAAGGTGCTCATATAAAAGTTGTTTGACCCACCTTTCGATTAGCTTAGAAATTGTGCTCAGTAATGAAATTGGGCGGTAGTTACCGAGCTCCAGTATATCACCCCCCTTGAACAGGGGGATAACTCGGGCGACTTTAATGCTGTCGGGAAACTTGCCCTGGGTTAAGCTAGAGTTGATAATATGGACGAGAGGATCCTTCAGAATCAGGAAGTATTCCTTAATCATCTTGAGGGAAACGTTGTCGACCCCAGGCGCAGAGTTGCCATTCATATTAGCTATGATCTTTTCTAGATCGCACTCAGTAATGCTTTTGAACCTGAATTGGGGTTTCACTTGATGCCGGTGTTCACTGAATACGGTTTGTGTCGATGATCGCATAGCTGACGGAATATGTTCGACCAGATTTTTTCCGACACTACTAAAGAAGCTGTTGAATTTCTCAGCTACCTTATCTTTTGCGGACGAATCATCTAAATTAAGAGTTCTAGCAGTATGCGAAATGAGCTTGTATATAGAGTCTGGCTGAGAGTGAGTGCCTAGAAAGTCACTTTTCAGAATTTTCCAAAATTCTTTGGGGTCGTTTTGGGCCGACTCAAATTTTCGAGCGTAAAAATCATCCTTGACTTTTGAGATAAGGTGTTTAATAGTATATTTATATTTTTTAACACGTTCCCGTAGAGAAGAATTAAAAGGCTCCTTTTTCAGACGTTTACATAATTTGTCTCTAGTTCGGATAGCGGTCAGGATGCCACTCGTCATCCATGGCGTTAACTTAATTTTTGAGTGGGGTATGGTTACCAAATTGGATGATTCAGCAACGCAATGGCTGAAGCCATTGGTGAATAACGCAACTGATTTATCTAAATCATTCTCCTTAGTCACCTCCGCCCAATCAAATTTATTCAGGCTTGATTCCAACTTGGAGAAGTTGATCCGACGTCTCACATGGTTTTTGTTGTTAACGCATGTTTTATTATTAGATGAACTATTGATTGATAAAGTCGTAGTATAGTGGTCAGTGATGTATAACGTAATTATACCAGGAAGGATTAATTCTTTATTTTTACAACGATTCAAGATGTGGTCAATGCATGTCGCTGACTCAAGCTGCACTCTAGTTGGTTTGTTTATAACAGGTTCGTATCCTATTTCATTCAAAGAGGTCAAATAATATATGACGTCTTTGTTGGTCACATCCATAGTGTTTATATTTAGGTCGCCAATTATAATTGAGTAAGTAAGTACGTAGAGTCGCATTTGGCGGTAAGGAATTCCGAGATATCGTTTGTAAAAATCGATATGTTTCCTTGACAGTTGCGGTATAGGGCTAGCAAATCAATTGATTCCGAGCCTTTTATTACTCGAATAAATATACCCGTTGCGAACTGAAAACTAGTTAAGGTATACGTGAAGTTATAGATACTTTTTATATATATTATCACACCGTCGTTTCTGTTTATGTGGTCATTACTGCATATTATCTCGTAACCGGGAATTGAAGTGAAAAAGGAACAGCCTTCAAGAAAAGCCTCGGAGAAGATCAAACAATCAAATGAATACAGGTCGCGCCCAGCCCAGGCCAGAAATTCCTCAAAATTACGATTATAACCCCGGATATTCATATGATATATCAAGAATTTTTCAGAAGAGTCTGGAGTAGACTGACAAAATGACGGGAGAGAATCGAAGTATGTGGCGTCTACAGTGGGTAACTCATACGAGGGGTCCATTGCATTATTAGCGGGATTGACAATCATAGAAAATTAGTGAATAAAGTTTTATAGCTAAATAGTTTGGTGTTAGTGGTCGTAGAGCTCACGAACTTTTTGTTCCGGATCCAATCTTTGTAGATGTTCCACGTCGGCGATGCGGATGGCTCTGTTGGACTCATCCTTCTTCACATAGATCTTTCCGTCTGAAACCCACACGAATTTGTATGCGAGGAGTTTACCGAATCTCCGGGCGAGCCAAAAAAGTGAGCCATTGCTGGGTGTTAATCGCTCGTTTATAAAGATATTATGCGCTTCGAGGGATGGGTGTAAGTGCTTCGCCGTGATGTCTTTGTGAATTTTCATCTGCTTCAACCAGGACTTCTTTTGACGAGAATTCATGAGCTTGAGAATTATTTTTTCGTTTTCGATTGGGGTGTCGCCGCGGCGTCGAGGTATGATTCGGAAAACTGACTCAAGTTCACGATCTTGGGATGAAATTTCCAGCTTATTAATCACGTCGAGCAGATTCTCATTAGGCGTCATTGGGATACCTTTGATTTCAATTGTCGAGCTTAGCTGAGCCTGCTCGAGATCTTCGGTCCTCCTCCTCAATGATGATACCTCGACCCTCAGTCTTGAATTCTCCTCCATTATAGCAGCGTTGTCTTTTTTAACGTTGGATACATCGGTTTCGACTCGTTGTACGGCTTCCTTTATGTCCTCATACTGCTCGTTAAAAAAGGTCAACGAGTCCTCCATTGACTTCAACTTTTCTCCGAAAGAATCGAATTTTTTCAATAAGATGGACATATTCTTGTTGAGTTTGGATACGCTCATCAGGTCCACGGAATCATCGTCTTCCTCCTGTGATTCCACGGACTCCTCGCTCACATTAGGGCGGCCAATGCATGCATCACATTTCCACTTTTCCTTCACATCTTTGTTCATTTTTTTCAGGTTATCTACCGACTTGATGCGTGTACACGAAGGGTGATATTTAGAGCCACATTTTGCGCATACAGCAGTTTTTTTGGGCGAGAACAGGTCCCGTTTGCATTTACGGCAATCCATCGGGCGATCGATACGCGGGCCAAAGGGAACGGGAGGGTCCGAGGGCAGTGTTCACGAGTTAGACTATCGAACTGACAACGAACGCGATAAGAGATGTTGCCTTGACCGAGGCTCGATCACTACTGATACGGTTTATCAATGCTCAGTATAATATCTCTGACCAACTAACACCACTGCAGTAACTGCTGAGCGCTCAATCAGTGAACATCTAGTGTGCAACTGTTTTAACGCTCTCTTATCTCGGAAATCGTAGAAGTCGCCTTCAATCAGATAAGTGAATTATCCGTACTGCAGTATGCGGATGAAATTTGCATCCATGGTGCTCATGTGGAGCCTTTGGAGTACGTTGTTCTTTTCTACAAATTATGAAAGACATATCAGCTAACCTCAAAACAAACTCATGACGTTCAATGCAATGCTTCACTGTGCGTTCCCGACATTTGTGATGAATGTTGGCGTAAACACTTTTACACCCTTTATATGTCCCCTTTCCCCCCTTTAATGCTTCCCAAACTTTTCAGCAGTTTCAGAGAGTTTTTTTAGGCTAACCACAAAGCTTCCCCATTGGCATTTCGAGTCGTTGGGAAAGTGAAAAGTGCGCAGTTAACCCTCCTTGAACTTACACAGAACAAATAATTTACCTTTCGATAAATGAAATCGTGTTAGGAAATCCACATCATCCACTACCAAGAACAAATCTAGACTAAGCCTCGCTCTTACCCAAGCGAGAAAGGCCATGATTTTTTCATCTGAGAAATCAGAATCTTCTAATTCTCAGTCAGAATC
Source organism: Adelphocoris suturalis (assembly GCA_030762985.1). NCBI lineage: Eukaryota > Metazoa > Arthropoda > Insecta > Hemiptera > Miridae > Adelphocoris > Adelphocoris suturalis. The sequence continues at coordinate 116,467,144 of CM061041.1, read as the reverse complement.
GGAGTCCATATTTCAATCAAGAAGAAAAGAAATATGAACAGTATGAGATATTAGTTTATTAAAATAAACTGTCACGAATGATTCCATTACTCATTTAACTGAGCAACTAAAACGATAACTGAATTCCAGGCGCTCGGTTAAAATAACCAGCGATTGTCGGATAACTGAGCAGTGAAAACTGAATTGATAAAGACGTAGTTATGTTGAAGATAGTCACTGATTTGACTCAGTCACAATTTAATCAGGCTAGCAAATACAATTGATAAAACTGCCCCTTACTATACTGCTACATCATGTCTAATTCTGGTGTTTACTCCTATTCCCATGTTGATTATGGCTTAGGATGGTTCATTTGCCGATCTGTGATGAGTATTGTTCCGCAAATTAGAAATGGGATTGCTACCCCGGAAGGTTTTTTTATATTTATGAAACTCGTGTATGTTCATACTAAAACTAATTTACCATAAAGAACGTTCATTAACATTCGAAGATATTGAATATTTCCATAGTTTTCTTCAGCGACAGGGTGTGCAATTGAATATTTGTTTTAATGTTGTAGCCTCTTGTTCAGATGCATTATACAAATGCTCCACGCCCAAATTCCTTTCCTTATCTTCAAAGAAACATTGTTGGTCAAGGTAACTACAACTCTACGCCTATCAACAACACCTGCAGTTATGGTAAATACCCAGTTTTATTGTTTTCTAGTTGCACTAAAAGGCCATAGAAAAGTTATCGGACCAGGGGGCCCGTCAGGATATGATAGATAATTAACTATGCACACTGGTAAATTAGTCAATTCAAAACGATGCATTTTCAATTATAAATTCTTCAGAATGCTATTTGATAAGCTCTTCAAACATCCCTTCGAAATTTTAATGACTTCAAACCATTCGTGTAACAAGGCAGACTTTCAATGATTCCGTAAAAATTTGTCACCAACTAATTCTATACTTCTTGTTGAATCAATGATGAAGCTCTTCTTCCCTCTCAATTCAGTGGAGATTTTTCTTGTGTGACAATACGGTGACAAGAATCTTTGTTATATAGAAAATATATGCACAACTTATAACTATTTGCACGTCGTTGTTCCAACTCGAAGGTTGTTTTTTAATGTTTTGATTAAATTCGTAGACGTGATTTCATAACTGAATCGTATTTTTCAAACATAAATCTATCATAGCAAAAGCCTGGGTACTTTTCTTACCTATTATCATTGCATACTATCTGCATATCTTCTTTGTACTGAGAATTCCATATCTTTCTTAATAGGTTTCTATTTTCCTTCGTCACCAGGTTACTTCAGTCCGTCAGAAAGTACGAAACGTTGGAACACGACCAATTATCCGATTTGTAATCACCTTTTTATAGGTACGTTGGGCTCAGTGTTGATATATTTATAGAATAATATTATTTATTTCTAGATGAACTCGAAGTTTCCTAGAGGAACGTGAGTTATTTAAGCAATCATCTAGACGTTATAGGTCGTTTTATGAAGGGCCATTTTATATAACTTTCGAATTATAGTTCTCAATTCTTGTTAACAAATATTAAAGGTTGGGAATTTAATTTTAATTTTCTAATGATGAAATAATACACCTTTGTGCATTAATTTGTCGGGATGTTGGTTCATCATTTCCAATAAAAAATTCTTTGTAAATCTACCAACTAAAACCTGGTGCTTCGCGACCCTTTTGGATTTGCACCCATGCTTGTAGGGTGTGGAATGTGGACACTGAACCTCACAAAATGCCAGATTAGCCAATGTAACAGCCCAAAAATATTTGATACCTCGACAGGAGTTCGAACTCGCGTCGTTACAACTACGGGAAATTTCCTGAAGTTGCAACACTCCAACGATCAGAGCTATGAGGCCAGGGTGATCAAACCTCTTCGACTGTGAGAGTTATTTTCCTGGAGCGTAACACCAAATTACCCCGCCTTACACCTGACGGGAACAGGCCCGGCCCGTGCCTTTCGGCGAGTCCGCATTTTGGGAGAACACGAAGAAATAAGTGTATCGACTTACATCTGAGCGAGAGCGGGGCGATCCCCGCAATGGGGAAAATTTCACCCGCCGCATGTTGCGGGAGCTCGGTGCCCGTCCGACGGGGCGGGCCCGCCGGGAGTGGCCAACACGGAGAAATGAATCTCTAGTCCTACACCTGCTGCCGATGGGGACGGGCGTTTTTCGGTTATTTGTTTGAATTTTGTTGTTTTAGAAATGGAGGTATGCAGAGTGGGAGCGACGGGCCCGCGCAAGTGTAAGCGGAACACTGCGACGGTGTTTCCCTGTCCGTCTGGACGGTGTTTTCCCGTTCCTGTCAGGTGTAAGCCCCGCTTTGGGGTGGCTTGCTCCTCTAAACTACAGCTAAAAAGTGTAATAATTGCACACTGCCCTGTATCTGGTTTATCTATCTTCTACATGGGCTTTCCGTTTTTATGCAAAAATTTGAAATTTACATTGATAGGCTAGTTACCTACCTATGTCTACATATAATAATTAATTCTTTCTAGTTTATTCGATACCCACTTGTTCGATGTTGATCCAGAAATGCGAAATGCTGGGAAAATGTTCCATTTAGTGCAACCAACATTCCCAGGGGAGGTATGCGTCTCCTGAGTGAATTACTTGGAACGTTTTCCCCAAACTTCGTGGTTTCATGAGGCCAGTATTACTCTCCGGATGAGCCTAAATGGAAGGATCGAACAATTATTCCCACAGCAAGTTTCAAGTTTTTATCAATATTATATGCAAGTTTCATGTTATAGGAAACATCCCCGCTAATGCGACGGATCATGAGTTGTGGACGTTTTTCGGGAGGTTTGGAGCGATTGTGAATATTCAGATCCTGCCGCATGATAATACTCGTACAAAAATCCTCATCCCCAAGTGTGGATTCATAATCTTCGAAGCCCAGACCTCAGTAAAAAGGGTTTTAATGAAGATGGTAAGCCTCTTTGGAATCTTAACTCTAACAAAATCAGTTTGACAGCCAGAAAAGGGATAAACACTAGAAATTCATTCCTAGTAATAAATATGGTTTGGAAAATTTTCTGCTCAACAATAAAATTCATTGTTCTGCCTTGTCAATAGTGATGGTCTAAAACGTTATTTTTCGGTTGCTTGTTCTTCTCTTGCAGTTGCAAGACTAACTTGTTCTAAGAACTGGTTATTTTGATAACTCGCTTCCTGGCCGAGTCGGAATTATGGAATGGTGATGCGTTAATCGCATAATAAGTACCTACGTAACAACTCGCTACTGGCTAGAGTATTCGTTCTATGTTAAGTAGGTCCCTAAGGCCATTTTTAGTGATTTTTTGAACACATTTTTTGAAATTAGACCAATTTAATGTGCTCATAATGGGCTGGCCACATCCTTTCATTTGGAAAGCTTGATTTTATGGCGCAAGAATGCGATTTTTATCTCAATCATAAGGAGAGCTATCGTCTGGAATGATATATATGAAAAAATGCTAACTTCAGGAATCATGAAAAGTTTTTCCAAAATTTTGGTTTTAAAATTTTTTGAGCTATTGCAATAGCATGATTTTTTTACGAAAATTCACTAAAACCTGCGAGAACGAGGCTGCGAAAAAAAACCAAGTTTCGCTCTCCCGTGTAGGCCGCCCTGCATCAGTGGTACACACCTTGTGTGTGCTGGGGCCCCGTGTAGCGCCGTAAGTCCCCAAACCCACCTGAGCCTCTAGTAGGCAGCGCTCCTGCCCCCCCCCCCCCCCATTCTCCTCCGGAAATAAAATCAGGAAGGGGGGGGGGGGGATTAGCACAGATGCCGATCCACAATAACCATGTGCTTATAATGAGGTTAAAAACAGGAGAGAATATTAGGTATTGGCTGGAGCCAAAAATAGAAAACGGAAGTTAGTGAAAAACGTATATTTCCACGAAAAATAAAAAGTTACAATGTTAAATCGGTTTCGACGGTTAGGCCATCATCAGTAACAAACAATAACTTTTAATTCTTGCCCAAAATACTGCTGAGAAAGGTGGTCCTCAATGGAGAGTCAAATTGAGACATTATAGACGAAAATGGTACATAGGTATGATAACAAAACATTTAAAGTGTAAATATAAAGAGTACCGCGTAAAATTGAAAATAAAAAATGCGTAAACCATGTATGTTGGTCACTCCGTAATGGGATTAAATTGTACTCAAGTGAGAGTCAAATTGAGTTGATCTAGGCAATCATGGCGCATAAAAGTGAAAATTATACATGCAAAAAATCAGTGTAATGAATCAGACACAAATGTAAAATCAAAATGTATAGGTTATGTGATGATGTGATGTTCCTGATGGTGTGTGTGAGGAAGCGTCCAAATACTGCCTAAGGGAAGTTGGGACGCATAGTTTCTGTTCCCAACTCAGGAAGGGAAGTATAAGGTTGTAGCCGTTGCTGGAGGGCGAGATGTTTTTAATAGTGAGGGTATGAAAATCCAAACTCCCGACCAATCAAATTTAATGTTAGATCTTCTTATCGCTAGGATCGTTTGTGGATCTTGTCCAGAAGCCAAGAGTAGTAGGGTCGCAAATTTAGCTGTCAAAAACGACAATGAGTTGTCAGATGACTTGATAAGTTAGTGTAATACCACACTGGGATCCCAGGTTTCCTCATACTTTGCAGCTGGGGTCGTAACCGAAAGACCCAAGTCAGGTATTGTTTCACTAAGGGATCAGCACCCAAACCTGAGCCGGAAATTATAGAAAGGGGTGATCTATGTACGTTGAAAGAACTGAAAGACTGGCTAGTTGAGGCCAAGATTCTCTCAAAAATTGTAATATTTTAGAAACTGACATTTAAATGATTCCTGCCGGAAATGTGTGAAATCTGGCCTAGAGGTTGAACTGGGAGATGTATTTTCTCAAAGCGGCGGGAGCCAATGATTTACACATTGTATTAACTACCTCTAGAGAGGTTCCCCTTTTTTTCTCGACCTCTCTGATAAAACTGCTGCCATCAATGATACGTGCTGGAGTGATGGCAGGCCAAGAAAACGAATTCATCAAGGGATGAATTTTAGTAATTCCGAATCTAGCTTGCTCGTAAACACGGAATACCAGGGTTTGGCCGGCCACGCCGGAGCAACCGCTATTCCCCTGGCACCCTCCATTTTGATTTTGACATGGATATGTCTATTGGCTGGCCTGAGTGAGTGCGAAATGTTCTAATATACAACGGGTTTTTTCTATTTCTATTGATTTTCACGTATAACCAATGCGTTACTAGCGATCTGTAACTCCCTTAGTTTTCATAGCAGGAAAATCGTTCGCCACTTTTTGGAATGCTCTCATTTTCATCTCATGATGCTTAAGATATTGTAGTGTCAAGGAAAGCTGATTTATTACGCAAAGTTATAAACTAATATTGCTAAGTAAGCATAATAAACTAATAATGTGAAAAGAAGGCACTGATACATGGAAGGTATACTATTGAGTAGTAGGTACTAGATGATACATAGACCTCTGATCAGCTGATGGGCTCCTATAGCTGATGATTTCTATCGTATTCTATCTCTGAAGCTGAACTTGAGAGACGATTGAAATGATTGGCTCATTCCTCCTCAGCTGAGTGAGCTAAGTTGTCTCCAGTTCATCCTAGGTAGTTGAGATTTGATAGGGACACTAAGAGATGATTGAAATTATTGGCTTTTTTCCTAATCAGCTGAATGAGCTAAAGTCTCTTCTGTTACCCTTAGGAAGTTGAAATTTGATGAGGATACTCTGTTGGACATAAGAGACGGTTGCACTTATTGGCTCTTTCCTAATCAGCTGAGTGAGCTAAAATCTCTCCATTCCTTGGAAGTTGAGATTTGATTGGGAGACTCCCTGGGTCGTTAGGAGGAGTGTATGTGTGTGTGTATGTGTACCAGTGTAGCTACTCATTTCTGAGTACTCTTGGGACCAGGACGGGAGGTGGAAATGCATAGAAAAGTTTGCGCTACCACCGGAACTGGGCACCAGCAGCAACTAAACCACCTGAACTGGGCACTTTCTAAATCTTAGGTAGGCAGGGTCTACTCCAGAATTTTTACTAAGGGATTGACTGCTTAATGTTGAGCATTTTTGAGATGCGAACTTGCGAGCATCCAGACCACCAAACTGTACACATCGTTCTAAAAGGTGCGTACAACCATGCCTAATTGACCGCAGGGTCTACCTTCGCAACTAGGGAGTGAGGGGTTAGAAACCGTATTGGGATTCCCAGCCTCTACTGCGAGCTTGCTATCAGACCACTACCTAGCGCAAGCCGGTTGGTAGATCTGGTAAGGATTAATGAACCCTTTTTGGCTGGTGCCCAGATCGAGTGCGTCTAATGCATCTACCCCCTCTGAATCTTTCTCCGGCTGAAAGGAGAAGAATCTAGCACATTTATGCAGTGATGCAAATAGATTGATGGTGGGGGATCCTAATTTCCTTGTAGTACAGTTTAATACCTTATCATTAAGCTCTTATTCTAAAGAATGCAGATCTAATCTAGATAACTTATCTACCACGCTGTTATCCTTTGGAGCTCGGTTTCTGGATCCATAGATTCCCTTGTTTGCAAAATGTCCAAATAAGTCTTGCTATTTCTTGCAGGTGGGGTAGAGACGCTGAACCCATTTTATTGACTGTGGAGACAGCTGTCATATAGTCTACACGTTGCATAATACTCTTCGACTGACATTTATGTGTAAAATGAGACAAGACCTACCAATCAGCTTCCAGCTCGTTAACATTAATATGTAGGTCCCTATATTCGGGCCCCCACCACCCTGAGGCTGAAGCTCCCCCATCCTGAGGACGAGCTACCTGTCTAGATGGGATAATCATAATGGTCGTATTGAATGGGCGAAGGGCTCCTATCCATAGCTATTTCCCTCCAATGTAATTTGGATCTAGCCTGATTTGATTGAGAGCATCTGGTGTGATAAATTGTCTCCGGCCATCCTGAGTGCGTCCACCTTTACTTTTTCTATACAACGCAAATTAATATAAGGGGCTGTAAGGTACTGCCAGTGAACATGATACTAATAATAGTATTGTTTCCACCAATTTTTGGATAGAGTGTCTGTTGGATCCCAGAGTACTTGTTATAAGTTGTTTAGCTTTCGATTGCTCATCTATGGGAAGCCCTATTTGGAGTGAATTACATTCGAAGCCTAGGAATGAAAAAGCGTTGAGGCTTGAAAATATTGAGGCTGCAATCCTCAGAGACCATAAACAGCTCTCAACTGAAGCTGTTGAAAATAAGTTGTCATCCAAATAGTTGATTCCCGTGATGTTCTGATCTCTAAGATCTCTCTGATCTTTAAGATCACAGGTCGGAGAAATTTGTGAAAAACAAATAGGGTCCCATGGGTCCCATGGGCCGTGAACACATAAATACGGTTGCCCATCGAAAAAGCTAAGTATTTTCTATATTAGGGATCGACTCGAACCATGAAGTATGCGTCCTGGAGTTTGAGGCTTGCCTCAAAATCTCCACGGGAGAGGAGTGTAATGCGGATCAATAATCGTCCATTTTAAGCGAGCTAAAATTAGAAATGTATTCAGTCACCGTAAATTGATAACTATTGTGCGGCCCCTATAATATTGCCCTCCGACCCTGCATTCTGGCGGAGAATATGGAACTATTTTTTAACACTAAATTCCCCGTTTTTAGCGAATTTTTTTAGTCTTCGTATTCTTCTGTTTACCTATATACTCCTAAAAAAAAGTGTGATCTCTTTCAGTTCAGAGTGCTTCAAAACGGATTTTTATGGAAACCTTTCACGCAATTAGTTTTCAACGTTTTTGATCCATTGCTATATAACTTTATTTAAAAAATCAGTTAAAAATTATAACTTACAGGACTCTTCAGTAAATACGATTCTTTCAGTGATTCAGTAAAAATTATGATTACTTCTTACAGCCTATCAGGTTTCCGAATGAAAGTGGCAACATACTGAATATTGAGATGCGGAAACCGAGGACAAGAATGTAAGGATGAGGAGGAATCACTGAGCCCATTGGTGGAAGTCACGCTTATACGGGCCTTGTGCTAACCCCAACCCTATCCGACCCATTTGAAACTTCTAATTGTTCTTCATCTTTATTCCGTTTTGGGGAATATTATCATTTCTTATTATTATATTATTATTGTTGTTGTTTCTTCACCTATATCGAAGAAAATAAATGAATTGAAAAACACGTCTGCCGAGTTTTTCAACTAGAAACAAAAGTCTGGCACTTGGCCTTCTCGTATTTAGGACATTGTAAAGATCGTAAAGAAGAGTTAGAAAATATTAATAAAGTTATACAGATGCATTAAACGCTGAACGTGAAGAAACTGAAAATATTATTGAATAGAAAAATCACCCTGAAAATGGAAGCATAGAAACGTTCGTTTTCTCCTGTTGACTCAATGCATGACTAGAGGCTAATTTTAATCCGAAAACAATTAAATTCATAGAGGATCATCTGTACCCCACCTCGCGCAAAGTCTGATAGTAAAATTGAAATCGGGGTGAGAACTGTAGAAGTTACGATTTTGACTTGTACTTTAGACAACTGTATGTACAGAGGCTGCTATAGTTCCAATTAGCACAATTCTTGGAAGCTTCATCAAAATTGGACTGTTTACCATGACTTGCTGACTTTGGTGAGGATCAACTGACCACGAGCCGTAACATCAATCATAATTTATAGATATTATAGACATCAAGTACACAGCGGATTTAGCGTAGAGAAGTTTATTCATCGTAAAACATGAAATAGGTAAAGCACATAATAAAGGAGAACAATGGAGGCTACATTTTACATACGACTGGTGACTATAGGGAGTGGGGAAGTAGGTAGGAAGTTGTGGGACAGTCCACAAACCCCTTCATGTCCTGATTAGTCAACAGCATCAACAAATTATGGCAATATCGTGCTTAAATCTCATCTATTCACCGTAGGACGTCGAAATTTGATAGGGAGCCTCTCTGGGACAACAAGAGACGAGCAAAGTGAGTGGCACCATCCTAATCAGTTGAGTGAGCTCAAATCTCTCCTGTTCACCGTAGGACATTGAAAATTTATAGGGAGCCTCTCTGGAACAAGAGACAAATGACCTTACAGGCTCCATCTTGATCAGCTGAGTGTGCTAAAAGTTATGTCGTCTGTCTGATTACAACGAAATTTGATAGGGAGCCTCTCTCGGACATTAAGGGACGAATGAAATTACGGGCTCCACCCTGAGCTCCAGCTGACCGATTCGCAGCATGTAAATAGGAAAGCATTTTGTAAACAAATTTTCCGGTGATTAAGAAAAAATTACTATTAAAATTGACCATGGTTCACCTAGCGACTAATAATTCCTTGACATTTCTCTATATTGTGTGTCACTTCCCTTTTGTTCTCACATTCATGGACGTCTCTCTTTTCAACATTTCATTGCATTATTCTTCGTGTTTGCGTTTTCCTTTTGGCATTCCGCTCCCATTGGTTTAGAATCCAAAAATCGAAAAAAAAAAAAAAAATAAATAATAATAATCTGACCGTATGCCGTCCAGAGCTCTTCTCCAAAAGTACTGGACCAAAGTTAATGAAATTTGGCTCAAAAATCATACATCGGCCGGGGATGTGTCAGTAACATCAGCATCAATTTTGATCAATCCTAAAGGGTAGTAAACAAGGGCTGAAATAGTTAAAAATCAAGATCTCAGACAATTTTAAGGCAACAATAATGGTTTTTTTTTTGGTGTAATCAATAGATATCATCCCAAATAACCGAAAGAAACTTCATGGATTGCAATACATTCATCTGTTTGCTTTCACACGGGAGTGAGTCGCAACTGGTGAAACAGGAAAAATCGCATCAAAAACTGCGACATCGTATCAGCTGATTAATTGCAGTTTAATCATCACTTCGTGAAATCGAGTAGATACTTCTGCCACCTAAAGATGGAGTTGTAAAAACATAGGAAGATACCGAGGTGATTTTAATGAATATAATGACATGATAGTGCTACAATTTAGTATTAAAATCAGGTAAAATGCGAGTCTAACGACGACTTGCGTTTGCTAGCACTTGACGCGACATCTTACAATTACTGCGTCAACTACTAAAGTTCATTAGTTATCGTTAGAATGTGTATTTGGAGGTAAAAGTAGGTTGGTAGGTAGGCACTCATCCTTATCGTTCTAATTTACGTATAATTTTAAAACAAATAGAATAAAATCATCCAGAAGGCTGTACGATCTTCTGATATCTATAGCTCGATCTCATCTTGAGAATTTTGACATCAGCCACTTTCCTTCAAAAAGTAGGTAGTTCCTTTTCCATGATTTTTCCAAGTTTCAAATAATCAATTACGCTATAGCAACACTCTCGCATCTGTGACGTAGTTGGTAATACTAGAAACTTTTGATAAGTCGTATAATGAAAAGAACTAGCTACTCATCGTAGGAGAGTGCAGTTAGTGCCAAAATTATTTTCATTAAAAAAAAGGATCGGTACGAATTCCATTATTCTCAAGTAGGTAAAGTGTAAATTTTGGTGTACTCATGAGTGGATATAAATTTGTAGAACAAGTATTTTCCTATTTAGAGGGATTCTATGAACATTCTGCATGAGTTTAAACTTGACCCACCTTCCAGGGATGCCTGTAGCACCTCCAGGTAGTGGAAAACTGCCCATTTGTAAGTTCATTGGCAAACTTTATCTTCACTCAATGGCAAATGGCAAAAACTCGGGGGTTGTCTCTTTGGATTTAGGAGTTTCATTGGAACATTTTGCATCAGTCTCAACTGAACATCTTGAGGGGCAAGCTCTACCACCTCCAGGTAGAAGAAAGACACTTCTTATTGAATCATGAGCAAATTTCGCACATTCTCTGATTACAAAAACTCTGGCAATCACCTGTTGAGAAGACTAGTTATACCTACTCATTTAAGGCAGCAGTACTGCCTCTGAATAGTTGGGATCCTCTGGTTTTTAATTATCTATAAGATATTATCATGTTTTGGTGTATCCATAGAGTTAGCCCATTTTCTAAACAAAGGGTGCTGAAGCGTAGCCTCAAAAGTGTGTGTGCCTCAAAAGGGGGAAACACCCACTACAAAATTTGTATTTTTAAAGTGCTGTGAAGTACCTTCTTTTAAAAGTTTTAAAGTACCTAGAAAATCACTACACAACTCTGAGTAGGTACTTCCCTGAAGGGAACAACTGTTTTGCTGCTATTCTAGTAGGAGTGGGCGGTTTTCCTCGTTGAAGAGGAAAACCGCTTCATTTCTTTGTAGGAGCAAAAACTCCACAGAAGAGTAGAACCACTAAAATTGTTTATGGAGAAGCAATTACAAATAGCTTCACTACTACCAGCGAGTTCTTCCTTGAATGGGACAACCGTTTCACAAAGTACTAGTCCATAGGAGCGAGTATTTCCTTGAACAGGAAAACCGCTTCACTACTGTAAAGGTGTGACTACTCAACTGTTGGAACAACTGTTTTGCTGCTATTCTAGTAGGAGTGGGCGGTTTTCCTCGTTGAGGAGGAAAACCGCTTCATTTCTTTGTAGGAGCAAATCCTCCACAGAAGAGTAGAACCACTAAAATTGTTTATGGAGAAGCAATTACAAATAGCTTCACTACTACCAGCGAGTTCTTCCTTGAATGGGACAACCGTTTCACAAAGTACTAGTCCATAGGAGCGAGTATTTCCTTGAACAGGAAAACCGCTTCACTACTGTAAAGGTGTGACTACTCAACTGTTGGAACAACTGTTTTGCTGCTATTCTAGTAGGAGTGGGCGGTTTTCCTCGTTGAAGAGGAAAACCGCTTCATTTCTTTGTAGGAGCAAAAACTCCACAGAAGAGTAGAACCACTAAAATTGTTTATGGAGAAGCAATTACAAATAGCTTCACTACTACCAGCGAGTTCTTCCTTGAATGGGACAACCGTTTCACAAAGTACTAGTCCATAGGAGCGAGTATTTCCTTGAACAGGAAAACCGCTTCACTACTGTAAAGGTGTGACTACTCCCTTGAAGAGTAGAACCATCTGTAGATGTATGGAGATGGATTTGTAGAACACACCGATTTGTAAAACTGCTTATGAAGAAGCAATTACTTTTCAACGTGAGAAAACAGCTTCACTACTATGAGCGAGTTCTTCCTTGAATGGGACAACCGTTTCACTAAGTACTAGTCCTGCAGGAGCGAGTACTTCCTTGAACAGGAAAACCGCCTCACTACGAACTTAATCACTTGCGATGTAGTTGTGGAAACCCATTTCAAAACGGAAATTAGTGAAAAACGTCTATTTCCACGAAAAATAAAGAGTTACAATGTTAAATCGATTTGACGGTTAGGTCATCATCAGTAACAAACAATAACTGAAAACACATTAGAAAGGACACAGCTTATATAGTCACAGATGAAGGGAGATTGAATCCCATTGGTCGAGAGAAAGGAAAAGGGCAGATGGTACCTACAACCAATTAAGTGCATTCAAAGTGAAGGGGGACCTCTTCACTACTGTAAAGGTGTGACTACTACCTTGAAGAGTAGAACCATTTGTAGATGGATTTGTAGAACACACTGAGTTGTAAAACTGCTTATGAAGGAGCAATTACTTTTCAACGTGAGAAAACAGCTTCACTAGTATAAGCGAGTTCTTCCTTGAATGGAGAACCGTTTCACTAAGTACTAGTCCTGTAGGAGCTATTGCTGCCTTAACAGGAAAACCGCTTCACTACTGCACAGGAGTGATTACTCCCTTGAAGAGTAGAACCATTACAACTTCTTATGGAGAAGCGATTACTTTTCAAAGTGAGAAAACTGCTTCACTACTAAGAGCGAGTTTTTCCTTGAATGGGACAACCGTTTCACTAGGAACTACCTAGTCCTGTAGGAGCGTGCGCATCCTTGAACAGGAAAACCGCTTCACTACTGTAAAGATGTGACTACTCCCTTGAAGAGTAGAACCGTTTGTAGATGGATGGAGATGGCTTTGTAGAACACACCGAGTTGTAAAACTGCCCATGGAGAAGCAATTACTTTTCAACGTGAGAAAACAGCTTCACTACTAAGAGCGAATTTTTCCTTGAATGGGGCAACCATTTCACTAGGAACTACCTAGTCCTGTAGGAGTGTGTACATCCTTCAATGGGACAACCGTTTCACTAGGTACTAGTCTTGTAGGAGCGAGTACTTCCTTGAACACAGGGAAACCGCTTCACTACTGTAAAGGAGTGACTACTCCCTTGAAGAGTGGAACCACTACAACTGCTTATGGAGAAGCAATTAATTTTCAGTGAGAAAACAGCTTCACTAGTATGGGCGAGTTCTTCCTTGAGTGGGACCAACTAGGTACTTGTCCTGTAAGAGTGATCACTTCCTTGAAGAGGTTAAACTGGTTCTCTACTGTTCAGAAGTGACTACTCCCGTGATTTAGAGAACTACACCTGCTGATGGAGGAAAGATAAACTTCCTTGAATCAGGGAAATTACGTTCTGACTAAAATTCTGCTAAAAATTATAAATTTAACAACTTTTGGCCGTTTTTAGCTATTTTTACTGATTTTTTTTAGCACATTTTTTTGAAATTTGACCAATTTAATGTACTCAAAAAGTGCTAGCCAACGAACTCATCCTTTCATTTGTAAAGTTTGATTTTGACATTTTCATGTAAAGCGTCACGCGGGGAGCGTCACGCGGAGAGCGTTACGCGGAGATTCTCTAATGATCCCACGATTCTGAGATTTGGTATGTAGCCCCTTGAGGGACTTCTGAACACAACTGGCCGATCCCAGATCAGCTGAGTGGCTCTAGAATCCAGTTTTTTCCCTAATGATCCCACGATTCTGAGATTTGGTATGTAGCCCCTTGAGGTCCTTCTGAATACAACTGACCGATCCCAGATCAGCTGAGTGGCTCTAGAATCCAGTTTTTCCCCTAATGATCCCACGATTCATAGTAATAAATACAATAAGAAAACACACATGAAAATGTCCCAATGTGTTGCAGACTCGTATGCAAGCATTTAGCATGAATATACTTTAGTTTCTGATGATTTCCGCTTACAACCGAGTCGTTGCTAGGGAAATGGTACTTCGTCTTCCGATGATTTCCGCTTACAATTTCATAGCAGGCTCGCTTTCGCTGATTTTTTGGCACAAGATCGGATTTTTCATCTCAATCCTAAGGAGAGTTATTGTCTAGAATGACATGATATGATATGATACTGACCCGCCAAAGTTTATAGATTGTTGGGTTCTACATTTATTGTTTTACTAATAATTTTCTCATTTATTAGAGAGTTCCTAAACGATAAGTCGATTGGGATAAGGTGCTTATGGATTTTATCATCTGGGGCGAGCCACAGGGGATAGTGGTAACCTGATAAAGTCAAGAGGGTCGAATTAGCATTCGACGCTACCTATCATCAAGTAACGCTGAACCACCAAGGGGATTTTCCCGCCTATCCCGTGTTTTCAGTTTCCAGCCTTTCCAAGTTTCCTAGTTCTTTTCTTATTCCGGAAAAGGTTTCGCAATGGCAGATTTTAAAAATTTATGAACAAGAAAATGAATATAATTTTCATAAATCATGACAACAAGAAATGAATATCACTGTTATCGGTGTGTAAGGTTACTTTGCGTTAGGGAGGAAGAGATGAGATTGGTTGGTTCGGGATAAAGCGTCTTATGTTTAGGTGAAATAAATTTGTCTTATTGGAGATTAGGCGCCTCATCTGCCCGCGCATGCGCAGGAGTGTTTTCCGTTCACAATAAGGCGCCTCATCTCTATCTCCCTATCACTTTAAATTTTTTCTGCATTTAAATCTGTTTTCCTATTCATAATACTATCACTTTAGGAACTCACTATCATTTACAATCTGATGAGGAGGTGATCTGCTGCTGAGAGTTTTGTGATTAAACAGTGTTTAACAACTGGTGGTCTGTTTAATCGTGGAACTGTACATCTGGCCCTAGGTATTATGGTCGTGGATATGTTGAGTACTTTAACATAGGTACCTATTAATGTAGTATAACATTCGCAGGAACATTGCCATTATGTAGAACTGTATTTGACAATTGTATAAAAATTGTATCATTAAAAAAAAGTAAAACTGTACTTGATAATAAATTATATAAAAATTGTACCTACCTATCTTTACACGAAAAGAAGATAGTTATGTTATACATAGGTACTTTATCTCTGAAAATTTAACTTTGGGTCATCACATTACACAAAACATATCGATACCATGTGAATACTGAAAACTTGAAGGTAGTGTAGGTCATTCTACTTCTACTAAGGTTTTCCTTAAGGGACTTGATGTAGTTTCTTAATAGGAGGTTGGTACCAACACTTGAAGACTAATCAAAGTCTATCAATTTTCTCTGATCAGTTAGATGGTTATGTACTGACCCAAAATTGAGTTGATTGATTGTTGTTGTTGAACCATATTTCTTTTAGTTTTTTTAAGGTCTGTTTTTAATTGATGCTGTCAATTTTATAGATTTATGGAATTCATAGATATTTATATATTTTATTGTCTTGAGGAAATTCGTTATAATTATAATGGGGAAGGATTATCCCTCAATCAAGAGATAGGTCTTACTCAAAATTGTGATACATAGTACGTAGGTACCTCCCAATATAGGCGTGGAATGACTTTAAATGGGATCACATCAAGCAGCTTACTTGAAGAAAAAAACCACCCTTTGCTTGAACTTGTTTTGTTATGTTGTTGTTGCTATGTTGTTGTCAAACTACTTTGTTCTTAACTTGTTTATTTTTTTATTCAATGATTTAAGCTGCACCTCCATTTTTAGATTGATAATTTTTGCTACTGTGTGGTACTTTTAAGGACGATGCCATGTTTTCACTTTGAAATTTATTTTTAGCTTTTGCTTCAACGAAAATGTGTAATATTCGCTGAGCTTGTGATTTTCCATCAAGGCTCTATCCGATGTTTGAATGATTTCACGTCTAACTAGCAAATTTTCACACTGAAACTTTTCAGTTTCTGTAAGTTTGAAATTTAACTAACAAAATGCGACCTGTTTTAAGTAATTTGTGTAATTTGCTGAAGAAAACACTTCCGATCTCCTTTATGTTAGGAAGTTTGGCTGTGATGGTTCTAATTTATTGCATACTCGCTAAGGTCTTACTAGTTGTTTGACTGCGATTTCATACTTTGTTTCAGAACTGGTTTTTTAATTGATGTTATTCAAATCCGAATGCTGTCTGATGTTTCTCAATGTAATTATTTGGTTAGAATAAAGGATTATTTTGCTATAAACTGAAACTTTTATTAAAAAACCTAATTGATCAAAGGTTAATGATATAATGATATCGTGTCACGTTTGTGATCAAATTCCTCCGAAACGGCTCGACTGATTTTTATGAAATTTTTATGAAAATACGTAAGTACCTATATTTGGTAACGATGTGAAGTATTGATCAACCCAACAGAATGAATTGGATGTCAAGAGATCAGGACAGGGGTCTGAACTGATTGAAACTACCTTATTGCCGTGCTTTCGGTATATTTAATACCTTCATCAGGGCTCAAGGATGCTTCTGTGTCATATTACAGGGGTGCCCACAGGGAGCCGGGGGGGGGTCACGACGCAAACTGCGTCGTTAAAATTTTGAGGTTTTGAGGGGGGGGGGGGGTTAGAAAAATGAGTATTTTTTAAATTTTTTTATGAACAAGTAATAAGATTTATACTAACAATTTGCTAGCGTCAGCTGTTTTCAATTCGAATTACTTTATTGGATAATATGTTGTAAAAACAGGTATTGTGCGCATGCGTTGTGAGTGCCATAATGACAGCGGTAATGTCTTTGACACTAATATTATATTAAATATAATATACAGGGTGTCCCATCTAAACGGGCCCATCGGGAAATTACAGCCTTACGGTGCGAGCTATCGAAAAATTGAACTGGACCTTTTTTATAGTATTTCAACTCAGCTTCACGATGCGGAAGTCCGATTTTTATTTTTCCATGTTTTAGGGTCTCAAATCATTGATTGAAACTGACGGTTTCCTCTTGATCCCCCTTTTTTATTGCTTTTTTCGATTTTAGGTTGAATTTGGAACAGAAAATGCCTCATTGAAATTTTCTTTTTGGGGCTTCGTTTCTGAGTTATTCCACTTTTTGCGAAATACAGAAAATCGCCGATTTCTTTCAGACATTACCAACACTTTCTTACTATTTTTATCTTCAATTTTTGAGATGTTCACCACACTTTTGAAATCAGCATTAAACTATCTATCATCAGACCCCAGCGTCCATAATCAACAATCACCATCAGGGGGATGACATTACACTTGGACCGCTTACGATTTAAAAAAAGTTTTCCAAATCGTCGTTTGAGACAAAAAACCCTTCACACTGTTCAGTACACACAGAATCACTGTTCAGAATACAGTTTACAAAATGTACCACGAGGATACTTCGAGTCAGTTGTGTTGTGATAAATCGAAAATGCCACCTGCTCCTTCTGCAGCCTCTGCTCCTTCTCCTGCAAACTGTATTCAAGGGTCAAGGAAACAACAGCTTCTTGATACTTATTGTTCAGTCTACACTACGATCTTTATTATTTAAAGAACCTTACATTAGCCCAGAATACGGCGTCTCATATGTTCTTCTAATAAATGAGTAATAGTACTGAACAGTTTGAGGTTTTTTTTTTTAAACGACGATTTGGAAAACTTTTTTAAATCGTAAGCGGTTCAAGTGTAATGTCATCCCCTTGATGGTGATTGTTTTCATTATGGACGCTGGGGTCTGACGATAGATAGTTTAATGCTGATTTCAAAAGTGTGGTGAACATCTCAAAAATTGAGGATAAAAATAGTAAAAAAGTGTTGGTACCTAATGTCTATAAGAAATCGGCGATTTTCTGTATTTCGCAAAAAGTGGAATAACTCAGAAACGAAGCCCCAAAAAGAAAATTCCAATGAGGCCTTTTCTGTTCCAAATTCAACCTAGAATCGGAAAAACCAATAAAAAAGGGGGGGTCAAGAGGAAACCGTAAGTTTTAATCAATGATTTGAGACATGGAAAAATAAAAATCGGACTTCCACAAAAAGTGGAATAACTTAGAAACGAAGCCCCAAAAAGAAAATTTCAAAGAGGCATTTTCTGTTCCAAATTCAACCTAGAATCGAAAAAAGCAATAAAAAAAGGGGGCTCAATAGGAAACCGTCAGTTTCAATAAATGATTTGAGACCCTAAAACATGGAAAAATAAAAATCGAACTTTTGCATCATGAAGCTGAGTTGAAATACTATAAAAAAAGGTCCAGTTCAATTTTTCGATAGCTCGCACCGTAAGGCTGTAATTTTCCGATGGGCCCGTTTAGATGGGACACCCTGTATATTAAATATATAATAAAATAAATAAATAATATATATAATAAAATAATATATATTAAATATCTATTTAATAAATATTTTAGTTGGGTAGGGGGGGGGGGGGTCGTGACGGGCACCCCTGCATATTAGATACTGTCAGAGTAGTTGCGTAACTTGAGGTCATAACAGGGTGAAAGGTACCTAATGCTCTATGGCCAGCAGATGAGATCAAACCAAAAAGGTTTGATAAAAACTAGTAGAAAAACCAACTAAAAATGTATAAATTTTGCACAACTAATTTCATCTTAACATTTTAGTTGGTTTTTTAATTTTTTTTTTTGTTCAAACTTTTTAGTTTGATCTTACCTGCTGGCCATACAGCAATTTACCTTCCACCCTGTTATGACCTTAAGTTACTCAAATCCTCTGACTGTGTCTAATATTGACACAGTAGTATCCTTGAACCCTGATGAAGGTATTAAATATACCGAAAGCTCGGCAATAAGGTAGTTTCATTCAGTTCAGACCCATATATTTCGTAGGTAGGTAGAGAATAGGTCGTAAAGTATATTACAATCCTGTATTACTCCTTCATCTTGAACTCGGTTTTCCTACCGGCGTCGCCTGGGTGTGCAACTTCGTAACTAAGGAAAAACCTGACATGAGTCGAACTTTTCACGTCAAATGTGGATGAGGAGGGTTCACGCTTAAAGAACTTTCAATAACAAATTCAACGATACCAAATCGATTTCGGTGGGTTGAGCCGAGCAGTTTTTATTCGTAAAGATACTTACTCAACAATGATATTCAAAACGCTTTATTAACTGCAGCAGTTTTGGTTGGGAATAGCAACTAAGTTTATATTGAGTTGTTACATTGAGGGGACGTTGGCTGATAAATTGATTAGGTAAAGCTGAAACTTGATTGCTGAAATGTTAATTGAAGCCTTTTTGAACTGCTGGGTAAAATGTAAATACTCTAAACTGTTTATTTTTCTGGAAGTTTGAAATTTTGCTTCCGATTTCGCTAGGGAGCGGAAGCTTTGTTTTCACTTTCGTAATGAAAAACATTTTTGTTCTCCAAAATTTCCACTCCCATTTTGCCTTCCATGGCCTCCTGAAAAAATTTGGTTTTGTGTCTGTCTGTCTGTCCACATTTCCTTGCCACAGCCATAACTGCCTCAATTTTGATTGGATTTTAATGAAATATTCGGGAATAGTGTGGGTTTAGCCCTAGATGGTCCCCTATTAGTTTCATCATGATTGAATAAGCGGTATGCGGTAAGCGCACGCGAATGAGTGAACGTCATTCTCTTGTGATAGTCATAAGTCCGTCAATGCTGAACAGATTTTAGTCAGGTTTCAGGGATGATGCGGGAAAGATCCCTTGAAGTCCCTTACGACATTCATCATGATTGAATCAACTGTGCGCATGCGCGAGCGTTTGTCATTTTATATTTCCTTACCACAGCCGTAAAATCCACAATTTTGATTGGATTTCAATGAAATTTTCAGGAATGGTGTGAATTGAGCCCTAGATGGTCCCCTATCAGTGTCATCATGATTGAATCAGCGGTACGCTCAGCGCATGCGTGAACGTAATTTTCTTGTTGATGCTACGTTGAAGCCACGAGGAAGCTTCTGTGCCATGTCCTTGGCAGTGTATTTTGTTTTATTATTTTCAATGATGAACCTTTGTAATCGACCAATTAAAAATAAATAAATTAAAACCCCTGAAAATTTTTTGGTTTACGTTCCAAGATGCGTTTACGTTCCGCCGTCCGCTGCTTTTCCAGGAAAATACTAGACCAAACTATATCAAACTTGTGTTAAAAATCACATTTCACATTTGGGGTCTAGATGGTCCTAGAAGCTTGGCATCAATTTTTATCAACCCTAAAGGGTTGTATTAAAGGGCCAAACATTTCAAAAATCGAGGTCTCGAAAAATGTCTAAGTATCCAACAGTAATCATTTTTTGCTTGTCTATGATGAATTTTTTCTCCAAAGAATCGATTAAAACCACCCACAACGCTGGTACGTTGAATAGTTTGCTTTCCCTAAGGGCTTGAACGTAGAAAAAAAAAAAAAAAAAAAAAAACATTTGAATTTCTAAGCGCGAGAACATAGAGAAATCACGCGCTGCTAGCGGATCTATGAATAAACAGTCAAGCTGATAATTCCACGAACGGTCGCTAGAGTAATACTGGAATAAATAAATAAAAATTGCCTTGTAAATATCAGCTGATATAATGCCAATATTGGAATTATCAGGTGATATAGGTACCTAGTTCCAATGGAATTTATTATAAACGTTGCGAAATCCAGTTGTCCGTGTGATGTACCTACTATTGAAGTATTGGTACCTACCTAAATGCTAAATTTAATCTCTTTAAATTGCTCCCAAGTCTACCTATAACATAGCGGGTTTTCAGTGTCGAGAGATTTTAAAATTGTGGTCTCCACTAAAATCAAACGGGTGTTTTTTTTTTACAGTGGTAAAATTTCCACTCGCATTTTCGTTTTAGACTACACCTATTCTGAACAACTTTCATTCCGTGTCTTTCTCTCTCTATCTCTGTGTGTGTGTGTGTGTGTGTGTGTATCTGTGCATGTCCGAAAATCCTTGTAACAAGCTTAATTTCCACAATATTCAACCGGTTCTTATGATATTTTCATGGTGAAGATGGTCCCCTATGACTTTCATTGTTCCCAAATCAATATTTCACTCGGCGCATGCGCAAACGTAAATTCCATCAAGCATAATTTTCTCACGCCCCCGTTGTCCGATCTCGCTCAAATTTGGAGGATAAGTGGAAGAGGTTAATTTAAGCATTCTCTAGCAATTTCAACATAATCCTATCATTAGTAGCCACTGCGCATGCGTGAATATGTATTCCTTTTAAACGAGCCTAATTTCAACAGTTTTCATCCGATTTTGATGAAGTTTTCAGGGAATGTACGGGTTAGGCTGTAAATGGTCCACTATCAATTCCCTCAAACCATTTCTTCATTTCGCACATGCGCAAACGTAAATTCTATCAGGCATAATTTTTCTACGCCCTAGTCGTCCAATCCCACTTTTTGATTACATTTTCTGGCAATTAGTGGGTTAGGCTGTAGATTGAACCCTATCAATTTCATTTTTCTCAAATCATTACTCCATTCTGGGCATTTTCCCGTTTTTTAAACATCTTTACTGTGAAGCGTAAAAATGCGGGGGTCTTGGAACTGTAGGTAAGTGTAAACCCTTCTCGGAGGCACGATGCGCCATGTTCTGATCATGTATTACATACGGGGTTTAATAATTATAGACCAATGATCTGCGTAGAAGGGCTATCTAACACAGAAATAATAAATCATTGTGTAATAATTTGCAGTGCTTAGGAGTCGTAGTCCGGTGGCCGAGCGTTAAAAATAGCAAATGCTTGGGCCGAATAGAAAGTAATCGGTTCTGGGGAACTATACGAAATCCGTCGTTCCAGTCGAAACGAATCTAACTGAAATGGTTCATAATTATGCACTATGGTAAGTAGGTAGGTACCTCAACCTGCTAGTCTTCTGGGACACTCCTCGCTACTAAAATCTATTAACAAACTATAATAAACCATTAAAATAGCGTCTGATAAAGAAGCAAACATTATTTAACAAAATTTTATGCACTCAGGTCACAACAAGGTAAATTAAATCCACTTTGTGGTGGATCAGAATGAAGAGATTGCGGAGAAAGAGAAATTTGAGAACGCCAGAACGGAACTGGAACGGGAGCGGTATGTAGTGCAGCTTCTTCCGATTTCCCGTTCACGCTAGGTACATGGATGTTTCACTAGTAAAATATCTCCTCACCGTTCAGTTCACGTTCTTTCTTTACTCAAATCAGTTTAGTTATTCCGCTACTCGATAATTTCGTCTTTATTATGATTTCTTTCAGTTTTGTTAACAACAAGAAACATTTCTTACATCATCCATAAATGCTGAACGACCTGAAATATAATAAAATATTTTTTCAAACTGATTAAGTATTTCTACAAGACCATCCTGTTCCGAGGTGGAACGGGTTCCTCGGAGCGGCCCCGGTTGGAACGCCCTATCCCTAACGATTCAACTTAAGATGCTGAACTTTGGAATGGGATCCCTCTGGATGTGGTTGGGTATTTACATATTATTATTTATAGGTAGGTATGTATAACGAGAATAGTGCCGTTGGTACCTGTATTCTTGGATCTGCATTAGGTTTCGTTTAAAACATGAAACAAACATGCGGGATTCTCATTCCGTGGATTTGAACATCTAAAAATCTCGTTATGTTACATTCACATCTTTGGCTCTATAGATCCGACATGCGGATGATGAACCCTTTCTCTAATGACATACCTTCAATAATTAGTACCTACTTTCGGCTTATCGAGCGAGAGAGACAAAAGGACGCGAGACAATCGTTCCATCTCATTAATTAAGACTATTGAAATTGGAACAATCCGTCAGATCATTAGAGGTCTGGTTTAGGTAGGTAGGTACCTACCTACCTATCCACCTCCGGACGTCAACCTCTCGGAACAATGTCAAGTTCCCGCCTTCTCGCTTCACAAATAACGACATTCACTAGGAGGATATAGAGTTAGCAAATTATCTATTTAGCTAACGGGCAATTGTATTTGATTCCAAAATTTTTGTAGAAGATGAAGCTACTGCAATGGCCAGAATTGCACTTTTCCTCACCCCTTTCCACACAGCACCAAGCGTACTAAAATGTAGTTTTTCGGTGTTTTCCAGGTTAGTGCTGTGTTGGTTGGTGGTCATCAATAAATGAACGTCATTAACTACGCGATTCAGCATGAAAAAATACCGAAAAATCATGTATTACATGTGGCAATCTTCAGAAACTCAGTAGCTATATAACAATCTTTGCACTTTTAGAGCGGAATTGCGCCCCTTTGCACACACTCAAAAAATCGAGTGGGGGTATTTTCTTCATGAAATTTCCCGTAGAATTCGAATCTTCAATAAAAAATGGGGCTTCTCCATTTAAAAAACGAAGTTGATGTAATTTTCGCATGTCCGCGCAAAACGCGATGTCGTAATTTTTTAAATTTACGAAAAAAAAATTGTGAAAAATAATGTTAGTCTGATTTTTTTTTACTTCTACAATTAGAGAAAATTGAGGGGCCCCCGGGAGGGGCTATCTCGTGGACCACCCTGTATAGTGAAATACTGTAGGACGCGTAGTTTCAATGATGCAGGCAAAAAACAAAGAAAATTCCCAAAATGTGAGGTTTTTAGGTTCCCGGTAAACAAGTTAAGTTGTCCCGGTAAACATTTTGTTGGATTCGCTTAGCTTCGCACTACTGGGATGCCTGGATACCATTAAAGTTTAGAAACATCACATCACCTTTTGCAGCAACACCCCTTAAGATGCCTAAATTGTATGGACAGAGGAAACCAATTGTAGCTGCTGTTATTTGCGTTTTATCTAATTATTTCACTAAATGTTAGAATGTGTTGAGTGGATAAGATAAAATAAATAATATTGATTACCTACATCTAAATTCATTTGGAGACCTCTCTCTGTCATTTTCTATTGTGCAGGTAACTGTACCTACTAAAGAACAACATACCTAGTAAGGTAAAGGAACCGACTGATAGCACTGCTCCAGTTGATGGCACTTCCCTAGATTTCTGGCTAAAATAAGGATTCTAGCGAGGTGCGAAAGGATATGAGCAGCCGTAAAAATACGTCAGGACCCTTGGAATAATTTTCAAACATTTCCAAAACAGTTGGTGTTACTGTGTATTATCATAGAGAAATAGAAACCAGCAACACTGGATCATTAGTAAGACGGGATCAATTCTTAGGCGGCTTTCACACTGGTTAGACACGAGACATCAGACCAGTAGACACCCGACTTGAAACATAAGACAAGTTCTTTCACACACAAGAGACATAATATGTGCTGTTTGTATTTAGTCAAGTTAGCCATCTTGTCGGTAGTGTTATCACTCAAAATGAGTTCATCATCAGATTACGAGTTATTAATTGCTGTAGTTATAAGGAGGAGAAGAATGCTTCGCAGGACTCGACTGTGGACAGGAACACAGCCCGTATGTGTTGTCCGAAGAACTTCTATCTCACCCACGGAAGTTCCAAGCCTACTTAAAGATGGAGATACCAACTTTTGAGAAGTTGTTCAATGTAATAGAACCAGCTCTTCGGAAGAAGGATTCCAATTTTAGAAGAGCTGTAACTGCGAAAGAATGGCTGCTGATATTCCTCAGGTTAGTAATTATTAGAAAGAGGTAGTAGGAACAGGTAGTTATTAGAAAAGAGGAGTAGAGTTAGAAACGAGGTTCGAGTATCAACCCTCTGTTTATGGAAGCGAAGAACTGGACACAAACTTAAAAATGTGAATCACAACGACTAGAGACGCCTGTTTTGAGGGCCTGGAACCCAGGGACGCCTGCATTGCAGATAATACTAACCCACAATGCCATGAGACTTGCCCCGAATTCCAACCTGCCGGATCTCTTCAGACACATGTTTCAAGAAGACATGAAGTACGTGTCTCTTTAGTGCGAAAGCTCTTATACATTTCAATGGGTTGGATTTGGAAGAAGAGTGTCGCGTGTCTACTGGTCTGATGTCTCGTGTCTAACCAGTGTGAAAGCCGCCTTAAAGTGCCTGCTAAGAAGTGGTAAGTTAAAAATGTGATTTATACACTTCCTTCCTATGGTTGAAATTATTATTTCTCATGTACATTACCAACTAATGTTCAGTTAATGTAAAAAAAACTACATTCATTTGTCAAATACCATTAAAAATAGGGCAAAAAGAGAAAACATTTAGAACCATCAGTATGTTTTAAACGCAAACCCCATTGATTTTTTGGGCATTTCAAGTGTTTTATCGTTTTATAGGAGATGTCTGCTCGCGGGAAAGGCTCGCTGTTTCAGTACAGTGAAGACGACATGATCAAGGCCAATAAGACGTCAAAAATGGGATGAAAGATGCGTAGAATCCAAAACGCTGCAAATTATTACAGAAAGGTTTATTATTTCTGTATTAGATAGCCCTTCTTCGCAGATCATTGGTCTATAATTATTATTATACATCTAGTAAATGATCAAAACTTGGCGCATCGTGCCTCTCAAAAGGGTTCACACCCTTACAGCCCTAGACCCCACAATTTTACAGTTTATAGTAGGTGAATGTTGAAAAATTTTCAAAAAATGTCAAAACGACAAAACAAAAAACTTGGTAAAACGGCAGGTCGAACAGGAAAGAAATTAGCCTCAGAGGCCCCATAAGCTATTCAGTGATCCTCCGAACCTCGTAATTGTTTTTGATGTGAGCTTGTGTAACTGTGTATAATATCCTTAATTGATTTCGCTTATTTTTGATGAACGAAGTGAATCCCCACTTTGACTCTGCTGGCATTTATCCGTTTGCGTGTGGGTGTGCGTATGTGTTCCGCGCTACAGGCCGCAATGGGGCTCCGTTGCACAAACTGAACTGAACAAGAGGTTGCCGTCCACATGAGGAATACCTCGCATGGTAAAAGGGGGTCCTGGTTGGATTGTCGAAATTTAACATTCAAAATGCTGTATTTCTCATCTTCTTGTGTAAGGTTTTTGAACACAATACAAAACGTTGAGGTCATGCAGCATGATCATGAGCGAATTTTTGTAAACTTTCGTATTAGGAGTAAATTAATTCATGTTTTTATGAACTTTGTGCACTTACAGAACAAAGAAGTTGTTAACTACTAATTTTATGGCGAAAAAACTTTTTCTAAATATTTATCAGCTGGATATTTAAAAAGAGATTTTGCATTTTTAGCTTTTTTGTAGTTTTAATCGATTTTTTAGGACATAATGATGAAATTTAAGTACCTACATTTTTAAGCATAATTTTGTTTACATTTTTGAATGTTCTAGATTGTACTTGACAAACTTTATTTCAATTATTGTATTCGCCTAAAAATATGTAGGTAGGTATTTAATTATGTTTAGTAGTTCTTTGCGATCTATAGTGATTTTTTCAGAACATTTATTTTAAATTTGAACAATGCTTGATTTTTTGGCGCAAAAACGGAATTTTCATCTCAAACCTTTGGAGGGTTATCGTCAGGAATGAACCATATATAACTCAATAATATACTTTAAGAATGCTCGTTAAAATGTTTGCTGCAGTTTAAAGGTTGTGGGAGTAAGTGTATTTACGCCAGAATTGTGGATAAAGTAGCAATAACTTTTTTTTACAAAGGTCCCAGGAGAGCACCTCCCCCCCCCCCCTCCTCTGGATCCGCTCAGGATGGGTTACCTACTAATCAAGATATTTTTACGTAAGTTCGTGAATCTTTTTTGTTGTTGTTTGGGAGTTGCTTGTATACATTCATTTTAGGTATAATGGAGGGGGTACATTCAATAAAATCATGTTCAACGATATTGTCACCAAAGTCATATGCAAACCAGACATAGGGGCATCACTGCATGCATGCCTTATCAGTATGTTTGAATATCGTCGCACGTTTTTTCACCTCGTTACTAACGTTTCAGATTCTCCCTGAATTTTCAGTTGAGCGAGCACCCGAGTCGGAAAATCTTTTCATGATGGTCGTTGACCTTGGTGCGTAGGATTTAGTACGTGATCGCTAACGGAAATCAGTCGGGTGCAGTGGGTGTCGCCGTAGGAGAACGACCTTGCATATAAGGGAAGAAGCTGAGAACTAGTTCCTAGCAAGGACACTCCTACACGGTTTTCGTCCCGACTTCATCTCCACTTAGTGCCAATTCTTTATACCTAATCCACGAGACGCTAAAAATACAGTTCCAGATTGGCAGGCGCCTGAAAATAATTATTGGGGAATCAGCTCGCCAAGGTTAAACGGATTACTTCTCGCAGATATAGCAGGTCTTTCCTTTATTTTCGGGATTGAGATGTTTTAACCCTACGGGGTAATCGACAACCTATTTATCCATGCCAAAAGTTGGCAGGTGTTTTACCAAGTACACGTACAAAATAGTTAGATACCCATACGTTTACTTTAGAAAAGGTATAAGTATATTGCAATTATAGGTTTCAAACCAGTGGATTGACTAATCAGGAGACTCGCATCAAATTCTGGAAAATTGTTTTAGTATTCCGTGCATCAACCCCATTACTCCATCACTCTCTCACCCCCACAATCACCTCACTCAATCATCGTCGAACCAAATCTCGTCTGCTGAAGATGTTAAATTTTTTTTTCCACTATAGTAATATCGAATTCTGAAAATTTTCAAGAATATTGAAAATGGTGTCTGTGTTTTGACCTCCAGTTCAGCAAGCCATATCTGATTTCGTACATATTGTTTCTTAAAATACAGACACAACTATCATGGAATTAAATCAGTAGAAACCTGCATTCTTATGGGAAGCAATTTGATCAGAGTGGAATGTAGATTTTTAGTGTGGTATATGATCAAACCAATTGTCGAGAAATCGGTGGGTAAAATACTTCAAACATCGGGCAGAGTCACCAGGTGACGGAGGTCAGCCTACCTATAAATATTATTCTTTTCGAACTTGCTCCCCACTCATGTTTGGACGGACTGGCTTGTCGTGAAAATGGTGATTTTGTGCTTGAGGAATTCCCCCCATTTTTTTTTTGTATTCAATATCCAATCGTATTTTTGTAGAATTCTTGTTTTCATTGATTTTGGCAAAGCTGCAAACCCTTTTCGTTCGTATAGATTTTTTCGGACATTGTGGCATCCCTTGTGGGGATCATGTTTTTCCTACCCCGATAGTTCCACGAAATTTTGAGGTTAGGATTTGTAATTTTGGGCTTCCAGGTTAGAATATCGAGGTTTTTCTCAAGCTATCCATAGTATCCATATGTGTTATTTTGAATTCTCAGTACGTTTCGCGACCTATTATGTACTTTCAGTTGGAGATTGAGAGGAGCCAAACCAGTTGACGAGTGAAATACAATGATTTGTGGAATTAGTGGACTAATACCTCGTTGAGTGATGATTTGTAGCGATTTCGTAAAATAAATATAATAAATTTCATACAAAGTTTTTAACACGCGGTAGCCCAGTAAAGAAAGGGTTTTCTAAGGACAAGACACCAGAAGTTTTTTGTTCAACTTTTCCTTATGTTTGTCGGGTGCTGAATCCGTTTTTGAGGTTCGCCTCCTGATTCGGTGTGGTGTATGTTCAAAATTTGGAGAAAATCTCGAACATTTCCAACTTTTTTCAGTTCTTTGCTTATATCTTGAAAAATACGCAATTTTCGAAAATTGACATTATTATGACATGCAAAGTAGACAAATTTCCCTACAAAATGCACTAGTTAAATTCGAAATTCGCACCACCAAAACTGGTGCTACAACTTGTTGAAGCCCCAGACGTACATTCACGAAGCAATCGCTTGAGAGATTTTCCTTGATTTCTCTCGCTTTAAGATAGAGAGGTTTGTCGAAGGTTAAAATGGCGATTTGCTGTCCTAAGGATTTCACTGTTTCCCTACGTTACTACACATCAAGCTGTAAGTATAGTGTTGTAATCACTTGGAGAAAAATTAATAAATGGCTGGTAACCAATGAATGTGATTTCATAAGGCAGTTATAGGTACAGTGACAAACTTCAAAAATTGTTAGCTTCGAAAAAGTGAAAAAATTCCGACACTGACAAACGGCAGTGCCCTTTGTTCATATTACTGCAAAATAGAACCGATAAAGTTTGTTCACATTAAATTTTACTTCTTCAGCCATTCTTCTTCTACTGCGCTGACATGACGTGAATAGTTAGTTACCTGTACATACTCTGTGTAGTGGTCCTTCAATGGCGTTCGGTATTTCATTACAACTGATTATTTGTGGAAGAAACCAGAGGAAAAGTGAGTTCAAACTTAGTAATGGGCGCTACCGAATTTCTAAATGGTAATTTTCAACTATTGGTGGTGCGAACTTCAAAGTTAACTAGTGCATTTCATAGAGAATTTTGTCTACTTTAAATCTTATGATGATGGCAATTTTCGAAAATTGCATTGTTTTCAAGATATAGCAAAAAACTGAAAAAAAGTGGGAAAATTTTCAGATGTTTTACCATTTTTGAACATATGCCACACTCGGATCAGGGGGCAAACCTTAAATTCTGATTCAGCACCCAAAAAACATAAGGAAATGTTGGGAAAAAAATGTCTGGGGTTTTGTCCTGAAAACGCCCTTTTTGAAACTTTGGTTGCTGAACTATGGAAAATATGGACTGAAGTAGGTATAGGTCTCTATCGTGTTTAGTCTGAAGACCAACAACCCAGGTCACTATGGTGAGAAGGATCCTTTGCTGTAATGTGTGACTCCTAGAGTCAGTATCAGTACTAGGTAGTAATAGCTTTGGAACCTCATATATAACTCAGGCTCACGTAAGGCTCACCTCGTGAGTCAGTTTGAATTGAGGCCATTGCGCAAGGGGCTCCCTCGACTGGTTCTAATGTCGCAACTGTTACCAGAAGTGGGCCCCCGCGCCTCGGGCCCTCGCAAGCCATCTCTTCTCGGCGGCCCCGCTCCGATTACAGTGCCAACTTTGATCAGATGGACACGAAAATAGCCGATCGAGTACAAGTAGTGTTACCCACCAGATTACCTACTGATAGAATCTCGGATTCACCCCATATATATACAAGTAAGTAGTAAGTGGGTACGTTTGGACCAACTGAGAGAAAACTAACAGTAAAATATTTAAAGTGAAAACTAACAGTAAAATATTTAAAGTGAAAACTAACAGTAAAATATTTAAAGTGACACCAAACAGTAAAATATTTAAAGTGAAAACTAACAGTAAAAACTTTTCAACACAAAACATCAGAACCAGTGACTTTTTCTTTTTGGGCGGTAAGTTAAAAGAATATTTTTTCCCCATTAGAAACTTTAGTGAAACTCTAAAAAATTACAGTAGGTTTTAATTTTTAATGACATGTATCACTAAAAATTGTATATATTAATTATACCATCAGCTCATTCTGTAAACTCTATACAATGCATTTTATTACCATTTTTAAGTGTCACTTTACCTTTATAGATCAATTTATATTTGTCTTTCACGAGTGTTTCTAAATCCCCCTCTTGGTTAAATCTATTTTTTAAAAAATGAATTGGTAACAATATGTTGGTAAACCCACCCTCCAAGTCTACCGCTATAGTTTCGCCAAATTTAGCTTTCACCTTTTCCGCTTTAAGGATCACATAAGGTTTGTTACGTTTCAAATCATTAAACGTACTAAATTCGCTCCTACCATTGATTCTTTCCAAAAATTTATCGGCCATCTTTTATTATAAAACCCCATTCCTTTAACTCATCGTTTCAATTTTAAAAGTTGCCACAAAAACATCAGACCAAGTGACTTTTTCATTTAACGACTTGAATCCCTGTTAATGATCCAAACGTACCCGTTTACTACCGATTTTTATATAAAGAGTTTCTTAAATGTTTACGTTTAATATCCCCAAGGTAAAGTATCGATAATATCGGTTTCTTTGTTTTCCATTATATTTCGTTTATCATATTGAAATTTAAACTCTTTTTCCACTTCTTTGTTTACTAATGTTTTATCTTTTACATTTCGAGTAATCATGTTATATTTTAGCTTAACGCTGTTTATTTCTTTTATTAACATTTTATTCATAGCTTCTCTATTTAATGATTTACCGTTTTGATAATTCAAAGTAAATCCTTTAACTTTCATAGTTTCTTTTCCTTGATTGGTTATATAAGCGTAACTCTTGGGGCCCGTACTAATCCATTCTACAATGTGATTATTTTTTCCCAATTCATCAGTCCACTCACCCAACATACAGCCAGTTTTTACAGAATTTTTCCCATCATCAATATAAACAATACTATCTGTATCATAATAAACAACATTCTTTCCTATTTTATCAAGCATATCATATAATCTTAATCTTGCATTGGAAGTGGTAAAAGCAGCTACAAAAACGTTAGTTGAAAAACTATCTTCGATGTATTGATTCAAAAATTTATAAGATATTTGCACGATATTGTCATTCAGAAATTGGCATGAACCAATTTCTAGTCTGTCATCTAAAAGTATATCGTACCATCTTGTTATATCAACAACATATTCAGATTGTGACATGTTCAATCTTTGCCCAAACTTTCCCCACAAAGAATTCAAACAAATCTTTGCTACTGCTCTTCGTCCAGGATTTGGTTTAATACTTTCTTTTTCTAAATCTATATCGAGACTTCCTTTAACGCTTTTTATATATTCTTCAATAGTTTCAAAGTCGCTTTCCCACGGGCTAGTCTCTAGTTTTATTTTCATAAATGTTTTTACATATTCTTTGAACAATTCATTACTTTTTTCTTTGAAATGCCATACTTCGTAAATTTCTTGAATCTTATAACCTTTTTCAATAGCTTTATTTACTTCATCTGTAGTCCAAGTATCAACCAGAGCTCTTTCATTTTCATCGTGTGAACAAGTATTACATTTATCTACAAAACATTTTTCGCATAAAATAAATAGAAGTTTATCTCTTTTGATCGGTAGAACTGGGTGATATAATTTTTTAGGAGGTAATATCTTACATTTGATTAAACCGTACCAATTTTCATCATATTTCTCAGGTTTATGAATTTTTGTTGGATGACCTAAGGGATAATAATCGAAATATTGAACTGTTGGAT
The DNA here is from genome assembly GCA_030762985.1 of Adelphocoris suturalis. NCBI lineage: Eukaryota > Metazoa > Arthropoda > Insecta > Hemiptera > Miridae > Adelphocoris > Adelphocoris suturalis. Next base: position 116,435,118 of record CM061041.1, on the reverse strand, counting down.
ACAAACTACAAACATCGATATATCTTAATTTTTTATTTACGACTTTCAATTTACTAGCATTGGTTCTGCCACCAAAAAATGCGTCTCTAGGATTTAATGGTTCCACTATTACGTTTCCACTACTTTTTACTGCTGCTTTACCCTCTTTCGATTTAATCCAGTTACATTCCCACATTTCTACTAATTGGTATCCAACATCAATGATTTGTTTACTCCTTTCCTTCGTTTTTTCATACAAGTCTCCCATAGATAGATGATTTACATTATTGGGAGTATTTTCATGAAAACATGTAGGACAGCCGTGCCAAAAACACCCGTGATACTGATAAACCGTGTTAGTAATTTGATCAAAACCATCAACTTTGGCACCACAAACAGTTACTTCCCCTCCATTCAATGCGTGCTGTACATTTTTAAAAGTATTCAGCCAAGTGATAGATCCTTTGCTAAACATTTCCTTTCTGTCCTCTTTGATACTTGCTATCGTATTTTCCTGTAAATATAAGGACCGAAAAATGGCCATGCAAACACTCGCTATAGTTAAATATTGGAAAGGATCGATATTAGCTATGTCTAAAAATTGCTTCCTAAATTCAATACAACCCCTTCGCAAAATATCGACATCTGATTCACAATATTCTAATATTTCTTTCTGAAAGTCGAATATATAATTTTCCTTTACTTTTTCAGCGTGCCATTTCAAAAATGCTTTTCTTACTTCGGGTTTCATTGAATCAGCCCCATAAAATTTAGTATCAGGAATTGGACCAACGTAATTTTGATTATCTCGAGTATTGAAATAATGGGGGAAATATCCTTTTTTTAGTTCTGTTAATCCGAACGTTTTTGGAAAAGCAGATAACGGAGATGCAACGAAGTTAGAACTATCGATTATTCTTATTATTCCTTTAATTTCTAATAACATTAGTTTAGTTCCATTATAAATAGTGTAAGGTTTCAGAGTATTTTCGACGCAGTATTTCAGAATGAATTGAGAATCATATCCTTTTGCATAATGTGCTATGGCAGTGTACCCTTTGTGTTTACTTGAAATCAACCACTCGCAAAATTCCTCATTAGTTTTGAATACGAATTTAGTACCATCGTGGTAGTGAGCTATAACAAGATTTGCTTCATGGGTTCCTGTTTCCTGCATTGCTTCATAATCAAATGTTATGTATTTTTCGGTGTAAGTACATTTTTCTGCTGTGATATCAGAACGATTATTACAAGTACAAGGTACTGTACAATACCCACCGTTTGATCGTCTTGCTAACATAAAACATTCATGACCACCTATATCGTCGAATATTTCTTGACAGTTTCGACATTTTCCAGAACCACATCTATGTTCGTCGGTTCTTTTGCAAATTTTCCCGCAGTTTAAACATTTATAGATTATTTTACAAACTTCTTTATGATTTTTAAAGCAATTATCATTATAACAATAACGGTTACAATCGTTACAGAATATTTTATTTTTATCTTTTTCATCGTGTTGTATTTGTTTACAGAGTGTACAGACATCTTTATTTCTAGTCTTTTTGCATTCATGTTTCTCTTTATTATTATAGGGAGTATCACAATTTTTACAGTAATATGAGGAGGCGTAAAAGGCTGCTACACTATTAATAACATCAAAATGATTCCCATCTTTATAAAGATAAATTATAGTATCTTTCTTTTCTCCTTCGTAAATAACGGTATTGAAATTTTCGGCGCAGATAACTTTAACTTGAATGTCTAATAATTCTTCAACAACTTTGATATCTTGCAATGTGAAACCTTCCTCGGTGTATGAACCCATTTTTTCGCAAAGTTCTTTAGCTAAATCTAGTTGAATTGGGCGGCCCATTCTTATATGTTTTACATCAATTTCTGAGAGTTTCCGATTGAAAATATCCTTAGTATGATAAGTTAACGCGGTAATTATGGCTCTTGGACAGCATAAGTTATCAACATTTTTAATTTGAGTGATACATTTTTTTGTGTGTTTACTCTCAGTCAAATTTAATATTTTGACACCTTTTGCTCCTCTCGGTAAATTGATGATTTTAATGTGAAACGTAGTATTTGTTATGTCAACGTGTTCGTTTGAACTAATAATGTTGCTTACGTGTTGGGTAAATTCTTTAGCTTGTATACGAGATAAAACGTTTGATTTACTACTTAAATCTTTCGATATATCATGGTGAAAATGAGGGTTTTGGGCAACGATCATAATTTTATCCCCGGTTTGGAAATTAGATTTTTCTTTAGCCAAATTTAACATAGCAAATACAGCTTTTTCGACTTGTATGATATTAGATAATTTTATACAATAATCGATTTCTGTAGTTTTAAATTTTTTAATGTATCGAGATTTAGTTTCTATAATAGTAAAAGGAGATTTTCGTTTTTCTTTGTTTTCATTAACCAAGTCATCGTCGAAATTGAACATTTTTCCTGTTTTTACTTTAAATGCATGCCCTTGTGGGTGCATTAGATGTTCGATGATATTGATTTTTTTATTCGGTTTTTTAATTTTAATATGTTTTTCTTTAGCTATTTCGCGTAGTTCTTTAACAGTTAGTTTTTCTAGATCACTTTTCTTAAAGTATACATTTTTAATATCATTTAAAGCTGTAATAAGATTATTTTTCTTCATTTTATAACCACCTTTTAAATTGTAATCTTTCGCTTCATTTCTCAAATCTTTAACTCTGAATCCTTTCTCAACGACTCTTTGTTGAGGTTTAAGAGTTTGGTTAGGGTCATTTTTTAGATGGAATGGTGCTTTTAAATGACGAGCCCAGTTTTTATATGTAATTTTTCGATCACATTTTTCACAGATTTTATCTGCATATCGTTTTTTAATAGTATCTTGCATTTTTATTATAGTAGGGGTTCTTTTAACTAACCCTTCATTTTTTTTCGTATCGTTCATTTTTATAATAGAAAAAACTTTTTTAATGGAAATTTTCCATTAAAACAATATTTACTGTTTAAAACAATATTTACTGTTTAAAATATTCTGTGCATTCAAAACAAATGTAGCCGAACTCAAACCTCATAATTTTGCTGCAAACGTTAATATTTTTGAAAGGAGTAAAATTTAGAATGTTTTCAGTTAGTTTATTTTTTCCATTGAGAAAGTTACATTTCACAGTTGGTAAATCTAAAAACTGATGGTACTTCCTCACGAAATAATCAGTCAGTTCTCCAGATTCAGACACTTCCCTCCACTCAGTCTTGGAAAGACAATTTCCATCTTCGAGTTCTCTTAACGATTTAAAGTGTTCCATTTTATATTATAGAAAAAAACTTTTTTTCCTATAATAAATAAAGAGATATGGGTTTAAACGACGAAGCATTAGATTTATGTAACAAATATGGAGGTTTCTGGGTTTTTGTAAAGACACCCGCATTTAAATTTTTTGAAAAATACCATTACGAACTACCAGAGATTTTACATGAATTGGAGGAGTATAGATATTCTAAAAGGTCGTTGAGAGAACGTTTATTTGGTGTCGATGGTGAACCACCACTCCGTACAAAGGAGCAAGTAAAGACATACCTTGATGAAAAAGAGATTTGGGTTCCTAAAAATGCCACAGAACAACAACTTAGAAAAATGGCTTATGCTGATGAAAAATTCGAAATGAAGAAGTACTTTGAGAGTCGTTTTCCATTTTGCTAGAATGGGGAAAGAGATTTTATTTTTTAATGATGTAATCATTAAAAAATTATTTAGCTTTTATATTCCCATCCCAAAGATTCGAATATAGTTTTACATATTACGTCTCTTTCTATTTTACGATCTAGAGATTTTACAGTAAGAAAATCTCCTTCGTCTATTTTATGATTATGTCTCAATAATAGTCTATATAAAATAAACTGCAAATTTATAAAATTTTTTCTTTCAGAATTTGAAAAAATTTCAGAGTATTTTTTAGATATTTTTTTGAAATCGTCGACTAGAATGTTTTCCAGATGTCTTATATCGTTTAGTTTTTGTCCAGTTAAATTTGCGTGTATAAGTACATAATCGTTATAATGTTTAGTATATCCCAATTCTTTTAGTAAATAAATAATGTGAGATTTTTTTACGTTAGCAAATTTCTCACACCGAGATTTATTCGGATCGTCTGTAATTATTCTATGAACTATCAATGCGTGTTCGAGGTCTGAATAAATTGTGGGATTTATAAAAGTATTTTGTTTTCCTTGATATTGTTTAATACATTTTTTAAAGTAACTAATACGATCATAATTATATTTTTTTACTGCGACATTATAAGATCTATTATTAAAATACATCTTTTCTATAACTTCTGAAAAACATACTTTACAAATTAAAATATCGTTTTCTTTTATAAAATCCTCGTCGTTTTCACAATTTTCGCAGAAATTTCTACTGTAATTTAAATTTAGTTTGTTACACGTTTTATCAGTAATGTTTAACTTTACAAAAATATTATACGGAATACAAGTTTTTACGACGTTTAAATAGTTATTTAATATTTTACATTTGTCTTTTTCCTTTTTGCGTATAGGCGTTTGTAAAATGGATAAAAATTTTTTTATCAAAGTAGCAGTTCTTTTTTTATACAACAAGAATATATGTTCACTAAATTGTAATTCGTCGATGATTGCCAAATCTTTTTTTACGTCGTTGTATATCCTACCGCCTAGTTTAGTGTAATCTATGGAGCTTAATATATTTTTTCTGTTTTTTGAATAGTTGTACATATCGATGTTCTTACGTAAAAACATTGATATAAAATTATCTACGTCAATTAAAATCATTTATCTTTAATTTTATATCGATGTTCTTTTAACTAACCCTCCAAATGAATAAGTCACTGAGTCTGATGTTTTTATGATAAAAAAATGTTCTAGTCAAATTACTCAATTTTTAAAAACTCTTAAAGTGGGGGGGCCAAATTGGCCCCCTCTTTAACTTTAAAGTCGAATACAAGTCGAGAACATTTAAAGAAGAGTTTTGAAAACTCTTAAAGAGGGGTCGCGAATCGCGACCCCTCTTTAACGTTAAAGTCGAATACAAGTCAATTTGATTTTTAACAGTAAATACCTCGTACCCGTCTACCAGACGGGTACGATGAAAGGTAAATACGAGTCAATTTGATTTTTAACAGTAAATACCTCGTACCCGTCGATTCGACGGGGGGTCCTATGTAAAGTCGAATACAAGTCGAGAACATTTAAACAAGAGCTTTCAAAACTCTTAAAGGTGGCGGCGATTCGCCGCCACCTTTAACGTTAAAGTCGAATACAAGTCGAGAACATTTAAAGAAGAGTTTTAAAAACTCTTAAAGAGGGGAGGCGATTCGCCTCCTCTTTAACGTTAAAGTCGAATACAAGTCGAGAACATTTAAAGAAGAGTTTTGAAAACTCTTAAAGTGGGGGGGCCAAATTGGCCCCCCCTTTAACGTTAAAGTCGAATACAAGTCGAGAACATTTAAAGAAGAGTTTTGAAAACTCTTAAAGAGGGGTCGCAAAGCGCGACCCCTCTTTAACGTTAAACAAGAATACAAGTCAATTTGATTTTTAACAGTAAATACCTCGTACCCGTCTACCAGACGGGTACGAGGTATTTACTGTTAAAAATCAAATTGACTTGTATTCTTGTTTAACGTTAAAGTGGGGGGGTCCAAATCGGACCCCCCCACTTTAAGAGTTTTGAAAGAAATTCTTTAAATGTTCTCGACTTGTATTCGACTTTAAAGTTAAAGAGGGGTCGCGAATCGCGACCCCTCTTTAAGAGTTTTAAAATCTTCTTTAAATGTTCTCGACTTGTATTCGACTTTAACGTTAAAGAGGGGTCGCGAATCGCGATTCGCGACCCCTCTTTAACGTTAAAGTCGAATACAAGTCGCGAACATTTAAAGAAGAGTTTTGAAAACTCTTAAAGTGGGGGGGCCAAATTGGCCCCCTCTTTAACTTTAAAGTCGAATACAAGTCGAGAACATTTAAAGAAGAGTTTTGAAAACTCTTAAGGAGGGGGGTCCGATTTGGACCCACCCTCTTTAACGTTAAACAAGAATACAAGTCAATTTGATTTTTAACAGTAAATACCTCGTACCCGTCTGGTAGACGGGTACGAGGTATTTACTGTTAAAAATCAAATTGACTTGTATTCTTGTTTAACGTTAAAGAGGGGTCGCGTTTCGCGACCCCTCTTTAAGAGTTTTCAAAACTCTTCTTTAAATGTTCTCGACTTGTATTCGACTTTAACGTTAAAGAGGGGTGACCAATTTGGTCACCCCACTTTAAGAGTTTTCAAAACTCTTCTTTAAATGTTCTCGACTTGTATTCGACTTTAACGTTAAAGAGGGGTCGCGAATCGCGACCCCTCTTTAAGAGTTTTCAAAACTCTTCTTTAAATGTTCTCGACTTGTATTCGACTTTAACGTTAAAGGTGGCGGCGAATCGCCGCCACCTTTAAGAGTTTTGAAAGCTCTTGTTTAAATGTTCTCAACTTGTATTCGACTTTACATAGGACCCCCCGTCGAATCGACGGGTACGAGGTATTTACTGTTAAAAATCAAATTGACTCGTATTTACCTTTCATCGTACCCGTCGATTCGACGGGTACGAGGTATTTACTGTTAAAAATCAAATTGACTTGTATTCTTGTTTAACGTTAAAGAGGGGTCGCGATTCGCGACCCCTCTTTAAGAGTTTTGAAAACTCTTCTTTAAATGTTCTCGACTTGTATTCGACTTTAACGTTAAAGAGGGTGGCCAATTTGGCCACCCTCTTTAAGAGTTTTTAAAAATTGAGTAATTTGACTAGAACATTTTTTTATCATAAAAACATCAGACTCAGTGACTTATTCATTTGGAGGGTTAGTTAAAAGAACATCGATATAAAATTAAAGATAAATGAATTTAATTGACGTAGATAATTTTATATCAATGTTTTTACGTAAGAACATCGATATGTACAACTATTCAAAAAACAGAAAAAATATATTAAGCTCCATAGATTACACTAAACTAGGCGGTAGGATATACAACGACGTAAAAAAAGATTTGGCAATCATCGACGAATTACAATTTAGTGAACATATATTCTTGTTGTATAAAAAAAGAACTGCTACTTTGATAAAAAAATTTTTATCCATTTTACAAACGCCTATACGCAAAAAGGAAAAAGACAAATGTAAAATATTAAATAACTATTTAAACGTCGTAAAAACTTGTATTCCGTATAATATTTTTGTAAAGTTAAACATTACTGATAAAACGTGTAACAAACTAAATTTAAATTACAGTAGAAATTTCTGCGAAAATTGTGAAAACGACGAGGATTTTATAAAAGAAAACGATATTTTAATTTGTAAAGTATGTTTTTCAGAAGTTATAGAAAAGATGTATTTTAATAATAGATCTTATAATGTCGCAGTAAAAAAATATAATTATGATCGTATTAGTTACTTTAAAAAATGTATTAAACAATATCAAGGAAAACAAAATACTTTTATAAATCCCACAATTTATTCAGACCTCGAACACGCATTGATAGTTCATAGAATAATTACAGACGATCCGAATAAATCTCGGTGTGAGAAATTTGCTAACGTAAAAAAATCTCACATTATTTATTTACTAAAAGAATTGGGATATACTAAACATTATAACGATTATGTACTTATACACGCAAATTTAACTGGACAAAAACTAAACGATATAAGACATCTGGAAAACATTCTAGTCGACGATTTCAAAAAAATATCTAAAAAATACTCTGAAATTTTTTCAAATTCTGAAAGAAAAAATTTTATAAATTTGCAGTTTATTTTATATAGACTATTATTGAGACATAATCATAAAATAGACGAAGGAGATTTTCTTACTGTAAAATCTCTAGATCGTAAAATAGAAAGAGACGTAATATGTAAAACTATATTCGAATCTTTGGGATGGGAATATAAAAGCTAAATAATTTTTTAATGATTACATCATTAAAAAATAAAATCTCTTTCCCCATTCTAGCAAAATGGAAAACGACTCTCAAAGTACTTCTTCATTTCGAATTTTTCATCAGCATAAGCCATTTTTCTAAGTTGTTGTTCTGTGGCATTTTTAGGAACCCAAATCTCTTTTTCATCAAGGTATGTCTTTACTTGCTCCTTTGTACGGAGTGGTGGTTCACCATCGACACCAAATAAACGTTCTCTCAACGACCTTTTAGAATATCTATACTCCTCCAATTCATGTAAAATCTCTGGTAGTTCGTAATGGTATTTTTCAAAAAATTTAAATGCGGGTGTCTTTACAAAAACCCAGAAACCTCCATATTTGTTACATAAATCTAATGCTTCGTCTTTTAAACCCATATCTCTTTATTTATTATAGGAAAAAAAGTTTTTTTCCTATAATATAAAATGGAACACTTTAAATCGTTAAGAGAACTCGAAGATGGAAATTGTCTTTCCAAGACTGAGTGGAGGGAAGTGTCTGAATCTGGAGAACTGACTGATTATTTTGTGAGGAAGTACCATCAGTTTTTAGATTTACCAACTGTGAAATGTAACTTTCTCAATGGAAAAAATAAACTAACTGAAAACATTCTAAATTTTACTCCTTTCAAAAATATTAACGTTTGCAGCAAAATTATGAGGTTTGAGTTCGGCTACATTTGTTTTGAATGCACAGAATATTTTAAACAGTAAATATTGTTTTAAACAGTAAATATTGTTTTAATGGAAAATTTCCATTAAAAAAGTTTTTTCTATTATAAAAATGAACGATACGAAAAAAAATGAAGGGTTAGTTAAAAGAACCCCTACTATAATAAAAATGCAAGATACTATTAAAAAACGATATGCAGATAAAATCTGTGAAAAATGTGATCGAAAAATTACATATAAAAACTGGGCTCGTCATTTAAAAGCACCATTCCATCTAAAAAATGACCCTAACCAAACTCTTAAACCTCAACAAAGAGTCGTTGAGAAAGGATTCAGAGTTAAAGATTTGAGAAATGAAGCGAAAGATTACAATTTAAAAGGTGGTTATAAAATGAAGAAAAATAATCTTATTACAGCTTTAAATGATATTAAAAATGTATACTTTAAGAAAAGTGATCTAGAAAAACTAACTGTTAAAGAACTACGCGAAATAGCTAAAGAAAAACATATTAAAATTAAAAAACCGAATAAAAAAATCAATATCATCGAACATCTAATGCACCCACAAGGGCATGCATTTAAAGTAAAAACAGGAAAAATGTTCAATTTCGACGATGACTTGGTTAATGAAAACAAAGAAAAACGAAAATCTCCTTTTACTATTATAGAAACTAAATCTCGATACATTAAAAAATTTAAAACTACAGAAATCGATTATTGTATAAAATTATCTAATATCATACAAGTCGAAAAAGCTGTATTTGCTATGTTAAATTTGGCTAAAGAAAAATCTAATTTCCAAACCGGGGATAAAATTATGATCGTTGCCCAAAACCCTCATTTTCACCATGATATATCGAAAGATTTAAGTAGTAAATCAAACGTTTTATCTCGTATACAAGCTAAAGAATTTACCCAACACGTAAGCAACATTATTAGTTCAAACGAACACGTTGACATAACAAATACTACGTTTCACATTAAAATCATCAATTTACCGAGAGGAGCAAAAGGTGTCAAAATATTAAATTTGACTGAGAGTAAACACACAAAAAAATGTATCACTCAAATTAAAAATGTCGATAACTTATGCTGTCCAAGAGCCATAATTACCGCGTTAACTTATCATACTAAGGATATTTTCAATCGGAAACTCTCAGAAATTGATGTAAAACATATAAGAATGGGCCGCCCAATTCAACTAGATTTAGCTAAAGAACTTTGCGAAAAAATGGGTTCATACACCGAGGAAGGTTTCACATTGCAAGATATCAAAGTTGTTGAAGAATTATTAGACATTCAAGTTAAAGTTATCTGCGCCGAAAATTTCAATACCGTTATTTACGAAGGAGAAAAGAAAGATACTATAATTTATCTTTATAAAGATGGGAATCATTTTGATGTTATTAATAGTGTAGCAGCCTTTTACGCCTCCTCATATTACTGTAAAAATTGTGATACTCCCTATAATAATAAAGAGAAACATGAATGCAAAAAGACTAGAAATAAAGATGTCTGTACACTCTGTAAACAAATACAACACGATGAAAAAGATAAAAATAAAATATTCTGTAACGATTGTAACCGTTATTGTTATAATGATAATTGCTTTAAAAATCATAAAGAAGTTTGTAAAATAATCTATAAATGTTTAAACTGCGGGAAAATTTGCAAAAGAACCGACGAACATAGATGTGGTTCTGGAAAATGTCGAAACTGTCAAGAAATATTCGACGATATAGGTGGTCATGAATGTTTTATGTTAGCAAGACGATCAAACGGTGGGTATTGTACAGTACCTTGTACTTGTAATAATCGTTCTGATATCACAGCAGAAAAATGTACTTACACCGAAAAATACATAACATTTGATTATGAAGCAATGCAGGAAACAGGAACCCATGAAGCAAATCTTGTTATAGCTCACTACCACGATGGTACTAAATTCGTATTCAAAACTAATGAGGAATTTTGCGAGTGGTTGATTTCAAGTAAACACAAAGGGTACACTGCCATAGCACATTATGCAAAAGGATATGATTCTCAATTCATTCTGAAATACTGCGTCGAAAATACTCTGAAACCTTACACTATTTATAATGGAACTAAACTAATGTTATTAGAAATTAAAGGAATAATAAGAATAATCGATAGTTCTAACTTCGTTGCATCTCCGTTATCTGCTTTTCCAAAAACGTTCGGATTAACAGAACTAAAAAAAGGATATTTCCCCCATTATTTCAATACTCGAGATAATCAAAATTACGTTGGTCCAATTCCTGATACTAAATTTTATGGGGCTGATTCAATGAAACCCGAAGTAAGAAAAGCATTTTTGAAATGGCACGCTGAAAAAGTAAAGGAAAATTATATATTCGACTTTCAGAAAGAAATATTAGAATATTGTGAATCAGATGTCGATATTTTGCGAAGGGGTTGTATTGAATTTAGGAAGCAATTTTTAGACATAGCTAATATCGATCCTTTCCAATATTTAACTATAGCGAGTGTTTGCATGGCCATTTTTCGGTCCTTATATTTACAGGAAAATACGATAGCAAGTATCAAAGAGGACAGAAAGGAAATGTTTAGCAAAGGATCTATCACTTGGCTGAATACTTTTAAAAATGTACAGCACGCATTGAATGGAGGGGAAGTAACTGTTTGTGGTGCCAAAGTTGATGGTTTTGATCAAATTACTAACACGGTTTATCAGTATCACGGGTGTTTTTGGCACGGCTGTCCTACATGTTTTCATGAAAATACTCCCAATAATGTAAATCATCTATCTATGGGAGACTTGTATGAAAAAACGAAGGAAAGGAGTAAACAAATCATTGATGTTGGATACCAATTAGTAGAAATGTGGGAATGTAACTGGATTAAATCGAAAGAGGGTAAAGCAGCAGTAAAAAGTAGTGGAAACGTAATAGTGGAACCATTAAATCCTAGAGACGCATTTTTTGGTGGCAGAACCAATGCTAGTAAATTGAAAGTCGTAAATAAAAAATTAAGATATATCGATGTTTGTAGTTTGTATCCAACAGTTCAATATTTCGATTATTATCCCTTAGGTCATCCAACAAAAATTCATAAACCTGAGAAATATGATGAAAATTGGTACGGTTTAATCAAATGTAAGATATTACCTCCTAAAAAATTATATCACCCAGTTCTACCGATCAAAAGAGATAAACTTCTATTTATTTTATGCGAAAAATGTTTTGTAGATAAATGTAATACTTGTTCACACGATGAAAATGAAAGAGCTCTGGTTGATACTTGGACTACAGATGAAGTAAATAAAGCTATTGAAAAAGGTTATAAGATTCAAGAAATTTACGAAGTATGGCATTTCAAAGAAAAAAGTAATGAATTGTTCAAAGAATATGTAAAAACATTTATGAAAATAAAACTAGAGACTAGCCCGTGGGAAAGCGACTTTGAAACTATTGAAGAATATATAAAAAGCGTTAAAGGAAGTCTCGATATAGATTTAGAAAAAGAAAGTATTAAACCAAATCCTGGACGAAGAGCAGTAGCAAAGATTTGTTTGAATTCTTTGTGGGGAAAGTTTGGGCAAAGATTGAACATGTCACAATCTGAATATGTTGTTGATATAACAAGATGGTACGATATACTTTTAGATGACAGACTAGAAATTGGTTCATGCCAATTTCTGAATGACAATATCGTGCAAATATCTTATAAATTTTTGAATCAATACATCGAAGATAGTTTTTCAACTAACGTTTTTGTAGCTGCTTTTACCACTTCCAATGCAAGATTAAGATTATATGATATGCTTGATAAAATAGGAAAGAATGTTGTTTATTATGATACAGATAGTATTGTTTATATTGATGATGGGAAAAATTCTGTAAAAACTGGCTGTATGTTGGGTGAGTGGACTGATGAATTGGGAAAAAATAATCACATTGTAGAATGGATTAGTACGGGCCCCAAGAGTTACGCTTATATAACCAATCAAGGAAAAGAAACTATGAAAGTTAAAGGATTTACTTTGAATTATCAAAACGGTAAATCATTAAATAGAGAAGCTATGAATAAAATGTTAATAAAAGAAATAAACAGCGTTAAGCTAAAATATAACATGATTACTCGAAATGTAAAAGATAAAACATTAGTAAACAAAGAAGTGGAAAAAGAGTTTAAATTTCAATATGATAAACGAAATATAATGGAAAACAAAGAAACCGATATTATCGATACTTTACCTTGGGGATATTAAACGTAAACATTTAAGAAACTCTTTATATAAAAATCGGTAGTAAACGGGTACGTTTGGATCATTAACAGGGATTCAAGTCGTTAAATGAAAAAGTCACTTGGTCTGATGTTTTTGTGGCAACTTTTAAAATTGAAACGATGAGTTAAAGGAATGGGGTTTTATAATAAAAGATGGCCGATAAATTTTTGGAAAGAATCAATGGTAGGAGCGAATTTAGTACGTTTAATGATTTAAAACGTAACAAACCTTATGTGATCCTTAAAGCGGAAAAGGTGAAAGCTAAATTTGGCGAAACTATAGCGGTAGACTTGGAGGGTGGGTTTACCAACATATTGTTACCAATTCATTTTTTAAAAAATAGATTTAACCAAGAGGGGGATTTAGAAACACTCGTGAAAGACAAATATAAATTGATCTATAAAGGTAAAGTGACACTAAAAAATGGTAATAAAATGCATTGTATAGAGTTTACAGAATGAGCTGATGGTATAATTAATATATACAATTTTTAGTGATACATGTCATTAAAAATTAAAACCTACTGTAATTTTTTAGAGTTTCACTAAAGTTTCTAATGGGGAAAAAATATTCTTTTAACTTACCGCCCAAAAAGAAAAAGTCACTGGTTCTGATGTTTTGTGTTGAAAAGTTTTTACTGTTAGTTTTCACTTTAAATATTTTACTGTTTGGTGTCACTTTAAATATTTTACTGTTAGTTTTCACTTTAAATATTTTACTGTTAGTTTTCACTTTAAATATTTTACTGTTAGTTTTCTCTCAGTTGGTCCAAACGTACCCACTTACTACTGAGGTATACACAGTCAACTTGTACGAACCTACATTCTTGTTCGAGAGCGGGTTTCTTCCAGAAACTGAATACAACGCTGCTGATACCATTGATAGAACACTACAAAATAGAAATGAGGCCTAACTAACTTATTTTTTTCTCTTGTACACTCCTTCTTGTATACTCGAAAACCTTTCCAAAACGAGAATTCCGAAAATATTCAGTGGAGATGCGAGAAACGAAAAGATTTTTAATTCCGAGGGCCATGGCAAACTACTTTTCCTACGGTGTTCGAGGTCCTAATTGTTCATTATTATTTCATCCCTTCAATTTTACCCTGAAGGTTGATGAAAATTGATTCCAAGGATTCAGTCGTAACTAGGACCAATATTTGAATTTCGAACCATGATTCATCAACTACTCCTACTGGATTACAGGTGGTTACAAAGTAAATATAAATATTACAATATTTTAAATATAATAATAACAATAACATAAAATTAAACATGACTTTGATTATTATCCTCTTTAATTGTTCCCGATTAACCATTAATTTAAAATGAATCATACTCCACTGAATTCAAAAAATTATCGTCTTTTAATTTCTTTTTAATTTAAGCATTGAAGCCACGGAATTCATTCAAGTGAACATTTTTGCTCAAGACGGGCCCGCCGATGATCGAACTTTGTGCAGTCGAACAGTTCTGAGGATTTTTGGAGTAGGAGCATATTGGACTGCCCAAAAGACTGAATCGGTGCTGGTTCTGCCTACCATGTTCACTCAGCAGCAGCGTCAGTCTACAGGAGAGTAGTAGGTCAATCTGGAGTCTATCGACAACGGTTGGAAAGAATTCTGTAGTACTAGAATAACGCCAGAATAACGAATCCTTTTCCTAATCCCTTGCCGGTCTCTCTCCCAATCTTCGATCCTGCTGGCTATTTCTTTGTGTGTAGGTCTGACAGTGTGTCCGCAAGTCCTTGTAATAAGATTGATTTTTTTCAGTTTTCATCAGATTAAATTTGCTGGGAATCTTCGGATTAGGTTGAAGAAGGTATTCAATCTATTTCAACTGTAAGAAATCAATATAATTAATGATTTTCTCTGCTTATGCGCAAACGTAAAATGTATCAATTTATATTTTCTCAAGGCCTAATCGTTCGATCGCGCTCAAATTTGGAGGGTAGGTAGTTGGGAAATGATGATTTGATTTCCGCATATGAGGTTCATGAAGATCTCATCACAGTAGCTGCTACGCGTACAAGAACCCCGTATCCTTGTAAGAAGCATGAGTTTTACAGTTTCCATTAAATGTCGATGCACTTTCCGGGATTGTACGGTTCACGTTGTAGTTGCATCGCTCCCGGCCCACAGGTAGGTACCTAGCTTTTACGCGAGCGCGAACATCTGTCAAGCTTCATTTTCTTTGATTTTTTTTTTTTTTTTTTTTTTGCGCTCCATCCTAACTTTCCTACTATTTCCCCCAAAAATATATAAACCCTCTATGGAATATTTTAAGATTATTTAAAACATGATGTTACGAATGTGCCACAACCAAATCGGCAGACTTTTTTATTCGTTTTTTTTTCTTGTGAATTCTGTGCATCTTAATTTTTTTCTCGCCCGATTACGAAGGTTCATAATTTATTGAACCGCTTCAGTTAGTGAGAAATTCAAACATCGAAAAAATTGAACTAGACTTGATCACGCATAGGTGCACATGTTGCAACAGTCTCGAAGCGTTAAAAAATGGTGAAAATAGACTCATGAGGTCATGCTGAGGTCATGACTCCGTGAGACTTTTTGAAACATGAAAAAGTTCCAAAAATTAAGTGATTGTGTAAATGTATACAGGGATTTTCCGTTTGGATAAACCCCAAGGACTTCCCCCCCCCCTCCCTCATTTCAATTTGTCCTCCTTCATTCATACTTCATAAATTTACGCCGTAATTTTTGCGCGAGCGAAACACACGCCCACACACGCGCACGCATACAGATATGTATCTTTTGGCATAGATGTGCAACGAAAATTTTTATACAAATGGAAACTTACAGAATGTACGTTTTGGCGTTTGACTTCGTCAAAATGAAGTGTAAAGAGTAATATATATATTTCTCAAGTTTAGTTCTATGCACGTTGGATCTTTCATATGATCAATACAATATATACAAATATACTCATAATCTAGTACATAAAATAATAAAAATCCACGGGAAAAGGCTGAATATGGGCAACTAAATTCTTGTTTTCACTTTGTAATATGTTTGTTAAATTCACCAATAAATTAAATTTGACCTTTCACTCCAATCTGCCGCGTCGAGTTATAAAACTCAGTTATAAAACAATAAAGTAGACTCTTACATCTACCGACTCCACCGAAATTTCAGGTTGAATGTGGGGGAGGAAGGAAGTGACCTTCTGAAGCCTCACCTCTTCGCCTTATTCCGTTTTTAGGAGTGTTGATATAAAATCAAATATAAACAACCTAGACCTGAATTTTCAGTCTTCCAGACGTCATAGGCATCAGTGCCGACAGATTATTTTGAAGTTCGGAGTGGGATGTCTCCAGATTAACCAAATCAAGAAAAGAAGTCGGGAAACAATCTAAACAGCTATTTATAGTGACGATTCGTTTTGAGGAAAGGTGAGTTTGAAGTATTACAAATCTCCAGGACCCACTTAGCTCATTCAATGCAGTTGACCTTATGTGAGTCCAACTGCCTACGTGCTTGAAAAGCATTTTACCACCAGAAATGGAAGTCATCATTCTGGTCGCCACATTGAGTGTAAGAAAAGCCATTGAAGAGATGTTAAGAGTATTTCGATATACACATATTTATTTTCATGAATGAGGCTCAAATACATACGGATCAACACTACTCGATATTTCAATTTGTATGTTCTCCCACTCATATCAAGACTCACGACTTCTTGATAGGAACTATTCATTTTCCTTTTGAGGTTTTTATGTATTTTAGCAAATTTTCGTAAAAAATGAAGCTAATGCAATTTTTCAAAAATTTCTTCATCTTAAAATCTAGTTAACATTGTCTTATGGAAAGCCATCTTAGTCACAACATTAAGAAGAAGTTTTGTGCTTTTCTAATTAATTTTTCCATATAAGAATTTTGACTTTTTTCAGATCATTATCAATTGCCTGACTCTCTCACCCAATCAGTATCATATATTGTCATTAAAAATGAAATGAACGAGTGATTTAAATTGGAGACTGGGTAGAAAAATATATATTAGGTAGTGCTAAAAAAATATCTCAAACTTCTATACGATTTTTCTATTCTTAATCATTTTCCAGATTTCCTCTGTGGAACATTACGCAACCAAGTTATAATACTTCCTCATAGGTACTTTTACGTTATTACCCCCCCCCCCCCCCCCCCCACAGTCCATTTGTCTTCAACACGCCCGCCCGATTTTTTTAGGCATTACTTCTTACTTAGATTATGTTATGTTACGTTTTTTTGAGATTATATAATTTCTTGACTGAAGGGGGGGGGGGGGGGTTAACGGAAAAGTACCTCGTCATATAGCATTTCGTACTTCGCATATAGTATATCTTCTTTATAATTGAGTTAGAAAAAAGTCAACCAATAATAATGGTCGCCCACTTTAATTTTGGCATATTATTTTAATTAATGAACCTTTGTAATCGACCAAGAACATTTTTTTTAATCCTCTCTCAATTCTTTTTTGTTTTCGTTTCAAAATAAGTAGATTTTAAAAATCGAATAAAACAAAATCCGTCCGCCCGCCGTATGCCTTCCGCTTTCAAAAGCTTTTCTCAGAACCTACTGGACCAAAATTTATGAAATATCTCAATCTCTCTCTCTCTCTCCCACTCCATCGCTCTCTCTCTCCCTCTCTTGTAAAGGTATGAATGAGAGTAAATTGACCATAATGGTTATGGTTGATTTTTCTTCAGCGTTTGATCTTTTGAGAAAAGATATCATGTAGGCCATTTTAAAATCCATTGGGGTCGAAAATAATCTTCTTGATTGGTTTGGATCGTATTTTGCAGGATGGAGGCAGTGTGTTAAAGGCCCTGAAAACACTTTATCCTCATGGAAAGACATCGAACTGGGTAGCCCACAGGGATCTGTTCTTTCGGCACTTATGTTCATAATCTATGTAAAGACACTACCGAAAATTTTCTCAGTATCGACAATTTTCTCGCTACACAGAAGCACCTGATATACCTTCTCCAAACATCCACTAGAGAGTGCTGGCGTCTACCGGTTGTGTGATGTAAGCCAAATTAACCAGACAGTTGATACAATAAATCAAGATTTTGTCAAGTTAGCGAATTGGTGTTCAGATCACGGTATGAAGGTCAATGAATCTAAAACTAAAGTAATGGTGTATGGTTACAGGAACATCTTGTTTAAGTTTGATGTTGAATGTATTAAAAAAGTAGTTTATTGTAATAGCGGGCTAGAATATGTACATACATTTAAAAATCTAGGAATAATAGTGGAAGATACTTTCTCCTGGACAACACAAGTAACAAATAGGTGAAATTTTATTTTCAAGAGTTTATATTAATTAAAAAGAACTGCAATAGATTTTCCTTTAAATGTAAAAAAAAAAAACAGCAGAGTCTTTAGTGCTTCCCATCTTTGACTATGCCCCAGGCACTGAATGATCTGAAAAGTGAAGACCTCGATCGGCTGCAAAAGGCACAAAATGCTGTTGTTAGATTTATCCTAAGAGTTAAGCCTGATGAGCACATAACACCGTAATACCTACTTTATAAAATTGAACTGGCTCAAAATTTCTGATTAGAAAAAGTTGCAGTTAGTGGTGATGGTTTTTAAGATTTTGAAATATAGAAAACCCAACTATTCATTTAAGGAGTTTACGTGGATGTCTAGTGTAAACACTAGAAATAAAGGCAAATTATTACAAATAATTCTTACACTTGGACTATATATATAACAGATCATTCATTGTACAAGGGATAAAATTTTGCAACAAAAATATAGATCATGATAACCATTATAACTAATAACTGAGACTTTTAAAAATGGAATGAAAAGTGGTTTGATGGAGAAGTATTGGAAATAGATAGTTCCAGTAAGCAGATTTTGATATTGATGAAAAGTAAAAAATACCTATGTTTCAAGAAAGAAGAAAAATATTTTAATTTAACGAAAATATTCTATTACTATTGATTATTAGAAGATGATTGAAGTAAATTTGAAATTGTTCATTTGAAATTTATTATATTTAAAAATGTACGTGTAGTATACTCTGATGAGTATAAACGGTTGTAAGAGGATTTTTGTAAAATATCCAGGGTAGGTGGAAGAGAGGGCCTCAAGGCCCCCCCCACCCTGGTGTATAAATAAGGATACAATCTCTCTCTCTCTCTCCCCCAGAGGGATAGGATATTTTACGCTCTTCTCAAAGATGGCCTTATTCTTTAGTTTGCAGTGATTCTAAGGGGATTGTCGTTTCAATGTCATAAAATACAAAATACGAAAAAAAATCGTAAAAATTGAATAACTCGAAAACAAAGCGGAAAAAAAAGTTCAGTCATGCAGCAGGACCCCATGAGCGAATTTTTGAAGAAATCTTCGACATTTCAGTCGCTATTGATCGTGTAGAGAAATTTTAGTTTATGATTTTGATAGACAAACATGGAATCAAATTATTAAAAATAATTAGGAGGTACTCATACTTTATTATTATTAAACTAATCTTGTAGATTTCAACCTTGAGATTAACGTTATTGACGGCCGAGCGGAGCGAGGCCTTGGGTCTGCGTGCTAGTACGTACATAAATAGAACTTCTTCATAATTTCATGGCTGATATTTTCTAAGCCACAGTCTAGTCCAAGCCACAGTTTAAAGCTACATCAAGTCCTAAAACAGTTGAGCGTAAAACATTAAAGAGAGCGACCGAGAGAATCGGAGTACGGAATATTTCACAGAGTTTCACAACTCATCAGTTGTGATTACATTTTTTTTTTTTTAACAAGCACCTACTACCTACGTTTTAAACAGCATGGTTCTAGGATTGGTTATACAGGGATACTTCCATAAGAGTAGTTCAATCTGAATTTGGACAATGTTTCATGCAAATATTACCGATTTTTACAACTAGCGAACGGCATTATTTCGATTTTTGACTGATTTTTCAACTTCGAAATTTTTGAAAACTAGGTACATATTCTTATCGAAAATTTTACGCTGATTCCGAATATACCACATGTTAGTATGCTGAAAAAATTATTTCGCGCAACAAATCGCAAAAAACAGGCCGTTTTGAAATTTTTGACTACATTTTTGAAAATTTCAACCCGAAGATGTAATCCGATCATGCTGGCCAACGAACTTGAACTTTCGTTTTGTGTCCTTAACATTTTAAAATTTGTTTGAAGTTTCTAGCACAATTCTACGGACAGTTATCGTCTGGAATGACACATATATACATACATACATACATACATACATACATACATACATACATATATACATACATACATACATACATACATACATACATACATACATAAAAAAATGCGTTAAACTTCAGAATATGATTCAGAATAGCCTGAAACGGATTTCTGCATCAAATGTTTT
Organism: Adelphocoris suturalis; assembly: GCA_030762985.1. Lineage (NCBI taxonomy): Eukaryota > Metazoa > Arthropoda > Insecta > Hemiptera > Miridae > Adelphocoris > Adelphocoris suturalis. The sequence continues at coordinate 116,414,839 of CM061041.1, read as the reverse complement.
CAAAAATTCACATTCTACAAATTTTGAGGCGAGAGCAATAGCTTAATTTTCTTCAAAAATTCGCTAAAACGAACTTTCGACCAGAAATGTGCTCTAGAATCGACTCCAGGAGTTGTAATACCTTAAGTGTGTTCACCCTGTATAGGTAATATAGCTCGGAAACCTAAGTTCTAACTACAACCTACCAAATCCTAGAGAAGGGGATGCTGGGGCTCAGCGAGTGGGAGATCTGAACGGGCGGTTGTGGCTGATCCCGCGGCGAGAGGGGAGCCAGTCAGCTGGTGTCAGTCGCTCCGAGCGCCCGCGTGTCCTCCCCCGCTCAGTTACGCTTTAGTTCGCGTTCGTCCCTATTTGTTGTTGTGCAAATCTTACGGTACCGATCGTCTCTGAATTATGGTGTTTTGAGTTGTCGACAATAAGTGACAAGGTTGACTATTAACAAGGTATGTCTTAGTGGCGATTACTAACCGGTAATTTATTAATTTAATCCCTTTGGGAAACCGTCGAATTATCATGGTGTCGGTGAGTTTTTGTCCAGAAATGATTGTATTTAGATAGTATGATAAGAGGTTAGCTGTCGTTATGTTTTCAAGCGGCTGAGTTTGTAAAATACTTAAAGCTACTGCTTTTGAAGCCCATGTTCGTCTTCTTAATGTGTATCAACAGATTTATGTACATATATTATTTTACGAAATTTTTGAGGAATTTAATTAAAACTGTGTACGGTGGTGGGCTTAAGGTACAATAACGTACGAACTATAAGTATCATTTTTATAGTCAATGAATAATATTAATTTCATCTACTTATCAAAACCACTTCCTCAGTTTCACTTGGCCAACCTAAGCTACTTATTCAGTGTGCCTGAACATAAATATCGGTACATATATGGTGCAATGCGTGTGCATTGATAACGAAGACCCATGCCAAGGAAGGTCATATGTGTCGCAAGATCGGGAAAGGGCGTGTGTGAATGTCGTAGGACCAAGAAAGGTCGAATGTGTAATTTGAAGGCTGAAGTCAAGTGGATAACTTGGCCCGCTGTTGTCTCACCTTCTTCGACCTATACTTATACTATACTATAGGTATACCTTTACCTATTATATATATCTATACCTATACTATATACCTATACTTATACTATACTTATTGGATATAATCTTCATATCTTTCCTCAATTCCTGAACATTGCTGAGGTTTATTATTTCGGGAAGAGATGAGGGTCGAAGGGATTTCGCCCTGTCCCTCATGTGGCCCGAACCGTCACCATTGGGGAATTTAAACGGTTTGCACAGATGAAAAAAAAAGTACTCAGTCTGCAGCATGACTAGTAGAGCGAATTTTCAAAGAAAAGTTCTGGATAACATTAAATTAGGCATTTAAATTCTGATCATTGAGTCCAACCATGTCCGTGTGACGTGTTCTCAAAGAAAAGTTTTGAACACGCAGCCGAACTCGAAAATTTGCTCAGTTATGGGAATTTTGCACCTAAAATCGATTATTCTAACTTATTATGAATCGGGAGTGGTCGCAATCGACTCAGCGCTGAAAAATACTTTGACTGTGATATCCCACATCCCCTTTTATTAAAAAACCGATTTTTTAATAGAATTTTTGGGCCATTAAATTGTAAAATTGAGCCTGAAATTCTGAGCGTTTTTTCTGCGTTGGAATGAATTTTTTAAGCCGTTTTTAAAGGGAGTTATCGTTTGGAAATACACCTTATAAATACATGAATATATATATTTAAACCCATTTAAAAAATTTCGAAGTCATCTAAATAGCTCATTTTTTCTCTGAAATCCCGCTAACAAGCATGTAAAGAATGTAGGTATATTAAAATCTTGTTTTTTAACATGAACTAAAAACGCTTCAAAATATTACACAATGATTTATTTTTCTGCATTAGATTACTCTTCTGTGCACATCACTGGTCTAGATAACTATTTAACGGAGCCTATGGTACATCATTATCTATGTCTAACTTACTGAAGGTTAAGAGATTCAGTGAAATGAATGAAATCAAAACTTTATAATTTACTCGATTTCTTGAAGTTGGAATTCCAATGAAATTATAACAACCGGTTAATAGCCAGTTTATAAGGGACCTTAAGGAGAGCAACGTATGATCGTACAGCGATCTGGGTGGTCTCATTCGATTCAATAGAGTAATACGAAGGAAAGTACGTATAGGATAATGTACGTTATGAACTTGCGTATTATTGGACCAGAGTTATGATTTCAGTCCAATTAATATAATGCGTTGAGGGAATTAAAGGGAATACACCCTGACAAAGCGAGCTGCTCCGAATTTCATGATGTTTCTATATTTTAATTGTTTCTTGACTACTCGTTCAATGTGAGAAACTGTTTAACATTTGCATTTTTGCTTAAAAATAATGCATTTGTCACACTAGAAGCTTGTAAAATTAGACCAACGAGTTCATGAGCCACAGGTATGTTCCGCTTTAATGCTATTGGATGGAATCATCAAGAAGGACCACCCTTCATATATGAAGGAAATATGGTGTATTTATTGGAAATTTTGACTTTTCAAAGGTAATATGACGTTTGCACCATTGCCGCAAAATTTTTATGGGTCAATCTATGGGTAATGTTTAGCATGGATACCTACGTTTTTGCCCAGTGGCATTGTGAAATTTGTGTCACGCGATACGGGTAAACAAGAAAAGGTATTGCTTGGTGGTTATACCAGGCTACCAGACAGGTAAGGTACTGAACTTAGCAACTAAAGTGACCTTATTAGAGTTGAGAAAAAACGTAGAGCTGTTATTTTGCAATTTGAGAGGAGCGCAAAATGCAGGTGAGAAATTCAAGTAATTTTGGTTTGATATTTTCAATAACAAACTTCTGTAATAGACCAAGAAAGAAAATTTTTGAACCCTCTCAAAATTTGTTGGTATGCGTTTCATAATGTGTAGAATCCAAAAATGGAAACAAACATTTATCTGTCTGCTATCCGCCTGAGCTACTAGACCAAAGTTTTGGTCTAGAGTTTTGGTCCAAGAAGCTCGCCATCAATATCAATCAATCCTAAAGGATGGCATTTAAGGGCTGAAATACTAAGAAATCGAGATTTCGAAAACTTTCAAGGTAACAGTTAATACGTTTTCTTCGTTGTCATTGATAGATATTATCTCAGAGAATCGAATGAAACCATTGCGAATGCTGTATGTTTATCCGTTCGTTCTCGCTAATGGCTAAAACTTTGGCAGATAGAAAAAGAAAAAATAGTACAAAAATCACCTTGTACTTTTGACATTTAGGTAGGTATTAACGTCGTAGTAATCAAAGGGAGTGTTCGGTGAAGTGAAGTCTCTTCTTCCAAAGAATCGTAAACTTTCCCCTTACTTGGAAAATCATTAGTATGCCGAATCAAACTAGAAAGTCCCAATAGTGGTTGCAATCATGTTCACAAAATTAATTGAGAAGTCTGACCTGTATGTAAACAATTATTCACACAACCACGCTAATTCCTCAGACTGTTGGCCACGATTCGCGCTGTGGTTAACATAATACGGTTAGATAAATCAAGAGCTTTCCAACGAATAGAACTATTCTTGTGCAATGAAATGAAGGAATTGTATTTCCCCAGAAACGTGTTGATTGTAACTGACAATCATCAGGAAACGTGGTAACGTTATGGGTAACAGAATTTTCTTAGAATAACCCCCATATTCATGTCAAAAAACAACATGGGAGCAAATCATAATTGGTGAAACAGTGAAAATCGCCTTATAAGCTACGGCGATCATATCGGCTGATATAATTGCAATGGAATGACTTCGTGAAATCGAATTTGTTATAACTATTGTCACCTGTTGGATGATTTATTTAGTCTCAGGTAATTTTCAGTAGGTGGGTACGTAAAAGTCGTTATAATTAGATCAGAGGGACTATTAAAGAGTAGATTTTTTAATTAATTGCATTAATTTTCCCTCTGTAGGCGAATATATCTAAATAGAGATATTGATTACAAAATCAGCCTTTTGCCCGACCATCACGAAGTTGCATTACCTACGCAAATTGTTCACGAAGATGCGTTACGCTGAGGGTACCGCGAAGATAATTTCTTTCTTAATCAACCTTTAGAGCTGAAATGTTAAATGGAGCTCCTTAGGTACATCTAGAATACAATTGCAAAGTATGGAGGAGCACTGATCAGCTGTGGAACCTCTGAGGCTAATTTCTGTCCTAATCGACTAACGGTCCTTTGGGATGCTTCAAAAACTATTGCGAAGTACGGAAGCTTAGTGATAAGGTGAGGGACCTCTAAGGCCAATTCGCCGGTTTGCTCCGCAGATTTCAGAACATTGACCAAATATTAGTCCTGGTCGGTTACTGTTTATATTTCCTTGATTTAATCTCCCTGGTGTTCCATTAATTTTAATTCCTATTCAAGTATAATAGCTCAAGAATGAATTACATCTGATGATGTTACTAAGATTCGGATTGTTAATTTTATTGGTAAAATTACTCGATTATTTACTTCTAATAATCGGAATTCATTTATATTAAGTTCATTAGTTGGTTTTATATATGACTCTATTTCAATGTTTTGAATTTTGATGATATACTTAATTCGGGGTTTACTAATTACAGACCAATGATCTGAGTAAAAGGGCGATCTAATACAGAAATAATAAATCTCTGTGTAATAATTTGCAGGGGTTTACTTCTATCACGAAAAATCATATTGAATCGTGAATACATCTCACAGCGGTACCCCCAAAACATATGACATGATTCAGTGTTTTTCCGTGATAGCGGAGAAAATTAGTTGGTTACTTTGCTAATTGGGGGAGAAAAGTAAGTTTGCATGTTGAAAAACGTAGTTTTTTCAATGAAATCGAGGGCTCTCGTGGAAAATGACCCCTTCAGAAAATAATAGTTTGGGGTCGGTTTTTACGTATTTTTTCACGCTAAATCGAATGGTAGCACTCACAGATCCCGCCAACTCCGTTGCAACCAAGTTTAACATTTTAACTATTTTTTTAGCTTATTTGTTTTGCTCAATTTCATATATTTTTAAGGGTAAAATTTGTTAGTTAAAGCGTAAAATTCAGTAATAACGGAGTTTGAGAGACCTGCAAGTGTCACCATTCGATTCAGCGTGAAAAAATACTTGGAAACCGGGTACAAACTCGTATTTTCTTAGGGGGTCATTTTTGACGAAAACCCCCAATTTCATAGGAAAAACCAAGTTTTTCAACATACAAACATAATTTTCTCCCCCAATTAACAAAGTAAAATGAAAATTGATCATACCGTTGGAAAGCTGAGATTTTGGGCAAGTTTTTTCCGCACACCAATTTTATTTGAATACTTGACGCACCTTAAAAAATAGTGATTTTTAAAAAGTCAGAAATTCTCATATTAAGTCCATTTTGCGCCTACGTGACCTACTATAAAAAGACTCCAAATGCCTTAGGGAGATGGTAAATTTAACGCTATCTCCACCAATATGTCTATTTTTAAGATTACATTGTAACATAGGTCGAAAGCACGAAATAAAACTTGAAAGTGAAAGAAAACTCCAAAATCAAGGGTTTAAAACGAAATTGCACAGAGGAACTTTTTGTTGAAAATTAGTTGTAGAATCGATCCCTAGGAGATTAACAATCTTAAGTGTGAACACCCTGTATATGGCATAATTTAAGACAGCCAACTATAATTTTATCGATGGAATACAGTCCCCTATACATACGTATTTGATCGAGTTCAACGACTCGAACGAAATAAAGGTCTCCGTTGATTCCGATGTCGAGAACCGGGTCGTAAAGTCGGCGCATAATTTTCTCAACGTTGGACTTGACGTTTCCCGTTGACATGGTGATGGGCAACCACTGATTGGACCTCCGCCATCTCACCATCGACAGTAATCCCCTGTTATATGAACTCCCAGTTATTGTGCGGGCCTATTATAGAATGGAAATTACGGGAAGGTGACTCTAGAAACTGAATTCACAATCGGGACGTATTGGTGACTGTCAGGTTTTATTGGTGATGAGGAATTACTTCTGTATGAACCGTTTTCTATCTAAATGGTAATGGAAGCTTATCAAAATCATCCAGCATTTCGTGCCAAACTTGGTTTGGTTTCGTCTTACCATCAGTTACATCAATAATGGATGGTATATATTAAAATTTCCGACCATCACTGAATGTAAATAACAGAGTATTTATTTATTATAACTTATTTTGCTGACATCTATCTCAACTGTGATTGGTGCATGGAACCCACAAAACTTTGCACATTTAACTCAATCGTTATAAATTCTTCGTTCAGACCACTGCTGTCCTTCAATCAATCAAATCCGTACAGTAATTGAGTTTAATAGTAATAATCTCTTCTGTACAAATTAATATCGCAATTAGATCAATAGTTGAATTGTTCCGTGCTCTTCCAGTTAAATACATTGTCACTAAAATGTACTTAAGGCCTCGGGGCGCAGACCCCCCCCCCCCCCCCCCCCCCCCGGATGTTATTACTTAGAGCCCGTGGCTAAAAGTCAACAAACATGGAACATGCCTGGCAGAAGTGACCAAGTAACAAAAACCAAACTTCATACAGGAACTTCGTACGACAAATAGAATCGAAATTAGAAGGAATTACTTGGGTAGGTAATTTTCTGTTATGGTCTACAATATTACTACAACCAAGATTAACTTCTCAACCAAGTGACAACAAAACAAGAAATGCGCGATAAATCGAGAGCTTTCCAACGAATGGAGAACGATTTTTGTCCCATAAACACTAAAGAAGTTTCATTTCCCTAGCAACGGCTTGGTTGTACCTTAAAATCATAAGAAAAGAAGACAAAACCCCGCGTGACGCTCCCCGCGTGACGCTTTTTCTTTTATGTGCCATAGTAAAGACATAAAAACGCTTGCATACGAGTCTGCAACGCATTGGGACATTTTCATGTGTTTACCTATGAATGGTCAACGTCATTTCTGATGGTCATAATCATCGTTGTGGCCACTTGGGACAATTTTTTTCGTGACGATTTTTTTGTTATGTGCCATATGAAAGACATGAAAATGTCAAAAAGAAAAAAATTTCGTGACATATCCGCGTAACGTTTTTCGCTTGTTAGTTCAAGACTTATGCATGTTCCATGCTAAAAGATCTAATCATACTCTACTACGGAGTTTTCGTAATTTTTAGATTAATTGAACTGTTTTAGAATATGCGTAGCATTTGTGTGCACGAAAACCACCAACATCAATGCGAAATCAGATTTCTATTAATATGCGCTATAATCTTGCTACGACGCCTATCTCGCGTTTTTGACATTTTCATGTCTTTCATATGGCACATAACAAAAAAATCGTCACGAAAAAAATTGTCCCAAGTGGCCACAACGATGATTATGACCATCAGAAATGACGTTGACCATTCATAGGTAAACACATGAAAATGTCCCAATGCGTTGCAGACTCGTATGCAAGCGTTTGGTTTACGTTTCAAGATGCGTCGAAACCAAAAATTGAATAAAATTGAGAAATCCGTCCGTACGGCCGATTTCAGTTGTTACTAATTATACCAAAACCATGCATCATCATCATCATCCTACAGTAACGGGCTTTGGCAATTACGGCAGCATCAAAGGGTTGGTTTCATCCTACAAAATTCGTTGACCATTCGTTCGAAAGCTCTCGATTTATCCAACAATATTATGTTAACTACTGCGAAGTGCGTGTCCAACAAACTGAGTTATGAGCATGGTTATATAAATAATTGTTTACACACAGGTGATCATTCTCAATAATTGATATTGTGAACATGATTGCAACCGCTTGTTAATTTCTGATGATTTAGATGTTTATAATGCTATAAAACAAGTTCATAGAATTTCGAATCAATATCGAGGAGAAAACATGATACATGGTTGTTCAAATAGGACTCCCCCCATTTCCCTACTGCAGATTCAGAATCTATTCATTTGTTATTAGAACGGCCAATGGCCAGTAACATAGAATTAGGCATTTGCATACATGATATAATGGTTAATAAATAATATTTAAAAAATGTAACACACGAAAATACGAAAAAATGGAAATAAATATAGAATGAGGGGGGGGGGGGGGGGGGGGGGAAACACAAGATTTGAAGTAAACAAAAAATATCATCAAATTAGGTGGTGGTTCAATGAAGGGCAGCACGAATCGCACTTCTAAAGGAAAACGTCGAAGAAGTGAACAGTTCGTGTTGTACCTTTGCCAACACACGATTGTAGTCCAGCTGCACCTTGCTCATGGGTCATGGGACTCCAAATCTAAATGAAATACGAAAATTTGTGGTTGTACAGAATCGGGCGCAGTTAAACGAGCAAAATGTGCTTTGTGAATGATCGAGTTTTGCAGATATTCAATGCCCCGTGTTATGCAATTTTGGAGTTTTTTCACACTGAATCATGTAGTGATAATATTAATTCGCAATACAAACTTGAAAAAAAAAAAAAAAAAAAACAACGAAATACTATCAAGATTGCATATTTCCCCCTCATTTTTTCTCAGCACAAAGTCTACTAAAAATCACGTTTCCCAATGTTTTTTCCTAGTTGATATTCGAATATCAATTAATCGTGATTTAATTTTTCCTTGGTATTAGAGAATCAAAGTCACAGGTAATTTTTTTTCTTAATTTGTATAATAAGGAAATATTAGATATATTATATGGGTATATGCGGGCTGTTTTATAAAAAATTGTATGTAGAATTTTATTTTATTTATGGCGTTTTGTGTAGGTATTTTACTCCGGCCTTCCTAAGGCTTATAATACTTGAAATTCAAATGTTAAATGCCCAGTATAAATATTTTTTTGAATGTTATAAGAGATTCTTAGGATAAATTGAATCCTCAAGCACAGGCAGCATTAGTTTCATAGCATCCAATTCATCCAGTTCAGCGAATTTTCTTAGAAAATGAAGCTATTGCAATGGCTCCAAAAAGTTTAAAATCAAAATTTTCCAAAAATTTCTTCATTGAAATCCGTTTTGAGACATTCTGAAACGAATCTTAGATGTAATCCTATGTAACTATGTATATATTATGTGTCATTACAGACGATTACTCTCCTTATGATTGAGATAAAAATTCTGTTCTTGCGCCAAAAAATCAAGCTTTCCAAACGAAAGGATGAGTTTGTTGGCCAACTCAACTTCTTGAGCATATTAAATTGATCAAATTCCAAAAAATGTACCAAAAACACTAAAAATGGCCAAAACGGCAATAAAATTAATGACTTTTTTTTAAAGATAATTTTTAGTCAAGAATAGTTCTTTAAATACGAACTAGAAATTTAAAATATGTATGCCAACAACCATGCAGAAAAATGTAAGTACTCAAATTTCATTAATATTTGCTAAAAAATCGATAAAAACTCCCTAAAAAGCTAAAATTTTCAAATCTTTTTAGAACTGCAGAATAGTATTTAGAACAAAGTTTGTTGCCATAAAATTGGCAGTTAACTCTTTCTTCGTCCTCAAAGTACTCAAATTTCAATGCTATGTAATATCAAATAATACGATAATAATGCTGCGTGTCTGGAACTTTTCAAAAGCTTCCTCCAGGCCTCAAGTGCCCATTTGGACGAACGGCAAAATACGTCAGTTCATTTTTGATGTAAAAATTCCAATAAAAGTTTCATTGAAATGGGAGCGGGACTCATGGGACACCCCCCTTGTTAATGTCAGTTTTTGATTTGATTTTAATCTAGGGATAGGGCGATAAAAATTTTCGATTTTGCCTTGCTTGTGGTAGATTACATTTTCCATGAAAAGCGGCATTTTCGGTTTATTTTATTCTTCAGCTGCTTCTGTAACCGTTGCTCATGGAGCTGTGACCCCTGCCCTGAGTGTGACCCCTGTCCCGACCCCCGCTGGGGATCGCTCAGGCGTTTTTTGACCTAATATTTCAGGCACAGGATTTCGCGGTCCGTCTCCCCCGCACAGCAGCCAAAGAGATCTTTCCCAACCTCAAGGGCGGAGAGTTCAGTGGGACACCGCAGTATTATCTATGTACAGAAAGGTGGTTTTTGGACTCGTCCAATCCAAACGAAAAACTCAGCCAATAATTAAACAAAGGGGTATTATTTTTATAGTAGACAGCACAATGTAGGACACAACGTAATTATGTAATAATTATAATTATGTAACCTACCAAAAGAAAATTAATTATACGAGCGAAAGCCCAATTAATTACCTACATAATAAATAACAAATCGCATCAGTATTGTAGTATTATATGCCACATAATCGGCAGTAAGTATGTTCAGAGGAAAGAAAAGGACAAAAATAACACTTAGCCCTTAAGTTTGAACTGTATTGAACTGTAGTCCTTAGTGAGAATGTATAACATTTATATATTCTCACTATTTAGTGAATGTTCAGATTTCGAAAAGTGTTTTTTTCGGCTGTGGTCACACCGGCCCCAGGCTTTGTTGTTTGGTTGACGTGGTTGTTTTTCTGTTGGACTTGGATAGCTTTCATAGTGCACTTCTGCATTTCATCGCCGTATTTTCAGAGCCTGTGTGACTCAACGTTAACAGAATTTTTGATTTCACGTTGGTGGAAGAAAACTTGGTTTTCACTGAAATAGGATTCCTTGTAATTCATGCGTTAGATAACTACCTATATACATATCAACGCGATTGAAAAATAAAGTGCTACAAGTTTAGTCCTACGCACTAAATCTTGACAGAACATGGAACATGTTCCATTGGAGAACAGGAGAGAATTTAGGTCACTCAGATGATAAGGAAAACGTCCATAATTTCAATCGTCTCTTAATGTCCCAGAGAGCCTCTCTATCAAATTTCAACTTCCAAGTTTCTTTCCAGTCTAATAGAGTTGCGATCATGTTTACAAAATTAACTGAGAAGGTATGTGAACAATAATTATTCAGACAACCAAGCTCATACCTCAGATTTTGGCCACGCACTGCGCAGTGGTTAACAATATGGTTAGTTAAATCGAGAGCTTGGCGAACGATTTTTGTACGATGATAAATGCTTAAGATACAGTTCTGTAGCACCGATTTGGTTGTAAGCGATAATCTTCAAAAAATAGGTCCGTAACGCACTGAATGTCGCGTAACGGTAATTTTTGTTCTCGTTTTTGGCCGGTTTATTATGGCAAAAACATGTTCCATGATAAAATTTTGGTTACCAGTCTCAATTATAGGGCATTTTTATCTAATGTTTGCGGAGTTATTGTGTATTTGAAGGTGAACGTGAATATTAATACATTCACACATTTGTTGCCTCGGCCTACCACTAGTTGCGAAAACTATACCTGAACAGCAACCCATAAAATATATTGGTAAGTGTAAGAAAAAGAAGAAAAAAGGTAAACCCCGTTGTCCTCGATTTCTCCTTAAAATGTCTCTTCACTTCCCTGTAGGGAATCAAGGAAGCCCAACAGAAGATACTCCATATGAAGGAGACCAGCTGCATCCGCGCATGCGTGGGTAAGCGGTCGTTGTTTACCGTAAACTTCAGTTTAGTTATTCTTCTGTCCTCCTTTTATGGATTTGCCGCCTTGGTGCTGTTTATTGTAGCGCACGTGTTATATTAGTGGAAGGGATCTTCGAGGTTGATAAATCCGTTAACGACTCCATTTTACTAGACAGCTCTTAATTTTTTGTTTTAAAACATAATGTCAATGTAAGCGTGTTTCTGTACCTGCTGCGTTAATAACCATTAAATGAAAATTAAACAAGTATTGTTGGTGGAATATTTTTTTAAATGTATGTATCACAGAATGAAAAACTATTGTTCCAGATGATACCTTCTATGAAAAAAGTAGGATTCTTATCAACGTCAAAATTATTTTCCGAATAAAATTCGATTTCCACAAGAACGTACTTAGTGTGGATGTGTGGATTCAGTAATAGATAGTCGATTATGAATCACTACCAAGATTTGCATCCGATTTTGTTGACTCTAGATACTTCTGTATGAGAATTACTATTGATGATTGAACCAATGCCCATGCGCCAGCAAAAGCGTTTCATCCTCTAAACGTTAAATTACCGCCACCTTATGATCAGGGTTCAACATTTGATAATAATTTATCTGATAATTTAATTTCTTTCACAATAATAGTAGCCACTGTGCGCCCAAATACATGAAATCTATGTACACTAGTTATACTTCTACTATTATTCCGATGTCATTTGAAATTCACAGGGAAGCCTTGGCTGTCCCCAATCATAAACATTTCGATATTGTCGTTGCAATATTAGCTAATCATGCGGGAATCTCATATCCTCGCCGCACTTATAACTTCCACCATTTTTATTTGATTTTAATTAAACTATCAGGAATTACGTGGACATGCTCTAGATGGTCTCCTGTGAAGTCTAAATGACTAAATGGAATCTATGAATCTAAATCTCGTGGATCAACCGTAGCTTATGCGCTTCCCCACATGATTTATTCAATGAAAATCCTAACTCTAACATATTAATAGGTAGGTAAATTTCCTCCCCAACTCACGTCACAAATGTATGTAGACGATTACAAGAAAAATTGACACCACCCATTCGCTCGCTCTAAGCTATGAGACTTATCTAGCTCTTATATAGTAGGTAGGTTCCAAAATGTGCGATAGAACGCAAGCTAGCACATAGGTATTCCTACAATTGTGACTTCGCCTTCAGCGGAGATCTGATAAAAATGTTGATCCCGATAGGAAAACTTCGCCCACATGCGTGGAATAAACAACTCTGCGAACTCCAGCACAAGAAGGCATCGCGTGGGCAGCGCCTGGGAGCACCGGGGCTAAGTCCTTCAGACTCCTGCTAACAGGACGTGGGCGATTCCCCTTGGAAGTCTCGATTCAAAAGCTTTGACCTCTAACTTCGCCAAGCAACAGGAAATCGGCTCCCTTCTGTTTAAAGTTGAACAAAGAGCTTTAATAATCAAAGACGTTTGTTGAGGAGAGCCAAGGCCCGGCTACTCAACTCATCCTCTTGAGTCGATGCCAAGTACGTACTCGTACGCCAGGACATGATTTGCATTGCTATCAACACTAAGTGCCCGGGTACCTTGCTCATTGGTGTATCTACGATTGGGTAAGTAGTTGGAAGCAGGTGACTCACTAAGGGCGCGTTCCAGCATAGGGGATTAACCTACAGTCTGAAGTTATACCTCAAAAACAGCAGTGACATAACTGGATTAACACTGGATTAGTTCATGATACTCCGTTGTGGAGCGGGCCTTAAGAAAGTGATTTACAGTCATGTAACCAGTGTTTCAACTCGCTAAGAATCAATTAACTTCTTTCTAGTGAAAAAATTGCAAAACATCTAAATATACAAAATTTGGGGTTCCGAGAAATGAAATGCACGACAAAATCAAGAAGTTAGTTTGAAGATAGCATTTGTGAACTAATGAACAATTTTTTTATGTTTGATTTGAACATTTATTATTAAATGCTAAAAAAATGGATAAAAACTGCAAAACATTGTTGAAAATCCTAGTTTTTTTCCTAATAATTGGTTGTAATGCAGAATATTAATTGGAAAATGCTTTTTTAGCCTTAGTTTAATGGTCAAAAACGATTCTGCAAACTTAGTGCTCGAATTTCATATCACATTGACAAGATAGAGGTGCGAAAAATTACGGGAATTCGCTCATATGGTAATGCTGCATGATTGAAACCTTTCCTTTTTCAAGCCACATATCTATTTTCTTCATTCTATCGTGAAGTCAAGTTGAAGGGAAATTTCAAGAGTGCCGGCCAATAGAGTGGCGTGGGAGAGAAAAAACCCAGCGACCTAGGCATTTCAAGGTCCTCAATAATCGGCAGAGACCGACGACAGACCGCCGTATTCTCCGTAATTGCTAAGCCGTTTCTGCGATAAACACCTGAAGGAAACGAAAAATAAAGAATAAATTCTCGAGCAGTAGACTGGTAGGTACAGGCTACACGCTTGTATATACGCAAGTTCACCGAAACGGTTTGAGCCTAACCGGTCATTAAAACCTGTGAGCCCTGCCCCTCCCGGCAATACTTGGTACAGATGATGGGCCAAATAAACGGGGTTTCTCAGGAAGAATAAAATAAATTTACGATCGTAATTTGCCTTTGCCGCGGAAATGTAAAATGACGTGTAACGATCACAAAACTGGCAATCATACGGTCTGGAAATGGTTTGGCGTAAAAATTGAACGCGACGAAATAAAAGGACGGTACTCGAGACAGTGATTAACCATGAAAGAAAAATGATGAAACGGGTATTTTCACCTTGTAAAATATGAGTCACCTAATTATATAACCATATAGTTTCACATATTTTCATTCAATCATCTATTTATAAATACATTAAGCAATAATATTACATTTGTACCCCTCCAGGTATTAAAAGGCAATTTGTAGTTTGATTAGGATGGATTGTAAGAGGTTTCTGCTGAGAGATGAAATACTCTCATGTGAGAGTATATTTGAGTTTCTCTGCAATTTGCGTCGAATAATGCTACTGTATCCAACATACCTGATTCATATTATAATGCCTTCCCTACCTTCGGTAGTGAGCAAGCAACCGATAATCATCAGTAACGCTTGCATACTAGTCTGCAACACATTGGGACATTTCATGTCTTTAGTTGCAGACTCGTCTATTAAAATGATTACCTATTAAATGATTTAACCACCTCTTCACAAATCAAACCGTTCTCGCAATATTCGGATCACCTGCTATGAATCAAATCATCGAAACACCAGCTCAATGAAATCATCAGAAATTAACAAGCGGTTGCAATCATGTTCACAATATCAATAATTGAGAATGATCACCTGTGTGTAAACAATTATTCATATATAACCATGCTCATAACTCAGCTTGTTGGCCACGCACTTCGCAGTAGTTAACATAATATGGTTGGATAAATCGAGAGCTTTCGAACGAATGGTCAACGAATTTTGTGGGATGAAAAACGACGAAGTACCATTTCCATTTTTTTTTTCTGGGTCGTACAACGACTCGGTTGTAAGCGGAAATCATCAGAACATTGAGCATATTTCGTTACGTAACGTAACGTGACATAACGAAAATTTGGTTGTGTGCCATAGCAAAGACATGAAATGTCAAAACCAAACAATCATCACTTAAAGCAGTTTCGTTTTATCGCATTCACCATTTCATCAATTACTTCGTATATTATAATCTTTCAAAACAATAAATGGACGGTCTTCCCATCCATAACTTGTTACCCTCGCTTTCATTACTCTGTAATAAATTTCGTACACATTTTTTGGCCTTTCAACACGGTCTCCCAATCCGATCTTAACTATAATTTGAAGTGAGGAAAAATAAAGAAAGAAGTGGTCACGATCGACATAATTTTTCACGTTACGATTGGATTAACCGCTTATACGGTATAGTTATCACCGCTTTGCAGAGCGGCATCTCTGCTCTGTGCTTATTGTTCGCGCTCTGGGTCGTATAACTTGTTTATGGCCACCCCCTTCATACAACGCACGAGGAGGAGTTGTATCTCTGTTTACTGCTGGCATTTTTTTTTTCTTCTCCTTTTCTATGTGAATGGAGCATCGCGTTCTTTGAAGTTAATTTCAAGATGTAAACCCGACACTCGGCTGTGCCTTGTTAACGGTTCGGACTAAACCGTTAAGAGAGTATATAAAAACCAGTGGAAACACACACCTATCACATAACTTCAATAAATTGTGGTAACTATCTTTGTCGAGACAGTGAGTTTGATTATTGAGGCTTACTTGATTAAATTTGCCAATCGTAATTGTTTCAATTGTGTTCTTCCTCCCAAAACTACTTGCCCTACATTTTCAGCTACTGTGGCTACATTATCTAGAAATCTGTTGCTAACAAGGAAGCAGATTTAAGGCATTTCAAGTCGAAGGACACTGTCATATTGTGGCACCTTTTCATAGTTGAGAAACCAATACTGATCTCTGAGCCCCCCTGGAATTCATCATTATTTTTTCTCCTTGAGCATTCTCATCAGGATGGTTTTGATTTTTGAAATACTCGACGGCTGTTCGCCGTCAAAGGTAACATAAACCATAAAACAAAAGGAACTTAAAAGGTAACTCCTAATGAATTCTATATATCAGATCCATCGCAGAATTTTAGCAATGTTTCACATCTAGAGTCACCATCAGTAGGACTTAAGTATACCCGCTTCCTTTCCAAATTTTCCTTAAAGCTCCAATCACAACTATTAGTGAATCGTATAACGAATTCGTGGAACGGTATCTTTCTACATTTTAACAGTCTGAGTTTCCTAAGACCTGATAATCCTAAGAGATGTTATTCCTGACCGTATGACATATCTCCTTGAAATAGAGATAAAAAATCCATTCTTTTGAGAAAAAAATACTCTCCAAATAAGCCTTGTATATATCATGAAACAGAGACCATAGTAGACTAGCATAATCCACGATGGGATGAACTAGTGATTTATCTATGATAACAATAGGTTCTACTGAAGTGAAATCAATGAAACATCTCATTGAAACTTAATGGTCTGAGTGCCTTCGACGCAGCTTTGCACCCATGGTTTTTATATACCGGTCATGGGGGTGATTTCAGCCAAACTTCACGATTTTTTTGCTGTAAAATGTTTTCTACTCATATTTGAGCGCTAAAAATTTGAACATGTATTATAGCATTCTCTGTAGACATACTGTTAAAATTTAGAGGCACTGATTATAGACATTTCTTCAGAAAAAAATTCATATTGTGGCTGATTATACCTGATCATGAGGTGATTTCAGTCAAGCCTGTTTTCTGTATGAAAAGTCGAATTCAGATTATTATTCGAGGTGATTTCAACTGCAGAGTGGCGTTCTGAGACGGCGTTCTTCACAAAAGCGAAAAGGTGACCAACCAATTATTTCTTGGCGGGAAAATCTCATCACTATTAAGAAGTTATTCAACTAGGGGTCAGGCAGAAAGCAAGTTTTTGTTTCTACGACCATCCAGTAGGTAGCAGTGCGAAAATGAAGGGTGCAGGTACCTGCTGGCTGAAACCACCCCGCATGACTGAAATCACCTCAGATGACGGTACATGTACATCACCTGGCTGCTTGGATTTCCTAGATTCTTTGATGAATACTTCTATATAGTATAGTTATAGTTGAAATAGTAGCCTTGTAACTATCCACTCGTATTATTGCGATGGAATGAGAAGTATAACTAAGAAGTATTGCAGCAAGGATTCAGTCCGATTTTCCAGGCTGCGGTCGTTGATGGTCTGCGGTCAGGAGTTATAATATGTGGGATCCGGATACCTGCTTTTTAGCAACCTCTCGCTTTTTCTCATGCGATCAGTTGGTCTTTTTGTTTAGTCACATATCTTACCTTACTTTCCCGTTCAATGCCCCAAAATGAGATTCTCGTCAATTTGTTGGGGAAAAAAAAAAAAACAAATCTGAGGAAAGAGTCAGAGTTTTAGAGTAATTACTTATATAACTAAAATGGTTGGATTTTTATCTGAACGCGGGATCCGAAGGATATTTTTTGCAGGTTGCTTCCCTTTTAAAGGAGGCTTCATTGAGCTCATTAGACGGAATTTAGTGAACAAATGTTAGGCCATCATCAGTAACAAACAATAACAGTTACTGTTTGTTACTGATGATGGCATAACCGTTGAAATCGATTAAACATTGTAACTCTTTATTTCTCTTGGAAATAGACAACGTTTTTTTTTTTTTCACTAAATTCCGTTTTAAAATTGGTTTCCACAACTTCGTCACGAGTGATTTGGTTCGAGCTCATTATCGTCAGCAGAACTTTTATTCTTCACTTCTTATGGGGATTCGTTTATTATATCAACTTAACTCTCCGGTTAGGTACTTGCTCTTTACACTTCTGTTTATCAAATACCTGTATTATTTTCGGAATATGAAAATTGTGGTCCAACGACAGTGGTAGGTAGGTATATAGATTTTAAAATGTTTTAACCCAGATTTTCTACCGAATTCACTTCCCTGCAGTTTTCCTATTGAATCCGCTTCCCTGCTTCATTTACCATCAAAATATGTCCATGATGTTGGTGAATTCTTCTGTACATCATAGCGGAAAACAGGGACGGTTACCGTTTCCGAAAAACTCCACCGACACCCAAGAGTGCCCTAATGTTTTTTTTCCGACTGGGGCTAAGCAACTCAAACACAGTAATGATTATATAACTGTATCGGCTGAGATAGTGCTGTCACGGAGTCTGGCGCCCTAATGACGACTTCATCGCGAGAGAAGATGGGCCAAGCCAAACCTCGAAACATAGAGCTGTCATTCTCTCGAATAATTCCCACGACCAGCCACCGGGGTTTCCGTTTGGAGGGGAAAAATACTCCAGTGACGGAGTGACCCTAGTTCCATAGTACCTATACCTTCTGTGTGGCATCCTCTCGATTGTGCGGTGGAGGTTTTTTTTGTTGAGAAGGTTCATGTTTCGAGTTCTTTCCCCCAATTTGCTTCGCGTGGATGGCCGATCATCGTTCTCTAGACGCCAAGGTGTTTCGGGTCATTTAATGGGGACCTAACACCTGGCTACTGTTGTAGGTGTAAATTACACAGAAGAACCGCTTTTTATACTGTTAAAGAATAGTTATTCTCTACCTCTAAATATTACACTGTGCATGATCTGTCGTTAGGCTCTCCACATTTAAGCTTCGAACAAAAACCGTAAGCAACATGCATTTTCTGAATGTTTACCCAATAGTTTAGAATAACGTACATAATTTTATTAATTTCCTACTTACTCATTCGTTTGAGCTCAATTTCTTGGATCCATCTTCAATAATTCCAAAACAAGGTACAAGCTGACTTAAATCATGCTCTGATGTCGTTTTTTGTTCCGTAAAGCCAAGAACCTTAGATCAAACAAATAGAATCTCTAAACAGTCGCTGCTGATTTTTTAGTGTGTTTATTATTTATTGAACAAAAATGGGTATAAGCTCCCAAGTTATCTTGTGAGGGTGACGACAAAATTAAAAGGGAATCCAAAAAAGCCAAACAATCAAACATTATCATTTACAGCCAAAGCGTTAATGTAATCAAAGCCATATTTCAATGAGAAATACACAGTTACCTTTGATTATTAAAAAAGAAAAAAAAAGTAATCAGGTTTGATGTAATTGGGTCTATTGAGTGTGTTTATCTGTTAAGAAAAAGGTTTGGGATATTGAAGTTTTCTTATTGCAGAAATGTGATCATATTATTCAATGCCGGGATGATGATAAATCTATTGAGATGTACCCTCTTTTTCAAAACGCAAGAATCTCGATCTTTATCCTTCTCCGACTGTAACTCAAATTTTAAATTCGATTAAAATTACCTATATTTATTGCCTAGTTACCTACTATACCTAATTACCTTATTATGCAAGCTTTTCGTTCGAGGGTTTTTTTTTTTTTCAAGTCTACATGCGTCCATAACACAACATTATAAGTCACCATACACAACATTTTCCATAACACAACATTTCAAGTCAGTTTATATTCATGCTGGTAATTTTGAGAGTTTTTAGTAGGTAATTGAAAAAAAATAAAAAAATAATAATATAATTTGGTTTGGAAAAAGTTTAATTTGGTCTGGAAAAGGTTTAGTTTGGTATGGATAAAGTTTAATTAGGTCTGGAAAAGGTTTCATTTGGTCTGGAAATGCTATATATGCGCTAATAAATGTAAGGGGGGGGGGGGACTGTCACACTCCTTTCTGATTGTGCTGATTTAGGCGATGGAAACCAGCCCATTCGTGGTAAATTCGTCATTAACTCAATCTTTAAGATGTACCTATATTGCAAATTGAAAAATTAACCGCACACTATTCACATTCTAATTTAAGTTTCTATAATCGTTATTTCTACATTCTTTATTTCTATAATCAAGATATTCAGAGCTAACAGGAAGATCCTTTTATGAATGTGGGTTTATATTAAGAAATCTACATATTCTACCTACCTGTAGCTCAGTCTAAGTAATGATAAGTGTCACTTCGCGAGCAAAGTGTTGATTCTGTCTGCCTACTCACCTCCGCCATATGGTCGCATGAAACAGCGGGGGCTCTCTCGAGTTTTTTCGCGCCTCCCACTTGTTAATCACGTTGTAAGATCATTATTCCCACTCGCGTGGAATTGCTCAATAATTTCACTGTTTTGATGTAATGTCTAATAGTTTCTGGCCAGTTTAGTCTCAGAACATTTCACTATTACAGCTTCTGCGACTATATCTACGAATTAATTTCGTTGTCTTTTAAAAGCTCCCAATAAAGTGTGTTTACACAAGTGGGTGTTGGGTAGTCGATGGTGCTACCCTTGTGCCATCAGCGGATTATCAGGCTCAATTTGATTCGTGGAGTTTGGGTAGGCACAGTCTATTATAGAGTTCATTTAACCGGAACCTCTCCCCAAGTTTTCGTTTATTATTTATTTTTTATCAATTTTGTTTTGCTTTCTGCTCGTTGGGAATAGCTTATGCGAGAATCACCTGTCACCTAAATGTATAATGAAATTACGAGAATTTTAGAATTTCGTTCTCAAGTATCACTGCAATCCATAAGTTTATTGAATGCATATATTTTTATTTTTAGCGGATATTTGTAGAAAATGAAGCTATTGCAATGGCTCCAACAAATTTGTTTAAAATTAAAATGTTCGAAAATCGTCTTCATTGGAATCCGTTTTGGGGTATTCTGAAACGAATCCTAGGATAACTCCCCTTAGGATTGAGATAAAAATTCCGATCTCGCGCCAAAAAATCAAGCATTTTTTAGCACATTAAATTGGTCAAATTTCAAAAATTGTACTCAAAGCATCACTAAAAATGGCTTAAAACGACCAAGAACGGCGAAAAATCGTTTAAAATTTATATTTTATAGCAACAATTCAGTCAAAAAAAGTTAATCGACCACGAACTAGAACATTATAAAATTTATGCTAAAATATGTGTAGAATAATTTCATTAATATTTGCTGAAAATCGAATAAAAACTGAAAAATTGCAAAAAATTAAACATCTGTTTTGAATCCTAGAATATCATTTAGAGATTGTATATTTGCCATAAAGTTAGTGTTTAACAATTCTTTGCCCTTGAAGTGATCGAATTTCAAAACAATGTTACATAATATCTTTATATATAATTCCGAACGGTCTTTGAAATTGTGAAGAACTTCGCGGTCCGATTTTAGTGTTAGACTGCTCATTTGAATCAGCACTGCCCCAAGTTTGTTGCAAAAGTGTCGCCGTTCGTCTCTATACCCACCTTGATCGTGTTCTAGGCGGTCCTTATCAACGAGAGTTGTTTATTAGGCTGTGGCGGTAACAACAGTTGCCATCAATTCACGGTAAGTAAGAAACGTAGTGTAGTTACTAACATCTAGGAGAGTTATTTCGAAACGAAGAAATTGAAACTGAAGAACTTGGCGAACTTTATGTATAATTCCGAACGGTCTTTATATATAACTCCGAATCAGCACGGCCCCAAGTTTGTTGCAAAAGTGTCGGTAAGTAAGAAACGTAGTGATGGGGTCTTTTCTGATCAGCTGAGTGAGCTAAATTCTTTCCTGTTCACTGTAGGAAGTTGAAATTTGATAGGTGGACTCTCTGGGACACGAGTGAAGTGATGGGCTCTTTTCTGATCAGCTGAGTGAGCTAAATTCTTTCCTGTTCACTGTAGGAAGTTGAAATTTGATATGGAGACTCTCTGGGACATCAAGAGACGAGTGAAGTGATGGGGTCTTTTCTGATCAGCTGAGTGAGCTAAATTCTTTCCTGTTCACTGTAGGAAGTTGAAATTTGATAGGGAGACTCTCTGGGACATTAAGAGACGAGTGAAGTGATGGGGTCTTTTCTGATCAGCTGAGTGGCGAGGACCACCTCAACTGGTGGTATTTATTTTATTACATTACTTACATTTTGATCGTTATTTCCTCTTTTTTAATCATTTATTAACATCCCCTTAGCTTTGCACCAGGTCACGTAACGCCGCAAATAGGTAGGACTTATATCGTTACTATAATGTGCTGGGTTCCTGTAAGGTTCCTGTTATACTAGATTAGGGCTTTCCAAGCCCTAACAGGCCTCTAGTAATACTATAATTTACAAAAATTTGCTCATACGGTCATGCTGCATGACTGAAACGTTTAAGCATACTGACGGACGTTAAATTTTTACCATTTTGTACTGCTTTTACTAAAATATTTTGTGTTTTGAAGCCTTGAAAACCCTGAACTGTGGAAGGTTGAATGTGTCGTACTCACCTGTCACCGACGAGTGGTAGAAGGAACCTGTTTCGTTGAGGGTGTAGCTATACTATTGGATATCTTGCTGCCATTTGTGTGATTTGATGGATAGTCCTTATTTAATGAAGTTTTTTGACTCGCTTCAATTACTGAACTGGTGCAGGCTGCTCATTATGAGAGCTAATGTGACCAATCCCACTAGGAGAAGTGAAGTGAATTTGAATATAAAATTTAAGTTTATACTAGATTATCAAGGCAAATATTACCATTGATGAACGTAGGCAACACCTTTGCACCTCAATATTGTATACTGGTCATGGTTCATCATTCACTCTTTGAAACACTTTCTGATACAATGTTTTCTTTACAGGTTGGTATGAACTGAACACGACTCTGAGATCAGGATCAATCGGAAGGCAGGTAACACGATAACATCTTTTCAATAACACCTCACTCCATTTTACATTGTCATAAACCATTTTGGTTTCTTGACAGTCAGTCCATGTGTCAATTAATCCTCTCGTAACGGGTAAAAGTTATCTTAAACCTTACAGTCGATTTTGATGAACTTGCCAGGGATTGTTCTAGTTAGCTGCTATAAGAACGCCTTAAAGTATCATCACCTTCCCAATAGGATTTCACGAAAAACACATTTCTTACGATCTAATGAACCAAACTCGTCTTAATTAGAGAGTAGTTAAAGGATTGGTGCTCCTAAATGCCACCGGCTAGATGAGCCTCAGTTAAGTTTTTTGTTCTCAAATCGGAGGAGAGTTTTGCTAAAACTTCAAGCAGCTCTATATTTCTTCATGATCAGATTAATAATAGTCTTAGAGACCAGAGATTTAGAGCCTTCAATCCTTTCTACACTCATAGCCTCTGCAAATTTCATCTGAATTTGATGAAGTTTCAGAAATTAGTGGGGTTTGGACCTGGATATCAGAAAACTCCTTAAAACGCTATTTTTCTGTTTTATAGAAATTTATTGATAAACCATCTTATTCATCGTTATGATTACAACTAAGTTGCGGGTTGTTTTTGTTATTTTCGGTATGTTTTTCTCAATAGGTGATATACCGCGAAGGGAAATATATGGAATATATGGAATAAGTCTTATATAGGTAGAGGATGGTCTTCAGATCTCGGCGTCATTTTTGATTAACCCTAACGGGTACAAACTGAAGGGTTAAAAAACAGGATTATTATTAGACCTGCACAGAAAAGCTATTCATTAAAGAAATAGAAAACAAATTGTGTAATAATTCGCAGAATTTCCCCATTGATAATGGCAGGTGATTATTGATAGCTACGTATGCCTGGTTCATTTTAATTCTACCTTATATAAAGATAAAAGTTATTTTTACTTTGGGATTTCCCACGATGGAGTATTTTTACAGTTCCTAATTAATATCGACTCCATCTCTAATCGGCTCTAATTTGTTTTTCGCGATTTCTCTCCATTATCAGACTGGGGAAAATGACCGAAAAACTAAAAGAGTCCCCTGTTACCAATGGCCTAGATTGGTTTTCCGACCGCTTGACTGCATTTCTACTGACACTGTTCCCCCCCCCCCCCCCTCACAATTCTGAAGCTTTCCCTGCCATCCCCTTTAGTTCGTAGCTAATGATCTTTTTTATCTTCAAAAGCAGGTAGCTAACTACGGTGAGACGGGTCTATTTTTTTCAGTCCACAGCCCGTCCCGAAATTTCCTCATCATGTAGTGTAATTCGCTTCATTAGAAGAAGTTGTGGCGGCAAAACGAGAGCGATGTTTCCAAGGTTTTTTTTACGGGTTAAGAATACAAGATGTAGGTCTTACCTCACTAGCTGACTAGGACGAGTCGTTCTGTTTCTGAATAAACGTGAAAGCTTAGTTCAACCGATTCAATAAATTATTTCACTCAACCTTCTGAAATGGCAATTTGTGTCCCGTTATCATCTTGTGAGATATATTATCCTCTTCATTGATCAGTTCATTGGATTGTTCGCCCTTTGATTTCCCTCCTACTTACATCCTCGCACAAGATTATAACTTATTATTATTATTTTTAGATAGGGTTCTTGAAATGCTGTTAGGTAGGGCTTTCTCGCCTTTTGTGTCGAGCACTCGCCTTAGTGGCATTCCGACCTAAGACTAGGAACTGTGAAGTTTTGTACAATGAGAACATTAAATTTATTTTTTACTTGGTAATTACATTTAAAGTATGGCGAACTTTAGAGATCGATTTTACAACTATTTTCGAACAAAAACTCTTTTACTCCTGAATTGTTTTCTTTTAACGCTTTCACAATATTTTCACATTTGATTTTTTTTTTTTTTTTTTTTTTTTTTTTTTGGGTATTCCAAGCAAACAATTGTTTCTTAGAACTTTAAAATTCCCATAACTCCTTTTTGTTTCACTGCCAAATAAATATAAGTATACCTTAGAAAAGAACGATAAATGTTATGAAGAATATGGTAATAACATACACTTAAAAGTATATTCCACTGATGAAAAAGTGGTCTGAAGCTAGTTATCTCAAATTTTCGAAATAGCTATTTTTCATATAACATTAAGTTAAAAAAAGATTTTATCACACCGTTTGAAAGCTAAGGAAGTCACGAGGAATTTTTCCCTGTAAATCTTCTGGAATATGGAAGGTTTAAATTTAAAACGTTTGCTAAGCTGGGTGGAAGATTCCAGTGAAGGATTGCTTTAAAGTTTGATCAAGATCAGTCAAATAGGCAATGAAAGAAAGCACCCAGTGAGTCGGAAGCGATAGAATTCATTGGGTACATCGACAACCTACATCGTTCAATCCCTAAAAATGTCATCGAAATCCGACGAGAATTGTGGATTTCTTGTTACAAAGATTTGAGGTTGTGCGTGCGCAACAGTTACTAATGATACGATCCTGATGAAACTCATATGGGGTAATCGAATCAAGATTCCCCAACAACTCCCCCTTTGTGAGCGAAATCGTACAAATAGGACATGAAAAAATGACGTTTGATTGGTGTTACTTTTGCGCGTGCGCAGTGAAAACTATAAACGTCTGACTGGTATAATTAATAAGGGACTATCCTCACCCTATTTCCCAGAAAATGTAATTGAAATGAAATCCTTATGTAGAACATTATGCTACCCTTAATATGTAGTACATACTTGAAATATGAATCGACAATTATCTCACAATAATAACAATTTCAATTGTGTCCGTGATGTTATAGAAGGTTCAAATAAAATTGTTATCAATATTATTCTTGGCACGAATGATGCCTGGTGGTTGTATGGAGCCATTCTTGCTCCCAGGACCACTGAAACAAAACAAAAAAAATTAAAACATTCACCACTTTCTGAAGTAAGTAAAGCAATAAAATAGTACTGCGCAGCCTGAACGAAAAACGGGGATTTTCCGCTGCTGTAATCATACTTTATTACTACTTCAAGGCCCGAGTCATAAAACACTGTTTCAATAAACTGGGCGTTGTTAGCTGTAGGAGCGACGTGATTTAACGGTCTCTTGACGGTAGAACAAGCTCGGGATAGAAAGCAGCACGTGGGTTTTTCGCAGTAGGTATGACGTAATGGGGCCGGATTGTTGCATGGGATATGTGGATGTGGGATCCTCATGGACTGTCTACCTCACGTTGGGCGGCTGTGGGCGAAGGTATGTAGGTAGGCAGCTTTTGTTATTTATCTATTCCATACTGGAATTTGACATTTATCTACTGAATTATGGAATTCGACAGGCTTATGAATATACAATATGGGGAACATAATGACGTATGCATTTTACTTGCATGTCTCCTAACGTTTTCGACGATTCGGCTCACTATGCAGTAATTGGATGGGATTAACTAGGAGAAAGCCAACCACAGAAACCGAGTTTCCACTGAAAACATGTTTCATCTCACAAGAAAATGTGCATTTTTCGAAGCTATAGAACTTTCCAAGATTTTCCTGGACCTTCTAGTGAATGAATAACTATTTGAATAACTGTTTAAAACATAATGAAATGAACTATTGAATGAAACTAAATGAATGAACTCTATTGAATGAACTATTAAATTAAATGAATGAACTAAATGAACTAACATGAATAACTATTTAAAATCTCGTGCCATCATTTTAGCGAATTTTCGTAGAAAATGAAGCTATTGCAATAGCTCCAAAATAAATTAAAATTTTCGAAATTTTGTTAAAATTGAAATCCGTTTTGAGACATTTTGAAACAAATCCTAGAGTTTACCGCTTTTTCATATATATATATATATATATATATACTCGGCGCTTCGCGACTCGCCGGGGGGCTTCGCCCCCCTGGACCCCCCAATCTATACTCGGCGCTTCGCGCCTCGCCGGATCTTTTCTCTTTTCTACTGCGTAGAAAACGAGGATAATTTGCTATGCAATTCTTAGCCTGAATCAACTTAGTTATGGAATTTAGCCAGGTATGTAAGGAGAGGGAAATTGCTAGCTTGAAATGTGGACATTTATCACATAAATCAAGCCCTATCCAACGAGTGGCGACCGATTGTTGTGCGATCAAAACTGCGGAAGTTTCATTCCCCTAACAACGGCTGGGTTACGTGAAAAACACTGAAATTGTGGCACAATCTATAGCAACGACTCAACTACTCGGTTGTACGTGAAAATCATCTTTAATTTCGTCCCGGACGTTACAAAAAAAATTGTTGGGGGTCGGCCTAAGAATTACATAGCAATTAATATATATATATATATATATATATATATATATATATATGCTTTTTCATATATAATTATTTACTTATATATATGTATAAATGTGTCGGTCCAGAGGATAACTCTCCTTAGGATTGAGATAAAAATTCGGTTCTTGCGCCAAAAAATCAAGCTTACCAAACAAAAGGATGAGTTAGTGCCCAGCACTTTTTGAGCACATTAAATTGGTCAAAATTCAAAAAATGTGTTAAAACAAATTACTAAAAATGACTGAAAACGTCTAAAAATCGATAAATTTTTATTTTTATCCGAATTATAGTCGAAAGAAATTTATCAACATCAAAAAATTTATTCCCAAAATTATGGTGAAAAATGTACTTGAATTCCATTAATATTTGCTGAAAAATTCATTAAAAAACTGAAAAATTGCTATATATCCAAAATTTGTTTTGAATCGTAGAATATGATTTAGAACGAGTTTATTTGCCATAAAATTGGTAGTTAAAATTTTCTTTGTACTCGAATTGCTCACATTTCAAAACAATTTAACATAATATAGTACGATACCAAATTTACGAAAATTCGCTCATACGATCACGTTGCATGACTGGAACTTTTTTATTCTTCGCCTACTTCATGCTCAATTCCTCACAGCACTATTTCCTTAGGAAATCCTCTCAGAATTTCTGGAGCTCGGTTTTGGAAATCCCTCCCCCATGCTGCTTGGTCCTGACGGGAGCAAGATCGTATGAGCGAATTTTCTAAAATTACCCATCGTAATATAATATGTTAAGTGTATTGAAATTTGAGCAATTTGTGTAGAAAAAAATGGTTACCTAAAATTCGATTTTATGGCAAAAAACTCAAACTAAATAAAAGTTGGCGATTCAAAAAAATTTATGATTTTTAGATTTTTTTTGCAGTTTTAGCGAATGTTTGAAGAAAATTAAACTATCGTAATGGCTCGGAAGATTTTAAAATCAAAATTTTTGCGGGTTCAGACAAAATCTTAGCTCACTCCCATACGCATCATGAAAATACATGTATGTGTGTAGCTTTGTAGGTGCCATTTATGGCTTCTTTGCCTTTGAGGGGGAAAAAGTGCATGTGTGATGTGTTGGTATGAATGCATGTAACACGTGTACCTACAAGATTGCGGCCGTCTAGTTGGACATACGAATTTGGAAAAATCAAAGTAGGGGGGTAAAAACATACTTAGTTTATATATATATATATATTTCCAAATTGGAAATTGTGATTTTGATTGAATTCACAGTAGTTACTCCTCTTAGATATATAAATATTATCCAATGCTCCTCATTTCCGGGAAAACACCTCAAAATCTGTTCAGGGTTTTAGAGATTTTTTCCAAATTTGAGTTGAATTTTGTTTTTCTTGCTTATTGTTAGTACCGGGATCGGCTAAATTGTATAAAAAGTAGGTATAAAATAAACTTAATGATGTCGAGCTGGCTGATTTTAGTGTTGTAATTAGACTGTTCCTAGATGCTGGTTTCATCTTCTTTAATAGAGAGAATCGGTATTCAATAAAGACACAAGTGCATACATGCGAAGTTGGTACAAATCCAGAACTTAGCTTCTCGCCTAGCTTAATTTCACATGTTTGACACAACAACACATATGGGTCTACATAGTCTTGAGATTAAGGAATGCAACGACTTGGTCTAAGAGGTTCTTATCTCCTTAGTAGTATACATTTTCTATGTTAAATTATTGTTCATAGATGCTGCACAGTTTCACATCGTGCAGCAAATCCTACCAATACGGTAGTACCTAAATCGTCAGAACACGATATTGGGGTTCTCTTAGTTATAATTTTAGGCAATGAATGGAAGCGGAGGGTGTTCACCGGCGAAGGATTTATAAATCCGCCATCTATCGGTCCGTAGCGATCAGCTCAACCTCGCGAAACAATTAAAACAAATCCGAGGCCGCCGAAGTGACAAAACCCATTTCAGAAGTTGGGAGAGCGCATGCGCTCCGCCGGGCGTCCAAACTGGTTACGCTTTCTGCAAGTAGACAATAGTTAACAATGGTCCAGGAGGGAAATCTTTCTGGTTCCAACTTCAAGAGAAACAAACTGGCGGTCTATCACGGGACATTGAACGGAAAATCCGGCGTTTTCATAATTCGATTCCAAGCCAATCGATCCCGACTTCAAAGCTGCTTGCCCGGTAACTGGGGGAGATTTTGCCTAACAACGACTCAACCATCCGAAAACGTTTACAGTTTGAAAAACGGTTTGCCGAGTTCCAATTTTCATAGATTTGCCTAAACTGTTTTTTTTCTCTTGCGGAACAGGAACTGGGAGGGGAAATTGCCACGATTTCTCACGCGACCGAAGGCGATTTATCACACGGCTAGTGAATTGTTTTTTACTGTTTTAATATAAGCGATTTACACCTGTAGAGAAGTACTACTGCAATATAACAACAAAGACCTCGACAACGAATTTTCGGCATTATTAATATTACTTATAGCGATGTATTATTAGTTTTTTCCCCTGAAAATTTAGCACATTTTCACCGTGAATCTGTTCCTGACATCAAGAGAATTTAATAAAAAAGACACGTAAATACTGAAATAATAAAAATATTGCAAATTATTACACACAAGTTGTAATTTCTCTATTGTAAGTTGTAGTATATATACGTTCAATATAATCATTAATGGTTGGATGGACCGTTGGACATCTGTTGGATACATTTGATAGTTGTGCCATAGTTGGATACAAACGCATAGCTCTGAAGGCTGATCTTATACATATAAATCATCGTACTAAATTCCAGTCTAGATGGTCATCACTGACCTCCCTCCCCCCCAGGTACCTAACCACATTTATTTGTTGCTGACAATTCGATAATTTCAAAAACCCGATCGAACCCGACAGACCATTCTAGCAGACCATTTGACGCAAATCTGTTTTGCTATTAGACCCACTGAAGTCGAATGATTGTGTTGTCTGTCCCAAGATTCAAAACTACTGCACTTCTGATAGAGATGCAGAAAAGATCAAACGCCAGGTGTTCTAAAACCTGTTCGACAGATGGTAGCAAATTCATGCAAATTCATGGAAGGCTGGATTTGGATTAACTTGTCGATGACGCCAATGTCTTTATTTCAAGGTGAAAAACCTCTTTGCCAGCCCTAGCGTATGGGGAGGCGTGAGATGAGGGCTTTCGCAACGGAATCAACAATCATCTGCTGAAAATGTCACACCCAACTCGAGAAAGGTTGATGATCGCATCATCCATCACGTTGGCAGCTGGTGAAGAATGAGGTAAGGGTATGTGGCTGCGTGGAAGATGAACAATCCCTGAGATGATGTTTTATCTTCTGAAGACTCGTTCACTTCAACTACCCCGATTATGTATTCAAATAAAATACTACCATGTTTCAGTTGCTATTCTTTATTTTTACGTTAGGGTTCATCAATGTGCGGAATGGGAAATTATTCACAGGTAATTAATGATTAGTTTTATTGATCATGAACTCATTCGATTTAAATTAAATTCCCCTTCAACATTAGCAGGACTTAACAGTGGTGCCCAACAGCACTATAATGTATAGGTACTAAAAGTAAGTGTTGTGGTAATTTAATTTCGTACTTCGTATTTTGAATATTTACGAAATTTAGGTAGATGTAGGTACCCATAGGAATGTAAATCTACTGACAACATGGGTCATTAACATAAACCATTTAAGAGGGAAATATCCACTGAGAATTACTTATGTACCTACATTCTGTGTTCTAGCATTTTCATTGCTTTCGTAACAAACCAACACATCAAGTCGAATATCCAGAAGTTTAGTCTATTCCTGAGAGTCTGAAAATCGCGTTAAGGCTCGGAGTCATGTTGACGTTCATTTATTATTTTAGCACTACCTTTTTGGGACCTTCACAGATGAACGAACGTCCAGCAACTCGATTGATCATCAACACTTTTACTTTTACCAAACTACATACCCATATTATCCTGAAAAATTTGGAATAGGTACTGATTTTCTAAATGTAAGTGAGATGATTGAAAATGATACTGAATTTTCAGGCACTTTCTCGGCCATTAAACAATTTCTCAACCCGACTCCTTAAATTTTGTTATTTGCAGTTTGGGAGAAAAACTTCACATCGTTTACGATAGATGGATGGATTTTGATTCCGAGTCTACCCATTGGTAGTAGGAGTACCTATTGTGGTTACTTTTTAGAGGTTAAAAATTCGTTTTTTCCAGAATCGAAATTCACATTAGCATTTTACGTGTTTCTCTCCTTGTGGGCGAAACTTTACGAAGTTATCATTGGAGTTCGATGGAATTTTCAAGAAATTTTGAGGAATGATTCTTGGACGGTCTCCTATGACTTTCTTTGCCACCGGATAAATTGTAAGTTAGCCTAGACCAACCACTAAAACCAGAACCACTGAAATTCCAATCATGCAGCATGATCTTATGAGCGAATTTTCGCAAATTACAATACTATATTAAAGTAAATCTTTTAGAAAATCGAGTTCTTTGGGTGAAAAGAAATCGTCAACTAGCAATTTCATGGCAAAAAACTTGTTTTAAATAATATTCTGCTATTCAAATAACATTTTGGATTTTTAGCTATTATAATTTTTGGCATGACTATTTCTTTTAGCTTGGGATTTTGAAGAAAATTGTGACTTTTGTGACAGCCTGAAGAAGTGTAACGCGATAGGTACCAATAAACAAATTCAATACCAAACCAAACAGCAACAATGAAGTAGCACTCTCCGGTTGCGTTGTAATGACCTCAAATTTTCGTTACAACGGGCAATTATAGATACCGGTGAACAACTGTGGTTATCTTTATAAACTAGTTCAACGGGCAATTATAGATACCGGTGAACAACTGTGGTTATCTTTAGGTTATTGAAGTAGGTTCGTATTGGGTAAATTTTCTGAAATCAGTAGCTGTTTTAATTGTGACCTTTTTAACTTGAGACACAAAACACACATTTCACAGGGGAAAAAATAAAACATATCCATATAGCGACGTATCTGCATTTATTCATTTTTTTGGCAAATATTAATAAAATTTAAGTAAATCTTTCAGCATATAGCTTTGTTCATAATTTTTTTAATTTTCTAGTTCATCGTTGATAAACTTGTTTTGATTAAAATTCTATTAAAAATATAAACTTAACTATTTTTAGCAGTTTTTGCCATTTTAAGTGATTTTTTAGCACATTTTTTCTTTAATTTGACCAATTTAATGTGTTGAAAAAAAAAGAAAAAAAAGCTGGCCAACGAACTCGTCCTTTTGTTTGGAAAGTTGGTTTTTTCGGCGCAAGAACGGAATTTTTATCTCAATCCTATGAAAATTTATATATATTCTGGAAGGATATATATATATATATATATATATATATATATATATATATATATATATATATATATATATATATATATATATATTTATATATATATATATATAAATTGTGGTGAGCTTCTGACTAGTCAAATATGAGAAATTTGAGGTTGAGAAATGACCAAGCTAGTTTATGTTATATGTTATACTTTACATAAGACTAGCTTGGTCATTTCTCAACCTCAAATTTATATATATATATATATATATATATATATATATATATATATATATATATATATATATATATATATATATATATATAATATTTTTGGAAATTTTGATTTTTGGAGCCATTGCAATAGTTTTTTCTTCGAAAATCCACTAACTCTGCTTCCATGCCTTAAAAACATCTATTTAACCGTATTTTTACGGTTTCTACATATCACGTTTTAAGTAGGTAAGTAGGTACGAAATGAAATATTCATAAACTAGTATTTTCTGAATTATTTCCAATACATTTCATTAGTCATATTATGGACACGAGAAAGCTATTTGCCACACCCAGCATTGCAGACTTTTTCTTTCTATTTTGTAATCTAGGAAATTCGTAAAACAACAAATTTTTAGTGAAGGCGGATTTAAAAAATGCTGTTTGATTACAAAGGTTTATTATTGGGAATAAATTATTATCAAGAAAGTAATATACAACAGTTATGTACTACATTTTAATTTGCAGTGCATTTTATAATGTAATGTCCAAAGGAAACTCATTCGGTCTTCGATTTTATCTGAACGAGAAATGAATGGGTGGACTTTTCAGTAGGACAAAAAAAACTTTCAAAACTCACTTTTTCGGATTTTTTTTCAATTGGTTGATAACGTACGCCCTTTAACTTTTCATTTCCAGCACAAGTCCTTGTCCTTGGAGCTTTTGACTCCATTTTACTGCAATCTACCGGTAGTTTACGATACCAAAACCGCTTTCTTCTCGTTCGCCATTTTTAACATACGCCCTTGTTTTAGACACCCATTCGAATATTTTTGAAGGAATAGGAAAACCGGATTTAAATACAGACGACAAGTGGGCTCCCAAGTACCTAAGGACGTTGTTACGTAACTATAGGATATTCAGTGACTAATTGAATTAAGAGAAACGGTTTGGTGTAATAATCTCGAATTCTGAATCCATTCTTGAATATTTCCGCTCGTTTAGTATTCGCATATGAATCAACTCGGTTTCCGTTCTTTTTCAAGGCCAACAAACTCGTTCCGCAACATGACGTCACCTACTGGGGAAAACCATTCCGCGTAAATAAAGACCAGTCAGATCCCGCGAACGCCCAAACGGTGTTTGTCGCGTTTGAAAATTAAAATTATTCTTCTGGGAACTTTCACGAGCGATTACGGGGCCCATTGAAATACCGCGCTCTCATTAGAGGACAGGTCGCTGAGTAGACGTTTGGAGGGAGTGGAGGCCTCAGGGCACGCCAATCAGTCTTTCAGATTTACATGACGTACCTTCGTATGCCATTGTTCCTAACCGCGAACCAAACATTTATACCTACGTGGTTTCAGAGTGTTTAACCCATATTTTATTCGGTAAAAGGGAAAAGGAGTGGGAGTCAAATAGGTACCTGCGTTGTATTCAAATTAGACGAATAGATAACGTAAAGAGAAATAATTGAAAAATAGGCAGGCAGGCAAACTAATAAGCTAATGCATGGTTATACTGACTCTTAAAGGTGGGTTAGAAAGTTATAATGTGATATCTGTAAGGAAAAGTTTGACACATTATCATAATTTTCATCATTGTGACTCCAGTGATGACAAGACTCAGATTCGCGAATCTTAAATGAAATCGCTGTGTCACGAATTTGAACTGAATGTTTGTGTCTGTGACGAATGTTATTGTGCTTGGATTGTTTAACCTTAACTTTGAAAAACATGACGGAGGTCCTTCAAAATATTTGGTTTTGAAGTCAGGAGTTTGCTTTTTGTATGTTCTATTTGACGTAAAAATCTAAAATATTTAGGTATATGAAGAAAAATAAAGAATAAGTGACACAAATAAAACCTTTTAAAACTACAGCAATCTTATATTTCTCTTATAAAAAACAAAACAAACTCAGACTTCTCACAAAAAAAATCAAAAGCAGCAGCAAGAGTGGTGACTCAATCAAAAATTATTTTCCACTCAGGTCTCCTGCTTAGAGTAAATAAGCATCTCGACCCAAAAGCAAATACTGGTCAATAGGTAGATCCCAATCCTCTATATTTTGGCATAACGTGTTAAAAAGTTACCCTATGTAACCTCACAAAAATTGTGTTATATTGTGTTATCGATAAAAAGTAACAGTCGTGCAACATAATCTTGAGAGCGAATATT
Source organism: Adelphocoris suturalis (assembly GCA_030762985.1). Lineage (NCBI taxonomy): Eukaryota > Metazoa > Arthropoda > Insecta > Hemiptera > Miridae > Adelphocoris > Adelphocoris suturalis. The sequence continues at coordinate 116,380,158 of CM061041.1, read as the reverse complement.
TGTTTAAATTTTTTTTAAAAACATGTCCCTTTCTTCCTCCTCCTCCCCCCTCTTCCACGCTCTCTTTCGTTCCGCTCCCTCACATTGTCTTTCTGTCTATCTTCTCCGTCTTGTTCCCCCTTCTCCTGTGTCATATTTTTTCGTTTTCACAATTCATTACATTTTACAAGTACATCCATTAGCTGAAAAATTCTCATTTGACGTATCATTCCCATATTGAGACCTTATTGACAGTGAATATACTCTATCTAAATCAACTACCTAGGGAGATTGAAGACGTAGGTAATTTGGTGAATTGAACAACTGATTTTGTAGATGTTTCTGTAACATCTATATTACTACGACAACAGGAAGGCACCTATCAGTGTCGCCTTGGGACAAGATAAACATTTCTTCAGAGCTGCACGCATGCCCTCACGTATTTCTCTGCTTAAGTTATTCCCAGACTCTCTGTGTAGACGGCGTCGGTCGTACGAATGCAACTCATGCCCAGCCCAGTATACGCTCTCTGCCGGCTCCCGCACGTTGTGTTCTAAGCTTCCTCCTCTCCACATAACATGACAACCTCTTCTTCTTGGTTGTAATTTTCAATTCTTCGGAATATCTTTCAGTCTTAGAGCATAAAACGAGACCAAAAACAAGTGACAACCAGTAAAAATGGGGGTAAATACCAAACAAACAAAAGTTGTTTATTGGCAGACTCTAGAATACATTGATTTATAAACTGTTACGTAGAAAGATAACTTGGAGAAGATCATCTTGAAAGGAGAGGCAGAATGTTTGAAAATATCAAACTCATCTGCAGAGACTAGGTACTATTCATTTGTGAGCGATAAATTTATTCGCTCGGCTTAATTCGCGTAGTCCCTGAAATTGTTGTTTATAACAAGTTGGAAATATTGGAATTGTTACAAAGACTTGTAGCTTGATATTTTGTATGAGTTCATGTGACTATTAGAATTCGAAATAGAATCATCTGACGTTACCGTATATAATAGACTCCACCCATACAAAAGGTATAACTGTGAAGTTGGCATTCGAACATGGAAGAACACTGATCAATGCAAAATTTTAGATCCAGAAAAAAAAATCTACTAATTTGTGTGTGGCCTCGTATCCGTAACATTAATGTATAGATTAATGAAATGTTTTAAATGATCCTGAAAAATTCAGGAACAGGGAAATATAGTAAATCAAGATGTAGGTAGCGTAAAACGTTGAAAGCGGTCAAATAGAAAACATGAAAATGATGCTTGAAGACATTTACGTTTGGGAAGGCGCAGAATGAAGTAATAATATGAGAAAAATGAAATTGGTGGGATATCATTTACAGCCTAACCCGAACGTTCACTAAAAATTTCATGAAAAACTGAAAATTAAGCTCGTTACAAGGATTACGCATTCGCGCGAGCCCAACAGTTACTAATGATGCAACCATGGTGAAATTGATATTGGTTAATGACATCGTTTTTTCCCAACTATCTTCCAAATTTGAGCAAGATCGAACAACTAGGGAGTGAGAAAATGGTGTTTGGTGTAATTTACGTTTGCGCACTCGCAGAGTGGAGTTTCGATTTGGGAAAAATGAAACTAATAGGGGACCATCAACACCCTATCCCTAAAAACTCCCTCAAAATCGGTTGAAGATTATGGAAAACATCTTTGATTGCCAAAATTTCAACCCCCCGAAACACCACCGAAATTGCGAATTTCTCAAAACTTGTTCTTAGCTGATGCTTATACCGCAAACAGAATGTAGTTGCACAATTTCAATGTCCAAAGTTGGGCGTACGATGACATGTGAGTATGTGTTATTCACAATTATATAAAGATAAACCTTTGTGTAAAAATTTTGAGCGATTTTACTACCGAGCTACTTTACGGAGCTACAGAATACTGGGCGGGTTGATCTTCAAAAGACATAAACCCTCTGCTGCCAACTCGGAAGGCGTTTCTAGGAAAATCCTTGCAGAGTATAAGCCGTTCAAACCCTTCGACTGTCCATTCCCGTCCATGCTGGTGGAATGCCTTAAAAAGGGAGTTTCAAGTTACCTCTCATTGTTCGAGCGGCAATTTCACTTGGTGAATTATTCATCGCTCCTACCTCGGCCAAAAGGGGGAAGGGAGACGGCAAGCGTGAAATCCTGGTCGCAAACCGACTGTGAAGATTTCAACATGAGCGCCGCAGGTACCACCTGAGCCACGTAAAAAAGAGAAATCTGCATCGTTTCAGTTTCCTTGCTGAAGTTGCTGGAAAACCCTGTTATCGACTGCACGCTCATGTCAATAAAAGTTAGTCATATTATATGACTTTTTTATTTTATTTTTTTAATTAAGAATTCCAGCTGCGTTGCCCAGGTGAGAGGCAGAACAATTGCGCTACCCCTATCGACCATAAGAGCTATTACCCGTAATCCTATTTCAAAATTATTTCAATCCCAATTATTTCAAGTGCCCATAAGTGTTCCCCATTAGAAAACTCAACAAAACATATCTAAGAAAAAAAAAGAGTTCTATAGCCTTGCAGCATGACCATGTGACCAAATTTTCATAATTTTTTAGAATTAGGTTTGTGTCAAAGTTTTCTGAGATTGGAGCCTTTCATGGGACATAAAATTAAACAGATCGGTGATAGATAAAAAGATCTGCCATCAACGACTTAATCGAGTCAATACCATTTTCTTCATGGCTCTAGGTAGAACTTCTGTAAAAATACATTTACTCCCTCTTTTAAATGTTAATGTAAAATATGGAACATCAGACATATAAAGTCATTCGGACATTGACCGTTTTCTCCGTTGTCAGTCAGAAAATTTTGTCAATGGTACCAATGTATTCTGTGGGCAACCATTATTACATCATTTCGAAAATTTTATTAGGTAGGTATATAGGTTTCGAAACGTAAAATTAGTCATATTTCGGGAACGGGTTGAGCTATCGATTCGTGTTTGGTCTCATTCCGCTTAACGTGCTAGAATACATGTACAATGAAACCCCAAACGGTTATTTCATTATTAAATTTAGAGTACTAAAATCCGATCGTTTCGCTACTTTGACGCAGTCCGGCTAATGAGTCAGAAGAACTATTTTGTATCAAATATAAACCTTCTAGCTTGATACGTTCGAAAACTAGAGCGCGCAATGACGGATAGGTGTATTATAAAGCACCAAAGGCGTTAAATCTAAAAACGGTTTTATAATACCATCATACGGGTTTCCATGTGATAATGTTTTGAAAAATTTCATTCTATAATTTTTGATACCATTGCAGTACCTAGATTAATTGCCGTTGGAACATCGCTAAAACTAATCCCATCACCGCCAGATAAATTTCGAAAAAACGGCTCTTTCTATTCAATAAGGATGAGCGATAGTCGAGTTCTATCCAGGATTGTGATTTTTACTCCACAATTTTTGAAAATTGTGCTATTTTCATATCCCTGCTACCTCATTCTGGTTAGTGGTTTTTTCTTCATTAAAATTATTGAAATTTTAAAACCATTTAAATACAACAAATTTATTATCTATACATAATATTGTAAATTCTGTAAGGATCAAGTAATAGGTAATTAATTTGAATTTATTTAAATCCAAAAAGTGGAAGTCATCCAAATTTCATCAATATCGGACTATCGATAGTGGTCGACTACTGGCTTCTCTCCATACTTGATATCTGAGGACTCAAATGATTCCAGTAGTTGTGGATGCTTCTCAGTGATTCAAGTCCCTTCTGAAACAAGTTGTTGGGGTTCCCGTTGCTCTTACGCAAATTGTGAAACGAAGAAATTCCAAGTAATTTTATATTTATGATCTTGTTCAGTAGCTTTTGTACACATCGTCAAATCTCACAGTGCATCAATATGACCTGGAACTATATGTAGAAGTATTCAAGGAGTGTCTAAATTAAGGAAGACGGGTCATATTTGAAGAAATCTGTGGTCCTGATTTCGTTCTCCACTTTCTCTCAAACTTCATACAGCTTATCAATATTGGTCGGTTCAGTGATCTGTACCCGTAGTAGGAAACAATATAATTATTCCAATGACGAATGATTATAGAATGATAAAATATGGAACACGCTAGCTTTAGCCTGCAGGGTGCCTCCATTGAGATGGTGTTCACTCACACTAACTTTTGTTCTCATTCACATTCCTTTTGTAATTTTTCCCCAACAAATGTCACGTCTGATGTAGAGCCCACGAATGAACGTTCAGCCGACGGAGATTTCTTATTCGATGCCTTAGAATGAAATGTATCAACCACCAAAAATATTAATTGAAAATTTTTCTAGTTAATTATGAGCGAATGTTTCTACCTTCAAAACGATGTGATGTGATTTTTGAGCTAAATTTTGTAAACTACTGTCTTTTATTAAAGGACCACAATTAAATTATATTTTCCTATACACTAAAATAAAGAACATTTTTATACCTACGCACATAATAATAATAATATTTTACTCTATTATAGCCATATTAAGATGAAAATAATAAGAGATGGATGAGGTTGCCTATTCATACGATTATATACCTACCTAATATTTTCATATCAGAGTTACATATATCGGCCATTATCTTTCAGTTAAATTTATAGCAAATCTACTATCTAAATCGTTTTTAGCAGCGATATTCAGTATTTTTTCTTCAGCAGGTTGACATTCCGTGCTGAACTTTAATAAAATTCTGCCTTTCCGAATGTGGGGAAAAACAGAAGCTGACGTAGTGAATAATTTATTCAGTGGGAGTATATTCATTCATTCAAACAGCACAAGTGTCTCGTTTTCGTGAAATTCTTTGAAAAATTATTTGTATGCCGAACTTGGAGGTTTGCTGGTATACAAGGTTATTTACTTATAAGCAATTTGCGGTAAATAATGCAAATGGCAAAAGTTCCAAATTATTTCACCAAAAGGTATATTGCTTCCTCTCTACCGAAGGTAGGGAAGCTTTGTGTCCGCGATTTGAGTCGAAAAATATTTTGTCCTCCAAAATCAAAATTTCCACTTGCTCTTTGCGTTTCAGCATATCTGTCTGTGGTAAATTCTTTTCACGCCCAAAACTATCCCAAGCTTCAGTCCGATTCTGATGAAATTTTCAGGAATTGTGCGGGCTAGCTCCTAGACAGTACCCTATAATTTTCAATGACGTCGAATCAACAGTAGCCTGTGCGCATGCACAAACTTCGATTTCTCATAACCTCGATTTTTTATCATCTGATGGTCCGATTTCGTTCAAACTTGGTAGGTAATTGGGTACATATATGTTCTAGAAAAATGTCCAACAACAAACATCGCAATTGGTAAAGTAATACCCATTGCGCATGCGCAAAACTCTTATCGATTGACACAGTCAAAACCCCTTGGCTAATGGCACGATTTTGATGAAATCTTCAGGGATTGTGCGGGATACCTTCTAAACGGTCCCCTATAACTTTCATCGCCGTTGGAGTACTAGTAGTCTGTGTGATTGCGCAAACGTTAATTTCTTATAACGTTGACTTATAAATTATTTCGACCCGTACTTTGTTCTTCAACTAATTCTATACATCCATGTTACAATGTGTAAGGAAGCTATACTGCCCATCCAACTTTACAAACATTTTTATAAGTCTTAAATTCCAGTGAATTGGTTGTTAGTTGAAGATGAATTGGCGTTTTGAGCCTGTGCAGTGTGATTTTGCTATAATGGCTTAAAGTAACTACAATCTGTAGAACCTAAAGTCGTTTAAAAAACAGGAATGTTAGTGCCACATCATCGATGACCTTTATATTTAAATAGGATTTTAAATAAATTTTACAACTCTGAGAATAATACTTGCGCAGTGAAGTAGAATTTGCCCCATAAAAGCGCACGACCTGCCAGGAAAGAAAAAGTGGCCTAATGAACAGAAATAACCACTCACCTGGCGAAGGACGTATCAAGGCTGCCATTCGCAGAAGGTAATTGCGGCGCTTCATAACTCTGCCATTATCTGGAGCTAATTCCCTGGATTCCGCACTTACGTTATCCCGGCGTTTCGTACGACAGAAGAGGAGGTCGGCAATTATAAAACGACCGCAGAGCTCAGGAAAATGTGAGTGCATAATCAATCGATTCGGTTCAGGTATATACCCAAGTCGTGGGGGTTATGCGTGGTGCAATATCGAGAGTCGTGGAATAGAACTTGAGTTCCGAGAAAAGTCGATTAAAGTTCTTTCTTCATCTTTGTTGGGATTCGGAAATTTCGCTGGATGAGTTTAGCGTTCGAATTTGGAATACGCTTGAACTGAATTGAAATAAATTGAATGTTGCGTGGTCAATCTTTCGTGTTCCTTGACTGACTTTGTCATACTCGCTATTTAAGGAAAATAGGAACTTCGCCTCCTTCGGATGCTGGGTAGGACTCGAGCTGAAGTGAAGCCTGTGGACAACCAAATAGTTGAAGATTCTGAATGTGCTCGCAGAACTTTCTGCAGGGTATTTATAACAGTTGCTACCCACTTGGTTTCCCTACCCTGACCGCTTTCGGGTCAGATGGTCTAGCGTACCAATTTTGCAGGAAGCAGCGTCTGCTACTGCGTTTATTGGTGAAAAAATAATCATTACTATATTGTTGGACACGGCTTTCTTCTCGTCTTCTTTCTCATTCATGCCTTCTATTGATAAGTATAGGGTAGTGACAAACTGTATTAGCAGTAAATTAGCAGCTCTGCTTGAGCATGAGGGTATCGTGAGTTATCCATCCAGATTACGAGTCTAAACCACTCCAGCTAGCTCCGTTTTACCATCTCCATCAGAGGCTCAGCATTCAATCCTATATAATTGTTTTCCTACCCCGATCCCGTCTTGTCTTCCCGGCTACCCTGCTGCAGTAACTCATCTCTTAAGCTTGGAAGTGACTTACATGTTGCGGTTGTGTGACAGGACTCAGGCCCACATGTGAGAATCGATCGTCAGGGAGGATCACACAACCTTTTTGGTATATTGGAGAAATACCACGCATTCTTAGAAATAGGGTATTAGTGGAGTGAAACATTCTTCCTGCTTTCGCAATGCTGGCATTGATTTCATTGTTTACCATCTTTTGACGTGGTCACTCCCATGTACTTGAAGGCATCCACTTTTCCCAAATCCCATCTAGGTAAAAAGAGGGTGCATTGGTACGACCAACAACGGCTAATTTATGGGGGTCCGTTAGTTTGCTAGAAATCTTTAGGCTGCCATAACAATATCAGTAATAATGTATGTATTTTTAAATATTTATTACTAATATTGATCTAATAAATATTGGAATTACAGCATCTACAACTCCAATTTAACTTTTAGTACATAACTAATTCCACTCATTATTTTAAAAATTCGATTCAGCTTTTAACCTGGTTATGGACGTTAGCAGATTGATTAGGAGTAATTTTGAAAGTAGAAAAGTAAGTATATTTCAGAGAGAGGTATGAGGAATATACAATCTTTCCTACCTATCAGAGCCAGTTCAATGACAACTTTATGGTCAGAATCACTTTATGTTCGCAAGGCCGATCATCGCTTCTGTTTGCATGCTTAACACGTTGACTGCTAGCTTGACCCAAAATGGGCCTATCGGAACTTTCCCAACAGGCCATAAGGCCCAAAGTGGGTCAAGTTAGGTATTTCATGCAACTTAACGCTACTAGCAGCCTTTTCAAAAAACAATGCAAATGTAGGTAACTTTGTTTTTAAGGATATTTTGCTTCCATTACTGCCTTTAGCGATAAGAATGGCGTGTTGCGGGTTCACCTACGTCACATCAACTTCCCTTAAGGCTCCGTTGCTAATCGCCTTGTTGGTCGTTTGTTTTAACTTTAGTTTGATTTTTTTTCTGTGTTGTTTTATACAAAGTGAATAACCAGCAGGTCGAAAATTATAATTATTTGCTAGAGTTGGAAAGTTTTGAAGAAAATCTAAGCTTGAAGAAGTATGAAGAAAATCATTGTTTCTAAAAAGTTTTGTTTTTCATCTCCTCTTTTTCTTATTGGGCACATTCTGGGTCTTAGGCCCAGCTTGACCTTGGCTTAGGCCAGCTTGACCCGAAATGGGCCTAATCTAAAAACTCACTTTTCGGCCAAAATATGAACAAGTAAAAAACGTAGTCGCCTAATTCTGTCTTGCAATGGCTTACTTGAAACTTTGAGTTAGATTTTAAAAATGCCTGGTGGAATTTGCCATTTTTCCTTCTGCAGTCAACGTGTTAAATGCGATAACTATATCAATAGTCGCTGTGTTTGGCTGCCACAGATACCACTGGGGTACAATAAATTACAGTTGCTAAGCGAAACGTTTTATAGCTTCTGAGTTTGCCAAATGGATAGGAAACATCGTTATCATGTTAGGGAGGTGGGAAAACTAATTCAAAACAAAATTTCCACTTGCATTTTACGTTTTGGTCAGTGAGCAGATTACGTAGTTGCTGGTCTATCGGTCTTGAAAACTGAAGGCGCAATGAGTTGACATTACAGTTTTTCGGATAATTTGTAAATCAACTAATTTCATAGTTTTATTTATTTCTTTCTTATTTTTTAAAATTATGAACCATCGTTAACGAAAAAAATAAAATCAAATAAATAAAAATAATCCCTCGTCTTTTTTCCTAACTTGTTTTCACTAACTTAAATATTCAACGGATTTTCCACAAATAGTTTTGTTTACTAATCAATTTAAATGTGGGTACCTACTGTATGAACTTCTTTTCATTCTTTCTTGGCATAATTCAGATACCTACCTATTCAAATTGTGAGTGCGTTATTATAATTTCTATGGTTTACAGTTATAGTTATTGTTTATAGTTATGTTTATAGTTTAATTTGTATGCTTCAGTGCATACCAGATTTCGATTTAATTGAACTATTTGTTAAGTATTCTTGTTGGCTTCAAATTTCATTGTCACATTTTTTGATTAATTCCTTCGCAAATTAAAGTACGTATCTCTAATATTGTTTGTTCATTCCACGAAATAACAATTTTATTTAAGTGCCAAAATCCTATCAACAAGATCAATCCTGATTTTGATTCCGATGAAAATTCATGAATGAATCGTGAATCGTAACGGTTTTGCATAGACCATCTATGAATCAACGGGTTTTCCAGCTGAAGAAATGAACGTTCGGTAATCACCTATTTCGTCCGGCGCTAACTGATCGGATTCAGTTTTTTACTCGAGTCGTGAGACCCGACAACGCGAAACGGGTTCAGAGCGAGTCCGACTCTCAACGTCCCAACCTATATAGAAAGAAATGGTAATGCGGCACACGGCGGAGTAATAGTTCATATCCACCGGGAAGGAATATGTAGATGGCAGCTGAACTGAACAAGGGGTAGCCTACCAACTCGGCATAGCATAGGGTACGCGAGGAGGTTAGCGGTTCGTAGATGTACGGCCTATTGTGTCATTAATGGGCGCCTTTCTCTCTCGTCAAATGGCCGTGTTTCCTCGGCTCCAGTGTGCGGACCGCCATACGCATCTAATATGCAAGAAGATTTAAGCTCCTAGTTGTTCATGTCCATTAGGTTGACTCTTAACATAAGTGACACCACGGAAACGACCTCAGCTTTATTTATAGTAGATTTAAGGATCTCGAGATAAGCACATTCATAAGGGTCACAATTCACGAGAACATAAAAAGGAACATGATTCTCAATTATGTAGGAAATTTTAGAACATTCGTTTGCTCTAACCGTTGTAGTACCTACCTTAATATCAAAATGTTTAGGCGTTTCTGTTTGGACCATAGAATTGAAAGCGAGTTTCCGGATCGGTCCCCTGGTTCTTAAATCAATTTTCAGTGGCCACCGAAATGGGCAGCTGACTGTTCGAAATGGGATGTGGCGGACTTTCTCACCTTTTCTTCGAAATGTCTTCACATGAATTCGAAGCTCTCTTTTGCTCTCTGCTCGTTTTTGCTTGGTAGATGATCTGCTTCCCATCATGCCTGCGTAGGGTAGATGCATTATATAAATATCTATACAATTTTTAAGAGTCAGATGAGTGTCGAGTACAATGAGTCGTTCTTCAGCAAACTTAACAGAGAGTTTTATTATTTTCGTCCAAACATCGCTAGAATATCAGACGAAAACCTACACCAAAAGTCGACGAATACAGACTCTACTCAGAAAACAGTCAGTTAATACGTACAAACTCATGTCAATGGGTCAATGCGTACATACGTATATGGTCGCACGTGGTAAATAGTACCTTTATGTACATTTGTTATCGGCCTTAATCAATAGGACACAACATTTTTTACCTCCCTATCTGATGTGGCGGTAGGCATTCCCCGGTATTTTCCAGAATGGGAAGGTCATTTCGCTCCCACCTTTCCAATCAATTATTAAAATGGGGCTGATTTTGGTTGCTGCCAAAATAGCTTTTCAAAAAGCAGGAGCTCATTCTGCTCTCCCCTCCCCGCCCCTTCTCGTCCCTCTTTGTGGTTCATTTAGTCTGACTAGTGAACTCTAAGGGCCCATTTCGGTAACCGCTAATTGAAACTCCAAGAATCATCGAGGGGCACCTCTTAAAAAATAAGTTCACACTGATGTTGGCGGACATAAATTAATCTACCAATTGCAGAGTCGGGTTACTTGCGTTTAAAGGATTACGTTTTTCGCATTGTAATAATCATTCCTATAAGGTAGGTAGGTACCTATATCGCAAGGGAAATTACATGAGTATGTGAGCTTATCACGCATCGCTGCTCCTAACGCTTACCGGCCCGCATCTTCGGATCGCCTGCGCCTTCCGCATCTTTGGAGTTCGCTGCGATCGAAATTGCTTTATTCCGCCTGGTTGTGGATCCCCAAGTAGCACAAGGACGTGGGTTCGGCGGCCCGTTTCAGCCTGGAAGGAAGGATCCGGTCAAAATGGGGAAGATCCGAGGGTCAAACCCAGCAGTGAGCAGCCATCCACACAGATAATTGTTAGAATGTAAAAACCGCTTTGCAAGGCTGCCTCTCAATGTCGGAGTGAAGTTTTTCAAATAGAGTTCTAGAGAGAATTCGCTACTCGGAATGCATCAAAACAGAGCTGATTGGTACAGTTCCACTATATCAACCCTTAAGCCCTTTGGACACAAGATATATTGCTTCAGTACGCTTTGCTTTCGATTATACTTGGGAGGTGGGGGAATATCCCCACAATCAAAATATACGCTCACATTTTATTTATTTATTTATTTACAATACGGGCGGCGCCCAATTACATTGAACACTATTAATAATTTATAATATGTAACAGAGGAAAAAAAAAAATTGGTAACAATTTGGTACCTATATAAAAAGAAGGAAAAATCGAAGAGAAAAGTCTTTGAAGAAATAATGAGTGTGACTAATTGATTGGTTAAATGATGAGACTGGCTAAAAGACCGTCGATGCGACTAGATTTTTGAGAATGGTGGTGGTGCAATTGAAGAAGTCCAGTTCAGGATTCATCTCGATAAGCAGATTCGCCATACGAGGGAGCCTATGCAGGGGGCGGTTCATCGAATAATTAGTCGAGGAGAAAGGGACGTAGAAAATATTCGTCGACCGAGCCGAAATTCGAGGCACCAGGATGCCAACTCTCGAGAGCAGGACTGGACACGAGATCTGGTTGTTCAACAACTTGTGGAAAAGGGTGACATCCGCTACACATCGTCGTCTCTCTAGGGGAATCAGGTTGCACATCTTCATAATAGATTCATAATTAACCTCGTGCGAAGGTATGCCGAGTTTATAGGCAACATAACGAAGGAATTTATTCTGAACCCTCTCTAGTGTATATTTGTGTACATTGTACGTCGGAGACCAAATTGGAGAGGCATATTCTAGAATTGGGAGAACAAGCGTCTTGTAAAGCAGTGTAATAGCTCGAATGTTGGAGAACTCCTTCGTGTTTCTTTTTAGGAAACCCAGACCCCGCATGGCTCGACCCGCTATCTCCCCAATGTGCCCAGAGAAGGACAGCCGCCCATCACAGATCACCCCCAGATCAATCAACTCCTCGTGTCTTCTCAAGCGAGCCCCACACAATTTATAGGCATTAATGACAGGCTGAGTGGAGCGGTGGAAAGAGACTATGCAGCATTTTGACGGGTTGAGGAAGAGTTCGTTGGCAGTGCACCAGGCCTCCAATTCGTCGATGGCAACCTGAAGGGCCTCACAATCCTCATTCGAGCTCACATGACTGAAAATCTTCAAGTCGTCCGCAAAGAGAAGGCAGACATTTTAGGTATTAAGACGCCCTGAACAATTATGGTTTCGTATTTTTCAGTTTGTGTGTACATTTGCTCATCCCTCGTTAGGGGAAAACTGTACCTACTTTTACTGACGGGTATCGATGAAATACGTGCGCGTTGGGCCTTAGATGATATTCTATAAAAACTTCATTTTTGCCGGATCGAATTGCATGCGCAATATTAAAAAACAATGAAACTTCAACAGTTTTTTTCTCGATTTCAATTAAAATTTCTCGAGTTATGTGGATTGGAGTCCAAATGCTTCTCTATGAATTTTATCGCTTCCAGAAAAAGGTTGCCTCAGCGCATGCGCCAAAATAAAGCCGTTTCAGCAATAATAACTTCTACAGTTTTCATCAGATTTCGATGACGTTTTGAGGAATGTTTGAGTTCATATGGTAGGTATTTAATGTATTTCATCATTTCCGGAATAAAGTTAGTCTGCGCACGCGCAAATATCAACTCCTTGTATTAATCATAACTTCAATAATTTGCACCCTATTTCGAATAAATGCTTAAATGTTGAGTAGTAATAAGTAATATGTTTGACTAGCATAGGCTTATAATGATTTAGGAGATACCTATTTACTGAAACTTCTAATTACCGTTAGTATATTTAGCCTAATATTACGTTCCAAAAATTGAATTGTGTTTAGGTTGACAAAAAAACCTAAATAAAGTTGAACTTCAATAAATAACCTCTGTTTGTTAATAGTGAATTCATTTTTTCAATTTTTGATTTCAGGTATGAACCAACTCAGGATCTATTGGATTACCCCATAATTTCAAGACAAAAACGTACGTATAGTTGTAACTGAAAAATGCTATAAGTTATGGAAACTGTAAGAATATTCTTATATAAATCATTATAAAAGCTACATTCAACATTAGCAAGTTAGTACTCGTAATATTGCAGGAGGTCAGTTTTTTTCTGCGTAAACAATTTTAAGTCTCACAGTTTTCTGTTGACGCATATACTTTTGTTTAAATATCCACTGACAACCCATTTGTAACTTGGCACGTTTAACTAACTCCATTAGTCTTCATCCCACACAAAAAACAACTAATAGGTGGAAAGTTGTAAAAATTATCTCGAAATATGAAGGGGGACAATCCAATAAAGTGCAAGCTTGCACTTAATTCGTTGTACCTCCAGCCCCCTTTCCTTTCTCTCGACCAATGGGATTCAATCTCCCTTCACCTGTGACTCGAAAATATGAAGCAGGCAAGATACCTTTCCTTGAACACCTACCAGTTCTTAAGCCGACGGCTCAGAAATTTCGGCTTGTGGGAAAAAGAAGTCGATTGTCTAGAGAAGTCGGAAGAATTTCTTTCGAAATTCACGATATTCTTCTAAGCGTGTCCGAATTTTTCGGTAGGTCGTTTATAAAATCGTGATTCGTTGAGGAAATGAATGGTTTCGGTAGAAGAGTAATTTACTTATAATTCTGGCGTTGTTTGTCAAGTTCTTTTGAATCACCAGTTCGATTTGCTGATTTCGATTTTCACGTATTTGTCTTCGATTAGTATTCATTGAGGCCCTCGAGCTATTCAATGGAGATAATGATGGTGAATGGTTTTGAATAGACGCCTCGCAAATAACGGTACATATCTCCGTGATCTTAATCTATTACGAACGCTACGGTAATAGGTTTCTGTCTCCAAAAACATTTATATTATTTTATAATATAACATCTTCGCATATTTGCCCACTTCCATTATGAATTCCATCCAACCACCTTCCTCGTCTGAAAAACAGCATTGGCTCGTATGCGACCTGCGTCATTTACGGGTGAAAAGATGCTTCACAAAGTGATGAGTCCACTTCACACAGTGATGCCCATATAGATAAGATGTTTGCAGCAGTAACCACGGGTGGATCGGTGATTTTTGGTATGCTTGAGATGGTGGAAGAACGTGCGCAAAAATGTCATATTTGAGATTTGCGGAGATTATAACGGGGGTTACCATTTGAATTATTCTCCTAACCCATTTATTAAGGAAGTTAGATAGGGGGCCGTAATAAGTGGGTCACCCATATATAAAAATTAATAAAGAAAAATTATTAATAAAGAAAATAAAAATAAACAAATAATATAGATAAATACATTTAAAATAAATAAATAAATCTAATTAAGTTGGTATTCGTGTTCAACAGGGAATAGTGCAGAAACAAAAATAAGAAATTAAAAGGTTTATATTACCTAATGTTGATGTCGTGTTAGATATACAAGAAGTTTATGCAAGCGGCAAAGCTATAGTTTTTTTTCGCATCGTTGTCAAAGGATGGGTCCCTTTACGTCGTGGAATCCCACATTCCCTCTTAGTTGAGAAGAATAAAATAAAACTCTCTCAAATCCGTGACATTTTCCCTTTTCAGTTTTAATTGATTTATTTTATCGTCGTAATTTATCATTTATTTTTGTATTAGCGGGTTCAAATTACGTTGGACATTTGTAAATTTCCCACGGCCTTCACTTTGGTACTCACAAGATTTATACTCCTGCAAGCGGTGGGTTACTGGCTACTAAACTCTCTTATCCTCCGATCGGCTATCGCGTTTCACGTCCCGCAAAAAACCGCAACAGAGACGACGGTTTTTTCTTCGAAACCTCACGATATAAAAGTTATTCTAACGCTTTTTAACCCCTTCGCATGGGCATCGCTGAGTGATCGTTGGGGTGCACGAAAAAAACTCGGTGGACGACAAGGGTTCAAGGTGGGTTGCTACACATAACCACTGCTGTTGAGAGTGTGGTACGGTCAAGTATAGTGTTTCAGAGGATGTCCAGCCCGGTTGCTTCACAGTGAACCGTCGGGCGTCTTGGGTTTCCAAGAGTCTTTTTAAAACGAGAATTTCTGCCGTCATTTTTCACGGGTCGTGACGGGTTGGCGTTCACGTCCCGTGACCGTTTGGACGGGAGGTCGTTAGGGCCTGTAGACTCCGTCCAGGATCGTGGGTGTAATGAATATTGATTCGAATGGCTCTTCGACACTTGAGTTCGAGTCCACTGTTCAATCCCACGCACTAGCGAGCATGCAAATGTGCTGGGCTCCACACTACTCTCCTTTCTTCCCCTCCCCTCCTCCCTAAAAAAGGCTATCAAGATGAGTGGACAGTACAGCTTCTTATTGCATTGTATATGTCCATACAAGGTTTTTTTTTTGTTTTTCAGATATGAACAACCATTTTTTATTATTAATCAAACATTTGTAGGACCATTGGAGTAAGAGTCAGCCTCTTAATTTGAGCTTGGATTAGCTAAGCTGGTGGGGAATCATTAAATTAAATATCATTGGGCATGAAGCTGTGGAGCTCAATCCCAGGCTCAGACCCAGCTCAGTCATTGGCAGAGCCAATGAGACATGAGTATAAACGTGTTTCTATGTCAAGCATAGCATTTGCCGATTTAATTAAACCTTTTACCAAATGAATCAATCCTTTTGCCGAAACCATTAAACTTCTTTCCAAAATAATTAAACCTTTTCCCGAAACAATTAAACCTTTTGCGAGAAAGTATATGACGTATTTATAGATACGAATTTCGAAAAAGTTTAATCAATTAGGAACTACAGAAAAACTTGAAAAAAGCGTGGTGTACAATGTATGGGTCAATGAACATTGCACCAAATTTACCCCCCCCCCCCCTCCCTCACAATTCGTTGGTTTACATTTCAAGGTAAGTAGATTCCAAAAATCGAATCAAAGCAAAAATTAAAGTGGACGGACGGGTTATATATATGCATATATAAGTTGTATATGTATATATTTTCTTAATTCGATTTTTGGAATCTACGTAAATTGAAATGTAAGCCAACAAATTGTGAGGGGAGGGGGGGGGGGGGTTAAACATTTAGTGCATTGATCATTGACCCATAGATTGCACACCACGCTTTTTTCTAGTTTTTCTGTAGTCCTAATTGATTAAACTTTTTCGAAAATCGTATCTATACATACGTCATACTTTCTCGCATGAGGTTTAATTGTTTCGGGAAAAGGTTTACTTATTTTGGATAAAAGTTTAATTGTATTGGAAAAAGGTTTAATTATTTTGGGAAAAGGTTCAACTCATTTGGCAAAAGGTTTGATTCATTCGGTAAAAAGTTTAATTAAATCGGCAAATTCTCTCTCTCTATATTTATAAATGGTACGTAGTTATTGAGGAGATTGAATCCTGCTTAAGACGGGAACATACGTTACACTCGGGACTGATAGATAGCTCAACATAGTTTAGCTAAAAGCAAAAAACAGCTTAGTTTAAATCTATAAGAATATATTATTGTTACATCAATTTCTCGAATGCATGCACACATGCTATCTACTACCGTTACGATGGCAATACAACTCAGGTATAAGGGCTTATCTTGTAGCTGACTTGCACATAACTTAAAAAATACCAATATAGGGATGAGTAATATTGTTTTGCAAATGGCAATGAATTCCGTAAATAAGCAGATAGGTAATCAAAATTGCTTAAAACCGCGAATTTGGCTTTTCTTTTATTGAATTTTCCCTTGACAGGAGTTACCTATTATCGCCTAGGACTTGGATTTTCTTTCGAGCCATTGATCATAAATATCTTCATATTCAGCAGCCATCTCACAAGATGTGTGTTCTAAAAAACGCAAATGGCAAAATTGAAATTTTGTTATTAACTAATTCTATTAGGTATGTCCGGATAAAAGTGAAGTAGCTTTACTTCTCAACCTCTTGACAAATGTTTGTCAACAATGATGGTGCAGCTCATACGGTTCATTTGGTTTGGAATTTTTGCTCTTCTTATCTCATCATCACCTTTCCCCTTGTAATAATGAAGACTTAACGCACACAGAAGAATCAATGAAGACACCGAGAAAGTTTCCTTAAATACACAATGATGTTCGCCCACCTACCCTGTTTGATTACAACTAATCCTTGGAGCCACAAGGTGCTAAACAGTCGTCACGCGTCCAACAGATTGATAACTTTGCTATGTTTACGCTACGCTAACTTTGGATATTTTCAGAGATTTTTATCATATATGCGACAGCTCTTCATGCATATTGTTATATCAGTTTTCATTCACGCCTTCTCTAGTCAACAATTATCACCTGATATGACTTCATCTTAGTGACTCACTACGAGGGAGGATTCCACGAGTACCGTTGAAAAAACCACTCGCAACAATGGGTCGCTTTGCATAAATTGTTCCCAAGGGTCATTAGGATATTATGACGGTGACCTGATTATTCAATATGTGGACTAACGCTAACGGCATAGTTTGTATATCGCAACCCATCTCTTGTTTACAACAGTGATTAAAATTGATGCATTTTACAGATTTCTTTCCAAGCGGTGAAGTTAACCACATTTGAAATGGTAATGTTCTTACAGTATACATGCATATCAACATGTTCCATGCTCTAACTATGACAATTTTACCCGATAAATGAAAGTGTCGAAAGCACAACTGCTGTCTTTGATGCGTGTATAACTAGCCTCTACGAATAACCTACGAATATATTCTTGTCACATTATCTTTACGTTCCCAAATTACGTAGTTGAAACACCGATTATGGGCGATTCGGTATGTAGGTATATGTGGCATACTTAGGTACTTAGATGTTATTTGCAGGAGGTTAACATGGAGATAGGAAGAACCTGTTTGAGTTTAACGAGAAATGGCGTGACGATTTTTACGAGTACACAGCATATGGTTCTCACAGCGTATCAATATTATGGTTCCACGTTTATCAACATTGATATCTTTTTGAGCTGGTTATAACTAATAAGAATGTAGATGCGCATTTTTCAAGAAAATCACTTTTTCATGTTCTGAACTAGCCTTTGGAAGTAATCATCAGTTGAAAACTCAAAAAACCATTTTAGGAAAAGTCTGCTCACTACAGGCCACTGACTAATAACGTTTTGGAGTTCTTAGCTCTCATTCCTATTAAGTAAATCTTATTGTGGTTCGTGTACTTCTCATACCGTGAAGAATTGCTTATTGCGCTGCCTTATTAGCCCCTAGGAGAGATGGAATCTCTTGATGGTGGATTCCTTCGTGATTTCCAGCCGGCTTTCGACGACAAAAGCGTCGTTTAGAGAGCCCTCATGAAAACAAGACTTTAGTACCAAGCGGAGATGATTCAATCCGGGTCGTGCTCTGGAGATAGGACCCAATCCGAAGCAACGATTTCTGGTTAGGAGGAGAAGTGCTTTGTCTTAGTTGTCCGCAGTCGTTAGAGGCTCCGATGAACCGTGGACCGCCTTCTTCAGGGCTTAACCCCCTCGTCCGAATGACTCCGTGGCGCTTGGCTAAACTTGGAAAACTCCAGGGAAAACGGTGAATCCCCCTTCCCCGGGAAAGGCTTTTCCGAGGGAGGAAATCCTATTCGAGGATCATTACTCCGCCCGACCTGGGAGACCGTGTCATCCTAGGCACAATGTCTGAAGGAATCTTCTCCAAAACTACTCTGAAAAATGCATTTGGAAATTGTAATTGTCCAAGATAAGACAAAATAATGTCAAAGTTTAATTGTACACTCCTTGTTATCGCCCAGAATGTTCTAGAAGGTGATATGATATCATACACCTGCATTAAATGGTGGTTGAAATGTAATACATAATAAGTACAATGCTTGCCCAGTGATACTCAACTTTTCATGAGTGGTGGCGCCCCTTCATATGACGGACCCCCCCCCCCCCCAATGGTATTATATCAACTCATATCGTGACATATAAACATAATTAATATTAATGGCAGTTTTTTTAAAATTAATTAGTACAAGGGACAGACCGTTGCATTGATCCCGCACTGTTAAAGCAACTAGGGACGATTTCAATGAAGGTTCTATGTTTTCGGGAAAATATGCACTTTTCAAGGTTTTGGATGAAGTTCAATGGCGTAGTGTGAACCGAAGACTTGATAGAAAAACTACTTTAAAAAAATTGCCGTTCATTAGGGACTATTTTGCAACTTTTCCGCACTAAGAATCAGGAAAAAACTATACTTAACGGGTTTTTTGGCCCACCCTAGTATCCATTAACGCAGTATGTGTATCGTTCGTAAATTTATGCCCAAAACCAATAAATTCCAAAAAATAACAAACTACAACAACTAGATGCGTTACGCAGCAAGAATTAATAGCTAGGTACACCACGATCTGACTATAATTTTTTCACGAGGCAATGTTCTTGGCTGATCCTTTAGTTATTATACTTCTCTCTGATACGATTAGAGCTATTTCCTGTAAGAACACGTACAATCTTACCTGAAAGACTTATACATCCAAGATATGATTTTATTTTACGATTATTTAATTTAGAGTTATACTGTTACCAATCCTTTTATTTACGAGTATTTAGAAAGCTATTAGTGTATTTTTTCAAATAAATCTATGTATAGAAAGAAAATTTTATTTATTTCTACTTCATTTGAAGGATAATTAGGTTTATTCAGGAGAAATTATTGTGTATCGTTGTAAATATCACCCAGAAATGGAACTTGAATCTTCGAAGGCCAGCAACTCCCTGGACAGGTCTGTGACCCGATAGAAATTTCACTTGTGACTCTCAATAAGAGTGAATGTACCAACCAAGTAATTTTAAACATATATCTTGTGTCACTTGTCTTGTTTCTAATAAACGAAATTGATTGGATTAAATAAATAGCATGTACGGTTTTTATTTTTTTTTAAATTTTAGCCGGTAGGGCTTGAGAAAACTTATCAGGGGTATGGGGGGCTGACCCTCTTCCCAGGCCGACAGCGCTAAGTTTCCTTATCCATACCAGTAACAGAGGAACCTAGATGACAGTGTGGATTGTTCCAAAGGCCCAGGAAGTAGGGTACGGAGCTCATTCCTGGCCAGCCCTCCCGTATAGGGGTTCCCGTCTTGCGGAGTCATCTCAACAACACTCCTAGAGACCCAGGCGAGTATCTAGAGTAGGTAAACCTCGTTTGGAAAAGGCCGTGAAGTGAAAACGGCTTCACCCACATAACGTGACGAAAGAAAAGTTTGTTTGGTTGAGCCGCGATTGTTGTGATGGGACTGTGGATACGATAGCTGACCTCAGTGAAAACGAACTGAATAGATCGGAACTCCACGAGGCACCTTTTCGAAACGTTCTCGTAGCCTTTTCAATTAGTTTCACACTGCTAGAGGTTTTCACGGTAGATCAATAGTCTTAACACTCCAGACGCCCTAATAGCGTTCCATTTCGCAGACTCGAGGAGTCCCATTAGGTTTACCCCGCCATCTTATTTCACGTGTCAGGTGCTGGATTTACGACATGAGATGTCATCTTCTTCTACCTTTTAGACTAATTAAGCCGCAAATTATAATTTTCTCTGAAAAAAAAGAAAAAAGTTGCTGTATTTCCAAACTTTTTTGATATTAATATTCATTACATAGAAACAACCTGTATCTATAATGTATCTACATTCGTTCTGTGATATCTCTACTTTGCGTCGCCGACAGCAGATTGGCTTACTTACTGCAACATTTTGTAAGGAAAGTCAGATACCTAATAGTAATGTGATTTTCAATAAACGAAAGCTCATCATCAGAACTATTCTCCATCCGGATGTCTTAACACAGCTGCTCCCTTCGTTTATGTCACTTTGAGATTAACTTATCTACATTTCCTAGACATTGGTAGCAATCCCTTCTAAATTACAGGAGGAACTATGTTACCTGAATGTTCTATACACTCGCTTCACGACATCATCCAATACAAATAGGAGAACGCCCTTTTAACCGACTCCTTGTAAGTCTTTAAGTCTCTAGCTGCATCTATATTTGGAAAAAATGGAAAACAAAAATTCATTGATGTTTATTATTGGATTAGTACCTTTTCTTTTTTCGTTGTTATAAATATTTTGTGTTACTGCCTGGAGGTTTATTGCCATCTTTTAGGGCCTATCTAACACAAATCACCATTCATTCATCACCTGGTCACCTTGGGTGAAAGATAACACAAGTCTTTTCGTATTATTTTTGAAGTATCTCTTTATTTGATTAGTACAGTTTTCTGTCGTTGTGCAAAAACTGATTTCTGTAATTGGCTTGAGCCGTAAACAAAATAAATAAATATATAAGTCTTTCATTATTCAAGTAGCCCTGAATTCTCAGTGAGCAGGGAGGAAAAATAAACACTTCCACTGTAGGGTCTGCTTTGATGGAGAAATAGTCTTCTTTTCCTCAATCGTATGAATTTAATAGGGTTGAGGACAGTTTTTTTTTCAAATCCAGAACAAGTATTCAAGGCCAACGGCATAACTTACCTTCAGTAATTTTTATTTGTCAAGTCAAAAGCGTAGGATTTCAAAGTGCAAAAATAAACGTTACAGTTGGAAACATCTTCATTTACCGATATTTCTTAAGAAGATCACAAACGGAGAATACCTATTTGGAGAAAATCGCATGAATGCAAACCCTAGTATTAAATTATCTTCACTAGTCGTAAAATTTCCAATCGTAGTGTTCGATGTAATCAAATATTAGTGCTGTAACGGCGGTGTCTCAAATAATAATGAAATTATTTTTTCTATCTTGAAAGTAGTTATCAGCCCTCTACGTAAATGTTCGTATTGATTGATATGACACAAGCTATTACATCCAGGAACCGATTTGGTTCAATTCACCTCCTTCAAAACAACCTCATTATCATTACGCCCCGAGTTACACGGCACAACGCGAATTACGGATGCCAGTTGGAAGCAATAAGAAGTTGATTGTAATTGCCGTTCGCTTCACTTTCAACCTTCGAGCGCTAATTAAAAATGACTGTCGTAAAAGTGGCTCAAGGACTTTCGTACGTAGTTCTGTTCCTCGTGCTAATCTATTTTTACAGTCGAACTCTGACTGCTCAACAAAGTAAGGATTCCGTTAAGATTTATCAGATGTTTGACAGTACATTTTTCGAAAATAAGTTAATGATCAATACGCTCCAAGTTTACGGTGTTTTACGGAAGTTCCAGTCATGCAGCATGATCGTATGAGCGAATTTGCGTAATTTATCATATTACATTATGTTAAATTGTTTTAAACTTTTTGAGTGCAGACAATTTTAACTATTAATTTTGTGGCAAAAAACGTATTCTAAATATTAATCTGCTATTCAAAAAGAGATTTTGTATTTTTTGCTTTTTTTTGCAATTTTATCGATCGTATGTCAAATTTTAATGAAATTGAAGTACATTTTTCCGCATAAATTTGGGATAAACTTTTTACCGTTCTATTTCATATTCCTGACACCCACACTTTTTTTGTTTTGTTACGAATCTCCCCTCAAAGACGAAGAGGGCACACCATTAAAGTACGAAAAAATAAATAAGTAAATAAAAAATAAAATAATAATAATAAAATAAAATTAAATAGATAAATAATAATAATAATAAAAAAATATAAAAGAATAAAAGAAATGGGGAGGACGCCCTGGCTTGAGATCAAGGAAGCTGAAAGAAGAATAAAGGAGAGTGGGATGAAAGGAAATGTCCCCATAAAACGACCACTAGTTCAAGTAAGAACCCCCAGGACGCAGGTGGTGATACCACGGAGCACTCCCGCCGAGATGCTCAACTCGAGTAACTCCGTGTCACTTTTCCCGCACCAAATCCAGCGCCATGACACGGTCGCGGCCATGACCTTGGTGTTATAGGTTGCAACTTCTTTTAGCTCAGATATCACATGTCGCAGATCATTGAACAGTGAAATTAGCTTGAATGTCAGTAATGTCTGTTTTTTTAATAGAATTTAGTTAGTTATTTATTTTTTTTCGAAAGATTTACCGACTTTTGGAGAATTTTGATTGTACCTACTCAAAAATGGTACATTTTCCTTTACGTGCGCACTATTCGGTAGGGAGTGTGGAATTGCTTCCATAACTCAACCGAGCTATTGATAGCAAAACGAAGAACAATAGGCAGGGAAACTTTCCCTACGCTGCATCACTTTACATTATTTTCCTCTTCTCAGGCGTCGTAATGCGCAATCTCGAATCGAGATCTACCAGATCGTATTTCCGCTTTCTACTCCTCCCGGTTTCGTCAGCGCCGAAAGATTTGACCACAAGAGGAAACAAACTGAACACGTTCGTTATATTGATGGTTATCGTCTCCTTTCCTTGACTTGACCTTTCACTGACGGTTCCTTAATCTAATTTAATAAGTTGATTGGAGGAGTAGGAACTTACTTTCAAAAGAAACCAATTTGTTGTTGCAATTATTTTGAAAAGTTCCACCATCGAATTCCTGGCGAATCAAGTTTCATCTTAAGTAAGGCTTTATACTAAATTAACACACTTCTTCACTCTTGTGCCGATCCGCCTTATTGGTGAATAAATGTGGTTAAGATTTATCTACAGCCGGCATTAAGTTCTATTTCTCTCTTGGTAATTTTTGTTTCTTTTAATTAACAGTTTTTTTCCCCATAAATGCTTATGGCTATTGGATTCAGAAATTATATAATACGTACGTTTAATTGTACGAATTCCTGATGACAATAGTCTTACGCTTTGTAATTGTTTACACACAGGTGATCATTCTCAATAATTGAACATGTCGCAACAGCTTGTTAATTGGTGATGATTTCATTGAGATGGTGGTGAGTCGTTGCGCTGGTGATAAATAATAAAACAACTTGACATAGTTGTGAAAAGATACACTGCAAAATCTGAGTCATTCTTATATCCGGGTTTCGCGGGCTTATTTGAAACGCGTGAGCTAAAACACATTCTGTGTTTCAATAATTTCATTCGAAATATGTAAATAAAGGTAACCGGGGGTCCAATGGGCTTGCCCCCTGGCGAGGTGTGGAATTCCGAGTTTTATATATTTTAGTCTAGTTTCTTGTGTGCGGCAATTTACTTTTTCTATATAACTAATTTCTGCTATATAAATTTAAGTGATTTATAAAGTGGAATGAAACTTCTTATAAATAAATCTTGCAGTGATAAAATCGAAGTCAGGCGTCGGTCACATCATGCTGTAAACTGTACCCATCTTTTTGTGAAGTATAATTCTTTGAGATATTATCAACACACTTCTGAAATATTTAGCCCGCTTTTTAACGGGTTCAAGAGCGGAAATACAAAAACATCCCCACAATTTCTAAAAGTTGACTGTTTTGGGCAAGACCGCAATAAATTCTCCGAACTTCTTAAAATTACTTCTCGACGTACGTTATATTTCTCGTCGTGAAGTCACAAGGACGTCGCGAGACGAACAAGAACCCGGCACAGTCCTATTAACTTCTTATTTCAGGGACATGGGACAAGCTGTTATCCGTAGTCGTATATTCCTTAGCATACTAATGAAAACCGACTAACAGCCCGTTGGGGGTTACGTGTTCCTGAGATATGCGGTGAAGGGGGGGGGGTTACGCTCCTTTTATGGTTCTATTACGAGGCTAATTAAAAGGGAGCGAGCGCCTCGATAAATCTCGAGATCTCTTGTGAGTGTAATGTTAGGTGTCGAGGGCAGGTCCATCGACGATACCGCGTTTTATGGCAGCCAGATCTTGGAATGCGGACTAATGTATTGAGCGTGATGTACAGCAAATCCATTGCAATACTAGTATTAAAGTATAATGAATAATTAAATCATAACTTGATTCTTCATCAAGCATCAAGAAACTGCTAGGGCTACTTGAAGAAGATTAAACTATACGTATACGTTACAATACCTGGCGTAGTCGGTTTATATAAAGTTGAAATTCAGATAGAAGGAATAACCACGAAGTGTTTCTACTACTGTTTCCAAGCCATACAAAACCATACAAAAGTATGTAGCATCGAAATCACATCAAGAAGAAGACTTTTGACGTGGATATAGGCTTGGGAGTGAGTCAAAAACTATACCAACTGCTTAAGATTTGCAAATTCTTATTTTTTTGTAAGTAAAAGATTGTACGCAAGTTCTTACTTATGAAAACCAGGAAAAATTTTACTTTTAGCTTTCTTATCACATTTTGTAACAAACTGCTGTTTGGATTGCTGTAAAAGGTACTAACATAGACAGATATTTTGAGTAAAAATCTCTTTAAATTCGAATACCAGACATTATTGATGTAACATTTTCTCAAAAATATCAAGTCGTAATTACCTAATCAAAATCTAATTTACATAATATTATTTGAGTAGGTTCTTCATGGCTCAATATTCTACATCAGAAAGATTTATAACTCAGAAATTTTCTAATGTTTTTCTACTTTTGGAAAGTGGCAATTGATACAAAACACATTGGTACTCTTGAATGGTATCTCTAATTGACATTTTCCAAATGGCGAGTGTTTTCAAGTGACCCTTCTTTGAGTTATTAATTTTAGAGTCAAGTAAATATTATGCCAATAACCAGTTTAAATACAATAGTAATAGGACTTGATAGAAAGTATGGAATCAACTTATACCTTTATTGTATATTTCAAGTTATTAAAATAATTAAATGAATTATAATTTATTTAATAATTAAATTAGGTATTATTTATTGAATAATCATAATTAATTTTTAAAAAATCGCTCAGAGATCACAAGGCAATGATGACGCTAACCTTCTTGTGTGTGTAGTTTTTACTTATCATTGTTTTGCGTTGTTTTTACGAATCATTGTTTTGTATTATTATTAGTTGACGATTCTCAGCAAGAGGTTCTCCGTAAAAACGTTTTCTATGTTAAAGAATTGATTCTATGTTAAAGTCTATTGAAAAATAAATTTTTACATAGGTATCTCAATAGATGATAACATTACTTGTTTCACCATTCACCATTGGGAGCCTACTAAGTACCTATTTGGAAGATTACGTTCAATGTGAACTAGCCATTGGTTAGGTAGAAAAACAGAATTTAACCCCCCTCCCCTGCCCTAAAAATTTGTTTACGTTTCAAGATAAAATAAATACCATACAATAGTATGCATAGAATTAAAAAAAAATCCGTCCGTACGCCAACCGCCTCATATACTACGACGATCGTATCGCTGATGTAATTCCAATAGAATGCTGACTTCGAGAAATCGGGTTTATTATAACTCTAGTCACCTATATATTTTACTAGTGACTCTTTGTTAGGTATTTTATTTTATATAATTAATTTTCAGTTGGTGGGTGAGCTCTTGTTAAATTCAGAAGGATTAGTTAAGTGTAACTGTTTTATTCAATTTAATTCATTTATTCTCGGTAGCCGTCTATGCCTATGCAGCATATTAGACTTCGTTTAATAATTGTATACCATTGTTCTGTGTACAAAGCAATCCAATACAATAATGATGAACCTTTGTGTAATGATTTGCAGCGTTGTTCTTGTTTGAATCGAGTTATCCATGATCTTTTCCTACTAAAGGGGGAGTTTAAGGTTGCTGACGTGATATATGCGTTTCAGTTTTTCGCTTACCAGATGTATTTTGCATGGTCACTAATTCACGAAATCGTTTGTTGGGCTCCAGTTGAAAAAATTGGGGGTTTTGAATTCAAACACAAGTCTTAGTCACTTGCAAAACTCAGATATGCACCTTAACCTACCTATTTGTTATGACGGAAGGCAGTCCTCAAAAGTAAGCAGTCAGCGGAATAACGGAAAAGGAAATGTAAATGCTGTAGGGGCTTATTCGATCCCTAAACCTCTATCAAGTTTTCAAACCGACGCTTATTTGGGTCGCTGCCTAAATTCCATTTCAGTAAAAAACCGTGCGATTTAATGCAGTAGGTGTTTATTTTTTTACACAAAAATAAAAATATGTATTAGTACTTATTGTCCAGTAAAATAGAAATCGTAACTGGAAACGGCCTGTGGAAACAGAAGTTAGTGAAAAAACGTTGTCTATTTCCACATAAAATAAGGAGTTACAATGTTAAATCGATTTCGAAGGTTAGGCCATCATCAGTAACAAACAATAACTTTTAGTTTGTGTTGTTGTTTGTTACTGATGATGGCCTAACCGTCAAAATCGATTTATCATTGTAACTCTTTATTTTTCATGGAAATAGACAACGTTTTTTCACTAACTTCCGTTTTGAAATGGGTTTCCACAACTTCGTCGCGAGTGATTTAGTTCATGGCCTGTGGAAAGCTTGGAATAGTTCTAAAACCTTCAGTTAGGCCTGAATCAATTTTGCACTATTGCAAGCGGTAAGCTCAACTTTTTGAAGTTAAACAATTTTCGAATATTTGGATTTCTTTTATTTTTCTTGCTGAAAACTCTAAAACGACGCAATCCACCTCAGTCCTGGTGTACCGAGTGTGTATCTTGCCTTTCTCTCGTATGGCATTTTCCTATTTCCTCGTGCGTCTCGAACAGATTACAGCCTTTTTTTACGGCTCGCAATAAAACGGAAACGTTTGTCGGTGAATCGCGAGCTCCACTGTTGCATTTCGGAGACCCCTCGCAGGTGCTCGAGGTCGGTGGCCCGCAACCTCATAGACGCGGCCCGCCGAGATTTTTTGATTTACGGTCCACCGGCCCGACCCGATCGGTCCGAGATCCGCCGCGAGGTAACGCGCTATATTTATGATAGGATCCCCCCCTCCTACCCCATACCACCACCATCCTTCAATATTTCTCACCAACCACAAATCTGCTGTGTTTATGTTGCCGTTTTAAATGAGGCGCTCTCCGAAGCGTTGCTCAGGCCCATAAATTGGGCGCGGACGTAAATCACGTCGGTTTCAAAAGCGGCTCGAAATAGTTCGTGTAACAGGTATTGTTATTATGTCCCTCCATGAATATACGCTTCGTAGTATATATGCCCGTGCATCATGCGTGATGCAACGCCGTTCGAAAGGATTAGCACCTATGACATTGCTCCTACCGTCTGAAGCCTTGGGCTTACCGTGCCTTTCTTGGACATTCGTTTTTTTGGTCTTTCCAGGCTTCCATAGTCTACAAATCCCAGTTCATAGTAGCCAGGTGGTTTTGAGAAACCTCTCATATCGGAAATAGTTTAATTTAGTGGCGTGTCAGAGATTCGCTGTCAAATATGATATGACATGAATTTGTCAATAATCAGATACATATTTTCTCTCTCTCTCTCTCTCTCTCTCTCTCTCTCTCTCTCTCTCTCTCTCTCTCTCTCTCTCTCTCTCTTATTATCCCTCTACTCCCCTCCACTCGTTCTTCTTTCTTCTCCTTCCCTCCCTCCTTCTCATACCCGATTGGTCCAAAATCCTCCAAGAGGTACTGGGCTGTTGTTATCATTTACATACCTTTCGGAAGAGTCCGTCGTTAGCAAGTTGAGTACCGGGGTCGAGCGCTTTCGATGTAAGGACATCATCATCAGACTCGAAGCAGTCCTCTTCGTCGTATCTGTGTCTGTGCATCATGCGTGATGCAACTCCGTTCGAAAGGATCAGTATGACTTTACACCTGCCGAGTGCGACCTTGGGCTGCACTGTGCCTTTTTTAGACATTCGCTTGTAGTTTTTTAACCGGGGTTTTCTGAAGAACCTATCATATCGGTGTAGTTTGATTCAGTGTTGTGGCAGAGATTCGCTATCAAATATGATAAGGAAACCGGTATATTTCGTTTGGAATCAATTTGTCAATAAATACCTTTGTAGAGAGAATACAAAAGTCATATGTAATTTTTGTCATCCTTTAGTAGCCTTTCATTATTTATATCCCCCCCCCCCCTCGCCATCGCAAAAAAGTCCTATGTTTAATAACTGTATCTTGAATCCGTGATCTCACTCTTCATCAAATTTATCATGCACCCGATCATATTATGAGGTACCGATAGTTACAGTGAAACCTGCAAATTAATACATAATGACATACGGAATTCGGAATCAGGCCTCCTGACGCTGCCGCCTTGGGATTACTATGCCTTTCTCGGTCGATCGTGTTCGCAGTCTTCCCAGGTTTACCAACTCTCAACAACCCCAGACCTTGATTAGGCCCGGTAGTTCGTTGACCAGGCTGTGAAGCCTCTCGAATATTGTTTGTTGTTTTATTCAGAGCATTTTGTCAGAGTTTCACTGTCAAATATGATATAGCATCTGTTTTGTCACAAATTCTACAAAATGATCCCGTTCGGACGCGCCTGTATAGCCTACATGTTGATGAATCTGACTGTGGCCTACGATTTCCCTTCTGATGTTCCATTTAAGTGGAGCATCCCAGTTTTAGATCACCTTTACTCACAAATCTCTGATCTACTCTGATCAATTGACTTGAGTCCTTCTACTTACAAACGGAATGTAATTGTAGAGAGCCAGACTACCCCTGTTAGGGTGATCAGCAGTGCATGAAGAAGGCGCTTGAGTTGAAAGGACTTCACTAAAAAACCACCCGTTGCATGCCACTTATTAAATTAAAATCAACGGAGATGAGCCTTGAAACGGATAGCTTTTCTGCAGTTTCTACCCGAATTGTTAGTTTGGGGCGTGGTATAACACGTTCTGGTAAAAAGGAAACATTTTAGCCGTGAGGGATTATAAAATAAGCCTAATGCTACATTACCTATTATTATTATTGTCTTATATAGAATTTGGGTTTTACTGAAAGAAAATAGTCAATACACGCGCTAATGGAACGTATTTTTGGTTTATTATTTTCAATAATACAACATTGTAATCGACAAAGAAGAAGAGAAAAAGAAGAAAAATTAAACCCCCTCCCCCTTCAAAATTTTTTGGCTTACATTCCAAGACACATAGAATTCAAGAATCGACCTTCCGTCCACCGTAAGCCGTCCGAGGGTTTTCTCTGAAACTACTACACGGAATTTTATCAAATTTGGCTCAAACATCGTACTTCAGCCGGGAATCACTCTCGATCAATCCTAAGGGGTAATAATTAAGTGTTCAAATGGTAACAGTTTGATATTTCGAAAACTTTCAAAATAAAAGTGTATTTTTTGTTTGATTTAAGGACACAGATGTATAGAATAATTTTTTTTTGACATCGCCTAGTTATATTTTGATAATGCACCATACACTCAGCTTGATGGGTAATTTTCTATGAATCAGTAATCTGCGTAGAAGAGCTATCTAACGCACAAATAATAAAACTTTGTATAATAATTTGCAGCGTTTTCTGCTCTAGGTTAGGACATTTTGTCCAATGATTGTGTTGAAGACTAATGCAGCTCCTGAAAACCTAAGTGTTCTTCAGTTGTCCATTTCTTCCCTGTTTCTCTTATGTACAAAGACATGGCTCGCAGAATGACGAAAGTAACCCGCATGCATAGTAGCAAGATTTATTAGGCCCTTAAAACGCATGCGAGTTTTAGACGCTTGATGCGGCGTCATGTTTTACTCTCCATGACACACGGCAGTGTTAAAGTTGGTACCCGCCCATCACCGGCGGTCAGTCTTGTCTGCCTATCACACATGATGGTTCGCATCTGTAAGAGTTTGCTGGAAGCGCGATAATCGAAAAAAAATGAAGTGTTTGCATATTTCATTTACAAAATCATTAAATATAAGAAAGGTAGGACGTTTTGGGTGCATCCCTTCAATGCTGAACGACTTTTGAAAAGTGCTTTCACTACAATGATGATGAACATGAGGAGTCAAGAAATAAAGTCTTCAATTACTTTCGTATTAGCACATCTTCATTTGATGAACTGTTGGGCAAGACAAGTGACGAGGTTAAAAGTAAAGATACGGTCATGAGAATAGTATCACCTATGGTAATGTTGATTCATGATATTGAACTGATAATAACAATTTAATTGTAAAATGGTAATGATCGAAATTGCTTTAAAAGAAAGAACAAAACATGTTTGCGAGAAAATTCCCGCTGGCGAAAAGGTGCGTCACCAACAATGTTTGGCAACGCACTTCTTTGACGCTAGGCGACCTTTGCCCGCAGCGAACTCGCGGCATCAAGCGTCTAAAACTCGCACGTGTGTTATAGGGATCGGTCATCTACCCGCTCAACTAACACCTCCAGGAAGTTCGCCATTTGAGGAGCGTATACCGCATCTCTTGTGCATACCAATGAGTAAAAGAACACCTACGAGTAACCGAACATACGTATTGATTTATATAAAAATCTTAAAATATATATAAGTACCTAACTATTGAACTCAGTTTCTTGAAAAGGGAAACCCATTACATTTATATGACCCTGTTTTGGTCATCATAGTTGAAATGATGGTTTTGACTTAGTTTACACACATTAATACCTATTGCTATCATTCTTACTCGTGTTTATGTTCTGTTTGTAACCTCAAAAGTATTTTCTCCCAAACAGCAAACTCATTATTCTTTTTAAAAAGTGCTCTCGTTCGATTAGTTGATATCTATTCTATTAAAATGTACCGAAAACAAAA
The DNA here is from genome assembly GCA_030762985.1 of Adelphocoris suturalis. Taxonomy (NCBI): domain Eukaryota; kingdom Metazoa; phylum Arthropoda; class Insecta; order Hemiptera; family Miridae; genus Adelphocoris; species Adelphocoris suturalis. The sequence continues at coordinate 116,348,686 of CM061041.1, read as the reverse complement.
AAGTTTTTTCTCCATCAATTACAAAAGTTAAGTACGTAGGTATAGAAATGAAAATATAGGAAGTAGATAGGCATGCAGTTTGGGGAAGTATGATGATCATGTTCTTGATCAAGTAGGTAGATATTACAATAATATACAAATGAACAAAGCAACACGAGCTTCGGGAGTACACGCCCTTGGAAACGGCGGAGGAATAGTGATCGCCTTCAACGATAGGAGAGAAGTGCATCTTCTAAGATTTTATTTCGAGACAAAAACAAATTGTGAAACATGATTCAGCTTATTCGATGTGCCTAGATTACGAGGTATTTACATCAGGAATTATGTACCTCATCTATCTGAGCATGGGATAAACCGCTATCACTGCAACCTACAAAGGTACTACCAATGTACCAGCTAAGAAAATGCGAAATTTTACTGTTTTACTAAGGATTTGTGGGGAAAAAAAGTTCCAGTCATGCAGCATGATCGTATGAGCGAATTTTTGTATATTATCTATTCTATATGAGAGTAATGTCAGCACCTTCATGCTCTTGCCTCATCCGCTAAGTGAGCTAATTTCACTCCTTTTCACCCTAAAAATGTGAAATTTGACAGGGAGCCTCATAAAGGCATTAAGAAACGAATGCAATGACGGGTTCCAACCAGATAACCTGTCTTAGCTAAATTTCCTCCTATTCACCCTAGAAATTTGATGGTGAGCCTCTCTGGGACATCGGGAAACGTATAAAAGTATGGACTCCTTCCTACATGTACGCATGTAGGTCCGGGCAACGCACGGGTAACCCGTTTCGCAACGATTATTTGGTTTCTAGGGATTGCAGAGCATCATGACTGCAACTGTTCAACATTGTTTTGTTATTATTGGTAACCAGTGCAGCTCAACCAAAAATTAGTTGCTGTTGAATTTTTGTTGCTGTTAGGGATTTTGTACAAAAGCACAATATGCCTAACGCTAAAAAATCTGACAGAAGAAAAATACGGGATGTTTTAGCAACTGTCTGCACGAAGAAACGAAGAGTTAAGTTATAATGACAAAAAACTTATCCCAAATAATATTATGCTATTCAAACTGAGATTTCTCAGATTTTATTGATTTCATCAGCACATAATGATGACTTTTGGGTTCCTATGTATTTCAGCATCATTTTTTTGAGTGATACTCAAATAAGAGATTTAAGGCTTTTTTCATTTTTCATTATTATTATTATTGTTCATGCTCAAAAAGTGTTTTCCAACAAACCCGACCTTCCTTTTGAAATGCTTGACTTTTTTTTTTTTTTGCGAAAAAACGGATTTTTTTATCTCAACCCTAAGGAGGGTTATCGTGTGGAATGACACATACACACATACAACATATTTATATACATTTGAAAAAACGTTAAAATCCAGGAATCGTTTCAGAATGCCTCAAAACAAATTTCCACAAAAAAAAAAAAAAAAGTTGGAACATTTTAGGATCAATTGCAATAGCTTCATGATCCATCAGAATCTGCTCATGAATAGTTTTAAAATATGTCCGTTTTTTGAAGTTCTTTTTGTGATTATCTTGTGAATGTTCGCCTAAAAATATGCGAAAACGCACCTAATGGCATAAACATTTATCCCCATTCCGGTTATAAACGTGCACTTCATTCTGTGGTTCTCTGTTGGACGTACTAAATTGCCTTGTGCAGTGAATAGGCAAGTTGAGAGCAGTAGTCCTACAAAGGCAAAGCAGCTAGCAACCTTGTACCTTCTCTTATTTAGGACAACAAAAACGCTTACGAAAACGGGCCTGCCACTATCTGTGGGTTCCACAATTCGGTGAAATTTGCACTGCAATCTCTGCAAAAGGAATGTCTAGAGATAATAGGTCGCCAAACACCGGGTTTCACGAAGGCATTCCAGCCATAGGAGGGACTCCCAACATCTCACAGGTTATCAGTGTCTTTTCCGCTCTTACTGACAAGGTGCCCTCCCTGCAGCCTTGCTCACGCGTGGGCCCTCCAGCCACAATAAGATCACGTAGGTCGCTTTTCTGTTTTTTCCTTTCTTTTTCTCATGCGTTTTCACCTTTCTGTGCTCACGTTCGGGGACGAGGGCTCCCATTCATGTCTAGGGGTCCTCCTCGTGTGCATGGTGAGCCATTCTACTTTCCTACTTAGAGTATGGGGACCGGAGGAAAAGTAAATAACTGTTTTCTGAAATCTCCAGGAAAAATGTGCATATAAATGAATTCCGATGGCTGATTCGATAAATTTTATTCGCTGAAAGCCATTGAAAAAAATGTTCCCACTATTTTTCGGGTCATTTAGTCACTTGATGTTCCTTTGACACGTTGACTTCCCAAAAGAAAAATGGCAAATCCTTCCACCATACCAATTTTTTTTTTCTCACTCAAAGTTTCAAGTAAACCATTACAAGACAAAATTAGGCGGCTATTTGTTTTCTGTTTGTTCATGTTTTGGACCCATTTCGGGTCTAGCTTGCCTGGGGGAAAGAATTTCTTTTCCACGGTTATAAGCCCCAGAAAGTGTCTATTAAGGAAAAGAGGAGAGGAATAACAAAACTTATTCAAAGCCAACGGTTTTCTTACAAATTCGACAACTTTAGGTTTTCTTCAAAACCTCCCAACTCTAGCAAATAATTTTCAAATAATAAATTGCAAACCATCAACATGGCGATTAGCAACAGAGCCTAAAGGGAAGTATACGTAGATGAACCCGGAACACACCAATCACATAGCTAAGGGTGGCTAGCAAGACTTGAGGGGAGAGGGAGGACATAACTTGATTTTTTTCATGATTGGAAAAATTAATTCAAGAAGTTGATATTGATGAGATGTGCACAGTTCAATGCCTAGTTCTTTTCGTTTGTTTCATAAAATGTGAAGCAAGATTAAGCTGGAGTGTTGGAGTATCTAAGGAAGCTGGATAGGTTGACTGTCCGTGGAAAATAGCAGTAAAATTACTTGGATGACTCTTTGCCTGCGTTGCAACCGACTACAAAAGTACAAATTGCTGAATTTAAATGCTTTCAACATTTTTAAATAAACACCTTATTATAAAACATTAATAATACATTTAGAAAACAAGGTTTGCTCATTAAAATCCAACATATGCGGTGAATAGAAAAATGTATGGCAGAATCGGCATTGGTGCCCTAAACCCATCTCTGGTTCAGTCTGGTTTTTATGGAGCTTGGTTAGGAAAATAACATTGCTGATGTTCATACTTCAAACAATATCTTCGGATTATTCGGCAGTATTTGAGACAATACCTATTTCCAAGTGCAACTAGTTGAGGTAAATGAGACAAGATGATAAGTAGAAAAGACAACGAGCGATTGTGCCAGCGGCTTTTGCGGGAATTGATGTCAAGGCTCCGTCAAGTGCCGCAACGCCTCTCGCCAGGTCTTACGGCTTGATTCCAAGTACTCCCTTTTTTTGACTTGTTTACCTTCAATGCGGTTTTTTTCTAACGAACACGAATTCCTGCTAGTTTACCAGGTAAATTCTGAACACAATACTTACTTACTTACTTACTATCACATTGAGTACAAATTATTTACATGGAAATATGAATGCACTTATTTCGTGATACTATAGAGAACTTTCATAAGAACTAACCAGTTACTAAATAAGTGGTTTTTTTCTTAAACAAGAAGTAAATTTCTCAAGATTTTCCCGAAGATGATCAATGTTGATCATTAGTTGATGATTAGTGCTTAGTTAGCGTCAGAGATTTGTTCAGTTACCTATTTTAACCTTCAAGGAATCGGAATGGCTCAGGAAATCAATACTAATGATCATTCGTGAATAACGTTCGCAACACATTTTTTGCCAAGAAATCTTACCTCTCAGGTATGTAATTTCAGGTAGGTTGCAGAGCTATGTGGTGATTTGCTGCATTTTCCTTGTAACCATTACTACTGCACTAACTATCTGCATTAGAAGATGGTAATTTAGAAATGAATGTTGTTAAATGCTGCTGCTTGCATACCTGCCCGTAGTTAGGCTTAGCCAACTGATTTGAAATCATGGAGAAGTTTTTTTCTGCTGCACCTATTTATCATAGTTTAGCTACCCATTCTGATCGTATGCTCTTTCTATGAATTCCAACCAATTACGTCGTATACAGAACTCATTATAAACTTTCTCCCCTCGCAACGCACTTTCAGGAAACATATTCTCACGTTTTATTTACCGCTCGTTCTCACATGATTAGTTTTCTTTTTTCCGATTATCACCGAACTGGTGTTGTTGTTCTCATCATCTTGGGAAAAAGGAGGCTTATTCCATTATGCCTGAAGTCGATATTACTCCATATTAGGATGGACTGGACGCTTGAAAATCCCATATGCATGCGCTGGCGTCCGAGAGAAAGTCTATAGGCGTTTAATTACCGACTGAAGAGCGCGAGTGATCGCCAATGTAACAGTTTTTTATTCGCTTTCAAGCTGATATGATCCCGCACCTTTCGATTTCATTCGCAAGGACACACAACTTTCGATTTTTTCCCTCCTCCGCACCTGGTTTATATTATAATCGTGCAGCCTCGACCGTTTCCTGGTGATTCATTTCTTGAATGAATGCAGAAGTTATGCAATCTGGTAAGTAATTATGAATTCCGCTGGGAGTTACCGCTAAGAAACCACAATAATATGAAGTATTTTCATATTTACGCGTGAATGGCGTCATCGTCCTTTCATATGATTCTCTTCCCACATCGCAGCGTACTGACAGACACGCCGTAAATAAACAATCTAAACAAGGCATATAGGGAAAATGTAGAGGTTATTGTTCTTGCAGTTGGTATCTCAATTAATTTATACTATATCTTAATTCTTATTAAAATGTTGCTTCTTGTTGATTCCTCATGATGAATGATTCTTGTTCAATTAATACAACTTGTTATTCTCCAAAATAAAAATGTCCACTGGATTTTCCTGCAGCTTTCAGAATAATTTGAGATTCGTGTATATTTTTTGTCTTCTGTAGGCCTGCGGAAATTCGGTACTGTATCATGACCACATGAGTGACCCTTAGTTTTCATAGCAGGAAAATCGTTCGCCACTTTTTGGAATGCTCTCATTTTATCACATCTCATGATCCCTAAGCCTCTGTAGTTTCAAGGAAAGCTGATTTATTTTACGGCAAGTTCTAAACTAATACTGCTAAGTAACCATAATAAACTAATAACGTGTAAAATTAATCATAATTAATGATATGACTGTAGAATCGTAGGTCTACCGTCCGTTTTTTTTTTTTCTTACGCAAACTTTGAGCGCATTGTTAATATCAATTTTATGGCAAACACTTATTTTTATTTAAATGATTATTTTGTTTACCAATTAATCAATACTAAATTAATTAAGAAGTGTTATAGAATTTCACAAAATTGTCGATTTTTCAGCTTGATTAGTGAAATTTAAGTACTTTTTCGATAAAATTTTGTAACTAGTTTTTCAATGTTTCAGCTCATAGTGTTGATTAACTTTTTCCAAGTAATATTCTGCCAAAAATATAAATTAAACGATTTTTAACTGTTTTTTGTGACAGTTATGTACTTATATATATATATATATATATATATATATATATATATATATATATATATATATATATATATTTGTTTATTCATTTATTTATACGAATGAAAAAGCACGAACTTCAGCAATCGTTTTAGAATGCCTTAAAACGGATTTCTTAGTGGGAAATTTCAGGAAAAATTTGTTTTAAACTTTGTTAGACCCATCGCAATAGCTCAATTTTTTCAACAAATATTCGCTAAACTAGTGAACATCCGTGAACGTAATATAAATTTCTGATGAATAACGACGACAATTTTCCTAATTTTCATGACGAATCGTTAAATTTTCATGAATTAAGCATTTTGGCTCATGGAAGGTTTTATAGCAGGACCATTAGCAGGACTATTATAGAAGTCCTTAAGTAGCAATGTTAACAGACTATCGCTATCATAGTACTATTAACTGCTATATTAATTAAGCGATCTTTATATGACATTCTTATGAATTTGAGCTCGTTTTTGTATACTAAAAAGCTGTCGTATGAACTAATGAGATGATTCTTTTGGAGGAAGAAGTTGTGTAAGAATATTCCATCATGTGATTTTCTGAAATCAGCTTCGCAATAACACAGCAATTCCAAATGCAGAACCTTGCAGTTTCCTTGTATACCTATTGGATGTTTATCTAATTTGTCCTCAAATACTTTATTGTGTAGTAATTATAATGTTAGGAATGTTATTATAATTTATAACTTCAACATTTATCTCGCGCCGATGCGTGGGAGTCCACCACTTACCGACCGGCCACATCCCTATGGGAAATAACGAGTTCAAATTACATTCGGAAAAAGAGCCCATTTCAACGCACGAAATTACTGAAAAGGCTCTCACGGGCAAATTGTCGTTGCGACTGACCCGTCGAGGAAACCGCCACTTACGGAGTTATTTCTGCACTGATTGCTCCGACTTCGGTTCATTCAACGATTTGTGGCGACCAACAAACTAAGCAATGTTGGTATTTTAAAGTTCTAGCTGGATCATTCGGTACAAATACAAGTCGTCTTTTGAAGAAGTATTTTGTGCCTGATTGCAAGTGGTATTTTTTCTGCATCTGGATGCCTATCACAGTCGCTACCATAGCTACTGTTATCTTATGCTGCTCGATGAAAACTGTTGGCTAACTTGGAATTTTGAAACATTCTTCATTTTTTAAATCTAGTGCAGTTTTTTGGTTGACAGTATACTCGATTCAGCAACGTTTGCATGCATCTTTGAATAATCTGAATCATTTTGGTGAAGAGTTATGCGAATACAAATAATTTTGTTTATGTGTATTCTTTTCACATAAATGTGCTAAAATTGTACAAATTAATAGCTGGTTCACCCGTGCGTAGCACAGGTTGACTTGAATATATGCAAGCCCCCCTTCCCCATCACATTTTGTGACACCCCTATGGATCTGATTCAAAAAAAAAAAAAAAAAAAAAAAAAAAAAAAAAAAAACTTACTTACAAATTACCTATTAGGACCAAACTACTGAGATCAACCCCCACTCTCTCCCCACAAACATCCCCCTTATTTCAGGTTAAAAATATTCTTGATAGCTAACCCAAAAGAATGTTCAGACTAATCCAATTTCATTCGACCGAACATCAGATCACCAGTTCGTTTGGTGATGACCAAATTATTCCATTTAACCAACACCTCCCCCCCTCCCTTTTTTTCACTTACCTCATATGGCTGAGGCTAGAAAAATTTTTAATAGCCAGTGATTGAGGTTGATGTAATCTAAACACCTTCGCCCAATCAGATCCCCATTTTGTTCAGTGATATCAAAGATACCCCTTTCCAAACCCTCTCCCCTAAAAACAACCCTATGGATCGGAATTTCATGCATTTTATGCAATGCAAAATTTCATGATTTCAATCAATGTACCGACAGACATAGGTACTTACGATTTTATTAATATACATGAACACAAAACTGAGTAGGTACTATTGAGACTATTATCCATCAGCGTATCCATGGCAATGGTGTTAAAATTATTTTGTCAGATTTAGAACTATCAGGTTTAGAACACAATGAACGACAAAAATTATTGGAGGTATTCAGATCATTTAACATAACACCGGATTACATAGCGGCTACATGAAACTAGTTAACAATAGCAGCCTGGCATCTGTTCATTAATTAATACATCCCCCCCCTCCCCCATGGGGTTATGTGGGGGGGGGGGGGGTGGATTCCCTTAAATACATACTTTCATATTACCAAGTTAGTGAACTATATAAGATAGTAATTGCTGATGACTTTATTTCTACGAAAGCAATCTATAATTTTTACATAACAACCTCTAACATCCAACACGGTTCGTTTTGTTAATGAAATCCGTACCATAAGTGAAATAAGTACAAAAAAGAATTCAAGATGCTTTATTTTAGGTGGAAGAAAATGTCATGAATTACCGGCGAACCCCAGAAGCCCAAACGACTATGTGAACAATGTTCCTCCCATCCAAGATTTAAGTTGGCTGGCTAACAAAGCGAAGATAACTGCGTACGAAGTTGAAGTCGATGAACCCTTGAGATAGCATCCAAACGTCCCTTCGTATTCCCTCCTTATGGACCTCTCTTGAAGCATCCACAAAGGAAAGAAGTCGGTTACACTTTTCTGCCTGATGTAGAGTATATTATACCTCCTTCGTGAAGTGGCTGACCTTTAGGAACCCCCCGGCTACACACTTTTCGCTCATGACCCCGAAGAAATTCGAGAGCTTCCGTTCCGTGAAGAACAGCCTGAGAGATCACACCGCTTACTGCTCAACAATTTCGAGTTCCGAAAATCCTGTTACTCAGGTAACAGCATAACAGTCTCAACAAGAAATTCTAGTTCAAAATGTCACGGAATGACATTTTGAGCAAAGAATAGCTGGGAACATATCTAGACAGAGAGGATCTCATAGTGAGTGGTTTTAGAAAATGGAAGTAATTTTAAAAGGATATTTCATCCTTATTTCCAGAAAAAGTTTGTTTTCAAACGATAGTTAAAACCAACCTTGTTTAACGTCGTTTTTAGAATGCACGCTTGAGATATTCCTATTAATAAATTCAGTGACAGGCACATTGTGAATATGTCAGGAAGAGTATTGTACTTCTTAGTACCTATTCATCACTACGGGTTTCCCACGATTTTTACCTCACAAAAGATTTGTACAAACATCACTCCTGAAAGCTATGTAAATGGCTAGATCGCCATCTGCTGGAGAAATTTGTGTCTGCCTACCACTGGTTTGTCTGTAACTGGATAACAAACTTTTGCAACCACATAAATAATGACGAAATAAAAAGCTTCCTCACAAAATCACCTTGTGAAATTCCAAGTCAATATAGTTGAAAATGTTCCAGTCATGCAGCATGATCGTATGACGTATGATCGAATTTCCGTAAATTGTCGTACTATAGTATGCTACATGGTTTTTAAAATTGTTTGAGTGAAAAGAATAGTTAACTACCAATTTAATGGCAAAAAAGTCTTTCTAAATTATATTCTGAGATTCAAAAATGATTTTGAATTTTTAGTTTCTTTGTGTGCAGTTTTTATCTATTTTCAGTAAATATTATGGAAATTCAAGTAAATTTTTTCAGCAAACATTTTTAATGTTCCAGTTATTTGTTGATAAAATATTGTTGACTAAAATTCTGCAAAATATAAATTCAACAATTTTTTGCCGTTTCTAGCCAATTTTAGTGATTTTTTAAAATTATATTCTAGTGTATGTATATACATGAAAAGTGCACAAAACGGATTTCAATCAAGAAATTTTTCGAAAATATAATTTTTTAATTTTTGGTGCCACTGCATTTGTGAAAATTCGCTAAAAGAGAAAAAATTACCTTGCAGAATTTGAAGGGTAAAGAGTGATGAGCCTATAATACGTTTTTCGCCTCTATTTCAAATTTTAGCTTCTAGCAAAGAAATTAGCTCCTGTGATCACAAGATTAGCCTTCTTGTGTATGTCATTATCACGTGTCATTGTTTATTTTAGCTGTTACGCAGTTGTCATCTAACAATTTTCTGCAAGGAGGTCTCCGTAAAAACGTATCTACTTTAAAAATTATATTGTTGCTATATTTTTCTCAAATTATAGTGGTGAGGAAGAAAATCACACGATTTGTACTTGAAGATAGAAATACAAAAGATACAAATGGTATCCCATGCCTTTTACCCCAATCGCTACATTTTGAGAAGCTTCAGAAGCTTTACCTTTTTTCTGTTTGTACGTAGAAAAGCACAAATAGCAACCATGCGAATTAAACAGTCAAGGTGGAAGTGGTTTGATGTGCTTATAATGTGGGGTAGTTGAAGACATGAGTCCTTCCACTTTCTGAAAGATTGGAAGTGGAATGAGTTGACAATGATTATTATGAACACAATTTTAACTTTTTTCAGATGAAGTAGGAAGTAGGTTCACTACCTGAGGGCATATTAGTTAGAAGATATGTAAGAACAACAAGCTATTACGATGCAAATTGAACCACATCATAAAACAATACGACCTTCACTTAGGTTCTTTCATGGAGGCATTTTCTCACTAACTGCGATCATTGACTAGAAATTGCTGTAATCCCTGCAGTGATTATTATTATTTTAGTCGTTTTGTTCCGGGTACGCTTTAATGAAACGTTATGATAGACATTTCCCCTGCTGTAAAACACGTTTGAGACCTCATGACCGCTCCAATTAGTTGCGAGCTCGAATCGCTCCAGCTACAACGAACAATAAAAGCCTTATGACTCTGCAGTCCATCAGCGTCGAGAAATTCATTTGCTACAAGAGGAACCGAGCAAATAATCAATTTTCTCTGTCTATTCTCAGATTGACACTGAAGAGTCATAAAAGCTTCATTCGAAACCCTCCATCGTTTTCCAAATACAATTATGACTAATGAAACTTCCACTTAAGAAGTGAAACGAGCTGTAGCCCGAAACGGTCTTGAGGTAAACAGGTAGTTGGAAATAGATTTGAAGAATGCTCAGCATTACTAAAGTGGATACGTGCAAAATAATTTCTTCGATCAGAAAACTAGTTGCCAGTAGTGAAATCAACTAGTTAAACTGTTAAACAATATTTATTAAGCAAGCCATTAGGTGTGGAATAAGCTGCGAACGTCACTACTGATATTCTGATATATGTTGGAATTTAATTGGAGGGTGTGAAGCAAAAGGAAGCCGAGGCAATTATATAATTTTCATTAGTGAAGTGGATAGATTTCTGTTGTTGGGGACTTCCCCTAGATACTAGAGATTTGTTTACATTCCACGAAAATCGTTTGCCACTTGTTGAGAATGTCTCACTCTATGACAAAATACCTTCCTCCTTAAGCTGTTATAATGATAATGGAAGCTGAGTTGATATGCCAAGTTATTAAATAACGATCGTCTTTATAAGGAATAATGGTGTAAGACGTCAATAAGGACAAGCGTACTCAAGCGACTGAGTCTCTAGGAACTCACTAATAAATAACAGTACTTGTGGTTGAGGCGTCTTTCCGAGGCAGTGAGTCATCGTGTACTTTCCTCAGGAGAACGATCAAGAGTATTCGAATAATCAGCGTTCATGTAATGGGTTATCAAGAATTCTGTCACCTGTAGGTTACAGGAAGTCCAAGAAAGGGAGGGAGGGCGGACCTAATCTAAGCATCTTCGTTACTAGCCGCTCCGGCTCGCTACGCTCGCCTCCACGTCCAGCCGGGGGGCAAGCCCCCCGGACCCCCCATTAAATTGCTCGCTTCGCTCGCAAAGTGTGGTATGTAGGGAGTGTTGCTCGCTTCGCTCGCAAAGTGTGGCATGTAGGGAATGTTGCTCGCTTCACTCGCAAAGTGTGGTATGTAGGGCATGTTGCTCGCTTCGCTCGCAATTGAAACATGTAGGGGATGTTGCTTGCTTCGCTCGCAGACGGTAGATCTCTAAGGGTAGGTTTAACTTCTGTAGGGGATGCTGCTCGCTTCGCTCGCTTGAGGAAGTTATACTGCCCACCCAACATGTAGGGAATGATGCTCGCTTCGCTCGCAAACGGTAGATCCCTAAGGGTAGGCAGTGAGTCATCGTGTACTTTCCTCAGGAGAATTCTGTTGAAATGAGATCAAGAGTATTCGATTTGTAGGAGGAAGTTATATTGGAGGAAGTTAATAATCAGCGTTCATGTAATGCTGTATATGTGTATCAAGAATTCTGTCACCTGTAGGTTACAGATTAAAAATGTAATTTTAAAGTCCAAGATATCCGAGGGAGCGGACCCAAAGCTGTATTTCGCCCGGACCTAATCTAAGCATCTTCGTTATTTCCCGATACTTTTTTCGCGATCCGATCGCGCCGTCGTCTTCCTCGTAGGAAAACCTACGAAACCCGTATTTTTCCGGAATTGTCAACGGCCGTTTAGAGGGGTAGGGGAAGCGGGGAAGTCCAAAAAGCGCACATTAATTATTACTTCGACCCCCCTCCCGCCCTACGGCCCATGGTTCGGGTGGGATTAGAAAATTTTAAATTCGCTTATACACCCTATCGGAAAATCCCAAAAAGATCCCCCCACTCGTAGATCCGGCCCACTCAGCCGTTTGGCCGTGCATAGACACGACAAACAAACAGACAAACAAACGGAGTTTCATTCTTATAAATAGTATAGATTTATTAAGTTGTTTTGAAACTCTGTACCCCTAGAAAGATTATTTTTGATCAAAAGGTACCAACCTACTTCTATAATAGGTAGTATGATTGTTGTATTATACTGTCTAATTTAAGGCATGCCGCATGCAAATATTTGAAAACGAACATAACCACTGTAGTTTCAAAGGACCCCGTACATACAGGGACACACACAGATACATTCGTAGTATTGCGAAAGTCTCTCCCGGAGCCTGATTTGAGCACCTTCCTGAGCCTCTAGCTCAAAAACTAAGGCATTTAAGAGTTTTTTTCACTCTACATTTTCTGTTCAGAATTGCCCAAAGAACCAATATACGAAGTTTCAGCGAATTTCACAGTCAAATTTTTTCCCATGTTAATGGTACGGGGTCCTTTAGGATTGATATAAACACTTGGTTGGCTCTCGATTCCTCCTTTTACAAACCTTAGTACTCTTGTCACGTAGATAATAACAATATCCACCTAATTTATATAGTACTTCGTTAAGTTGTACTCAATCATTAACATTCATCGAATTTCAAATATCTGTAATTAAATGTCTGTGAAATCATTCCATATCCTGTTATAATCGACAATATGCAGAAAGATCGCGCTTTCATTTGGGTTGGAACCGGTCTACCTCAGTGCCGTTCACCCTGTAAAGTTAATCAGCTTTGAATTCCACCGAGGAACTATACCGAAACACATTCACGTAGGACATTACATATCGTGTTATACAATGCTTCATCGATGTTGAAAACTTACATGCCGGCAGGATGGAAAAGGCAGACAGCTGATAAGTCAGTCTCGGATGTTGCTCTGAAGGAAGCCTACACTCGGGCTTCCGTCGTCGTCTGAAATCTCAGTAATTTCATCGCGAGACTCGAAAGAATTTCCCCCGTGCCGACATTCTTTCCATAGATCCGTATCTTCTTAGCTATTTAAACCGTCGAGTCGTTTTATTTTACCATTACAATTTTATAATGACGGTTTACCCCCGAACCGGATACTCGAGAACTTTACGCAATTGCCTTTCCGTCTTTAATCGTTGAATCTTCGGATAACTGCAGGGACCACCCAGGATTGGTTAGCTCTCTGTCAGATCTTATCTGTATTGTTTGGGACGAAGATTAATTTTCAGAGGGCGGGATATGTCTATTCCTTCCTAATAGTCAAGGAAGTGATAGATTAATGATACGAAGTATGTTCGATTAGACGGTACAGACTTATCAATTGAGTGTCAAAGAGTTAATCGGTCGCTGTATTTAATGTATTCAGTTAGATGTTGACAAGTTTTAGTACAAACGCGCTTATATTCAGGAAACGATGATGCTAATAAAGGACGATTAATATAGTATTTATAAGTTAAGTACTTATTCAGCTATTTCACTTTTCTACCACATATTGTCTTACAGAGCTCTGTAAATTATCATGGTAGTCGCTGAAATCAATCATTACCTTTTGGCATCCTAATTCAACACCATTTCAAATAGGCCGTTCAATTTAATATTTCATAACCGCAATGATATTTCTGTCACCATCATTTAACCTATCAAAATAATTTAACCTACTATTTTCATAAACTGAAACAAAATTTCTTGTTCGTCAATCTAATTGAGGTATAATTATATTATTTATAGACTCAAAATCTGAAGCATGCAAGACAGATCCACTAATTAATTACACCCCGACGCTCTAATTAATTACACCCCAGCGATGATATATTATGCGTTAGTGTGTGATGTTTATGGCATTTCATTGTGGAAATAAAAATAGCATGTTAACAATATTTCAACGAGCCAAGCCAATATATTTATACATAATGGGAAGAATGGTGAGGTCAAAAGCTTTTTGAATGTAATTTTCAGTAATTTACAGCACTGCTGGTTGTTTGCTAGCTTTCGTTTCTAAGCGCTGAGACCGAGGATTTTTTAATATTAATTATAATATTTTACTAGATAAAGTGCTGTCGTTTTCACTTTCAATAACTTATCTTTTAAAATAGTAGGTTTCATGAGGCAATAGATTACCTAACTTTTAAAAATTTTTTGTTACAGGTGAGGTCCACATGTCGAGTCAACATGCTTCATTTGCTATAGTACAGTTCAACTATTCTGGCAAGTAGCCTCCATGTAAGCCCCCCCCCCCCCCTCCACCTCAAATTTCAAGGTAAAACTCAGGAGATAACATGCTTATTAAACTAATTACAATACGTCCGATTTCACATTTCTCTAGGACACTCGTGTGAGGTGTGAGTTACACACAAAATGACAAGAATAAAATTGTGAAGATAGGACTTAGATTCACAGGGTAAGACTGTTGATCGAAATCTTACCACACTGACTGCACAATTTCTTGTGGCTATCTTATCCTTGAAATGAAATCAACCTATTTCCACAGAAATGTGTCAACTATTCTCATGTAAAAAGTCAATCTATATGTAGCCTACGATAGTATTTTAAGCAAAGAGAAATTTCTGAAAAAGACAATTTTTATCCAGTTTTTGTGTGGAAAAATTCGTTTTTGCATGCGCAGCAGCCATAGCTGCTATAATAAAATATTTAAGCAGTCAGCTTGAGATCATCCTCCAACTACTCCCCAAATTTTGAACAAATAAAATTCGTGTAGAGCTTAGTAGATGCTACTAATAGTTTGACAATGATGAAATTCATAAAGCAACCGTTCAGGTGGTCACTGGTGCAAACCCTAGAAAATTTAACAGTAGTTCATCAAGGTTTGGTTGGGACAAGGAACTGCCACATACAGTAAAACATGGAACCAATACTATTCAAAATTAAGTGAAACGCAAAAAGCAACTGGATTTAGGAAGACTAACATATCTTCGACCACCTGCCGGAATACGATGCTTGCAAAAGTTTAGTACTGATGCAAATGCAATTTATTTGAAATGCAAAAAACGAACTATTTACTGCCTCAAAACCTGTCTCTAATGCGAGAGATCTCAGAAACCGAAGGAAAAGGCTCTGACTTGGCCGCCAACCGGTTTAATTAGACGTAATAAACCAATAAACGTTTCGCTAAAAGAGATAGGACAAGCTGAACTTGATTTTCCAGTCTGACGAACAGCGAACAACTGGATGTCGTCATCTACCTATTGGCCGAGTGAACGGGACGAAGCCTGGCCCTGGATGGTATGATTGGGAGGACTAATGAGAAGTGATTGTTGAATGATTCAGAGGATGATCGTCCTATGTTTTGGGCAATAGGAAATTAACTTCTTATTGACTAAGTATTGAGGCACTCAACGTTGGAATCTTGGAAACTTGAAATTACACCTTAAAACTAACTAAATCACTCGCAAAGAAATTTTGGAACTAAAAAAAAACGGAAGTTGATGAAGTCTGTTGTCTAATTCCACGAAACTTAAGAGTTACAACGTTAGATCGATTCCGACGGTTGGGTCATCATCCGTAACAAACAACAACTGAACATACGTTAGAAAGGACACAGTTTATATAGTCAAAGCTTAGGGGAGATTGAATCCCGTTGGTCGAGACAAAGGAAAGTGCATGAAGTGCAACAAATTAAGTGTATACAAAGTGAAGGGTATTATAGCTAATCGGATAAAGAGAAGGGAAAGGACTTCAAGGAAAGGAATTCAAATTTTAAAGAAATGGATCCGTCAATGGTAAAATATACTGAGGGATATCCTTATTAAATAAATATGAAATATGCTGAAATTTTAACTTATTAACTTAATGAAATATACTTATTAAATACGGATATCCTTCAGTACAAATCATTATTGATGGATCCATCCTGTAAAGCTTGGAATTATCCCCTTGTTGTAGGGCATTCCTTTCCCTTCTCTTTATCCGATTAGCTATATACCCTTCACTTTGTATACACTTGACTAGTTGTACCTCATGCACTTTCCTTTCTCTCGACCAACGGGATTCAATCTCCCCTAACCTTTGATTATATAAACTGTATACATACTAACGTGTTCAGTTATTTTTTGTTACGGAGGATGATCTAACCGTCGAATCGATCTAACATTGTAACTCTTTATTTTCGTGGATTACACAACGTTTTTATGACCTCCGTTTTTTTAAAATTGATTAGGTACACCTTAAATCTGGAAAATCGGGGTTGAAGCCTTTGAAAAATCTAATTGCTGTTGTTTGTACTAAGTTCCACGTGATAGTGCTTTTTAATATTGATTAACAGTTGAAATATTTTATACGTTAAGGTCTACAGGTAATATCAGACAGGTTGCCAAATCTCTATGGACGAAAATAAGAACAGATGTTTGGTACCTAAAAGCCCTCATTGTGGTAAATTTTAATACCTACGTATAAAAAGCAAGGGGGAGAAAAAATTCAAGTAATAATATGCGAGATCACTGATATAAGAATTTTATTGTTGTTATTTTGGAAATAACTAATCACATGTTTCATATAATGAATTTGACCATTAAGTAACTCTGGTGAATTTAGGGACCAGAACCCCTAAACCCTTGGTGCTTTGGTGCCTATGAACGCAACAGCGTTTGTGTGAATAATACCTTCGTTAGGATGAATTTCGTTACTAAGTTTCATTATTCAAAACAACAAATCAAAAAACGTAATTCTGGGTACCTACCCCCGGAATTAATAAAAATTACTCCACATTTCTTCAACTGCGAGTATTAATTGGTAGCTTCAAAAACCCTCTTCTCACCATCATCACTGAGACTCATAATCGCGTTCAAAGCGGCCCGAGATCTCGACTCCTTAACTCAAATGTTGTAGTATTGCTTGCCATCATTGTCTTTTCTAGGCTGTTCATGGAACATTGCTGACACCACCCAAATGTGTCTCTTCCTGAGTTATTTTCAACAATAAACCTTGGAAATCGATGAAGAATTTTTTTTTTTTTCATTTTTAAATAATTCATGCTGGACAAAGAAAAAACAGATCGACAGACACGGAGGGAAAATTTTTAAAAATGGTCTAAAACGTAAAATACGAGTGGAAATTTTGATTTTGGAGACAACAAATCTTTTGTATCCCGAAAGTGAAAACAACGCTTCCGTTACTGATTGGTAGAGTCGGAAGCGAAATACGAAATCAGGGTGGTTGATTACCAATCGACCCAAAAGTTTAAAAGTAAGGATAATCTGATCTTACAACTCTTTGATACTCACTTTATATTTCTTCCAAAATAAGGACTGTCCTTACTGAATGAGGACGTTCAGCAACACTATTCACTGAGGTCTGGACGTTTCAATTGAGCAATGTATCACATATATGTCATCCAAGACAAACACGGAGTTCCCACTAGTAACCCGTATTCCCAGACCCGAATTACGCAATTTGCTCTCGGTCACGCGTTAGTTGCAGCCCAGTTGTTGGAGATGTGCTAATATAATCTAAGTTTACCCAACATTCGATATGAACTCTGCGACCGGCACGCTTTTGCGGTAGATCAGCTGACTATTTGCGGTCGCATGGATTACGGATAATTTGGCAGGTTCAACGATCCGGTGAAACCTGTTTATCCACGATCATGATACAACGTACGACCAACCCAGTATCGAGTAAGCTTAGGGATTTTTATTCAGATAAAATCATTCTGAGAATGTTAACATATTCGACTGCTGTAGCATGCAATGATATAAAGTTCAGTGTAAAAATCAGATTCAGTGATTTGATTTTTTTGCTTTCAATATAACAAGACTTTATTATTTCAATTATATACATAATACGTTATTTCAATTTCTTCTCGTTTTGTACACGGTGTCTATAGTAATTATAAAAAGCACTCAGGGAATCGATTCTAGTGCTGATCGATTCTGATTCCTGATCGAAAGTTCCTCCTAGAGATTTTTTTAAACGTTTTGTTTTCGAGTTATTACATTTTAAAGATTTTTTTCTTTCCGTTTCATGCACTTTATGACATTAAAACTGCCATAACACTCCTTATAATCACTGGAAACTCAAAACTAAACACCGTTGGAAATAGTGTTAAATTTCCTATTACCCTGATATAAATTAAAGCTTTTTTAGTTAGTTTTAATTGGTCAAAAAAGGCATAAAAGAACAAAATTAGGAAACTTTTTTTTCCACGCTGAATCGAATGGTAACTCCTACAGATCTCCCCAACTCCACTATATAACTGAGTTTTACCCTTTCACTAACTAATTTTACCTTCAAAAACACATAAAATTGATCATTACAAATGAGCTATTCTGTAATAACAGAGTTGGGGAGATTTGCAAGTTACTATTCGATTCAGCGTGTAAAATTACGTAGAAACCGGCCCCGAACTCGAATTTTCTTAGAGGGTCATTTCATTGGGGGGAAAACAGGGTTTTCAACATACAAACATACTTTTCCTCCCAATCAGCAAAGTAAAAATAAAATTGACCGGACCGCTCAAAAGCTAACAGTTCGAAAAAGTTTTTACTGAAGGGTGTCCACCGAAAAACCCCCATACTGGAAGCAGAAAATCGGAAGAAATAACATCAATTTTAAATATTTTTTCAAATTTTGTTCTTTGGACTTTTTTGACCAATTAAACTAACTGGAAAAAACTTTATTTTATATCAGGGTTATTGAAAACGCTCTTAACGCTCTTTGCGACGGTGTTCTTACTTTTGAGTTTACAGTGATTCTAACGGGAGTTATGGTTGTTCTAATGTTATAGAGTACAAAACACGAGAATAAAAATCTTAAAAATTTAATTACTCAAAAACAAAGCGTTTAAAAAAAAATCTCTAAGAGGACCTTTCGATCAGAAATATGCTCCAAAATAGATTCCTTGAGTTTGTTCGATAATTACTGTAAACACCCTGTATACCTACTTGTATTGAGCTCAAAAATGTATGCTTTTGAATTTAGGCCAAACCAACATTTCTAAATGCTATTCTGCAATAAAAATCAACTTTTAAAAAATATTTTAGCCCCCGCTAGTCAATTTTAAGCTCATATTTTGAAATTGGAGCATATTTTTTTCAAAGGCGAACAATATTTTGTGATACTTGACTTTTAGCAAAGGGATGAATGTTTTATCCCAATTCCAAGGTTTGTCTATATCGGCTGGGATTATAACAGCATATTCAGGGATTCATTCAGGATTTTCCATAATGAATTTCTATGAAGAAAAACTAATCCATTTAGCACTTTTGTGCTTTGCTACCTGTCCGTTAAAAACTACTGAACAAAATTCGCGAAATTCAGCTGAAAAATCACAAATTGGCCGGCGATGGTCTAGAGTCCTGGATCACTTTCAATCGACCCCAGGTGTGAAATTTACAAAAATGAGTTGACAGTTAATTCTATACCTAATTGATTAATTTACTTTTTTTTAGTTGAATGAGATCATCCATTTGCGTATCAGAGGGTTGGAAGAAATCAGCATGAGCGTGAATTCCTTAGAGGAATCAGGAAAGCACCGTGATTTGAAATTTTCAGGGAACGTGCGGGTTAAGAGTAGATTGATGATCCCCTATCAGTTTCATTGCTCAAAAATCAATAGGCACATTAGTGAGCGTAAATTCCACACAGCATAATTTTTTCACACCCCAGTCGTCCACTCTCGGTCAAATTCGTAGGATAGTCAGAAGAAGACTTTTTGATGATCCCGTATCAATTTCCACATGAGCAAGCATCAATGCATGCTCAAATAAAACATCCTTGTAACAAGATTTATTTTTAAAATTTGCATCCGATTTTGATGAAATGTTCTGGGAACGTACGGATTGGGCTGTAAATGATCCCTTATAAGTTTCAATGTACTCATCCAAGTACTCTACTCTGCGCATGAGCAAACGTATATTCTCAATATTTTCTCACCTCGATTTTATCATCCAATATTGCTCAAATTTTGTGGGTAGTTGGGGAAAGACGATTTGATCATTCGATATCAATTTTAACATGATTGCGTAGTAGGAACTGTGCATGCGCAAATGAAAAATCCTTACAACAAGCCTAATTTTCATAGTTTTTATCCGATTTTTAATGAAATTTTCAGGATTTTTGCGCGTTAGGCTGTGGACGGTCCCTCACCATTTTCATTATTTTTAATCAATACTTGAGTCTGCGCATCTGAAAACGTAAATTCCTTCAAGTAGCATTTTCTATTTTCCTAATGGACAGATTTTTACGTTTTACGCTACTTTTTGATTAACTATTTCCCACTATGGAATTTATTAAGGTAATTTAAAATATTTCAATGATCTAAACATTCATTTTACGGATACGAGGAAGCTATGTTCCACACCAAACTTGGCAGACTTCTTAAATTTTGAATACAAACCTCACATACGTATTACCGAATTAAATGATTAGCATTGTATAAGTGCAATGAGGTGCTGTTAGGAGTTTTTCCTATTTAAATGCAGGTATTTAGCACTTTATCGGTAGTAAAAGCTCGTTATTTACTGAATTCTCATTCTCATTTCACAATCCCACGACTATTTTTAGACCTATAGCGGTATTAGGGTCAAGATACAAATACAGGCGATGCAGTCCTTCACGTTCACCGCAGCTGCCAATAAAGATGGTGATGAATGACTGCACGCGTGAGGGCTTGAGGTATCCCAACCTCATCTTGGCTCTAAAAACGCCCAACACTCCTATAACCCGATTTGGGCAGTTGGAACGGACCATCATGAGTGAGACCTCGTGCTCTTTTCTTCGCCTTTGCGTCACCTGCAGCCTCAGCCGGACAGCTTTGCTGGGACCAGCCTTCCGTATATGGCAAGTGACATAACGCCAGCTCCTGTCTGCGTTCTCCCACCCATCGAGGTCGAATTGTGGATCGCAATCGAACTCAGTTGCATCATGGTATGAAAGTGCATTAGTACTGTGCAGCTGTCCACTTTTCAAGATTCACTTATGAAATACATTTCATAAATGACGCACACCTCCGAAATTTTAACTTCAAAAGAACTTACAACTACTATGCATCATTGATAAGTTCTTTACCTGTTATAAGGAACCGAATACAAAAATATGACTAAAAGAAAGTTGGAAACAATTTTTTGTCAAAAAGTGTATGCCAAATATGGTAAACGCAGAGCCTTTTCCCTTGTAAAGTAATTCACTTGAATACCAGTACCACATAATCACCAGCTGCATCTGCATGATTTACTAACGCAGAATACTAGGTGCTGCAGTAAAATAGACTGCAAAAGAGATATGTAAAATTCATTACGTACCTTGCAACACCTAGTAACGTACCATTTAGTGAGGAAAATTATGCATTTGGGAATCTCCGCAAGGATTCATGCTAGAAAGTATTCACTTTCTGAGAGATGGCTCACCATTAATAGGTGGTGTCGTGAATAGTTGGCTGGAGGCGTCGGAAAAACAGCTGAGAAATGTCTCATTGTACTGCCCAACAGTATGTATGGTATATGTGTCAATGGTAGAAACCATAATGGAGTTGAGTGTAACAAACTGTCATATCCTAATTGCGCGGATATAACTTAAGGGTCATTCCATGTCAATTCAACACACCCAATTTACCTCACCATATTAGATTTTGCTCAAATTTGGTATACTCATAGTAGGTGTTGAGACTAAGAAAAATACCAAATTTTAAATTTTTATCTCAAACCGTTTCTTAAATATGGCTATGTAAAACTTACAAAATCTCGCCAAAAAACCATGAACGGATTTTATACTATTCGCTCTACGAACTGTCCTAATTGAGCTAGAGAGCTGGGGGAGGTCTCATTTTGCAGCTTTTTTTATGCTCTTTCCAGTGATATACAACAGGACATAGGTTCTAATAACAAAAATTTTGTCAAAATACAAATTAAAATTTTGATTTAATTTTTTTCCAAAAAGTACATAATTTAAAATTTTCAAAATATTCCTATAAATACTTAGTACTGTTGTAAACAATGTGACAAAATATAAATATGGGGTGATGATGGGTTCATTGTTAAAAAAAAAAAAATATTCCTGACACTAGTTTTCCACTAATAGCCCGGTTTTGACTAAATAATAAACATATTACGTACTTTTACCAAAGAGGTGAGCTATTTAATTAAATATATAAAGGAATACTATGTATAAAGGTAAAAAAATATCAGAAATATTAATTCAAAATACTATCTTGTTAAAACAAAACCAATAACCATAGATATACTCTAATAAAAATTAAGTTATTTAGGTTGTTTACTTTAATTTTATACAATTTAAACCAAGTTAAACAAAGCCTATTAATTAGTAAAACAATAATCTTGAACATTTCTATAACAATGAATTTGAAAAAGGTATGAAAATAGTCTACCTAAATACTCGTAGTTGTAATGTAATAATTCTGGTACAAACAGATTAATCAAAATTTACATAATATTGTACATATGTTGATGAAGTAGGTATACGAGTAAATGTAACACAATTGGTGCAGTACTAACGATAATGTTTAAACAACTATCTAGATTAACACTAACCTGAGGAAAAATTAAGTTTTGAGTTGACAGCAGTTTCCCTAAACATTATCTCAGTTTACGGAATTACATTTTGTAAAAGCCAGTTGGGTTTTCGCTAAGATTGCTTTCAGCTAGATTTACTTTTTTTTCTACTTTTTTTACTCTTAGATACATTTAGTTACCAACTCGTATACCTACTTCATCATCATAAATATGTACAATATTATGTAAATTTTGATTAATTTGTTTGTACCAGAATTATTACATAACTATTTAAGTAGACTATTTTCATACCTTTTTCAAATTTATTGTTATAAAAATGTTCAAGATTATTGTTTAACTAATTAATAGGCTTTGTTTAACTTGGTTTAAATTGTATAAAATTAAAGTAAACAACCTAAATAACTTAATTTTTATTGGAGTATATCTATGGTTATTGGTTTTGTTTTAACAAGATAGTATTTTGAATTAATATTTCTGATATTTTTTTACCTTTATACATAGTATTCCTTTATATATTTAATTAAATAGCTCACCTCTTTGGTAAAAGTACGTAATATGTTTATTGTTTAGTCAAAACCGGGCTATTAGTGGAAAACTAGTGTCAGGAATATTTTTTTTTTTTTAACAATGAACCCATCATCACCCCATATTTATATTTTGTCACATTGTTTACAACCGTACTAAGTATTTATAGGAATATTTTGAAAATTTTAAATTATGTACTTTTTGGAAAAAAATTAAATCAAAATTTTAATTTGTATTTTGACAAAATTTTTGTTATTAGAACCTATGTCCTGTTGTATATCACTGGAAAGAGCATAAAAAAAGCTGCAAAATGAGACCTCCCCCAGCTCTCTAGCTCAATTAGGACAGTTCGTAGAGCGAATAGTATAAAATCCGTTCATGGTTTTTTGGCGAGATTTTGTAAGTTTTACATAGCCATATTTAAGAAACGGTTTGAGATAAAAATTTAAAATTTGGTATTTTTCTTAGTCTCAACACCTACTATGAGTATACCAAATTTGAGCAAAATCTAAAATGGTGAGGTAAAATTTAAATTTAAAGTGTGTTGATTTGACATGGAATGACCCTTAACTAGAATGTATCAAACGTCTAGGAGTTAAGATAGTACAATCTCTCAAACGAAAGGCGTACATGAACAGTTCAATCGTTAAAATGAGAAAATTATAAAGCAGTTCCAATCAGAGGTAGGTACAAGCAATTTTTTGTGATAATGAGGTGTTCGATTTAAATTTTGCTCTGACTAAGCCAATCATGTTGCGCTTAGTCGGCAGTTTGGGTGTGGAATTGATTTTTAATACAAGGAAAGCTACCATTAATTCTGGAGATGAATAGTAAGTACTTAATACAGGTTCTCTATTTTCAAGAGAGTTTGTTATCAGAATCCACTTGGGGGAAGGGGGTGAAGGGGGGTAGGGGTGCCATGCATCTATTTGAGGACCAGAAAATTGCGTGTTTCAGTTTCAATCTGGTGGAGTGCGGAAGGAAGAAGAAACATATTTGACCCTAAAAAAAACATTCAAGGAGCGGCAATGTATTTATGAAAACAAGGAAATAATTGAATTTTTTGACGAACAATCGAAAGAATTACGGAAATTAACTGCAATTAATGTATGTAGGAGTAAAATAAAAGAGCACAGGAGTATACAAAGGATCACTTGTGACGCCAACATTTATTGATTAAATAATTATTTTGTTAACTGCTGGCTCATTATGCTTAGTTCAGTAAACGTTCGAAAGAATGTTTACTACATCTCAATCAGTAATATGTCGATACCAACATTTTATGTTATATACTCATGTTGATAGGTAGGAGATAGTAACCACCAGTTGAACATAAGAGTTTCCCATTGCTACATTCATGGCCTGCTGCAGAAAAAGGATCCCTTGTTACGTCAGTGAACACAATAGAAGCTGGGTCAACTTTTGGATAGTGGCAGAACGTCCTACTAAACCTACATACTTATTTGGTACATTTTCTTTTTAAATCACTGAGTAGCATTGGTTTACAAAACATTGGTAGTATGAATTGCTAGTTTCCAATTTTCTCTGCGTGATTTGTGCGGTAGGAAGTCATCATTAGACACGGTACAGAACAATCAGGTACATTGATGGTAGTTACAACCCATATTGGTTCATTGATAATGTGCTATTCAATGGAATGCAACAATGACCACTGCAAAATTAATTTTAATGATCATGAATGTATGTCTCTTCACTAACTCTTATAAAAGGTGATTTCTCAACACCGCTTTCCTCGTGCGCATGCCGGAAATTAAGCGCTACGGCCTGTTAGGCAAATGGACGCGCGCTTTTCGGGCAGCGCAAGAGTCATCTTTCGCGTGGTGGATTTAGAGAGTAGTCGGTTTTACTTCGCCGGAAGGTCCGTAACACTGATCCTATCTCCGTGAAATCCCAACCGTGAACGACCACCTGCCTGTATGTATGTGAGGGAGCTAGTTGGAAGCAAGAGTGAAAGAGATGAAAGGGAAAAGATGATACAATGACATCAGAGTAGTAGCCTAAACACCTCGTAACTGGGGTTGTGACAATGGACCGCTGATCTCTCGAGCATAATAGGTAAACGGAACTGCTAGGCTCGTGTGCTCTTTGAATGGGACCCGATGCTATACTATGGAGGGTGTGATTCTTACCTCAAGGGTATTTCATAACTTGTTTTCTAGTAGCCCTAACACTTCTATTGAACACGCTGTTTTTTCCAAAGAATTTATAGTTGATGCTAGACTACTCTAATCACCTCTTAGAGATGTTGAATCCTTCAGAGTACGATGTTTGTGCTACCTCAACATTTATTGTTTTACATTCTAAAGAAATACGTCATTGCTTGTAATCCGATGATCCGATAACGAATGAAGACCTTACGGAAAAATCTAATTAAGTCCAAAATAAATTTATAAATGTTCATAATAGAAACCTCAAAGTTGCTAGCAGTTACATTTTTAGCTAGGTCAGATTAAATGAATACAATTAGAAAGTATTGTCATTTTATTTTAAACTAATTTCAGGGTAATTTTCAAAACGTGGTTAATTTCGCCCGATCATCCCTCAAACTACGATGTAAAATATGAATTGCTCATCTTCAGCCAAATTTTGATTTATGAAACTCGTCAGTGATAAAATATGGCATAAATGTTCGGTTACATTGATATTCATATTTTCCTAATATTTAGGACAAATAGAAAAATAAATAATCTGCCTGGCGTTATGTTTCTACGACTCCTCCCATGATTTTGTGGGGTTATTAATTACAATAAGAAAAATATGAGACATCCGTTAAATGGCAATTAATTTCTCGAGATAAAATAACATTTGGATTATAGGTTGGGTGGCAGGCTCAAAGTTAGGTAATTCAGAATAGAGATTTTCGGTCCTGCTCTATTTGATATGGATTCATATCTTACCTCAGGGGCGCGTTTCAAATTTTCGACAGTAAAAAATGTCGCGCTTTCAACCAATAAGTAAGTCCACAATTCACGTACAACCAATCGTTGCTATGGAGAATAAAATTTCCTAGTTTCCCATCCAGTAAAAATCGTTCACCGCTCGTTAGAAAGCTTTGATTCGGACAATTTCCGCCTTTTTAATCCTCCTGATAAGGAATCCAAGTCGCGCATAAGTGAAGTAGTGAAGTGTACAAAAAATGTATGCGTTTTTGACATTTTATGTCTTTGCTCTGGCACATAACTCGAAAACCGTTACCAAATTTGTTACCAAATATTCTGATGATTTCCGCTTACAACCGAGTCGTTGCTAGGGAAATGGTACTTCGTCGTTTTTCATCCCACAAAATTCGTTGACCATTCGTTCGAAAGCTCTCGATTTATCCAACCATATTATGTTAACTACTGCGAAGTGCGTGGCCAACAAGCTGAGTCATGAGCATGGTTATATGAATGATTGTTTACACACAGGTGATCATTTTCAATAATTGATATTGTGAACATGATTGCAACCGCTTGTTAATTTCTGATGATTTCATTGAGCTGGTGTTTCGATGATGTGATTCATAGCAGGTGATCCGAATATTGCGAGAACGGTTTGATTTGTGAAGCGGTGGTTAAATCATTTTAATTGGTAATTTCTATACTTTACACTATAGGAAGCTGTAATTTCGTATGTAGCCTCCTTAGGACATTTACTTGACCATGCCCAGGGTCCGGATTAGATGAGTGGCTCTTAAAGCTAATTTCTATGCTTTACACTCTAGGAAGCTGTAATTTCGTATGTAGCCTCTTTAGGACATTTACTTGACGATGCCCAGGGTCCGGATCAGATGAGTGGCTCTCAAAGCTAATTTCTATGCTTTACACTCTAGGAAGCTGTAATTTCGTATGTAGCCTCTTTAGGACATTTACTTGACGATGCCCAGGGTCCGGATCAGATGAGTGGCTCTTAAAGCTAATTTCTATGCTTTATACTCTAGGAAGCTGTAATTTCGTATGTAGCCTCTTTAGGATATTTACTTAACGATTCCCAGGGTCCGGATCAGATGAGTGGCTCTTAAAGCTAATTTCTATGCTTTACACTCTAGGAATTTTGGTAGGTTTTTAATCCTCTCTTTTTCACCCTGGAAAGTTGAATTATGATATATAGTGAGATAGGTATATTGTGACGAAATGTCGGAATCCGTAATGATCTGCTGAATGAGCTAAATTCTAACCTGTTCACCGTACAAAGTTGATATTTAATAGGGAGTCTGTCTGGAAATTCAAGGACAAATGAAATGACGGGCTCTCTCCTAGTCAGCTGAGTGAGCTGAATTCTGTCATAACCACCCTAGAAAGTTGTAGTTTAATAGGGAGTCCCCTGGAAAATCAATAGAAGAATGAAATTATGGGTTCCACCCTAATCGTATTAATAAAAAATCGATCCATTAGTCTCGGAGTTTTGTCTGAGTCGTTCTATATTAGTTTTGCGCATGCGCTACAGTTATTACTCCACCAATCGCGATATAATTCACTGGGAATTTTCCTGGAACATATACCCATCTACTCCCGAGTTAGAACGAAATCGGACCAATAGAAGATGAAAAATCGACGTTATAATAAATTAAAGTTTGCGCATGCGCACAGACTGCTATTTATGTGACGACAATGAATGTTACAGAGGGCCGTCTAGAAGCTATTCCACACAATCCCTGAAAATTTTATCAAAATCGTTCCATTAGACGCGGAGTTTTGCCTCATCAATCGATATCAGTTTCGCGCATGCGCAATGATTATTACTCAACCAATCGCAATATATTTATCGGACCCTTTTCTAGAATATATACCCACTTACCTACTGAGTTTGAACGAAATCGGCCCTATAGAGAATGAAAAATCGACGTTATAAGAAATTCACGTTTGCATATGCGCACAGGCTACTGTTGATTCGGTGGCATTGAACATTATAGGGGACCATCTAGGAGCTAACCCTCACAATCCCTGAACATTTCATTGGAATCAGAGTGAAAATTGGTATAGTTTTGGGCGTGACAAGGACAGATAGACAGACAGGCATCAGACAGACATCAGGCAGATTGATAGACAGACAAAGAAAGACGGAACCGAAATTTATCAGCAAGCTCTGAATCGTAAAAAGCATGTGGAAGTTTTGATTTTGGAGGATAACAATTTTTTCGACCTCAATCACGAACACAAAGTTTCAGCAAAGCAAAATTACAATAAATAATAT
Organism: Adelphocoris suturalis; assembly: GCA_030762985.1. Taxonomy (NCBI): domain Eukaryota; kingdom Metazoa; phylum Arthropoda; class Insecta; order Hemiptera; family Miridae; genus Adelphocoris; species Adelphocoris suturalis. The sequence goes on along the minus strand of CM061041.1, from coordinate 116,320,381 downwards.
TTACCAGGCACGTATAATGATTTATTGTGATCTGCATTGAAAGGCTAATACAGAAATAAAAAATCGTTGTGTAAAAATGCACAATTTTTTTGTTTCATCATGTAGCATTGATCATTTTTAGCCTTGGATTGACATTCCTCCAAACAGAAACAGAAATGCATCCATAATTTGTTAACTTTGTATGGAATTTATCTTAGAAAGCAATCCCAAGTGCCATTCTTTCGTCATAGGCGCTATTACGTGGAATTTAAAACTTTTCAACATAATTTACACGTCAATATTATACGAATCCGGACACCCAGAAACCTGTAAGCTGTGGTTCTGCCATTATTTAGATAACCTGAAGCCAGTTGAGATGAAAGGTAGGTGAGCTCTCATTGTCAAGTCTCACCCTGCGCCCATGGCCAGCCAGCGGCCCAACTTTAATGCCAAGGACGTCGGACTGCACCCAGCACCCCTGCCAACTGGTTTTCCGAGTTTGTTGCTGGGCCCGTTTTTTACTTAGAACCCTCGAGCGATTCAATTTAAAAATAAAAAGCTATGGAAATGAAGTTTTTCAATTTTTTGCGGACCGGATTGCGACACTGGCAAATAAAAATGTAAAACACCTGCCAAACAGGAATGAGACCTAAACCAGACTCGTCTGAAAATGTCACCAGCTTAACAATTTATTTTCAACCTTTATTGTAACTTGAGATTGTATCTTTGTATAATGCATATAAAAACTCTGGTGTCTGCCTGCTGCGGTCCACAATTTATTGTAACTTGGACGAATTTTTCGGTGACGAATTTGGACATATTGATTGAAAGTAATATGTTTTCATAGCAATCACTGCATCGCCTGCACTATATTTGAACTAGAGCAGGAAGGATCAACAGCTATGAAACTCATAATGGATTTTCTAATAGCTAAGTTTTACAATCCCAGAAACCTGCATGAGCAGTAGCTATAGATGATACCCTCACAATGTAATTTCAATCACCACAAGACAAGAAATAGTCAGGAAATTCACGTTTTTTCATGCCCACAAGCTCTGGTTATATGGAAGTAGAACTCTAAAAACAACCAGCGAATTGAATTGCGATTTAAGAGGCGGTATAGTTCACCTGGTACAAGGATTGACCGTAGGCCGAAATACTGGCAGACAAACACGAAATCAAAACTGTTCACAAAGCTGAGAAACTCAAAAAGAAAGTGGGAATTTTGATATTGATGGATAATCACTTATTCAAGCTCGAGCCTTAATAACAAAGCTTTTCTTTTTTAATTATCGCGAGAAAGCGAAAATGAAATTCGTAGGTTTCTGGTGAGATATGAGCTTAAAGAAACCAAATTCAGTGGGGAGTAGTGGAGATCATGGATTGATCTTGGAAGGACGTAACTAGATCTTCTGAAAACTACAATCAGGCTAATGAGGGTGAAGCTATCATTTCATTCTTCTCTTCTTGTCCCTTAGAGGCTACCTACCAAATTTCAACATTCTAGGGTGTATAGGAGATAGTTTAGCTTACTCAGCTGTTCAGGATGGAGTTCGTCATTTCATTCAACTCTTGTTGATCTAGAGAGGCTCCTCGACAAATATAAATTTCCAAGGGTGAACAGGAGAGAATTTAGTTCATTCAGCTGATAACGGAAAATCCCATAATTTTTGTCTCTTGATGCCCCATAGAGGATTCTACAAATTTCAAATTCATAGGGTGTATAGGAGATAATTTAGCTTACTCAGCTGTTCAGGATGGAGTTCGTCATTTCATTCAACTCTTGTTGATCTAGAGAGGCTCCTCGACAAATATAAATTTCCAAGGGTGAACAGGAGAGAATTCAGCTAATTCAGCTGATAAGGGAAAATCCCATAATTTTATTTGTCTCTTGGTGTCCCAGAGAGGCTCCTATCAAATTTCAAATTCATAGATTTAACAGGAGATCATTTAGATCACTCAGCTGATCAGGATTTGACGCGTTATTTAATTTGTTTCATGATGTCCCAGAGAAGCTCCCTATTAAATTGCAACTTGCTTGAGGGAACGGGAGAGAATTATTTAACTTACTTGTGGTTAGCTTAGTTTATAAGCCTATTTAGGTACTGCCCAATTACGTTATTATACACTGAGGTTTGTTTATAGTTCATTAAATACTTAGCGTATAACTCAGGTATAACTCGAATCAACTTAGCCAATTATTTAGCCCTTGGGTCAGCTGAGTCAAAAATGGAGATCTTAAGTCAGCTTAATATCTATAATAGGGTACCTAAAATTTCGACCTGCACTTCCCCCAGTAAAATTCAGATCTTTTCAATATAATGATTGCGGTTGATTGAGTTCTTCGATAGCCGAGTTACCACAGTATTAACCGGCGTTATTTGTCGAGCAGTAACTCTGGTAGGTAGAGTTTGAGAGGAGGAATTGACTTGGCTGTTCCTCATGGAGTTATTTGTAATTATGGGGGATCAAATGGGGGCTTACCACATTAATAATGGTTTGCCTAAGATATAGTGTTCCTCATAATTACCCCCATATTCACGTATTCTTTCTTCCTTTTGGTTTATTATATTCAAAAATTAACATTTTCGTAATCGACTATGGGAAATAGGAAAATTAAAATTAACAAACCCCCCACCAACTTTCAAGGTAACAGTAATGATTTTTTTGTTGTCCTTGATAGACATTGTCCCAAAGAATCGAATGAAACCACCTAGAACGTTGTACGTCAAATCCATTCACTCTCTCATCTTTGAATTAGTGAGTAAACCGCAAAATTTCATTAATTATTACTAGCATGTGTCTTTGTAAAATAGAAACACATGAAACTTGCCTAGCAACTTCCGAAGAGCCCTGCAGATCGTATATGTAGTTCCAATGGAATTCTGACTTTGCGAAATCGAGTTTAATATAATTATTGTCCCCACGGATAATTGGTAAGTTCAAAAATTTTCAGTTGGTAGGTATGTCGTCGTAGAATGCCGTTATAATTAGATCAGGGGGACTAGTAAAGTGTAGATTTTTTAATTAATTGCATTACTTTTCCCTCTGTAGGTGCTTATATCTGCGTAGGCATATTGATGACAAAGTCAGCCTTTCGCCCGACCACAACAAAATTGTATTACTCCAATCGTTTACGTAGATGCGTTACACTAAGCGGCCCGTAAAGCTAAGTTCTTTCTTAATCAGCCTACGTTGTGAGACCTCTGAGACTAATTTCTCTCCTTTCCAACCCAACGTTTTTTTTTTCTCGAAATTTCCCCCAATTACTAACTATAAAGAATGAAATTATTGGTTCCTGAAGCTGTAAAGGTTTGAACCCTTTTGAGAGGCACGAAGTGCTTGGTTTCGATGATAAAATATTTACGGAGTTTAATAATATTATAGACGGGTTTGGTAGGTTTGTGTAATAATTTGCAGCGTTTTGTAGATATATACCTATTAGATAGGTTAGAACGAGATTTTTTAAATTACACTGGAAGGGAGTTTCACGTCCATTTATATATCCGCACCTCAGAGAGCAGATGTAACACACCCGCGGAAGTACTTACCAACCTACCTGCAAATCATAACATTACTGGAACAAACAATGTATGAGCTCCATCATGAATAGAACATTTAATTGATTTGGAATGAATGGTAACCAAACTAAAACACACATTAACCTAACTGAAATAGCGGAGCTATTATTTATGGTAACTATAAGACTCCACCGTATAAGACATATACCTAACAAACTTATCCCTGAAGAGGCCTTGACGGCGAAAGCGCTTGGAATTCATAAATAACACAATAAGGTACAGCCAAGTTAACACCTCCCCTCAACCCTTGCCTAACATTATAATTGTTCAGTCCGTTATCTGATCAACTACGAGTGCAACTAGTAGGTAATCCGGTCAGATTGATGAATATATACTAAGCATAAGCACATCAGATACATAAATAATGTGTAACTTTAATGATAGGTAGTACATGATTTGAGGAATCCAGCCCTGTTGACCAACTTGAACTGTAAAAGTGAAAGAACGGAATGTTATGTCAACAGATTACAATCAATCAGAAATTGTATAACATCAACTAGGAATTGTGAACTTATAATAGCCCTAAGGTTCAGCTTCACCGTCGTTACATTATAGGAAACATGATAGGAGGCCACACTTTCACCGGAGGGAAGTGATTTTTTGACCGAGTTTTGAATATCGGTGTCATAAAAAAAGGAAGTTAGATTGCAGAATATTCGTAATAGGCAATAATGTGTGATATAACCAGATTTTAGTTCCTCCGAACTTCCGAACCTGTTTGGAGTCAACAAGCCTAAAACTGACCCTAGCTAATAAAACTGGTTTGCTTAGATTCGAAAATTACCAATGGAAACGGCTCCAGGCGGCGGAAGTCGTGATCACTCCGTTATCTAAAAACGGGGTAATTCCTATAGAGCGGTTGACCAAGTGAAATGCAAGGGATGAAATTATACGTGCAATTCTGTTCGTACGTTCAACATATGCGAGTTACGTAAAGGGACGGGAATGAAGATTTAATTAGAGCGATACGAAAAAATTGGTTCGAAATTATTACTGTGTGTGCAACAGAATAATTTATGACAAGGGTTTTGAGCCTACTTCCTTTTTGATGTGTATGTCCCTGTATTCATTTAACTTAGTGATACCACAGGAATTTTCACCTACCTGAAAAATTTTCCTTTACTTTTTTGCTTTTCGCGAAAAGTTTGATAGTACCAAGCAAAATAACAATTCATAAGCACCATTCTTTTGATAAATTAGTATAATTTTTTAAATACTAAGATTCTTCATTTAGTACTTTTGTTAGGATATTTGTTGCACTACTTGATGATTACACTATTTGCGATTGTTTGGTTCGGTTCTTCTAAGTCAGCGTTGCAGATCGTCGGTGTCAAAGAGCACACATCCTTATTGACATGATCACGGAGCCTCAAAAGGAAGTTAAAGGATGACTTGTTTGCAGGTAACCTCAGTAGTGGCGTCTCACAATCTGGGTATTCGCAAAAAGCTGAACAGAACAATCCAATATCCACTTCCAATGAATGGAAGTCGTGTTTGGGAGTCCTGGGGGCAATGTGCCTTACGGTTTCCCTAGACAAAATCTGGGAAGATCCTCCTGAGAGGAGACTGTTCACATAGTCAATGTCCTTGACAAACGCCAAGTATCCGTCTTAACATACGGGTTGGGGCATTTGTTCTGGCTCGCATTACCAACTATGCAGGTTGGAGCCCGAATTTTCAGATAAAAAAGCTGGACATGTAGACACCCATACAGCAATGAGCAAAAAATATGTTGAGTATTATTAAATGAAATCAAGTTAAAATTCTAAATCACTCTTTCACAATTATTAGTTTTCTCCTCGCACCAGAGGCTCTTGTATTAGTTCGGTCTTCAGTCTTCTTCATTTCTGTTATTCCGTAAGAGATACTCAACAACGTTAGTATCTTTATTCAGTCTAGCGATCCTAGGAGTACAAGGCCCCTGCGAAGTTTGAACAGTGCTGTTAGAGTCACCCATAGTAATTGAGGAGTGGCGGAACTCGATCGCTAAAGGTTAAGAAGGGGCGTAGGAAACTTCGATTTCAATGATACCGGTGACCGCAGGAAGCACAATGGTCTTCCCCCTGAAGAAGTGTCACGTCAGGGAAGATTGACACGCCGGCTTCGATTGGACGGGAGACCGCGGTGGGTCCCACAGATCTCCCATTGTTCCCTCAATCAACGACCACTTTTGTTATTCTGAGAGGTTAAAGGGAAACAATGACGTAGGAGCGGACGTCTTTACGCGGACACCCTTCAGGATGAAGATGCGGAACTGCACCAGGAAGAAATGCCATTTGCGGCGCAGCTTTCGAGTCATTTTGAAGAGGTCGGTAGTGATTTGAATTTCTAAATTTAGCCTATTCAGAATGGGTAGACATTGGCTACAAGCTTTTTGTATTCTACTGTATTCCAGGATCTTCTTCTATTTGGAATTATCTACTGTCTCTTGATCCATAAGCTCAGACAAACAGAGTAATAGATTCAAAATATTGCTAAGAACGAAAAATAGGCCTTGAACAAAAAATGCAAGTAGAAATTTGATTTAGAAGGATATTTTTCTTTTATATGTTGCACAAAACAGAAATTAAATCTGATGAATTAAACATTTGAAGTCTTCATGGCTAACGGCTGTCCTGCATTCCTCTGTGCGACAGTCATTTGTGGAACCGTGGCCTCCTCACTAAATAACCCCTATAATAATTTTATATTTGTTCTAGGGAAATTAAAAGGAATCTAAACGTCCCAAACTGCAGTTTCCCGCCCAAGGAATCGATCGAGAAAACTTCTATTCAAGAAATGTTAGTCCTCAAGTTCGGTTTTTGTTCGACTTTAGGATGAACCAAAGATGCTTTATGTATCTCTGGAAAAAACTAAATCACGTTGATGTTTCAGAGTTTTGACTATTTCTAAGTTAATTAGGTTTTTATTCTAGGGCTCCTTTTTAGGTTTTAATAATTATCTTGTTTGCGATTTCGGATCAATCGTTACTTCATGAGGCGTATAGCCATATTATGTTCCGCAATTGAAAAACTTAATATTAGACCTTTTAATAAATTTATGTGACAATTCTGAGACTAGGTACCTACACAAGGATGACCTGATTGTAAGTTTTTTCCCCTTTGAGCTTAGCAGTGGAGAAGAGAAGTTTTGGAATCATGAAATTCATAAATGGAAAATAGAATGGAACTGCTTAGTACATCACATTTGACATTTCATACACACATTTCACAGTTGAAATGAGCTCTGTAGTCTTTTCGCGTACAATCCCTTAGGTTTGATCTGCAAGTTTGGTTCTGTTCGGTTTAAGGATGAACCGAACAAGACCAATGTACTTACCTACACATCGTACAGAGCTTGTGTAGTGTTGAGTGGATAAGGATCATTGTTTGGTGAATAATTGTGAGAGTAAATATTAATTTTATACACTAATCACACATTTAGGTGTCACTAATTTGCTTGCTTGCTCTACTGCATACCTTCACGGTACATCAAGCGCATTCATGTTAGTGTTTGTATAGTGTGTGACTAGTTTCCTCCCTCATGAACCCAACTAGGATCTTTTAGTAGTATGAGCTTTGAGCTGCATAGTAAGATTTCTATTCATGCGTAATTATCTACAGTGCAGGGAAAAAACTCAAATAAATGACACAATTCATGCCCTGGAATAAGAATCTATGGAACAGAACTCTTCAACTTTGATTGAACAGATTTTGGGCAGTTCATCTTCCTATTCATCCTAAAAAATTTCTTAAAATTTTGTTATTTCTCTCTCTTTATTAGTTATTTGCATTGTCTTCTGTATATTACTTGATTCTTTTTGTTAATATGATAATGTTTTATTGATTAATTGAGACATCGTATGATAATGATTTATTGATGGGTTTTTGTTTTATGACTCTACCGGAGAGCACAATTGATTTTTACTTATTCTCCGGTAGGCGGCAGTGCGATATTTATTTTATTTCATTATAAGCTAAAATTTATTTTATACATCGTCATGTAAAAATGCCATTTTTGCCAATAATTTCTCTCTCTCTCTCTCTCTCTCTCTCTCTCTCTCTCTCTCTCTCTCTCTCTCTCTCTCTCTCTCTCTCTCTCTCTCTCTCTCTCTCAACATCTCACCCTTGGCATTTTTGAACAGATCTGCTATGTGTGAATCCAGGAGAAGATCAGAGAAGCTTCTCTCGCAGCCCTACTTTCCTAGAAATGCCCGCAGAGGGGCCGTCATCGTCTCTGAAGCCCGCGATGATTCAACGGTCCCCGAACCTCCAGCCGCCTTCCAGGAGTCTGGCTCTCCAGTGACGCAACTTCCCTTTTCTCCCAAACTAATTATCCGACTCACCAATCCGCGGCGATTCCAGTCCGCTCTTTCGAAGAAAACCTTTTTCCTTTTGAACCCGAAGGCTGTTTGTTCTCTAATCGTTTTCGGCGACCCGTTTCAAAACGCGGTTTTTAAACCCACAAAGAAGACTTGCCAGTCAGGGAAAAAATACTAGTTATTTGTAAAAGACGTTCTTTCTGAATGGATGAGTCATTCCCCATCCTTCAAACAAGTATCTTTCGTGTAGAAGGTTCACTTTGTTATAAGGATTTCCCCCAGAATCTCCATGATTTCTAAGCAGCCCTTTGATAGCCCAATACGTTATCACGTTTTAATTGCGTCTTGTCTATCTGCTTAATACCTGCAGAAAGTGAGGAACACTTGTACCGATGCTTGCTTAAGAAAAATACTTTCATCACTCGCATTTTGTATTTCATTTGTGTTGGCCAGATTTTCACGATCAATATGTAGTATTTTTGGACAGTAACTCGAAAAAAATTTAGTATTTCGATATATGTATATATTTATATACCGGGTGTTTCAGAAGTTAAGTTCCACCCTCTCGCATTTCCTTATTCAATAGCGTAAAAAATGGGCCCAACGCCATTCTTTATATTTTTTTGTAAGGCATTCAGGAAAAATGCAAATATATTCGGATTTGGGCATATAGTAAAAGTAGTAGTAATTTGGCTATGTGTCTAGTTCATTTAAGGTTATGACTAAGTTGACAAACTGACTGTAGTATTGCCGCAGTCACATACTTAATTCCAGTCACTTGACCAAATACCTATAGTCATAGTCACGTAAATTCCAGTCACTTGGCCAAATGCTCAAGAAGGTAGCATAAAATAAGAATTTCATGATTTCTATGCAATTGATAACAAAATGCATTACATGTTTGAGTAAATAGACAAGAATTTGGTCGTGACTGGATTTGAGTATGTGACTTGGGCTCACCTATTGATTCATCCTTTAATCGGGTACATGGGAACACCAATATTTGTTTATATACTGCGAAATGTGAAATAAATTTCTGCTAAACAACAGAGTTGCGATGTTTTCATAAGGCTTAGGCTGTGATGCTTCAGAAGATGGTGTTCCTTTCTTTTCATCGCTATGAGGGGACGCCGCGTCTCTGCTCCAGTTTTTCTTCCAGCGCGGGTGAGACAGTTTTTCCTTGTCGGTGGTTACTCGCAGCTTAAAGCTTTTGAAAGAAAATCTGTGTCATGTCGCCCGGCTGTTGAATAGCTTCGACAAACGTTCTTTGGAAACCACCTTTCTTCGGGCATTGTGTTGGGAAATGCTTTCGATTTTTCGTTGTAGGACCCACATACCTACAGAATTGGGAGAAATGCCCCTCTTTCTGTGTGATAGCTGCCTAAAAATGACGTTGACATTTGAGAAAACAATTACCATTGAAAATTTTTTTTTATTGTGCAGTTTCTGAAGTTCATTGGTTATTTCACCAGTTTAAGAGCTTTGGAAGAACCTTTACGGTCTCTAATGTTACGGAATTTCTTGATGAATCGACTCCACTTTTCGTGAACTTAACTAACATTTTTATAATATTTTGAATAGCAAAAAATTGAAGTGTGGTGAAGTGAAGTGGTGTAAAGTATGGTAATTACTCATTTCTTAAAAATTCCTACACCATTCATCGCCTGCCAAATTAATGTTCGTTATACAACAACGTCTGTTCAATTCAATTGCATTTGGAACAGTTAGGTCCCAGAAGTTCAGTCTTAGTCCAACTCAACTTCCCCTTGTTCAGCTCCTTTCAACTACTTATTGTTTCATCACACCACATCTTTTTCTTCAAGTCCTTCGGGGAATATGAGTTGGCAAATTATAACCCAGGTCTTGAACTAAATCAGAAAAAAGGGTGATATGATAGCGGAAGCATTAAGTTCACTTTTAAGAGATGGAAAATGCTTCTTTTTTGTTCGAAGTGTCAACTCAAATTAAAATTTTAAAACATTTCTCAATATGCGTCCAATTGTGTTGAAATTTATAAACTATGATCAATACTCACGTGTAAACATCAAATAGGTAGTATAAAGATCTATTTACCGCAACCTAATGGTGATAATTATGGATGAATTGGTATTAATAGTATTTTCTACGAATGCAACCTTGTAATCATAACTTCAATAATTTCCATCAGATGTTGATGAAATTATCAGGAACAAAGCGGGTAAGACACATGGATCAATTTATATGTTTCGTTAGGGTCATAGACTTGAGAAAAGATTTTTATAATCTCAGTTATGCTTTGTTCTGCCACAAAAATGGGTCATACGAGTAGATTTAGTCGTACGTGTCAGCCTATGAATCAATTTCATCTAACCCGATGTCGATATGCCTGAGTGATTTAATTATATTGCTCATGGTTTTGTTCTGGGATCCCCCTCCCTTCATTTTTTCCCACATCTCCTCTGTGCCGTCAATTCTACCTGATTAAATTAAAATCTTACTATTCAGTTTGCATCATATGCGAGTACCTTTATGTGTCTATCAACTTGTTAACAGCGTATTTATTTTGTTTCAGGTATGAATGAATACCGTCCGCTGTTCGTTAATTAACCATCGATATGGTAGGTATATAAAGTTCTAAAAAAACTTTTGTAAGGCATTGCAATACGTTATTCCTTAAATAAGTAACATGGCACTATATTTACAATCGTGTTTCTGTTACTTCAACGAGTCCTCAAAATTGCCAATTATATTTCGTACGTATCTTCAATATATCTACAAGTACATATGTAACCAATGAAACCAACCCCTCTGTCAGAATAATATAAAATTGATATTCGGTTGGAGATACTACTCTCTTTTAACGTGTGTTCAGATAATTTTCGCTACTTACATACAGAAAAATATGTCTTTTTTGTGCAAAGTCACCCCGAGGAAATAAAAAAACACACATGCACGAATGCCGTTCACGTACCCACGCACACCGACACCTACGCTTCAGCTGAGTCATCAATTCCTCTTTCCAGTTGACTTGGGCTAATGATGGTCAGGTCGGCGGGCTTGAAAATTGTGGTGATGCCTTCCTCGTCGAAGAGATACGACCGAGAAGAGATACCTATCTTTTTCTCGAGGTTTCTGTTTCCACGGTGCACGGAGGTGGGATACTCGCGTTGGCGCGATTTCAGAGGGAAAACCGGTTTAACGCCTTTTTACTTGAAGATGTTAAAAAGGCGTGTGCAGAAAAGTCGATCTTCTTTCTAAGAAGAATCAAAGACGCTTTCATTTTAGGTTTGCTGTGTTTTATTTGCCATTGATTATTCAGGATCGTTCACTGAAAATTACTTTTATTGAGTTAATTTCTAATGGATAATACATACATAAATGCCAGTTAATTAACATTAGTTGTGACAAAAATACTGCTGAACATTGTTGTTCAATTGATACAGATATACGAGTACATTAGCGCTCGAGAAAACTCAGTTCTAATAATATATTAAACCTGTAGGTCAATTACAATTCTTTAACACCACGGTTAGGTATTTCGATGATAACGGAAATCCGTTGGTATTCTTATTAATTACCTAATAAATATCAATGATTCTATTTTTTAATAATTCAAGATGCATCTAGTAATCATATTACTATCATCACCGGTCTGCGTAGAGTCCTTCAGGACGTGTGCTCGGTTGATTTCCAGGAGAATCTGAATAGTGGTCAATTGGGTTGCTACTGCCCATACCCGTCTTACCCACAGACACTAGCTTGGTGAAGTAGCTCGAGATGTTGTATGAGGAAGATGTGGGGGCGATCTGTCCAACCAACTGTTCAGCTCTTATCGACCACCGGATTCAGCTTAAGCTCCCACAGTGCGTGGATGTTCTGTGTGGCTTAGACAAGTCCCATTCCCTGTTATTATACCTGACAGCCGCTGGGGTGTTACAACAAACTGTGATATACGAACTGAGATAAATTATCGTATTTACATGCATATCACATCAGCTTTATTTCACTTAGATGGGTAGTAGATCAGTAGTATATATGTGGTTCTAAGCATCGTCAACGGTCAAGTAGTTTTTTAGTTTTCGGGTATTTTTATTTGCTGTTGGGGTAACAAAGTGGTAATCGCTGGCATAGCTTGTCTCGTCTTGTGAGACGTAGATACTGAACGAAGTGAGGGAAAATATCATATTATTTACACGTGTGAAGTTAGCCCGAATTTCTGTATCTATGTTTATTCTATCTTGCTGTCATTAGGATCGATAAATTAAGATGAAACCTACTTTGATTACAAGGCTTTTTTATAAGTTTTTAGCCAAGAGATAGCAAAATCAATAAACTTAGTTACAGAAATTCGGGGTAACTTGTTAGCTGGGAAACAAGTATCAAACAGTGGAAGGTTATTATGATGTGATCTAGAGTGGGCGTCTAAGTTTTTTGACATTTTATGTCTTTGCTATGGCACATAAACTAAAAAAACGTCACGGATATACCGATGATTTCCGCTTATAACCGAGTCGTTGTTAGGAAAATGGCACTTCGTCGTTTTTTCATCCCACAAAATTCGTTGACCATTCGTTCGGAAGCTCTCAACTTATCCAACCATATTATGTTAACTACTGCGAAGTGCGTGGCCAACAAGATGAGTTATGAGCATGGTTATTTGAATAATTGTGTACACTCAGGTGATCATTCTCAATAATTGATATTGCGAACATGTAATGTGTAATTGCAATTGCAACTGCAACTAAAGACATAAAATGTCCAAATGTGTTGCAGACTCGTATGCAAGCGTTTTCTTTCTTTAGGTATACGTTTCTTATGATTTTAACGTTTTCCAAACTCCTGACATACTCACCTTCATGGAAATCCTCAACAAATGAGTGGTAGGTGACAAAAACTTTGAAAAATCGTGGAAAAAATTTTCTTTCTTGTGAAAAAAATTGAGGTCCCTTCCAAAGGTCAAACATATTGGTAACTAATGCATGTATTACAGGACGTCCCTAGGAATGGTTAGAATAGGAATTTAAGAATCACTTATCACATCTCTAGAGACGTTTACTGATGCGTGACCACACCTCACGCGTCCGCTGCATCGAAACGAATAGCTTGCATGGATCGCCCGCAGATTTCCTCGGGAGAGAAAAAAAACAAGATCCACCCGAGACCAGGGAGAATGGGCTCCCGCACATTTCACAAAGTGGGATATCCGCTCGTCAGCATCCGGCGGCATAGAGGCACAGTTTGATACGATCGACCTACATTTCCACCGTCCGATACATACCAGAGCCAATCGGCCTACAGTTAACCACAGAGAAGGTATTCCACCAGGTCGTGAATGATCTCTGAAAACCTTTCCGATGGATCTCGTAGACTACTTACGTTTTTCCAAAGGCAAGATTTTTCAATGTCGGTCTCAGAAGGTGTTTTGCTTTCGTGAGAATCCTCGGTGCTGCCCCGGTTCTTTATGGTTCGCTTATTTTCAGATTAGCCCGTCGGCACCCTTTTGCGTACAAGCTCCTTTTATTCTCACCCTAGAAAACGGGGGTTATTCCAAAGTCGTGATGTATATTATCAGAAGAAGGTTACAAGGTTTGTGAATTTCGCGCTTGCTTTTTTAGAAACTCAACGGAAAAAATGTGAAACATTAATTTCTTTCAGAGTGCCGCAGATCAAATTAATTTGATTATTACTCACAGACAAGACATAGTTTTTACATTTAACTAGGGAGTAATTTTGTCAACATAGATCTTTGATCTCTTAAGGGCCTCCCTGAGTCGAAAAATCGGTTGACCTAAAAATTTTACATCTCGGTCCTATTAAATTCTCGGTCTGACCCTGGGGCGGTCTCGCTTCGTACATCCTTCCTGGAGCGATTCTCCTATTGATCGTGTTTTAGGGTGCTCTTTCAGAAATGGATGAGCACCCTCGGGAGGCCGCCATGGTGGGTCGGGTCCCGGCTCGGCAGGGTTGCCCCGGCCGAGCCGCCGTTTTGGGCGGATGGATGCATTTGGCCAGCATCCTTGCTTAGTTATTTGTGTAGGTGCATCAGTTGGTCTCGACTTCATTTTTATCTGTGTTTTTTATTAGTATAACCATTATTTTTATTTTATTGTTAAGTGCTGACAATTGTCAAGCTAATTAATGAGACGGCAAATAAACGAAATAAATAAAGTACTGTACAGATCAACGTGATATGCAACACTACGGAGTTCTGGAAACCAAAGGGATCCTTAATGCAAAACTAGGATTCGTTACAGAATGTCTCAAAACGAATTTCAATGAAGAAAATTTTCAAAATTTTTTATTTTAAATTTTTTGGATCCAATGCAATAAACTTCATTTTCTTCAAAAATTCGCTAATAGTAAGAGGCGGTCTACTGAGCGCTAGGTGCCTAATACTCCAGTCCTCCTACTTAATCACCCTGAAATATGAAGTGACTGCAATTACCAAAACCTGAACCCCTAAAACGTATCCTTCTTCTTTACAATTTTTCATCCTCAAGTGAATCGAAAGCAAAGGTTGGAACAGAACTGGACATCAACACCGCGCCACAGTGAGCTGCAACGAGATGGAAGAGGTAGGTGACAAAGTCTCCCGCCGTTTTCTCAAAACTCTGTTTTCGCGCACGTTAGGAACATGTTCTTCGGTTGAGTTCCACTTATCGAGTTGATTATATTTTTGACCGCTGGAGGAACAGTTGATGAACAGATTGACATTTTTTCAACTACGAAATCCGTTTTTTTTTTCCAGTTAGTGCAAATTCAGAATAAAGGGTGTGGGAGTTTTCGTCCCATAAATTCAGTTACAGATCGGAAAGGGTAAAAAAAGTCAGATTAGAGGGTAGATGTGACTGTACAGAATAAAAAAAAGTTCCAGTCATGCAGCATCATATTCATATGATCGAATTTCCGTAAATTATCGTACCTAGGTATCATAGTTATGACGTCACGTTGTTTTGAAATTTGTTGGACTGTTTTGCAATTTGAGGACTTTGAGTGCAAAGATATAGTTAACTACCAATTATATGGCAACAAAACTCATTCAAAATAATATCTTGCGATTCAAAGAAGATTTGGAAATTTTAGCTTTTTTAGGGAGTTTTTATAGATTTTTGGTTAATAATGTTAATGAAATTTGAGTAAGTATATTTTTCTGCATAATTTCGTCCGTAAATTTTACGGACGAAATAGTAGTTGTTGTTGATAAACCATTAGTTAGTTGTTGATAAACCTTTTTAGGCCAAAATTGTGCTTTCAGAATATAAATTTAACGGTTTTTAGCTTTTTATAGTAATTTTTTTGAAAATTTTCCAATTAAATGTTTTAAAAAAGTGCGGGCCAACAAACTCATTCTATCGTTAGGAAAGCTTGATTTGTTGGTGTAATCACGGAATTTTTATCTTAATCCTAAGGAGTGTTGGAGGCATTACATTATGAAAATTCGCAAAAAAAAAATCAAGAATTTAGCACCAGTGAGAGCGGAGGAGTAACTAAGTTTTCGACTCAGTCATTGCCTTTGATACTGTATCTCATAGTTTACTCTGTGTTTATGATTAATAACTTTCCAAATTACACACAAAGGTTTATTACTTCTGTATTAGATAACTTTCCTACGCAAATCACTGGTTTATTTATTTATTTTATTTTTTCGTAACTATAAACGAAAATAAAGGATTAATCCCATCTTTATTAGGTGCTACCTAATCATGAGATATTGATCTGGGGTATTTGACGTGTACAAGGAAAAGTGATCCCTTAATTATTTTGAGGTGCGTATATACGCGCAGAAGAGCTACCTAACTATTACAGAAATTGTAAACATTTGTGCAATAATTTGCAGCATTCTTTCAAATATGTTGGATTGTAAACTAGAATATTTGGGAAAGGAAACGATCAATTTTTTGATGCCAATAAGTCAAGAAGAATCGACGGTTTCAGCTCCAGAATCAACATGCAAGAAGATTTCCGTTCTTAGCCAAATTATTCGGAGAAACCGGGTTAGTATTATTGTTCTTTCCTGTTACGTTACGTCCAAAATTCACCACAAGCTTAAAACGCAGTTGTGAATATTTTGCACAATATTGCTTTTTGGTTGTTACATGGAAAACTACAATTCCTTAGATAAAACGTTTTGTAAGTCGTTTATCGAGTGAGTGGAGCGTAGAGTTTGAAAGTCTACCTGTTCCCTGGGGCTTGCCCAGAGAAGTATTGTCATTAATACTGTAGGCTGAAGGCTTGGCTCGGCCTTGCCGCACCCGTTATGGCCTTGATGGGGTCGCTTTCTTGGCTTGCAAAGCCTTGCACCGCCTCAGAGCTCAGACATCCACCTCGGGTCTGACTAAATGATTTCGTCATTGTGAAAGGATATACTCGTTGTCTTTCCTCCGCCTTGCGTTTTTGATATTGAGTTGAACGCCTCTAGTTGCACTCTTAAATGAACAGCTTTTTTTAAATCCCAATCACAAAAGCTGTACTCTTGCTTCATCAATATCAAAGGTAAGGGCGATTGAATGGGTGTCTAGAAGAAGAGCGTATGTTTGAAATGACGAACGAGAAGGAAGCGGTTTTGGTATCGTAAACTACGGGTAGATTGCAGTAAAATGCAATCAAAAAGAGGAGACTTTTGCTGGAAATGAGACTTTAAAGAGTGTATGTTATCACCCAACTGAGAAAAAATGTGAAAAATTGAGTTTTGAAAGTTTTTTCGTCCTCCTTAAAAGTTGCGAAAAAGACCCCCATTCGATTATATTCGTGCCATAGGGTGAAAAAAATGACTGACCATACCTACCTAAGCAAATTCCCACTTGAGTTTTTTTTTTAGCATTGAAAAAAATTGAAAAATGTTGTTGGCTCAGCCTGAGTCTGCCAGTAGTCAAACTATTGTTTGGGAAAACCATACTAAATTACAAACCGATTTTGATAGACATTCAAAGATATTGTGTGGGTATGAAGGTCTCCCATAGGTGTTATCACCTTCGGGCCAATAAAAGCGTGTAACTAACCATATGCAAAAAATAGTTCTAAAATAATCTCAAACTGATTGCTCATGAGCTTCAATCACCATTACATCAACTCTACGCTCCAATGAATTTTTTTATTTATTATTATTGTTTTGCATTGTATTTAAAATACAGCCATGTGGTTAACAATGATCGTTACTAACAGAATAATGAAGTAAATTGTAATTTCATATTACATGCTACAATAATCTGAAATATATCGGAATAAATCTTTGGATTTAGGAACAGACGTGCGCAGTTATAGTTATGACGGAATTTTCTCAAAAAACTTTGGCCTTTGAGTTCTAAATAGTTCAGACATCACAATTACATGTTCCTGCATCAGTGAAAGTGGAATTACAAAAACTGCATTCTGGTGATGGACGGGCGTTGATAGTATACAGGTAAACTGGGAAGACTGAAACTCCTGTTCTTAAGCAAGATGTTACTCGGCAAACCTTTCGGTCTCCTGTGACTTTGTCTATCCATGATCTCGATGGCAATGTAGTAGTGTGGGATTCGCAAAAGGTTGGAGAGCCTTCCTCTGCATTTGGCGCTATCGAACTACAAAATATCCATTGATATATAGCCGAGTACAAATCTTCTTCACGAAGTCGTACGCTTAGATACTGGCGCAGCCTGGAGCCCTGCCTCTCTGGGGTGCCTGCTTTCACGTCCACTTCAATTCCATGGTGGGCTTAACCCACATCAAAATCAACCTGGTCCATATCAAAAGAAAATTCTTTGAACCTTTGAAAGTAGTCGATCTCTAAGATTAGTTTTGAGGGAGTGCCTATTTTTAATTAACGTTCATTTTTTAATAGATGAACCTGACTTGTTTTAGAAAAATATGAACATCGTCAGTTCTTATGGAAAATTTAATGTTGAATCCAAAAGTGAGAGAGAACATGGAAATAAGATCCTCATTAGTTGAGAAATTGTGATATTTTAAAAGGTGAAGTCAAAATAATCGTCAAAGCTCGGAAAAAAAATCATAACTTTCGAAGAGATTGAGCAAGGACACTTTATTGCGGCGTTTTAGTACATTTTTGAGGTAGTTTGTCCGGAATGATCTTTCGACACTATTATTTCCTTCCACCCTGTATATGGTGCATGCTAGAACAATGCATAGCTAGAACAAGAATACATCATTCATAAGATGTGGGGCATCAGGGGTAGTTCTGTGAAAAGTTTACAAAACAAATTATTAGCATGGTGAAAACAGAATATCACATGATCACGAGAACATTAGCCTTGACACTTTGTGAAGATTTACTTTAAAGAAGCCCTTAAAAACGACTCTGACCTTTACAACCCTCTCCTATATACCTTCCTAATATTGAATGCCCATCACCCAAACACCTTACCAAGCATTCGAAGATCAAGCTAGGCGTGTGGACTGACGTCATTTCTATACCAACCTGGGTGATTTCTACTGGAAGAATGGAAGCAAACCTAATTGCGATGCTATATACGGAACCGACGCATGTGTGTTTGTGTGAGTGAGGAGTTCAGCAACACGTGAATGCTAATTCAAAATGACTCAGGGTGATGAGCATAAGGTGTGTCTCCTCGTCATCCGTACCAGTCGACGCAGTTTACGGGCTATTTTCGCCAATGTAAACTTGATAGATTAGCTGTTTCGGGTATTTCAGGCAAATAACGGGCTAGGAGGGGGTTCATAGATCATGAACACCACTTCCGAACGCAGCACTATAAGGATGAGTTAGAGATTTGTTACAATGAACAACTTCCTCCTATATCCTTGAAAATATAAATGAGAAGGAAGTCTGTCACTTAGGTGTGAAACTGAAGCTTCCTAGGATTTTTAGCACGATCAAACATGTCAACAGTATAAAAAATTCGGTTGGATTACGATTTTTCAATAGATAACATTTTGTTTCAGAATTTGTCCCTTTAGCACTGGGGGTTAATAAAAAACACAGAAGAAATTACAATCACAAAATATGTTTATGAACATTTTAAATATAATACAAAAACATGTGCTTTTCAATCGACCCCCATTTAAGAAGAATTTCTAGAAAACAATTGCATACATGTAATGCTCAAATCATTTCAAATGAAGTATCATCGTTGTACGCTAATACATTGTGACAGGTCCTTGTGGATTTGTCATGTAATACAGTAAATGGCACACTTTCTAAGGTGAACTAGAAAGAATTTAACTCAATTAACTGATCAGGACGGAGTCCGTCATTTTGTTACGTCTATAGATATCCCAAAGTGGCTCCCCATTAAATTTCAAATTTCTATTTGTTAGAGAAACCCATAATTTCATTCGTTTCTAGATATCCCAGTGGGGTTTTCTATTAAATTTCTAGGACAAACAGGGCAGATGATCAGGCTAGAGCAGGTGATTTAATTTGTCTCTTGAGGTTCCAGAGGGGAAAGTTTCAACTTTCTAGGGTGAACAGGAGAGAATTTAGCTCAATCAGCTGATGAGAATGGAGCTCGTCACTGCATTTATCTCCTAATGTTCGAGAGAAGTGTTGGGCATAATGGAATTACCACTACAATTAAAATTACAGGGCAGTTACACATATAATTTGTAATTGAATTTGACAATTGCAATAACATGTGAAATCCAGTAACTGTAATTGCAATTACAATTATAATTACATTATCTGATCTTTACAGAATAATCTAGTCGTATCTAGGAGTGCTCACTTAGAAAATGGGTGGGCACCCTCGGGAGGCCGCCATGGTGGGTCGGGTCCGGGCTCGGCCGAGACGCCCTGGCCCAGCCGCTCTGCGGCGGTGATTGAGTCTACTGTCCCTCAAGTTTGTTCTATCATTTCATGGCTGCAGGAAAAACTGCGATATTAGCTCTTTGGTTAAGTTCATAGTAATTATGTTTCACTGTTCATCCTACTAACTGTCACACGCTATGTTTTTGACAAATAAATAAATTATGCTAAAATGCCTCCAAAATTTTTTTCATGGTTTTACTACATTTTGCTTCCGAGTCTACATGAAGGGAGCGAAAGCATTGTTTTCACTTTCGGGAGGAAAAAAATGTTTGGTCTCCAAAATGAAAATTTCCAATCGCATTTTACGTTTTACACCATTCTGAACAACCTTAACGTTTTCGGTAACGTAACGTAAACTTAGCGATTCCATGTGCCAAAGTAAAGACATAAAATTTCAAAATGTGTTTAAGAATTTTTGGGCCATTGCAATAGCTCCATTTTTTACAAAATTCGGTAAAATGATGATGGCTACACGTATAGCTTATTATTATGAAGTTTGTAATTATTATGTTGCGATATTTCTATTATGAGTTTCTTTTGTCGAAAAGACGATTCCCTTTGCCAGTTTCACGGTTGTGCGAGAGACGCACGTCTACGCGATCATCCTTCCTGGTCGCCTCAAAAGGTGACGACGAACCGACTGCCGGTAGGCGATCGCTTCTAATCAAATAATAAACGCTCAATAAAACGACGCGGACAATGCGAGTTTTTTTCCGACAGAGGCGGAGGTGGGACGGGCGTGAAATCAGGGGTTTTTGTTCGGGTCGAGAACGCTATTCAAAGGCTGCAGGTGGCTCCCGGGACACTGGGCTACTGGAACGAGTTCATTTCATAACCCACATACCCCCGGGACATGGGTGTCCTGGGTTCGCCGGTATCCGTACTTCCGTCTTCCTCTTTCTGGCTCAGTCACCCAGGGAGGTTTCCTGCCTAAACCGGCGGACGAAGACCAAACAATAGGGTTGTTCAGTGGGTATATCTGGAACTACCGGAATATTAACATGGAACATGCTTTTGCCACCAAGTTCTCACTCGGAAAATATCGATAAATGCTTCCCACGCTCAACTGATTAATCATTATAAATTTTCCAGTTTTTATCCATGTCGTAGCAAATGAAGCTATTCCCAGGGTTTAATACTTTTATATATATCTAATAAGGATGGAATCCGTCATTTCATTCGTCTCTTAATACCCCAGAGAGTTTCAATATGTAATTTCAACTGCGTAAAATGAAAAAGAGAGAATTTAGCAAACTCAGCTGTTCAGGGTGGAACCTATAATTTTATCCGTCTCTTAATGTCCCAGAAAGGCTCCCTCTCCCTATCAAATGGTTTTTTTATCGGAGAGGTTTATGCAGAAATTGTTTTTCCACTACATTGGTCACACATTTTGGTCTCGCGAAATAGTCTGGTTTCAGCGAACTTTGTTTGGAGATGCTTATGCTTGGAAGCGCATGATTCCCTTTATCTTTCTGTCCGTTCCAACCAGAACTCGGCCCCCAGGTCGCCTATCGACTTCCGGTTTCACGAAATGGTAGTATAAAGGGTCTGTATTTGTCCATTTGTGCAATTAGACCGATAGGCAAAATATTAATCATAACGATGGCAAAATTGTGGTTTTTGAAGTTCAAAATTTCGGAGATTTTTACATAAGTATTTGCTTTGGCCAGGAGACGAATTTTTAACAGTTTGGATACGTGACCCTTGTAGTGGGTTTTTATAGGAATATGGGAAGAAGAGAATATCGGGTAGAAGAGACCCTATTCCGCGATATAAAAAACTGCAAATTAATACACAATGGTTTCTCGTTCATGAATTCAAAACAAATTTAGATTAGGCTCCTTTTGGGAATATGAAATACTTGGTAGTATGTTTCAATTCAAACTTCTTGTACCAAATGATCTTGTCAACCCCACCCTGGGGCTCAACATTAGTTATACAAGATTCCTGATACAAGAAAGAAAACTGCGGACGAATTCACATTTGTTGACACTACCCAACTTGCGCATGCGTGTTATTTGTGATTCCTTACGTTTAGAACTACTAGAACTGCAGTAATTAACGATATTTTAGTGTTATCAGAACCCCTACGACCTCAATGAGTAATTGAGGTGTTTCGGATATATTCTTATCACATATATATGTTTCATCATATTGATGTCATCCTTTAATTTATTATAAATATTAAAAGTTCTAGTCATGCAGCCTGATCGTATGAGCGAATTTACTCGGTTTACACGTACATTTTCCTAATTCATAAAGATATATTTTTAGTTTGAATCCAAAGCAGAGAGAGACACAGTCACAAAACTGTTGATGTGACAAGAAGATCAAAGTTTGATTTGAAAAGCTGCTTGTTAAATATGAAACTAATTTGACTTACATCTGGAAATTAGACTTTAGAAAACAGTTGAATAAAAACAAAGTATTTATCCGCAGTACATGGCTGCTTTACAGTCGATTCTTAAGTTTGGTGGTTGTAAGAGCGTCTTGAATAAATTCTATAAATCCTTGGTGCATCGGTGTCTGGATTTTACTGGTAAGTATACGTAGGTTGGTCTACTCAGCAGCATCATTGATTTGCTGCGCATACAATTTTGGTCAATCCTGGATTCAACAATCAATCCATTTTCACAGAAAAGGTTTTTCTTGAGTGTTTCACGTTTTTAATTAGTGTTTCAGGATGTTGCCTTCTGCTCTGTTGCCATGGAAACCGACTCTGTCTAGTACGTCGGATGTTTGGAGCCGTATGAATGACCGTGTTCTATTCATGAGTATAGAAGATACAAGATCATCCCGCATTCCGCGACGCGCAACCAATTAGCGGTGAAAGATAATCACGTGCTGATCGGGGTCATGAGCCCCTCAAGAATACCCCTTTACAGATCCCCTCCCGAAGTACTCTCGAAAAGTCATCACGGATCTCGTTAAGCCTCTGTGTGCCCCCACAACTAACAATCCGGAAAGATAATTTATCGAGTTGAATCAAAAGGCTTTTGTGTGACGGAGGTTGTATCTTGTAAAGGGGCGCGGCTTCTCGGACAAAAGTCCCTCCGTGGTATTTCGCTATCTCGTTTGTTGCTTTTCCTTCGCTTAACGAGCGGGTAGACAATGCCCACCTGTTGCGGGTTACAATAGCCGGTAAGTCGCGCCGTTAAGCAATATATCTTCTATAGGTGTGTATGTGTATAGTGTTATGGAGTATCTTCACCCCCTACTGATGACTTGGGCGTTTCTGGATCCTTATGTCAGTTCACTTATAACGGCCACTGGCTCGTGCTTAGAAATGATAGGTGTACCCCCATTAAGGAGAGTAACTCCATGAAGTAGATTGCCGCACCAACAAGATCCAAAAAACCTTCTTCGTTCTTGATCAAGAAAATCAACATAATAAACATCAGACTAGAATATGCAAGCAGTAACATGCAAGCAGGAACATGCAAGCAGGGACTTGGACTCAGCCCGTAGTTTATTGGACTCAGCAGCATGTATTACTATAGCTTCGTTCTCAGTGCGCGTTCTGACAGTTCTTGATCTCATCAGAACTGGGACGGAAAGTCCCGGGGCGTTCCGGAACTTGTGGAACCGCGTTCTGCACCGCGAACGATTTCAGAACTCGGGACTGGAATAACCTGTGTTGTTGTTCGTAACAAACTCTTTGTCGTCGAACCTTGGCACAATTTCGTCGAAAAAAATCGAGTTTCGTGGGTGCAGACGAGATAAAACAACAACTTCAATCTCGTCCTCATCGTCTACAAACCATGAAACTTCACCACCATCATCGAAACTATCGCTTTCCGAACTTGACGAGCTACTAGTTGACATTTCGATGAAGAAATTCAAACGAAAAATAGCAAACAACAGAACCAAGCGAAATTTTACAGGGAAAATTACAGGAAACTAGCGGCAACCAAAGCAGCATGCGTTAAGTATCCTCTTGCCCAGAACCGTTCCGAACTGGCAGAACGCACTCTGAGAACGAAGCTTTACTATAACACTCCTCCAACACCCTTCAATATTTCGGCTCATGGAACACCCTGAAGTCGTGGAGGACCCCTATTTACTATTATGTTTTAATATGAAATAATCTTGAAATATACTTATAAAAATCTGTTCACATAAGGAAGGTCATTTACATTCATTTTAAACACAAAATTAGTGGTGTTTAAAATGAATGTAAATAACCTTCCTTATGTGAACAAATATGTATGTATCGTATTAAAACGTAATAGTAAATACGATAGCATCTCTATATTATCAATTTCAGACTTCGCAGGGTGTATAATACTTGACTAAACTTTGACTAATAATTATCCAAGACTAACAAGTTACTCTCGAATGTCCAGAAAATACCTTGACCATTTTAATATCTGATTACACCATATGAATATGCAAAGAACAGATAACAATCATTATCAACTCGAAGAAACATAGAAATACAACAACAAATCTACTAGCAACAAATACCTATTTCAAAAATTCTATCAATCTGATATCAATGAATTTCAAGAATTCATAACTTCATTTTAAATATGAGCGAATTGCACCAATGTGGTAAAATAATTCAACAATTGCAAAATGAAAACAAATTTCCGCGAGAATGCATTCGCGACGTCTTTTGCTGGAAACCAACATTCAACTGTCTTCTTCTTTCTGCCATAATTGATGCTCTCTGCAATACAAAACCTTTAGGAAACAGTTCACGACTCCTGGGTGTCAGAGGAAGGCTAAGGAAAGGGTTTTGCGGCTCTAACTATAATACAGTGGTTGTGGTGTTCAGAGAGAACATTTTATAGTCTGAGGCCGTACATATTTGAGATTGGGTTTTGAAAATTTAGGCCATCTGAGTGAGAAAATCTTTGTCTGTCATCTCAAAATTGGTGGACTACAAAATGGCGTCCACATAAAGATGGCTAAATGTGCACATTAAAGTTTTTCTTAAAATTACTAAACCCTGTCCTAAAAAATTTGTATACGTAGTAAAGTAGTAAAGCACAAAAAAGAGAAGCGATTCGACCCCAAAACTATTAGCTATCTCCTGAAACATGGGACAAGATAAATTCAACAGTGGGCCGGTTTAGGGTTTGTCCTCTTCTTCCTTCGTATAGACTTTTGTCCTTCAAAATCTCCAATAGTGACTTTAATATTGGCCTGATTTAGGTCTACTAAAGCTCATTTGATTCAATGTTAAATAATTTCAATGGTTTATATCGATCAAGTTTTAGCTCAGACCCTTTTCCATTGAAATATAAAGTGAAAAGCTGTTTTTAAGAATTTTATGTATAAAATTACAGGAAATTCATGATTTAGGCTGTAAGTCGATGGAGAAAGGTCCAAGCTGAAACATGCTGATATGAACAGTAAAATGTGCTCAACTCTTAACTGTATATGAAAAGTTGGGTGGACAATTTAGATTAATGTATTACGAACATGAAGCATCCTGCGCAAGTGTACGGAACCTACATCTTCATTCTTGCCGTATATCTCAACATATTTTCTATGAAATAATCTCAACTCTCTGAAAATTAAATCAAAATTCGATCATTATTTAGCGTAGTAATCCCCGGGTCAGTAAAATATCAAATTTGTAGACAGAATCTAACCAAAGTCGTTCAAAAAGTTTCAAAATTCAAAAACTGTGAAAATTTTGATTTTTGGGGTGGGACTAAATTTTTGCCACCTCTTTCACTCCTCTGGTCTTCCCCCTTTCTCCCATTAAAAAAAAAAAAAAAAATTGCTATAAGCGTGTAGCTAACATCTGAACGACTTTTATATGATTTCGCTTTTGTTTGGATATATACATTGATAATTAGTGTTTGAGTATATTGTTTGTTTTCTATTTTCGTCCTAATGCAGAAAACCAGACCTCTTTCATTTGGAAGGTTGCTCTATGAAAAAAATTGTGAATAGAAATTATAGTGTGAAATATTAGGAAGTTTAAAGTAAACCCGAATTCAGCATATCATAATATCGGGTAATGAAAGGCTACGATTTCGAATATACCGATTGAAATTCGATTAAGAGCCTCTCTGGTCAACAAGGGACGAAGGAAATGACGGGCGTCATAAATTCCTAAAAATCATAAAAACCCCAAATTCTCTCGCCATAGGAAGTTGAAATTTGATGA
This sequence comes from Adelphocoris suturalis, assembly GCA_030762985.1. Lineage (NCBI taxonomy): Eukaryota > Metazoa > Arthropoda > Insecta > Hemiptera > Miridae > Adelphocoris > Adelphocoris suturalis. The sequence continues at coordinate 116,294,648 of CM061041.1, read as the reverse complement.
AGACCATCACTTTGAGGCATTCAGCGTATGGTGTCAGCCAGTTGTACGCATGGGGAATTATTTGAATCGACGTTAATCGAGAATAGATTTTGAACCCTGAAGTGCTGTCTGTACCACTGATTTCGAAAGACTGTTCAGAAAAACGAACCTTGTACAAAACCTTCCTTAACAATCTTTAAACCTTCCAGTAGATCGTACGCCTTGTGTCCCTATCAGCAAACCAACGACTTCAATCTCTTCTAGGTCGTCCAATTATGATTGGAATCTTACCTATAACAACCATTGAAAGTTGATCTAAAAATTTATTTCAACCCAGCACCTTACGAGAACGTTTTGAATAGATGAGTTATAATTGAACTGGAGGAATGAAATCTCCCCGCTTCAGTTCTTCTCCAATATCAATTAGGTGCAAGAGGACGTACGTGAAGTACGAGTTCAATTACAGATAAACATCATATTACAGGCCATGGACTTGTCCTCCGTTGAGACTGACTCAACAATACTTTTGTAGTTAAGTCGAACGTTCATACTGCCATTTGTTTAGAAATGAATAACGGATTCATTACTTCAACCTTCGCGACTCGACCGAGCCCGTCTCGCAACAAGGACGCGAGGCTCACGTTAGATGTTTTCTTGTCTCTCTTTTTGAACTCCGCTATTTAAAAATAGATTTCCTTGATCGACCTGCGGTGAAGGTAGTTATCCGAAATTGAGTTCGCCAATATAAGCAAAGCACTACTCATCGGATATTGAATCGGTCGTTCAGCAATAATTTCAGTTGACGACAAACTATGGGACTCAGGTTGGTATTTTTGTAGGTCGTTATATAAATATGTACCTATGTATGTATACGTGTATAAATCTGGCAAGTATGTCATCGTTTTTCAACAGGTCCCACACGCAAATGAGCCAACTTTGGTCTGACAATATGCAAAGCCTACGACAATACTTTGATACACCTTTCTCGATATCTAAGATAGCTATGACCCGCGGACACAGTGGTGTAACGTCATAATTCCTAAACGACTTACTGTTCTGTCATATATTATTAGCATTTCATCAGGAAAATGAAAAATTTGTGCTTGATTACCGCCCTTCACTAAGCAAAATGTCCAAACGTGAATATTTTGGGCGAATCTTTTCTTCTTTTTCGCTTTCAAATCTACCTATAGGTAGCGGAAGAATTGTTTTCACTTTCGGGTGATGAAAAATGTTTCGTCTCCAAAATCAAAATATGCACTCGCATTTTACGTTTTAGACCATTCTGAACAATTTCGGTCTCTCTTCCTTTCTGTGTGTGTATGTGTGTGCGATATCTGAGATAAAAGGAGCGACAATTAATAACATCAAGGTCATGGCTGCGGGGTGTGGAGCGGGAAAGTGAAAATTACTTGAGCTGGACATCTCGGCGGGAGTGGTCCGTGGTATCAGCACCCGCGTCAACTGGTGGTCATTTTATAGCGGTACACCTTTCCTTTCCTCTTCCTCCTACCACAATTTCCCTCATCTCTGGAGGCGTCGTCGGATAAACCTGGGAGTCCAGGTGTGGTCCCTCTGCCTTTGAGCAGAGTTTTCTATTTGAAAAAAAAAAAAAAAAAAAAAAAAAAATCCGAGTGTCTGTGTTTGCAAATCAGTGCAACACGCATAACTTCTAGAGTTTTCATCTTATTTTGATGACATTTTTAGGGACTCTACGAGTTAGGCTGTAGATGGTTCAGTATCAGTTTACTCACAAATCAATACTTTGCGCGTTAAGTATTAAATTCCATCTAGCATCATTTTCTCTCGTTTTAGTTGTCCGATCGGTCAAATTTAGAGGTTAGTTTAGGAAAATACGATTTGATCACCCCTTGAGAACTTCATCTCGGTCGTATAGTTTTCACGATTTTTTCGTGTTTTCAATCTTACATCGCTAAAATAACCATCTTTCCCTTGAATAACAGTGAAAATTATAAAATGGGTACACCGTTGAAGAGAACGTCAAATTTCCTACCACCCTGATACCAATTCAAAGTTTTGTAAGCAGGTTTAATGAGAGAGAAATCCGGCTGAAAATTCACGTTTGACAAATCTTAAGAAACCTATCAAAATTCGAAGTGCTGTAGTTCAAAAGTCATCAATTGAATTTTACCCCCGGAGACAAGAAAAACTGCGCCTAGATTTCACGTTTCTAACGATGTTGTCAATTTATTGTCCTTTCCGTCGCTAATTAGGGGAGAAAACTATGTTATAATGTTGAAAAACAAAAAACACATAAAACTTATCCCACTAAATGAACTCAAATATGTGAGTCTAAGTGTAAAAATTGGTTTTAACGAGGTCGTGGGAGTAGAAGGCCATAGTAATTCGTAGTAATTAGGCTAAAAAAGAACTTTTGAACGAAATTAGCAGTTCGATCTTTAATTGAAAATATTTCAAAATATAATTGTGGCTGATAAAACCCCCTTGGGAAACCTCTGTCAAGTTATAGTTATACTCACAAATACCAACATTACCAACGAACGTACTAGCCGTTGCCTGTAGCTTTTAGTGGATGGATAAGGAACCTGCTCGCATCTTTAGTTTTCTCATGATGTTATTTGATAATATCATGAGAAATCGTATTTATTAGAGCCAGATATCAGCCATCTGGTTTTTTGCCCAGAATAATGGAAGAAAACTAACCAACAGACTTTTCGCAGTAAGCAAATCGACGACTGGTTACGATTGAAGAAACAGGCTGACGGCGGGAACAAATAAGATACATTTTTGCGAGTTGGAAAACAATAGTTGGTAAGGAAGCAGATTCGGTTGGATGGTTCTCCTTGAGGCAAGACACGGTGGACGCGTTTAGGACAAAAAGGATCGGTTATGACGGCGGTGTCAAGTGTCTCCCGAGTATGAACGCTGGAAGACAATATTATAGGAGAACAAATAGAATTCTAAAGTCAATACGGATTGTGGAAGTCAAAGGCTAAAACCAAAAACAAATATGTCCATGATTGGTGGTTCAGGCGAAAATGGCATCGAAGCAGATCTTAGTTGTTCTCAAAAAAAAAAAAAAGTATTACGAATTGGATACTATATTTCTAGCTATGTACACCTTTCGCATAGTAATTCTCAGTTGAGTTTTTAACCAACAAATGTTACTTTTTCAGTGAATAGGTTCCACATGAATTCCGTACCCAAAATCATGTTTCTTTTCGTCTTTTCCTTAAACGAAAATACTCGTAGTAAATGTGACCAACTTTTAATCAACGCGGAGAGTTTAAATTTGCAGTTTATTCTTGAGCCTGAAAATCAATTTTACTATTCAGCATCGTGTTGATGATTTTTTTTTTTTCATCCATGTATGTGTAGGTTTCGACTTAATTCAAATAATAGTGCTAAGGTAATGAAATCCATCAACATTTAATGAAAAAGGAAGCATTTTTATTGTATTTGAGTTCTTTGTATTCAAACATTTCACAACTGGGGATGAAATTATATACAAAGTTTTCTCTCAGTCAAGGGGATTACGTTGTAACTAATTCCACCGGCTGGTTTAATCACCAAAGCTTTTGGACAAACCTCAGAATTTTGAAAATTCCAACCCTTAAGGCCAATCATCCTTGAAATAGTTCCAAAAACAACCACCACATTGTGCTAAAGAAAAAAAAGTTAATTAAAATTACAAATACGCTTAGAGACCCGTTTGACTTTCACTCTAAAAACAGTTAAATTTAGCTGACTACAGAGAATACAGATTTGTTTTTTCAAATTGAAAATCGGATGATTATATCGATTAGAATATAGGATTTCGGCAAAATCCTTTGATTACACCCCTTGGTGTTGATTGAAAGTGATGCCGAGCTTTCAGGACCATTTTTGAGGTAAACGTGATTTTTGAGATACATTTCATGGATTTTGGTGCAATAATTGGAAGGGGAAAATTGAAAAATAAAATAATATACATAATAATTTTTTATTTAATTTATTTTTTTGGGTTTTTGGAATCTTTTTGACTTCAAAAATTTCCGATATTGACGAGGAGAGTGAACAAACCAAGATGGTGTAACGCATTTGGTTTTGGTCTCTACTCGCTTAACTTCTAGTATTTCGACTCACATTCGAACTACGCAACGGCTCTTGAGGTGCAGAATCCGGTTCTAAATTAAACAATATCAATTTCCGACCCTCGATTATTCTTAATCGCAGATAGATGTGAAACTATTGAAGTAGAAATTCCATTACATTTAATCTTAACGAAATAGACCAGCAGTGACTCAGATCCTTTTTGGAACGGGCATCGAACTTTATTTAGGATGGGCCAAGTGAGTCTTATTTGTCAAGCAACGACTATTCTTCCTGAAAACGTGCGTCTGCATTCGGTTTGACATTCACACGATTGAGTAGGAGCTCTAGCTCACATTCTCTCCTAGTGTGAATTCAGAGTAGTGATCTAAATGTTGGTGTATGATTTCAAACTCAACATCTGTTTAAAACGTAATTGTCACGAGCGGTCAATAATAATTACATTTTTAACCTCCCAATACAAATAGATGTCATGACATGTAATGAGCAACTTTCGTGAGTTGAATTCCTCATTATTGATTTAAGAATCGGATTCTTTGCCCTTGGAAACCCCCAGACGAATTTCAGTTCGACAATGTAAATAGTTCGCACAAAATACCTACCGTTCCCCAGAGGTTCCCCAGCAGGGAGAAGCTGGGCTGAGGTCTTTTCCTTTTGACGTCATTCTGATTTCGTTTATCCGCTATTTCGGCAACTTCCAATCATCCGATACCCTACTTATCGTAACTATTTGGAAAGCTCTGATATCTTTTAGCGGATGGAATAAAATAAATCAAGTGAAATTATGAAATAAATGGAGTACCTATATTAGGTAAAACCTACCAATGTGAGCAAAATCATACAGGCCTATTCGATGAGACATTAGATATCTTGGTGAGACCCCCAATCTAACGATCTACGATGATTTATGAGCTATGTTTTTTAGATTAACTTGATTGAGATCAACGGGGTGCTGTTTGAATTCGTTCGTCGGAGAAACCCACCATTCCATGTTTAATGATTTTGAACTTATCAGCTCTGTTTCATCACACCAATTTCATAACAACTAATTTCATTATTTTAACCATCTTAAACACGCATATATGTTGAATAAAAGCCGAAATGTCAATTTCTTAAGGTACTTATATGTGAAGCGGTTTCACAACCTCACTGCTATACTACCACCTTAGGATTTCCTACCGAATTTGTGGAAAAAGTGATAACAAATTTTAACAAATAATAAACGTCTACCAAGTTGGGTATGGCACATAGCTCCCTCTATACGTTATGAATATGACATGATTGATCATTGAAATTCTAAATAACCGCAAAATATACCATTCAATCTCGAAAATTTTGATTGAAATCAGATGAAAACTGTTGAAATTATCCATGTTACAAAGATTTGAGGTTCGCGCTACTAGTCATTTTTATCCTGATGAAACATATCGTGTCTTTATTAACAAACTATGTACACTTCAAATTTGAGTTAGAAAGGAGAATAGGCCATGAGAAAACGACGCTTGTTGGATTTTACGTTTGAGCATGCGCAGAGAAAACTATCAATTTGAGGGTAATAAAATTCATAGGGGAATTCCCAATCCTCGCATTCCCAGAAAATGTCATTAAAATCTAATTGAAATTGTAGAAAGTATGCAAGTTGCAAGGATTTCCCATTCGATCTTGCTCATCAGCTACTAAAGTAAAATTACTCACAGAAACAAGGGGTTTTCGAAGATTGTCCAGGAGGAACTTTTTGTTGCAAATTACCTAGTTGTGAAATTGATTCTTCCTTTGTGTGAAACCTGGTTCGGAAACAACCTGTAGAATGCAAATAGGAATCTCTCGTTGAAATTGAAGTACTGTGAAGCGTTACACTATGGTAGTGGGTGTCGGTACTGTAGGTCAATATCCTCAGTTCGTGATGTGGGCTGCCTCTCTCAGATCTCTGACTGTTCGAGATTAGTGGTTTTGCGTTCGCCTAGCTGTTCTTCCACGTTGTGTAGGTCAAGCTGAGACGATTTAAAATGACTCACCAACGATTTGACCCCGCGGCGAGATACGGTTGCGGAAGCGGTGCGTTCGAAATCATCTCCCGACGATCCGCTATTTAACAAAGGTCAGGTCATATTCCATCTAGGAGTTGAAAACGCCTGCCGTTGGTGGCCTGTGTGAGAAAGTGTGGTTCTTATTCAAATCACTTGAGTATGCGCGATTAACTGGTACGCCCGAGGCTATTCATAGATCAAATCGGTTTTTGGATTCAAAGTGCACTGATAGGGTACCACTGGAGTTTTGCGCATGCGCAATAGTTATTACTCAAACAACTACGACAAAATTCTCAGGGCACCTTCTTTAGGCCAATACCCAATATTCCAGGAGCCAAGGCCGAAAATAGGTAGTAATTTCATAGAGAAGGTTTGAGATTAGATTTTGAACATTTAATCCATTCCTAGTGAAAAAAATCTTTGTCTGCCATCTGAAATTTGGTGGAATACAAAATGGCGGCCTCATAAAGATGGCTTGATCTTCCCATTTTAAAGTTTTCACAGATAACTCCTAAATCATACATCCCACAGAAATTCTTATACGTAGCAAAGATGTAGAACATAAAAAACCAAACCGATTCGACCCAAAAACCATGAGTTATCTCCCGAAATAAGGGAATTAAGGGTAATCGAATATCGGGCTAATTTTAGGAGGGTTCTCTCTTCCCCCCGTCAAGACTTTTGTTCTTCAAAATCACCTAGCGGCCCGGTCAGAATGAGGTCTGACAAATCTCATTCGATTCAGGGTTAAATACTTTCCAAAGTTCATTTAGAGCAAGTTTTTGCTCTGACCCTTTCCCATTAAAGTATAGTTACATTTTTGTCGATTGATTAGAGTGTGCTCCTGATGAAACAATGCATCTTTCTTATCTATAATTTTAATTCTCTATTTATTAATGTTTAATTCAATTTACGATTAATACCACATAATAAAATAAATTCCAGTTGTGGTCAACTTCTTGAAAGCCTCTCTGCATTATTAAACGAATAAGTGATCTTTCTCCTCTTAAATTAAGACGAGACTTCTTAATGTCAAGTGAAAAAAAGGTCTCATTTTATCACTGTTTTTTTCCGCGGAAGGCAGCTAAAACAATGCGTTTCCTTGCGAGGGTAGGGAGCGTATCACGGCGATCTTTGAGTTGTTTACCGTTGCTCGCAGCTCCAACTCCGTTTCATAATCGCGGAGGTTCCCATTGCGTGAACTGGGAGACCTCTCTCTCCAGAACAGAGTAACCTACTCTTTGCCTCTCTCTTCTCGATGTGGAGTACTGCTTGCTTTAGTGCTCCGTCTCTATCTGCTTTCGCTGGGTGCTTGTGAAGAGGCTGTGTTTTGTTTCATGATCATCAATTAAGTTGATAGTGCACCATACTGCCCCATGTGTATGATTGATGACTGCTTGACCTTACTGGTCGGTCAATTTGAACCAATTTTTAATTACGCGTTGGTATCTGCTTTCTTTGTACTGATGTAATTTATTCAGCACTCATGGATGATTACACCTATAATTGGTTTGACACAAATACAGTCTGCTTTGACATACGGGCTCTAAAACAGGTGGTATTAGTTGCAAACAAAATATATTTTCCAGCACACGTGAACTGAATGTAAATAATGTTTGCATGCTAGAAATAAGGAGGATAATAATCACATAATGAATGGTTCAGATTTAATGAAGAGCCTATTTTTGTGAAGTTTCAAAAACTTGCTCAATAGAAAGCGGCCGAACGGCGCCACTCTAAATGCTTGCCTATTTGGTGAAATAAGATGATACTGGCTCTGAAAAATGAGTGAGCAACTTTTGATGTAGATTTTTTGGTATCAAACCGTCCTCCACCATTCATAGTTCACACCTGGTTTGCTTCGAGTTTAACGAATCAATTGCGCAGTTTTGGTAGGCTTAGCTCAATTTTTGATACTGATACCAGGAAAAGCCAGGTAAATTTCATAGATCCAGTATCAACGTCCGGACGTTATCATAACCAGTAGATAGTTCGTGATACTCATATATGAAAATATCACCACTTTTGGTTCATTGATTGTCTGGATTTTCTTGGATCAATCGAGGTGTTTTGGCTTGTTAAATCGATTTTTGATACTGATATCAGGATAAGCCAGGTAAATTTCATAGATCCAGTATCAACGTCCGGACGTTATCATAACCAGTAGATAGTTCGTGATGCTCATATCAGTATATCACCACTTGTGGTGCACACCTGTATTGCGTGGATTTTCTCGGATCAATTGAGATGTTTTGGCAAACTTAGTGTGGAGAATGTGCGATAAAAGATGTTGGGTTGGTTTCGGTTGGATGGATTCGGCCTGAGTTGATACTATTATAGAAATTTATTGGATCGGTTTTTTGTGCTCCAAAGAACGATTTATTCTGTCTTGATAAATACCTTCAATTATACTTGTGAAGTGCGCAGATAACTGAGTTTCATTTTTGAGCAGTTGTGTTTCCTCTAAATCTTTTAGTAGTGCCTGGGAATCTACTATTTGGTACAGTAAGCTCGCTTTGTAGTACTGATATCAGTAAAAGCCAGGGGAATTTCAGAAATCCAGTATTAAGTTCTAGCTGTTACCACAACTAGGAGATAGTGCAATCAAATGAGCAACTCCGACAAGCACATTAGCGCGTTGATTGCGGTATTTCTTTAAAATATCGTTACGTAAGGTCTTCACATAAGCGTCATACATTAGCTCAAATATGTCAACGCCCTCACATCACAATTCTCTTCGAGTACTGGAATGCATGGAGCACCTCATCTTCGTAGGAAGTGCGCCCTCTAGAGAAAGCAATCTCTGGTTACACAACGACCTTTGGTGGACCCAGCCGTGTCCGACAGGCTTACGATATTTCGTTCGAATCCGACAGACAGCTAGCATTCTTTATTCTGATCGCCTCGTCGCGTCGTTCCAGATATTAATCCGGTTTCACGGTATTTACTGCAGACGAGTTGGGAATAGCCGGATTGACTAGATCGAGTGAGGGATGTGTGTCACAGTGATCACCCTTTACGAAGCGTATTATGCAACTTACACTTTTGCCACCCAGTCACCACTTGCGACTCCGTGTGAGTACATTGTTGACACGGTTTCGACTTACCGTACCTTCCAGAATGCGGGATTAAAGTAGAGCGTATTCAATCTTGAATCAAGTAGAGCCTCTGCAGTCATATAACTTTGTCACAATGATATGTTTCAAAGTGCCAGTTATGATAAATTACATTACCCTTTCTCAATAACTGTTCTCGTGAAATCAGTAGTAGCAGTACCAATTGATTTGAACTCCCATTGGTATCTTTGTCATTCTAAATTATTTCAAGTACTATCGGATGTTGTTGGATATTGATAAAAAATCATTTGAAACACATCAATATTTAAGTAAGGTTTCGGATTTGAACCTATAAATATGGCTTCCTCGATACTATCGCGCAAAACTTCCTGGATTCTTTCTGTTTAATTTTGGCTGTTGAAAAAAGATTTTTCTTAAATTATCACAGTAGTTTTCCTTCAATAGGCTTACCTTCCTATACTTAGCTACCCTTCTTCTGGCTTAAAAAGTCAATTTTAGTGGAAAACCAGTCATTGCTATTTTACCAATTGGCAATAGAAAAAAAATTTAAAACTTTCAGTTGTCCAGGTACCTATCTGGCCTTACCCACCTGGCCTGGCCTTGGCCTTATTTATGCTGGCTTTAAAAATGTTGTTTCAACATTAAATGTTCTTTCAACTGGATTATTTACTAATTTTTTACGGTAACATACACTTTTTTCTCTTGCCTTAAATAATAAACAACGATCATGCAATTTCAGAAGCCAATTTAAGTGTTATTATCTTGGCTTTTCACAGATGACGGGGACGCTGGGATGGAGTGTGGCGATCCTGGCGCTCTCGGCGGCTCTGGTGGGGGCGCAGAGCAACTACGCCACCCGCGGTAACAGCATCGAATATCCAAATGAGGGTCTTCCCGACTCGACGATCCTCGATGGCAAAGTCACCAAGCTCGACGACATCTCCCCAGTCATCTTCCTCAATCGGACTAAGGCCAAGCTCAACTGCGCATCTGGCTATATGCAAGTAAGTACTGACTGTGATTGGAAAATATTGCTAGTAATAGTTAAATGCATCTCAGGGGACTAAACTTACAGCAGTTATAAACAATTTCTTCTTATTGTCATGTACCTTTCGATATTCAACATTGACCCTCCTCTCTCCGCTAACCACTCAGTATTAGTTGGGTGATATATCACAGAAATCCACTGCTTAAATCGTTTGAAAATGTGGGCCTGGATGTATGATGTAGAAAAAGTCACGTTCTTCGACATAAACCTTACTACTCTCTCGTTGGCTGAGCCGAACTAGCACACGGAGATGACAAAACCCCTTGAAATCAGTTGACAATCGAGATCTGGGCAAGCTACACCTTGATTTTCTCATATGCTACCCATGTATACATATGCTTCTGATTCTATCTAAGTAATGGAAGATTATGATTACTTTTGGAATATGAAAAAAAGGGAGGCCCATAAGAGAAAATGTAATTAAATTTCAATGTAGTGTGGATAAGTAATGTTAAGGAAGATGGGGAGGGTCAGATGGGTGCAACGGAGTACACCTGCCGAGATCCCTAACTCGATCCATGACAAGATGACGCCTGTGACCCTGATGTTATTGGCAACTTGTTTCAGTTAGGTTTTCGCTTGTCACAGGTCGTTTCTATCCTATTAGCTTATCTTGGGCCATCAGGTCTCCTATATTCCAAAGAACCATTAACAACCTGGACATCCAGGATTATGGCAGAAGTCAGGATAGACATCAATGATACCTATCTGATAGCATCCTATACGAAAGATTTCCTTCTCCTCTGCAATATATATTACTAAAAATACAATGTAGGTTTGGCAAAGAATACAAGAGTGACTAACAACTGAAGGATTTCAAATTTAGGTGCGCGAATTTCACTGTCTACTGCACCACTGCACCACTGACAATCAACATATCAACCAATTTGGAATATTTACGTTTTAATTTATTGAGGTTAACATAAAATTTATAATTAACTATTTATATCAATACAACAATGGGCCGATGAGTTGAAGGTAAAGCTTTTGGATGAGCTATCAATAGTGGTGCCAGCTTAGGGATTAAATTATCTGTCAGAATATTCATAGGAATTGAAAATAAATGTTTTTCCTTGAATCAGAAAGTTATTATTATTTAATCGGAATTATTATGGTTTGGTCCTTAATCCCGGTTCCTTTTCTATACCCTCTCAACAATGTGTATTATCAAAGGAATGTTACGCTATCGGCCGCAGGTTTGGATATTTGGATCTCCTTCTATTTATGTACTTGGGTAATAAGAAATAGAAATGTGAACGCGGTAAATGTCTGTTTATGAAGGCGAGTGCGATCGTTTCTACAGAATGACGTGATAAGATTCAAATTTTGAGTTCGAGTTTGTGTATAAAAATCAATTTTATGATGCGCTTTCTCAAAGAGTAAAGAAAATTGTATTTAAATATAATAAATACTATTTAATAGTTTTTATGTCCAAATGTAAGTCTAATACCACCACAGCTTCGGGATTCTCAAAATGTCGCTGAAAACGTTGAAGAGATAAATGTCATAACCTCAGGTGCCTCTATATTCCCTAAAACCACACTTTAAGGCTTTGGAAGCATTTTATGAGTTGCTGAAAATGTTTGAGGTATTGGAAGGAAAACAATGAATCATCCTCGTTGAAAACGCATTGGGTAAATTCACACCCGTTGTTTTCTTACAGACCTTTTGACGATATGAACTCACTCCAAAGATAAGTCCCTGAAATTTTAAGAACTTTCTCGAAGTTCTTCGAATTTATCCTACATAAATATTATTATTCGACTGAATGTCACGTGATGATACACTCTCGATTACAGTGGCTATGATAAACCTTATTGGAAAACCTTATTGGAAACTCAATAAATGATCAGTCTATTTAACGTATACCTTTTTATCAATATTTCCCTGAAATAATTTCTTAAAGCCTGCTGGTATTATTAGATAGTGGTGCAGGTACATTCAGGTTCATATTTTTTTAAGTAAACCGTGTCACTTTACCTAGATCTAGATAGTCAACAAGTATAGTAACGAAATGCCTATCTTGATCACTTTAAATGTTGATTACAGATCAAACGCTTTGATAAGGAATATACACCGTTTATTCAGGGGTAAAGAAAGGCCTCCATGGGCGTGGGAAAAGGCTCGGGAAGGTTAAGATCTTTCGAATACCATCGATGCCCCCGAGCAAAACATTTTGCTTCTTGGCTTCGCAATCCGCTCGCCCTGTTGGGCAGTTAGAATGGCGGTCTGGCCAAATGGTTCCAGGTCATTTAGATGCCGCCGAAGGAGAGGATTCTGTTGGAAGGTTCCTCTAGGGTTACCCTATGCTTAGTTCCCCGTAAACCCATTGAAAAGGATGCCATTTACTCCGTCTCGGCTCGCCGAGTCTGTCGTCATTACATAAAGCTTTTGCGGGTGATCTCGACTGGTTTCGATCCTCTTCTTTTCGACTTGTTCATGGGTGTTTTTTTGTGTTCGGCATCGGGAAGAAGCGGTGAATAGAGACCTCTTGGAGTAAACTAGATAAGGTCAGATGCCGGGGTGAGATCGGAGAGCCGGACCGTTGGGTGAAGAAATTACGATGAAGCTGCACGGACGCCCAGCGACACAGATTTGCCAACCGATCCCCAGCGAAAAAAGGATTATGTTGAAATGCTACTAACTTGAGGAGTTTTATGAAATGTGCAAGAAAATCTTGATAAAAACATCCCCAGCAAAACTTCCAAAAGACACTATTCCATTCCAAGAAACCTGGAATATTACTTAAAATTTTAATCTGTAGCTCTGCAGTCCAAAAGTTTGTCGGACCCTGGAGCTTCTAAGTAAATCTAGATTTATGAAGATTTTGGGTTTCGTAGTATGGCACTCCAAATAACATTCTAAGGGTGAAAATGTATTCAGACAATTCTCTCATAATATTAAGAGGTCGATGACAATAACTATTTTTTATTGGCTTTAGGGCTTGCTATTTATACTTAGGCAAACTAAGTGTGTGTGCGTACCTACACGACCTATTCCGAACAATTCCTGAAAATTTCATCGACTATGGCTGAATGGTTTTGACGTTTTGCCGCTGACAAGAAAGTGTACGCTTGAGAACAGTTGACTGAAATGGAATTCATGGAAGATTACTCATCAATAACTACCCTTCACTTTTGAGCTAATTCTGGCGCGATTATATTGTATTGAATATCATTTAAAGAAAAACCTATTGATCAATCCACAGACAGACAGAGGAAATTTGTGCCTCGGGGAATAGATAATTATTAAACCTTGTGCACGAGTTCATAGCTTCCCTTCCTTCGGAGTGAAGAAGCAAAAATCGGAATGAGAGCAAATTGAGAAACAAGATTTACGACATTGGAACACTTAATAGCCTTCCTTCTCAAGGAGTGAACTGGCTGATGGCAACTGGAACTAATAGAAGCTATTACTAGAGCACAATAAGGACAAAATCTGTATTTCCTGTAATAGGGGAAATAAATCTCTATTAAAAATATCGGAACTAACCCACATCACAGCTTTCAATGAACTGAAGCGATGAATAATACGATATGGAAAAACGGTTACCAACGACTGGAACTCGTTCATGTTTTGAAATATATCTTGCAAGCCGGCCATTTCTTTGATGATTTTGCGAGATAATTTAATATAATTTTGGGAACAAGTTGAGAGTATACTGACGGAATTATAAAGAAGTACACATAAAGCGGTGAAAGTGCACTAAAACTACTCAAAATTAATTTATGTTGCTACCTTTAACTTTTCAAAATAAACTGAAAGGATATATTCATCACCAGAGTCGTTTAGTTTTTATTACAATTGTCAAAATAACTGTAAACTAACGAACTTCTAGTTCAAGTCCTGTCGTAAAATTTCAATCAGCTAACTTAAAACAATAACCCTTGCTCGAGTTTGCTTCTGGTGGGTATTGTAATAAATGATTGCAACCCTACACCATAGACATGATTTTGTGTAGCAAAGTGTTTTCAAAGCACTAAAAGAGTTAAGAGGTTTCAGAGTTTAATGAACTCATCGAAAATGGCTCTTCTCCATCCATGAAAACGATAAAATAAAAAGGTCCCAGAGGAAGACGCGTTGAACGTAAAACCATAAAACAAACACAAGAGATCATTTAGGGAAAGAACAATTTATCGCCGAAAGGATAAACAAGGCACTTTTATTACCTACGACTGTTCTTCGAAAATGTCAGTTACGGTGGGTATGGAATTCGCCTTCACTTTTTTTTTAAACAGCAGGCATTGTATGGGTTATTCTTGAGAGGTGCCAGTCTGACCAAATGTTTTCTTTTACACCTTTTTTATCTTTGTGCGAGGGGAAAACAGAATGCCAAGTCATCCAAGACGTATGGCTCATTAGCTCATGGCTAATTTCTTATGGATATTTGCTTTGAGTGGAATATGCTGCATATGGGTATAGACATAAATATTTCTCTATACACGTTTGTCCAAAAGAATTTGAAGGTTTCTCAAAAAAACTTCTGCAAAGTTGGGTGTGGCACATAGCTTCCTCGTATCCGTAACTTGAATGTATAGATCACTAAAATGTTTCAAATAATCTTGAAAGATTCCATGGAGGATTCCTTTGGAGTTTGAGACAAATCGGTCAATTAAGCAATGATAAAATGATACTTGATAGATAGAGTCCCGTTTGCGCATGCGCGAAAGCTACAAGTAATTTACGAGCGAAGAAGCTCATTGGGGACCTTTTACACTATAAACCGTTCAATCTCCAAAAATTTCATCGAAATGGATGAAAACTAGATGTCATGCTTGTCCCAACGATTTTAGGTTTGCACATATGCCGCGGTTAACTAATTATACGATTTTGATGAAATTCATACTAGATAACCAAATCGTAATTTCCCAACTACCGCGAGATCAGATGAATAGGCCTTGAAAAAATGGGGCTTGACGGACTTACGTTTGAGCTTGCGCATTAATTACTACCAATTCCTGATTGTTGATATTAGTAAGGACCATTTCTCAGCCTAACTCGCTCAATCCCAGAAAATTTCATCGAAATCGAATGGAAATTGTAGAAGTTACGCTTGTTGCCAGGATTTCACATTCGCGCATGATCAGCAGCTACTAATAGAACGCCGTGATGAAATTAATATGGGATGATTAAACTGTATTTTACTTATTACCCAGCAAGATCGTAAGTCTCAACACAATCGAACAATACCCTACGAGATTGGACGATTAGAACTTGAGAAAATTTCCCTTGATGGAATTTACGATTGCACGTGCGCAGACTGGAGTACTATTTGTGAGCAATGAAATTTATACGGCCCATTAACAGCGTAGAAACTATACTTGTTGTAAGGATCAGCGGACGTAAGTACAAACACTCCAACACACACATGTTGTTCAGAATGGTCTGAACGTAAAATGCGAGTTGAAAGTATGATTTTGGAGAAAAAAATGATTCTCCTCTCGAAAGTGAAAACAAGGTTTCCGCTACCTTAAGTAGATACGGAAGCAAAAGATTGATGTATTTTGGTTGAGATTGGTTTTGATTATTTTGACAGTTTCTAGGGAGGGGGGAAGTCACTTAAGATGCTTACCTTCCTTGGGTCGGAACTGTCACTACGGTCACATGGTGTAACGGTGGTAACACTCTTGGCTAATTCGCATACCTCTCCTGTCGGCTTTAGAGTGGGAATAGGACAATTGGCGATTATTCTCATATTTCAATTAATTGCATCGCCCTCCATTCATTAAGGATTGTGAAATTGATGAACAGAGATTATTCAAGAAGCTCCGAAAGCCGCCATGGCGGGTAGGCCGACCCGGCCGGGGAATGCTGGCCCCGACTGGCAAAGCGTGGAGGAACATGCAGCACATAACTCCAACAAAACGAAAACCATCAAAAATGAAAGACTATATTTCTAGATAGACTTACTTCTTTTCGTTCAGATTTACCTCTAACATAATGAATAATTTACTAAACTGATCGCTAAATTTAATTAAAACGTTTGAGACTCAAGACACAAGACAAGTGCAAACCAAATAAATGAATTAAAAACATAAATTCGAGTTTAAGGATCAAGTCACAATAAATACACATACCTAAGCTGACCAATAATTTACCAATCAATGAAAATTTGGATTATGGGACTGACCCATTATCCTTTCTTGATGAACTCACCACAGTCAAATTCAGCGAATATCATCAAATCACAACCCACCTTTTCACACATACCTATGCCTTTTCAGTTGTTTCCATGCTATGAATCAGGTTCTCTTCTTCCACTCCAACTCTGAGCTCATTTGCGTAGGAATATTTAAACTTTCTAGATGAATCATCATTTAGTGTTGGGAATACCCATTTTTCAACTATACTGCAAGAGTTCATGTTTCTGTTATCCAGGTAGAACTTCAATTCGACGAGCCGTTCTACGGAATCGCCTACGCTGACTTCGACAGAGCATCCGCCTGCCAGGTGACGGGCACGGGGAACTTTTCCGCTAAGATAGAATTACCGCTCAAAGGATGTGGAACTCGTCAGGTCTGTGAAACGGAAGGAGTATTTTAAATATAAAGTTTTAAGAATTTGCAAGAAGCTGTAAATTGTTGGGAAACCCAGTGCCGATTAGATTAACATTGAAAGAATTATCAACTTGCACAAGTTTTGTTTATTCAGTCACCAGGTGAAATGTGGCACAAAAAGATGATAATTTGGGCTCAGTTGCTGACATCAGGGATTACAAAATTCAAAATTAATATCATGTTTCTCAACGATTGTTCACTAATTTCTAACCTCCATCAGTTTGGAGAAAATGTTATGATCCAAAGGTTATTCTAACTTTTCAAAGATGTCAGTACTTTCTGTCATTTCTGTATATTCTGGATTGACGGGATCAAATAATTACAACTTACTTTTTCTATATGATTTCAATATGTGTGATTAATTCCAGGATCCCCTGCGAGTCTTCACTAACAATATCATCGTCAGATTTCACCCCTTCCTAGAAATCGACGGCGATGAAGTTATCACCATTGTCTGTCGCTATCCTCCTCCGATCGCACCGCCACCGGCTGGAATAGTCGGACCTATGTAAGTTAAATTATGAACCAAGACAAATTTATGACTTCCACTATTAAAATTACTGCCAGTAAGGTATAAGAGGACATTACAAAAAAGGCGTTTCTGTCCTTAAATTGGTTTTTTAAAACTAATCTTCAACGTTTCTCCCCAGGAACTGGGGCTTCTTCAGGCGGACAAAAAGTCAAAATTGTAAAATATCTACTTATATTTTTCTTTTTGTGATAAAGATCGAATTTAAAGTTATCATTTTATGAAAATCAAGTTTAAAATTGTTCAAGTTTATGTAGGTTTTGCAATGTTTTTCCGTATGTTTTTACCTTGTTCGCTGGTGACGGTAATTATAAATTTAGAGTCCTTCAATCAAATACGAGTAAATTTTTCTCAAGTCTTGAGTGACTTTTCGGAAGTTAATTGGATTTGAATTTTTTATCTTAACCATTTCAAAAAATATTTTTTTTTTCAAATTCGATTCTCTTCCTACAATTTTGAAATTGTCGAAGTCCATAGTATGTCCTAAAGATCTGCAATGGGCAACCAACGCGTTTGTCGTATCTTCTTGCCGTACGAGTAGATCCGAATTATGTTTTGAAAAACGATGCCGAACGAACTGAGACCCCCCACATACACTTTTCCACACCTAGGACCACTACCATAAAGGATCTGGTGGACGAAGTCTGAACGTGGTTCTTTTGGTATGAAATCTTTTAGTTTGGAGAATAGTGTTATATGTTCGTATTAATTGTTCAAAATGCAATTTTTACGTGTTTATAAGGCTTTTTTGTAAAGTCTTGTCTAAATTTGGACTGTCCAAATAAAGAAACGTTAGTAAGGTATAAGGTTTGTCTATAAAAAAAAAGTGTTCTGTATTCCTGGGTTATGCGTGGGGTGCACACGTTCGCTTCAGTCTTCAGACTGAACATTATAAGTTTTATGTCTGACAGTCCAGTTCGTGACGTACATGTTAAATTTTTCGACGCTTCGGCCATCAAGACGAGTATTTACCATGAATAACAAAATCAAACCATAAAGATTAATCAGAACTAATATTCTTAATGTCTCATTCCCTTCTGTTTTGGTTAATTATTTCCTAACATTCGGCCACTGGTTTATTATTTCTAATAACGGACTTCCTACTGTGAAGGAACACAACAGAATTAGCTAAATCCCAGTATCTATTTTTTCAATTTCCGCAGTACTTTTTGACCCCTGTATATTTGTAGGACGTCATATTTGATCACTTCACAACATTCGTTACTACAAATTTTCTTTCAGGGTTCAATAGACTAATTTACAACTCTCAACTCAGTGGGTTGAGGGTTAAAGATGAAGGTGTGAATCAATTCGGTGACCTTGTACGGTAAATATAACAATTTGGTAAATTCTACAATTACCTGTTGATTTGAAAACTTTATAAGCCTCCAGTATTAGACTTTAAGGCTTCCAGATCTTTTTTATAATTGGACGCATTTTGGATTCATAAGCACCAGTCCAGTCAATTTGTTCAATAATGAAAGAAATCAGATCTCAGTTCTTACGTAGTTGATAAAGAAGAGATTTGGACTCCTTTAGGATAGAACTCTTCTAATTACCAGCAATAGGTACCACATTACACGTGGTGTCACACCGTGCAAAAGGCAGGATTGAACCTTCACTTACAACAAAACAAAAATAATATCTTAATTTGAATGACTAATGTGAGGGGGCTGTGGCTCGGGTTGAGGTTGATGAGTCTAACAAAATAATACCTAGCTAATGAAGTGAAGGAACCCTTTAAAACCGATAGTACTGTAAGCAATGAATAATACCGTATATGCTATCTTAATCAATCTTGTTTCATAAAAATCTGCATTAAATATTGATTTGATACAAAACCTGTGATGTCTTGTTGAGCAGAAGACTGGATGAACCGCCTGCACTGCCATTGGCGCCGCCCCTGAAAGGGTTCCAGATCCTCCTCATCATCTGCGGCATCCTCTTCCTCTCGCTCGTGCTCCTCGGCCTCGGCTGCTCCTACTACGCTCTCCGCAGGAAGAAGGTCCAAGTCGTCCGCAGACACCCATTCTCCACGGGTACGGGTTCAGAAATCACCAAGCTCTCCGGCTCGAGCCTTGGTAACATATCAATGTTTGATGTTCTTAAGATCCCAAGGGCCCATGCTCAAACGGCCGGGAGTACGACAGGTTCGTCAGAAATCAATATAAGTATGTATCGCTTTTCTTCCTCTTCTTTCATTCTAATAAGTCTCATACTTGGCGGGCTGATGGAAATTGGCTTGCTTGTCTTTTGGAAATCGAATATTACTAGCATGTCCGCTCGCTTCGCTCGCTCATCCCAGTGGGTGTTATGAATCAATTTTCTTATCCAACTAGATTTTCTTCTCCTAGTACATTTCCTTACCCTGGCTCGTTAATAACTCGCAGTTCTTCGGCTCCTCAATTTTCATTCGATATTATTGATCTCAATCATTAAACAGAGGCTAACGTGTACCCTGTGCCCTGCAGAGTCTCGTCACATTCTTCGTCATTTTTCCAACAGAGATATGTAGAGAGCATTTTATATGTTTCGATTGTACCTAATCACGAATGAATATATGATTAAACCCAGAAATTGAAAGTCCCTACGAATGCGTGCGACTTGGAGTAAACGTTGTTAGGTAGGTAACATCTTCCGTCACGTCATGTCACGGTTTCAGCTTTTCATATACTTGGGTACTTTTGCGATTAAGTATATAAATACTCAATTGCAAAGCTTCTAGAATACAAAATACATAATAATCGGCATTTTCTCAAAGCAGTTTTTACACAAAGAAACAAAACAGCTATTCGTACATTGCTTAGCTCATTTAAGGGAGTGCTCAAATATAAACTATTTATGCATATCTATTATTTCGAAACCAGGAAATCGTTTTGTTGCAATTACTTTTCAGTCGACCACTCTTGGGACAGAATGATGTGAGCCCTTTTTAACTTCCATAGGTGAATTTGATTGCCTTTTCGGTGTTGCTTACTCTGGCGAAGTTATTACGAAAATTTACAAAAGTAGAAGTAGGTGTAAAGAAGAAGAGAGCGTGGAAAGATGAAAAAGCTTCCAAAATCAGTGACTATCGGGTGAGCTCTGTGATCATGTTTGGTTTCGGTCAGACAAACAAAGAAACAGGAAAATTTTATATTTTACAGTCATTTGTATAGATGATACGATCAACTTTGTACCAACAAGAAGTATGTATTGACACTGATATTCACAATCACATTGCGAACAACTTGGACATTTCAAACTTCCAGTTATAATTAGCGGATGAAAGAATGTGCAAAAACACGCTTCAGAATAGAATGAATGAAACTATAAATGTGATACCTACTAAGTTTTTCCACATTTATAACACGGAAAAGCACATGGAGTGGAGTTTGTTGCTGTACTTTGCCTAAACTTGTTAGAGTTGTGCAGGACGGGTTAAGTATCTAGCGGTGAAATATCTATCACCTTATTCGCGAAATGATTCGAACGCGCTAAAAATGGCTGGTCAAAATATCCAATTTCAAGAAGGGGCAACTTAACAATGTCTAAAATATCGACCATGTGCTTCCTCTAAACCACAACTAGATTCTTGAATTTCTAGCGTATAAATGCTCCATGTGCTAGTAGTTAAAATTTTTACAAAATAAAATTGGAGAAAAAATCCCTTTGTTCATTAAAGTTCCAGTTATGCAGCATGACCGTATGAGCGACTTTTTGTAAATGATCGAATTTCTTGTTTTGAAATTTGAGCACTTTGAGAGCATAGAAATGGATAACTCTCAATTTTATGCAACAAAACACGTTCAAAATCGTATTTTGCAATTCAAAGAAGATTTGTAAATTAATGAAATGGTTAATGGTTGAAATGGCTTAATTGTGTGCGTAGGTAAATTTTATAATGTAGTAGTTTTTTTTTTTTTTTTTTTTTTTTTTTTAATGCTGCTAATATATTTTTAATGGGTTTTAGCCGTTTTTCTGAGTCACATTTCATGGAATTTGACCAATTTAATCTGCTCAAAAAGTTTTTTCCGACGAAGTCTTCATCCGTTTGTTTGGAAAGCTTGATTTTTTTTACCAAAGTACGGGATTTTTATCTCAATCCAGACACAAACATATACATAAGCATATGAAAAATCGCAAGCTTCCGGAATCGTTCAGAATGCCTCAAAACAGATGTCAACAAAGAAATTTTTCAAAAATTTCGATTTTAAACATTTTTTAGCCATTTCAATAGCTTCATTTTCTACGAAAATTCGCTAAAATTTCATTTTCAATTTGAAATGAAATAGATTCACATGGTTCCCTGTATAATATATTTTTCAAACAGTAAAGCTTTGTTTGTTGCTGTTTAAATAAGCTCTTGTGCGTTTTTCCATCAGCCTGCCATATTGCAGTTGCCATTTTCATTCTGTGTTAACGTGCAATCATGTCATTGTATGTATTCATTCCACATTATTGTATAAAAGCCTCATCAATTTCATGAATTCTCCATGAATATAACGAAACCAAAACATTCATCATGGTGTTCATATTTTTCCTACAGTTTTTTAACCGTCTTGCAGCTTCACTACCACTATACTTCTTCTGTTGCTTACAGTGTACCGTTTATGACTCACCTCACTTCTATCTGTTTGCTTTGTGAAAACATGAAACACAATAAATGTTTTCCTTTTTCCTTCAATGCTTCTAAAAAAAATTTTTGTAACAACAACAATTTTTAATTTAATGTTGAATATGACTGGATTGTAAACATCTATTAAAAATGTCTGAAATAGGTAAGCGATTGAAACAGTAGATGGGTTTGGGCTGCTGCCGAAAGTATATAATTCTTTTCAGCTCTTCAAATTTTGATTTCAAAATTCGGATTTTTTTTTTTTCTCTTAACTATAAAGTCGAAATGACTCTGGTCAGCCTTTGTTACATTACTGTAGGCATCACAGCAGTTTTTCTAAAAATAATAATTGGAATGTTTTCATGTTCGGAGTTAATGAAAGTTTGCTGTTTCACCTTTTGATCATATTTAAGTAACAATATTTACATTAAAATATGAGTGATTGATTCATTTGATTGTTGGCAGATATGTATGTGCTGTTGCTTGATTTATCGTTTTTAATTTGAACGCAATGAAGTGTGATGTGAGTGCATTAACAAAAAATAAATAACATGCATCAGAATACCGTTTTTCAACTACGTACAAATTGATTACACACAAGCACACCACTTTCAGTTTTATTAAATACGATACTATGAATAGATAAATAGACGAAGCCAGATAATATTTCAAAACCAAGTATATATATTTGAGCCTGAATTATATCTGAAAATCGAAAGATTGAGAACAATCCATTAGGAATAAATACGAGTATTGCAGGTCACACCTAGGTAGCTACTGATTAATTAAATTTTCACCAAGCATAATGAACTCTGACCTAATAAACTATTATTCAAATACAATGAAGTTTAATTGCTGCTACGCGAAGTTCAATGTTATTAATCCCTCCATTGCATGTTCCCTGTCAGTATCTTTAATAGGTAAGTGCACGACTAAATACATATCGTATTTATCTGTTATTTGTTATGCAACTTTTCTTATCCAGCTTCAAAATCTTTCGTGTTACAATCATTAATATCTCAATATTTTCATTCATACTTATATTTTCTTTATTATGATATTAGATTTGTTGGTTTTGAATTACTTATGAGCAGTACCAACGGTTTCCCATATTCGATATAGGTAAGCGAATCTGAGACAATAAATAAAAAAAAATAAAATAAATAAAAACGGTTAAATGCATGTTACTAGAAGAAAACATTCGTAATATAGTAATGAAAACTGTTTGGTCGGGTTGAACTGACCCACATCCCAAAACTAATCACATTAAATTCAATAATACAGTCATTACTAGTTTGTTTACCAGAATTGTACAGTTTACTAATAAATAATGCAAAATTCGTGAAGCACAGCGCATTCTGCACAGCTTTCGTTCGTCCATCACTTTATCCGTTCTGTAAAAATGTTCAATCCTTCGCAACTGCGGTGCCTAAAATCGGAAAAGGTACGTACAGACTAGTTCGTAAGCGATGCATTCGTACTACTAAAATTTGAGAGTGAACACATCCGGACTGACAGTTTTGGACAGTGGATCACACGGAGATCTATCAGGAATTTATTTCAAATAATTTTCATAAATAAAAAAAAAGGATACCCAACACAATTTGCATATAAGGGAAGACTATGTTATTTCCGTTGAAGGATTAATCTATATCCAAATCTGCCACTACTCTTTATGATGAATTTGGTTTACGTCAGGTTCTGAAGCTGCTCTCATCAGCGACACCATTCCTTCTGACTACCCGTCGGAGTCTCCGAGCTCGGAAGCTGAAGACATCGACACCCGGAGGTCACTCAGTTCAGGTACGAATCACCCAGCTTCAAGTCTCAGTAATTATCAATATTCATTCTGGTTTCTCATAGAGAATCAGGATTTCCAAGTTCAATAGTTTAATGTTCTTCCATGTTTCTTGTCAGGAGGATCATTCGAGAATAGAGCCTTCGTCCACGATAACATCTACACTGAGGAGATTGGCCAAACGACTGAAACCGAAACCCGTCACTATATACCGAAACGTCCACTGCCAGAACCCAAATTTGATGTTCAGGTATTTCACTTAACACTCCTCATACGAGTATTTTATTCTGAGCATAATCACTTTTCCCTGGATTTTGCGATCCTAACTTCACCAAGTTCGTAATAATAGTCCAAAGATCAAACCCATTTACCTAATGTTTTCCTGAAATGAACCGCGAATGAAAAATGTATGAAGATCTTTATGAAAAATGTACAAGGGCAGTTCAGTGATCCATAGGTCAGTAGGATACTTGAAATTTTAAACATGGAACATCGAATCACGTTATTATCAATATAGGTAGTTGCGGCTCATCAAGTTACTGAACTACTATTTAACTCTCCAATGCGGATTGCAGTCATGACGAATGTCACGAATGTATATTATACAGATTTTGTATGCATATAAAAGTCCATTGCTCAGATTGGGACAGTGGTTGAGGCCATGAGTTTGAAACTCAGCGCCTCCTGGTCATTACTTAGGGCTTTCAGGTAATGCATCTTGAGTCAGGGTTTCCATGAGCTGACCTTTCGGGGACAGCTGACTAAATGTAACATTAGGTATATGTTTTGCTTACCTAATTCACTTTTGTATCTGTTTATCCATTTGAGCTAGTTAACTGATCTTCAACGTATACTCCCTGTCATAAATAACACCAACACAAATAAACCAGCATTTGCTTGTTGGTAGTAATGATTTATAGTCAGGATTCAACCAAGGTAGAGTGTTATACTTCATGTCATTTTACTATTGAATTAGGAAGTAATGTTTCTGGTTAATTATTGGTCAATCTTTGGTTAATCTACGGTAAGCAATTATTATTAATGGTTTAACTAAAAAGTTGACAATATCGTTTTTCTCTTCTTTTAGGTGAGAGTTAAGAAAGCCGCTCCACCACCCCCGTCGCCGACTCCACCGCCCTCCGAGTCCGAGATGAGCATGAAGATGAGCGAAAGGAACCTCACCGCCATCCTTGAAGAGGCCCGTCCTGTCAAAACCACCTTCACGTACGTCCCAGAGATCCACCACCCCCCAAGTCCTGCCAAGCTTCCCACGCCGCCTCCAGTCTATTCCACGATAGTCAGGAAACACCCTCCAGAGAGCAAACAGGTTTGAGTGAACATTTTGGATGTCAATTGAAAACATTCAAATTAATACCTTTTCAACTAATTATGTTCGAAAGAAGATACGAGAGTCAAAGAATGTGTCTCTAATATACCACCAACTCACTGCAAAAGTGGGATGCAGTGTTTAGCAGTTACGACCTGTACTTACTCGTTCAAAAACGTTTTGGCCAAACAAGATCAGGTTCGAGTACAAATCGATCATTTCAGATCCGGGTTTGCCACATCCCCCATTCCAACTAATTAGATGCAAATAAATTTGTGGAGTTAGACCAGAAACAGAGTTTTGGATATTTGTCTAACTTTGGGAATGAAAAATTCAATGGGGCTTATTGATATGGGAATGATTAGTTAGTATTTTGTCTACCCTGCCCCAAAGTTATACTAATATTTATACTTACACTACATTTGAGCAATACCTTTAAACACGCATACGTCTCTCAATGAGCGTGACCCATGGGTGCGAAAAAGGTATTTCAACTATAGCCTAAGAATTTTGGCATCAACTTCATTCTCCTATTATCAGCAGTTTTTAAAAGATTTTTTTAAGTTTCCCACACTGGTGACGCCAAAGCATCCCTCCCTTCTGGACGGGACCTTTCCTGTCCAGTACCAGTGCAGTAAACTTTGAAAAATTAGAGAAAGAAACCTACTCAATGTAGGGCAGTGCGGATGGTATCCAATTTCTTAGAATGGAATCTAATTTTCATTTAAACATTTAAAATAAATTCGTGGGTAACGTTCATGATGACAATCCAATGGTCTCAATTGTTCTGGGAATAAGCGAGTAAGGCTTTAGTTGCATGTACAGCGTTAAGAAAATTCTTAATCGAATGTCTCCTACAATTTTCATGAAACCTTCGAAGATTTTTCGGGTTTGACTCTACTGAATTTCATCGTCATTGAAATTTTCATTTATTTCTACGCATACTTCGCACCGTCACATTATCTGACTTTGCCTCAGAAGGCCTGAACTTTGCTCCGCAGTTAGAAATACCTATGTTACAACTGTTTTAGACACTATCAAATTATTTGGTAGGTTTTAATCACATCATTTCATTATCGCTCATCCGAAGTCTTTTCCCCATCATTATAATTTCTTTTGAATGGCGGAGCAAAGTCGGACCAGATGACGGTATATTATTATGCAATTGAGACAATAATTATGCTAGAAATTCGAGGTCACATATGACATGTCACACGTATGTCTAGGTTGCAAAGACTGAAGAAAGATACACTCGAGAAGATGTGGTTGACTACAGAAGGCCTTCCATGGAAGCTATGCAGTCTAGGTCTATGACTGAAATGATTGAGAGACCTGCCAAGATGTCGCCTCCTCCTCCAGTCGTACCTCCTACTTATGTATCAGGTTAGTACGAATATGAGCATGATTGTATTTTACGACCTAAAGATGCACAGTTGATAATATTATGTATGGGCTTAGCTTCATTGCTCTGTAAATGCTAATGCAACCGAAGTTCGGTAGATAACAAAATAAAACGAATGCTAGGTACTATGTGATCTCGCAAAGATTGAACTTCGAGTTTTGAAAAATTTATGTTTCGCTTGCCCATCGACTTGAAGACAGAATAAGTTTTTCCGAGTATTCAAATCATTAGAAAGCCTGAGACCTCTGTCAATTGAGGCAAATCAAGTAAGTACGTATTACAAATAAAAAGTAAATTTGTCGTACAGAAAATCTTAGTAAAATGTTCGATATTTAAAAACAGCATATACAGGAAAGATAGTTTGATTGATTTATAAATTGCGCTCAAGATACATACAACAATAAATCTATTCTTAGTATTGAGTCAGGACTTGTCAGTTTGTGTTGTTCATTCACCAATAACTATTTACTGCAAATTATTATTATCTTTATTTTATTTTTTTATTCTTTTTTTTAAGAAATCAATACTCAAGACCGCATTATGACAGTCTCCGAAATGATTGAGCCACCGGTTGTCGTCTCAAGGAGGCCAGAACTCAAGACCCACGTTGTCGACGACGTTTTCCTTCGAACGATCACAGAAAAAAAGACGGTCGAGGATGTCGAAAGACACCGACGCCAAATCACGGAGTTTAGGAAGCCGGTGCCGCCGCCTAAATGGGACGTGACCATTAGGAACTACCCTGACCCTGATGGAGTGGCGAGGGACGACTCCACAACCGACTGGGACAGTTACTCTGAAACTTCTTCCGTCTCCACCTACCCTGTGCATCCTACATACAGGTATGAATATATATTAATGAAGAACTCGATCTTTCACAAGCATTGAGTCCAACAATTAGCAGCGAGCTCTATAACTTGCTAGGTCCAAAGAATAGAGGTTCCGGGTTCAATTCCCATCGTGGAGGCACATTTTTATACCTGTTACTATAAGGACCATCCCAGACTTGATGTGTATAATAAACTTGGATTACTAGCGAGGTTCTGTGTTGCCATAATTAATTAAGAGAGATGGAGTTCTCAAATTGTGTATATTATCAGTTCTAAATTGATTACAATAAGGCTTCAACAAAACTTCCAAACGTTTCATAGAGTCCAGGGCGCATTTCATTTGCCTGAGGCATCACCAAGAGTTAGTATAAAGAGAGTTGTAGTTATTCTCTACACATGTTTGTTTCGGTTGAATTATATGCACCCATTTCATTCCTTTTCCAGAGTGCAAAGACAAAACATATCAGAAAAGACGGAAGTAGAAATTGAGAACATCTACAAATCGACGATACAAACGCCGATAGAGGCCCGGCCCAAGCAGAACTGGGAAGTCATGCTCCGCGTATTGGAGCCCCCGTACGAGTCGGGTGACGACCGATCCGATGTGGAAAGCCTCGCATCCGTCCTCACGCTCGAAGACAGACAGAAATGGAGGGAGATCATCACGAAAGAGTCCACCCTGAGACAAGAACTCACTGAAGCTATCGTTAAAGAAGATTACGAAAGACTCAAAAAGGACGACAGGTATTAAATATCCGATCTATTGTTTGACAATCACCAGCAATTTATTGTTAATCAGATTCAGTTGATGATTCACATTGGTTTTCTGTACTCATCTATCTAT
Organism: Adelphocoris suturalis; assembly: GCA_030762985.1. Lineage (NCBI taxonomy): Eukaryota > Metazoa > Arthropoda > Insecta > Hemiptera > Miridae > Adelphocoris > Adelphocoris suturalis. The sequence continues at coordinate 116,266,559 of CM061041.1, read as the reverse complement.
AACTAAGCAAATATCCGGCCAAATGTCCACACCTCCAAGGTACCTACGTATGAAGCATACCAGGGGATCATCGTACATGCTAGCTGTACCTACCTAGCATAGGCTTAATTTATTAAACTGTATTTCCAATTACCTAGTATTCTCTTAGTTAATGGTGATTGTCTATTAACTATTTCTATTCCAAAGGTGTTGACCACTTTCCTTTCCTTTGAAGGAAATAAGTTTTTCTGGTTCGCTATCCAAAAAGTTACTTATGACGTCTTGATTTTATATTATAGTTCAAAAGGCTCACATGCATTGCACATTTGTAGCAATAGAATATGAACTACCGCTGCAGGTAACTTAATATCGGTAATTCAATGACTGCATCTCTGCAACAGGTTCGGTAAAGTATTCGAGCCAGAGAAATGGGATGTGATCATCCGGGTGCTGGCTCCACCTAAAAGGCAGTACGATCAGCAGCAGCGAGGCAGCGGAGGGAGCAAATACAGGCGAAAGGCTGAGTGGGACACCAGGAGTCGGCGTAGCTCACTTCCGACCCTATACGAATACGACTCAGATGGAGGCTCGTCAGTTAGAACGCTGACCACAGATGGTGGCCGAGGTAAGCAACATGATTGTGCACTGATGTTCTATAGACCTAAATTGAAGGCTTGGGATATAAACACAATAAGGAACCTTTTTTGTCTTATTTGCAACACCTGGAGCCAAAATCCTAAAGCATGACATAGAATTTCATAGTTGCTTAGCTTACAAGGGGAGACTCAGGTTCTTCCCTCTCCAATTTCGTTCGAAATTTGACAAGTTATTCTAGGAACAACAATAAGTTGGCTCATATTCGGCCTTTCGGTGATCTGAACAAAGATTGTATGCCTAACAATGCCTGAAAAGGCGTTTAAGAAACAGGTAGTGCTCCGACGTCCTAGTGTCCATTGCAATCAAACTTTCAAGAGTTTATATATATATATATATATATATATATATATATATATATATATATATATATATATATATATATATATATATATATATATATATATAATCGGCGCTTCGCGCCTCGCCGGGGGGCTTCGCCCCCCTGGACCCCCCGGATCTTTTCTCTTTTCTACTGCGTAGAAAACGAGGATAATTTGCTATGCAATTTATTAATTGCATATTATTAATGCTAGCGACGATTAATTAATTAATTAAGTAATTAAAATAATTAATGGATATAAAATGATAAATTACAAAAAAAATAAATGGATATAAAAAAATTTTCAAGCCTGGCTGAGATTCGAACCAACGATGCGCATGAACGTGCTGCTTGGAGGTGTTGGATTTTCGTCACGGACGTTACATAAAAAATTGTTGGGGGTCGGCCTAAGAATTGCATAGCAATTAATATAAGTTAAATTTATAGAGGTTTTTCGCAATACGTCTCTGGAAGGCCAGAATAAAATATCAAACCATAGGCTCAAGGCAACTAGGTTTTCTGCAAATAGGTTATTTCATTCTTGTCTTATTTTATTCCAGTCTGGATAGCAATTAAACTTTTAGATTTTTTTTCTTCATAAATTTATATGAGAATGCTGTATGTGAATGCTAACTTACAAACATTTTAGATATTCATGATGAGTCCAATCATGCTTTGCTGCTTTTGTTGTTCGGAATCACGAGGTGCAGGTTTGGTCAGGTACCCACCTACTGTTATAGGCCGTTTGTAAGTCGTTGGATTCAGTCTCATATGGCTACAGCTCTAAGGGTTGGAGAAAAACCTATCTTAGTTTATGCATAACACTTCCATTTTGTAACATATCCAATACGCATAATCAAAGCACGTGTTGGTCAACAAAAACTATGAATGTACCTAATACTTTTTTTATTTAGGAACGCTTCCCGAAAAAATGGAAGCCTAAATCTCAAAGACTAGAAATCAAGTCTTTTTTTGGGTGCTTCTCGTTAAATATGAAAATGTTTGCTCTTACGTATCTACTTACCCCATAACAATCATTGAGCTATTGAACTTAAATTGAACTATCATTGAACTTAAATTGGTACCTAAAAATGTTTATTGCAGGTGGAATTAAAGTGTAAATAAAATTTTCCAGGTCCTCCAGGCGTGGACCATACAGCTAGGTCCAGGAGGTCAAGCATGCGATCTGAGATGGACGTTCGGTCCATGTCGGAAATGACCATCGACATGAGGGCGCAAATGTCAGACGCCCTATCTGACATGTCATCATACTATCAACCAGTTCACAGGTATGGCTTTCTAGACACAGTATTGGGGAAGTTGTTAAACATAGGCCCTATAGAGCTACTGTAGGCTGAAATTTGTCAAAATCATTCAGATGATTTGACTGACTTTGCCTTGTTGGAATGAATTAGTTGCTAGTTTTTCGTATTGAATTCAGTTATTCTTTCTCTCCCAAAAACCTTGAGATAGGTACCAAATTTTAGTTACCGCTTCCGGTTGCTTACTAAAAGCGTTCATCCGAATTTTTACTCTTCGTAGTTATATACTCGTAGGTATCTATATTTTAAAGTGTATTGGATTACTAAAATGAAGTTATCAATTAAAAGTTTCATTACTTATTCAAAAAAAGAGACATAAAGTACACCTAATATTAGTGAAACTACCCTTTTTTTATTCAATAGCACAATATTTACAGTAGTTACCCCTCCCGTTACAAACTCTATTACGAACGAGATATCATAAAAAATGAATATACATATGTGAATTTCTGTTGTTTAGACCAATGGTTTGAATAAATTACAGAAGTGTGTATAGAATATATTTTTTTCAGAACTGTAAATGAAAGAAAACTTGGTATTTTCCCAAAATTAGGAGTTGGCTTTATTTCTTCTTTTAAATAAAGATTTTTTTAAATAAATTTATTGAGTTGTAAATATCACAAAACATATTAAATTGACAGAAAATAATCCACTGAATGTTCCCACGGTAAGTCTAGGACTTGAGCTTTTTAAAGGGGGTTGCGTTGCCAATTAACATACAAGGTACTGCCACGATTGAATTTACATATAATATTACAACATAATACATTTAGTTATAATGACAATTATAATTTTCATAAAAATAAATAGATATGCAAGTCACATAAATAAACTCATTTTCATTCAAGGTATAATTTTGTAAAATAATTTCAAGTTTTTTCGTAAATACCATAAGCGAAGAAATTATGCGTAGATGTTCGGGCAACGCATTAAAAAAATTTAACACCTCTATAGTCGTAGACTTGGCCACGATATGTTTTCCCAAAGGGCAGTTGTTTAAGTTGACTGAAAGGTGGACGTAGACAAAACAGAAAATTCGTAAAAATATATGGGTAATAAATATAATAATTAATTGGTTAAATTTATGAAAAGTGCTATATTTTAGAGAAGATAGAAGTCTGCCTCTTTTGGTCTATCAGAGCCTGCCGTGTACAGACCCTCTTTACCAGAAGGTGGTAGTTCATACTGTTCGAACTAATGCATGTTCTATGATGTAAAATACCTAATACAGAAATGAAAGACCAGGTATAGGTGTAGGTATAGCAACCAGCTGAAAATGTAGTTACAGGGCAGTCGGGTGCTTTGTTAGCGCCCAGGGCAAGATTTCGTTTTGTCTCTTCTTTTCGCCCTGGTCTGTTATCAATACACACATTAGCTTTGTTCCAACAAGAACAAAAAGGCGCCCTAGAGGAGCTCACAGGTCGAAAATGCGTTCCAACAAGGTTATGGGGTTGAGAACTCCGTGTTCCAACAGAGCATAGAGCGCACCCAGAGCTGCTCCGGGGGTTTCCCAAGCAGCCCCACACTTTTGTCGGGGCCTCATCGAGAGCTCCGAACCCTACGCATGTTCATTTTTAAATAACCTGCTACCCTTGGGTAAACTACATATCCGCGTAACCTTCTCTAAACTTTTGTCACCTTCTCTACTACGTTTGTTATCACATCTCTCTCCGAAGTGTTCCAACAAACACGAAAGTGGGCGAGCTAGGAGCTAACCCTTCGGCAACTCTGGAGGAGCCCCGGTGGTCGCTCTCGAAGAGTTGCTGGATCAAAGCTAATTATGTTTTCTCTTTCAGCAGTGGGTTCAACATGAGCTGTGTAGATGGTAGGTTATATTTATCTGTGCTTCGTTTGTTGCAGATACTACGATGATGAGTACGCGGCGAGAGCGCCTGAGGACGACGAGAGGTCGCTCGTCCGCTCCATCTCCCAACCCTCGCTCGCACGGTCCGGATCCGAGTTCACAGAACACTGGGCCGTCCGTTCCCGCCACTGGGAGAGTCCGGAGACGTCTCCCCGCTCATCGAGGTCGCGGAGGTTCCAGGTCCGTCAGAGCCGCTACGAACAGAGTTCCAACTGGTTCGGAGATGGCGAGTCAGAAGCGAGCTATAAGTAATTCGGCTGAACCCCCTTTTCCCAATCCCCCCCTTCTATGACGATGTCGTCGATTTGATTGTTAACAACGTGCGAAAAAACGGAACGTTTAAAAATAAAGCAGCCACCTAAGGGTGAACTTGATATCCACCCCGTTTTCACAACCCAAGATTGTTCCTCCAGTCTATCACAGTCCACAATATAATTCAAATTTTCGATTAAAAAAAAGTACCTTCGGTAGATCTCAAAAACCTTGTATCATAATTCAAGAGTAAACGCTGGTGCCTCGGGCTATCCCTTACACACCTGAAAGACGTGTATTATATATATATACATAAACATGTATTCCAAGTGATTAAACTGCGAAATAAGCGGCGACTCCCTAAAATTCGCTCGTAGATTTGAAATTATGAGGTTGAGTAAGTACTTCATAATGTACCAAAAATTACAAGCTATGTAATCCCCCCTCTTTTCCACTTTCAATAATAACAAAATAATTTTTGACGTTGTAAAACCCAAAAAATTGGTTTAACTTCTTGAATTAGATTATATAATATGGCCCTCTAGTATATATACATATCTAGTATACATATACGATTTTTTTTTTCTATTGACGCAGGTTTATATTAAGGTGGTGGAGCATATAATGTTCATCTATCGCCACTTCAGCATATTCTAGTAGATGTTTGGAGAAGGTAGATCGGCTATTTAATAGAGAGTTAGTAGTAATCAGTTATTTAATAGAGAGTTCCTGGTTACTTTCTTTTTATGAGAACCGCATACTTGCTATTCTCGCAGCCGTTTCAATCAATTTAACTTTAAACTTTGTGCTATCCGTGCTATCCCTTTTTCACTCCAAAATATTCAAAATGGACATCATATTTGTGATCCTACTGTTTTATATTTCTCTATATGAGATTTATTATAGCATAATCGTTGACATTAGCATAGTTTACGCAATCAGTTCTCCTTACTTAAACATTTCATGCATATCTAAGCAATATCGCAAGATTATTTACATAATGATGAAGACAAATCATTGCGTTATGTTTTATCGAAAATTTAAACGTTCCGTTTTTTCTATTGGAGAAAATTAAGAAGTATCAAATACTAACCTTGCAATTAATAGAAAGATGTGCCAAACTAAGACACAAAGTGCTTACTTTCCGTAATATAATCTAGGTTATTAACTGAACTAGTACCTACCTTAAGGAAAAGAACAATAATTATAATTAAGACTATTTTTTGTCAATAAGATGTTTTTCAATTGTTATAATTAATCAATACTGCCAATCCTGAAAAAATAAATCTGTAAGTTTAACTTATAGAATTTTTAGGTGTATTTGTATTGGTACGACGTGAAAAAGAAACGTTATCACAGTTCATCATAAAAACTTGAATGATGTACACAGCTAACGTTGGTGGGAAGTACCTGCCTAATTACTCGAACTCGTAGTGTAAGTGTTTTTCCACTCTTTTACAGTGGTTGATAGTATTTTAAACAATTAAATTTACTTTAATTTAATAAACGTGGACCAACTGAGAGACGAATACTGCCCTTATTATGTCGTATTTTATGCCGTAGGCTTTTTAGAACGAACTTTCTGAGACATCGTGTTACCTACCACCTTTATTATTATTTTTGGCACTGGATGCAATCTCGATTTCGCACCATGAAACGAATACCACAAAATTTTACTGCAATTTCCTTCCATGGCTTTCCATCATTACTCTTTCAAATATTTTGCTTCCATGTAGGTAGTACTAGCAAATACTACTAGTACTAGCTAGGTAGGTTCAGCACGTTAAATACTTCCAATTCATAAATATATTGCAAATTAATTATTCTGAAGTTTTCTACACGGTAAAGTTCTCGAACTGATCATATTGATTTAAGTCTGTGCATTTAAGTACACGCAATTTTGACAAAATCCTATCCTTCACCTTCAACGCTTATTTTCGGCTCTGCTTTTTAAATGCTCATGTATTGAATAAGAGTGAACCTATCAACGTATTAATGTTTAAGCTCCAAGATATCTTGCCATACTTTATTATATTTATAAAATTATTTGAATTTATATTTTCTCACAATTTCCTGGTGAATATAATGATTCACTTGATACGAGATTCCATGATTCACTTTTCACGCTACATTCCGTCCTCTTCTAAACCTAGGATTTATGTATGTTATTATAAAGAAACTCAAACTGTGATACCTTGTCCTTCCTTGTTTTTCAAAAATGAAGAAAATTTCGCCCTTGTTTTTTTTACACTTTTTTTTCTTTGTAACCGACAAAAATCTGAGCTGCCGGCTTTTCATTATTTTTCACTCGTTCATTCGACTTGATACACACATTTGAACCGAGTGGAACTGGAAAATCGGCGTAAGTTTCTCACGCAACTTGGGTGTTGCAGTATAAACAATTGATTTATGTAATAATTATTTGAAACATTATTTTATTCAAAGATTGAGTGATCTTTCGGTCATCCAATGTTACCCAGAATTCTGATTGATTTTCTCTTGAAATAGATGTTAACTGATAGACTTTCATTTTTCTATTTTGACTAGAAACATTGTTTCCCAGGTGTTGGTGTCCTGATTTTTATAGGGTTGAATTTATTTTGGAAGAAAATAACGATTGTTGTTAAATAGGTACTTAAAACCGTCAACTATTAATTGTTAAAAAAGAATATTCGTTCTAAACAAAAATGATTGATGTAATTTCTTAACCTACGTCGTTGTGCAACTTGTTATTTCTGGCATAATTTTCTTATTACGACCAAGGTCTTTATAATTTGACTATAATGAGATTGTACCATTAAACGATTTACTGATATTACTAAAAGAATTCATTGATCCTTTCAATCTCCTCTCCCTCATTATTGGTATTAGGCACCTCAGGTGCTTTGATTTCAGTAAAAGTGATAGGTTAGTAATTTGAAGAACAAGTCAAATCAATTTGATGGTTTAAACGGAAATATGAGGCTTAAAATTAAAACAATAGTATATCATAATCATTGTTTATTTTATCAAAACATAGAAAAATCTCATTTTACAAAACTCTATAGAATGAAAAAACATAGATTTATAGAATACATTGTAGCTATGTACAGCTCATGGATTGAAATTCGCATAAGTCAGGCCATGACTGGGACCTGAATAAATCCAAATATACCCAACTTATTTTTGTTCTATCCGTTATGATCTATTTACGGTATAGCTTATACAGTAGGTTGGTAGGTAGGTACTTATCATCCGATCCTTCAGACATAGTCTGAGCACATAATGACTAGTTAGTTGGCAATCAGTAAAATTTTGTTGTTAAATATTAAGTAGGTGAATAAAATATAAGAATATATATTTTGACATAGATACGTCTTATGGCTTGGGGTGAATCAATTTTTCCGTAACAAAATAATGTAACGTCACAAAAAATGTGGCGCAGCAACTGATAAACAGATTTCGGCTACTAGCTAGAAACGAGGTAGTTACGTTGTTACCAGGTTGAAAGAAGATAGTGTAAATAAGGTTCAGTGTCAGTGTTATAAACACGCGAACTATTCACGAAACACAAGACATATCCAAGTAGGTACCGATATATCTGCATGCAGTGTAGATACTCGTTTGCGCATGCGCGGACGTCTAGTTTATCAACAAGTTGTGACAATCTACTTCCCGGGCATCCAGGAAGTAAGTGCTATACTTCTTCTTTCTGACAAACTTTCAAGAAACGAACATATAAATATGCGGATTATATACGTCGAAATATATCGTTTGTACTGGAACTATGTCATGAATAGTTCATTCAGCACTATCTCTTAAATGGTTTGTTCGTACCATAGACCTAAAACTTGATCATGAATCTAGCAAATCAACCTTTAATACTTATAAGTTACTTCTAAGTAGCATGGATATGGGTACTTTACTGTACGCACGAGGATAGATCTAGTACACTAAACATACACACATTTAAAAAAATGGGTCCTTCATTACAAATAAAGGTTTCCAACCATAACATTGAGAATTCCTTAATCATGTTCAACAACACAATTTGAAACAAAGATTTGGACCTTCCTGCTTGATTAATCACTTGTAGGTGTTACTTATTTGTTGACTAAACCCTTTAATTTCGTTGGTAGGTTATAATAACATATGGTTATCCGCCAACGTTCATATGGAGTTGTCCTCGGTGGTGTTACTCGTACTACGACATTCTTCTTTCCAGTTCTTCGGAACATTTTTCTGAGCAACAGTGTTGAAGCCCAACAGCGAGCAAGGGGTCTTGCAACCAGGCAAGTTCAGTTCGTTAGGACGGCGGGTGGCGCTATTTTTGAAATAGAGTACCTTCAACATAATGACATTTTAAAGATTAGATAATTGCTGTATTTTGGTTTTTAGTTTTATTTATTTTCATTATATTATTTATTTATTCTCATATTATAATTTTTTTTCATTAGTACGCCCTTGCGATTGGAACCATATTTACGCAGAAAGAAGGTAGTCACAAATTTCAGGTGATACCAATGTTTTCATCATGGGCTTTGTGCCCACCTGTGTGTCTGTAGGTATAATATTTATGAAATTAGTACCTATAATGTATTATGTATAATGTAATGTGCTAGGTAAAGAATGAAATGTATTTTAATACAGTTAGCACCCACCATACAAAAACTAATAATAATAAACTGAACTATACTACAGCCTACCACTCCTTGGGACAAGCTTAATTATTATAGTTGCCATCAGATTATGATGAAACATTCTAGGAATATGTGGGTCAAGCTGTACCTACATGGTCCCCTATCACTTACATTGCTGTGAAGCTGAAATTTGAATCAGGACCTGTATGAGACAGGTACAATAGAATTCCAACGTGCGGAACCACCATAATATGCCAATTCAGCTCGCAAGCTATTGTCAATCTATGAAGCTGAAATTAAAAACATAGCCTGTATGAGACAGGTAGAATACAATTAGTGAGGGAGCACCCATATCAGCTGAGTGAGCTCGGGAGCTCATTCCTCTCCTAATAGGCTCAGGAAGCTGAAATTTGGTGTGGAGCCTCTATAAACCTGATGTGTGCGATTGACAAAGTGAGGATCCACACAGATCAGCTGAGTAAGCTTTGGAGCTCAATTCTCTCCTAATAGACCGAGGAAATTGAAATTTGATGTGGAGCCTCCATAGGCCTGATTTTTACCCGTGACATTAGACACTTCTTTGCATTGAACTTGATTGCATTACAGTCCAAAAGCAGCAGTTTTTGAAGTTGTAGTAGACTTGTAATAAGAGGCTATAGAGTTGTAATAGGAGGCTGACATTAGGAATTGATCATATATAGGCCTGCTGTGTACGATTGACAAAGTGAGGACTATACAGATCAGCTAAGTGAGCTCAGGAGCACATTTCTCCACTAATAGACCCAAGAGGCTGAAATTTGGTATGGAGCCCCTATAGGCATGCTGTGTACGATTTCAAAGTGGGGAACTACCAAGGTCAGCTGAACGAGCTCGGTAGGTCATTTATCTCTCAATAGATCTAGGAGGATCTAAAATTTATTGGTGTGGAGCCTCTAATAGGCCTGCTGTGTACGATTTACAAATTGAGGGCCCTCATAGATCAGCTGAGTGAGCTCGGGAGCTTAATTCTGGCACTTGAAGCTGATTTCTATGGTATTTAATCTGTGAAGCTGAAATTTGGAATAGGGCCTGTATGAGACAGGTGGAATAAAATTTCAACCTGCGGAACCACCTTAATCTCCTGATTCAGTTCGTAGGCTGATTTCAAAGCCGTTTAACTATGGAGCTGAATTTGAACCAGAGTCTCTATGCGACAGGTAGAATAGAATTGCGAAGCGTATTTCTACAGCCCATGACGGTGTTGAAGATATTTGTACAATTGAAACCACCATAGATATTAAACAGACTTTCCTTGTACCTTTCTATATCACTCCAGGTACACCCACTCGTGACATTAGACACTTCTTTATTGAACTTAATGGCATACAGTCCAAAAGCAGTAGTTTTTGAAGTTGTAGTAGACTGGTTTTTAGAGACTATAGAGTTGTTATAGAAGGCTAATTTTAGAATTAATCATCTATATGCCTGCTGTGTACGATTGACGAATTGAGGGACCACTCAGATCAGCTGAGTGAACTTGAGAGCTCAATTTCTCTCCAAATAGGCACAAGAAGCTGAAATTCGGTACGGAGCCTCAATAAACCTGATGTGTACGATTGACAAATTGAGGGACCACACAGATCAGCTGAGTGAACTCGGGAAATCATTTCTCTCCTAACAGATTAGGAGGCTCAAATTTAGTATGGAGCCTCTATAGGCCTGCTGTGTACGATTGACCAAGTGAGAACCCACCCTGATCAGCTGAGTGAGCTCGGAGGAAATTAGCTCCCGAACTTGCTCATTTCTCTCCTAATAGACGGAGGAAAACGAAATTTGGTATTTAGCAACATTACGACGAGAGAAAACGTGATGGATGATTTTCATTGATTGGTTGCGACAAAAAATCAATTTATTTCGGCTAAACGTCGAGAAATTTTACAATTTTGAACATTTTAAATTTCTAAATATAATTTTTTTTAGGCCGATTAAAAAAAACTTGATTTGAAATCAGGGAGAGAGGAAATTTAACGCTGTTTACAACGGTGTCCTTATTATTGATATTACAGTGAAACTACACACCTAAGGATAGTATTGGCCGTTTTAATGGCATATGGCAGAAAATACCAAAAAATTCTTGAAAATGAAAATGTTTGAAAACAATTTCTAAGATCGAAGAACTTTTATAGATAGAATCGACCACGATACCTTATGCCCCTCATGTCGGAATCGCTTTTTTGTACCGAGACATCGTTTGGGATTCGGAAATATCGTACTTAACTAAATATTCGTAATAATAATAATTTACCCTGACGATGTGTCCAGTGGAAAATTCGTGCAGCTCAAAGACCATGAAGGCACTCGTATCGATAGGAAATGTATCGTGAACGCCCAGCCCGTCCAACAGAGCCCGCAGCGTGATGTCATGAGCAGCGTTTATGTAAAGCTTGCGATTGGGGTGCATTTGACCGCTTCCTTTGGTGTTCAGCTGATCCAAAATCATCTCCAAAACCGGCCCTAGGAATTGAAATTTTAATGAGAAACATTCAGTTTGTAAAATAGTAACGAGCGATAATTTAAAGTACGTAATTAATGTACTTTATCTACAGCTATTTCAGAGCTTCAAAAGCCACTCCTTAATCTAGGTGATTTGTGGATTTGTTATACGCCACCAGGAAACATGAGAGTGCGGTGCCGGCGCACAGTGTTGTGGACGTGAAGAAAACATTTTTTGTCAAACCTAGAACTCTGGTTATTCATTCTTGATGCATTGTAGATGAGTTACTTAACTCGATTCTATATGTAACATAATTTTTCGAATAATTTTCAGTATGAAAAATACATATACCTACAATATGAAAAATCATTAAACTCCTGGAGTAAGTCGCAGTTCACGTCCTGATCATGCGTACATATAGGTAGTCTCTCGGTTATTCTAATCTTAAACGAATTGTGATGTAAGTTTACGCTTGGAAATTTATTATGGTGTGAATTCATTACTGCCTGTGTGTTTTTACTTGTCAAAATTTGTGGAAAAGTGTCTGGGAATCGACATTTTCTCTAAATGAAAACAAAGCGTCCCAAATGAGTCTTCATTTTTTTACATTGGTCAATAGGACTCTTTAATAATCTACTCACCCCTTGGTGTATCAATTGCGATGAAGTTCACGCGTCTATCGAGAAATTTTCATTCCTTCGGCTATAATTTGAAATCCACAACTCCCCCTGAACATATATTTCATTTTCATTTTGTTGTGATTTGGCTACTATAAACCTACTATTGTACCAACTATTGTCGCTCATACGGCAACGCTACCTGTACTAATATTGCTGTTATTAAAGGTGTTTATCAATAATGTTATAGATACTTGCCCGCTTAACATTCTGTATTGCGGGCTTAGCATAATATTCGCATCGTCTGTCGCTTATCAAATAACACCAAAGATGGACTGTAATAGATGTGGGTCTTCGCTTCACATATCCCGGTGGATTCGATAAAATACTCGGTTTGCATTTTGTTTGTGCATCCCTGAGCGAATCAGACATTCGTGGAATGGCTAAATTAACCTGGAAACTTAGAAGTTTATTGGAAACGGAAAATTTTGGAATTTGAAAAAGTTTGATAATATTCTGAACACTGCCAATTCTGCGAGAAATTTTCCATCTATCAACCCTCCTATACTAAGCTCAGCGGTTCCAACGATACCTGTCAAAATTGTTTAAGTTTATGTTGGTTACCTAGTTGGCAGGTGACGGTAATTATAAATTTAGAGTCCCTCAATCAAATACGAGTAAATTTTGCTCACGTTTTGAGTGTCTTTTCGGAAGTTAATTGAATTTGAATATTTTATCTTAACCATTTCTAGAAATATTATTTTTTGCAAATTAGATTCTCTTCCTACAATTTTGAAATTGACGAAAAGATTATCGTTGGAGATTAATAAAAGACCAATTTAAGAACAGAATGATCTTTTATTGTAAAGCCTTGTTATAATGGATGAATTAGAAATATTACTCGTAGCTGTTGCTCTTGCTGCATCTAGTACTCTTACTCTTACCCAGCTACGTAAGGCAGACATTAAATAGAAAAGGAATAACAACTTAGGATATTAGGAAAAAAACCTTGAAAAAAATAAAAGTATTCATAGTTTACAGTTTAATAATTTCGTTGTTACCACCACGAATTGTAGAGAATACTGCACGTGTTTTAAAGAATTTAAATAATTTATCACTATCCCTGATACTAACCAACAACGAGCTTGATTTGTTCTCCATCATTTCCGGACACGTACGCTTGAAAAGCCAGTCCTTCCAGGTCCTTGAGTTTATCTGGGAATACCTTTTTCGTCCAGGAAGGTAGTTTATACCCGTTTTCCTCCTTGAAATAGTAGATATAATCCGTTAGACACAATAATCGTTCAACCAACGAATATACAAAATAGTCCAGACACATACAAAGCATTAAAGTACGAGGGTGGATCAAATATAAACGAGAATTTTTTTCTATTTTTTTTTATAGCAATGTAAAAAATATTTTAAAATTTTTTATTTTTCTGCATAATCACTTATTTTTGTGACTCATCTTCCCCATCGAATCGGGAGTTTTTTAATTCCGTCATCATGGAAGGTATGAAGCCAGTTGCGCACGACCTAAATTTTATCAAGGAGCTGACAGTAATACTCCGCATTGTCAGTCCGTTGGGCATGAAGGAAATCAAGCAAAATCGCTCCTTGGGAATCGAAAAAAGCAGTTGCGCAAAATTTTGCCTGCTGACAAACGCGTTTTGGCCTTAATGGGTAGTTGCTCGTTTTTCGCTCGCCATTCCATGCTGGCCTGCTTGCTTACTGTGGTATGTTGGTGGACCCACGTTTCATCACAGCCCCTTCGGCGAGATATTTAATAATAATTCTTTACGCAACGGACAATTCACCTCTTTTTCACTCATCTTGGTAGTCACTGACAGTTCCGTTGGGGCGATCGGTCGGGCGTCATATCGCTCCTACTATGCCCCCCTAATCGTCTTCCAACTTGCTTCGCCTTCCTCCTTTTACTAGAGCTCAACGACGAAATTATCGTTCATATTTGATCCACCCTCGTAAATAGAGTCCAACCGTAAAATGTAATACTTTAAACTAGATTTTTCTAAATGATACTCTTCAATATAAAAAATATATAAAAAAATAAAATAAAATAAAAAACAGAAAACTAATATATATATATATTTAGCCTCGTTTTCCTTATTCACGCTTTTTGAATTTTTTTTTTATTTATTGCATTATTTTTGCTGCTGAGTAAATTCTTAAGAGGCAAAGATTTTGATGTTTACTATTTTTCAATGACGTTTTCTACCATTAGGCCCTCTGTACATTGGCCCATGAACAGGTCTATAATATGATTTCGTTGCAAGTGCACACATTTTGGTTCTGTGATTCGGGAGAATAGCTCCGGACGGCGGACGGATGAATTTTATTCGTTTTTTGGAATCAGAACCGCAAAAATTTGAGGATTTGGGGAGGGGGGGGGGGGGCTAGCTATTCGTTTTTATTGGTTGATGCCAAAGGTTCATTATTGAATAAACGAAAAAAGAACACGACAAAGGGTGTTGAAAAAAAGACATGACAATTAACAACAAGACTACTCAGTTCCCCTTGATTCTTTTATCTATTCTCATAAAATAGATCTAGAACATTTCTCTGAATGGGAAGATAATTGTCTAATTGTTAAGCAATTGACTGTTAGATTCTTCTAGTAATTGGGTATGGAATAACAAAACAAATCGAAACAAGCAATTTAAAAGAAAGAGTTGCAATGAGTTATTGCTCACCTGAATCTGAAGTGTATCCCATAGTAGCGGTATGCGGGTAATCGAGTTGATTTTCTGTCCGGTGTTCTCAGATAAATACTTAAATAGATCTGCGTATTTCGAACTATTTTCGTTTAATCTGGCGAGAGTCTCCGCTTGCAGTTCTCCAAATCTGGGACAAATGTTCGGTTTGGAAGCTATCTGGAATAAGATTATTCAATAAATTTTATTTCAAAGATTATTCAAGATCATACCAATTATGACATTTCTCGCTACTTCTTGATTTACTCTTTTCCGCTATGGGTTTTTTCAAGATCATTTAAAACTTTTCAATGATCTATACATTCATGATAGGTAAACGAGGAAGCTATGTGCCACACCCAACTTGGCAGACATTTTTTACATTGCTAGCAAGGTGTATGATTATTCAATCACCTTTCCACAGTGATTGGAACCGGAGAGATAGACAGCTACGCGGAATATCTGTTAGCTATGTTACGTTAAATGGATTACATGGAAACAATATAATTATATCCATTATACAATTATGTTATGTAAATAAGAATATATAATGTGTGTACACTCCTACTGGCGTATGTTTTAGAAAACACGCGTTGTGTTACAGTACAGATAGATACGTAGTAGATAGTATTAGATACGGAGCATCGTTTCATTACGTGACAACTAACGGTCACACTTTCTCCTTTCCAACTGGCGTGCTCGATTGGGATACCTGATAAATGAATGATAAAGTTGGCTTATTCGGTCTACACCCTAGCCCGCACATTCCCTTTAAATTCATCTAAATTGGATGAAAACTGTGGAAAATGAGCATGTTACAAGGATTGGCGGACACACGACAGACACACACGCACACACAGACACACACACACACACACACACACACACACACACACACACATACACACACACGGAACCAAAGTTGTTCAGAATGGTTTGAAACGTAAAATACGTGTGGAAATTTTGATTTTGGAGACCAAAATTTTTTTCCTCCCGAAATTGAAAGCAATGCTTCCGCTACCTATAGGTAGACTCGGAAACAAAATTCTCTCAAATTTTAAACCCGTACAAAAAAAAAAAAAAAAAAAAAAAAAAAAATCAGGTAACAAAAACATCGAAATTTTACAAGAAAAATTGGCGACACAAGAAATTTAAGCAAGTTTTAGATTTACCACATTTCATTTTAAACTGAAAGGGGATTAGATAAAAAATGTCAAGGTATTTTAAATAGGAAAAAAAAAGTTTAGGATTTTGTGGAAATCAATTTCGGGGTTTTTTCCGGCTTGGACCCACTGTGCACCGCCCTCCTATAGGTCCCGTTCGAGGCTCAAGTTCAGAATGAAAAACTGAACCTAAGCATATAACGTTGAAACAAATGTGTTTACATGATATTATTACCTCAGCAATATCGTATCTGTCCTCCCAGATAGGAATGGGTTGCCAGGCGATCCTCTTGCTCCAAATCTGGTAGCCTATGGGAGGGTAAAGCCCGGCGAGGAGGCAGGCGGCACTCATGAAATCTCTGTCGTATGGGTTCGACCTGACTTCCGTGTCGTTGGGAAAGTAGTTGGCGTTTAGGAAACCGTTGTAGCGGTGACGGAGGAGGCGCCCCGTCCTGAACAGCTGCTGCTTTCCTAGCTGTTAGTTTGAAAGGAAGAGTCGTGAGAGGGTCACCTTATGAGACGTTCGCAAACAATCAAGTTGAGTCACGAGACTGTAGAACCTGACCAACTAATCTAAATTTTTACTAAGGGATTGACTGCTTGATGTGATGTGTTTTTGAGATGCGAGAGTAGCGACCACTAAACTAAGCAAAAAAGTGATCTGTGTAAAATCTCATGGCCACTGGAGCGCTAGGAATGTTACGCAGTGGGTAGTCACTCTGCAAGTCAGAGTGTATAGTCTCGTGACTCGACTTGATTGTTCGAGAACGTCACGTGGGTCACCTTATGAGAGGGTTTTTGTATGAAAAAAGTAGAAGGAATTTTATGGGTTTTGCTACTGGGTGGTCTTTCAATCACCTACTATCAAATTTTCGTACAAAATTAAGGAAATGGCTCCAAAAACTATAAAATTACAATTTTCGACAAATTTCTTCAGCAAAATCCGTTTTGAAACATTCCGAAACGACTCGTAGGGCCTATTTCATAAAGCAACAAGTGACAAGTTATAAGCCGATTTTATGTACAAGTTGTAAAAAATGAGTGTGCAAGCGTTTCATAAAGGTATAAGTGTAGACTTGTGATGCACTGTGGAAATTAACGAGTGTACAAGCGAATTTGGACCAGTTACAAGTGTTCACCCATCATTTTGTACTAGTCATTGTTTTACAGTGATGTAAAATTGTGCAATTTTTTACAACTGTTGTAAAAAATGGCCGATTTTCAACCTACGTCCATTCACCTGTAAAGTTATTTTCTAGCATTGTGAGTTGGCCATTTTTTGGTGTTTGATATGTGGGAACCATCTTCTGCTGAAGAATACAGACAAGAAAGAAGCATTCAGTGTAGAAGACGCCAACGATTTTTTCGGTCATGAATAAACAATTTTTTCGTGGGTATTTTCGAGTTTAACGAGAGATTTAGAATGTCTTCCAAGACCCTTGAATGATTCAAATGCTGCGTGACCCTGTGCAATTTTTCTTGATCGGGTATTGAGGATTCTCCCTATCAATGAAGAGCAAAGTGAAGATAATTTCGAAGTTACGTATGACATTCCTAACCCAGCAGAATTAAGACTTGCTGAATTGATTAATCATTTCCGCTGAATGAAGAGGAAAAATGCGTTTATCCCAGACATCAGAATAAGTTGAAATCAAATACACACTTTTTCCACTTATCAGTTTATAATTTGTCTGTCTTCCATTCATTACACTTAGTCGTGTACGATAAACATCCTATCGTGTACTTAGAACTGTTTTTACATTATGATTCGCTGACAAAACTTCAATTTCGGCATCCCACTTGACGTTGTTCATTTCTTTAGTTCCCACACGCCATTTTTCTTTTCTGCTACACTTGTAAACTTAGCTTCTACAAGTGTAACTTTTCTACACTTGTACTCTTTGTTTTGGTGAAACACTTGTTCTAGTTTACCGTGCATTACAAGTACCTGTACTTGTTAACTTGTACACTTGTAACTGGTTGTTTTATGAAATGGGCCCCAGGAGTTACATATGAGAATACGAGTATACCAATGTATGACGATCTCGACCACTTGTAATGAAACTACGTAATGAAAACCCCCAAAACCTAATACGAGTATACTCACATGCAACTCCGAATTTTTATTCGGACGTATTTGATTGAGGGACTCTAAATTTATAATTACCGTCACCAGCGAACTAGGTAAAACACACGGAAACCTAAATAAATGTAAACAATTTTAAATATGATGTTCACAAACTCATAACTTCAAATTGGATTTTTTTTTTAACATGGAATCATGTTTTAGCGATGGATCCCCCGCCGAAAAGTGAGACTATAAAGTGAAATGAAAGTAGCGCCAATAATTGTGATGATTTCCGCTTACAACCGAGTCGTATATGATATGAGATATGATTCTTCGTCCTGTTTCATCCCACAAAATTCGTTGACCATTCGTTCGAAAGCTCTCGATTTATCCAACCATACTATATTAACTACTGCGGAGTGCGTGGCCAACAAGCTGAGTTATGAGCATGGTTATATGAATAATTGTTTACACACAGGTGATCATTCTCAATTATTGATATTGTGAACATGATTGCAACCGCTTGTTAATTTCTGATGATTTCATTGAGCTGGTGTTTCGATTATGTGATGCATAGCAGGTGATCCGAATATTGCGAGAACGGTTTGATTTGTGAAGCGGTGGTTAAATCATTTTAACAGGTAATTTCTATACTTTACACTATAGGAAGCTGTAATTTCGTATGTAGCTCTTTCTATAATAAAGTGAATGTTTACTCGCGAGTTTCTATTAGGAGATCATCATCTCACAAGAGCTCAATGGTCGTGATCATTTCTATAATAAGTGAGAGCGAGGAGCTAAAACATGATTCCATGTTTTTTACATTTTAGCAGTCAGGGGCCCGAAGGGCCGAGTTTTTAAAAAATAAAACTATAAGTAAGTAGATATTTTACACTTTTGAATTTTCATCTCCCTGAAGAAGCCCCAGATCCTGGGGAGAAATGTCGGAGTTTAATAAAAAACCAACAGGAAGGCCTTTTTATAACGTGTTGTTATACGAGTATATAGAGGGTGTCAACAGTAATTACAGGACCAACTCAGGGAATCGATTCTAAAGCTCACTCCTGATCAAAAGTTCCTCGTACAGGTTTTTTTCTTGTATAATCGCTTTGTTTGTGAGTTATTCAATTTTTAAGATTTTGTCAGTGTTTGGTGCCTTATGACATTAAAACGGACATAACTCCCCTCATGGTTGGAAAGGGCGTTAAATTTCCTAGAACTCTGATATAAAATAAAGGTTTTAGTTAGTTTTAATTGGTCAAAAAAAGGCCAAGATACAAAATTAGAAGAAACATTTAAAATCGGCGTTTTTCTTCCGATTTTCTGCTTTCAGTATGGGAGTTTTTTGGCGGGCGCTCTTCGGAAGAAATATCCTCAAACTATCAGCTTTTGAACGGTCAAGTCTATTTTACTTTTACTTTGCTAATTGGGGTAAAGAAAAGTATTTTTGTATGTTGAAAAACATGGTTTCTTTCTATGAAATGGAGGGTTTTTGAGAAAAATGACGCTCTAAGAAAATTTGAGTTCGGGGCCGGTTGCTACGTATTTTTTTATGCTGAATCGAATGGTTAACACTTCCAGATCTCTCCAATTCTTAAAATCGAGTTTCTCACTTCAACTCACAAATTTTTAGTTCGTTTGTCATGCTCAATTTTACGTGTGTTACGTGTTTTTGAGCACGATAAATTGGTCAAATTTCAACAACGTTCTGAAAATTATCCCAAAAAATTACTAAAAACTCATTAGATTCATATTTTTAACCAGAATACTACGCAGACAAAGTTGGTGGACATTAAACTGAAACGTTAAAAATTAGTGCACAAAATCTCACTGAAAAATGTACATAAATTCCATTTAAATGTGCTAAAAATCTATAAAAGCTACAAATTATTGTAAAAAACTCAAGAATTAGTTTTTTATAGCAGAATATGGTAGATTAGGTTTTTTAAGTATATAAAATTGATAGTTTATAATATCTGTGCTCACTAATTGCTCAAATTTCAAAATAATTCGACCGAAATATAATCGATATTTTTCGAAAATTTGCTCATACGGTCGTGGTGAATGAAAGAGACTTTTAATCTCCTTACTTGACCTGAAGGATCGTGTAAAAGTAATTGAATTATTTCAGGAAAATATTCCTAGCTCTAATAAAAGCTCGAATGTAATGTTGTTAATAGAAATCGACTTACCCTAGTAAGCTGACCTGGGCCATCCGGCCAGTACTTGAGGTTGGTGAATGGGTAGGGATCTTTGGGATACGTAGAGGTAGGTGATCTGCTTCCATGGCGTGTAACCTTTTAATTTAAATATAAATGAAAATATAATTTCAAAACAATAGTATTTCACCAACTTATGAACAACAATTAAGACAAGCAGACCAGTGCTCACGAAGTGAGTGACATGATAGCGCATTTTCTAGTTAGGTGGTCCACGTGAAATATACGCTTCCTGCTTTGAATATGAGACAAAATGGGTTTGAGCTCACTCAGCTGATGTGACCTCTCAGTCGTCATCAGCATACTCCCTTCAGCCTCCCTTTCAAATTTCAGCTTCCCGCGTTGAATAGTAGACAGAATAGCTTTGGCGCTCATCACTCAGCTGATCGATGACCTCTCAGTCATCTTCAGCATTCTCCCTTGAGCCTCCCTCTCAAATTTGAGCTTCCCGCGTCGAAAATGATACAAAATAGATTCGGAGATCAATCAGCTGATCATTGACCTCTCTTGCGTCAGCGGCCCATGATAGGTACATCTGTATCCTCCCCGTGTTTCAGATTACATCCATACCAAGTTTCATCAGAATCGGACGTCGGGAAGGGGCATTTAAAATGATTTTAAGGGGACGTACATTCTTTCATACATACATCAACGGACAAAGTGAACACGATAGCTCATTTATCCTTTTTTTTTTTTTTTTTTTTTTTTTTTTTTTAAAGAAAATGCGCTAAATATAAGGTAAATTATTTGTAAAAACAAGAATGTTTCAAACTTTTCCAACTGGTACATCTTTACATATTGAAGTACCAAAAAACGTGCACTGATAATTCAAATTGATACGCACTTCGTATTTGAGGATGGAATCGTTAAGATATCATTCGAGTGACCAAATAAATGATGTCACGACAAGAGGCGGCTAAAATGGAAGTGCAAGAAATTTGATAGGAAGCCTTTCTGGTACATTAAGAGACGATTGATATGATGGGCTCTTACCGGATCAGCGGTTCCCCCAAGGAAGTTGAAATTTCATAAGGAGACTTTCTGAGATATCAAGAAATGAATGAAATTACTGGGCTAATAGGCTTCATCCCGATCATCTGATTGAGCTGAATTCTCTTTTGTTCCTCCTTGGAAGTAGAAATTTGATAGGGCCCGTTTTAAATCACTCCGTGCTCCGTGATCTATTTTCGTGGACTCTCCAGCAGGTTTTCGATCAACCTTCCTGCTTCAAATTGAAAACCAGGCGAGACAAGAACACAGGATCCCATGCGTTTGACAAGAACATATATAATGATTCAAACGCTTTGGAAATATCTGGACTGACAAGTATAGTACTTGATTTTTCATCCGTTATTTTATATAGTTCAGTTGTGGGATAAAAAAAGCACATCATCAACGTACCTTCCTGAACAGAAACCATATCAGAATCTGGGTTGACTGCAGGTTTTCCACCTCTCTTTCTGTTTGACTGGATCTTTTGAATGCTGACTGGCATGTATGCCCATAAAATATGATTAAGTATCTTATCCTAAAGAGGAACAAGGTTAACCCACAAAAATTTTTCTGAATATTTAATTGAAAAAGGATTGTGTTAAGCTACAATTAATAAACAAAAGCATAAAAAAAGATAAACTGTGAAGATATTGTCTGTATTCAGAAATTCTAAATTGAGATGCTGATTTCTTCATCTGCATTTCAGTGTTGTGAACCTCATAATGATGTTCATTTATTGATATTTGCAACTTGGGAAAACACCAAAAAAATATCATTTTAGTAGTCATTGTGTTTTGTGGAAAAGTTCAATTATAGTAAATTTTTTGGTGTTTCCCCAAGCCGGTGTTGCGATATTAATAAATGAAAATAATTACGAGGTTAAGCATGAAAAAATACCCCAATATCATGTATTACATGTGGCAATTGAGTATCTTCAAAAACTCAGTATTTCACATTTATTGCACTTTTAGAGCGGAATTACGCCCGTTTGCGCGCATTTGAAAATTGAGCGATGGGTCATTTCTTCATGAAATTTCACAAAAAATTCAAATCTGCAATAAAAAATGGGGTTTCCCGTTTAAAATAACGAAGCTGATGTCAATAGTGCACGTTCGCGCACGTAGGTACGCAATGCGCAACTTTGTTATTTTTGATATCCTTACAAAAAAAATTAAAATTTAAGAAAAAAAATTTTTTTTTACATTTCAGCAGGGGAGGGGGGAGTTTTGTGGACACCCGGTATACTAAATCGAAGATGAGTAAAATTTTCGCTAAACTGTGTGAGGTACTTAATTAGTAGCAATCATGGAAATAGGTCCCACATAGATATAAACACACTTAAACACAAATAAGCTTCACTTACAACTAGAACGTATCTCAGAGTTGACAGGCTGGGTTTGTCCCTGTTGTGGTTGAAATGTTTCGTAACGACCGCAGCGTCTTTTTCCGGAAGGTTCATGAAATCCTGTGCCACGTTCTCCACATCCGCTTCATTCAAATCGTCCGACGACCCACCAAAGACGATCATCGTCAAAACTCCGACCTTCAAACACCATCGCATCGTATTTTATTTACTTCAAAAGTTATGTGAACGAGTTATTGTAGAAGTCCCGCGAGTCTGGGAAGGTTGCTGAACCGCAGTCAATATTTTACGTGGAAATGGGAGGGACTTCAAACTTACGAACTTCACAATTTACTCAAGCAAATCGCGGATAAGATAAAACACGAAAATGTCACTTTCGCCGAGTTTCGAGAGAAAGCTACTTCCGGTCAGATAGGCATACTCTACACAGATAGTATTTGCCAACACTCATAATGATTTGTTGTAGACATCTGAATAATTCATTATCCATGAATAGGTATTACCGAAAGATAAAATTACCTTGATGAATTACACTCCCAAAAAAAAAGAAAAAAAAAAGTCTGCCAAGTTGAGTGTGACACATAGCTTCCTCGTTTACCCATCATGAATGTGTAGATCATTGAAAAGTTTTAAATGATCTTGAAAAATTCCATAGCGGAAACGAGTAAATCAAGAAGTAGCGTGAAATGTCATAATTGGTCAATTAAGAAACGGAATAAAGATACTTAATGTCATTTACATTTGCGCATGCGCAGAATGAACTGATGAGTTGAGAACAATGAAATAGGTACTGGACTATCTACATGCATTCTCTGACAATTTTATCAAAATCGGATGAAAACTGTGGAAATTAAGGTCATTACAAGTATTTCACATTGGCGCATGCGCAGTAGCTGTCAATGATACAATTGTGTTGATATTGATATGAGGTAATCAAGCCATCTTGTTCAATGAAGGCATTATTATTCCAGATTTGCAGAGTTTCATATTTTACACGTCTTTCGTTGCAGCTTCGTCCCTTGCAGCTCTTCCTGAGTAGGTGTACCTACCCTTGGTTTCTGTCAATGAAATCTTTCAAAATGCGCTTTGGGTATGTACCGTATTAGACATAAAACGGTGTAGTCTCTATTGCGGAATATGTACTGCCGTCCTTCGTGTGTTATATGTCTTTCATGTTGAAGATGTTTTACCCATTTAAAATTATTATTTCCTAAAATGCATCTGAATTGATTTCCTGAATCACGAGTGACTCATTCTGTTCGTTCTGCTGGTTCATTCTGGGTGCCGTATTGGTATCAAGATAGATTTGGTATCCTATAGCACATTCAAATGTATTCGAAATCGGGTAAAAACTGTATGATTTATGCTTGTTGCAAGGAATTGTTTGAGGATCGCGCATGCGTAGTCGCTGCTAATGATACGATAATGATGGAGCTCATGTGGTGTACCTTATCAAATCGTCTTTTCCCAACTACCCTCCGAATTTGAGCGGGATCAGGCGAATAGGTAATGAGAAAATACGCTTAATGAACATTACGTTAGCGCATGCGCAGTGAAAACTATTGATTTTGAAGCAATGAAATTTATGAACTATCTTCGGCCTAATTTGCATATTCCCAGAAAATTTAATCAGAATCAGATGAAAACTATAGGTGTTATGCTTGTTACAAGGATTTTACAATTACGCATGCAGAGCAGCTAATATGATAAGATCGTCTTAAAATTTATATGCGATTATTAAACCCTGAAAACTTCATCAAAATCGGAAGAAAACTGTGAAAGTTCAGCTTATCTCATGGGTTTGTGGGCACACGGACACACACAGACTGACACAAAACCAAAGTAGTCCAGAATGGTTTAAAACGTAAAATGCGAGTAGGAATTTTGATCTCGGAGAAAATTTCATTTAATTTATTTTTATATTTCATTTTATTTTTTCTCCCTCTTCTTCAGGTAAAAACTATACTTCCGCTGTTGATGGTAGACTCGGAAGTAATAAGCAACTTTTCTTTCCACTGCTATTTGTCCGGCATTGTTACAAGTCTGTTGAAGTAAAATGTAATAAACTGACCCGCGTGAAAAATCCGTCTTGACATGAGCCCAGCCCGATTGCAGTGTCCTTGCATTCCCTCTATTTCATATTTA
Source organism: Adelphocoris suturalis (assembly GCA_030762985.1). Taxonomy (NCBI): domain Eukaryota; kingdom Metazoa; phylum Arthropoda; class Insecta; order Hemiptera; family Miridae; genus Adelphocoris; species Adelphocoris suturalis. Next base: position 116,241,795 of record CM061041.1, on the reverse strand, counting down.
CAGGTTTTTGGTCCAAAAAATCTAAATCTTCCCTTCAATATATAGGCGTGTGAGGTGTGCTCTTTATTACAACTAATTTCAATACGCTTCACTGCCAGCCACCAAATGCTCGACCCGAATCGGCCTCCTCGTGCATGAAGTAGTAGTGTGTAGAGCATTACTATTCACAATGAATTGTGTCGGCGATGTTTTAAAAATTGATAGGTACCTATCCCCTTTTTTCTTTATTATTATTTTATTGTTATTCTTTACATACATTTTTCAATTTCAACTTCAACTCTTCTGGGGTAGCTATACTTCGATTGCCTACTTTCTCTATACCCAAAATAGACAGAAATATCTGCATCGATATTATAATCAGATGGTTTTATTATAAAATCTTTATTATAATTAGCGAGTAAATTCACTTTTTTATTAAACGTGTTAATATTACTTAGATTTTCATCGTGTAAAAAGAATACCACACTTCAGATGGCAGTGACATGTTAAGCAAGCCCCGCATTATCTTCAAACTTCGGGACGATTCTTCTAGTTTGTGTTTTATCATAAGTGATAACGCAAATACTCAGCCTTACTATATTCTTTGTAATATTGACTACATAATTTTTTGAATTTTAAAGTTTTAAAGTTGACTGGTATTCTAGAAAAAGATTGTATCTTGTCAAAGAAAACATCCGTGAAATGATTCTTCCAAGCTTAAGTTAATAAGGAAAAATTGAACGTTAACGAAGGTAACATTTCACTTTTTTTGAATAACAGATAATAATAATTCAATTTGACAGGGAAATTCAATTAATACACGACGCATTCCGTATTTAAATTCTTTTATTATTAACTGCTGAATTCATTCATTCCTAAATGTTGAATTGATGGTTCAATGATGATTCTGATCACTGAATCGTGAGTACTCAATAACGAAATTAATATAATAAAAGTACATCAGGCAGTAAAATTACTAATCAGATATTTGCACAAAATACGTTTGGTAAAATTCAACTTGGTAACGACCAATGTTTTTTATAAGACATGCCTACTAAAGATTTGATACTCTAGTTTAAAAAGATAATTCTTCCGCCGCTGCTTCACAGAATTATTTGGTAGAATTAATACTAGAAACAATGCAAAAATCTCTGAATAAATAAGTTATATCTTTGGCACCATTTAAATTGTTATTACGTACTATTTAACATCATTATGTACTAAACAGGTACACTATCTGCATTAAATCTAATAAAGGGTTATTTCCACTAATCATTTACATACCTTTCGGAGGAGTACGTCGTCATTGGTAGGTGAAGTACTGGGGGCGAGCGGTTACGATGTAAAGACATCATCATCATGCAGTCGAGACAGTACCTGCTGTTTCGACGGCCTAGCGATGACGTCTTTACATCGAAAGCGCTCGCCCCCAGTCCTTCACTTGCAAGTGACGACGGACCCCTCCGAAAGGTATTTAAATGATGAAAATATCTTCAGTTTACCACAATAACATCAATGTTGAATACTAAAATAAAATCAGGTTTAGATCCATTGCACCATCCTCAATTATCACCGCCACCATCAACAATCTCTATATCATCATAATCAGTCATTACCTATATAAAATAACTAATTTATCGTGTTATATCTTAAGCATTACCAGTCATTGGATTTAAAAATCAAAAACTCAAAAAAATTGCTGATGAAATAATCAATCATATCCAGTCTGTTTAAGTTGAAACTGTGTCTAATAGTTGAATACCGAATAAGATCAATATAATTACATAAAATTTCACCACCAATTGGAAATCATTATGAAAATGTTTATTCTCAAATCGCACCACCATTTAAAAATCTGTACATATCAACTTTTATTCATGATGGACTTCTTGAAAAACGTAAAGTATATACAAAAGAATAGGTAGGTACTTTCAATTTACAGCAAGCAAGCACCTGAATATTGTATTGCATCAGCTAGTTCCATTAACTGTTACATTCCGCCTCCCAGTTCTTCGGGATGAATTTGTCGAGGGATGAGGTGAAATCCGTTAGCTGGCAATCAATTTCGCAGAATGGAAGCTGATAGTGGTTAGGTTTTTGATCTTTTCCATTTCTGTGGTAGAAGACCTGAGGAAAAAATTGAATATAATAAATAGTCTGAATCTTTTTGAACTAGGTACGTATCATTTGATTCGCCATAACTCAACAGTCTAATTTTCAAGATGAAGCTCAGGTTTTTTGGGTGATAATACGAAAGATGCTGTTTATGGATTTCGGACATACTACGAGTAGTAAGGGTCAAAAATAAGTATCAAGAGAACGAAAAAAGTTCCAGTCATACAGCGAGATTGTAGGAGCGCATTTTTGGTAAATTATCGTAGGTATTATACTTATTAATATTTATGTTACTTAGTATTGAAATTTGAATACTTAAAATGCAAAGAAATTTTTAACTACGAATTTTATAGCAAAATAACTCTTTCTAAATCATACCCTGCAATTCAAAAAGGATTTTAGATTTTTAGCTCTTTTGTCAGTTTTTATCAAATTTCAGGTTTAAAAAAAAAAATTAATGAAATTCAAGTACAGTTTTTAGCATGATTTAGAAATTGTTTGATGTTCTAGGTCATCAGGTAAGAGATTTCTTCTGATTAAAATTGTCCTAAACCATATAAATTGACTGCTTTTGAGCCGGTTTTAGGCTTTTTAGAAATGTTTTGAGCATTTTTTTTGTCAGATTCGGATGATCTTTCAATGGATTGTGCGGATTATTACCTCGGTAATCCTCTATAAATTGCATTCTTGTTGGATCCGTTGCAGCGGCATAATTACTTGTTGCGTCGATTTCCTATTTATCTATTGATCCGATTTCGTTCAAACTCGGGGTGGGGGGGAGGGGGGTTTGGATATATGTTTCAGGATGGTGCCCTATGCATTATATCGTGATTAGTTGATTAATAACAATTGTGCACGTGCAAAACTAAAATTGGTTAAATATCTGAGACTATTATTAGACCGATTTTGATGAAATTATTATTTATTATATTAAATCATATTGATATATTATTTAGCATAATTTCGCAATGCCTTGGTCATTTTACGTCCGCAACCTTGTGATAGTTTGTCATTTCTATTTGTATGTAATTGTTTTTGAGACCATCCAGCCATAATTATTTCCCGAAATGTGTAATCGAAAATAATGAAATGTTTAGGACGCCTTATATATTTTCTATAGTGTTGCTAGCGAATCATAACTATGAATATTTCATACCTGAACAAAACCCTTGTCCTCAGCTTCCTCAGCTTCATGATATTCGATGACCACAGCAGCGCCGTATTCCGGCATATCCAGCTCCTCAAATCCGAGAGTTCTCATCAGAGAAACGATCGTCAAATCGTGAGCGGAATAGAAATTGGCTTTACTCGCCCCTTGGCGTTTTTTCATGTTACCGATGATCTCTTTCAACAAAGGACCTGCCATCAAAGTCAAAAATTAAGTTAATTAGATAATCAAACCACATATAAAATCTAAATACATCCAATCAATCCAACTCAACCAGGAACAGAATTTAATTTAAGTAAAAAAAGCGAATTATATAATACGTAATATAAACACTAACTTTACGTAATCACAGCTAACTGACCTTGCAAGTACAGTGGCAATAAATTGGTAAACAAAATAGTTCATCCATTTTAACATGTTAAATGTGTACATAAAACATGAAGAATATTTGAATAGATTCGTAAAAATGAAGATTTTTCGCAATTTTGAAGACCCAGCCAGAATTAAAAAGTTTCAGTCGTGCAAAACAAAATGCAAAAGGGGCCTTCGAGCAAAATTTAGTAATTGTACGCATTATATTAATGTCAATTCTTTGAAATTTGAGCACTAGTGCACTGTGAGAAAAAAAAGAGGGATGTTAACTATACATTTATGGCAACTTTTCTTAATAATATTCTACTATTCAAACACATTTTAGGATTTTAATACAATTTATGGGAGTTTTTATCGATTTTCAACACATTTTAACTGAATTTAAGCACATTTTTAGCCTCAGTATTGGATACAAATTTAGGAATCTTCTAATTCATGACTGACAATTTTTTGTGCAATACTACACTAAAAACTATTTATTTAATAATTTTGAGCCGTTTTTACTGTTTTTAGTTCTTTTTTACGCACAATATTTGAAATTAGAGCGCTTTGTTGAGCTCAAAAAGTTTTGTTCAACCAACTCATTCTTTCTTTTGGAAAGCAGGATTTTTTGGCAAACAACGCCAAAATCAATCTTAAGGACAAAATAGGTATTTATATATTTTTTTAAACATTATTTTTCAACACTTTACACACACACACACACACACACACACACACACACACACACACACACACACACACACACACACACACACACACACACACACACACACACACATATATATATATATATATATATATATATAAATTTTATTGATGAACTCCTGGAATAGTTTCAGAATGCCTCAAAACGGATTTCAATTAAGAAAATTGTGGGGTATTGCTTATAAAAACGTTTGGAACCCCTATAATAATTTCATTTTCTTCAAAAATTCGCAAGTAAAATGTTTAAAAAATTAATAGTTAGGTATCTGAACTAGCTTTCCTAAGTTTTGCCTCATAATAGCAGAACATAAAAGTTGAACATCGAAATGGGTGAAATATACTTACTCAAGGTATAGGAAGTATTTTTTTTTATAAATATGTTTATTTTACTGTTGGACGATGTTCTCTGAATGTTTATCGGGATTGTTTTCTTTTAAATTGTTATTGATTGTATGATGATATATTACCTACGCAATGAGAATTGTTTATGTGCCAATGAAATTATCCAGCTTTTAACAATGCATTACCAGCTTGGAGTCTCTTCAGCGTGTCAGTTTGAGTGAAACTTGCCAAGTTCATTCCGGCGAGATTGGCCATGTCTGCTGGGAAAATGTCTGCAGTCCAAGGGGGAAGTTCCAGTTTATTATCTCTCTGTAACAAAATTGTTTCTTGTGGAAATGTGTCTATAAATCTGTTTATGCCCTAGAGTTTCCTTGAGGTCATGGATTTTTACGCAAAAGGAAAAAATTGTTGGTGTAGGCGAGAATGGGATGTGCCTCCTAATAAATCGCTCTCTCCCTTCAAAACTCAATTAGGCACCCGATTCACTCAATAATTTACGAGTACATTCAGTGATAAAAGGAAGCAGGGTGTTCAAGCGAACACTTGGTGGTCATTTGGGAAATCAATGTGGTGTTGTATACGAGTATTATGGAAACTTACTAGGGTAAATTAAACACTTTCAAATTACAATTAAAAGTTTTCGGGACTCTTCTCCCATGCTACCTAAACTCTTTAGAGTCCCGCTAGACTCGGCCAATGTAGACGGGCGACTCGAATGATTCTCAGATGAGAGATGACACTAGGCTCGCTCCAATATATATAAAAAATTGCAAATCTAATTAAGGAAATATTCTCAGGGCGAATTAAGAATTTTATCCATCACTAAACAATTTGAAATTTTGTTCAAAAATGTTGAATGTTTTTTCAAATAGATATTATAAATATCTATATTATAATATTATCTATTATAATATTATACAACCCGAGTTTCGAAAATAACCAAGAACAATCAGCAACAAACCGGAAAAATCTGTGATAATAATTATTGACCGAAGGCGGAAAATCAGATGGACAAACGTGATCCTAGAAGAGAGGCAGCCTATTTATAAAATGAAAATTGAGTTTTGAATTTAACTTAGAAGCTCAAGGTTGCACAAGTGATGATAATGTAATGTATGAATGGTAGTACACTTCATTGATATCTAACGGCCGTCCTCGGCCATCGTGCCAAGGCGTATGTGTATATCTCACTTTGTTGACATTTTGTACTTTAATGTATACACTTTATCTATCTATATATCCTATAGACACCTTTAGAAAAAACCGCGCTTCTTTATCATTCAGCAGCAGTCTGAGAATGGAATGAGATATCTCATGACTTCGCCATCGTATTTAGTGGAAAAAAAAAAAAAAAAAAAAAAAAAAAAAAAAAAAAAAAAAAAAAAAAAAAAAAAAATGAGGTGTCACTCGGCAAAAAAATGGTGAAATGAATTTTCCAAAGTCATTAGTTTCTCCCTTTAAGTAGTCCAAAAACAAATGGCTATGTTTTTATTTTGTTAAACCAAAAATGCTCTTCAAGTTTTATTTCGATATCTCAAAAATTGTGGGGAAAGTTGGGGGGGGGGGGGGGGGGGGGGGACTATTGGAACACCCATTACACTACGCTCAATTTAAAGTAATGAGTTAAATAAATTATGGTTTACCTGAATCTGAAGGGTGTAGAACAACGATTCGGCTTTCGATATGTTGTTGATTTTGTCTCCCGTCATTTCAGTCAACAAGTCGAGGAGATCCCGCTGATGTTTCGTGAGATTTTTTGCAATTTCATCGTCCGACTTGCTCTTTTCTCTAGTGAATTTCGGGCAATGTGCTTTGGCAGCCAGTAACTGAGATAAGAGAAATACATTTATCAAGCCCAAATGATGTAGCACGATCGAATGAGGGGATTTTCATTAACTATCGTACAATATTGCATAGGTACCTATACATTCGAGCTCTGAATGCAAAGCAATTGTTAACTACTAATTTTATAGTATATAACTCGTTCTGAGTAAATTAAAAAAATCAAAAAGTTTCAAAAAAAATTTTGGATTTTTAATTTTTGCAGTTTTTTCGATTTATCAGCAAATTTATATTCAAATACTTTGTTATCATAATTTTTCAATTCTCCACTTCATTGTTGATAAATTCCTTTTTAGTAAAATTCTGCTAAAAAATATAATTCTGCTAATTTTAAGCCGTTTTAATTTTTTTTTTTTAGCACATTTTAAAATTTGAGCAATTTAGGATGCTCAAAAAGTTCCTTTCATATGGAAAGCTCGATTTTTGGCACAAGAACGAGGTTTTTATCTTAATCCTAAGAAGAGTTACTGTCTGGAATGACACACACACCCACACACAGACATATATATATTGGGGTATCCAGTATTATCCAACACACCACTTTTGAACTGCTGATTGCATAAACGTGACGCCCTATTCTGCCAAATTTCGCGCAATATCACAAAACCCTTTTCAACTACTATAGCTAGGATGTTTGGCTACACCCTATGTACAGTCCTGACATGGCCTATATTAATTGTGCTAAGTTATTTACGTGTTTTCGAAGCAATAAAAACAAGTTGACAGAGCTGGGATACAGCACAGATGGAAAATTTAAAGCAGCAGATCAAGAGTTTAGCAGTGTGATGAAGGGAATTCAAAAATCGTGTGTAGGAATCTCCCATTTTTGATACATGTAAGAACCGTATTCTGTGCCCTTGAAAACCCCCTCTGCAAAATTTCAGCTCAAAACATAAAAAATGGGAAGGCAGTGTGATGGAGGTAGATCGAACTTATTCACACCGGGAATTCAAAAATCGTGTGTTGGGATTTCCCAATTTCGATACACATAAGAATCGGATTCTGTGCTTTTGAAAACTCCTCTGCAAATTTAAAGCCCAAAACATAAAAAAAAAGAAGAAAAAATTCCTAGTGAGGAAATTAATTGACATTGAAATTAGTCATGTGATACCCTTGATACTGCACCTTTTTGGAAAGCTTTCTTTTCAGATCTGTGAGTTGATGAATAAAATAAAATTGGAAAAATTTCCTATTGATGACACAATACAAAAAATGAAAAATAAAAAATAAATGAAATAAAAAAATGAGTGATTAGGTAGAGAAATTTATTTTGATTACAAAACTGTCTTACAAAACTGATATTAAGAATGGGGTCTTTTGATCCCATCATGGTCATCACCACGATACCTGGAATATTACAAGGGAGCAAGGGAGGGGTTACGGATGATGTGATGTCATAACGTATATTCCAGGTTTCGTGGTTCTGGTAGCTCAGGAATCTGCCCTTCAATTCTTGTAGGTACCCACGTTCATTAGGTAGAATGAAATAGTTTTTCCAGTAATTTCGTCCAGTAAAGTTTCTAATTGTCAAAATCCCTACCGCTGACCCAACTACTCGGAGTTCATCATTTAGAAACTTACGTTGTCAACCGGTCTCGGTATTGGGTTCACGGGAATTGGCTGCCATTTGAGTTCTTCGTTCCAGACTTGGAAGCCGGTGGGAGGGAAGAGGCCTGCGAGGAACGTCTGGGCGCTCATCTGAGCCCGCGGAGCGTAGCTGCTTCTCATCTGGACCTCTTCTGGTCGGTAGATATTACCAAGGAAATGACCGTACTTACTCTTCATTATCTCTCCCAACGAGAACAACACGAATTTGCCTTTCTGTGAAAAAAAAATGAAAAAAAAAGGAATCAATCACTTTTCTGAAAACGAGACAGAAGTATAGAGCCTCTCCTAATCAGTGGATAATCCGCCAGAAATTCCTTATTTCGAAACATAAACAAGGAATCAACGGTGTTCTTAAAATTTTTAACGAAGAATTCAACTGTGATATTTACAGAGTTGTAAGGTTATGATTACTTTTACAATTACTTCTCTTAAATGCAATAAAACTGGTACAGTGAGTATGATTAGGTATGCCTACAAGCTAAGACTCGGGTTTTAACCTGGCTATTACTTCAAACGTAATTGCAATATTACCATTACCATTCCTGTAATGGCAATTACTTATTCCAATTACATGTAACGGTAATGGTTTTTTCAAATACCATTACTTGCTATTGGGAAAGTAATGGGTCTTTCCAATTACCAATTACAGAAAAGGTAATGGAAATGGAATTACCATTGCCATTACCAGATTTGCCCTCATGCACCGCGTGAGGGTGTGTGGTGTGTGTGTGCGCGCGTGGGTTGTTGGGCATCTCGGCGGGAGTGCTCGGTGGTATCACCACCCACGTCCTGAAGGGTTCTTACTTGAACTGGTGGTCATCCAAGTCGCACTTCTTTTCATCCCGTTCTTCCTCCTCGTCCTGCAACGCCCCTTATCCCTAGAGCCAGTTGGGTCAACCTGGGCCCTGGGCGTCTTCCCTACTTTTTTATTTTATTTATTTTTCAATTTAATGGTGTGCTCCTCCGCCTTTGAGGTATGTTTTGAAAAAACTTGAAAATACACAAAGAAAAACAAAACGAAATATTAATACGCTTTGCGGTGAAAAAAAACTAGTGGAAAAAAATGAGCAATTCTGGCCGTTTTTGGAGTTTTTCTAAGTTGGTAACTTTAAGAAATCACCACGTAATTTGGCGTGAAAAATACTCCAATCACACACGCTTTTACCGGGACATAAAAGTAAAAAAAATTGCACAAAAAAAGTTACGAAAAAACGAGACTGAAGTAGCGGCGGATCTAATTTCTCAGCTATTTTACCTATGAAGCTGAAATTTGAAATTAAAGACCCTTGGGACGTCTGGAAACGAATCATGAAGTCCAGAGCCCCCCCCCCCCCCCCCCCCCCCTCCCTCTTCCCCAGATCAGCTAAGTGAGATCCGGAGCTAAGTTATTTACTATTCAACCTATGAAGCTGAAATTTGAAATTGAGCGTTTTCCACGTTTCTCCAGTGTTTAGCCGACGCTCAAGATGGAAGAAAAACTTCTTCTCAGGGGTCTGGGGTCTCTCCAGCGGGGTCAAAGGGCGGAGCCCCTTGCGATGCGCGCAGCATCGAGTTTTAGCGTCACATTACTTTTTTGGTTGCGAAATGAGGAATTCCGGGAGGATTTTCCACAAATCAGCATCAGGAAAACTGTGTTTAAAGCAACATGAATCCAAGTTATCTGATCATGATATCCCAACCTCGTCTTTCACAGACTAATGTTATTCTGCTTCCCAAATATCACGAGACAATCGCCCGTAATTATTACAAATGTCAATCTATTTTAAAAGTCAATTCATTCCCAGAAAAACTTCGAACCAATGCTTTATTAGTACCATAATTATATTATGAGCAAATGACAATGCCTTGAATGTCATGTCAGCCTTTATTTCAAAGTGACGTAATAACGGTTGCAGCGTATTGAACGTAAACTTATAATATTGCTGTATTTTCCTTTATTTTTGTAAAGAGGAAATTTTCCTTTTTTCTTCCATTATCAAAACTGTCTTACATTCACTCATTTTGTTTTTGTTCTAATCGTTATTTGCCTCGCAACCGAGTTCGTGTTCATTTTTCATATAAATTGACCTTATCGTTCATATCTGTTCACGTGAGCCTGGTAGACTCTTCCCCTACAACGGGCTGACGACCATATTGGGGAATAATTTCCATTTTCATATATTTATACACAGGTATATATTTCCTTCCTATTCCTTTATTTGTAAATTAGTATTTGTTCATAACTTTTACTAGTAGCAAAACAGTGTATTTACTTTTTTATTATTTTTTATTAACATCATGGAAATATAAGTTAAAAAAGAGACATCTCTATACTTGTAGATCCATCAAGCTCCTAAACACTCTTAAATGTGTACACCAATGTTCATAAAGTAGGTTTGCCCCAATATCATGACTACTAATACACTTATTAGGTAACAATAAGATCAAGTTCTAAATTCACACCCATACATGGAATTTGAGCTCAACAAGCGTGAAAGAACTCGGTAATAATTTAGAAATATTCTAAAACAGAAGTAATGAAGGACATATCCGACAGAATATTCCAATCTATCCTTGTTTGTCATCATAATGTGGGACTGGACTTTTGTTACTCATTTGAAATCATTACAGTCCTGTAGAAAATCAACTTGAAAATCAAATCAAATATGGCAAGCATTTCATTCCATTGCCTTGTTTACATAGTCAACCGAAGCGTGCGACGTAGTAAGTAAACGATTTTTACTAACACTATTTTTAAACATATGATAAAACTCGGCTCAGTCGTACACGTGTAGTTGCCTACTAACTATACTAATAGACGTCTCTCGTAGCTCCTAAACCTCATCTAATCTGTCCACAGATAGCGCCTTGTATGAATTGCATAAGGTCCATAATAAACTACATCTCAACAATAAAGTAGGTACCCTGAAAGTTTCGTCACAGAAACCTAGAAAATGTAGGTAGTGAGTAGGAAGTATTTTTATAACTAGTGCAATATTGTCCATGAATGCACACTTACTTCGTATTCCTCAATGTTTAGTGTGTATATTTAATAATAATATGATTTTAAAAATCAAGATGTAAACTTGCACTTTACGTTTAGACCATTCTGAACAACTTTAGTTTCGAGTCTGTCTGTGCATGTGTCCGACCGTGTGTCCTCAAATCCTTGTTACAAGCTTAATTTCTACAGTTCGGATTTTTTTGTTGTTGAGATTTTTAGGAAATGTGCGGGTTAGGCTGTAGATGGTCACATGGCATTGCTCACATATCAATAGTTCACTCTGCGCATGCGCGAACCTCAAATCGACGGAAAGCATGACTTCTATGCAGTTTTCATCTGATTTCAATTCTCAGGGATTGAACGGTAGAGGCTTTTTATAGCCTCCTAAATGAAAGTCTTTGGTTCCAACTCACTGGTAGGCTAGCGCATGCGCAAAAGTAACATCTATAAAGCATACAGTTTTTACTATCAAATATAAAACTCTTAGACCCCAACTATAGGAACTCTCTAAGGAATCTTAAGATTATTTAAAACAGTTTAGTGACACATTCAGGTTACGGATACGAGGAAGGAATACGCCACACGTTGACCTCCTATAATAAAGTAAATAAAAATAGCAGAATATGCATATTATGTTTTGAGCGGTACAATGGTGTTATATGCAGTCACGGCGCATGCGCAGACGTAAGATCTATCAAGCATCAGTTTCTCATGGCCAATTCGTCAAATTAATAAACACCCGAAATTTACCATTTTTAGCGATTAACTAGATCATTATTAAGCGGTTTTCGACGTTGGCCTTTCCACTTCAAATAGCCCTAGAAGCTCAATTCGGTTGGTTTCGGACACGTTCTTTGCGGAAGGTTGAACCTCATATTGTGTAGATCTATCAATCAAAAATAACCGCCCAACTTCGCTGAATCTTTGAAAGTTCATCAGACTAAAAATAACCGCCGCAATTGGACGTTTTGTCTTCAAAATAATTCTGAACCCTTTCCCCCGCCCGATCTATCAATTTATACTCCTTGGGTATAATTCCATCGCACGTAAATGGAAGAATCATATAAAATAATTCAATCTGAGTGTCAACGAATGATTTGAAAACGATTCATGGTTTTACGGATGTGCACTAAATTTCAACTTTGGACGTTAGCCTCCAGGTTTATATTAATTTTGCGATAAATGGCTGTAATTTTTGGGTTTTACAACTAATTACTACAAGAAACAAATAGCAAATTTAAAAAATTTACACTTTCGGGAAATTGAATTTTTTTCTCGTTTTTACACAGATCTCGATATTTGACTGCAACAGAACTCATGTCTAATGAACATTCATAATACGATTGGCCTCGAAATAACGAGATTTGATGTGGGGCCAAATAATAAAGTTGAGAAAGTCGGGTAAACAGCGTGTATTGTCTGATCATGCTTCTACACTCGCAGGATTATTGCTTTCTGGATCCTATAGTTTTCAAACGTACGCTATGGCCGGAGGGGCAGCTAAGGGGCTTTTTGTTTTAGACTAGATTTAACATGTTTGGAGCGTCAAGAAACCATTCCCATCTCGGACCAAGCTTTTTTTTTTTTGTAGCTCTGCCGATTCCCAATTTGCACCGAAAACCCGTGACACGAAACCTTGAAACGAGCTACTGTTTTTTTTTTTTTTTTTTGCCCAGTTTCGCAGCTATGTTGCATCGATGGACATCCTAGAACACAAAGAATAATTTTATGATTCCCCCCCCCCCCCCCCCCCCCCCCCTCTTTTCCAGTTACATAACCCTCACCGACACTCAAGTCGAATTCACACCAAAAATCCATTATTTTGACTTTGAGAATTTACGGTTTAAAACTTGATTTTCGGGAAAAATCCCTGTTGTACCGGGATTCTGTAGCTAATATACTGTGAGGATCATGAACCAGGTAATTTAAATCAGCATGTTCGGAAAAAGGGTTTTTTAAATCCCGCAATCTGGGAACACTGTTAATTAAAGCGCGAGAGGGGTGACGTCCGGGTAGTGTTAACATGCTTTCGGTGTAAATTGTAGTGATCCAGCTCCATGATTATCAACATGAAGAAGACTTTTAATTTCAGTATTCCATGAGGTATAACCTAAAGAGAAGGTTGTAAGAATAAATATTCATTTTTTTTTATCGAGCTTGACTAAATTTAGTAATTTTGTTCCTCGAACCTGAACTTCCAATTTTATTTCAAAATTGAGCCTCATATAGGCAAATGTATACTCACAATCTAATTCTACTTCAACGAAAAGTGGTACCCTTTAGTTTTGAGCAGTTTTGGTCAACTAGACTTTGAGAAATACGTGTTCGACAGCCCCTGAAATTTTCATCAAAATCGGACGGTTAATTAGAACCCTCACTGTTCTAAAATATGATAGGTGTGCTAACCCATTCAATTCTTGAAATTTCGATCGAAATTGGCTGAGTAGTTAACGATATTTTGCGTCTTGCAATGAATTTGTATATTTAAATCAGCCGTTAGCATTTTAAATAATGTAATCATAGCCGTTCTAATTATCAGATGACATCGCTATTAAACAGTCCGCATGTATATCAGTACAAAACAAGATGATATATATGTAGGACACTGATACGGCACATCTGGAATGACGCCGTTTCAATCTGGGGCTCATGTTCATATTCCCAATTCAAGTAGCTTAAAAATATGGAGGCGGTTTTTCGGTAAGCAATACGTCATGCATTACAGAGACGTACCCATGTCTGGTTTGTATATCATGTTGATTAGAATAGTGAACAGATCATGATTTTACTGGATGTAGGTAACCCCCCTCCCTATCATTAAAATCTAACATGACAAGCAAACCGCCACGCCTCCCTCTGCCTTCACAACTACTCTTCTAATACCCTGTATAAGTGCAGCTAGACAGAAATTACACTGCCCAACAAAAAATAAATAAATATAAAATTAATTTAAAAAAATAATAATAATAAAAAAGCTGCTAATGACCCATCTGGTTGAGTTGCAGCTTAAACCTTTAAAAAAATAAAAATAATAAAAGTCGTGCCTTCACGAAACTGGTGGTGGTCCGGGGGGATTTTGAGGGTGCCGAATCCGAACGATGCTGAAGCCCGTTTTTCACGTAGACGTCATTTTTGAGCTACGGCACCTACATGTTAGAAAAAATCTCTGAAGTTCTAGGTTAATTTAATAAAAGGTGATGTTTAGATTTCCTTGATTAAAATTTTCGGAGCCATTGCAATAGCTTCATTTTCCACGAAAATTCGCTAAAAAAAAAAACAACAAAAAGTGTACTTTTGATCAACATTTGCCGAAAATCATATAAAAACTGCAAAACAAAGCTGCAGGAACAAAATCTTTTTTGAATTGCAAAACATTATTTACAAGTTTTTTGCCGTGAAATTGGTGGTTAAAAATTTCTTTCCACTGAAGTCCTGGATTTTTAAAACATTTCAACATATTACTGTACGAAATTTAAGAAAATTCGCTCATACGATCATGCTGCATGACTGGAACTTCAATAAACAGTCCATGAGTAAATCTATAAAAGGTGATGTTTAGATTTCCTTGATTAAAATTTGCCAAATTTGGCCAAAAGGCCGCATTTCCGCTCTAAAAGTGCAATAAATGTGGAATACTGAGGTTTTGAAGATACTCAACTGCCACATGTAATACCTAGGTACATGATTTTGGAGTATCTTTTCGTGCTGAACCTCGCAATGATGTTCATTTATTGATATTTCCAACATCAACTTGGGAAAACACCAAAAAACCTACTTTTTAGTACGCTTCGTGCTTTGTGGAAATCGCAAGGGTCTATTGTAACCCACCCCTCTTTCCAACCCCATATTCCCCCGATTTGGCCAAATCAAACTGTCATCTTTTTACCAAATTGAGATTCTGAGGGGCAACGTTTTCCCAAAGTCCGGACATTGGTATACAAAAGCTGGCGTCACGACAACGAAAATGTCTTGAACCTAAAGCCGATACTTAGCAAATAATTATATTTTCACACTAATATATTCAGTATTCACTACGAGGAATGTCTTATTTTCCAGTGAGAAACAGCCGAATCTTGGTCCACTTACATTCAGCTTATCCCACCAATTCTACTACTTAGGAAATTAGTTGTATAAATTCGTAAAGTATCGTGTAAATGTCAACTAGATATACGCATTTTTCGATTTTACAAAAATGTTTTAACCTTATTTTGTGGATGTCTGTTGAGCATGCAATATCTCAATGCTTAACTTTAGCCTCCAGTTCAGTGCTAATGCTGGAAATTCACCAGAATTCATTCTAATAGAAACAAACTGTAAATCAACTTACCTTAGTGAGAGCACCTTTCCCGTCTTCCCAGACATATCCCTTGTTGGGGTCGTTTGGGTAACTATAAGTTGGCGTCCTGTCACCATGCCGAAATACCTAAAACAATACCAAAAAGTTCTATTCAAGCAGCAATAAGAGCAATATTTTTTCTCTTTAAATTCAAATGAGGATTCCTCATTGATGTTAAATTTGCGTTCATTATTTTTAAATGAAAGTAGATTTTATTCTGACGACATTTGCATTTTCCAACTATAAATGGTTTGCTTTTTTAAATGATTTTTCAGTTTTGCAAACTTTGAAGTCACACTAGGCAGAGCGGGAGGGGGGGGGGGGGGTACCCTCGTTGGAGGGGTGCAATGACGTAGTTTGTAGCCAAAACTTTGAAAAATTCTTGGATTTTATATATCGAGGATAATATCAGCAGAATGTTAGCGAAGTGAGAGTACCTTTTTATACTTGAATATATTTTTCCGTCGAGGAACGTCTTTTTGCAACACAACAGAATAATAGACACAAAATTAAGTGTCTAACCAAAACATTAGCTTGACATAGCATATGAAAATAATTATAAACTCTGATGTGATATCTCGATCAGAGACCCCCCTCACGAACATATCGGGTGGAGTCCCACTCATATCAGTTGTCCAATGACCCCTGTAACCCTGAAAACAAACGACGAACAGCCTGACAGAAAGATAGAGTAAAATTGAGAAAATGGTACCAATTGTTTACAAATAGCATAAAACGGAAAAGAAACGCAAAATTTCATTATTCTAATCAATGTACAGACAGACATACCTACGATTTTATATATATATTTATTTATTCATTTATTTACTTATAGGGTGTATTTCCAGACGATAACACCCTTTAAAAACCGCGTAAAAAATTCTTTCCAACGCAGAAAAATCCGACCAGGCAACAGACAGGTCAAGTTTGTTGACTAGCCCGATCGCTCCAGAATTTCAGGCTCTAATTTACAATTTAACGGCCCAAATATGCTAAAAAAATCAGTTTTCTGACAAAAGGGCATGTGGGGTGTCACAGTCGAAGTGTTTTTTTAGCGCTGAGACGATTGCAACCACTCCCAGATCTCCAAGATTCATAAATAAGTGAGAAAAATCGATTTTAAGGTGAAAAATACCCATAATTGACAAAATTTTCGAAATCGGCTGCGTGTTCTAACATTTCCTTTGCGATCTCGTCACACGGCTGTCCCCTCAGTTTTATTCAGGACATGGTTGGCCTCAATGATGAGATTTTAAGTGCCTAATGTCATGTAATCCACAAGTTTTCTTTGAAAATTCGCTCTGTTAGTCATGCTGCATGACTGGTACTTTTTCATACGTTTTTACGGAGACCATCTTGCGGCTTTCTAGTGTTACCGTTGCTTTGTGAAAAACGTACCTATTCTACGTAACAAATTCAAATTTTTTCTAATTAGATTTATTTACAGTGTGTAACTAAATTAGTACTAAGTTGTTTCCATTTTTGTCGTAGTTAGCGAGTTTTAGGCTTTTTCCCCTTCAATATTTGAAAAGACTCTTGTGCACATTTATTCGCAAAAATTTCAAAAATTTTGTTATATGGTGTAGAAACATTTCCTACATAATTTCCAATTATAATTGTTGTAAATTGAAATCTAATTTTGGAGATTTTATCAATATTTTTCAAATATCTTTTAAAATCCAAGAAAATATTTAGAAATTTGCTTAACATCGAATTTAATATTTTTATAGCGGTAACAGTTTTATTTGATGTCTAGATCTATTTTCATTTTATGAAACCTAAATACGTAATTTATATACTTCCACTTCATGGGAATAACGTGGAATCATGGATACATTTTTGTACTGTACCTACATTTTCACACTTATCTACGTCTCAACTAGCACTTTTAATAATTTTAACTCCGTTGAGTGTGCAGAAATTTCATCACATCATTCCTACAATAGACTTACAGAACGAGTTACCAAGTAGTCTTTTGTTTAACCGTTTCGTGTTACGTATTTATTTCATGTTACGCGTGACTAAAATGTTTACTAATCTGCCAACCCCCCCCCCCCCCCCCCCCCCCCCCACACACACACACACACACACACATACATACACGCGCGCACACACAAAACTAAGGCTTAGTATTGAAGAATATAAACTAAAATTTAGGAATGGTTGGGTGTGAGGGAGGCTATGATGTAATTGGAGACTATAATCCAGTGTCTATATGTACCACCAATAGTGTACACAAACAAAAGGAAGAGTAGGTGCCTAGTTCTCATTAACCTGGAAATCCTCAGAATAACGCAAATTGATTAGATAACAACAGAACAGTTGTAAGTAGATTTAACTGAGATTCGTGAGTCTGAAAAGGCTTTTTTTTCCCATCACACTACTTAGTAACAGCCCACAACCATTCTCAAAATGCGGGGCTATTGCACATAGAGAGTTCCAAAATTAGATACAATTTACATCTGGCTGATTACATATAGCATATTTATATGCATGACATGTGTATCAGATCCGCGCCTTACGGGCACCAGGTACATTACCTATATCGTAGGTGCAAACTTCTGTTTAGTCGTTCTACGAGTATATCCCTGTACCTACTACTAATACAGTGGAATGCAGGAAAAGGAACCAAAATTCTTAAGCTAAGCCAATAATTAACCTGTTTGCAATTAGTTTTTCAAGTACTTCGATATGTTGATTGTTAATCGGTACTCTACGTACCAGTCAGCAACTCAGAGATGTCAGCTACATTTAGAACCAATCAGATACCTAGATGCTTATTATTTAAACAAGTAAAAATGCAAGGTAATAGTAATTTTTCAAACCGTTGTAGTTAATAAACTCGTACGCACCTATTCCAAATTGCCACGGGGACACTTACGGACAACGCCAGTTACTATTTTTAAGGAATATTACCTACTTATATGCATCTTATCTTTTTTTCCATTCACCGTAGTAGGTTCCTAGACACTTATTCTTTATTCACAAATCACATAATCGAAATCTTTGTTACGTTTGAAATCTTTGTTACGTTTGTTACCTTACACGTGTAAACTCTTCAAATCGTGGTATCAAAACAAATCCAAAGTGGATAGTGCCGACAATTATTGTTGAACTTAGGACATTGAAACTAACGCGTTAGCTTATAGGACATTGAAATAAACATGTTAGCTAAAGTTCAAAGGCACCTGTGCACTACACTATTTTTCAGAAAATGAAAAAGTCCTTGCTGGATAGAAGGATTAAATTGAAAACATTTGATTTTAGCTAATAACTGATTTTTTAGACTCCACTATCTACTTGCTTTCTAGATAGAAATCCGAAAAGGAGTGTGCGTAGCATGTTGACAATAAAGGGACCATTCATCCATTCTTCCACGTAGTATAGCTTTAAGATTTTAAAAGAAATCTCTTTCAAATTTAATTCTCATTGGCTAAATCAAGCTGGTTGATTCTTACCTACGACAATATGCGCTTTTTGGTTAACAACTAGGTATCATGAGAGGCGTTGAGTTCGAATTTTTGTATTAAGCAGGTAGCTGCAAATTGAGCGTACCGTTTCAGAATGTTGGGGGTAATAGCCAAAGATCTGAAATTATTCATGTGATATAAATACGTGTACCTACATATTATAATTACAATCATTTACTGGAGAATACTTACAACGTTGATTTGTCTCAGAGATGCTAAAGGTTTCGATCCAGAAAAACTTGCAAAAGTTATAAAGAAGGCTATGAGTATGGTGGCCAACGAAACGACCGTGATGAAGGTATATCGTCGTTGACGACACTGTTGGAGGAGAAACGAGTTCGAAACGTTATTCCACATTTCATATGAGTTATGAGCTTAATGCAAAATACTTGAAACTTCAAGACCGAACCGTGGAGGTGACGACAACGTGGTGGATCGAAATGAAGTGTAGAGGTCCTTCGATGGATTTTTGGACGATCACCTCGATCGAAACGTAACGCGTTCGATCAGGTCGCCTCTATCGACGAGGTCTCGCGAACATTGGTGATCGTGAACACAGAGGTGGCCAAGAACCCGCGAGTTTCGGTTTGTGAGCTGAAGTGATAAGACTCGATGGGACGGCAGGAGTTGGACTGACGTAACAAAAACGCTAGGAGGAGAATGAGGAGAGAGAGAGAGCTAGCGATGTTCCCGCCGTGGCGGACAAGGTCAGGGCCCCCGCCGTGGTGCGCGCTCACGTTCACCTGTACAATAAAATGCACCTTCGAGGAGGCACATTGAGGGCGAATCGGCAAAATTAACAGTTCGGTGGAAACATAAAACGTCTGCCAAGTTGGGTGGGTGGTACAGCTTCCTCACATATTAGAGAGTTCCTATACTATACTAGTAGATCAGTAAAACACAATACGTCGTGCGGTATTGACAATCCGGCGCCGTAACTCTGACGCAATGAGTTACGGTGACGCATCCTTCTGTACAGATACGATAACGGATCGCAATCAGGAAAAAACGTAATCGTCTAAAATGACCTCATTCCATGGACTCAAATAACCTCCTAGGGATAATTTCCTCCTTCCATGGATTTAGCGTTACAACTAGATCCGTTAATAGGGTTGCCAGATCTACTTTAATTTAAAGTACCTATCCTACTTTATTTTTGTTCAAAATACTGTATACTTTATAACAAATTTAAAGTACACCAAAATACATTATATTTGAAACGAAGAAGAAAAGTTCAGCCCCCGCACCTACTTACTAGTCAAGGACAAGGTTTAATTTACTTTTTTGTCAAGTATAAAGATTTCTTTCAAATTGTCAATTTTCGAAGTTTTTCTGAATTTTCAATTTCCACAGCTCTTTTCCGAATTTTTTAATATTTTATTGGTACAGTGTTTCGGAGAAAGAAAGAGGGACTGAATGAATGTAACTTTTCGAGTTCCTAAAAAGTTCCTAACGTTCTTAGTCCTTACGTGCCCAATAGATGCACGAGATATTTTTTTAGTGAGAACGAGATTGAAAATGATGTTTCTAACTACATTTATGTATGTAACACAACCTTACTGAAATATGGACTCGTTAAGATTGAAATGTCTAGTACCTAATGTTTTCTTCAGAATAAAAATTTTGTGACCTACGTACAGTAAAAATTATTACTATCCATGGTTCTTTTTTAACTCCTCAAACCAAACTTTCTTATTTTCAGTAATCTGACACATTCAAGCCCTTGTGTGCAGATGCTGAATGAAAAATACCTTAGTGTTTAAGTCCTAAGTTTAAGCTTTAATAACTTAAGAACGTTAACTTTAATTTATACTTTAACTTTCATTGAAATAATTTACTTTTCCTTGGTTGCAGCCTGGATATACTTTATATGATCCGAAAAAATCTGGCAACCCTATCCGTGAAGGACTTGATGTGACTTTAAGGTGCGGTAAAGTTTCTCGTTACCGCACTCCGTATTGAGACCGACGGATCTCTAGGAACTCTCTATTGTAACGGACGTATAGAATTAGTTGAAGAACAAAGTACGAGTCAAAATGATTGATAAATCGACTTTATACGAAATTAAGGTTTGCGCATGCGTACAAACTACTATGAATCCAACGTCTAGGGAGCTAAGCCGCACAATCCTTGAAAATTTCATAAAAATCGTCTATTAGTCACGGAGTTTATTCAGTGTCCATTAATTTTTGCTCAAATTTCAATACAATTCAACATATTGTAATACGGTTGAAAATTTAAGAAAATTCGCTCACACGATTATGCTGCATGACTGGAACTTATACAGATCTTTCCGCAAATATTGATTAATTTATATGTTTTTCGGCACAATTTTGTATATTTGTATTGAAATTGTTTAATGTCCTCTTTAAGCGTTGATAATTTTGTTTTGACTAAAATGCTGTTTGCGTCAAAATGCAACAAGGTCAGTAGATGTCTTAAATCTAAGGTGTGCTGCTTTTGCATACTGCATACTGCATTTGCAGTATGTGTACGGATACTTTTCATTTTGTGGTTGGTGTGAGTTCACATTCTTTTTGGGCGTCCACTTAGTGGAAAACATACTTTTTTCTTGGGAGCGATTGCGGAAATTGAAAGCTAGAATATTTCTCAACAAAAATGGGCAAAAATCAATGAAGATGTGTAGAGTGACGTCTTCTAGTTTGTGGATGGGCGTCCACAGACTGGAAAACAAGAGATTTGTCAGACCAGCGTGTGTACACCTCATAAATCACTTGGACCACGAATTTTACCGATTCTGAAGCATTTTTCTAGTAGGTACCTAATCATACGAGGAACACGTAAACTATAAGAAATTGAAGGAAAAGTGGTGGATAGATAACTTAAATTAGGTATATATGAAATGGATCTTATCTCTCTCCTCGTGTTTACATACACTTTTAGAAGGTCACCATTCAACTGGTGTTACCCTCCACCTTTTGGAAAGGCCTTGCTGATGAGAGTTGACAAAGCCCTCTGTGTAGCAACTGCAAAGTAACAACTGCATCCACTAGAAATCGCTACAGACCTTATTCTAGCCATTTTATAGCAGAGGCGTCTACAAACTGGGGGTCGTCCACAGACTGGACAGGTCACCCTAGAACCCTTGGAAAATAGCTTCTTGCAAACAAGACGAAGCAAAATTAAGGAAGTGCGTGACATTTACTAGGTTCTGGTGCTAGTACGATGTCAGTAAAGTTGCAAACAAGGTGATCTGTACTTACTCGTATGTCTCACGAGGACCCCTCCGGTTGACTCGATAACGGCAGGATTTGCGGTGCATAATTTATGGCCTGAAGAAGCTGTGACCCTTCGTGAACTAGGACACCATGGTGTTGGCAGTTCATACACTATTCGTATCTCGACTGCAAGATAGCATCATGCTGTGGGGCCATACATTTGATTCGCACCGAGACTTCAAACTACAGAAACAAGCTAACAAACAAGAAATGTTTGTTACTGATGATGACTTAACCGTCGAAATCGATTTAGCATTGCAACTCTTTATTTTTCGTGAAAACAGAATGGGTTCGTGGTTACTTTCCGTAAATGAGTTTCACAACTTCGTAGCGTGTGATTTTGCTCGATTTAGTTTTAGTTTGTTTCAGTTCGCTCCAGCTTGTAGAAAGAACCCCTTCAAACAATCTGTAGGGGACCCAAGGTCAGTCATGCCATGTCAACTGGAGTCGAAGAAAGAAATTACTGCTTTGAAGCGGAGAAACAATGTCCATTGCTATGACACCCATCAGGCCTCTCAGCTGGATATGCCTTGGGCGAGACGTAGCTGGACTCAGTGCCACTGGAAATACTGAATCACCTATCCCAGGAAATAAGGGAAGAGACCTCGTTTAACGCCTTCAATAGGGTTTTAAGTAACGATTTAAGAGCGTGCCTCCACACTGTAATTACTTACTTCTGGAACGCAACATTCCTGTAAAAATTGGTTCTAGTATATTTATTGCTATTGTTGTTGTTTGTTGAGTTTTAGCGAATTTTCATAAAATTGACTCCAATTGCAATGGCTCCAAAAATTTTAAAATAAAAGTTTAAAAAAAATTTCTTCATTGAAATCCATTTTGGACATTCTGAAACGAGCCCTAGAGTTTAACGCTTTTCATATTATATATATATACGTACATACGATTCCTTCTACAACTTATTTTTCAGCTTAATGGTGTGCCCCCTTGCCCCCTCCGCCTTTCTGGGGCGTTCTGTAAGAATAAAAAATAAAAAGTCCAGTCATGCAGCATGACCCAATGAGCGAATTTTTGAAGATGTTTCATGCAAATATTACCGATTTTTACAACTAGCGAACGGCATTATTTCGATTATTGACTGATTTTTCAACTTTGAAATTTTTGAAAACTTGATACATATTCTTATAGGAAATTTTACGCTGATTCCGAATATACCACATGTTAGTATGCTGAAAAAATTATTTCGCACAACAAATCGCAAAAAACAGGCTATTTTGAAATTTTTGACTACATTTTTGAAAATTTCAACCCGAAGATGTAATCCGATCATGCTGGCCAACGAACTTGAACTTTCGTTTTGTGTCCTGAACATTTTAAAATTTGTTTGAAGTTTCTAGCACAATTCTACGGACAGTTATCGTCTGGAATGACACATACATACATACATACATACATACATACATACATACATACATACATACATACATACATACATACATACATACATACATACATACATACATATATACATACATATATACATACATACATATATACATACATACATAAAAAAAATGCGTTAAACTTCAGAATATGATTCAGAATAGCCTGAAACGGATTTCTGCATAAATTTTTTTCAAAAATTCACATTCTACAAATTTTGAGGCCAGAGCAATAGCTTAATTTTCTTCAAAAATTCGCTAAAAGTGTGTGGGTGCCATTCCAAACGATAACTCTCATTAAGATTGAGATACAAATTCCGTTCTTGATCCCAAATATCAAGCATTCCAAACGAAAGAATGAATTCGTTGGCCAACACTTTTTGAGCACATTAAATTAGTCAAATTTCAAAAAATGTACTAAGAAAAAATCACTAAAAATGGCTTAAAACTGCTCAAAATTGTTACATGTATATTTGTTTTAGCAAAACTTTAGCCAATAAAAGTTAATCAACAACGAATCACAACACTATTACATTTATCTATAAAGAAATGCAGAAAATGTACTTGAATTTCATTAAAATTTTTCTAAAAAATCTGTTGAATATCTGAAAATTGTTAAAAATCAAATTTCTGTTTTGAATCGTAGAATAATATTTAGTACGAGTGTATTTGCCATATAGTCGGTATAGTCGGAGGTTAACAATTTTCTGTGATCTACAAAAATTCGATCATACGATCATGCTCATGGCTGAAACTTTTTAGTATTAAAAAAAATATAGAACTGTTGTTCCTTATTTGATGTTGTAAAACTAATTCAACATGACGTTTGTAACCACAGAACAAGGAAAAACTCTTTTCTGTGTTCTTAATTTGAAATAATTGAATCCTCGGTGAATATTAATAAACAAAAAATAGATTAATGAGATTATTATTTGACGGCACTCATCATGCGTGTCCTGCCTTAATTATGGAACTCATTTCACAAGTCCGCTCTGTTGAATTAGAGCTCTTTGAAGTTTTCTTACTAACGTTACCGACTTGCGGTGGTTCTTTGCATAATAAAGCTTTTTTACTCAGCCATGGAAATGAGTTGATATACCATTCTGCTCACGGTATGTCATATTCACTGCTCACTTGTGACTAAATGGGTACAAAACCTTTGAAGGATGAATATTTATGACAAGCAGACTTTCTAATTAAGGTACCTAATAGGCACATTTATGAGAGAGAGGAATTGTAGGTCAACAGTAAAAAACATTTTTGAGATAGTGAAATTAGTATATTTGAAAAAATCGCGGGTCTTTTTATGTATCATTGATATTATGATTGGGTCTGGATTTCAGTTAGAACTGTACCAGTGGACTGAGGCCGATCTTGCCGCTTCGAAATGCAAGCTAAATTTCTATGTAGACCTTTCTGATACACGAGAAAATAGAATACAGAAAAAGCGTGCAACAAGTGGAAGAAAACATCAAACATTCCAACTAGTTTCCGTTCGCTCTCAGGTGAGGATACGTTTTTCAGGACCACAAAGTTCACCACTTCTGATCCCCAGGTAAGACAGCCTGTGTATAGGAAGAGCTTTAAAATCACGGGTTTAATATACCTGTAAGAAAAAATACGAAAATGTTACTTCCAGTAAGTTTTGCAGATTTATGTAGCCGTAAATAGTGAGTAGGTAGCTAGTAAAAACTGGACACTGCCGTTAGAATTGGACTTGACCGGCTTTCTGCTTTATCTGCACTCTTAAGCTTTATGTAAAATTAAGTTTTCCCCATTCGACAGGAAATTTTCTTAATTTTTCCCTCGGACATCAGGAATTGCCCTGTCGCGTGGTAGAGAACCTTGCGTTCGTGCATATAAGTCAAAAAAATTGTTGGTCTTAATAAAAATTACGTTTCAATGCTGATAAATTTTGGATCCGCATTTGTCTAACTGCCTGTGCCAATTCCTTGTCACGCCTAATATTCTAACAAGTTTCAGTCCGATTCCAATGACATTTTCTGGGGCTGTGCGAGTGAGCTCCTAAATGGTCCCCTATAAGTTGCATTGCAATGCGCAAACGCGAATTTTTTTAATGTCAATTTCTTATTAGCCATTGATCTGATTTGGTTCAAACTTGGGGAGGGGGGAGTTGGATATATGTTCCCACATGATGCTCGGACGGAACTAAAATGCGGAAAACTAAAATTGGTTGACACAGCAAAAACTCGGACACTGATCGACCGATCTTGATGAAATTTCCAGAGATAGTGCTGGTTAGATCCTAGGTGTACCCTATAAGTTTCGAATATAGAGTAGCGTCTGCGCATGCGCAAACACTACTATCCTATAAGGTCGATTTCTCATTATCTATTGGTCCGATTTCGTTCAAACTCAGAGGGTAGTTGAACATAATTTCCAGGTGATGCGCTGCGGATCTTATCGCGATTAGTTAATAATAACTATTGGGCATCCGCGAATTTTATACGTCCTTTTTGCACTAACTGAGGAAGCTCTACTGCCCACACAACTTGGCAGACTTTTTGTTGTTGTCATAAATGATTTTAAGTTTCATACCCCTGTGAAATAACCAACCCATTATATTACTTACCAATGGTCCCTGTTAGGATTGCGATTCCGCCACAGTAATTTATTCGCTTGGTACTGCTTGTAAATAATAGTAGCTGTTAGAGTGAACAGTACGGTATTCGCGAATATAACTATTCCAACTGGTCCGTAGAAATAAATCCAGCTAGCAGTAAGACCTGTGATGAGATAATTTATTATCAAGAGTCATTCTCATTATTAATTTGTTCACACATTGAAATGTTCTAGCTACAATACATCAAACGAGAAAAATAAATTTGGCGCGAGGTGGTAATTGGTTTCAACGATCAACCTAATTCACAATGGACGACTAGGTACCTACATTTTACATTGAATATTATGAGGGTTAGAGGAACATAGAGAACAATGAATTGATTCTCTATTATGTGCCTCTCTATATGTGCCCCAAGCGAACACTTGTCTTGTTAAAGATTTTTTAAACTCTGTAAATTATTACACAAGCGGTTGTTATTTCAGCGTTGGCTTTTCAACTGAGGGAAAAGGTCTCGAAACACTATCTAACTGTGGTGATTTTCGGCATCCAACTGGGGGAAGGGTTTGAGGGACCTGCGATTGAACTGGGGCATTGAAGAAGCCTTCTCTGAAAATTGCTTTTATTGAAGAAGAACCTAATAAAGATACAAGCTTGCGAGCATCCAGATCCAGACCACCACTCTATACACATCATTCTGATCTATTATTCGTCCAACTAATCTGTATTATACTAAAAAGTTCCATTCAAACAGCATTATCGTGTGAGCGAATTTTCGTAAAGTATCGTATTATATTATGTTACATTGTTGTGAAATTTGAAGTGTTTGAGTGCAAAGAAATTTTTAACTACCACTTTTATGGGAAAAAACTAGTTCTGAATAATATTCTACGAGAATTTTTAGCTATTTCTAGTAGTTTTGCCGATTTTCTGCACAAATCAATGATATATAAGTACATTTTTCAGCATAATTTTGTACACGAATTTTTAATATCCTAGTTCATTGTTGATAAACTTTTTTTGACTAAAATTCTGTTGAAAAATATAAATTTATAAATTTTTAGCAGTTTTTATCCTGTGTTATTGATTTTTTGCCAAATTTCTTGAGAGTTGACAGTTTAATGTGCTCAAAAAATGATGGCTACCAAACTCATCCTTTCGTTTGAAAGGCTTGATTTTTTGGCGCAAGAACGAAATTTTCAACTCAATTCTAAGGAGAGTTATCGTCTAGAATGATATATATATATATATATATATATATATATATATATATATATATATATATATATATATATATATATATATATATATATATATATATATATATATATATATATATATATATATATATATATATATATATATATATATATATAAATGAAAAAGTGTTTTCTAGGATTCGTTTCCGAATACCTCAAAACGGATTTCATTGAAGAAATTCGTCAAAAATTTTGGTTTTAAAATTGTTGGAGCCATTATAATAGCTTCATTTTCTACGAAAATTCGCTTGAAAGAATTGATAAGATAGTTGGTTCCCTGTCGAGGTCCATAACCCAGTTCAACCACCAGACCTTGCCCATTCTTCCGGGCCTTCCCCAATGGTGTCCGTCCTCCGATATCCCCAGATCGGTTACCACAATTTCAGCGTTCTACAGTAAGCCCTCTTTTACAGACCGCTGATCTATGATATAACACCACCTTACTCAATCCTTCTAGTTAACGTAGTCAGGCACAGCAGCTTGAACGGTTTAAAAGAGCAAACCGACCCGAATCTGCTGAAGTGCAGTTAATTTAAGTTTGCACTAAAGTGCAAATATGAATCTACACGTAATCATGAAAGTTAATTTACATTTTCATGTTGACTTTTTTTCCAGAGTGCGAAGGTATGGTCGTACAAACTATCTATAGCATTTCCAGACCAACTTGAACTTTATCCAAACCAAATTAAACCTTTTACAAACCAAATAAACTTTTTCCAAACCGAATTAAACCTTTTCCAAACCAATTTCACCTTTTCTAAGCCAAATTAAGCTTTTTCCAAACCAAATTAAACTTTTTTTCCAATTACTGAAAACTTAAAATGACAAGCATGAATATAATCTGACTTAAAATGTTGTGTTATGAGAATGTTGACTATGGTGACTTGAAATGCTGTGTTATGGACGTATGTAGACTTGAAAAAAAGAAAGAAAAAACCCTCAAGTAACAAGCTTGCATAATAATGTAACTTTTTTACAACAGTGAATTAAGGGTACCCCATTATTTAAAAAAGTCACTTTATTATGCAAGCTTGTCATTCGAAAGTTTTTTTTTTTTTTTTTTTTTTTTTTTTTTCAAGTCTACATACGTCCATAACACATTTCAAGTCATCATACACAACATTTTTCATAAGACATAATTTTAAATCAGTTTATATTCATGCTGGTCATTTAGAGAGTTCTTAGTGATTGAAAATAAAAGGTATTTTGGTTTGGAAAAAGTTCAATTTGGTTCGGAAAAGGTTTATTTTGATTTGGAAAAGGTTTAATTTGGTTTGGATAAAGTTTAATTTGGTTTGGATAAAGTTTAATTCGTTTGAAAAGGTTTAATATGATTTGGAAAAGGTTTAGTTTGGTTTGGAAAAGGTTTAATTTGGTTTGGATAAAGTTTAATTTGGTTTGGGTAACGTTTAATTTGGTCTGGAAAAGGTTGTATTTGGTCTGGAAATGCTATACAACTAATCAGTACACAGCTGCAACACTTTTAAAAAAAATTATTTGACATTGAAAAATTGATAATAATTACCTAATTAATACAATAATTCTCTCGGTTCTTCGGTTGGAAAAGTGAAATATTTGCCTTCTAGTAATTGCTAAATATTTATACATTAAAAATATTTATTGAAAGTCTTTACTGTCAAAGAAACATGATTTCAGTCCGATGTCAGGTTTGAGGCTTGGATCGGTGATTAGTACGTCAGTAAGCTGCATGGATAACGTAATTAGGGTGATCAGAAGTGGTGCACCCCATGCGTATGCAGAAAACATCTTGAACTCCCTCCATCTCAATATTTCCTGGGCTTTACCAACACTCTGGGGCCGCCTCTGGCTGAAAATTTAACGCTTCTCGTAGATTTTATGTTTTTAAAATTTCTTTTCAAGTTGAGGCGTAGAACCAAGAGGTGCCTTCTGCTATGCAGCAGTAGAATAAACCTTACCTAAGCATATAAAGAGGGAGAAACGAGAGCAGTATTCCCGCAGAATTAACAATTCACGCACCAATTCTCTGAAAATCCATATTACCAGTCTGAATCGAGATATGTAACCTAACCTAAACTCTATAATTAAGATATAATATGTGGGTATCTATAGTCTATTGGTCGTACCTACCACAAAAATATGCTACAAAGCTATCAAATTTCGATCTTTTTTTAACTGATATAGATAATATAGTTACCAAACTATTCAAGCGTTTTTAAAATTTGAAGTAAGCCTCTATTAGTTCTCAACTCATCAGTTCATTTTGCGTTTGCGCAAACGTAAATAACATGAGTAGGTATCATTTTTTCGTTTGATCAATTATGACGTTTCACGCTACTTCTTGATTCACTCTTTTCTGCTATGGAATTTTTCTAGATTATTTAAAACTTTTTAATGACCTATGCATCCATGATAGGTATACGAGAAAGCTATGTGCCGCACCCAACTTTTTTTTCTACAAATTTTGAAGAAAGAAAGTTTGCGCATTTGGACCACCGGGTACGAAGGAACTACCTAAATCTACATAAATAACAACTCTGAATAGGTTAACTACAGTTCAGCCTCTTAAGCGTATATCTTAGACCTTAAGATAAACAACAACAAACAAAATACTTTGTGCTGACTTGTACCTTATTGTCATATATATATTGATATAAATAGCGTTCATCCAGAAGAAAGCAACCAGAGAGAAGTACTGCAAAATATAACCTGCAAATTGAAAAATAAAAAACCCAGACTTGGTTAATTTGATTTTAATTTAGAAGAATTACAAAATAAAATGTGGTTTGTAGAAACGCTTATATCTGGATAGATTGAATTTGATAAAATTGGTTGGTACGTATGTGATTATAAATACCTAGTTCTCACCTGTAACCATGCATTCCCATCCATGAGAGAATACGTTGAAGAGTTTCATTCTTGCGATGCATATAAAAGCAGTGGCTAGAGATATCGAATGACATATCAGGTATGGCTCGTTTTGATTGTCTTTTTGAACTGATGTATTTGCCAAATAAGCTAAGTATGTAATAATCAAGATGGAAGCTGAAACTACTGAACAGTACTTTTGTGGCCATGTGAGGGGTTGTTGATCCGGTTTGATTTCCTCAAGTTCGCAAATTCGGGCAACAACTTTCTCTCCATCGCAGTTCAAGCAGTAATTCCCGACTGCATATTTTGTATTGGTAGATAGAACTATTAAAGTAGCGTCTTCATCTATTCTGAAATGCAATCGTCGGACTGAAGAATATTCACGGCATCTAAAACTAAATGAATTCCATTTGTGTTAGTTGTGGGCTTGATTAAACAATAATTGCAATTGTATATATTGTTGTTCTAATTATAAACATATGAAGTTGGCAACCAAAAAATTATCGATTAGGAGGTCAGCCTAACTAGTTTGATAAAACGTAGCGTAACAAATGAGTAATGTTAAATATCCCCCGCAGTGGGTTCTTTGAAGCAGAAAAATGTTTGAAGTTCGTTACCTACTGAATGAAGTGGGTCCCTAGAAACTCATCAAAAGGAAACTCATCAAAAATCTGAACTTGAGACTTTTTGATGAGTTTTCTCATGGAGTGGGACACTAGTCGAAACTGAATGGAAGGGAAAGCCGACAAAAATATGAAATCAAACATTAGGATATGAATTGGGAAGATAAAAATTATTTTCAATGAGTTTCCTGTTACCTGTGGAAACTGATCGAAAACTGGTAAGGTGAAAGCCACCGAAAGGACAGTCATCGAACCACCCCTTCGAAGGGCCTCTACTACCTACCTTACCTCGTGATTTGTGACTTTACTCTGTGATTTTACACTCCAGTTGAAACAAAAATATAGAGGAAAAAAGGGTAAATTCTTCTTGGTATGTACGCTACTGGTACGTTTACTACACTAATTTAAAATTATGATAAATTTCACTCGTCAATAAGCTGTTAGGCGACAAAACATTGCCTTATATGGGCCTCTCAAGTTATACCTATTGTAATTCAATTTTTTTTTTTCTTTTTCTTTTAATGAATTAACTAGGTACTTACTCAACTTTTAAATTTATAATCCGTAATCTAGATTGTTACTCACGAAATTGGGTTGCATTTGAATGAATGATGAGGCCTGAACGATGAGGTGTCGTACTGTAAGTCGCATTCTTTAAATAGGTTTCCACTGCTGGAATATTGGTTATTGTCACAGCAATTAGGGAGAACACCGCGATTTGTGCTGTAACAGCCGACGATCCGTAGCAATAGGAATCCTACAAATAGGAATCCTAGTCGCACGAGCTTCATGACTGTTAGATGACTGATTACGGATCCATTGTTGTGATCAAAACCCACTATCTTCATATGATTCATTTCTTGTCCCGTGAAATTTATTTCACTGTTTCGTTGCAAAGCTTTCATTCCTTCGCACTCATAGAAGAACAGAACTATATATTTTTCCTCATGCCCTATATTCAAATTGTAAGCGTATCACCTTATGTACGCTATTGCCGTTGACATTTTGCTGATTTTGGGTAGGACTATATCCATGTATAGGGCTTGCAGTTCATTTGGGTAGCAGCACCAGGTTGAACGTTTCAGGTGTCTGAGTGCAAGGATGTCCTTGCGGACTTTAAGTAGTTTGGTCATAGAGGGGTACGCCCTCCAAGTAAGCTTGAAGTCGATGAGTATCCCCATGTAAAATGCATTCCTGTGGTAATTATATCTGGATTGTTATTTTTACAAGTTGTAAAGTTAAGTACCTAACATAGATTTGTCGTAATTTATGTCTAGATTTAGGTTAATTAGGTGGGTTTGTAGGGTGACTATGAGATAACGTTTCTTTATTCGGTTTCTTTATTAACAAGGCCTTTATTAAAGGCCTTCTGTCCTTAAATTGGTTTTTTCATTAAAATCCAACGTATATACGTATAGGTATATATAGGTTGTGGGTGTCCCCAACAACGTTCCCCCCTCCTTGCTAAAATCGTTTATAATGGGTCAAAAAAATATATTATTTATTTTATTTTTTTTTTCAATCTTTGTGTTTTTTTGTAATGATCTCAAAAATGACGAAATTGCGCATTGCGAATGTGCGCAAATCTGCGCAATTGACATCAACTTCGTTATTTTAAGTAAGAACTCCCATTTTTTATTACAGATTTGAATTCTACGAGAAATTTTATAAAAAAATGACCCATCACTCGATTTTTTTGGTGCAAACAGCACCGCGCAACCAGGTTTTGTTATTCTCGTAGGTACACTGAGGGATTAGTAAAGTGTCTGAAGGCGTTTTATTTCATCTTGCAAGCGTCTACGTCTGTGCAGTTACATTTAAATAATTAATAATAAACAAACATATTGGTTAATAATGCATGCATTACAGAATTTGAAACTACTGACATACTTTCCAAAACGTTTTTCTGGTTTGTTCACTGAGATTACTATAGTCTCTGAAGTCATTTTTGAATGGGATTGGTTAGGTATATTGTTTTAGTGCCTTTGGTCAGGGTATTAATGCCTGCTGGCAATCCTCTGTCCACCATAACTATAGTGCTCTTTGAGAATTTGAAAATTGTCGGTTTGAGAAGAGGAGTGGATTTGTTGCATTTGTTGGGCACAGAAAAAATCAAATTGGAGTTATAACAAACTACGTATCAACAAAGCGATTAGCAACAGAGCCTACATGGAAGTTGGCGTAGATGAACCTGCAACACACCAATCACATTGCTAAGGGTAGGTAGAAGGGTAGTTGAAGCTAAATACCCCTAAAAACAAAGTACATTTGCGTTGTTACTTGAAATGGCTGCTATGAGCTGTAAAGTACCATGAAAGGATAGATATCTAACTACGAGTAGACCCACTTTGAGCCTTATGACCTGGTGGGAAAGTTCGGATAGGCCCACTGGGTCTAGCTGGCAGTCAACGTGTCAAGGAGGAAACGTACAGAGTAATTGGAATCTAGCTTTGCGACAAATGTGTGTTGTAACAGCTATCAAAAACTGTTACGGTGATCCGCTCAATGGAACAGCGTGCCCCTTGGTATCCCTAACATGAACGGGTCCGTTTGCTCTTAATCATTGTTCAACCTTCAGAACGGTGAGTCTACCTCTCTCTTCCATTTGCGTTAATAGCAATAATATTATATAAACTCCCATTGTTTATACTAATACCTAATCCATTGCTATCTCACACACCTCTCTCTCAGCAGTGGTATTTCTTCCATCTTTAAAAGAAGTAAAAATAAGAAACTAATCAACCGACAGACTAGATAGAAAAAAAACCCCCTGATTACCTTTCTTTTGGAGTGACAAAGAAAAGCGTAATAAATTATTCCAGTGGTTGAAATCTTGTTCTACTTATTTCACCTGATTTCCAAAATTACATCGAAACATTGAAATACACTAGTCCATGAATTTTGATCACGACAATCGGTAGATTGAAACATGGTAGCAGAGCGTGGTTTCGATCCACGGACCTCTGGGTTACGACCCAGCTCGCTTCCACCGCATGCTTATTACAGCCTTTATGCCATAGGCATCAGAAATCGTTCCCCCTACTCATTCTCAGTGACTACCCTCTTATGTCTCCGATCCTAGGCATTGCTACATCCATAATTTCCCTTCAACCTTTTTCACTAGCGACTGTCAAAAACAAACAGGATGCTGCATAAATCATGGGCCTATACACTTTCTTTCTTCTTACGACAATGGGCATCCCCTTCGAACGCAACAAACTAATTTTGTGTAATAAAGCCTAATTTTGCTTCCGATTCGCAATGATCCATGATCAGTACCACAACTACAACAACCACCACAACCGTTGTAGCATCCATCCTCACTTTATCGTTATCACCACAACAAAGCACTCGCATCCATGATCCCTCCTAGGTTCGTAGCCACCTTTGGAAGTCGATACAGTGCGTGGGTAGTCCTGTTGAATCTACAAGTAGTCGTAGTAATGAAAGTTTAAACTTCGTCGATCCATCAAAGGACATTCTCCTAATCAAACTGTTCGTCCTGCGTAAGATAAGTAAGACGTAAATCCATATTCTACCAGTAGCAGTCAACAACTTAAGTATCGTATTCCAAGTTATCAGTAATGATAAGAACAGGGTTTGTTGTCCCGAGCGCAAAGTGACCCTACGGGAGCTCCCTGGGCGGCTGTATCGACTTTTCCCTTCAGTCGGCAGTAGGCGGTGCTGAGACAGGTCAGGAGGTGTAACCTCGCATTCATTCATCTCTTCAATATCATTCTACATCCACTAATACTCCCGAAATTTGTCACATTAGTCGTAGCCTCAGCCGCAGTGAATCCACACGTCGTCAAATCACCCTATAATTTTTGAATGGGTCAGTACTCGATGGATCAACACGTTTTCCTATAACCATGTAGGTGTGTGTCTTATTCTGAGTTACTCCTTCCCATAGACTATTTCTATGTGGTTTTCTATTTAAATAATTCTAACAATGACCTTTTTACCATGTCAATTAACGTGTGGGGTTTCAGGTTTCCTTACTTCTTGGAGATGTCCCTTGGTTCAGGCTGTCTAATGAGGTTTTGTTTTAAACCAGTAGTACGCAACAGGTTTTACTGCTTGCTCCTCGACTACTGGCTCCTTCACTGCTGACGAAGCTACCGAAGAGTGCCCGTATGTTCGTGATATTGAACACCTAACCAACGGACAATACAGTTACTAGTAGGTGAGCTTATAAGATCCTGATTTGTGCATATGAGGTCATAATTGACTGCAACAGTTGTACCATAAGAATACTTCAGCAGAATTAGGTGCTTTAATTGCATCACTTTTTTTTTCCTGAGTTCTAGTTATGACTACCATTTTCTTCGGAGTTATCTATGTAGGCTTCCAAAATATTATTGAATGTAGACGTTTTTGCTGAATAAGTTATTCTAAGCTTAGTGAATTTCTGTATAATATATTGAGCCACTGAGCTGGTTTGGGAGCCTTGACATTGTAGCCCAAACTCCATCTCCAAGAAGGTTTGGCCCCCTACTCTGATTTTTGGACATAGGTGTTCTGGGGCCACTTTAAGGTGTCGTGATCGAAGTGTATTGGTTGCGTATCATATTCCAACTCATCTGCTGTTGTTTACTGATACCCATCTACTTGACCGACTAGGTAATCCACAATTCACTAAAATATTTTATTTAGGATTTGTTTACTATATTATGTTGTCGTTGTAGAGTGTCTTTGTTAATTGTAAAAGGATTGATATAGAAACTACATAAGAACCAAAATATGCATGTCACTCATCTAGACTTCCCATAATTCTATATTTTCTAATAAAAAAGATTTATATTCGGAATTTACTGGAAGTGCATACAGATGCAGACTACACTGGTGCGCTTTCTTCTTTAAATTTGCATCAAGGGGCGTGCCTCTGACGCATGAATGAGAGGCAAGCGAATCAAGTTCACATTTGAGGAGGAGCCATGCAAAACGCCACTAGTCCGTCAAATCAAAATTTTCAGAATTAAGGAAAAACTGTTTCATATAAAAATACACAGATAAAACTACAGATAAAAATTTGCGTATTTTTACTTCATTGTCTTTTAGGAGACTTTAGAAACTAAGTAGTAGGTATACTCGATTCAAATCATACTGCTACTAAAGTTGAAAAAAATCCTAATTTTAGTTTGGACATGTGATTGGACATTTGATTGATTTTTTCTTACTTGTGGGGTTGTGGTGAAAACATATGGAGGAATTGAGGGGTTTTGGTCTTCCTCATTCAGAGGAAAAATGAAAACTAGGGTAAAGATAATGAGCCATTTTAAACAGAACCAAATGCTTTTAATGCTGAACCAAATTTTTAATTGTTAAAAAGGGAATGAACCTCAATTTCAGTTAATACTTGAATATAAAACTTGAGTATATCAGACGTGAAAGGAAAAATTAAAAACAAATAATTATGAATAGGTAGTGATATCTAGCAAAAAAAATACACATTGTATGTATCAGCTGACCATTTGATCCTGGAGTATCTTATCACACGATC